>CM077638.1:44799128-46049128 GCA_039660915.1 Euphorbia tirucalli | reverse complement strand
CCCTAAATCAAAAACATATAACCCTAACATGCAATTTTGATCTAATCAAAATAACAAATCCAATTCAATCAATGCACAAGTGGCTCTGATACCACTGTTGGGGAATTAATCGCACAAAACAAACATAAAACGCAGCGGATAAAAGATTAATCCCCACCAAGGACCCATGTACATTGGATTGAATCGGAAGGAGGGTTAAAGAATTACCTTAATTCTTTGAAGTTTGAATCACTTAGGAACCAAAATTGCTTCCCTCTACGGTTGATCCACACGGAGCAATACGTTCACCGTGTGCTAGCGCCGGGATAGAAGAAACAGTTTCCTCGAATCGAGAGAGAGGCAGAAAATCAAATTTTCTCTTGGCTTGGAGAGGAGAATTTCGGCTGGCTATTCTCTTGTGTTGGCTGGCCGAAAATCTGCTATAGTATATGTGTAGAGAGTGATGAGGTTTTAGGTTAATTGTTTCCTTAAATAATTAACCTAAATAGTTAATTATAATTATAACCTAATACACCTATTAGTTATAATTATATATTAACCCACACAATTTAATATTAATTCTCAATTAACATTAAATCAAATCAATTCTCCATAATACATATATGTATATATAATATTATAATTAATTATATCTCCATATAATTTAATTATAATATGTAGCATACTTTATGCAATATTAATCACATTAATATTTATATATACATACATAAATATATATCACTATATATATTTATTCTCTTTCTCATTCATAAATTATTATCCAATAATAATTTATACCCGATAAGATGAACTTCATTTTGCTCTTGTGTGTGACCCCATAGGATCATATTAATTGGCAATAAGGAAATTACCATAATGTCCTTATAGGTCACAAGCGGACTCTAGCAAGCCATTACGACTACCCAATTAATATGATTGGAATGATCCAATACCTATTTATAGAATGTCATATTCCCTTTTGTCTCATTGATATCAAGATTAATTATAAGACATGGTACACTTGTCAATCTTATATAATTAATCATATGCTTTCTCGATCTCAAAGTAAACTGTTTAGACAAATTAATTGATACTCTTATCAATTATTTGAGCATGGCCATGCATTTAACAGTCTTACTTATCGAGGGGCCCAGTGATATCGCTCTCTTGTTAGAGAGGGACAAAATCCCATATCTGTCACTCACATCCCAAAGCATGAGTCATATTGTACCCAACCACAGCCTTTATAACTACTCTGTTACAAGCAGCGTTTGACTGCGTCAAAGCACAACATGAATTCATCCCGGAATCCATGGTGACCTCAGGTCAAAGGAATCAGCTGATGACACTACTATAATCAAGATCAGTTGTGACACGTGACCATGAACTTGATCTCATAGTGGGTCTCCAGCAACATGTTCTCTAACATATTGCCCGTGAGTATAATCTGTATCTGTATACACTATATTCATCTTATGAATATCCATTATCACTCACACTAGTCTTAGTTTGTTATTATTCCCATAATAACAATCGACTAGGGAAATTTAGAATTACACAATTAATTCATGGATACATTATCATAAATACTAACATACAAATATATATGATAAAATAAGTCTTTATTAATGACTTAAGAAGATTGTTTACATAATCCAACATTGGCTTAGGGCACAATCTCTAACACTTAGATCGATCTCTTGAGATCTTAAACCCAAGAATGTAATTAGCTTCTCTTGAATACTTCATTTCAAAGTTAAAAGACAACCAAGTCTTTACTTTATTGAGTAAGGAAGTGTCATTTCCTGCTAACAAAATATCATCAACATATAATGTTAACGACACACGAGTCTGCATTAATCACCTTTAATTGCATTGATATAATCGCTTCATGGAAATGAAAATACCATTGTCTTGAAGACTGCTTAAGGCCATAAATTGATCTTTTCAACTAATAAACCTTACGTTCTTGTCCTTGGATGATGAAACCTTCAGGTTGAACCATATAGATTTCTTCATTCAGTTCACCATTTTAAGGACACAGTCTTTACATCCATTTGATGTAATTCAAGGTCCATACATGCTACAAAAGCAAGTATTATTCTTATAGATGCGAAACAGACAATAGGTGAAAAAGTCTCCTGATAGTCAATTCCTTCTTGTTGTGTAAACCCCTTCGCAACCAGCAGACTCTTAGTCTGGATAGGTTTCCCATCCGCTGATGGCTTAATAGTATGTACCCATTTATTCCCAATGGCTTTGCGCCCTTTGGGTTGCTCAACTAGTTCCCAAACTTTGTTGATCCTCATTGACTCCATCTCACTTTCCATCGCTTTTATCCATTCTTCCTTTGCTAGAGATTCCAATATCTCTCTCATGTTAGTTGGAATGTCTTCAATTTGAGCTATGATCTAGAAAATTCCGCTATCAACTAAATGACGGCATCGCAGAATGTTTCCCCGCTTTGATTTCCTTAGAGGTTCTGCTTCTTGATAAACAAATCTCATATATTCATCAAGATTTTGGGCAGAACTCCCACTAGGACCACTCCCACTAGGATCCATATCCATATTCACACTTGAATTCGGAACAAGACTCCCACTCAAATCAAGACCACTCAAGTCAGGGTCAGGATTACTCAAATCCACTTGTGAAGGTTGAAAAACATCATTCTCTTCCCATTCCCTTACATCTTCAACTTCATTCCTCCCACTCGGATTGAGTGATCCCTAAGTTTCAGACTCTTGAGTTTCAAAGAAAGTGAATTCCTTATCCACCTCTCCCAGCTTAGGAAATTCATTCTCTAAGAATGTGACATCTTATAAGTCAAATTCTGTTATTTGACCATTCTTATTCTCTCCCACTAGAACATATCCTTTGGAGAGATAAGCATATCGTAAAAAGATATCTTTCTTGCCTCTTGGGCTTAGCTTTCCATGCTTGCTAGATGTATCATGAACATAGGTAGCATATCCCCATGTTCGTAAATGGTTCAAATTGGGCTTGCAGCTCATCCACAATTCATAAGGCGTGGTTTCAACGGACTTAGAAGGTACTCTATTGAGTACATATATGGCAGTCAATATTGCGTCTCCCTAAAAGGAGATAGGTAAATTGGTTTTAGCCATCATAGACCTTACCATCTCTAAGAGGGTTTGGTTTCTTCTTTCCGCGACTCCATTTGTTGTGGAGTCCTAGGTATAGTCAACTGATGTTTTATACCTTTTTCATCACATAAAACTTTAAATTACTTAGAGAGGTACTCTTTTCCCTGATCGGTTCTTAAAGCTTTGATTTTCTTTTCTAATTGGTTTTCAACTAGAGCCATAATTCGTTTGAAACATGCTAATGCTTCAGATTTATGTGCAATCAAATAGACATGACCATCCCTTGTATAGTCGTCTATGAATGTAATGATATAGTACGCACCATGCCTTGCCCGAACATTCATTGGGCCACAGATGTTAGAATGGATTAGTTGCAATGATTGGTTAGCTTGTGTAGCTTTACCAAATGGTTTTCTTGTCATCTTTCCTTTTAAACAGCTTTCACAAGTTGGGAGATCTATTTCTGATAAATCAGCCAACAAACCTGCTTTAGCCAATCGTACTAAACGATGTTGACCACTGTGACTAAGTCTCGCATGCCACATTTTTGGAAATGCTAACATTATCCACAAACGAGTTAACAGTAAAGGAAAAAATATTATGACACACATAATTTGGATCCAAATCCAAAATAATAAAACCATCCAACAAATGTCCACCACTAAAGTAGATATTATTCATAAAGAGACTAAAATTATTCAATTCAAAAGATAACATGAATCCCAAATTCATAAGGGCAAAAACAGATATCAAGTTCCTTCGAATTCCAGGAGCACAGAGGACATGTTCAAGAAATAGTGGTCAACCACCATTTAAGACCAGCTGACAATAGCCAATCCCTTAGACTTCCTCTTTAGAATCTCAATGCGAACACTGCGAACTCAACAAAAGAATCTCGATCCCATGTATATCCACCTTGTTCCCCGTGGAACACTGCGAACTCAACAAAAGAATCTCAATCCTTTGTTACGTGGTCTGTTGCTTCTGAGTCTACGATCCACAAAGGACGAGATTTAGTTAGGAAAACAGAACTTGAAAAAAATGTATAACACTTATACACTTCGGTAACATTTACCTTAGGAGCTTTGCAGTCTCTTGCAAAATGCCCCTTCTGTCTACAGTTATAACATCTCACTATAGAAATGTTAACCTTTTTCTTGCCCTTCTTTTGAACTGGAACACCGCTTGCCATTCCCTTAGCCTTCTTCTTAAAGAATCTCTTGTTCTTTCCCCTAGACTTCGGACCAAAACTTGAACCTGCCATGTGAACTTCAGATCTCACACGGAGAGAAGGCAAATGGTCCTCCTCCAGTTCAAGATGACGAACTGCATCGTCAGAGGTCTTAATGTCGTTGGCATAGGTTAGGTGCAACTTCATATGCTCCCACTGTTCAGCAGAGAACATATCATAGCTTGAACCTTCTGTTCTTCAGTCAACTTATGACCATCATCATGAAGCTCAGAAATCATGTTAGACATTTCCCTTAAATGCCTCTTCATTGTGTGGTCAGCTTTCTTCTTGTATGTATCAAACTTGATACTCAAAGAACAGAGTTTTGTTGAGGAGACACCTCTAAAATTCTCCTTGAGAGCATCCCATAGTTCTTTAGCTGTGTTGTATACGTGAAACTTTTTCACGATACCATCATTCATCACACTAAGCATGGTGATGCGGGCATTAGAGTTTTTCCTCTTCCAGGCTTGATAAGCATCAAGGTCCCTCCTTGCTTGAACGGTGTTACCCTCTTCAAGAGGAACCATAATTCTCTCCAGAGTATCCAGAGCCTTTTGCTCTTCAATTACGTATTGGACTTTCATAGCCTAAACTTCATAATTGTCATCGTTCAAACGAAGGTCCTTATTTAGTTAAGCAACTATTGCTTTTGAAGCAGTCATTGAAAAAATGTTAAAGACAAAGTCACAGTAATAAGTAAGCGACACACCATATTTATTATAAGATCATTTAAAACTAAAAATAGTGTTTGGTTCACGTAAAATTGAACATCCATGTGCAATGCATCGACTCACCATTTACATAGGCTAATACAAACACCATATTAGGTTTAAATTTCCAATAATAAATATATCTTTAGTTTTGTTTTTGATTATATTTTAATTTATTTAACATTTATACTTCTCTTAAGTAAAACTAATGAGTAATATAACACTTAGTTATAATCTCAAAATAAATAAATTAAAATTACTAAAACAAATAACCAAAATAGCAATGTTTAACAAATAAACATTTTATTATACCATAAAATATCCAACATTTAGTCAAACTTACAACCACAAAAAAAATTTCAGCCCGAAGCCATTCAATACAAAATTGAAAAACGAAATCAATAAGAGAAAGAGTGAAAAATGAAGAGCTCAATCTTCATTTCCATCGAGTTAGACTATCTCAATTTCTTTTGAAGTGACTGGGATCATCTCTACGAACTTATAGTAGAGATCCAAAGGCATGTTCTCAACACCCTCAATGACAGCATTCAGACATGGGCGACATGTTGGGATTCGTCATTGGAAAAATAACGTGGCAGAGCAGAAAATACACCGTTTAAAATTTCCTAGAATCCACCTATCGTGTCCAATTACCATTGATTAGAATAAAAACAATAAGAATCAAGAGAGATTAACTCATTGGATTCGACTCGTCTAGAGACTGCTGCAGAATCGTTTCTTGAAACTGTGATCTCCAAAGTCCAGTGCACGACCAACTATTGAGCGGGAACCGGTGCTAGCCGAAGATGTAAACGAATGGAGGTTCAATGCTGGGATTTTCGGCTGATTTGAGGCTACTCTTGGTGGCTGAAATTTCCAGTAGATAATTAGGATTGAATTAGGGTTTTATTGCTTAAGTGTGCCCTTATATAGACACCTTGTCTAATTAGGTTTTAATTAGGTTAATTAAACCCAAGTCCACTAGGATTATAATTACATAAATAACTTTAATTAAAAAGTATATACTATGTAATTTAGTTCCATTTGGCTAAATTTAACTACCCCTAAATAAAATTAAATCACACTTAAGTAAATACAATACATGTATTTAATTTTCCTACTTAGGAAAATTATTTAATTAATTGTTTACTTTATATAATTTAATTAATTAAATTAATTAATTAATTACATTATGTAAACTTATTAATTAAATTAAATTCAACCCAATGTTAATTAATTACCTTGATACTGAATATCAACTAATTAATTAATGCATTCCTTCCAATGTACATTACATGTATAATTTCTAAAAGTTCCGGCTCAGTTGATCTATGTGCATGATCCTATGGGTCTGTCTTTATGTTGGCAGTAGGCCCAAGGCCCACAGACTGTAAGTGGGTTCTAGCAAATCATTACAGTCCCCAATTAAGCAGAGATGCAACAGTCTTTAGAAGACACTCACCCCGGTAGTAATCTCATAGTGTCCTTTGCCTAACAATATCGATATGAATAAATAAGAGGCATGGTGTCTGTCATCCTCTTCTGTTGTTTATTATATTTCTTGATCTTGAGTTGACTGATTAATCAAATAAGCAACCAACTTATTTGGGTATGGCCATACACTTATCAGTCCCACTCATCAAGTGGCCAGTGATATCATCTTGGTGTTACCCGAGTGGCAATTCCATCACTTCATCATCAATATCAATATGTTCACCCATCCACCCAATAATACCCATATTTAGCATCCTTTTACAGACCTATTAGGCGTATGTTAAAGTGAACTAGATTCCATATTGATACTATAATGAAATCTGGTTCTAGGACAAAAGAGACCTACTCAAGAAAGGCCTATGACGCGACAACTATGTGGCTTTCTTGTGCGGATCGATCCAGTCCTATGTCAATGACAAGTACTATGGCTAGTTAAGAACTACCATACAGTCATCAAATATATAAGTCTGTGGTTCTATTCGTTCCCACGATTAGAACAGACCTGGGATAGGTTTTATGATTATCAATCAATGGATACTCTACTCATAGTATAGCATAAGATATAAATGAAATAGATTAATTGCCTTTATTAATATGACAAAAATAATGTCTTCATACATGACTCTTAATGTATAAAACAAAATACAAGAATCCAATGCCCTAAGAACTAGGGCACACCAACAATCTCCCACTTGCACTAGTTCTAAGTGGGCATTGCCCTAATTCCTATAGATCTGGTATGACCGTCGTGCAGTGTCGGCAACAGCGCTTTGGTCAATGGATCAGCGACATTATTCTTGGTGTCAACCCTCTGCAATGATATGTCACCTCTGTTCGCGATCTCCCGAATGAGGTGAAACTTTCTGAGTACATGTTTGGATCTCTTGTGTGACTGGGGCTCCTTAGCTTGTGCGATGGCCCTGTTGTTGTCACAAAACATCAACTAGGTCTAAAATAATGGGTACTACTCCCAACTCAGTTATGAATTTCTTGATCCAAACGGCTTCCTTTGCAGCTTCGCACGCAGCTATGTACTCAACTTCCATTATAGAGTCAGCAATGGTGGCCTGCTTTGAGGACCTCCAACTAATGGCACCGCCATTTAGGAGAAAAGCATAACCAGACTGTGACTAGTTCTCATCCTCATCGGTCTCAAAGCTTGCATCACTGTAACCTGACACTACCAGCTCACCTTGACCTCCATACACTAAGAAAGCATCCTTAGTCCGATTAAGTTACTTTAGGATTGCCTTGACAGCCTTCTAGTGTTCCTCCCCAGGGTCCGACTGGTACCGGCTGGTCATACTTAGTGCAAACTCGACATCAGGCCTCGTACATGGAGTACATGATAGATCCAATAGTAGATGCATAAGGGATCTTTTCCATGCTCTCTCGGTCCTTCTTTGTTTTAGGACCATCTTTCTTACTCAGCTTCAACCCATGGGGCATCGGCAATAATCCTTTCTTTGCCTTGTCCATGCTGAATCTTTTCAGAACCTTGTCAATGTACGTGACCTGACTTAGGCCTAGAAGCCGATTGGATCTATCTCTGTAGATCTTGATCCCTAAGATTGTCTTAGCTTTGCCTAAGTCCTTCATTGCGAAGCACCTACTTAACCACTGCTTAACCCCTTGTAGTGTTGGTATGACACCTCCAATGATAAGGATGTCGTCAACACACAACACTAGGATGGTGGAAATGCTCCCACTAACCATCTTATACACACAGGGCCTTTAACACCACTTGCAACCTATAACCTTAGCACCTGGAGGTGGATCCACCAAGTTCCATACTTGGTTATCATGCATAGATTGCATCTCAGCCTCCATGGCTTTGTGCCATTGATCTAAGTGTGGGCTTTCAATAGCCTCCTGATTGGTCTTGGGCTCCTCTTGGTCAACGACCATAAGGTCCCCACCATCAGTCACGAGAAAGCCGTACCTTTCTGGCTGATAACGTGTCCTACCAGACCTTCTAAGATCCTGTGCAACCGTTTCTGGTTCCTTAATTTCTTGAGTAGTCAGATCGGTTCCCGAAGCATCCTCAGTAGTAGCTGCAAGAGTTTGTGAGTCTTGAACTTCTGAAAGTTCAACATGTTGGAGATTGTGCCCTAAGGACAATATTGGATTATGTAATTTGACTTCTAAGATTAATCTAGTGTAGATTAATATTATCATTTATGTTTGTATGTTAGCATTTATGATAAGTATCCATGAATAAATCGTGTTATTCTAAATATCCCTAGTCGATTGTTATTATGGGAATAATAACAAACTAAGACTAGTGTGAGTGATAATGGATATTCATAAGATGAATATAGTGTATACAGATACAGATTATACTCACGGGTAATATGTTAGAGAACATGTTACTGGAGACCCACTATGAGATCAAGTTCATGGTCATGTGTCACAACTGATCTTGATTATAGTAGTGTCATTAGCTGATTCCTTTGACCTGAGGTCACCATTGATTCCGGGATGAACTCATGTTGTGCTTTGACGCAGTCAAACGCTGCTCGTAACAGAGTAGTTATAAAGGCTGTGATTGGGTACGATATGACTCATGCCTTGGGATGTGAGTGACAGATATGGGATTTTGTCCCTCTCTAACAAGAGAGCGATATCACTGGGCCCCTCGATAAGTAAGACTGTTAAATGCATGGCCGTGCTCAAATAAATTGATAATAGTATCAATTGATTTGTCTGGACAGTTTACTTTGAGATCGAGAAAGCATATGATTAATTATATAAGATTGACAAGTGTACCATGTCTTATAATTAATCTTGATATCAAAGAGACAAAAGGGAATATGACATTCTATAAATAGGTATTGGATCATTCCAATCATATTAATTGGGTAGTCGTAATGGCTTGCTAGAGTCCGCTTGTGACCTATAAGGACATTATGGTAATTTCCTTATTGCCAATTAATATGATCCTATGGGGTCACACACAAGAGCAAAATGAAGTTCATCTTATCGGGTATAAATTATTATTGGATAATAATTTATGAATGAGAAAGAAAATAAATATATATATAGTGATATATATTTATGTATGTATATATAAATATTAATGTGATTAATATTGCATAAAGTATGCTACATATTATAATTAAATTATATGGAGATATAATTAATTATAATATTATATATACATATATGTATTATGGAGAATTGATTTGATTTAATGTTAATTGAGAATTAATATTAAATTGTGTGGGTTAATATATAATTATAACTAATAGGTGTATTAGGTTATAATTATAATTAACTATTTAGGTTAATTATTTAAGGAAACAATTAACCTAAACCTAAAACTCTCCATATACTAATAACCCAGCAGATTTTCGGCAGCCACAAAAAAAAGTGGAATAGTGGCAGCCGAAATTCTCAAAAAAAAACTCCAAGGAAAAATCTGATTTTTCGCTTTCTCTGTCTCGTTCGAAGAATCGTTCTTCAATCCCGGCGCTAGCACGCGGTGGACGTATTGCTCCGTGTGGATCAACCGTAGAGGGAAGCTATTTTGGTTCCTGCTTGATTCAATCTTCAAAGAATTAAGGTAATTCTTTAACCCTCCTTCCGATTCAATGCAATGTACATGGGTCCTTGGTGGGGATTAATCTTTTATTTCCGCTGCGCATATTTTGTTTTGTGCGATTAATTCCCCAACAGTGGTATCAGAGCCACTTGTGCATTGGTTGAATTGGATTTGTTATTTTGATTAGATCAAAATTGCATGTAAGGGTTGTATGTTTTGATTTAGGGTTCTTTTGTTATTGTGAATAACAAATTGAAATTTGATTTCAATGTTGATCATTATGAATGATTTGTTCTTTGTTATTGTGAATAACGTTTTGGAATTGATTTGGGAATTGTTGTTTTGAACAAATTGACGCAGAATTGTTTTTCAGTGCAGAACACGCAGGCGTGCAGGCACTGCACGCCGTGCAAACGTGTGTTGCACGCCGTGTACTGGTTTTGCACGGCGTGTAGTCGGAAATCGTTTCCGTAAGCTGAGAATCAGTGCATAACTCGCCGGCGTGCAAGTGTTGCACACCGTGCAAATGTGTGTTGCACGCCGTGTACTGGTTTTGCACGGCGTGCAACCGGAAATTTCTCATGTGCGCTGAGTAACAGCGAGGAACACGGCCGCGTGCAAGTGTTGCACGCCGTGCAAACTGGTTTTGCACGCCGTGTTCCCTTAGTGCTGCCATGTAGAAATTGTCTTCTATACCTTTTCTTCTCAAATCAATTTCTTTTAAATACAATAAGATTGTGTTTAGTTTTTTGAACCCTAAATCTTATAGATGTAAAATTATTGTGATAATTTTATGCATGGTGTTGTGGTATGGTTTTGGACCCGTGGATGCTTTATTTTATTATGGTTTTATATAAATACGACCTGCGAGTCGTTTGTATTTATGTAAATTTTAATTTTAATTTTACTATATAAATTGTATAGGATGCAATTTATAATATGTAAATTTTATTTTACTAAAAAAAATTGTATAGGTTGCAATTTTGTAAAATATGTAAATCCATGAGATGGTGCCAAGGAACAAAGACGTGAGGACGGATCCAAGGGGTGCGGGAGAGCTGTGACCATGCGATGGTTACAACCACCTAGGAAATGGCCTTGTTGATTTTCATATTGGCCTATGAAAATCAATGTAGATAAAACCATACCATAACACGGTCTTTCGAGTCTATTGCATGTTTTATATTTTGATGCCATGTGATGCCATGCTAAGTATGAAATATGCATGCTAGATGAATGTATGACATTGGATGCCATGCTAGAATTAATATTAACTTAGAAAGATTAATGTTAATGCCATGTATTGTATGAGATACATTTTAATCACAGGAATTAATAAACCCTAAATAAACTTATGAAGTTTATATTTTTGCCACCCAATTACGTATAACACTAGTCAAGTACTATGTTCGCATCATGGTAGCCACGCCAAAGCGGGTACGCATGTTGTGACCTTAGCGAAGCGATAATATGAGAAATGGTGATTCTCATTGTGTTGTAATTGGTTTAACAAAGGGTTAATCAAAACGGTGTTTGAGCCTGAGGCAAAGATGAGATGAGTAACATACAATTAAATATGATATATGATATCATGCATCTCATAAATTAGAAGAGTTGCATAATGATGCAATTGGCAAAGAAGTGCACATCCAAAATATGTTTAAATGGTTTAAAGCATGATTTTGAGTCTTTGCCTACCGAAATTATATTTAATCATAGGGACATGCCAAAGCAGTGCTATGGTTAAGTATGGATTTTGGATCTTCACCCACTTAAATATTTTAAAGGGTTTTATAATTTAAGTGGGAGCATTTAAATAAAAATCTTTACACGCTTTATTATAGTTATGATTGCTATTACCATGATCTCGATTGTTATTGAACTTTGAGAATTGTTCTCAAATCAAAAGGAATCATATGTTCTCAATAATCCTTTTGCCCAATGAACCACTAGCAATTGTAACATGAGTATAAAAGATGCTTACTTGAAGCATCGAAGGGACTCTGTTTAAAATTTATTATCTTACACTTGCCACCAATTCTTCCGCACGTGGAAGTTTTACTTGAGGTATATGATACATCACAAATGGAAATGTTCCATCAGTTAGTGAGCAAGAAAAGATAAGTGTTTGAGGCAACATTTTCTCATTGGCCTCCAAAAGGCATTAAGATGTGATCTTGAATTCATTATTTGATAGTCATTGGTGATGAACTATCATTTGAATGACATGGGGAAAATTGTGAATTAGTTGCATAGGATGCAAAAGAATGTTAAGTTATCCATAAAGGATAAGCCCGCCTCGAATTGTGTGCTTATGGTTCAAAAGGAAAAGGATAAAAGGAAGGTCGAAAAGCATAAAGACCGAAAGGTTCGGGTGAAACATGTTTTAAAAGACCAAAGCTGTCGGCATAGAGAGATCTCCAAAAGAAGGGTGTTGCCATTTCTAGAATGAATCGTTCATTAGAATAGAAATAGCAAATTTTGTTTGGAGAACTATAAGAAGATGAAAGGCAGTGAGACTGCTACCTTAAGTATTTATTAACTATTCTACTTTTGTTTCTATATCAAAAGGTATTAGATATCGTTGTGAATCTCATATTAGTAGAATATGAAGAATCACAACTTGAATAGAAACCTTATGAAGGTGAAAGGTAGAATGCGAATAGGCAAAAGAAGCAAAGGTTGTTACTCGAAGGTTTTTGAACTTTTACATGAAAGTTGTGAACTTCAAGTTAAAAGTTATGAACCTTTTTACATAAAAGTTATGAACTTTGGTTAAAGGTTATGAACTTTTGCATGTGAGTTACGAACTCTTGTTGCCTATTGAACTTGTTGGCTTAAGTAAACAAATGTTGTTTATTTTATAATTGTGAATTATAAACTTTATAAAGACATGATTATGAAATGTAGATTTACATAATTGTCTTTATATGTGGAGCCCATCTGTAACATAAATACTGTAAGGATCGAATCAAATAGTTTGATTCAACCTATTTTGGCAGTGTCGTCTTGGAGACATAAGCAAAGTCGCATTACGAAACTCCATGAGAATGGACTTTTGGATTCATGAGATTATGAATCATCTTGAATCATGCGAATGTTGTTTATTGTAAAAGATGACAAAAGTGGTTCTTTGCTAAAAGTAGTTAAAGAATAATCGATTTATTAAGCATTATACATGTGGATGTATATGAATTATAAATCAACTGCTAAAGGAGGTTTTAATACTTCATTACTTTTATGGAACTTTTCACTAGATAAGAGTATCTAATGAAACACGAGTTTGGAACTTTTGAAGTGTTCAAAAGCTTGTAAAAGGAGTATGAAGCATCTTGACAAGATAGTAAAGTCACTTAGATATGATCCAAGTGGTGAACATTTGAGTCAAGATTTTGACAATCGTCTTAGAGATTGTGGGACTGTCTCACAATTGACTCCTCCAAGTACGCCACAAAGGATGTTGTGTCGAAAAGGGAGTAATCGAACTCTATACAGATATAGTTCAATCTATGATGAAGTCAAGTTGATCATTGTTTTCTCGAAAATATGCCATTAAAGCAGCTGTGTATATTGTTCCGTCTAAAACAATTCATGAATCAACATATGAGATATGGTTGGGTAAGAGACCCAAGTTGTTTCATTGAATAAGTTTAGGGCTGTAAAGCTTATTTCGAATAAGTTGGCACCTAAATTTAAATGTCGTATTGTGGATTACTCAAAAGGAAAGTAGGAGTTGTTACTCCTGTGTTTCTTTGGGATACAAAATAGTTGTAGCTAGAAATGGTTTCCCCTTGAAGAGGGAGTTAATTTCTAGAAGAGTTAGTGGGAGTAAAGTACACCTACAAAACTCGGAATTCACAAAGTGACATTAACGTTGAAGAGGAACGTGGAAATGGTTTCATGATCATTGTTGAAATTACACAAGTCCAATGAAAGTCTAGTGGAATACGACATGATTAGGAGAGATATGGATTTCTCAAAATCATGATGTAGTTTTACTAAATTGGAATAAGTCTTCTTTTATGAAGAAGCAATGTTAGATTTTGAATCTAATAAGTGACTTGATGCTACAAAGGTTGAAGATAAGTCCATGTCTAACAATCAAAGTATAGACTTTGATAAATCTTTTAGAAGATGCATATGCAATGGTTGCAAGTGAGTTTTCAAATTGAAAACCGACATGAATGGTGATCTTCAAACTTATAAAGCACGACTAGTGACAAAAAGGGGTTATAAACAAGTTCATAGTAGTGACTATGAGGATACGAACAAATTCATAGTAGGACTATGATAAAATCCTTTTTCGTCATTAATCATGATCAAGTCAAATTGAGTTCTTGTTGCCACATCCGCATAATATGATTATAAAATATGGCAAATGGATATCAAAATCTGTTTTCTACGTGAAAACATGATTGAGGATGTGTACGTGACACAACCCAAAGTTTTTGAGCATCCAAAGAATTCAAATAGCGTATGCAAGTTTCAAAGATTCTTATAAGGATCGAAACATGCATCAAATAGTTGGAATCATAGTTTTGATAAAGAAATCAAATGGTTTGATTTTATCAAAAGGATGATGAATCTTGTGTTTCAAAAGGATCAGTGGGAGCATATCGGTATTCCTAACGCTATATGTGGATGACATATGGCTTGTTGGAAATAACATTCTTACCTTGCAAGAAGTAAAATCTTGGCTAAGAAAGTAATTTCGGTTAATGTTATAAGCATGACTGCTTGTGTTCTTGAAATTGGAATCTATAGAGATAGATCTAAAAGAATGTTTTGGCTTAAGTCAAAGCATTGAAAGCGTTCAATGTAAAAAGACTTAATAGAAGCTTGCTTATGTTAACTGCACATATACAACTGATTGCAATTAGTTGCAATATATCAGTCGAGATCTAGTATTCTCTTAAAAAGAGATGTTATGATTTTGAAAGGTTCAAAATAAAACAATATAGCTAAATATCTATAATAGTAGTCAAAGTATATTGTTACATATGATGTAAAAGAAATTTTGGATGAAGAAGTTCATCAAAAATTTTTGTGTTTTGTTGTAAGCATTGCTTATCCTGTGAGACTATTGTAGGGACAATAGTTCAATGCGTAAGAACCCTGTATGACACAAGCATATACTTAGGCGTCTTTCACTAATTTAGAGAGGCTGTCTCTAAAGAAAGAGTGAAAATGTGTAAAGTAGCAACGGAAGCGAAAATTAATAATTCACTGACAAAGACTCCCGCACGAATGAATACATGAAAGTCATGTAGGTCAATGGGTATAAGATACATGTATGATTGGCCATAGTGCAAGTGGGAGATTGTTGGAGATTGTGCCCTAAGGCCAATATTGGATTATGTAATTTGACTTCTAAGATTAATCTAGTGTAGATTAATATTATCATTTATGTTTGTATGTTAGCATTTATGATAAGTATCCATGAATAAATCGTGTTATTCTAAATATCCCTAGTCGATTGTTATTATGGGAATAATAACAAACTAAGACTAATGTGAGTGATAATGGATATTCATAAGATGAATATAGTGTATACAGATACAGATTATACTCACGGGTAATATGTTAGAGAACATGTTACTGGAGACCCACTATGAGATCAAGTTCATGGTCATGTGTCACAACTGATCTTGATTATAGTAGTGTCATTAGCTGATTCCTTTGACCTGAGGTCACCATTGATTCCGGGATGAACTCATGTTGTGCTTTGACGCAGTCAAACGCTGCTCGTAACAGAGTAGTTATAAAGGCTGTGATTGGGTACGATATGACTCATGCCTTGGGATGTGAGTGACAGATATGGGATTTTGTCCCTCTCTAACAAGAGAGCGATATCACTGGGCCCCTCGATAAGTAAGACTGTTAAATGCATGGCCGTGCTCAAATAAATTGATAATAGTATCAATTGATTTGTCTGGACAGTTTACTTTGAGATCGAGAAAGCATATGATTAATTATATAAGATTGACAAGTGTACCATGTCTTATAATTAATCTTGATATCAAAGAGACAAAAGGGAATATGACATTCTATAAATAGGTATTGGATCATTCCAATCATATTAATTGGGTAGTCGTAATGGCTTGCTAGAGTCCGCTTGTGACCTATAAGGACATTATGGTAATTTCCTTATTGCCAATTAATATGATCCTATGGGGTCACACACAAGAGCAAAATGAAGTTCATCTTATCGGGTATAAATTATTATTGGATAATAATTTATGAATGAGAAAGAAAATAAATATATATATAGTGATATATATTTATGTATGTATATATAAATATTAATGTGATTAATATTGCATAAAGTATGCTACATATTATAATTAAATTATATGGAGATATAATTAATTATAATATTATATATACATATATGTATTATGGAGAATTGATTTGATTTAATGTTAATTGAGAATTAATATTAAATTGTGTGGGTTAATATATAATTATAACTAATAGGTGTATTAGGTTATAATTATAATTAACTATTTAGGTTAATTATTTAAGGAAACAATTAACCTAAACCTAAAACTCTCCATATACTAATAACCCAGCAGATTTTCGGCAGCCACAAAAAAAAGTGGAATAGTGGCAGCCGAAATTCTCAAAAAAAAACTCCAAGGAAAAATCTGATTTTTCGCTTTCTCTGTCTCGTTCGAAGAATCGTTCTTCAATCCCGGCGCTAGCACGCGGTGGACGTATTGCTCCGTGTGGATCAACCGTAGAGGGAAGCTATTTTGGTTCCTGCTTGATTCAATCTTCAAAGAATTAAGGTAATTCTTTAACCCTCCTTCCGATTCAATGCAATGTACATGGGTCCTTGGTGGGGATTAATCTTTTATTTCCGCTGCGCATATTTTGTTTTGTGCGATTAATTCCCCAACACAACATTACTCCCACTGTCTCTCTTGGAAAGGAATTCCTTCTCCAAGAAGACTGCATTTCTGGCTATGAAAACTTTGTTTTCGGCCGGATCATAGAAGTAATAACCTTTAGTTTCTTTAGGGTAACCCACAAACTGGCACTTGACAGATTTGGACTCGAGTTTGCCACTTGTCAATTTCTTAACATGTGCATCACAGCCCCAAATCTTCAAGAAGGAAACATTGGGCTTTCGGCCCTTCCATAGTTCATATGGTGTTCCCTCAACTACCTTGTTTGGTGTATTATTGACAGTGTAAGCAGCTGTCTCTAAAGCATATCCCCAAAAGGAGACAGGGAGTGTAGCATGACTCATCATCGCGTGGACCATGTAAGGTCCTATTCCTCCTTTCTAACACCCCATTCCACTGGGGTGTACCGGGAGGAGTGAGTTGCGATATAATCCCACACTCTCTCAAAAACAAGTCAAACCTTGGCTCAAATATTCACCCCCTCGGTCAGACCAATGTGCTTTTATTTTCTTGCCAAGTTGGTTTTCTACTTCATTCTTAAAGTCCTTGAACCTTTGGAGAGTCTCGGACTTATGCTTCAACAGATACACGTAACCGTATCTGCTGAAGTCATCCGTGAAGTTGACAAAGTACAAAAAAAAAGATCTAGCACTAGTGCTCATTGGGCCACATACATCGGAATGTATTAGCTCCAATAGCTCTGAGGCCCTTTCAATAGTCTTGCTAAAAGGCGCCTTTTGTCATCTTGCCTCTCAAACAAGATTCGCATGTGTCATAAGACTGGATGTCAAATGACCCTAGCACTCCACTAGAGTGAAGCCTAGCTATGCGCTTCTCATTTATATGGCTAAGTCGACAATGCCAGATGTAAGTAGGATTAATTTCATTTTGTTTAATCCTTTTAGTATTTATGTTATAGATTGAACTTTCACGTTTTAGATCAAGGATATACAAGCCATTTTCAAGAAATGCTGTTCCATAAATAATATTGCCACATTGCATAGAAATTCTACCATGTCCAATATTAAATACAAAACCAGAAATATCCAACAAAGAAATGGAAATAATATTCTTGTGCATCGCAGGTACAAAATAACAGTTTCTTAGTTCCAAAACAAGTCCACTAGGCATCTCCAAGAAATAGTCTCTGATCTCCATGGCCTGAACCCGAGCACCATTTCCAACTCGAAGATCTACTTCTCCAGATCCTGATAATCTCCTATTTCTTAGACCTGTGAGATCTACATCCAGTGTCCAAGACCCAAGATGTAGAAATAGCCAGATTAATCTCAACAACATAAATACCTGAAGCAGCAGTTTTGCCCTTCAGTTGCTCCCTTAGCTTTGGACATGAGCTCTTCTAGTGCCCTTCGCATGACACTTATGGTAGACATCGTCAGGAGAAGCAACCCTTGCTTTAGGTTAGGCCACCACCTTTTTGCCCTTAGCCTTGGCCTTAGATTTGGCCTTTCCCTTAACAATGGGTGTATTGCCCTTGTTCACCAGCAATACTTCAGGAGTCTTCTTAAGAGACTGCTCAGTAAGCTTGAGCATGCCATGCAGCTCAACAACCGATTTATCCAACCCTTGTGTAAGCGCCAGAATTTTACTTTCAAAAAAAAAGGAGTATAGTCGTACGACTATCGCTATAGTCGTACGACTGTAGCCAAAATACAGTCGTACGACTGTAGATCGCGGCAGGTAAACCAACTCATACCCTAAAAGCTGAAAAAACAGAAAAAAAGGGGGGGGGAGACAGACCAGACAGACAGGCAGAAAGAGAGGAGAAAAAGAGAAAGAAAGAAAAAGAGAGAAAAAGAGAAGAGAAGAGAAAATCAAAAAGAAAAGGAGGAACTCCTCATTAGAATCCCTCAGCATTTGAAATCTTTGGACCCAAAACTCTCGAACCCTAACTCAAGAAGAAAAGCCCGGATTTTAGTGGATTGGAGCGATGGCAGGGTTCAATCCTACAATGGACGCACGCCAAAGAGGTAAACACTCCTTTTCCCCTCTCTTTTCCAAGCTTTCTGGGTGATTAGTGTGCTTTTTTTGCATTTTACCCATTTTCTACATTTCTACTTCTGGAAATCAAGAACAGACGCATGACTGTTCTTGAGTTTGATGAACAGTCGTACGACTGTACTGTTCTTGAGTTTGATGAACAGTCGTACGACTGTAGTTACAGTCGTACGAGTGTTCTTGATTTCCAGCGTTTTCTTCCTAGTTTTCTTTCAATAAAGTTTTGGCAAGATTTTGACTACGGAATGCTTACAGTCGCACGACTGTAGTTACAGTCGCATGACTGTAACGTGGTTTCCAGAACCAGAATTTCAGCTTTTATCCCTAAAACTTTTTAAAAAATCCATAAAAATCATAAAAAAAATTAGAAAATCCCAAAAATAAATTTTGTTGTGTGCATTCACGACCATAGATTCAATTTTCAGTAAAATTGCATTTAGAACAATTCAACGACGGAAACCCGGTTCTCCCGAAAACTGACCCACTTAATACGTAAAAATGCATGTAAACCGGAAAAATTGTTTTCAAAATGATTTTCCCACAAAAACCAAAATACAGGGACGTTTCAAAATGTTTTTCAGGTCTAATCGGGCCTGCTAGCCGAGCCAACCCGGTTATCCCCTAAATGCATGCCCCCAATTCTGTCTATTTGAGTCCTAGTTGTGGCGTGCCGTATAAATTGTGCTAACCTTTGTTTTGCAGCTTTTATTTATATTCATTTTTTATTTTAATAGAATTAATCGTGTATTTAGGCGGTTGTAAATATTTTTTTTTTTAGATTCTCATGTATCCTAGGCGATTGTACAAGTGAGGTGAGAGTTTTTATTTTTCCATTCGATTTGGTTGTAAGCCAATTAATATTTATTTCTTTTCTTTACTTTTGTATTAAATATTTGTATGTGCGCTGTATGCCTTTTATAATCAATAACATTGACTTTAGAATTTGAAATACCAGCTTTGAACATTGACCAATTTTATTTTAATTAGACACGAAATAAGGGACTTGTCCGGACCCGAATCTCTGGATAGTGTAGCTGCCGTTCGTCTGGTTCAGCTGCATTAAGAATTTCCCGGTTGAGCTGAGCCGGGTGGCGACTCTACAATACTCATCGAGACTTAGGTCTCGGTTATTTTATGCATTAATTCCATTCATTTTCCAAAACGCAGATTTCCATTCATAAAAACCCCACGTTAGGGAGGGGCCCGCCCGAGATAGTGGTGCCCCATTGCGAAAGTGAGTCCCGCGTCCCGTCGAAAACGTGTCGTCCGCTCACAGTGGTGACTCCGCTAGGGAGTTCTTCAAAAAGTTTTCTTAAAAACTTAAAAGAATTTGACAAGCCCTGAAAAGTGTCTAATTAAAATAAGGTGGATGATTCTCGATTGGTATTTCATTTTACATTCTTAGCTAGACATGCTTGCATTAGATTTAGTATCCATTTTCAGCCCGGTGGATTTTTGAGTGTCGCCTAAGTTCCTCATGGTCTTAGGGGCACGGATACGAAACACCACCCATATCCTCGTACGAACCCCTTTCGTACCCTTGAGTAGGGAGAAGTGAGGAGTATATTTTGCTATGGAAACCTTGATTTTTAACCCGACTTGGACCGAACCCATATAGGCAGCCCTAGTTGGATTCCCTTAGGATGCCAAAATAATTGTGTGAACAATAATAATAAAATCGCGCCTTCATCACCCTTGGTGATCGAAGTGAACCCCGCCTAGGACTCGGTTAGAATTTTTTTGAGACCGACCACGCTTGGAGAAATAAGGTTGGAAGAATTTGCTTCGTGTGCTACGTGTTGCACGCCTTTCGACATTTCACGACATACCATAATTACCATTTTCCATACACGATTAACATTTTCCATTCATAAAATATTTTTGCGTAATACTAACCCACATTTTTAGGCAGCCACGTGCATTTTATTTTTGTGTGCAATCATTAAGTCATCCGTTTTCCATTCATACTAACCCTTTCTTTTTCAGCCATAACATTAAATTTGTGTGATTAGCATTTTTCACATGGCATACATAACATCATTATGTGTGTCATGCATCCTAACCACGTTTTCGTGCAGCCATTTGCATTTTGTGTGTCATGAGCATTCACGACATATCACCTAAATTAAATTAGGGGCATTCCAAGGATGCCCACCACGATCATTTCATTCCATCATATATCAGGTATCCCAAAATACCTGTGTTCTGCCAATGCGCTGGATTGCATTCGGCTATTCCACCAAATCATTTCATTCAATAAAGACCACAATGGTCCTAGGTATATTTCCGTGTGATAATCCACATGATGCATTTCATGCCATCATATCCATTCATCATAGATATCATATAACACTGTGATCCACATCGGGTTACTTCATGAAATTACTGTACCATATCATTCAAGGTGCTCCCCGAGTGCTGGATTAGTACGCACGTAGGGGCATTTCATCACATCCCAAATCATGAAAGGTGTTCCTCAAGCACCAAGCTTTTGTCCGTGTCCCCGTCACACGCGACTCTCTCATAACATCATTTCATTTCATATGCTCAAAAGCATCAGAACTCTGTCTATGGTCCGGTCCCATGTTACCATTTCATATCATCTCATAGACCTACAACGCGTCGAACTCCATCCGTGTGTCGGTCCACACTCGACCATTTCATGAAATTCATTAGGTGCCCCAAAAGCACCAAACTTTTATCCATGTGACGGTCCACATGTAACATTTTTGCATAGCATTGGGTGTTCTTAGAATGACCAAAGTCAAAAGAATAAAAACAAAGGGATCATCCTCATTACCTCACGATGTGCATTTCATTCACCCATCAAACATTCAAGCACTCCACAACATTCAAGCACTCCACAAGCACCAAGGACTTTACATCATACACTAAGTCATTTAAGTGTTCCAAAAAAACTAGAAACTTCATCAAGCCCCTTAGGTCTTCCATAATCATTATAAACCTTATCCTTGTGTCCCGTGCACATAAGCTCCAAAATCCTCCCTATGTAAGACCAAGTTCTGCATGTATCATTCCAATCCTCCCCGTGTAAGACTAAGTTCTACACGTATCACTCCAAATCTTCCCGTGCAAGATAAGCTCTGTACGTACCGCTTTGAACTCTATCTTTCCTTCACGTGCAAGATAAGCTCTGTACATACCGCTTCAAACTCTATCTTTCCTTCCCGTGCAAGATAAGCTCTGCACGTACCGCTTTGAACTCTATCTTTCCTCCCCGTGCAAGATAAGCTCTACACGTACCACTTTAAACTCTATCTTTCCTTCCCGTGCAAGACAAGCTCTGCATGTACCGCATCAAACTCTGCACTTCCTCCCCGTGTAAGACTAGGTTCTACACGTACCGCTTTAAACTCTATCTTTCCTCCCCGTGTAAGACTAAGTTCTATACGTATCACTCTAAATCTTCCCCGTGCAAGATAAGCTCTGCACGTACCGCTCTAAACAGTAAACCTCTTCCCCCGTGTAAAACCAGCTCTACACGTAGCGTTCCAAACATCTTTCCGTGCAAGACAAGCTCTGCACACTTCCTCCCCGTGTAAGACTAAGTTCTACACATATCGTTCCAAATCTTCCCGTGCAAGACAAGCTCTGCATGTACCGCATCAAACTCTGCACTTCCTCCCCGTGTAAGACTAGGTTCTACACGTACCGCTTTAAACTCTATCTTTCCTCCCCATGTAAGACTAAGTTCTATATGTATCACTCCAAATCTTCCCGTGCAAGATAAGCTCTGCACGTACTACTCTAAGCACTAAACCTTCCCCCGTGTAAGACATGCTCTACACGTATCGCTCTAAACACTAAACCTCTTCCTGTGTAAGACACGCTCTACACATACCGCTTTAAACACTACATCTCCTCCATATGTAAGATCCGCTCTACACGTACCGTTTCAAATGTCAACTCTCCTCCCGTGTAAGATTCGCTCTACACGAAAGCGCTTCACAAGTATCACCTTGCTTCGATCCATGGACACCCTGTGTATCATTTTATCCATGTGGTGTATATTTATATGCCACGCTCTATTCAGCACATATCTTCATCAACAGCATTCATTGCATCTTGCATATCTCCATTCTTGGTTTTGTGTGCACTTGACTAGTTTAGAGTTGCATAACATGATATGGCATCACATGACATCATCATTCATGCATGAATGCACCACATCTCGCATCCATACCTACATCATCTCTTGACATGGTATCCTTTGTGCGCATGCCCCAGTCAGTGCTAACAAATGTTCTTATCAGGGGAGAAAGGGAAGGAGTCTCGAGAATGGCTGGCCCAGTGAACTTTAACACCGTAACAAATATCCTAGATGATTATGTTGCCTCATCGCGATTCTGAAAGGCAGTCAGGGAAGAGGCAGCAGCAATGTTGAAGGGAATGCTAGGAGGTGATCTGGACAAGATTGAAAAGCTGAGGACAAGGTGCTCTGAACTGGAGGCACGTGTGATTTAGCTTGAGGGAGCAATGAGAGGGCTGACTGGTGAAGCAGAATCAAAGGCTCCCCTCAAAGCCAACACTGGCCTTATTCCGTGACCAACCAAGAGTCCGCTCCCTAAGGGTGACGGAAAGGGCATATCCCCGTGGCCTTTATCGCTGAGCCAATTATTTGCCAAATGTAGAAAAGAGGGGCTACTACAGAGCATCAAGCCGTATTTGGATCCAGCATCGGATCAAAAGAACAACTTCTGCGCCTATCATGTAGTGACAGGTCACCGAACCAATGCTTGCTATATTTTAAGGAAGGAGATCCAGAAGTTAGTTGATGAGGGAAGATTAAAGGTGCCATCCGCTACTAATGAGCAACTGGGGGCAAGCAAGGAGACTGGTAAAGAAATTCCTCAAACCTCCCGAGGAGAGGAATATGATGAAGAGCTCCAAAGCCTGATCTGATGAGAGTGGGGCAGTGACCGGATAAGGAATAGTCGGGCGCTGTGAGATCAATACCTTTAGAGGCTCCTTCTCGTAAGGAACTCACTTTGTTGTAAAGTGTATTGAACTCATTTTGAATGCAATGCATCTTGTTATTTTTCTCACTTGTGTGGTGATTGCATGTATATGGCATTAAGCATGCATTTGATCATCTGAGACGACATGTCCATCACGCATAATATTAAGATGCATGACATCAATCTGAGTCTTACAGGGAATTTACAAGTGAACCTGACTTCGGTTAAGCCCTTTTCTTAAAAAAAAAAGAGAGAGAAAGAGAAAGAGAAAAAGTCTGCCAAGCAATGGGATGGTACCCTTTCCATCTAATCAATTGCCAATCTAGATCAGTGATCCCTACAAACCACGATCCTAAACGTTGCTGGTCTTGCCCTAAAAGTTTCAACTTGGACAGCCCACAATACACCCAAATCATTCCAAACCAGGGACCATTGTTAAATCTCAGAGCCGATCACCAGAACGAAGCTTTGAGCTTAACTCACGCTAAAGAAAGCATCCCATATCAAAAACTAAATCCATCAAAAAGCACCAAGCCCTAAAAAATCCAAATGACCTTTGCCACCCACCATGCTATAAAACTCTGAAGCAAACATTAGTTTTAGTGCATGTATAGTCTTGTTTGTGTGGCATTCATGTGCATATGACATTACACATGCATTGTTCATCCAAAAAGACATATCAAACATGCATGACATACATGGATCTGAATGCAGCAGGAAAATTAATAGGTGGCTGTGGTTTGGATTTAACTTCTTCAAAAAAAAAACCCAAAACCAATGGAAGACCTCAGCTCTCTCTTACAGTCAAATTTCTGCTCCTGATCGAAAGTTGCACTCTCTTCAATCATAGAGCCAAACTCTGTGAGTGCTTGATGAATCTGGGGGCAGCCCACCTATTGCATGAAATGCCGACGTCAATAGGTTGAGACAATGGAGATAATTACATTTTTGCATGTTCTGAAAAGTTAACTTCGTGCGGTGACAGAGAAGATCGGTGTCTTTACCCAAAGCAGTTTCCTTTTCATTCTCCTCTCTGTCTTCTCCATTTGCCTTCAACACCTTTGTCTTCCCTTTATTGTCTTTCCTTCACTTTCATCTTCTATCTTTTATCTTCTCTCTGGAACTTAAACCGATCCTGTGAAGCCTTATTTTCTACCTTCAATGGCTTCTAACAAGAAGTTGAACCCCAATGCTGCTCCATATCATTTTGTTCCGCACCATCTCATCAGCGGAAGGGCATCGGAGCAGGTGTTTATGGTGTTGGAAATGCCCTAGTCCCGAGGCATTGGTCCTTGCATTTGTATCATACATTAATTGGATTTATGTATTATACTTATTTGTGTTATTAATAAAGGCATCAATTCATTTATTATATTTATCTTGTTCAATATATTAAATGAAGTATCCAATGGACATATCTATATCCATGATGACAAGTGTCATGCACTTGGCAGTAAGACCATGGATAGGGTAAACGATATGACCATGAATAGATCCGTAGTCTGTTCCAGTCATGGGAATGAATGGAACAAGAGACTATCATTAACCTAGTTGTATGGCGGTGTCTTACCGGTCATTGGACATGGAATGTCAAATAGGTACATACATAAGGGGCATGGTACTGGATAGATCCACTAAACGAGAAATCCATATGGTATAGTATCACAAGTGATTCTCGTGTAGTACTTGTATGGATCCTTTGACCTGACCATATGATGGTGTTACATGTGAGGTCGCATACTTAGGGGTACGCCTAAAGGGCCTATAATAGGGTGCCAAGTATGGGTACTTTCGGGTATGTCACTTAGCATGGTAATACTATGGATATGTAGAAGGGATTTGTCACTTAGTAGTCCACTGGGAAGATATCACCGGCCTCTTGATGAATGCAACTGATAAGAGTGTGGCCACACCCAAACAAGTGGGAACTTGTTTGTGAGCTTCAGTGCATTCGGGATCAAGTTAATGTCCGGACACAAAAGAGGTGATCAATCCATGCCTCTATGTTGGACACCGATATCGATGACATGGGATATACAAGTTTAAACTACAGGGTTATGATAACAGTTAGACTGCCATCTCCATCTTACTTGGGGGCTGCAGTGGCTTGCTAGAGCCCAACTGCAGTCTGTGGGCCATAGGCCCACTGCTAACATAAAGATGGGCCCACAGGATCGTACACACTGAGCGACTGAACACAGACTTAAGGAATCACATGTATACTTGGAGTATACACTATGGAGAGAGAGGTATATATATATTAATCATATTATAAAGATCAAGTGGATTGATCCTAATAATAAAATTAATATATTCAATTGGCTCTTCATAATTAATTGGATTAATTATGAGATTATTTCCTAGGTGGAAATATTCATATATATAGGTTTACATATGATTTTGTTTTGTGAAGATTTAATTTTAATTTGATGGATTAAATTAATTGGTCAAACTAATTTTAATTTCAATGTAAATAATATATTACTTGGTGTAATATATTAAATGCATGGGTATATTAAAATTGGGCTTGAAATTGATTTAAACCAGAATAATTAAAATTAGATTGGGCCTAAATTAAAAGATGAAAGCCCATACAGAATGGAAGGAGCTAAGCTGGGCCTGAATTCCCCTAAAGGAATTCGGCCAACCTAGGTTTTTAACCTAGGTGAATTCGGCCAAAGAGGGATAACACATACCATAGCCGAATTCTCTAGCCCCCTTCTCTCACCATTGCTTGTTTTTCCTACGCTAGCACGGGTTGTGTTCGTTAGGCGTTCGTGTACGAGAACGAGGAGGGAATCTAATTTGATTTCTGCAGTCTTCATCCATCTCTTGAAAGAGATATTTCGGGTAAGAATTTAATCTCTTTCTATTTCAATTTTAAGTTTTACAATTTCCACTTCAATTGCTCCTGGGACTGGATTTGAGGAAATCATCGCGTTCTTCCGCTTTTATCGGGTGATTTCCGGTGAAAAATCCCAACATATGGCACCGTTTCAATCCGTCTTCGTTTATCATCAACCTGTACCGAATTGGGGACACCCTTTTAATCCCACGCCATTTCTCTTCAATCTAAACTCCCAGACTAATTATTGGGTACCCTCAGATAGTGAGAAGGGTTTTAATTTGATGATAGATAGAGGATTTGGATATGAGTCTGCTCCAAATGAGTTCAACAATGCTGAAAAAGGGGGAAAATGAAATATATGGCTCCAAGATTCCAGAGTGAGAAGAAGTTAGTTTCTGCAGGTGAAAAGGAACAACAGTGGTCGCCCAAGAAATTGACTATTGAAGAGACCATGCTGAATAAAAGAGAGATTGAAGCTAATCTTGGTAGAAAAACAAGCCTGATGATCAGAAACCTACCAAATTAGTTTCAAGGACATAAACTGCTGCAAATTTCAGACAAGCATTGTCTAAAGGAAAACAAGAATAAGTCCAAAGGGAAGCCTGCTTATGATTTCCTCTATTTGCCTATGGATTTCTAGACTGGAGGAAATTTTGGTTATGCATTTGTGAACTTCACCAACAGTGTTGGGACAACTTGGCTTTACAAAGCTTTCAACAATTATGAAGGGGATGATACCATCAACAGGAAAGCTTACAAAGTCTGTTGTGCTCATATTCAAAGGGAAAGTTGCATTTACCAACCATTTCAAGGATTCAGTCTTCGGGAACCGTGTCTGAACTGAAATTTGGGGTGAATTGGAAACATGAATACGACATCAGACCGCACAAGAATCTAATGGTTAATTGAATTCATCTCAGGTTGTCCAGCCACAATAGCAACTCTATCCGGTGATAGGGCTTATAAGAAAAAAAAAACTCCAATGTGCAAAATCGAAAGGGCATATTGGTAATTTGAAGGGGCATCAATTATAACCAGAGCTACATTTTAGATTTTCCTAATGCATCCATATTCATTATGTCATAAATGTTTCGTATTCAACTTTGGTGTTCAATATGCATTTGTTGTGTCATTGCATGTCAATGTTCACTTACAGGCTACATTGCACAGTGAACATTGTCTATGGAAGTGCTTCACTCCCCAAACACAAACCTATAATACTCCCCGAACACAAACCTATAAAAAAAAGCCAAACCACTGGGCATCATCGACAACATTATCTTCGCGAGTCGCAATGAACATATCAAGGTATATTTTTCCCGTCCTAAGGCAAACCATCGCAAAAGGGATCAACATAGAAAAAATGCCCATCATAGAATCTTTCTCAAAAAAAAAAAAATTTGTTGACACGGAAAACTGAAAGGACGTGTCGGCAACAGGAGAGGGGTGATATACAAAGTCAAAGTCAATGCCACATTCCCTGTTATACTTATTCTGATGTCATCATTGCAATATTGTGTATGTTTGGATTTCCAATCAGATGTTCATCTTGCATACACCATGCCATTACATATAAACATCCATTAGTAGGACATTGCATCCAAGCCCGGACGATACCGCAGGAACTATTGTTATGCGGTATGGAAATGCAAAGTCTCGCTCTCATCTTCTTGCTTAACCAGACGGACTATCTGCCAGCACAGTCTACCATCCTGATCCACTGAGCCTGACAATGCTTCAGAATATGCAGAGGGTAAAGTGGAAAGTCACTCAAGACAGCCAACTCCTCCAACACCTAGATCAGTGTAGTAGTCAGTCGGTCAGAAGACACGCTGGAACAATCAGACTAGGTCACCTGGGTTACCATCAGGGCCAGTCACAAGCCGTGAATTCTGTCTCCGGGCTCACACGGATACCAAGAACAAAGCATAAACCACATGTTGCATGCATACATACATTTAGAACTATACATGCATCCGTACACACATGCATACGTTTAAAGTAAACACGCACAATTCATATGCATATGCATCACAACCAATCCAAGTGCAGGTACCCACTGCTATCACTAGGGCTCTCTGAACCAGGTTCGCTCTCAAAGCAGAGACAGCACAATGTCGGGGCAGAACAGTCAAGTTTCCAAGGGGCAGAGCAATCAAGCTGTATTTATCCTTGATCGAAGGGGCAAAAATTTTTGTTTCCA
The DNA here is from genome assembly GCA_039660915.1 of Euphorbia tirucalli. NCBI lineage: Eukaryota > Viridiplantae > Streptophyta > Magnoliopsida > Malpighiales > Euphorbiaceae > Euphorbia > Euphorbia tirucalli. The sequence continues at coordinate 46,020,100 of CM077638.1, read as the reverse complement.
AAATCATCGATTAAGGGATAAATACTCATCCTCGAGCCCACAATCAAAATTATCATTCCTAAACCTATCTCCTCATTTCATTCAAGCCAGATTTCGAATCCTTGAACTCCAGTACGTTCAAGCATGGTTTCAAATCCTTAACCCCCTTTTTCCATTCAAGCCAGATTTCGAACCCTTGAACTCCATTATGTTCAAGCATGGTTACAAATCCTTGAACCTTCTCTTCATTCAAGCTAGATTTCAAACACTTGAACTCCATTACGTTCAAGCATGGTTACAAATCCTTGAACCTTCTCTTCATTCAAGCCAGATTTCAAACCCTTGAACTCCAGTTTGTTCAAGCATGGTTTCAAATCCTTGAACCCCTTTTTCCATTCAAGCTAGATTTCGAACCCTTGAACTCCAGTTTGTTTAAGCATGGTTTCGAATCCTTGAACCCCTTTTTCAATTCAAGCCAGATTTTGAACCCTTGAACTCCATTACATTCAAGCATGGTTACAAATCCTTGAACCTTCTCTTCATTCAAGCCAGATTTCAAACCCTTGAACTCCATTCTGTTCAAGCATGGTTGTAAATCCTTGAACCACCCTCTTCATTCAAGCCAGATTTCAAACCCTTGAACTCCATTACGTTTAAGCATGGTTGCAAATCCTTGAATCGTCTTTTTCATTCAAGCTAGATCTTAAACCCTTGAACTCTACTACATTCAAGCATGGTTTTAGATCCTTGAACCTCTTATTATTTCAAGTTCATCCAATTCTAGCAAGATTTCAAACCCACAAAATTTCGACAAATTTGCCTCGGGTAACCTAAACCCGATATCGGCTTAGTTCTACATCAATCCCATTATTTCATCCAAGCTACATTTCGAATCCTTGAACTTCTTCAAGTATGATTCCTAATCCTTGCAAACCTCCTCAAGCGAGATTTTGAATCCTTGAAACCTCTTCAAGCTTGATTCTTAATCCTTGATAATCTCCTAAGTCAGATTTTGGATTCTTGAAGACCGATTCAAGCAAGATCCTAGATCGTGGAAGCCAATTCAAATCATCAGCTTTGCCTCGGGTAACCTAAACCTGATATCGGCTTATTTCCTCATCAGCTTTGCCTCGGGTAACATAAACCCGATATCGGCTAATCCATAATTTCATCTTCCTTTGCCTCGGGTAACCTAAACCTGATATCAGCTTATTTCTTCCTCAGCTTTGCCTCGGGTAACCCAGACCTGATATCGGCTTATTTCCCCCCCAACATCGCCTCGGGTATCCTAGACTTGATATCGGCATATTTCAATGGCAGGTTCTTTCCTGTGTCTGCAATGCTTTGAGTCGCGTTTCTCAAATCCACATGATCTATCCTAGACTAAGTTTGGGTGGTGAATTTGATCATGCGAGGGGCAGCTCTAAGCGCCGGAATTTTACTTTCAAAAAAAAAGTATAGTCATACGACTATCACTACAGTCGTATGACTGTAGATCGCGGCAGGTAAACCAACCCCTATCCCAAAAGATGAAAAAACAGAAAAAAAGGGGGGGAGATAGACCAGACAGACAGGGAGAAAGAGAGGAGAAAAAGAGAAAGAAAGAAAAAGAGAGAAAAAGAGAAGAGAAGAGAAAATCAAAAAGAAAAGGAGGAACTCCTCATCAGAATCCCTCAGCATTTGAAATGTTTGGACCCAAAACTCTCAAACCCTAACTCAAGGAGAAAAGCCCGGATTTTAGTGGATTGGAGCGACGCCAGGGGTCAATCCTACGATGGACGCACGCCAAAGAGGTAAACACTCCTTTTCCCCTCTCTTTTACGAGCTTTTTGGGTGATTGGTGTGCTTTTTTTGCATTTTACCCATTTTTCTGCATTTCTGCTTCTGGAAATCAAGAACAGTCGCACGACTGTTCTTGAGTTTGATGAACAGTCGTACTACTGTAACTACAGTCGTACGAGTGTTCTTGATTTCCAGCGTTTTCTTCCCAGTTTTCTTTCAATAAAGTTTTGGTGAGATTTTGACTCCGGAATGCTTACAGTCGCATGACTGTAATTTATAGTCGTACGACTGTAGTTACAGTCGCACAACTGTAACGTGGTTTCCAGAACCAGAATTTCAGCTTTTATCCCTAAAAATTTCTAAAAAATCCATAAAAATCATAAAAAAATTAGAAAATCCCAAAAATAAATTTTGTTGTATGCATTCACGACCATAGATTCAATTTTTAGTAAAATTGCATTTAGAACAATTCAACGACGGAGACCCGGTTCTCTCGAAAACCGACCCACTTAATACGTAAAAATGCATGTAAACCGGAAAAATTGTTTCCAAAATGATTTTCCCACAAAAACCAAAATACAGGGAAATTTCAAAATGTTTTTCAGGTCTAATCGGGCCGGCTAGCCGAGCCAACCCAGTTATCCCCTAAATGCATGCCCCCAATACTTGATTTCCCAATTCTATCTATTTGAGTCCTAGTTGTGGCGTGCCGTATAAATTGTGCTAACCTTTGTTTTGCAGCTTTTATTTATATTCATTTTTTATTTTATTTGTATTTTAATAGAATTAATCGTGTATTTAGGCAGTTGTAAATATTTTTTTTTAGATTCTCGTGTATCCTAGGCGATTGTACAAGTGAGGCGAGAGTTTTATTTTTCCATTCGATTTGGTTGTAAGCCAATTAATATTTATTTCTTTTCCTTACTTTTGTATTAAATATTTGTATGCGCGCTGTATGCCTTTTATATTCAATAAATTGACTTTAGAATTTGAAATACCATCTTTGAACATTGACCAATTTTATTTTAATTAGACACGAAATAAGGGACTTGTCCGGACCCGAATCTCTGGATAGTGTAGCTGCCGTTCATCCAATTCAGCTGCATTAAGAATTTCCCGGTTGAGCTGAGCCGGGTGGCGACTCTACAATACTCATCGAGACTTAGGTCTCGATTCTTTTATGCATTAATTCCATTCATTTTCCAAAATGCGGATTTCCATTCATAAAAACCCCACGCGAGGGAGGGGCCCGCCTGAGATCGTGGTGCCCTATTCCGAAAGGGAGTCCCGCATCCCGTCGAAAACGCATCGTCTGCTCACACCTTGCATATGGTAATTCATGATAAACTGGTTGTAAGACTCTAAAAGTGACCCAAGAATAATGTCTGCTGCTAAGTCCTGCAGAACTGGCGAGCCGAGGTGGGCAAGTGTATCAATATACCCCTTCAACTTTAGCACATGAGTGCAAACAGAAGTCCCTGCTGCCATCACAGTCGTGCAAAGTGCCTTAGCTGTCAAGTAACATTCCTGACGAGCCAGATCTTGGAACATCTTTTTAAGTTGATCCATCATCTCATAAGCATGCTCGTCCATAAACTGCTTCTGAAGATCAGAAGCCATGGTACCTAGCATGAGGCACGAGACATCTTGGTCATCCCTCACATGCCGATCGTACTGCTCCACCATCGCCGTGGTGATGCCTCAACTTGCGGGAGGGCTAGCTGGTAAAGGAGCATTCAGTACATACTCCTTGGACTATTGTCTAAGAACTATTTGTAAGTTCCTAGCCCAGTCCAGGAAGTTAGTCCCCGAAAGCTTCTCCTTCTCTAAGAGTGACCTAAGTAAGAGTGAGTTGTTATTTGTTACAGCCATTTAAATTGCTTAAGTGAAATGGGATTATCTACATGGAAGAAATCATTGCTTGCGTTAGAAATAAAGGACTTTTAAGCCAATTCAAACTAATAATCTGATTTTAATTTGTTTGTTGGTGATGTTAATTGGCTGACTTGACCAAGATCCACAACTTATCAATGACTGGCCGAACTAGGGCTCGCTAACCAACCATTGATTCGTTTGGTAGGACAACCTATCCAATCCTTCTATGAAGGACTCTTGGTTTGATAGGCTTATTGACACTTTACCCATCTGTGCTTAGGGCCGCTCTGAGCTAATGCTACCCATGTTGAGTCAAACCACCATTCATATGTTAACCATACCAAGTATCTTAACCCTCGACAGCCCACTGAATACTACAATGTACCTAGCTAGGGCATGGTACACATTGCAGCATCAATGGGAGGAAGAGGTGTGAATGTGGGAAGCACTTTTAAACGACTCAATATTTTAATTTCCGGATTATAATTAAGTGATACGGCTTAGCATGCATAAACGCGGGTAATAATTTTGTGATCCATACATCCATATTATATGACAAATGCAATAGCATACTTAATTTAAAATAAATGAGATCCTATGGGCCTTTAATTACAACCTAATGAAAAACTAGATATCCTATCTAATTCTTCATGGGTCGGACTGCAATCCTTTTTGGGCTCCCACCATGGGCTTGCTCCATCTGGGCCTTCCTCCATACTTGATGCAATTACAACGATTTTGTAAAATGAAATCTGTTCTAAAATTACATCAAAATTAAAAAAATGGCACGCAGGCCATATTTCCCAAAATTAAATTACAATCGATAATAATTTAGGGCCCATAGAACTCAACATCACATTTCAAACAAAGTACCTATCGTGCACATACATGCCAATATGATGCATGATCATGGCATTCCAAATTATAAATATAAATGTTAAGCCGAGTTACTTAGGGTGAAATCGCCAATTTTAACAAATGTGACTAAGGCCCATAAAGGCCCAATGGATAACATCCATAAATGCAAAATTAACAATTTTGCTCCCACTTGAATTTGGGTTGTCACAAATTTAAAATTTAGCTCTTCCAATTTTAACCGGTGTCACGGTTTATTGGGCCAATTTCACAAGGTCCATATTCAATTTAATATGCAAACAATTAAATTAAATATACATGCCAATAAAATAAACAATTTAAATACAAATTAATTAAAAAAAATTAAATTTAATTTGCATTAGGGCCCGGAATAAAAAAATATCCACAAAATCCAAAACCGGACCAGAATCCCACGTGCAGCGCTGCTGTCCAAAGACAGCAGTGCTGCCAGCAACAGCAGCCTACTGCCATGCAGCAGCTGCTGCACGCCACAGCAGGCAGCAACGCCTGCTGAGGCAAGCAGCAGCAACTGCAATTTGGAACCTTGTGATTCCAAATTGCAGCCCAAACTAATGAACTTTTTTTTTCTTCCTTCAATCATAAAAATTCAAGCCATAAAAAAAATAAACAATCAATAAAACCAATAATTTTAGACGGAAACCAATTATGGAAAAATAATCAAAAACCCCAATCCAACAATTCTAGGGTTTATCAAAAAACAATACCAATTGAGTAAAAACCCTAAAATCACAAACTTGAAACCCATTCTTTCTTCAAGAATGCTTTCAAGAATCAATTCTAATCAATCTAATGGACAAAACCTAAGCTCTGATACCACTATTGAGATTCGTCATTGGAAAAATAACGTGGCGCAGCGGAAAATACACCGTTTCAAATTTCATAGAATCCACCTATCGTGTCCAATTACCATTGATTAGAATAAAAACAATAACAATCAAGAGAGATTAATTCACCGGATTCGTCTCCTCTAGAGACTACTGTAGAATCATTTCTTGAAACTGCGATTCCAAAGTTCGGTGCACGACCAACTATTGAGCGGGGACCGGTGCTAGCCGAAGATGCGAAGGAATGGAGGTTCAATGCTGGGATTTTCGGCTGATTTGGGGCTGCTCTTGGTGGCTGAAATTTCCAGCAATTAATTAGGATTGAATTAGGGTTTTATTACTTAAATGTGCCCTTATATTGACACCTTGTCTAATTGGGTTTTAATTAAGTTAATTAAACCCAAGCCCACTAGGATTATAATTACATAAATAACTTTAATTAAAATGTATATACTATGTAATTTAATTCCATTTGTCTAAATTTAATTACCCCTAAATAAAATTAAATCACACTTAAGTAAATACAATACATGTATTTAATTTTCCTACTTAGGAAAATTATTTAATTAATTGTTTACTTTATGTAATTCAATTAATTAAATAAATTAATTAATTACATTATGTAAACTTATTAATTAAATTAAACTCAACCCAATGTTAATTAATTACCTTGACACCGAATGTCAACTAATTAATTAACGCATTCCTTCCAATGTACCTTACATGTAAAATTTATATAAGGTCCGGCTTAGTTGATCTATATGCACGATCCTATGGGTCTATCTTTATGTTGGTAGTAGGCCCAAGGCCCACAAACTGTAAGTGGGTTCTAGCAAACCATTACAGCCCTCAATTAAGACAGAGATGCAACAGTCTTTAGAAGACACTCACTCGGTAGTAATCTTATAGTGTCCTTTGCCTAAGGATATCGATATGAATAAACAAGAGGCATGGTGTCCGTCATCCTTTTCTGTTGTTTATTATATTTCTTGATCTTGAGTTGACTGATTAATCAAATAAGCAACCAACTTATTTGGGTATGGCCATACACTTATCAGTCCCACTCATCAAGTGTCCAGTGATATCATCTCGGTGTTACCCGAGTGGCAATTCCATCACTTCATCATCAATATCAATATGTTCACCTGTCCACCCAATCATACCCCTATTTAGCATCCTTTTATAGACATGTTAGGTGTATGTCAAAGTGAACTGGATTCCATATTGATACTATAATGAAATCTGGTCTGAGGACAAAAGAGACCTACTCAAGAAAGACCTATGACATGACAACCATGTGGCTTTCTTGTGCGGATCGATCTAGTCCCATCTCAACGACATGTACCTACATTCATGACTGACTATATAAGTACTATGGCTAGTTCAGAAATACCATACAGCCATCGAATATACAAGCCTGTGGTTCTATTCGTTCCTACGATTAGAACAAACCTGGGATAGGTTTTATGATTATCAATCAATGGATACTCTACTCATAGTATAGCACAAGATATAAATGAAACAGATTAATTGCCCTTATTAATGTGTCACGAATAATGTATTCATACATGACTCTTAATGTGTAAAACAAAATACTAGAATCCAATGCCCTAAGAACTAGGGCACACCAACACAACAAACCAACTTGTTACTTCTAAGTAACATGGTTCTGGGATTATGAGATAACTTAGCTCTCGTTTCAGCCAAGTTCAACACAAATATTTTGCATTGGGATCCATAATCCTGTTCAGGAACTAATCCTTCAATGGAGTCCACTAGTTCGTCAAATACAGAATTTTCTCCAAACAGAATTTCTTAAAGTGCTTTTCACAAAAAGCCTTTTTCGCAAATTTTAACAATTTTAATTGATCAGTTCTAGAGGAAAATCCTCCTTTCTAGACAAGCTCTTGGATTCCCGATTTAACGCATTAAACCGCATCATAACTTCAATAATATCCCCTTCCTCCAATGGGGAATACCGTTTAGAGAAAAGCTCATCTTCAAGTTTTTTTATAGTCCTCGCCTCCTCTTGAGACTGGATTATTTTCATCGTTTTTACGAACATTGCCATTTCTATAACACATATAGAAATAACAAAAACTTGTGATGATTAACCAAAAATCAGTCTATAAATACACAATAAATATACTGAATTTTCTTGAATTTATTAAACATAAATTTAGCATTTATACACAATAAATACTAGTAAATTTAGTTTAAAATATCAAATGAATTCCAAAAATTCATCAAAATATACCAAAAATTCAAGAAAAATGTAAATTTTAATTCTGGAAAAAATTTGACGAAACTTGGATGCTGGAAACGCCCGCACACGCCGCCTGAAGCTTTTCCATGCACCCCTATGAGCCTCCACGGGCTCAAAGGGTTCTGCTGACTCACGTGACATTTGGCAACATATGATTTATGCTGACATGGGATATCTGCCATATGTCATCACTTGATTGGATCAACTGATGATGTGGTTGATAACGTGGCATGATGGCGTGGCACTGCCTTGCCACATGTCATCACCGTATTAGTCCACTATGATGACGTTGTTGGGATTTTGTCACCGGAAATCACCTGACTAAAGAGGAAGAACGCGAAGATTTCCTCAAATCCGTAGCAATTGAGATGGAAATTGGGAAAGAAAAATTTAATTACAAGAGATAAATCTCTTACCCGGAATATCTCTACAAGAGATGGATGTAGACTGCAGGAATCAAACTAGAATCCCTCCTCGTCACATACACGAATGCCTTACGAACACCACCCGTGCTAGCATCGGAAAAAACGAACAATGACGAAGAGAGGGGAGGCAAAATTTCAACTAGTGTGCTAGTTGCCCCCTTGGCCGAAAATCCTAGGGTTATTCTAACCCTAGGTGGCTGAAATTCTCAAGGAGAATTTTGGCCTAATTGGCTCCTCCTTTGTGTGGACTTCCATCTTTTATTTCAGGCCCAAATCTATTTTAATTAATCTGGTTTAAATTAATTTCAACCCCAACTTTTTACCCATGTATTTAATATATTACACCAAGTAACATATTATTTACATTTAAATTAAAATTGGTTTGACTAATTAATTTAATCCATTCAATTAAAATTAAATCTTCACAAAATAAATTCATATGTAAACCTATAATATGAATATTTCCACCCAAGAAATAATCTCATAATTAATCCAATTAATTATGAGAAAGCCAATCAAATATTAATTTTATTATTATAATCAATCCAATTGATCTTTATAATATAATTAATATATTCCTCTCTCTCCAGAGTGTATAGTCCAAGTATACATGTGATTCCTTAAGTCAATGTTTAGTCGCTTAATGTGTACGATCCAGTGGGCCCATCTTTATGTTGGCAGTGGGCCTGTGGCCCACAAACTGCAGTTGGGCTCTAACAAGCCACCGCAGCCCCAATTAAGATGGAGATGGCAGTCTAACTGTTATCATAACCCTGTAGTTTGAACTTGTATATCCCATGTCATCGATATCGGTGTCCAACACAGAGGCATGGATTGATCACCCTCTTTTGTGTCCAGACATTAACTTGATCCTGAATGTACTGAAGCTCACAAACAAGTTCCAACTTGTTTGGGTGTGGCCACACTCTTATCAGTCACATTCATCAAGAGGCCGGTGATATCTTCTCAGTGGATTATTGAGTGACAAATCCCTTCTGCATATCTATAGCATTGCCAAGCTAAGTGACATACCCGAAAGCACCCATATTTGGCACCCTATTACAGGCCCTTTAGGCGTACCCATAAGTATGCAACCTCACATGCAATACCATCATATGGTCAGGTCAAAGGATCCATACAAGTACTACACTAGATCACTTGTGATACTATACCATGTGGATTTCTCGTTTAGTGGATCTATCCAGTACCATGCCCTTTTTACATGTACCCATTAACTTGGTTGACATCCCATGTCCAATGACCGGTAAGACACCGCCATACAACCAGGTTAATGATAGTCTCTAGTTCCATTCATTCCCATGACTAGAACAGACTACGGATCTCTTTATGGTCATATCGTTTACCCTATCCATGGTCCTACTGCCAAGTGCATGACACTTGTCATCATGGATATGGATATGTCCATTGGATACTTCATTTAATATATTACACAAGATATATATAATAAATGAATTAATGCCTTTATTAATAACACAAAATGAGTATAATACATAAATCCAATAAATGTATAATACAAATACAAGGTCCAATGCCTTGGGACTAGGGCATATCCAACAGACGTGTCATATGCACAACCATTTTGCCACGTGTTGCCATGCTATTGGTCCACGTGTCTGACACGCGGAGTTTGACCGTTTTAAAAACAGTTGACTTGGTACACATTTCAACACATGATTGATCAGACTTTTCAACCGTCAGAAAATCATCCAATCCTATTACGCCATGTGTCCCTCTTATTTAACTTCTCCCAACCATTATGCGGCCAATTCCAGCTGCAGTGGTGGCACGTGAGGTCCACGCGCCGCCTTACGGGCCTCCGTTGGCCGTGAAATTGAGATTTGACTCGATTTTTCATGCTGATTGTAGTGTTGTGATTGGATTTTTGAACATCTGACAAAAAATTTTGACACTTTGTACTATTGGATAAAATACAGTATCATTTTGACAAGGATAACAATGCAAATTCGTATCAAAACGAACAAAAATGAATCCAAATGCACAAAAAACACATTCTTATTCATCTAACATTAGATATCAGGATTTACGAAATCATTTTGACACGGATATCAATATAAATCCATATTAAAACGAACAAACATGTATTTAAACTAATAAATACACATTCAAACGAATAAAACTTATTCTAATTCACGGAATTCCAGAAATCAAGATTTGAACATATCGATTATTCATGGAATACCAGAAAACTAGATTTGAACACATCAATTTATAAACCTTTCGGCTCTGATACCAATGAAGTCAGAATTCCATAATGATTATACAACTAATATATAGATTACCATAAACAGAATAAATAAACAGACTTACAGTTTATATGCAACGGAAAGACATTTATGGAATGGATCTGATCTACGCGAGAAACCGGATCGTTCTGGTTGCCTTTCCTACGAGTGTATGAATACACTGAGTACGGGCTATCTCCCTGAATTCTTCCGATGAACGAATAAGTATATCGTGTTTTCTCTCTAGGGACTTTTTTCCCGGGAACCAGAAGGGAATCTCTACGATTCTCTCATCATTACGAAATAGAGAAACTTCTTCTCTATTTATAATGGAAATCCCAACTTCCATCTATATATAGGGTCGGACCAAATTACACATTTGGTCCCTGTAATTTACACATAATTACAGTTTAGTCTCTACCATTCCAAAATATCATGGGCGGACCAAAAACCAACACACACACACACACACACACACACACACACACATATATATATATATATATATATATATATATATATATATATTCTTAATCTTAAATAGTCTTAAATGTTGTAATTTAATGCTTATATAATCATCACAATAAATAATATTTTATTCGCACATATAAAACCTATGTAACATATTTATTACAAAAAAACAGTTACAAAGTAATTAGCATCTAATACAACATATCTATTATCTTTTAATTCTTAAGAATATATAAAAATGTGCTCATTTAGTAACTTCTACTTACTCTTTTATGCATGTAGTTATTTTTTAAAGAATCGTTAGGTTTTTACATATTTTATTCTCTTTGCAATTTTGGAGTTATTGTTTTATTTTTAATATGCATATTTCATTTATTATATATATTTATTCCATAAGAGAAGCTAGATGTTTTCAATACAAACTTTCAAGGCTATTATAACACTCTTTGAGTAGTTAGTATGGTAGTGTTACGAATCATGCAATTATGGCTCAACTATTGCAATTAATCCTAATATGCTCTATAGGTCATTTCATATGTATACTTAAAGTTTAGCTAGACTTTCTTTTTTTTACTCAATTTTGTGTTTGATAGTTATAGCATAAATGAGTAATAAATAATAAATTTTGTTATTAAAAAAAAAAAGAAGGGCTGCATATGGAAATACATTGAATTATAAAACAAGATAAAATAAAATGATAGAAAATATAAATAATAAATAATAATTTTTTTAAAAAAAAAGAAAGACAACATATGGAAATACGTTGAATTATAAAACAAGATAAAATAAATGATAAAAAAAATATAAATAAAAAGCTAAAATTTTAATCATCATATGAATTAATAAAGTGTACACATCCAGCTACATTCTGGTGGTAAGTGCATATATTCTTATGTGAATTTTTTTGAAAAAAATAAAATGAGTTAAATATTTTCAATTTTACACATATCTATTTAAAAAATATTAAACAAACTTGCATAACGTGCAGACTCGATAGCTAGTTACCACAGTTATGAAAAACGGACCGGACCGGACCAGACCAATCAATCAGATTAGGTTCAATCAAATTCGGAGGTCGGTCTGGTCGATTTCCATCTGGTTTCCTATTTTGTCAAAAATCAATCAATTGAAGATCAACTTGGTCAATCGAACCGAAAAATCGTAAACTGAACCGATTTTAGTTCGACAAGACTAGTTTATTTTTAAAAACTATTTTAATTAATAATATAGGATATTATTTTTTGATTCTTTATTAAAATAAAATAAAATTTTATTTTTTAAATTATTTTATATTTCATTGACATTTAATTATAATTATAAACTATATTAAATACATTTGAGCTTTTTTAATTAATATATTATGTTTAAAACCCTTCTTTTAAGACATTATATTAAAAATGTTCAAATTTTCATATGTTATAAATGCAAATGACATAAATATATTATTGTTTTAATATATTTCTTAAATTTAAGTTGATTCTTGTTTATCCCGATCAAATCCAAAATCCATGAATCCATCTCTTCACCGGTTCGATTTTAAAAACCATGGACATTAAACAATGGATATGAAAAGGGATAAGTCGCAACAATCGTTGGTCTTGGCTGATGGTTGGCGGATGGAGAAGAAAAGACATTAGACAGTGGTTAAGAAAGACCAAACTATTCTGCATCGGACATTCGTGGTGGGCGGTGCCTGGACAATGGTGGGTACTAGCGACAGAAGTGTTATTATTTAGTTTGTAATTTAGTTAGCAAGAATATAATAAATATGTATATATGAGGAATTATAAGCCAATAGTCACCAACCATTGTGTCTTTCCAAACGGGTTATGTCTTTCTAAGTTGAAAAGATATAATGATTCCTAACAATTGTGTCTTTCCAATGGGTTATGTCTTTTCAAGTTGAAAAGATATAATGGTTCCTAACAATCATATCTTTCCAACGAGTTATGTCTTTCTAGGAAAAGATATGATGGTTCGAAATAATTCCTATATATATATGATAAATTGGGTGAGACATAACTCAACAAAATCATTCTCAATTTCTCTTATCTTCTTGCATAAATACTTCTTCTCTTTCTTGGGGTGTCTATATTTTATTGCTGAAATAAAGACACATTATTGACTTTGTATAATCCTAGAAGATATTACCATAATCCTAGCAGCAACTAGTGGGGGCAAATATTCTTTAAGGACAACATCAATTTGGTGTGCAAAGTCAAGTTGTTCTTAAAGGATTATCATTTTATTTTCCAACAATCTTGAATAATATTTTCACAATGGTGGCTGTAAGTTCGGATGTTATGATCAATAAAATGTTTAATCCAGAAATGTTCAAATTGGACCGGTTTGATGTCACGAATTTCACGAGATGCGAAGATAGAATTTTATTTCTCTTAAATGAAGTTGGTGTTGCCTATCTTCTCACTATTAATCTTCCTTCAATTCCGGGGCCAAGTGATCAAGATACGGATACCATAAGGGCTTCAAGGAAGAAACGCAAAGAGGATGAAGTTCATTGTCGAGGTTTCCTACTTAATTCTCTATCTGACTGTCTTTATGACCTTTTCCGATGTATAACCTCACCACAAGAGATTTGGAAGGTGTTAGAAAACAAATATACATCTGGAAAGCAAGGTACGGATAGATTCCTTAGCATGAAATTTTTTGAATATCAAATGAATGAGAATGTTTATGTAATGAGTCAAGTTGATGATTTGTTGGTTTCGGTATCAAGACTCGAAGAATTAAAGGTGGAAGTGTCTGAACCATTACAAGTGGCTACTGTAATTGCTAAATTGCCAGTCACTTGGAATAATTATCAAAAGAAATTATTGCACACTTCTGAAGATATCACTATTGACCAACTTATAAAGCATATTAGAATTGAAGAAGAAACTTGCATACGCAAGAACAAATTTGCTTTAGAGTCTGGTTCAAAGGTGAATGTAATTGAGTCCAAAGGTAACAAATCATTAAGCAAGAAAAGGAAACATTCTAAAAGTATTGAGAGTTTCACCAATAAGAAAAATAAGACTTGCTACTTTTGTGGGAAGAAAGGACATTTTAAAAGGGAATATCATTTCTTTAAGAAAATGGAAACTGAAAATTCTTCCGAACAAAAGAAAGTAAATCTTATTGAGGATTCTGCTGAAATTGTTGCCATGATTCGTGAACTTAATATAAGCATGATTACGGAATGCAATATGGCAATAAATGAAAAGTCCACTGATTAGTGGTATGAACTTGCAACAATAAATATTTATTTAAACAGTATCAACTTGTTGCAAATGATGAAATGGTGTTAATAGGAAATAATAACACCGCTATGGTTCTTGGAAAAGGAATCGTGGAGATGCAGATTACTTTAGGAAAGAAACTTATTTTGACTAATGTCTTCCATGTTCCTGATGTGAGAAAGAATCTTGTGTCCGAAAGCTTATTATGCAAAAAAGAACTTAAAGTTGTACTTGAAGCAGAAAAAGTTATTTTCTCAAATAATGGTGAATTTTTGTTGGTCAAGGATACTCTTGTAATGGAATGTTCAAACTAAGCATCGATAAAAGCGATTGTGAGAATGGGTTTTCCTTACCTCTGTGATGAGAGTCCTGTGTCACATGTTAAGCAGACGAATATGACTTGGACTTGGGAATGAGCGGGATGTTGCCTGGAATGTCTTAAACACTCTAAAATCCGAACAGTCCTGAAACCCCTAAAAAGGTCCTTCGAGTGATCAGAGGGCTTAAAGATGAGTGTGGTATTTAGGAGAATCTATCACGGCTCTGATTAGAGCTGCACGGCTGTAATCCTAGAGCCGCATGGCTATAACTTACAACTATGCGGCTCTATCGTGTGGACAGAATTCTTCCTAAATAGCCAGAGTTAGTATTTGGTAGGGAATTGAACTCATTAATTAAGGAGGATTCTCAGCTATGATTAAGGGCTTAAGAGCAAAAAAAGAAAGAGAAAAAAAAAAGAAAAGGAGAACAACATAACAAAACAGAATTGAAAGGAATCAGGAGAGAACTCAAAGAAAAAAACCGAAGAAAAACTAAAAAGAGGGAAACCAAAGCAAAAAGTCCAAACACAGAGAGAAAACACACTAGAAGCACCTAGGGTGAGAGTTACTAATCGTGTCACGTTCGGGTCTGTTCTTAGGTTGTAATCGTATTGATTCGGGATGTATACTTGAGGATTTCGGGGTGCTCATAGGATTCTCAATGCATTCCAACGTTTCAATCTACTTCCGGACGTCAAACATGCTGGAACATCAACAAGGTAAACTCTAAGAGGCCTTAAACTCGTACTTGTTTGATTTATGCTGTGATTTTTCTGTATTCTACAAAATTTCTAGAACTGGCTGTTTGATTACAGCCATGCAGCTCTAACTAAAGCTGAGTGGTTATAATCCCTTAGAACAAATCTAAGCGGCTGTAATACTATAGTTGTGTAGTAATGTTCTTCTGGGAAGAAACTCGAAAAGCCCTAAATTAACCGAAAGCAGTCAGTTTTCCATTTTATTTGTTCTGTTACAAACTATTTTGGTCCCAATCACATCCGTTACATTCTGAATTTTGGTTTTTGGTTTCCCTAGAACGTTGATGTGAGATCTTTGGTTTCTTTGATTTCAATTTTTGAAACTCGGGGTTGTTAAATCTAAATCGGGTCCATTGTCTAGCTTTAGCAGACCCCCAGGGTCTTCAAAGTCTTTAGAAATCATTGAAAATGATCAAAACAGTGATTTTCAAAGCAAAGAAAACCAATTTCAAGTTATGGATACTACAGATGCACGGCTATAGTTTTATAGTCGCATGGCTGTAGTTTTATAGCCACACGGCTCTAACTGAGCCATACGACTGTAGTTCCAGAAGGAGGCAAAATCACGAGACGACCTACACGGACATCATCGCGTGATGCAGTCTTCAGAATCAAAACATTTTTGGCATGTTTACTGCTTTTAGGCCTTAGATGAATGTTTGGAATTAGGAACCCTCACGAATGGAACCTCGAGTTCCGGGATAACTTATCCATTAAACAGAGAAATTTACATGTAATTAAGCCAAATCATTTTTCAAAATGTTTTCAAGCACAAAACCTATAGGGTGTTTTAAAAATGGTTTTCCAGGTCTAATCGAATAAGTCATCCGGACTTCTCGGTTATCCCCTAAATGCATGCTCTCGCTTCCTGAAATCCCCATTCTATCCTGTATGAGTCCTATTTGTGTTTGTAATATAATTGTACTAACCATTCATTTTGCTGCTTTTATTTTTCTTTTTTTTTTTTATCATTTTGGATGTGTTTTATAGATCAACTTGTATATCCTAGGCGATTGTAATTTTTTAGATATTCGTGTATCTAGGCGATTGTATTGGTGAGGATGAGAGTTTTTTCTCTTTTTGGGTTGTAATAAGTGGCCTCTATTTCCTTTTGGTTTATTTTGGATGTATGGTTTATATTTCTGCACTTTAATTTTATGCAATTTATTTTTGTCATCTGAATGAGCATGGGCTAAATAACAAAAGATAAAATAAGTAGAGAATTAAGTGAGTAAAATATTGTTATATGAACTTATAGATGAATGCAAGCTTGACGTTAAATAGGTAAGTTGTCCGAACCCTGAATCTCTAGATTAGGTACAGCAATCTATGCTCGGTAGGGAATTGTACCGAAATTTCCTGGATGAGCTGATATGGGTGGTGACTCTATCACTGATCTTGAAATTTTGGTTTCGAGGTCTTTAAGTTAATAAAATGGGATTTTCCAAAATGCAAAACCAATTTTTCCAAAACTCACATTCAAAGAAAATATTTTTCTCCAAAAAGGATTTCCAAAAAAATCAATGGTTTTCCTAAGTGAGATACAAACCCGTTTTCAAAACAAAACATTCAAAACTCTTAATTCTTTTTCCCCGGTTTGATTCACCACGTTCTGCTCTAAAAGGTCATTCGGTCATAGTGGTGACTCTGCTGGGGATTAAATGTTTCTTAAAAAGTTTTTATAAAAACTTAAGGAACTTAGGCAACTACTAAAGTATAACCTCGCTTATAGTCATTCACTAGTTCATAGTACCATATTTTACTCACACATGCATAGCATGACATTTTCTTCTTCTCAGCCCCTTAAACTCACTGATTAGCCTGGTTTACTTTAGAAGGTGACCTACGTCTTCCACTAGGATTAGAGGTACCCGAAGGGGTAAACCACTCATAGCACCATGTAAACCTCTCATGTTCTATGTGGAGGAGTGTATATTCGCTATGGGGACCTGTACGACCCTTGGTTTGACTTTGGCCCATATGTAATGACCTAGTAACTTCTCTTTAGGGTTACCAAAACATAAATTTGAAATTGGACATTGAGAGTATGCCTTTGGTATCCCCGGTTGATACCAAAGAGGCCCAACACCTAGGAATAATGCGGACCAATCGAAAGAAGGAATAAGGTTGGAAGGGTGAGCATATTATTGCATGTGCTAACATTTGTTCTGTGCTGGTTTTGTTTTGACCTTTACATGAAACATCAAGCACGCATGACCATTCATGTGCCATTCTAACCGCATCTTTGTGTAGTAATTTTCTAGACATAAGTATATGTGTTACATTGATGCTAACCATATCTTCATACAGCCATGATATCCTATTTGTGTGCCATATGCATTTACATCTTGTGTGTGACATACCCATGAACCATACCTAACATTATCCCTTATGTCATGCATTCTAACCACATCTTCATGTAGCCATTTGCATCTCGTATGACATGAACATTCATTTCATCTCATCTTATTCCATTTAATAGAAGAAGTTCTGAGAATGCCCATCATGATCATTTCATTTCATATCATATCGGGTGTCTCAAAACTACCCGTGTTCTACCCGTGCATCCAGTTGCACTTGGTCATCCCACTAAACCATTTCATTCACTAGAGGACCACAACAGTCTTAGGTCTATGTTCATATGGTGGGTCACATGATAACATTACATGACATCATGTCCATTCATCATTGGTGTCATGGTGATGCCGAAGTCTTGCTTGTGTATCATGATCCATATCGGATTGTTTCATGACATTAATGAATCATTCAAGGTACTCCACCGGTGCTGAAGTACCACACATGTAGGGGTATTTCAAGACATTACCAAATCATACAAGGTGTTCCACGAACGCCTAATGTCTGTCCGTGTCTCTATCTACACGTGACTTGTTTGCAACATCATTTCATCCAAGATGCCCTGAAAGCATCAAAACTTTGTCCGTGGGACAGCCCCCATGCGATGCATTTCATATCATCTCATTAACCTACTATGAGCACGGGTTTTTTCCCGACCTCGGTGATGAAAACCATTATTACCTTTTTCACGGATAAACATGAAGCGGATTCAGAATAACCAGGGCAACGTCGGAAATGTCTTGGATGACCCGAATATGTATGACAGGTCTTGGTACGGAACCCAGAAGAAGGTCAAGTGAGTGTTTAGAAGAACTAAAGAGAAAAGGCGAAAAATGTGGAATTAAGCTAATCTGGTCACTGTAGCCGCACGTTTGTAGTCTATTACAGCCACGCGGCTATAATAATCAGATTTCTTAATTAGTATAAATCAGTCTTAAATCCTGATTTTTTAACCTATTTGGGGAGATATAAAAAGAAAGGTAATGAAAAGGGAAGGCAGAAGAAAAACTGAAGGAGCATCCACCATTTGGATTTTTAGGGTTTTTTGAGAGTTTTGAGAGAGAAAAGAGAGAAAATCAAACAATTCCATCGAAAACGATTAAAAATTCTTAATTAAATCAATAAGAAATTATTAGAATTCCTTAGGGATTAATTTTCTGGAGTGTTTCTAATCTGTAAACGCTCATCCAATTTGATTCGGGGTTCCGTTCGAGCTTCGGAGATCACGTACATTTTCAGGTTGTTTGTGATTGCAAGGTGTTTCCCTGACATCCAAATCCATTCCTTGTGATCCAAAACACTGGAACATAGTCAAGGTAATTTTGAGAGGCCTTAAAAACTCTTTCTTGTTTATTCTGGGTGTTGTTGGTTTGTGATTTTATGTTTTTTTGCAATTTTGGAAGCGAGTCCAGTTACAGCCGCCCCACCTAACGATTATAGCTGCATGGCTATAATCTACAGGGGCGCAGCTATAACCTACAGCCGTACGGCTGTAATCTTTAGGGGTAGAAGCTCTAAATGCCCCAAATCGACCGATAACGCTTCTGTTTTCAAATCAAATGTATTTCTCATGAATATTATCGGTCCCATTACATCCATATGTGTTTGATTTTCGGATTTCGGATTTATAATTGGTGGATGTAATGATAAAGTTTGGTGATTTTGGGTTTTTAGGGATTTCCGGATTCATTTGATCCGATCCGGATATGTTTTTGTGGAATTCATGAGTTTCCAGAAATCCCAGATTGCTCAAAATCATCAAAGTTCTAAAACGATTTTTTAAAACAAGAAAAGAAAACCGAAATGCAATCTGGAGCAATACAGCCGCACGGCTATAGGTGTTACAGCTGTACAGCTATAGCCGCACAGCTGTAAGCTACAGTCACGCAGTGTAGCCTGAGAAACAGAATTGCAGTTTTGCCTTTTGGGCCTTTAACTTGTATTTTTGCCTCTCTTTCTCATTCAAAACAGATTTTTAGCATGCTTACATTTTCAGAACATAGATGGATGTTCAAGTTAGGCCCACACATGAACGGGACCCCCGGGTCCCGGGATATGTGGCCCGCTAAAAGTTGGAAAATGCATGTAAAATGAGCCAAATTGTTTTCAAAATTGGTTTTTCATCTATAAAATCTACAAGGCATTTCAATAAAATGTTTTCCAGGTCTAATCGAGTAGTTGCCCGGACTTCTCAATTACCCCCCTATGCATGATCCCGTTTCCCAAAATACCCCTATTCTGTCTTGTATGAGTCCTTGGTGTGTTTTAATTTTTTGTGCTAACCGTATTTGGATGCAGCTTTTCTTTTTATTTTTCAATTTTGATGTACTTAATAGATTATCCCTTGTATCTAGGCGATTGTAATTTTTTAGATCATCGTGCATTATAGGAGGTTGTATATGGTGAGGATGAGAGCTTTTTCTTTTTATAGGTTGTATGGCCTCTATTTTACTTTTCCCACACTTTTACTTTTCTGCACTTTATTTTGGATTCATATTTATGTCATGTGTGTGAGCATTAACTAAAAATAAAAAGAAGATAAAATGAGTAGAATTAAGTGGATGTTATATTATATTATGAAATAATAATTGAAAATAAGTAAGGATTAGTAGATGTGTTGCCCGAACCTTGAACCTCTGGATTAGGTACCGCGTCTACACTTGGTAGGGAGCTATACCAGAATTTCCCGGATGAGCTGATCCGGGTGGCGACTCTATATCTAATCTCAAAATTTAAGTTTCGAGATCTTTAAGTTTAAATTGGGATTTTCTAAAAACCTATTTTCCAAAATTCACACTTACAATTAAGTTTTCTACAAAAGGGTTTTTCCAATAAAATGAAAGGCTTTCTTAAAGAAGATTAAAACCCTTTTTCAAAACCACATCATCACACTTCAAAAAGAAAACCCCTGGTTCCCGTTTCGCCACGCATTCAATAGAAACGTCATCCGCTCACACCTACAAAGCATCAAAACTTTGTTCGTGTGTTAGTACACATGCGACCATTTCATGACATCCACTAGGTGCCCCAAAAATGCCGAACCTCTATCCGTGTGACGGCTCACACGTGACCTTCTTGCGTTATCTTTCGCATGGCATTGGGTATCCTTCGAAAAGCCAAAAGTAAAAAGAGAATGAAAACATAAATATCATCCTCATTATCATTGATGAGACATCATCCAATCATAATCATTTCACGATCATACCATACACGTCATTTAGTGTGTCGCGTATAGACTCACGACATTTATCCATTGTTCTAACCCTATGTTGAACGTGCAATTTGGAGTCGAACTTCGAAGTGATTAGTACGTGTTGAACCAGAGTCTGATCAGTTAGCCCAATCAGTTCAGCCATAACCAGTAACAGTGGAAGAGGGTAGGGTTAGTTCAGATTCAGAATCAGAGCAGGAGTACCTTCTCTACTAGTTGATAGCCAGTTTGTGTTAGAAGAAATGGACAGAAGAGACATGGCTCAAGATGGATCTAGTGGGGGAATGCCTTTTGACATGAATGCATTTATAGATGTGCTGCTAAGCTCGGATTAGTTTAAGGCCACCTTAACGGAGCAAATGCAAGCTGTAATGCCTATTGAAGGGGGTCAGACTGCTCAACCAATCTCGGCTTTGGTCGAAAATGGAGGAAACACAGTCCAAGCAGTGAATGAAACCAGAGGGGGCATCCCCGGTAGTAGTAGAGTGATCGTCCCTGATCGAGAAATTGATTGCCAATCTAAAGAAGATGAAGCTTTTATAAGGGCAAGGGAGGCCTTAATCGAGACGGCTACTAAAAAGCATCTCAAAGAAAAATTCTCTGACTTGGAAGCTCTGCTGCCAAAATTAAAGGAGATGGTGCATTACAATCCCATCAAATGTGCAGACCCAGATAGTTTGATGGCAAAAGCAGGATAGATACTCCCGATCAGTTTCCAGATGCCTTATCTGCCTCCTTACACTGGAGATGGCCCACCAAAAGCTCACTTGGACAACTATGTGAGGATCATGTCCAGTCTAGGAATCAGGAAAATCCATCTGCCGAATCTATTCCCAACTACATTAAGAGATGCTGCTAGTAAGTGGTACTTGAATATGACAATCCATACCCGCTCCACGTGGGAAGATTTGTCTAAGGCATTTGTGAAATAGTATGCCTAGAACACTCAGGCAGAGACTACTCTGGAAGACCTGGAAAGGATTCACCAAAAACCTAATGAATCTTTCTCGGCTTATAATAAGAGATGGATGGACATCCAAGTACTAGAAGATGGGGCTCCGAAGCTAGAATCCCTTATTATGAAGCAAGTCGATGGTAGCTTACCCCTCTATAAAGAGAAAATGAAGCTAGAGAGGTTCCACTCCCTTAATGACATTGTTGAGTTCGCCAAGCATATCGAAAGGTACGAGGAGGAAGACCAAAGGGATAAGCAGAATTCGAATACTTTTTGAGGCATCGGGGGTATTCACAAGGGTACAAGAGTGGAAGTTCTATGACTACACCCACTAGATCCAGTGCAAAACTAGCTCAAACAGCAGCATTAGATCAAGTGACAAAAGTGGATGTGGCCGCAGTGAATCAAGGTAGGCTGGCGGTGGCTCCTCAGAAGATCACCAACCTGTGGGCAGAATCTTTTGTTCATATCTTTGTCGAATGTAGGAAGGCAAGACTATTGCAATATTTGAAGCCCTATTCACCTTTAGCTAAAGCAGAAAAGGACAACTTCTGTGTCTATCATGTGACGCCAGGTCACCGCACCAACGATTGCACTCAACTAATAAAGGCCATTCGTCAGTTGATTACTAAGGGGAAGATTGTGGAACCATCCTTGAAGCCGAGCGTATAGAGTAATCCCTCATAAGCTATTGAGATTGAGGATGCTGCAGTTAGAGAAGACCCTCCGTATGTGGAGGATGATAACTATGTTAAAGTAACATTTAATACAATACAATTTGATTTCATACAATGCCATTTGATTTCAATTACTAGTGTAATATTTTTTTGGATGGAACTATGCATACATACAAACATTCATTTAATGTCTTTAGCATACATGATGCATCATTACATGGAATGAATCTAGGGGTAGATGATGACCCAAAAATGGTATCCATCTTGAAAGACCTCATGCCTAATGAGAGAAAAGAAATTGCAAAAGTACACAAAAGCATGTGAAAGCCTTGGCTTGGCCATACAATGTCAAGCGAGGATCAATAGAGAGAATTACTGAACACTAAATTCCAAAGAATCCAAAGATGAAACAATTTAAGCAGAAGCTTCATAGACTCAGACCAGAAAAAAGGGGGTTATCGTAGTGTGGGGAATTGATAGTATCGGAGAGATAAGGCCACTTACGCCGAATGGACATTGATTCATAGTCGTAACCGTCAACTACTTCTCAAAGTGGCTAGAAGCAGAGTCATATATGAATGTCACAGCCTAAAAAAAGTGTTTCTAAGTTCAGAAAGAAGAATGTATTTACACGGTATGGTATTCTGCACTATGTCATGACCGAGAATGGACTACAATTCCAAGGGGCAATAACACAGTGTTCCATAATAAAGGGGTTGAACATCATCTGCATATCACCCACAAGCCAACGCGTTGGTAGAAGCAGCTAATAAGTCTATCAAAAGGATTCCATAAAAAATGGTAGTTACCTATAGAGATTGGGTCGACATGTTACCATTTGCCTTGTGAGGACACAGAACTAGCATAAGAGTACATACTGGAGAAACACCATGTTCATTGGTCTATGGGTGGAAACAGTTCTACTAGGGGAAGCAGAGACCAAGTCGTCAACCCAATCAACCAAGACAAGCTCAGGTGCTGTTACATGTAAAAAAAAAAAGTCTGATGGATCTAAAACCGAAAAGGGAGTCCATGCAAAAAATTAGGATAGTCCGATGGATAGAAAATTGAAAAGGCAGTCCATGCAAAAGTTAAGACAGTGAGGTGAGCACCATCAGTGGGAAAATCTGGAAAGATCAGTTGGGGGTAGTCATCGATTCAGCAGAGACGGACACCATTACTAATTTTGTTCTTAGCTTCATTTCATCTTTGATGTGCATTGTGCTAAAACATCATTAATGAATGAATGGATGAATGTACTTGAAATTGAATTCGTGTCATGCATACACGGCTGTATACATTTTATATCTGCATGCATCTCATTTTCAAAAAAAAAAATCCGATAGACTAAAAACCTGAAAAGGAGGTCTATGCAAAAATTAGGATACAAATAAAAGTCTGCTGAGTCAAAAATCCAAAAGGGCAGTTCAGGCAAAAATTAAGATTGATAGGCTGAAAACCTGTAAGGGCAGTCTATGCAAAAATAAGGACATAAAAATAAAAATAAAAATAAAAATAAAAGAGAAAAAAAAGGCCAACTAGCAGCAGTCCATCAAGTCCAAGGAAGTGTTAAACCAATTCAAATGGCAGTAAAGGCGAGCATAGTCAAAAAGCATTCATTCAAAATATAAACTCGGTGAAAAAGAAAAGCAATGGATATCAGAAGAAGTATTAGAGCAGCCAATGTATCAAGTCAAATGAACAAGTGTAACAAAATAAAGCCCATAGACAGATGGAGTGTACTAGAATACAGAAATCTGAGCCCACAGACGGGTGTCATATCAATAAAAATAAGAGAAGCCTAAGACTGTCCCTCGTCATCCTGATCATCCATCTCGTTCTCGTCCCTAGTATCCTTAGAGCTAGCAAGCTGAACCTCCAATGTGTCTACCCGTGTACGAAAGGTGTGAGCGGATGACGCGTTTTCGACGGGACACGGGACTCCCTTTCGGAAGGGGCGCCACGATTTCGGGCGGGGCCCTCCCTCGCGTGGAGTTTTTGGATTTGAAATTCGTTTTTTGGAAAATTAATTGTTTCTTAAAAGAATCGAGACCTAAATCTCGATAAAAAGTATAGGAGTCGCCACCCGGCTCAGCTCAACCGGGAAATTACAGTGTAGCTGAACCATAGTGGGAACTGCCACACTTTTCAGAGATCTAGGTTCGGACAAGTCCCTTATTTCATGTCTAATTTAAATATTATTTGCCAATGTTCTAGTTACGACACTTTAAATTGCTAAAAAATGATTTTTATTGAATAATACACGCAGCTCGCATACATAATAATACAGCAAAATAAAGAGTAAAAGGAATAAATATTTAGGAGCTTACAACCCAATTGATAGAAAAATAAAACCCTCGGCCTCACTTATACAATCGCCTAGAATACACGAGGATCTAAAAAATAATTACAACCTTCTAAATACACGATTAATTCTATTAAAATACAAATAAAAATAAAAATGGGAATAAATAAAAGCTAGAAAACAATGGTTAGCCCAATTTTACGGCACGCCACAAATTGTACTCAAATAGACAGAATTAGGAAATTAGGGTTTGGGGTCATGCAATTGGGGGGTAACCGGGTTGGCCCGGTCGGTCGGTCCGGTTAGACCTGGAAAATCATTTTGAAATATCCCTGTATTTTTGGTTTTGTGAGAAAATCGGTTTTGAAAATATTTTTCTGGTTTATTTTCATTTATCACATGTGAGGTGGATCGGTTTTCAGGAGAAACGGGTCTCCGTCATGGTTTTGTTCTAAATGCAAAAACACCGACAAATAAATGTAGGGTCGTGAATGCACACTCAAAAAATTCATTTTTGATGATTTTTTATTTTTCAAGATTTTTGATTTTCTGAAATTTTCTGATTTTTATGAAATTTTTGGGGTTTTTACGAATTTTTTTGGATTTTAGGGATTTCTACTCCTGGCTGAGAACTACAGTCGTGCGATTGTAGTTACAGTCGTACGACTGTATACTACAATCATGCGACTGTAGCCCTTACCTGAGGTAGAAATCGCTAAAAAAAAGCCTTAAAATGAGAAACTTAAAACTGGCAAAATAAAAACAGTGGTACGACTATAATGGATATGGCACGACTGTAATTACAGTCGTGCCCCTGCTCTTTGTGACAAGAACAGTCGTACGACTGTTCTTACTTTGTCAGAAACAGAAGTGCGAAAACTGGCCAAAAATGCACAAAAAACAACCAAATCACCCAGAAAGCTCTAAAATGAGTTAAGTTGAAGTGTGTTTACCTCCTTGGCGCCGATCCACAGCTGGAATGACCCTTGGCTATGCACCAATCCACGTGAATTTGCTCCTTTTCTTTGAAATGTCAAGGTTACAAATAGAGTCCAAAAATTCTCCAAAAAGCTACGGATTTGGGTTTGTTTTTATCTAGAGATGATTTAGATTTCTTGTGTTAATGTTAACCTAGGGTTTCTAATCCATTTTAAATGTTAACATCAAGAAATCAAGAAGAAAAAGGTAGAAGAAAGCAAGCTTTTTCTTTTCTCTCTTCCCTTTTTTTCTTACTTTTTTTTTTAAATTTGCTCTAAATCTGAAAATCCTGGCAAAAAGCCCCTTCTCTCTTTGTTTGTCTGCCTTTTATTGTCTCTTTTCTAGAAAATCTTGAGCATTAAATGCTCAAGATTTTCCTAATTTTTTAATTCAAGGGGTATGGGTTCTGCAACCTGCTCCTAACCCTACAGTCGTACGACTGTAAGCAAAGCCCCACGACTATAAATACAGTCGTGGGTCAACGGTCCCTTTTTTTTTTAGACCCGGAAAATTCCTTGTTCACAGGCTGCCCCTCGTGTAGCTAAAGTCCGATTCTTTGCACGGATTTAGGTAGACGACAAAGAACACGGAATCAAAAGTAGTGCATGTGTGTGGCTTGTGGGTTAATTTCATGAGGGTTTTGGGTAGATAAGCGGTTTCTTACAATCCCTTTTCACATAAGAAAGACGCCGGGGAAAAATATGACTTTTGAGAATAGATAGCCACGTATGGCTTACCACACAGAACCATGGTGTTTGTACTGTGCAACTGGTGAGCGTATTTATTCCTTGATCGATAATTTTGAAACAAAAATTTTTGCCCCTTCGATCAAGAATAAATACAGGAAGACCCGTTTCTGGTTACCTTTTATAATCATGTAGGACTTAAATTTGTGAAATGAGTGACAGCCGTGTGCGACTTGGTGCACTCAACAGACTGACACGGAAATTCTGGTTCCGTTTTATAGTCACGGGGGACTGAAATTTGGTGAAGGGTGTGACAGCTGTGTACGACTTGGCGCACTCAATGGACTGACATGGAAATTCTGGTTCCGTTTTGTAGTCGCAGGGGACTGAAATTTGGTGAAGGGTGTGATAGCCGTGTACGACTTGGCGCACTCAACGGACTGACATGGAAATTCTGGTTCCGTTTTATAGTCGCGGGGGACTGAAATTTGGTGAAGGGTGTGACAGCCGTGTACGACTTGGCGCACTCAACAGACTGACACAGAAATTCTGGCTCCGTTTTATAGTCGCGGGGGACTGAAATTTGGTGAAGGGTATGAGTGTGTGTGTGTGACAGACAGGCATGACTTGGCATACAGGATGTGTCTAAAATGAGTTTCAGTGGAATCATACTTACAGTGAATTTTTTTTACTGTTTTCTCGGGTTTCGTGCCACTTGGATGAGGCAGACCGTTGCTGGAAAAAATTAATTACTGATGGGTTGGCCCTGCAAAATTACTGAAATATCTTCCCGTGGGGAATAATTAAGCATTTGGTGATGAAAAAAATGTTTAAAGAATAGATAAGAAAATTAGAAAGTTCCCCCCCTTTTTTCCACTACAGTCGTGCGACTGTATTCAAATTTTGAGTACAGTTATACGACTGTAGATGAAGTACAGTCATACGACTGTACTTCACGGGCAGAATGAATTCAAGGGGCGGTTTCCGCCCCTTCCTTCTCCCACTCTTCATTTTTCACGGTTTCAGTTTCCTCTCTCTCTCAAAATCAATTCCTAACCCCAAAAACTTGTGAAAATGTTGAAGAAATTGGGAAAGAAGGTGAAGAAGCTATCCAGTAACTTGATTCAGAGGCCCAATAACTCGGATGATATCCCCTTTGTGAGTGTCTCGAATGGATACGGCCATCCGCGGTACATGGAGAATTTTGGGATTAGACTTGGGATAGAGATCCCGATATTGCTGGAGATGGGCTCCCATCTGTCTACCACACAGATTGGTACCCGAATTTGATCTCTGATTTTGTGTTTTTGAATATTTTTCCCTTTGAGTATTTGAATCTGATTTGGCATGTTTTACTGTTTTCTGGGTTGTTTGATTGAGTAGAATGCATGCTAGGAGTCCCCTGTAGCTAATAGGAATAAGAAACTAGGAAAAATAAGTTAGAAATTGTGAAAATTGCATGAAAATCAAAATCTATCCGTAGGTGATATGAACAGTCGTGCGACTGTTCATGCATATTATGAACAGTCGTACGACTGTGGGTGTACAGTCTTGCGACTGTAGCTACGCTCGTGTGAAGCGTGCTACAGTCGTACGACTATAGCACAAAAGCCAGGATTTTTTTTATGCCCCCTTTTAATTTGATATTATGCAAAAATTGAATATATATTTATTGTACTTCCCAAAAATGCAGGCAAATAGGATTTCCGGCAGGAGAAATCTTTCCTTGCCGCAGGTCTGGTGGGACCGTCTCCCTGAGCCTGTGAGGGCCCGGGTCAGGATCTTGGGTCTAGAGACCTTTATCTTGTCAATGCCCACGAGTAGGCCGCATACCACCCATGTCGTGCTGACGGTTTTGTGTGAGAGATGGGTATGTACCACCCACATGTTCCACCTGCCCATGGGAGAGTTCACCATCACTCCCTCAGACTTCGCGGCTATCACCGGATTCGGGTTCGGCGGTACCCTAATCATATTTAATTGCTATCTGGCCCTCTCAGCAGCTAGTGGACGACTACATTGGGAGATTGATTGGCAGCACCCCTGAGAAGGGGAAGATTCTGTGCTCACAGGGTGGAGGCTTATTGGGCTGCTCGCCCAGACTTGTCCGAGGAGGATGCGGAGAGGTATACTCTGGCTTATGTGCTCGTCTTATTGTCTTGCACGCTGTTTCCTACCGGGCAGAGCACTTGCAATATGATGCTGCTGCCGACTTTGGTAGACTTGGTCGCCTTTCCTTCTTTGGATTGGGCTCGAGCTGCATTAGGGCGGCTGTACTACGGGTTGGATTTGTGTGCCCAGGGGGAGCAGCAGGATATCCTCGGCTTCTGGTTTGGCCTTCTGGTATTATCTCTTCCTTCTTTTTTTTCTTTTTTCTTTTTAACTCTTTCATTGATTACAGATTTGGGCCTTCGAGCACCGTATCTTAGAGCCGCCAGAGCTGCGAGACATCTAGGAAAACACCCAACCGACCATCCTACGTTGCTAGACACAGGGGTAGCAAGGTATAGGCCGTGACTTGAGGGAGGTCAGGCAAGGTTTATTGGATGCTTCCTGGCAGAGGGTAAGTAAACAAAATTTATTTGTAGAAAAATGTAATTAACTTTTACTTACCTGTGTTGAAATTCTTTTATTGTATTTTTGCAAATCCGGCACCATTCATGGCATAGTCAGGGCGCCGTTACACTCCTCGTGCAAACATCTATGCTGTTTGACTACCGGCGGTTTGTCTTGGAGTGTCCGATATCCCACGAGTCGTACTTGGGTGAGTGCCTCTGCCTATCCGACCATGTCGACGGCCCTACTGGTCGGCTTATTCCTTTGCCACTTCCGCTCGCGTTGTTCTGGCCCCATTTCACCGATCCTGCTGTGGATCCCGACATTTTCAGGGATGGGTACTGTGCTTATTTGGTGTTCATCCACAAGTGTCTACTGCCCGTCGTGGGTGATGCACCGGCTGCTCCTCCTGCTCGTTAGGTATTTACTTTATCTTCTCTTCCCTTTTTTTTTCTTTCTTTTAATATTCTTCCTTTTGTAGGTCAAGAGACACAGGGGATCCAGTTCTGTTCAGCCGAGTAGCCCGGCTAGAGAAGGTACTGAGACCGCCACGATTGGTGGGGATCCTCCGGTTCATGATAGGAGTCATCCCGTGCGTGCTGGCAGTGCTGCAGCCTCGGCTTCTCAGGCTGTTGGCATGGTGGAGGGTCATCTGATGACCGAACTCAGGAGCAGCTTTAGCATGATGGGTCTGGACGGTGGCCAGTCCTATAGGACGTGGCTGGTTCACCTTGAGCAGCCGCTCACGTTTGTTCCAGTGGACACCACCCACGTACGTCTCTTTTTTTTTTACTTTTTGGTATGATATGGTACGTTCTAGGTTCCTCGGGATCAGGTGGAGGACATGGCATTCCGGCAATTTGGCTTGGAGACCTTCCTCATTCAGGAGAATGCCATCTGGGCGGTAAGTATTGTGCATTATCTGATGATTTATGCAATGCATGAATGTGTATGTATGTATGTATGCATGTTAATTTATGTTATTGATTGCAATCTTGAGTCCAGATGCTCCAGGAGCAGGCCAGATAGGCTACTGTCTTTGAGGCTCGGGCCTTGGCTTCGGCCCAGGAGGCGAATAGGATGAGAGCTGAAGCAGCCATGCTACAGGCTGAGCTGACCCGGACGAGAGAGGACTTCGACTCATATCAGGCTACGCATCAGAGTGAGTCCGAGGAGGAGGAGGAGGACGGAGAGGGACAGGATGAGAGCTAGATATAGTGCTCTGTATTACTTTTTCTTTTTTCTCTTTTTTTTTTCTTTTTTTTTCAATTCGGATTGTTGTACACAACTTGAACTTCATTTCTATTATTATGGGATTTGGATGCAACAACTTACTGATGGATATTTATGTGTAATGGCACGATGTATGCGATATGAACTTCTAAGCAGAATATCAAACATGTACAATATCATTAAGATGACATCATAACGAGTATAATAGGGAATTTAACAGTGACTCCGACTTTAGACATCACCATCTTCTTATTACCAACACGTCCTCTCGGTTTGCCGTGTCAGAAATTTTCTCTTTGTGATTTTTTTTTTTGTTTTTGAATGGCCCAAGAGTTCTGCGCAAGCGTTCCAACCGAACTGGTATTGATCCGTTTTGAGATTGAAAAGCACACCTTGACAACGTTCATCAGAAGTCGTGAGGACGTTGCTGCTGATGACATCCAGCGATTTGGCTTTTACCTGCCCCTAGTATAAGAGGTTTGCATTTGGGGTATAAAACACTAAATCAGACACGATTCGCTGCGTGCTGTCACCTGTATGTGGATATTGACATGCAATGACATGACGAATGCATATTGAACATCAAAACTGGATATGAAACATCTATGACATAGTGAATGTGGATGCATTAGGAAAATCTAAAGTGTAGCTCTGGCTTTGATTTATGCTCCTTCAAATTACCAATATGTCCTTTCGATTTTCCATATTGGAGGTTTTTTTTTTTTTTTGATGTGTGACAGAGTGTACAACTAAGTACTGAACTGTATAAGTTGCTTACCCATTAGATCCTCCAAGACATGTTTCCAATTCATCTCGGATTCCAACTCGAGCACAGTTCTCAAAGATGAACACAGCTTTTAATCTTTCAAAGTACAGTTCCAGAAGATGAAAGAACCACTAGTAAGTAGTCACTTCCATTGTGGCTGGAGACTGAATTCTTGGAATGGTTGGTAGGTGCAACTTTCCTTTGGATATTGGTGCAGCAGGCTTTGCAAGTCCTCTCGTTCACAATTGTCGAAGGGTTTGTAAAACCTGGTTGCCCCAATGCTGGTGGTGAAATTCATGGATGCATAATCAACATTTCTTCCGATCCAGGAATCCATAGGCAAATAGAGGGAATCGTAAGCAGACTGCTCTTTGGGCTTGAATGGAGGGTAACGGGTGTTGAAGATGTGGATGAAGATCGAGATGGGGAGTGTTTTGGGTTTGAAGATATATAGGAGTCCGAATCTTTCACAGGTTGTTTGAGAACGAGAAAGTCCAAATTTTTCCACGGAAAAGGTGCGAAAGATCCGGTGGCGATGGAGATTGAGGTGGTGAGTCGTTCCCGTGTCAATTGTAGCTGCCATGTAGGAGAGAAACTCCTCCGTCTGCACTGAACTCCTCTTTTTATTATTTTTTTATTTTTTTTAATTTTCTTTTATTTTTTTGAAGGAACTAAATCAAAGCCACAGCCACCTTTTGGTTTTCCTATTGCATTCAGATTCGTGCATGTCATGTGTGCTTAATATGCCTTTTTGGATGAACAATGCATGCGTGATGTCACGTGCACAGGAATGTCAAGCAAACAAGATTATACATGCACTACAACCAAGGGATGATTCAGAGTTTTACAATAAGATGGATGGTGAAAATCATTTGAATTTCTTGGTGGTTGGTGTTTTGGATAAGTTTGGGTTTTTGTTTTCGGGATTTAGGTATAGGGTAACTTCTGGGGTATGAGGCCAAGCTTTCCTTTTTTCTCTTTTTTTTCTTTTTTTTTTTTTTTTGTGATTGCCTCAAGGAGGGCTTTCTGGTTTGATTTTGCCTTAAGAAGAGCTTGCTAGTTTGGTTTCGCCTTAAGGAGGACTTTCTGGTTTGATTTTGCCTTAAGAAGGGCTTGCTAGTTTGGTTTCACCTTAAGGAGGACTTTCTGGTTTGATTTTGCCTTAAGAAGGGCTTGCTAGTTTGGTTTCGCCTTAAGAAGGACTTTTTGGTTTGATTTTGCCTTAAGAAGGGCTAGCTAGTTTGGTTTCACCTTAAGGAGGACTTTCTGGTTTGATTTTGCCTTAAGAAGGGCTAGCTAGCTTGGTTTTGCCTTAAGGAGGGCTTTTTTGTTTGCTTTCGCCTTAAGAAGGGCTTTCTGGTTTGGTTTTGGTTTGGGCATCGAGTGTGCCTTTTAAGTTGAAACTCTGGGGCAGGACTGGTAGTGTCTTTCAAGGATTATTGAATTGATTCAGCAGATGCCTTGGTGGAAGTGGTACCATCGTATCATTTTATTTATCACACAAGCTCACCTTTCAAGAGAGAGTTTGATTAAGACCAGGTTCACTTTTAGGTTCCCTAGAATACTCAGAATGATGTCATGCATTTTGATATTATGTGTGGTTGGATACGTCATGTCAGATGATCAAATGCATGCATAATGCCAAGGACAAGTAATCATCATATAAGTAAGACGAAGATAAATTTCACTGCATTCATGATGAATTCAATACATCCCATAAACAAAATGAGACCCTTGTAGAAAGGGAAGCTCTAAGAGGTATTGATCTCACAGAATCCGGTTATTTTCCGACTGGTCACCATTTCAGCTTCAGCATCCTCGGCCCACTCATATCAAAGCAGACTCTGAATTTCTTCATCATACTCCTCTTCTCGGGAGACGTGAGAAGTTCCCGCAGTGGGCTCGCCGATTGCCCCTGGTTGTCTATCAGAAAGGGTCGAGGTTTCCAATTGTCCATCATTGACCAGTTTCTAGATCTCCTTCCTTAGAGCGAAACATTCATTGGTCTGATGGCCCAGCACCACATGATAGCTACAGAAATTGTTCTTCTGTGCCTTTGTCGGCTCTACAAATGGCCTGACACTCTGCAGGAGACCCTCCCCTCTACATCTGAGGAACAGCTTGCATAATGAGTCGGCCCATGGAGAAATACCTTTTCCGCTACCCACGGTAAGCGAGTTTTTGGTATGCCGTGGAATGGAGTCGGTACCAACGTTCGTCTTAAGGGGCCTTTTCAGTTCTATTCCATCAGCCAGCCTTGGCAGACCCGAATTTTGGAGAGAGGGCCTTCCATGGTGTCGAAGGCAACTGTCAGCAAATGGGGCCTTCTGTTTCTCGCTGGCATCAGAGTTGGAGTCTGAGAATGCCGTATTTCTCATTTTCCCTCGAGTTCTGCCACTCGTGCTTCCAATTTGGTGCATCTTGCCATCAGCCTCTCTACCTTGTCAAGGTCATCTCCAAGCACTTCTCTCAGCATTGCTGCCGCTTCCTTCTCGACTGCCTTCCGAAATCGTGATGAGGCGATGTGATCCTCCACGATATCCGTTATGGAGTTGAAGTTCATTGGGTTGGCCATCCCTGTGATCTTTTCCTTTTTCCTTCTGATAAGAACACTTATTAGTATTGGCGGGCGCATACTCGTGAAGAACACCAAATCACAGATGATTTATTCATGAATGCATGATGGGATATGTATGTGCATGAATGAGTTGCCTATATGATGTCATGAGGGAGATAATGACGAGGATGATTTGAATTTTTTTTTTTTTGACATTCCAAGAACACCCGATGCCATGCGAAAAGACCACGTGTGGACCGCCACACAAACAGGGGTTCGATGCTTTTGGAGCACCTAATGAATATCGTGAAATGATCGCGTGTGTGCCAACACACGGATAGAGTTTCGACACCTTGTAGGTCTATGAGGTGAAGTGAAATGGTCACGCAGGGGCCGGCCCATGGACAGAGTTCTGATGCTTTTAAAGCATATGATATGAGATGATGTTTACTGACAAGTCACGTGTAGGTAAGGACACGGACAGAAGTTCGGCATTCATGGAACGCCTTTCATGATTCAGTAATGTTATGAAATGCCCCTATATGTGTAATAATTCGGCACTTGTGGAGCACCTCAAATGATACAATAATGTCAATGTCATGTAACAATCCGAAATGAATTGCGACGCGCCCACAGAACTTCGGCGTCCCCACGACGCCAATGATGAAGGACATGAAGACATGCAATGATATCATGTGACCTACTACACGAAAATAGACCTAAGACCATTGTGATCTCCTATTGAATGAAATGGTCTAATGAAATGGCCGAGTGTACTCCGGTACACGGGTAGTTTTAGGACTCCCGATATGTTATGAAATGAAGTGACCGTGAAGGGTATCCTTAGAATGTCCTTAATTTAAATGATATGAAATGACGTGAATGCTTGTGTCACGTAAAAATGCAAGTGGCTGCACAAAAACGTGGTTAGGATGGATGACATACATGATGATGTCGTGTATGCTTTGTGAAAATAACAATATACATGATATAAATATGCATGGCACACAAATAGAATGTCATGGCTGCATGAAAATATGGTTAGAATAAATGCCATGCCTATACTGATGTCATGAAAATAGCTGCACGAAAACATGGTTAGAATGACATATAGGCCAAGTTTCGGTGCTCGGGGAGCACTTTAGGTTTTTGTGATGTGAAATGAGATGAACATGCACGTGGCATATGGTCGGGATTTTCGGCGCTCGGGGAGCACCTAAATGATTTGATGCATGGGGTGCAATTTTCCGGCGCTCGTGGAGCACCTAAATGATTTAATGCATGAAATGTAATTCTCGGCGCTCGTGAAACACCTAAGTGATTTGATGCATGAAATATAATTTTCTGGCGCTCGTGGAGCACCTAAATGATTTAATAGAATGAAGTGAATTTTTTGGCACTCGTGGGGCATCTAAATGATTCGATGCATGAAATGTAATTTTTCGGCGCTCATGGAGCACCTAAATGATTTGATGCATGAAATGTAATTTTTCGGCGCTCGTGGAGCACCTAAATGATTTGATGCATGAAATGTAATTTTTCAGTGCTCGTGGAGCACCTAAATGATTTAATGAATGAAATGAATTTTTCGGCTCTCGTGGAGCACCTAAATGATTTAATGGATGTGATGAAATTCTTCGGCGCTCATGGAGCACCTAAGTGATTTAATGTATGTGATGAAATTTTTCGACGCTCGTAGAGCAGTTAGGTGATTTGATGCATGAAATGCAATTTTTCGGCGCTCGTGGAGCACCTAGATGATTTGATGAATGAAGTGAATTTTTCGGCGCTCGTGGAGCACCTAAATGATTTAACGGATGAAATGTAATTTTTTTCGGCGCTCGTGGAGCACCTAAATGATTAAATGAAATGAGATGAATTTTTCCGGTGCTCATGGAGCACCTAAATGATTTAAGGAAATGAGATGAATTTTGGCGGCACTCGTGGAGCACCTAAATGATTCAATGAATGAAATGAATTTTTCGGTGCTCTTGGAGCACCTAAATAGTTTCCTACTTGGTAGGCGATGTAATGTGTGTGACCTTTATGGGGTTGTTCAAGGCCCACATGAATGTTTTATGCATGTATATGAATGCTTATGACACATGAATGATGTATGTGAATTAATGCTTTTTCACACAATGAAAAGATGCATGGCTGCAAAAAATGCGGTTAGTGTAAATGTCACGTGGGTGATTAATGTATTTACACATGAAAAATAATGAATATGGCTATACAAAAGATGTGAGTTAGTGCCACACAAATGCTTTACATGTGGTATGTTATGTTCGTGAAAAATGCGGATGATGATATGTTATGGAAGGACAAGAAGACACGTAGCAATTAGCACACGGATCGTATTCCTCCAACCTTATTCCTCCAAACGTGGTCAAGTTGATAAAATTCTAACCGAGTCCTAGGAGGGGTTCTCTTCGATCACCAATCAGGGATGATGAAGGCGCAATTTATTTTATTCACACGATTTATTTTGGTATCCTAAGGGAATCCAACTAGGGTTGCTTAAATGAGTTAGGTCCAAAGTCGAGATAACATCAAGGCTCCCATAGCAAAATATATTCCTCACTTCTCCCCACTCAAGGGTCCAGACGAAGGGGTTCATACGAGGCTATGGGTGGTGTTTCGTATCCGTGCCCCCAAGACCAAGAGGAACTTATGCGACACTTCAACGATTCACCAGGCTAAATAATGGATACCTAACCTAATGCAACAAATGTCTAACTACAAAAATGCATAAAGTGCCATATAAGAATCATCCGCTTAATTTAAATTAGACACTTTTCAGGGCTTGTCAAATTCTTTTAAGTTTTTGAATAAAACTTTTGAGAAATCCCCAGCTGAGTCGCCACTGTGAGCGGATGACACGTTTTCGATGGGACGCGGGACTCCCTTTCAGAAGGGGCGCCACGATTTCGGGCGGGGCCCTCCCTCGCGTGGGGTTTTTGGATTGGAAATTCGTTTTTTGGAAAATTAATTGTTTCTTAAAAGAATCGAGACCAAAATCTCGATAAAAAGTATAGGAGTCGCCACCCAGCTCAGCTCAACCGGGAAATTACAGTGTAGCTGAACCATAGCAGGAACTGCCACACTTTTCAGAGATCTAGGTTCGAACAAGTCCCTTATTTCATGTCTAATTTAAATATTATTTGCCAATGTTCTAGTTACAACACTTTAAATTGCTAAAAAATGATTTTTATTAAATAATACACGCAGCGCGCATATATAATAATACAGCAAAATAAAGAGTAAAAGGAATAAATATTTAGGAGCTTACAACACAATTGAAAGAAAAATAAAACTCTCGGCCTCACTTATACAATCGCCTAGAATACACGGGGATCTAAAAAATAATTACAACCGCCTAAATACACGATTAATTCCATTAAAATGCAAATAAAAATAAAAATGGGAATAAATAAAAGCTGCAAAACAAAGTTTAGCACAATTTTACGGCACGCCACAAATTGGACTCAAATAGACAGAATTGGGAAATTCGGGTTTGGGGTCATGCAATTGGGGGGTAACCGGGTTGGCCCGGTCGGCCTGCCCGGTTAGACCTGGAAAATCATTTTGAAACGTCCCTGTATTTTTGGTTTTGTGAGAAAATCGTTTTTGAAAACATTTTTCCGGTTTATTTTAATTTATCACATGTGAGGTGGGTCGGTTTTCAGGAGAAACGGGTCTCCGTCGTGGTTTTGTTCTAAATGCAAAAACACCAAAAAATAAATCTAGGGTCGTGAATGCACACATCAAAATTCATTTTTGATGATTTTTTATTTTTCAAATTTTCGTTTTTCTGAAATTTTATGATTTTTATGAAATTTTTGGGGTTTTTACGAATTTTTTTGGATTTTAAGGATTTTTGCTCCTGGCTGAGAACTACAGTCGTACGGCTGTAGTTACAGTCGTACGACTGTATACTACAATCGTGCGACTGTAGCCTTTACCTGAGGCAGAAATCGCTAAAAAAAAAGCCTTAAAATGAGAAACTTAAAACTGGGAAAATAAAAATAGTGGTACGACTATAATGGATATGGCACGACTGTAATTACAGTTGTTCCCCTGTTCTTTGTGACAAGAACAGTCATACGACTGTTCTTACTTTTCAAGAAACAGAAGTGTGAAAACTGGCCAAACATGCATAAAAAATAACCAAATCACCCAGAAAGCTGTAAAATGAGTTAAGTTGAAGTGTGTTTACCTCCTTGGCGCCAATCCACAGCTGGAATGACCCTTGGCTACGCACCAATCCACATGAATTTGCTCCTTTTCTTTGAAATGTCAAGGTTGCAAATAGAGTCCAAAAATTCTCCAAAAAGTTATGGATTTGGGTTTGTTTTTGTCCAGAGATGATTTAGATTTCTTGTGTTAATGTTAACCTAGGGTTTCTAATCCATTTTAAATGTTAACATCAAGAAATCAAGAAGCAAAAGGTAGAAGAAAGCAAGCTTTTTCTTTTCTCTCTTCCCTCTTTTTCTTCCTTTTTATTTTAAATTTGCTCTAAATCTGAAAATCCTGGCAAAAAGTCCCTTCTTTCTTTGTTTGTCTGCCTTTTATTGTCTCTTTTTCGGAAAATCTTGAGCATTAAATGCTCAAGATTTTCCCAATTTTTTAATTCAAGGGGTATGGGTTCTGCAACCTGCTCCCGACCCTACAGTCATACGACTGTAGTTATGTTACAGTCGTACGACTGTAAGCAAAGCCCCACGACTGTAAATATAGTCGTGGGTCAACGGTCCCTTTTTTTTTTAGACCCAGAAAATTCCGTGTTCACAGGCTGCCCCTCGTATAG
Source organism: Euphorbia tirucalli (assembly GCA_039660915.1). Taxonomy (NCBI): domain Eukaryota; kingdom Viridiplantae; phylum Streptophyta; class Magnoliopsida; order Malpighiales; family Euphorbiaceae; genus Euphorbia; species Euphorbia tirucalli. Next base: position 45,981,911 of record CM077638.1, on the reverse strand, counting down.
CTAAAGTCCGATTCTTTGCACGGATTTAGGTACACGACAAAGAACACGGAATCAAAGGTAGTGTGCACGTGTGTGGCTTGTGGGTTAATTTCATGAGGCTTTTAGGTAGATAAGCAGTTTTTTACAATCCCTTTTCACATAAGAAAGACGCCGGGGAAAAACATGACTTTTGAGAACAGATAGCCGCGTATGGCTTACCATACAGAGCCATGGTGTTCCTACTGTGCAACTGGTGAGCGTATTTATTCCTTGATCGATAATTTTGAAACAAAAATTTTTGCCCCTTCGATCAAGAATAAATATGGGAAGACGCGTTTCTGGTTACCTTTTATAGTCATGTAGGACTAAAATTTGTGAAATGAGTGACAGCCGTTTGTGACTTGGCGCACTCAACGGACTGACACGGAAATTATGGTTCTGTTTTATAGTCGCAGGGGACTGAAATCTGGTGAAGGATGTGACAGCCATGTACGACTTGGCGCACTCAACGGACTGACACGGAAATTCTGGCTCCGTTTTATAGTCGCGGGGGAATGAAATTTGGTGAAGGGTGTGACAGCCGTGTACGACTTGGCGCACTCAACGGACTGACACATAAATTTTGGCTCCATTTTATAGTCACGGGGGACTGAAATTTGGTGAAGGGTGTGAGTGTGTGTGTGTGGCAGACCGGCATAACTTGGCATACAGGATGTGTCTAAAATGAATTTTGGTGGAATCGTACTTACAGTGAATTTTTTTTTGCGGTTTTCTCGGGTTTCATGCCCCTTGGATGAGGCGGACCGTTGCTGGAAAAAAATTAATCACTGATGGGTTGGCCCTGCAAAATTACTGAAATATCTTCCCGTGGGGAATAATTAAGCATTTGGTGATAAAAAAAAAGGTTTAGAGAGTAAATAAGAAAATTAGAAAGTCCCCCCCCTTTTTTCCACTACAGTCGTGCGACTGTATTCAAATTTTTAGTACAGTCGTACGACTGTAGACGAAGTACAATCGTACGACTATACTTCGTGGGTAGAATGAATTTAAGGGGCGGTTTCCACCCTTTCCTTCTCCCACACTTCATTTTTCACGGTTTCAGTTTCCTCTCTCTCTCAAAATCAATTCCTAACCCCAAAAACTTACGGAAATGTTGAAGAAATTGGGGAAAAAAGTGAAGAAGCTATCCAGTAACTTGATTCAGAGGCCCAATAACTCGGATGATATCCCCTTTGTGAGTGCCTCGAATGGATACAGCCATCCGTGGTACATGGAGCATTTTGGGATTAGACACGGGATGCAGATCCCGATATTGCTGGAGATGGGCTCCCATCTGTCTACCACACAGGTTGGTACCCGAATTTGATCTCTGATTTTGCGTTTTTGAATATTTTTCCCTTTAAGTATTTGAATCTGATTTGGCATGTTTTACCGCTTTCTGGGTTGTTTGATTGAGTAGAATGCATGCTAGGAGTCCCCTATAGCTAATAAGAACAAGAAACTAGGAAAAATAAGTTAGAAATTGCAAAAATTGCATGAAAATCAAAATCTGTCCGCAGGTGATATGAATAGTCATGCGATTGTTCATGCATATTATGAACAGTCGTACGACTGTAGGTGTACAGTCGTGCTACTATAGCTACGCTCATGTGAAGCGTGCTATAGTCGTACGACTGTAGCACAAAAGCCAAGATTTCTTTTATGCCCCCTTTTAATTTGATATTATGCAAAAATTGAATATATATTTATTGTACTTCCCAAAAATACAGGCAAATAGGATTTCCGGCAGCGGAAATCTTTCCTTGCCGCGGGTCTGGTGGGACCTTCTCGCCGAGCCTGTGAGGGCCCGGGTTAGGATCTTGGGTCTAGAGACCTTTATCTTGTCACTACCCATGAGTACGCCGTATACCACCTATGCCGTGCTGACGGCTTTATACGAGAGATCGGTATGTAGCACCCACACATTCCACCTGCCCATCATGGAGTTCACTGTCACTCCTTCGGACTTCGCGGCTATCACCGGATTCGGGTTCGGTGTACCCCAATCATATTTAATTGCTATCTAGCCCGTTAGCAGCTAGTGGACTACTACATTAGGAGATTGATTGGCTGCACCCCTGAGAAGGGGAAGATTCTGTGCTCACAGGTGGAGGCTTATTAGGCTGCTCGCCCAGACTTGTCCGAGGAGGACGTGGAGAGGTATACTCGGGCTTATGTGCTCGTCTTATTGTCCTACACGCTATTTCCTACCGGGCAGAGCACTTGCAATATGACGCTGCTACCGACTTTGGTGGACTTGACCTCCTTTCCTTCTTTGGATTGGGCCCAAGCTGCGTTAGGGCAGCTGTACTAGGGGTTGGATTTGTGTGCCCGGGGGGATCAGCAGGAGATCCTCGGCTTCTGGTTTGGCCTTCTGGTATTATCTCTTCCTTCGTTTTTTTTTTAACTCTTTCGTTGATTAGAGATTTGGGCCTTCGAGCACCATATCTCAGAGCCGCCAGAGCTGCGGGACATCTAGGATGACGCCCAGCCGACCATCCTGCGTTGCTGGACACAGGGGTGGCAGGGTATAGGCCGGGACTTGAGGGAGGTCAGGCAGGATTTATTGGATGCTTCCTGGCAGAGGGTAAGTAAACAAAATTTATTAGTAGACAAATGTAATTAACTTTTACTTACCTGTGTTGAAATTCTTTTATTGTATTTTTGCAGATCCGGCACCATCTGTGGCATGGTCAGGGCGCCGTTACACTCCTCGTGCAGACATCTGTGCGGTTTGACGACCGCCGGTTTGTCTTGTAGTGTCCGATGTCCCAGGAGTGGTACCTGGGCGACCGCCTCCGCCTATCCAACCATGTGGACGGCCCTGCTGGTTGGCTTATTCCTCTGTCGATTCCGCTCGCATTGTTCTGGCCCCATTTCGCCGATCCTACTGTGGATCCCGACATTTTCAGGGATGGGTACCGTGCTGATATAGTGGACGGTGTTTATTTGGCGTTCATCTGCCAGTGTCTACTGCCGTCGCGGGTGATGCACCGGCTACTCCTCCTGCTCGTTAGTTATCTACTTTATCTTCTCTTCCCCTTTTTTTCTTTTCTTTTAATATTCTTCTTTTTGTAGGTCAATAGACGCAGGGGATCCAGTTTTGCTCAACCGAGCGGCCCGACTGGAGAAGGTACTGAGACCGCCATGATTGGTGGGGATCCTCTAGTTCATGATAGGAGTCATCCCATGCGTGCTGGCAGCGCTACAGCCTCGGCTTTTCAGGCTGTTGGTGTGGTGTAGGGTCATCTGATGACCGAACTCAGGAGCAGCTTTAGAATGATGGGTCTGGACGGCAGCCAGTCCTATAGGACGTGGCCGGTTCACCGTGGGCAGCCGCTCACGTTTGTTCCAGTGGACACCACCCCTGCACGTCTCTTTTTTTTTTTACTTTCTGGTATGATCTGGTACGTTCTAGGTTCCTCGGGCTCAGGTGGAGGGAATGGCATACCGGCAATTTGCCTTGGAGACCTTCCTCATTCAGGAGAATGCCATCTGGGCGGTAAGTATTCTGCATTATCTGATGATTTATGCAATGCATGAATGTGTATGTATGTATGTATGCATGTTAATTTATGTTATTGATTGCAGTCTCGAGTCCAGATGCTCCAGGAGCAGGCCAGACAGGCTGTTGTCTTTGAGGCTCGGGCCTTGGCTTCGGCCCAGGAGGCGGATAGGATGAGAGCTGAAGCAGCCAGGCTGCAGGTTGAGCTGACCCGGACGCGAGAGGACTTCGACTCATATCGGGCTATGCATCAGAGTGAGTCTGAGGAGGAGGAGGAGGACGGAGAGGGACAGGATGAGAGCTAGATATAGTGCTCTGCATTACATTTTCTTTTTTTTCTCCTTTTTTTTCTTTTTTTTTCAATTCGGATTGCTGTACACAACTCGAACTTCATTTCTATTATTATGGGATTTGGATGCAACAACTTACTGATGGATATTTATGTGTAATGGCACAATGTATGCAATATGAACTTCTAAGCAGAATATCAAACATGTATAATATCATTAAGATGACATCATAACGAGTATAATAGGGAATTTAACAGTGACTCCGACTTTAGACATCACCTTCTTCTTGTTACCAACACGTCCTCTCAGTTTTCCGTGTCAGAAATTTTCTCTTTGTGATTTTTTTTTGAATGGCCTAAGAGTTCTGCGCAAGCGTTCCAACCGAACTGGTATTGATCCGTTTTGAGATTGAAAAGCACACCTTGATATTGTTCATCAGAACTCGTGAGGACGTTGTTGCTGATGACATCCAGGGTTTGGCTTTTACCTGCCTCTAGTATTGGAGGTTTGCATTCGGGGTATAAAACACTGAATCAGACACGGTTCGCTGCGTGCTGTCACCCGTATGTGGATATTGACATGCAATGACATGACGAATGCATAATAAACATCAAAACTGGATATGAAACATCTGTGACATAGTGAATATGGATGCATTAGGAAAATTCGAAGTGTAGCTCGAGCTTTGATTTATGCTCCTTCAAATTACCAATATGTCCTTTTAGTTTTCCATATTGGAGGTTTTTTTTTTATGTGTGACAGAGTTTACAACTAAGTACTGAACTGTATCAGTTGATTACCCATTAGATCCTCCAAGACATGTTTCCAATTCATCTCAGATTCTAACTTGAGCACAGTTCTAAAAGATGAACACAGCTTTTAATCTTTCAAAGTACAGTTCCAGAAGATGAAAGAACCACTGGTAAGTAGTCACTTCCGTTGTGGCTGGAGACTGAATTCTTGGAATGGTTGGTAGGTGCAACTTTCCTTTGGATATTGGCACAGCATGCTTTGCAAGTCCTCCCGTTCACAATTGTCGAAGGGTTTGTAAAACCTAGTTGCCCCAACGCTGGTGGTGAAATTCATGGATGCATAATCAACATTTCTTCCGATCTGGGAATCCATAGGCAAATAGAGGGAATCGTAAGCAGACTGCTCTTTGGGCTTGAATGGAGGGTAACGGGTGTTGAAGATGTGGATGAAGATCAAGATGGGGAGTATTTTGGGTTTGAAGATATATAGGAGTCCGAATCTTTCACAGGTTGTTTGAGAACGAGAAAGTCCAAATTTTTCCACGGAAAAGGTGCGAAAGATCCGGTGGCGATGGAGATTAAGGTGGTGAGTCGTTCCTGTGTCAATTGTAGCTGCCATGTGGGAGAGAAACTCCTCCGTCTGCACTGATCTCCTCTTTTTTATTATTTTATTTTTTATTTTTTATTTTTTAATTTTATTTTAATTTTATTTTATTTTACTTTATTTTATTTTTTTGAAGGAACTAAATCAAAGCCACAGCCACCTTTTGGTTTTCCTGCTGCATTCAGATTCATGCATGTCATATGTGCTTAATATGCCTTTTTGGATGAACAATGCATGCGTGATGTCACATGCACAGGAATGTCATGCAAATGAGATTATACATGCACTACAACCAAGGGATGATTTAGAGTTTTACAATAAGATGGATGGTGAAGATCATTTGAATTTCTTGGTGGTTGGTGTTTTGGATAAGTTTGGGTTTTTGTTTTCGGGATTTAGGTATAGGGTAACTTCTGGGGTATGAGGCCAAGCTTTCCTTTTTTCTCTTTTTTTTTTTTTTTTTTGTGATTGCCTCAAGGAGGGCTTTCTGGTTTGATTTTGCCTTAAGAAGAGCTTGCTAGTTTGGTTTCACCTTAAGGAGGACTTTTTGGTTTGATTTTGCCTTAAGAAGGGCTTGCTAGTTTGGTTTCACCTTAAGGAGGACTTTCTGGTTTGATTTTGCCTTAAGAAGGGCTAGCTAGTTTGGTTTCTCCTTAAGGAGGACTTCTCGTTTGATTTTGCCTTAAGAAGGGCTAGCTAGCTTGGTTTCGCCTTAAGGAGGGCTTTTTTGTTTGGTTTTGCCTTAAGAAGGGCTTTCTGGTTTGGTTTTGGTTTGGGCATCGAGTGTGCCTTTTAAGTTGAAACTCTGGGGCAGGACTGGTAGTGTCTTTCAAGGATTGTTGAATTGATTTAGCAGATGCCTTGGTGGAAGTGGTACCATTGTATCATTTTATTTATCTCACAAGCTCACCTTTCAAGAGAGAGTTTGATTAAGAACAAGTTCACTTTTAGGTTCCCTAGAATAATCAGAATGATGTCATGCATTTTGATATTATGTGTGTTGGATATGTCATGTCAGATGATCAAATGCATGCATAATGCCAAGGATAAGTAATCATCATATAAGTAAGACAAAGATAAATTTCATTGCATTCATGATGAATTCAATACATCCCATAAACAAAATGAGTCCCTTGTAGAAAGGGAAGCTCCAAGAGGTATTGATCTCACAGAATCCAGTTATTTTCCGACTGGTCACCATTTCAGCTTCAGCATCCTCGGCCCACTCTTATCAAAGGAGACTCTAAATTTCTTCATCATACTCCTCTTCTCGGGAGACATGAGAAGTTCCCGCGGTGGGCTCCCCGATTGCCCCTGGTTGTCTATCAGAAAGGGTCGAGGTTTCCAATTTTCCATCGTCGACCAGTTTCTGGATCTCCTTCCTTAGAGCGAAACATTCATTGTTCCGATGGCCCAGCACCACATGATAGCTGCAGAAATTGTTCTTCTGTGCCTTTGTCGGCTCTACAAATGGCCTGACACTCTGCAGGAGACCTTCCCCTCTACATCTGAGGAACAGCTTGCCTAATGAGTCAGCCCATGGTGAAATACCTTTTCCGCTAACCACGGTAAGCGAGTTTTTGGTATGCCGTGGAATGGAATCGGTACCAACGTTCGTCTTAAGGGTCCTTTTTAGTTCTATTCCATCAGCCAGCCCTGGCAGACCCGAATCTTGGGGAGAGGGCCTTCCAAGGTGTCGAGGGCGAATGTCAGCAAATGGGGCCTTCTGTTTCTCGCTGGCATCAGAGTTGGAGTCTGAGAATGCTGCATTTCTAATTTTCCCCTCGAGTTCTGCCACTCGTGATTCCAATTTGGTGCACCTTGTCGTCAGCCTCTCTACCTTGTCAAGGTCATCTCCCAGCACTTCTCTCAGCAATGCTGCCACTTCCTTCCTGACTGCCTTCCGGAATCGTGATGAGGCGATGTGATCCTCCACGATATCTGTTATGGAGTTGAAGTTCATTGGGTTGGCCATCCCCAAGATCTTTTCCTTTTTCCTTCTAATAAGAACACTTATTAGTATTTGCGGGCGCATACTCGTGAAGAACACCAAATCACAGATGATTTATTCATGAATGCATGATGGGATATGTATGTGCATGAATGAGTTGCATATATGATGTCATGAGGGAGATAATGACGAGGATGAATTGAATTTTTTTTTTTTTTTTTTTTGACATTCCAAGAACACCCGATGCCATGCGAAAAGACCACGTGTGGACCGCCACACAAACAGGGGTTCGATGCTTTTGGAGCACCTAGTGAATATCGTGATATGATCGCGTGTGTGCCAACACATGGATAGAGTTCCGACACCTTGTAGGTCTATGAGGTGAAGTGAAATGGTCATGCAGGGGCCGGCCCACAAACGGAGTTCTGATGCTTTTGAAGCATATGATATGAGATGATGTTTACTGACAAGTCACGTGTAGGTAAGGACACGGACAGAACTTTGGCATTCATGGAACGCCTTTCATGATTCAGTAATGTTATGAAATGCCCCTATATGTGTAATAATCCGGCACTCGTGGAGCACCTCAAATGATACAATAATGTCAATGTCATGTAACAATCCGAAATGGATTGCGACGCGCCCACAGAACTTCAGCGTCCCCACGACGCCAATGATGAAGGACGTGAAGACATGCAATGATATCGTGTGACCTACTACACGAAAATAGACCTAAGACCATTGTGATCTCTTATTGAATGAAATGGTCTAATGAAATGGCTGAGTGTACTCCGGTACATGGGGAAAACACGGGTAGTTTTAGGACTCCCGATATGTTATGAAATGAAGTGACCATGAAGGGTATCCTCAGAACGTCCTTAATTTAAATGATATGAAATGACGTGAATGCTTGTGTCACGCAAAAATGCAAGTGGCTAGACAAAAACGTGGTTAGGATGGATGACATACATGATGATGTCGTGCATGCTTTGTGAAAATAACAATATACAAGATATAAATATGCATGGCACACAAATAGAATGCCGTGGCTGCATGAAAATGTGGCTAGAATAAATGCCATGCCTATACTGATGTCATGAAAATGGCGGCACGAAAACGTGGTTAGAATGACATATAGGCCAAGTTTCGGTGCACGGGGAGCACCTTGGGTTTTCGTGATGTGAAATGAGATGAACATGCACGTGGCACATGGTCAGGATTTTCGGCGCTCGGGGAGCACCTAAATGATTTGATGCATGGGGTGCAATTTTTCGGTGCTCATGGAGCACCTAAATGATTTAATGCATGAAATGTAATTTCTCAGCGCTCGTGGAACACCTAAGTGATTTATTGCATGAAATGTAATTTTCTGGCGCTCATGGAGCACCTAAATGATTTAATAGAATGAAGTGAATTTTTCGGCACTCGTGGGGCATCTAAATGATTCGATGCATGAAATGTAATTTTTCGTTGCTCGTGGAGCGCCTAAATGATTTGATGCATGAAATTTAATTTTTCAGCGCTCGTGGAGCACCTAAATGATTTAATGAATGGATGTGATGAAATTCTTCGGCGCTCATGGAGCACCTAAGTGATTTAATGTATGCAATGAAATTTTTCAGCGCTCGTAGAGCACCTAAGTGATTTGATACATGAAATGTAATTTTTCGGCGCTCGTGGAGCACCTAGATGATTTGATGAATGAAGTGAATTTTTCGGCGCTCGTGGAGCACCTAAATGATTTAACGGATGAAATGTAATTTTTTTCGGCGCTCGTAGTACACCTAAATGATTAAATGAAATGAGATGAATTTTTTCGATGCTCGTGGAGCACCTAAATGATTTAAGGAAATGAGATGAATTTTGGCAGCACTCGTGGAGCACCTAAATGATTTAATGAATGAAATGAATTTTTCGGTGCTCTTGAAGCATCTAAATAGTTTCCTACTTGGTAGGCAATGTAATGTGAGTGACCCTTATGGGGTTGTTCAAGGCCCACATGAATGTTTTATGCATGTATATGAATGCTTATGACACACGAATGATGTATGTGAATTAATGCTTTTTCACACAATGAAAAGATACATGGCTGCAAAAAATGCGGTTAGTGTAAATGTCACGCGGGTGATTAATGTATTTACACACAAAAAATAATGAATATGGCTGTATAAAAGATGTGAGTTAGTGCCACACAAATGCTTTACATATGGTATGTTATGTTCGTGAAAAATGTGGATGATCGTATGTTATGGAAGGACAAGAAGACACGTAGCAATAAAACTTTTTATTCGTGAAAAATGCTTTACATGTCGTATGAAAAATTCTTTTAAGATTTTGAATAAAACTTTTGAGAAATCCCCAGCGGAGTCGCCACTGTGAGCGGATGACGCATTTTCAACGGGACGCTGGACTCCCTTTCGGAAGGGGCGCCACGATTTCGGGCAGGGCACTCCCTCGCGTGGGGTTTTTGGATTGGAAATTCGTTTTTTGGAAAATTAATTGTTTCTTAAATCGAGACCTAAATCTCAATAAAAAGTATAGGAGTCGCCACCCAGCTCAGCTCAACCGGAAAATTACAGTGTAGCTGAACCATAGCGGGAACTGCCACACTTTTCAGAGAACTATGTTAGGACAAGTCCCTTATTTCATGTCTAATTTAAATATTATTTGCCAATGTTCTAGTTATGACACTTTAAATTGCTAAAAAATGATTTTTATTGAATAATACACGCAGCGCGCATACATAATAATACAGCAAAATAAAGAGTAAAAGGAATAAATATTTAGGAGCTTACAACCCAATTGAAAGAAAAATAAAACCCTCGGCCTCACTTATACAATCCCCTAGAATACACGAGGGTCTAAAAAATAATTACAACCGCCTAAATACACGATTAATTCTATTAAAATACAAATAAAAATAAAAATGGGAATAAATAAAAGCTGCAAAACAAAGGTTACCACAATTTTACGGCACGCCACAAATTGGACTCAAATAGACAGAATTGGGAAATTAAGGTTTGGGGTCATGCAATTGGGGGGTAACCGGGCTGGCCCAGTCGACCGGCCTGGTTAGACCTGGAAAATCATTTTGAAACGTCCCTATATTTTTGGTTTTGTGAGAAAATCGTTTTTGAAAATATTTTTCCGGTTTATTTTAATTTATTACATGTGAGGTGGGTCGGTTTTCAGGAGAAAAGGGTCTCCGTCGTGGTTTTGTTCTAAATGCAAAAACACCGAAAAATAAATCTGGGGTCGTGAATGCACACTTTAAAATTCCTTTTTGATGATTTTTGATTTTTTAAAATTTTTTATTTTCTGAAATTTTCTGATTTTTATGAAATTTTTGGGGTTTTTACGAATTTTTTTGGATTTTAGGGATTTCTGCTCCTGGCTGAGAACTACAGTCGTGCGACTGTAGTTACAGTCGTGCATATTACAATCATGCGACTGTAGCCCTTACCTGAGACAGAAATCGCTAAAAAAAAGCCTTAAAATGAGAAACTTAAAACTAGGAAAATAAAAACAGTGGTACGACTATAATGGATATGGCACGACTGTAATTACAGTCATGCCCCTGTTCTTTGTGACAAGAACAGTCGTACGACTGTTCTTACTTTTCCAGAAACAGAAGTGTGAAAACTAGCAAAAAATGCACAAAAAACAACCAAATCACCCAGAAAGCTATAAAATGAGTTAAGTTGAAGTGTGTTTACCTCCTTGGCGCCGATCCACAGCTGGAATGACCCCTGGCTACGCACCAATCCACGTGAATTTGCTCCTTTTCTTTGAAATGTCAAGGTTGCAAATAGAGTCCAAAAATTCTCCAAAAAGCTATGGATTTGGGTTTGTTTTTGTCCAGAGATGATTTAGATTTCTTGTGTTAATGTTAACCTACGGTTTCTAATCCATTTTAAATGTTAACATCAAGAAATCAAGAAGAAAAAGGTAGAAGAAAGCAAGCTTTTTCTTTTCTCTCTTCCCTCTTTTTCTTCCTTTTTTTTTTAAATTTGCTCTAAATCTGAAAATCCTGGCAAAAAGCCCCTTCTCTCTTTGTTTGTCTGCCTTTTATTTTCTCTTTTCTTGAAAATCTTGAGCATTAAATGCTCAAGATTTTCACAATTTTATAATTCAAGGGGTATGGGTTCTGCAACCTGCTCCTGACCCTACAGTCATACGACTGTAAGCAAAGCCCCATGACTGTAAATACAATCGTGGGTCAACGGTCCCTTTTTTTTTTTAGACCCGGAAAATTCCGTGTTCACAAAAGGTCTGGTTCATGAACTCCAGATCTGCAACACGCCTTTGTAGCCGGTCCACCTCCGAACTCAGACGACCGGACTCGCGATGATGAACACCAACTGTAGACTACACCAAAATCAACAGTAAGAACATCATGTCACATAAATGCATACACTTGCAACATACACACACACATGCACACATGCACACAGGCATTAACACTAACTCAAGTACATGTACTTGCCATCATCATCGTGTTGTCTGGATCATGGGCATCCTGAGTGCGGAGATAGCCTAACACAGGGACATCCCCTGAGATACCAGAATCTGCATGGGAAATAGTTGTACGAATCAGACAATGGGTAATAGTGAGAATCGAAAAGCACATGAAAGTATGGGCACTCACATGAGTGGTATCAAAAGGGGTAGCAGCAAGGTAGGTGTGGTCCCTGAGATACAGGTCAGCCCGATACAGTTGCCCAAACTCATCAAGTAGCTGAATGGACGACTCTATCGGAAACTCTAGTAGTCCAGGAATAAAGCCGGCAGGCGGAACCACTAGAGGAATCATCAGAGGAGTAGATGGAGCACCCTCCACCCTCACATCGTCATCAAGGTCGGCCACCCACGCGGAGGAGCTCCCATCACCCCGACCATCGGTAGTTTGGGACCCCTGACTGCTGGAGCGTCTATCAGATAATGTGTAAAGATGCTTGCCTCTCCCTGACGGCTACAGACAACAAAAGAAGGATGTCAGTGAATAGTAATCAGTACAGATAAACAAAAAGCAAAAGAGGAAGTATACCCCTGCCTGCACTGCTCCAATGGGAGGAAGGAGGTGTATGGTGGCAAACTAGAGGTAGTCTCCCTCCACTCCATCTATTATGTAGCCGGATCCAAAGAGGTCGGGATGGTCCGCTATAGACAGAAGATGCGGCCAAAATAGTCCCATGGGCAGAGTGGTCGGGTTCTTACACCTTGCTAGACCAGAAAGCCAATAAGAGACCCATTCTCCAAGGTACCACTCCAGACCGAAGGGGCACTCTATCACAAATCTCCTAGGCATCAGCCTCTGGGCGTCCTTAACCTCCTAGGGCAACTCAACTCCCCTCCAAGGCTCTTTAGTCAGCTAAAATAAAAAAATCAGGAGGTAAAAGATCAGAGAGACAGTTATGAAATTCTAGAATTCGGAATTCATAAAAAGAAAAGTTGCATACCTCTTTGAATATCATCGGGGTCAAAAGCAGTCGGCAATCATCTACACCCCGATCTACCTCACCCCAACTGAAACCTAGCCATCGTCTCAGTCGGGGAAAGCTAGGAAACTCAGTGGTCTCTGGAACATGCACCACCAGTTGAGGAATGAATTTGTACTCATATGCCTAAATCTGCAAAAGATGTATAATCAGAAAGTAAAAAAAAAAAGTTAGAGGAACTCAGATGGAGGACGATCCAAGAGCCCTTCACCTCCTTCAGCTTCCCCCAGGCACACAGATTGAGGGAATAGTATAGTTGGGCTAAGTCGGCTCGTCCCCAACACAAGTCCCTCATGTCATCCAGCTGGATCAATGAAGGAAGAATAGTCAAGTTCAGGTCACTCTGACCTCTGGGGGAAAACCAAAAGAGTAAGGGCGTGGAGGAGAAAAGCCCTGGCGTAACAGCTCGTATCCATGGCAGTGAACATAGTGCCCTCGAAAAGCTCAGCTTGTCTCCCTAACCAATAATCCCGGAGGGTGCTACACTGGATCCTCTTGTCCCGAGGAGTCAAACCAATCAGTATGGTGATGATATCAGGACAGTAACCTCCTCTCTCCAATGTCTGGTTGAACTTGATAATACACCCACCAAAAGGGAGCCTGGTGATAGCCATAAAGTCCTTTTGTGTGACAGTGTACTCCCTAGTCGGGAAATGGAAAGTGTGCATGGAATCCATCCACCGCTCTATCAGTGTAGTCAACAGACCACAGCTCATCCTAGGAGGATGCTCGCACATGGAGCATACCATCCTTTTCAACCTTGTGGCATCTATAATCTCCCTCACACCATCTGAGAGTCTCTTATACCACCTCAATGCATTAGACAGTGCCCCGGCCCTACCATTACAGGACAGATCCTGTAAAACAATGACTAGGGAGTTTTATGAGTTATTTGAATTGCATATAGATCATATTAACCAAATAAATTGCACTGGAATTAAAGGAAAAATAAGAAAAAAATTTTGCACTGGCTATTACAGCCGAACGGCTATAGTTACAGCCGCACAGCTATAGCTATAGCTGCATGGCTGTAGCCATCTGATATAGAGCCGTGCGGCTCTGTTCTAGCATTTTCAGCCTAGTGTTAGAATATAGCCGCATGGCTATAACTTAGAGTCGCGTGGCTCTATCTGGAAAAACTCGACAGTTCCTAAAAAAACCCTAATGTTCATAAAATCAACCTTAAATCAGTTCTAATTACTACCAAATCACCAATTGAAGTTTCTAGGGGAAAAATCTACCCTAAACATGCATCAATTTCACCTAATTTCATCTAATTTTGTCTACATTTGTAGGAATTAGAAAAATTGAAAAAAGGGAAAAATTGGAAAAACTAACCAATTTCCAAGACGCATGCGAAGATGGCGAAGTGTGATGAGTAAGGATCATTTCTCTTGACACGGGATACTCAACGGAGTCCTATTTGTTGGATATGCCCTAGTCCTGAGGCATTGGTCCTTGTATTTGTATCATACATTAATTGGATTCATGTATTATACTTATTTGTGTTATTAATAAAGGCATTAATTCATTTATTATATTTATCTTGTGCAATATATTAAATGAAGTATCCAATAGACATATCCATATCCATGATGACCAGTGTCATGCACTTGGCAGTAAGACCATGGATAGGGTAAACGATATGACCATAAATAGATCCGTAGTCTGTTCCAGTCATGGGAATGAATGGAACAAGAGACTATAATTAACCTGGTTGTATGGCGGTGTCTTACCGGTCATTGGACATGGAATGTCAACCAAGTTAATGGGTACATGCATAAGGGGCATGGAACTGGATAGATCCACTAAACGAGGAATCCAAATGGTATAGCATCACAAGTGATTCTCGTGTAGTACTTGTATGGATCCTTTGACCTGACCATATGATGGTGTTACATGTGAGGTCACATGCTTAGGGGTACGCCTAAAGTGCCTGTAATAGGGTGCCAAGTATGGGTACTTTCGGGTATGTCACTTAGCATGGTAATGCTATTGATATGCAGAAGGAATTTGTCACCCAGTAGTCCACTGGGAAGATATCACCGGCCTCTTGATGAATATGACTGACAAGAGTGTGGCCACACCCAAACAAGTGGGAACTTGTTTGTGAGCTTCAGTGCATTCGGGATCAAGTTAATGTCCGACACAAAAGAGGGTGATCAATCTATGCCTCTGTGTTGGACACTGATATCAATGATATGGGATGTCCAAGTTTAAACTACAGGGTTATGATAACAGTTAGACTACCATCTCCATCTTAATTGGGGGCTGCAGTGGCTTGCTAAAGCCCAACTGCAGTCTGTGGGCCAAAGGCCTGCTGCCAACATAAAAATGGGCCCACGGGATCGTACACATTGAGCGACTGAACACCGACTTAAGGAATCACATGTATGCTTGGAGTATACACTCCGGAGAGAGACGCATATATATTAATTATATTATAAAGATCAATTGGATTGATCATAATAATAAAATTAATATATTCAATTAGCTCTTCATAATTAATTAGATTAATTATGAAATTATTTCCTGAGTGGAAATATTCATATGTATAGGTTTACATATGATTTTATTTTGTGAAGATCTTATTTTAATTTGATGGATTAAATTAATTGGTCAAACTAACTTTAATTTAAATATAAATAATATATTACTTGGAGCAATATATTAAATACATGGGTATATTAAAGTTGGGCTTGAAATTAATTTAAACCAAATTAATTAAAATAAGATTGGGCCTAAATTAAAAGGAGGAAGCCCATACAAAATGAATGAGCCAAGCTGGGCCTTAATTCCCTGAGGGAATTCGGCCAACCTAGGTTTTTAACCTAGGGGAATTCGGCCAAAAGTGAGAAGAACACACTATAGCTGAAATTTCAACCTAGCCTCCTCTCCATTGCTCGTTTTTTCAACGCTAGCACGGGTCGTGTTCGTTAGGCGTTTGTGTACGACAACGAGGAGGGACTCTGCTTTGATTCCTGCAGTCTTCATCCATCTCTAAAAGAGATATTCCGGGTAAGAGAATTATCTCTTTCTATTAATTTTTTTTTTTTTTACAATATCCATTTCAATTGCTCCTGGGCACGGATTTAAGGAAATCATCGCATTCTTCCGCTTTTATCGGGTGATTTCCGGTGAAATATCCCAACAGTGGTATCAGAGCGGGCTTTTGATCCGTGGAAATTATTAAAATTGGTTGAATCCCATGTTTTAAAATTGGAGATTTTTATTGGGGTTCTTGGTTTGGGTTTAAGATTTTTTCCCATTTGATTTTCATACAATTGAAATTGGATATGCATATTAATTTGTGTTTGTTTAATTTCATTGTATGTTTTTAGAATTCTTGGTGGGTTTCTTGTTGATAGTTGTTTTATTTTTTTCTATATAAAAAAAAAAACTGGCTGTTCCCGGGGGTGCGGGGCTGCCGCCGGCGGCCGCCGCACATGGAGGGAAAAGAGGTAGCCGCACAAGCGGCTGTTGCCACTGGTTCCAGCAGCAGCCGCAGCGGGCCGGGCCCAGTGTTTTTGGATTTGGCGGGTTTTTGGGCCCGGGGCCCAGTTTTGAAATTTTAATTGGTTTTAAAATTTGTGTGTTTAAATTTATGCAATTTAAATGCATATAGTTTCTTAAATGAAATTTTAATTTATTCATGTGATATTAATTTTGGAAATTAATATGGTTAATTGAAATTGGTTCGGGTAATTTTGGCACAATTACTTGGACGGCTGAATTGGACCCATGGTTTCCCAATTCCAGTGGGAGTAGTTGGACTGCCTGGGCTGGAGGCCCAAAGCCCGTTAAGGGTTAGAACCATGGTGGGCCAAAATTGGCGATTTCTATATAATGGCTTGGACATAATTGAAATGGGCTTAAATCATGCATTATAACATGCTTATGAATTATATGTATTGGATGCATATGTGTGATTAAATGTTTTGTATGGTTGGATGCTATTGGGCCTTGTACAAGATGGGTTATATTTTCTTTTGGGTAAATACGGCCTGCATGTCGTTTTCTTTTTAATGTAATTTTATTTTATTCGATTATTATAAAATTTGTAAAAAGAAGAAGCCCATGGAGTGGTGAGCCCAAGTGGAGGTGCAAGCCCAGAAGGAAGAAGATGGAGGCCCACCTGATATTGTTTTCTAGTATAGGTTTACTAGAATAATATTAGGATGTAATATAGGCCCATAGCAATCCATTTACTTATTTATTTAATTATGCTTTATATTTATTTGCATGTATGAATGTATGATCCAACCGCATTTCACCCGCTTTATGTATGCAAGCCGTTGTTAATCGAATCTAAAAACCAAATGAAATTACTAAGTCGCTTAAAAGTGCTTCCCTCATTCAAAACCGGCTCGAAGTGGGAATAGGCCAGTTGTAGACCATGCCCTCGTAGGATACACTGGAGTATTGTCACTTTGTATTGGGTTAGGATTTGGGATACTCTAATACTTTAATGAGGTTTTGACTTAGCGTGGGTAGTAGGATTCTCCTGGCCCTAAGCACAGATGGGTAAGTGCCAACAAGCCCATCAAACTGAGAGTCCCTAGGTTAGGATTGGACGGCGTTCCTACCTAAATAATTAGGGTATAGTTGTACCAGGCCCTCGTCTGGCTATATCTTAATGAAATATGGATCTCGGCCCATGAGCCCAACAACTCGGTTTAATTAATAACTTGATTCATTATTAATTTTATATGGGAACAACAAAATAAAGTCCTTTATTAACACTCTAAATTTTTTTCTGTGTAGAAATTCTAAATGGCAAACAACAATGCCTTATCACCGCGATCAATTCTTGAAAGGGACAAGCTTTCCGGTCCTAACTTTTTGGACTGGTCTAGGAACTTGAGAATAGTTCTAAGGTAGGAGTCCAAAGAGTATGTGCTGGAGAGGCCTGTACCGGCTGCGCCTCAAGGACGTAATCCACCGGCTGCCCAGCTGGAGGAATACGAGGCGCATGTTAAGGATAATAGGGATGTGACATGCCTTATGTTGGCCTGTATGGTTCCCGAACTGCAAAAAAAGTTTATGGACCATCAAGCCTTTTCTATGATAACAACTCTAAACGAGATGTTTCAAGAGCAAGCTCATCAGGAAAGGTACCTGACCAACAAGGTATTCCACTCCTGTAAGATAGGGGCCGGGACATCTGTGAGCACACACGTGCTCAAGATGAAGGGCTATTTGGACACTTTAGCCCGTCTCGGATCGCCTATCTCTCAGGAGTTGGCGGTGGACACAATCCTTGCATCCTTGCCTGATGCATATGATCAATTCATCCTGAACTACAATATGCAAGGGATGAACCGTACTGTTAGTGAGCTGCATGGGATGCTTAAGCTTACTGAGCAGTCGATCAAAAAGACTCCACCGGTGCTGCTGGTCAACAAGGGGAACCCTCCTGTTGCCAAGGGTAAGGCCAAGGAAAAGGCCAAAGCCAAGGCCAAGAAGGCCAAGGCTAAGAAGGCCAAGGCCCAACCCAAGGCCCAGCAGAAGGCAGGTCCTGAAGATGTCTGTTTCGGGTGTAGACAGGCAGGCCATTGGAAGAGATCATGTCCCAAGCTGATGGGAGAGCAAAGAAGGGGCCAAGGTGCATCCTCTTCAGGTATTTATGTTATAGACATTAACCTTTCTATTTCAACATCTTGGGTATTGGATACTGGATGTGGTTCTCACATTTGCTGCAATGTGCAGGGACTTAAGAACAGAAGGTCACTGGGGTCGGGAGAGGTGGACTTGCGGGTCGGGAATGGAGCAAGGGTTGCTGCCATAGAGATCGGCGAATACCACCTTGTGATGCCTAGTGGATTGGTTTTAATTTTGGAACAATGTTAATTTTGTACCTGCTATGTGCAGGAATATTATTTCAGTTTCTATGTTGGATATTTCTGGATTTTATTTTACTATTTCTAATGGTAGAATTTCAATATCTAGAGAGGGATTATTTTATGGAGATGCTCTATTAAATAATGGCCTATATATCCTGGACTTAAATGAAACCAATCACGTCTATAACATAAACACAAAAAGGGTTAAGCCAAACAAACTTAATCCTGTCTACCTATGGCATTGTCATCTCGGCCACATAAACGAGAAGCGCATAGCTAGGCTTCACAAAGCTGGAGTCTTAGGGTCATTTGACTTGGAGTCAATTGATACATGCGAATCATGTTTACGAGGCAAGATGACCAAGGCGCCTTTTAGCAAGAAGGCTGAAAGGGCCACTGGCTTATTGGACCTAATACATTCAGATGTATATGGACCTATGAGCGCAGCGACCAGAGGTGCACACCTGTACTTCATCACGTTCACGGACGATTTTAGCAGATATGGCTATGTCTATCTGATGAAACACAAGTCCGAAACCCTTGATAGGTTCAAGGAATTTAGGGACAAGGTATAGAACCAGCTAGGCAGAAATATCAAAACCCTTCCCCGAACACCAAATTTCTGTCCATGTCTCCTATGGCACATGACTTTCTTACAACATCATTTCATTTCATATGCTCAAAAGCATCAGAACTTTATCCGTGGGCCGGTTCCATGTGACCATTTCATATTATCTCATAGACCTACAAAGCGTCGAACTTCGTCCGTGTGCCAGTACACACGCGACCATTTCATGAAATTCATTAGGTGCCCCAAAAGCACCGAACCTTCATCCTTGTGGTGATCCACACGTGGCATTTTTGCATAGCATTGGGTGCACTTGGAATGTCCAAAGTCAAAAAAAAAATAAAAATAAAGGGATCATCCTCATTAACTCACGTTGTACATCTCATCTGTCCATCAAACATTCAAGCACTCCACAATGTTCGAGCACTCCACAAGCACCAAATATTTTACCGCATGCACTAAGTCATTTAAGTGTTCCAAGAACGCTAGAAATTCCATCAAGCCCCTTAGGTCTTCCATAATCGTTAGAAACCCTATCCTTGTGTCCCGCACACCCAAATACTGAAATATCTTTCTATGCAAGACAAGCCCTGCACACATCCGCCCCACGTAAGACAAGCTCTACACGTATCGCTCCAAACCTTCCCGTGCAAGACAAGCTCTGCACGTACCGCATCAAACTCTACCCATCCTCCCCGTGTAAGACTAAGTTCTACACGTATCGTTCCAAAATATCTTCCTGTGCAAAACAAGCTCTGCACACTTCCTCCCCGTGTAAGACAAGCTCTACACGTATCGTTCTAAATATCTTCCCATGCAAGACAAGCTCTGCACACTTCCTCCCCGTGTAAGACAAGCTCTACACGTATCGCTCCAAATCTTCCCGTGCAAGACAAGCTCTACACGTATCGCATCAAACTCAACCCATCCTCCCTGTGTAAGACAAGCTCTACACGTATCGTTCCAAAATATCTTTCTGTGCAAGACAAGCTCTGCACACTTCCTCCCTGTGTAAGACAAGCTCTACACATATCGTTCCAAATATCTTCCCTTGCAAGACAAGCTCTGCAAATTTCCTCCCCGTGTAAGACAAGCTCTACATGTACCGCTCCAAAATATCTTCCTGTGCAAGACAAGCTTTGCACACTTCCTCCCCGTGTAAGACAAGCTCTACATGTACCGCTCCAAATCTTCCCATGCAAGACAAGCTCTGCACGTACCGCAACAAACTCCACCCTTCCTTCCCGTGTAAGACAGGCTCTACACATATCGCTCCAAATACCAAACCTCTCCCATGTAAGATACGCTCTACTCAAACCGCTTTAAACACTACGTTTCTTCCCCGTGTAAGACTAAGTTCTACACGTGTCGTTCCAAATCTTCCCGTGCAAGATAAGCTCTGCACGTACCACTTTAAACTCTATCCTTCCTCCCCGTGTAAGACTAAGTTCTACACGTATCATTCCAACCCTCCCCGTGTAAGACTAAGTTCTACACGTACCGCTTTAAACTCTAGCCTTCCTCCCCGTGTAAGACTAAGTTTCCTCCCCGTGTAAGACTAAGTTCTACACGTGTCATTCCAAATCTTCCTGTGCAAGACAAGCTCTACACGTGCCGCTTTAAACTCTATCCTTCCTCCCCGTGTAAGACTAAGTTCTATACGTGTTGTTCCAAATCTTCCTATGCAAGACAAGCTCTGCACGTACTGCTTTAAATTCTATCCTTCCTCCTCGTGTAAGACTAAGTTCTACACGTATCACTCCAAATCCCCCGTGTAAGATAAGCTCTGAATGTACCACATCAAACTATACCCTTCCTCCCCGTGTAAGACACGCTCTACACGTATCGCTCTAAACACTAAACCTCTTCCCGTGTAAGACACGCTCTACAAGTACCGCTCTAAACACTAAACCTCTTCCAGTGTAAGACACACTCTACACGTACCGCTCTAAACACTAAACCTCTTCCCGTGTAAGACACGCTCTACACGTACCGCTCTAAACACTAAACCTTCCCCCGTGTAAGACACGCTCTACACGTATTGCCCTAAACACTAAACCTCTTCCCGTGTAAGACATGCTCTACACGTACTGCTCTAAACATTAAACCTCTTCCCGTGTAAGACACGCTCTACACGTACCGCTCTAAACATTAAACCTCTTCCCGTGTAAGACACGTTCTACAAGAACCGCTTTAAACACTACATTTCTTCCCCGTGTAAGATCCGCTCTACATGTATCATTTTAATTGTTAACTTTCCTCCTGTGTAAGATTCGCTTTACACGTAAGCCCTTTGCGAGTATCACCTTGCTTCGATCCGTGGACACTCTGTGTGTCATCTTATCCATGTGGTGTATATTTATATGCCACGCTATACTTCAGCATATAGCTTCGTCAACAACATTCATTGCATTTTGCATGTTTCCATTCCTGGCTTTGTGTACACTTGACTAGCTTAGGGTTGCATAACCTGACATGGCATCACGTGACATCATCATTCATGCATGCATGCACCACATCTCGCATTCATACCTACATCATCCCTTGACTTGGTATCCTCTGTGCGCATGCCCTAGTCAGTGCTAACAAATGTTCTTATCAGGGGAGAAAGGGAAGGAGTCTCGAGAATGGCTGGCCCAGTGAACTTCAACATTGTAACAAATATCCTAGATGATTATGTTGCCTCATCGCGATTCTGAAAGGTGGTCAGGGAAGAGGCAACAGCAATGTTGAAGGAAATGCTAGGAGGTGATCTGGACAAGATTGAAAAGCTGACGACAAGGTGCTCTGAATTGGAGGCACGTGTGGTTGAGCTTGAGGGAGTAATAAGAGGGCTAACCGGTGAAGCAGAATCAAAGGCCCCCCTTAAAGCCAACACTGGCCTTATTCCACGGCCAACCAAGAGTCCACTCCCTAAGGGTGACGGAAAGGGCATATCCCCGTGGCCTTTCTCGCTGAGCCAATTATTTGCCAAATGTAGAAAAGAGGGGCTACTGCAGAGCATCAAGCTGTATGTGGAGCCGGCACCGGATCAAAAGAACAACTTCTACACCTATCATGTGGTGATGGGTCACCGAACCAATGCTTGCTATATTTTAAGGAAGGAGATCCGGAAGTTAGTTGATGAGGGAAAATTAAAGGTGCCATCCATAGGGTTGTCAACGGGGACCCGTGGACCCATCCCCGCTGGGGGCCCGCCCGAACGGGGACGGGGATTCCCCGTTTAGAATCCCCACAGGGCGGGGACGGGGACACTTTTGTCCCCGTTTACTAAACGGCGACGGGGATGGGATTTATCTCCCCCGCCCCGCGGACCCGTCCCCATCCCCGTTTAGTTCCCGATGGGGATTTTCGTGAAATCCTCATTTATTTATTTATTTTATTATTTATTTATACATATACATAAATAATTAAATTTTATAATAATAAAACTAAAACTAGGGATTAGTTTATATCCCTAGGTGTAAAACTTAAAATTTAGCCTTTGCACTATATAGAATTTATCAATTTAGAAACTTATAATTTAATTTCTGTATATTGGACTCATGTACTCTATTTTGAAATAATAATATTAGTAATTGTAATATTTTAATTAAATATCACTTTCTTATAAGAAAAATTAAGTGATTTATTCAATGGTCTCCAAACTGTAATACTTTTTAACTTATTTTTGTACCAAATTAAATTTTATTTAAAATTTCAAAAAAAAAAATCTTAACGGGGACGGGGATCCTCGTGGGGAACCCGTTCCCCGACGGGGCTGGGGATGGGGATGAAGATCATCCCCATTTACTAAACGGGGACGGGTACGGGGATCCCCGCCTAGCCGGGGAACGGGGATGGGATTGCCAATCCTCGCCCCGCCCTGCCCCGTTTACATCCCTAGCCATCCACTACTAATAAGCAACTAGGGGCTAGTAGGGAGACTGACAAGGAAATTCCTCAAACCTCCCAGGGAGAGGAATATGATGAAGAACTCCTAAGCCTAATCTGATGAGAGTGGGGCAGTGACCGGATAAGGAATAGTCGGGCGCTGTGAGATCAATACCTTTAGAGGCTCCTTCCTGTAGGGCACTCATTTTGTTCGTAAAGTGTATTGAACTCCTTTTGAAAGCAATGCATCTTGTTATTTTCTTACTTATGTGGTGATTACATGTATGTGGAATTAAGCATGTATTTGATCATCTGAAACGACATGTCCATCTCTCATAATATTAAAATGCATGACATCAATATGAGTCTTACAAGGAATTTACAAGTGAACCTGACTTCGGTTAACCCCTTTTCTTAAAAAAAAAAAGAGAAAGAGAAGAAGTCTGCCAAGCAAATAATGAGATGGTACCATTTCCATCGAATCAATTGCCAACCTAGATCAGTGATCCTTACAAACCATGATCCTAAACGCTGCTGGTCTTGCCCTAAAAGTTTCAACTTGGACAGCCCACAATACACTCAAATCATTCTGAACCAGGGACTATTGCCAAGTTTCAGAGCTGAGTCCCAAAATGAACCTTTGAGCCTGATTCATGCTCGAAAGAAGTATCTCACATAAATAAAAAAAAAAAAAAAAAACCAAACCCATCAAAAAGCACCAAGCCCTAAAAAATCCAAATGACCTTCGCCACCCACCATGCTGTAAAACTCTGAAGCAAACATTAGTTTTAGTGCATGTATAGTCTTGTTTGTGTGGCATTCATGTGCATATGACATTACACATGCATTGTTCATACAAAAAGACATATCAAACACGCATGACATACATGAATCTGAATGCAGCAGGAAATCAATAGGTGGCTGTGGTTTGGATTTAGCATCTTCAAAAAAAAAAAAAGCAACCACCGGTGGAAGACCTCAGCTCTCTCTTACAGTCAAATTTTTGCTCCTAGCCTGAAGTTATGCTCTCTTTAATTATAGAGTCAAATTCTGTTGAGTGCTTAATGAATCTGGGGACGGCCCACCTATTGCATGAAACGCCGGGGTCAATGAGTTGAGACAATGGAGATAAGTACGTTGTTGCCTGTTCTAAAAAGTTAACTTCGTGCGGTGACAGAGAAGATTGGTGTCTCTACCCAAAGTAGTTCCCTTTTCACTCTCCTCTTTGTCTTCTCCATTTGCCTTCAGCACTTTTGTCTTCCCTTTATTGTCTTTCCTTCACTTTCATCTTCTATCTTCCATCTTCTTTCTGGAACTTGAATCGATTCTGTGATTCCATATTTCCTACCCTCAATGGCTCCTAACAAGAAGTTGAACCCCAATGCTGCCCCATATCATTTTTGTTCCGCACCATCTCATCAGCGGAAGGGCATCGGAGCAGGTGGTTATGGCGCCGTTTCAATCAGTCTTCGTTTATCATCAACCTGTACCAAATTGGGGATACCCTTTTAATCCCATGCCATTTCTCTTCAATCCAAACTCCCAGACTAATTATTGGGTACCCTCAGATAGTGGGAAGGGTTTTGATTTGATGATAGATAGAGGATTTGAATGTGAGTCTGCTTCAAATGAGTTCAACAATGCTGAAAAAGAGGGAAAATGAAATATATAGCTCCGACATTCCAGAGTAAGAAGAAAATAGTTTTTGTAGGTGAAAAGGAACAACAGTGGTCGCCCAAGAAATTAACTATTGAAGAGACCAAACTGAATAAAAGAGAGATTGAAGCTAATCTTGGTGGAAAAACAAGCCTGATGATCAGAAACCTACCAAATCAGTTTCAAGGACATAATCTGCTGCAAATTACGGACAAGCATTGTCTGGAGGAAAACAAGAATAAGTCCAAAGGGAAGCCTGCTTATGATTTCCTCTATTTGCCTATGGATTTCAAGGCTGGAGGAAATTTTGGTTATGCATTTGTGAACTTCACCAACTATGTCGGAGCAACTTGACTTTACAAAGCTTTCAATAATAATGAAGGGGACGATACCATCAACAGGAAAGCTTACAAAGTCTGTTGCACTCATATTCAAAGGGAAAGTTGCATTTACCAACCATTTTAAGGATTCAGTCTTCGGGAACCGTGTCCAAACTGAAATCTGGGGTGAATTGGAAATATGAATACAGCATCAGACCACAGGAGAATCCAGTGGTCACTTGAATTCATCTCAGGTTGTCTATCCACAATGGCAACTCTATCCAATGATCAGGCTAAAAAAAATCCCTATCCAATGTGTAAAACCGAAAGGGCATATTGGTAATTTGAAGGGGCATCAATTAAAACCAGAGCCACGTTTTAGATTTTCCTAATGCATCCGCATTCAGTACGTCATGAATGTCTTGTATTTAATTTTGATATGCAATATGCATTTGTCGTGTCATTGCATGTCAATGTTCACTTACGGGCTACATCGCGCAGCGAACCTTATCTGTAGAAGTGCTTTACTTCCCAAACACAAACCCATAATACTCCCCGAACATAAATCTATAATATCAGGGGCAAGTAAAAAACCGAACCACTGGGCATCATCGACAGCATTATCTTCGCGAGTCGCAATGAACATATCAAGGTATATTTTTCCCGTCCTAAGACAAACCGTCACAAAAGGGATCAACACAGACAAAATGCCCATCACAGAATCTTTCTAAAAAAAAGATAAAAAAATAAAAAAAATAAAAATAAAAATGAAAATAAAAAATTTTGTTGACACGAAAAACCGAAAGTGCGTGTCAGCAACAGGGGAGGGGTGATATACAAAGTCAGAGTCAATGTCACATTCCCTATTATACTTATTCTGATGTCACCATTGCAATATTGTGTGTATTTGGACTTCTGATCAGATGCTCATCTTGCATACACCATGCCACTACATATAAACGTCCATCAGTAGGACATTGCATTCAAGCCTGTGACAATATCGCAGAAACCCCTGTTATGAGGTACGGAAATGCAAAGTCTCACTCCCATCTCCTTACTCAACCAAACGGACCATCCACTAGCACGGCCTACTATCTTGATCTGCTCAGCATTGACAACGCTTCAGAATATGCAGAGGGTAAAGTGGAAAGTCACTCAAGACGGCCAACTCCCCTAATACCTAGATTGGTGTAATAGTTAGTCGGTCAGGAGACACGTTGGGACAATCGGGCTAGGTCACCTGGGCTACCATCGCAAGCCGTGAATTCTGTCTTCGGGCTCACATGGAAACCAAGAACAAAGCATAAGCCACATGTTGCATGCATACATTTAGAACTATACATGCATCCGTACATACATGCTTACGTTTAAAGTAAACACGTACAATTCATATGCATATGCATCGCAACTCATCCAAGTGCAGGTATCCACTGCCATCACCAGGTCTCCCCTAACCAGGATCGCTCTCAAAGTAGAGATGGCACAATGTCGTGGCAGAACAATCAAGTTTCCAAGGGGTAGAGCAATCAAGCCGTATTTATCCTTGATCGAAGGGGCAAAAATTTTTATTTCCAAAATCATCGATCAAGGGATAAATACTCATTCCCCAGCCAACACCAAAATCATCCTTCCTAAACCTATTTCCTTATCTCATTCAAGCAAGATTTTTAAACCCTTGAACTCCAGTACGTTCAAGCATGGTTTCAAATCCTTGAACCCTTCTCTTCATTCAAGCCAGATTTCAAACCCTTGAACTCTATTACGTTCAAGCATGGTTTCAAATCCTTAAACCCTTCTCTTCATTCAAGCTAGATTTCAAACCCTTGAACTCCAGTATGTTCAAGCATGGTTTCAAATCCTTGAACCCTTCTCTTCATTCAAGCCAGATTTCAAACCCTTGAACTCCATTACCTTCAAGCATGGTTGCAAATCCTTGAATTCCCTTCCTTTATTGAAGCCAGATTTTGAACCTTTGAACTCCATTACGTTCAAGCATGGTTGCAAATCCTTGAACCCCTTTCTCCATTCAAGCCAGATTTCAAACCCTTAAACTCCATCACGTTCAAGCATGGTTACAAATCCTTGAACCACCCTCTTCATTCAAGCCAGATTTTAAACCCTTGAACTCCGTTACGTTCAAGCATGGTTATAAATCCTTGAATCCCTTTCTTCATCAAGCTAGATTTTCGAACCCTTGAACTCTAGTACGTTCAAGCATGGTCGTAAATCCTTGAACCCCTTTTTCAATCAAGCCAGATCTTAAATCCGTGAACTCCATTATGTTCAAGCATGGTTTCAGATCCTTGAACCTCTTATTATTTCAAGTTCATCCAATTCCAGTAAGATTTCAAATCGTCAAAATTCCATCTTTCTTTGCCTTGGGTAACATAGACCCGATATCGGCTAATCCACAATCCACCTTCCTTTGCCTCGGGTAATATAGACCCGATATCGGCTTAACCGCATTCCATCTTTTCTTGCCTTGGGTAACCTAGACCCGGTATCGGCTTAGTTCTACATCAAACCCTTTATTTCATTCAAGCTAGATTTCGAATCCTTGAACCTTCTTTAAGCATGATTCCCATTCCTTGAACATCTCTCCAAGCTAGATTTCGAATCCTTGAACTTCTTCAAGCATGATTCCCAATCCTTGAAAAATCACCCAAGCCATATTTCGGATTCTTGAAGATTGATTCAATCAAGATCCTAGATCTTTGAAACCAATTCGAATCCCACACTTCAAACTCACCTTTGCCTCGGGTAACCTAAACCTGGTATCGGCTTATTTCCTCATCAGCTTTGCCTCAGGTAACCTAGACCTGATGTTGGCTTGTTTCTTCCTCAGCTTTGCCTCGGGTAACATAGACCCGACATCGGCTTATTTCCTCCCCAGCATCGCCTCGGGTAACCTAAACCCGCTATCGGCTTATTTCAACTGCGGGTTCTTTCCTGTGTCTGCGGGGCTTTGAGTCGCATTTCTTAAATTCACATCAACTATCCCAGACTAAGTTTAGGTGGTGAATTTGATCACGCGAGGGGCAGCTGTAAGCGCCGAAATTTTACTTTATAAAAAAAAGAGTATAGTCGTACGACTATCGCTACAGTCGTACGACTGTAGATCACAGTAGGTGAGCCACCCATACCTCAAAAGCTGAGAAAAAAACAAAGAAAGAAAGGAAAAAGAAAAGGAAAAAAAAGAAGAAAGAAAGAACGGACAAACAGAGAAACAAAGGGAAAAAGAAGGAAAGAAAAACAGAGAAAAAGAGAAAGAGGAGAAACAAAGAAAAGGGAAGAACTCATCATCAGAATCCCTCAGCATTTGGAAATCTCTAGACCCAAGCCTCAAACTCTAACTTAAGGAGAAAAGTCCCGATTTTAGTGGATTGGAGCGACGCCAGGGGTCAATCCTATGGTGGACGCACGTCAAAGAGGTAAACGCTTCTTTTCCCCTCTCTTTTACAAGTTTTCTGGGTGATTGGTGTACTTTTTCTGCATTTTTATCTGTTTTTCTGCATTTTTATCTGTTTTTCTGCATTTCTGTTTCTGGAGATCAAGAACAGTCGTGCGACTGTTCTTGAGTTGATGAACAGTCATACGACTGTAGTTACAGTCCTATGAGTGTTCTTGATTTCCAGTGTTTTCTTCCCAGTTTTCTTCCAATAAAGTTTTGGCGAAATTCTGACTCTAGGCCGCTTACAGTTGCACGACTGTAATTTACAGTCGTACGACTGTAGTTACAGTCGCACGACTGTAACATGGTTTCCAGAACCAGAATTTCCATTTTTATCCCCAAAAATTTCCAAAAATCCCTAAAAATTCAGGAAATCCCAAAAACCATCAAAAATGAATTTTGTTGTGTGCATCCACGACCATAGATTCAATTTCCAGTAAATTGCATTTAGAACAATGCCACGACGGAGACCCAGTTCTCCCGAAAACCGACCCACCTCACGTGTATAAAAATGCATGTAAACCGGCAAAAATTGTTTTCAAAATGATTTTCCCACAAAACCAAAAATATAGGGACGTTTCAAAACGTTCTCCAGGTCTAACCGGGCCGACTAGCCGAGCCAACCCGGTTATCCCCTAAATGCATGCCCCCAATATTTGATTTCCCAATTTTGTTTATTTGAGTCCTAGTTGTGGCGTGCCGTATAAATTGTGCTAACCTTTGTTTTGCAGCTTTTATTTATATTTATTTTTTATTTTATTTGTATTTTAATAGAATTAATTGTGTATTTAGGCGGTTGTAAATATTTTTGTTTAGATTCTCGTGTATCCTACGCAATTGTACAAGTGAGGCGAGAGTTTTTATTTTTCCATTCGATTTGGTTGTAAGCCAATTAACATTTATTTGTTTTCCTTACTTTTGTATTAAATATTTGTATGCGCGCTGTATGCCCTTTTATATTCAATAAAATTGACTTTAGATTTTTGAAATACCATTTGAGAATATTGGCAATATTTATCTTAATTAGACACGAACCCGAATCTCTGGATAGTGTAGCTGCCGTTCTTCCGGTTCAGACTACCTTAAGAATTTCCCGATTGAGCTGAGCCGGGTGGCGACTCTACAATATTTATCGAGACTTAGGTCTCGGTTCTTTTATGCATTAATTCCATTTATTTTCCAAAAATGCGACTTCCCATTTATAAAAGCCCCATGCAAGGGAAGGGCCCGCCCGAGATCGAGGCGCCCCTTCCGAAAGGAAGTCCCGCGTCCCGTCGAAAACGCGTCGTTCGTTCACAACCACAATGGAATGGGACCCTGTTGGACATGGTCCGCTTAATGATGAGTCAAGCCTCTCTCCCAATTAGTTTCTGGGGACACGCCCTCGAGACAGCAGCTCTTATCTTAAATAATACTGCGACTAAGGCAGTGGAAAAGACCCCATATCAGATATGGACGGGCAAGGAGCCCAATGTGTCTTTCCTAAGGATTTAGGGATGCAAAGCACATGTCAAGAAATTGACTAGTGGCAAGCTGGAGCCCAAAATCGATAAATGCCTATTTGTGGGCTACCCTAGGGAAACCAAAGGGTATACTTCTACAACCCCGCCGAGAACAAGGTGTTCGTGGCAAGGAAGGGGGTCTTTCTAGAAAAGGAGTTCCTTTCCAAGAAAGACAGTGGGAGCAATGTTGAACTCAGGGAAGTTCAAGGTCCACAAGTTCCTGAAGAGGATAACTCGGAGGCCCAAGTGGAGCTTCCACAAAGGGAAGCACCGACCCAGGCAACATAAAGACCTAGAAGGTCTGGTAAGGATCGTCGGGAACCGAAGAGGTATGGTTTCTTCGTCACCGATGATCAGACTCTTCTCATCTAGGATGAAAGGAACCCAAAACCTACCAGGAGGCTATGGCAAGCCCACAGTCTGTGAATTGGCACAAAGCCATGGAGGCAGAAATGCAATCAATGTACGATAACCAAGTTTGGAACTTGGTTGATCCACCTCCAGGTGCTAAGGTAATAGGTTACAAGT
The DNA here is from genome assembly GCA_039660915.1 of Euphorbia tirucalli. Classification (NCBI taxonomy): domain Eukaryota; kingdom Viridiplantae; phylum Streptophyta; class Magnoliopsida; order Malpighiales; family Euphorbiaceae; genus Euphorbia; species Euphorbia tirucalli. Next base: position 45,951,552 of record CM077638.1, on the reverse strand, counting down.
GGTGCTATAAGCTAAAGGCCGACAGCACCTTCAAGGGGCGTCTAGTTGTGAAAGGTTTCAGATAAGTCCATGGAATAAACTGTGATGAAACTTTCTCACCAGTAGCCATGTTCAAATCCATCAGGATCTTACTAGCCATAGCCACATGGTACGACAATGAAGTCTGGCAAATGGATGTCAAAACTGCTTTCCTTAATGGAAAGCTACTCGAGGATGTGTACATGACACAACCTGAGGTTTTTGTCGATCCAAAGTATCCGGGAAGGGTATGCAAGCTTCAAAGGTCCATTTATAGACTAAAGCAAGCATCCCGAAGTTGGAATCTAAGATTCAATGAGGCTATAAAGGAATATGGCTTCATACAGAATCAAGATGAGCCTTGCATGTATAAGAGGACTAGTGGGAGCATTGTCACATTCTTGGTACTTTTATGTGGACGACATCCTACTCATTGGAAGCGACATACCTACACTGCAAGGGGTAAAGCAGTGGCTGAGTAAGTGCTTCACAATGAAGGACTTAGGTGAAGCTGAGATGATCCTAGGGATCAGGATCTATAGGGATAGATCAAATCGACTTCTAGGCCTAAGTCAGGCCTCGTACATAGATAAAGTTCTGAAAAGGTTCAGCATGGACCGGGCCAAGAAAGGCTTCTTGCCAATGGGCCATGGGCTAAAACTTAGTAGGAAACACTATCCTAAGACAAGGGAGGACAGGGAGAACATGAAATTGGTTCCATATGCTTTGGCTATAGGATCAATTATGTACTCCATGTTATGTACGAGACCTGATGTCGCCTTTGCATTGAGTATGACGAGCCGGAACCAGCAAGATCCTGGGGAGGATCATTGGAAAGCTGTCAAGGCAATCCTTAAGTACCTTAACCAGACTAAGGATAGCTTCTTAGTGTATGGTGGTCAAGAAGTGCTGTCAGTTACTAGGTACACTGATGCAAGCTTCCAGACTACTAGGATGAGTACCAGTCGCAGTCTGGGTATGTATTTTTGCTAAATGGTGGTGCTGTAAGCTGGAGGAGCTCAAAGCAGCCAACCATCGCAGACTCTACAACAGAAGATGAGTACATCGCTGCGTGTGATGCAGCTAAGGAAGCTGTGTGGATAAAGAAGTTTATCACTGAGTTGGGAGTAGTGCCAACTATTCAGGACCCAGTTGATATCTTCTGTGATAACAATGGGGCCGTTGCACAAGCTAAGGAGCCCCAGTCACATAAGAACACAAAGCACGTGCTCAGAAAGTTTCACCTCATACGAGAGATCGCAGAGAGAGGTGACATTGCATTACACAGAGTGGACACCGAGGATAATGTCACAGATCCTTTGACCAAGGCGATGGCCCAGCCCAAGCACGAGGGTCATACTAGATCTATAGGGATTAGGCCCATGCCTAGTTAGAACTGGTGCAAGTGGGAGATTGTTGGATATGCCCTAGTCCCGAGGTATTGGTCCTTGTATTTGTATCATACATTAATTGAATTCATGTATTATACTTATTTTTATTATTAATAAAGGCATTAATTCATTTATTATATTTATCTTGTGCAATATATTAAATGAAGTATCCAATGGACATATCCATATCCATGATGACCAGTGTCATGCACTTGGTAGTAAGACCATGGATAGGGTAAACGATATGACCATAAATAGATCCGTAGTCTGTTCCAGTCATGGGAATGAATGGAACAAGAGACTATCATTAACCTGGTTGTATGGCGGTGTCTTACCGGTCATTGGACATGGAATGTCAACCAAGTTAATGGGTACATGCATAAGGGGCATGGAACTGGATAGATCCACTAAACGAGAAATCCACATGGTATAGCATCACAAGTGATTCTCATGTAATACTTGTATGGATCCTTTGATCTGACCATATGATGGTCTTACATGTGAGGTCATATACTTAGGGGTACGCCTAAAGGGCCTGTAATAGGGTGCCAAGTATGGGTACTTTCGGGTATGTCACTTAGCATGGTCATGCTATGGATATGCAGAAGGAATTTGTCACCTAATAGTCCACTGGGAAGATATCACCGGCCTCTTGATGAATGTGACTGATAAGAGTGTGGCCACACCCAAACAAGTGGGAACTTGTTTGTGAGCTTCAGTGCATTCGGGATCAAGTTAATGTCTGACACAAAAGAGGGTGATCAATCCATGCCTCTGTGTTGGACACTGATATCAATGACATAAGATGTATAATTTTAAACTACAGGGTTATGATAACAGTTAGACTGCCATCTCCATCTTAATTGGGGGCTGTAGTGGCTTGCTAGAGCCCAACTGCAGTCTATGGGCCAAAGGCCCGCTGCCAACATAAAGATGGGCCCACGGGATCGTACACATTGAGCAACTGAATACCGACTTAAGGAATCACATGTATGGTTGAAGTATACACTCTGGAGAGAGAGGTATATATATTAATTATATTATAAAGATCAATTAGATTGATCCTAATAATAAAATTAATATATTCAATTAGCTCTTCATAATTAATTAGATTAATTATGAAATTATTTCCTGAGTGGAAATATTCATATGTATAGGTTTACATATGATTTTATTTTGTGAAGATCTAATTTTAATTTGATGGATTAAATTAATTGGTCAAATTAATTGTGTGGGTTATGATAACTTTAAATGTAAATAATATATTACTTGGAGCAATATATTAAATACATGGGTATATTAAAGTTGGGCTTGAAATTAATTTAAACCAAATTAATTAAAATAAGATTGGGCCTAAATTAAAAGGAGGAAGCCCACACAAAATGAATGAGCCAAGCTGGGCCTTAATTCCCTGAAGGAATTCGGCCACCCTAGGTTTTTAACCTAGGGGAATTCAGCCAAAAGTGAGAAGAACACACTATAGCCGAAATTTCAACCTAGCCTCCTCTCCATTGCTCCTTTTTCCAACGCTAGCACGGGTCGTGTTCGTTAGGCATTTGTGTACGAGAACGAGGAGGGACTCTGCTTTGATTCCTGCAGTCTTTATCCATCTCTAAAAGAGATATTCCGGGTAAGAGAATTATCTCTTTCTATTATTTTTTTTTTTTTGTTTTACAATTTCCATTTCAATTGCTCCTGGGCACGGATTTGAGGAAATCATCGCGTTCTTCTGCTTTTATCGGGTGATTTCCGGTGAAAAATCCCAACACTAAAGCCCGAGTGCACATTGGCTGTGGACTCGGTGGGTAAGAAAAATTATCCCTCAAGTAAAACATACCTCGTGTGAGGGGCAGGTTGTCAAGGAGCAGCCGAACGAATCATCTTTCTGAGTTTCTTCATTATCTTGGAAGTTGGAAGTCGGGTTGAGAGAAAAAGGGAGACAGCAAAAGAAGGAGAAAATTCTGTTTTTGCAAAAATGAAGTTTCTGTCCACAATTTGAAGAGTCTGCCCATTTCATGCTAGAGCTGCGCGGCTCTAACTAGGTGGCAAGTCATAGCCGCTCGGCTGTACCGCTCAAATTAAAGCCGCACGACTCTAACTATCAGGTAAAAAAATTTTCTCAATTTTATGCTAATATAATCTCGAGAAGGGTATCTCTTGCCTTTTGTAGGCATCCAGGGGTAAAACAACCAAGCTGTATTTATTCTTGATCGAAGGGGCAAAAATCGATCAAGGAATAAATACGCACTCTCGACACAACTTGAGATTATCGCTCTGCTGCAGGCCAATTTTAGATCATCACTCCACTGTGGGCCAACTCCAAATTATCGCTTCGCCATAGGCCTGTTCCAAATCATCGCTTCGCTATAGGCCAATTTCAGATCATCACTCCACTGTGGGCCAATTCTAGATCATTGCTCCGTTATGGGCCAACTCTAGATTATCGCTCCGCTGTGGGCCAATTCCAGATTATCGCTCCGCTTTAGGCCGATTCCAGATTATCACTCCGCTGTGGGCCGATTCCAAATTATCACTCTGCTATGGGCCAATTTCAGATTATCGCTCTGCTGCAGGCCAATTTTAGATCATCGCTCTGTTATGGGCCAATTCGAGATTATCACTCCGCCGTGGGCCAATTCCATATCATCGCTTCGCTGTGGGCCAATTTCATATTATCACTCCACTGTGGGCCAATTCCAGATTATCGCTCCACTGTGGGCCAATTCTAGATTATCACTCCGCTGCGGGCCAATTTCAGATCATCGCTCCATTGTGGGCCAACTCCAGATTATCGCTCTGCCGTGGAACAATTCCATATCATTGCTTCGCTATGGGCCAATTTCATATTATCGCTTCGTTGTGGGCTAATTCCAGATCATCGCTTTGCTGTGGGTCAACTCTAGATTATCGCTCTGCTGTGGGCTAATTCCATATCGTCGCTTGCTGTAGGCCAATTTCAGATCATCGCTTCACCATGGGCCAACTCTAGATTATTGCTCCACTGTGGGCCAATTTCATATCATCGCTCCACTGTGGGCCAACTCTAGATTATCGCTCCGCTGTGGGCCAATTTCAAATTATCACTCCGTTGTGGGCCAATTCCAGATCATCGCTCCGCTGTGGGCCAATTTCAGATTATCGCTCTGCTGTGCGCCAACTCTAGGTTATCGCTCTGCTGTGGGCCAACTCTAGATTATAGCTCCGCTGTGGGCCAATTCCAAATCATCGCTCCACTGTGGGCCAATTTCAGATCATTGCTTTGTTGTGGGCCAATTTTAGATCATCATTCTGCTATGGGCCAATTTCAGATCATTGCTCAGCTATGGGCCAATTCCAGATCATTGATTATTGCTTTTTGTACAAATCTTTTACTTAGCTTTTGACAATAATAACAATAATTTCATTTAGAGATTAGTGCTCACAAGTATACGAATTGCAATGTAGTAATAAAAGATATCGATCCCATGGGGAATATGTATGTACACTTTAGTTTGTTTTTCTTTACGTCTATAGAGTATTGAATTATAAGGTGATATAGGGAATCAGGTAAATGGCAAGTTAAATCAATTAAAGTACTAGTTTTGAGTTGAGTTGTTGTTTAATATCTAGTCACATAAATATACAAGCATTTTATCTTAGATATTCATTACACATGCATTAATTATCTATTCAATCCCTATGATAAGAGTATGTCGGATAAGTCCTATTTCAACGGGTATGTCTAGAAATAGATTTTATTCAATAACTCACAGTCAAATTATCGAATACCTTTGCAAAAATAACTAAAGGTCTTAATACACAATGGCTAAGCTATATTAAGATAATCTCCAATTAATTTAACAAAGTGAAGCAAAACAATCATACATCATAATTTATTCTATCTTAGTAACTAAACAAGACAAAGTAAAATGCGGACTTCTCTATATCTTATTATGAATCACAATACATACTTGGCATTAGTCATGCAATGTAAAATAAGAAATCAAAACATACTTGGCGTTAGTCATGTAATGAAGAGTAAGATATAAGAAAACTTATCAATATTGATCTCATAAATATTCAATACAAATACAAGTGTGACGCTCTCATAAAAGAAAAACATAAGAATAGAATTAAGAAAGCATCTGTCACACGGGAAAAACTCCCTCACGCCTATACGTATATTGCAACCTCAAGGGTATCTTTTTTCTATACAGTGATAATACTTTATTCAAGGACCTTGGCATTAGGCTTCCCTTTATGGATACTAATTATTACAAATAACATTCAAACTCTTTAGACACTCTATTTTTCTAACTTTATATACTACAGGTATTTTCCATTTGGCTAATTTTTCCTCTTTGGCGTCCCATTGGGGGCACATCCTGCAATCTGGAATTCCTTCTCTATCTTATAAGCATTGAAGCATTGTGTCTCTTTATGAAAGATTATGTTGATTCAATGAATGGTTGTGTCTCTTTGTGAAAGATTGTGTTGATTCAATGAATGGTTGTGTCGCTTTGTGAAAGATTGTGTCTCTTGAATACTATTGGTTCTTCTTGGAAAGTTGTGTCTTTTCATGAAGGGTTGTGTCTTTTCATGAAGGGTTATCTTTATCCATTGTGGCGATTGAAGTTCCGAATGGATAAGATTGAATAACTGCTGCTAAGTGCATGTCACGATCATGACAGAGTGTCGCGGTCATGATTCACATGAGTTTCTTTGTAAAATGCTGTAGTCAAAGTCTGCCTATGTGCTAGGTCACGACCATGATAGGCATTGCGCTCGTGATCTGTCTCTTTTCTTTGATTTCTCTTTCTCTTTGTTTTTGCTTTCTTTTATAGCTAAATTCCACATATTTGCATATTTAGACTTTAAAAACTGTAAATCATCAAAAACAAGTAATACCAACGTGAAATCTAATATATAATAAGTAAAAACATCGCAAATTCCTTATAGATTATATCATATATAAGTGCCTTTTTAGCATTTATCATTGCTCCTTTGTGGGCCAATTTCAGATTATCGCTCTGCTGTGGGTCAATTCCAGATCAGCGCTCTGCTGTGAGCCAACATCATATTATTGCTCTCTTGAGAGCCAATTTCAAATTAAAGCTCCTAGAACCAACTTCAGTATCAAAGCCAACGTCCCCAGAAAGATGTTATGCTTGACTTCCTCGACAAATCAAGGCATCACGTCTGTTTTCTTTCCTTTTCTCACCACGCTCTTTATCGCGAGACCAAACTCGATCCTGGCACAATAGCCTAATTATGTCGACTTTGATCCTGCAAGGGGCAACCTATGAGCATGGGTTTTCCTGACCTCTGTGATGAGAGTCCTGTGTTACCTGTTAAGTAGACGAACATGAGTTAGACTTGGGAATGAGCGGGATGCTGCCTGGAATGTCTCAAACTCTCCGAAATTCAAACGGTCCTCGATCCAAAACCCCAAGAAGGGTCCTTCAAGTGATCAGAGGGCTTAGAGATGAGTGTGGTATTTAAGAGAATCTGTCATAGCTCTTAATAGAGCCGCACGATTGTAATCCCAAAGCCATACGGCTGTAACTTACAGCCACACGGCTCTATCGTATGGATAGAATTCTTCCTAAATAGCCAGAGTTAGTATTTGGTAGGGAATTGAACTCCTTAATTAAGGAGGATTCTAGGCCGTGATTAAGGGCTTAAGAGCAGAAAAAGAAACACAAAAAAAAATGAGAAAATGAGAACAATAACAAAACAGAATTGAGAGGAATCAAGAGAGAAATCAAGGAAAAAAACCAAAGAAAAACCAAAAAGAGGGAAACCAAAGCAAAAACTCAAAACATAGAGAGAAAACACACTAGAAGCACCTAGGGTAAGAGTTACTGAACGTATCACGTTCACTCGGGGTTTGTTCTTGGGTTGTAATCAGATTGATTCGGGATGCATACTTGAGGATTTTAGGGTGTTCACAGGATTCTAAGTGCATTCCAACATTTCAATCCACTTACGGACATCAAACGTGTTGGAACATCAACAAGGTAAACTCTAAGAGGCCTTAAACTCGTACTTGTTTGATTTGTGTTGTGATTGTTTTGTATTTTGCAAAATTTCCAAAACTAGTTGTTTGATTACAGCCGTGTGGCTCTAACTAGAGCCAAGCAGCTGTAATCCCTTAGAACAAAGCCGAGCAATTGTAATACTATAGCCGTGCGGCTATGTTCTTCTGGGCGGAAACCTAAAAAGCCTAAATTGACTGCAAGCAGTTAGTTTTCAATTTTGTTTGTTCTGTTATGAACTATTTCAATCCCAATCACATCTGTTACATTCTGAATTTTGGTTTTTGGTTTTCCTAGAACATTGATGTAAGATTTTCGGTTTCTTTGATTTCGATTTTTGAAACCCGGTGTTGTTCGATCCAAATCGGATCCATTGTCCAACTTTAGCGAACCCCCATGTTCTTCAAAGTCTTTAGAAATCATTGAAAATGATCAAAACAGTGATTTTCAAAGCAAAGAAAACCAATTTTAGGTTCTGGATACTACAGACGCACAGCTGTAGTTCTATAGCTGCGCGGCTGTAGTTCCCAAAAGGAGGTAGAATCACAGGACGACCCACAAGGACATCGTCACGTGATGATGTCTTCAAAATCAAATCATTTTTGGTGTGTTTACTGCATTTAGGCCTTAGATGAATGTTTGGAATTAGGAACCCTCACGAACGGAACCCCGAGTTCCGGGATAACCGACCATTAAATGGAGAAATTTGCATGTAATTGAGCCAAATCGTTTTCCAAAATGTTTTTTAAGCACAAAACCTATAGGGCGTTTCAAAAATGGTTTTCCAGGTCTAATCGAGTAAGTCATCCGGACTTCTTGGTTATCCCTTAAATGTATGCTCCCGCTTCCTAAAATCGCCATTTTGTCCTGTATGAGTCATATTTGGGTTTGTAATATAATTGTGCTAATCATTCGTTTTGCAGCTTTTATTTTTCTTTTTTTTTTATCATTTTGGATTTATTTTATAGATCAACTCGTGTATTCTAGGCGATTGTAATTTTTTAGATATTCGTGTATCTAGGCGATTGTATTGGTGAGGATGAGAGTTTTTTTTCTCTTTTTGGGTTGTAATAAGTGGCCTCTATTTCCTTTTGGTTTATTTTGGATGTATGGTTTATATTTCTATACTTTAATTTTATGCAATTTATTTTTGTCATCTAAATGAGCATGGGCTAAATAACAAAAGATAAAATGGACAGAGAATTAAGTGAGTAAAATATTATTATATGAACTTATAAATGAATACAAGCTTGAGGTTGAATAGGTAAGTTATCCAAACCCTAAATCTCTGGATTAGGTACAATAGTCTATGCTCGGTAGGGAGTTGTACCGGAATTGTTCGAATGAACTGATCTGGGTGGTGACTCTGTTACTGATCTTGAAATTTAGTTTCGAGGTCTTTAAGTTAATAAAACAGGATTTTCTAAAATGCAAAACCAATTTTTCCAAAACTCACATTCAAAGAAAAGATTTTTCTACAAAAAGGATTTCCAAACAAATCAATGGTTTTCCTAAGCAAGATACAAACCTGTTTTCAAAACAAAACATTCAAAACTCTTAATTCTTTTTCCCCGGTTCACTTTGCCATGTTCCGCTCTAAAAGGTTGTCCGCTCACAACGATGTTTCTGTTTATATTGTTGATTCTCCTTATTATTTATGGCATGATAGATTATCACTTGCAAATAATAGGTATATTAAATTTATGTCTAAAGAAGGGTTCATACCTAAAATTGACACAAGGAATGATAAATGTGAAATATGTTTACAAGAAAATATGACAAATAAACCATTTCCTAAACATGAAAGAAATACGGAATTGCTTGATATAATACATTCTGATATTTGTGAATTGAATGGTCATTTAACTAGAGGTGGAAATAGATATTTCATAACCTTTACAGATGGCCATTCTAGATTTACTCATGTTTATTTAAAGAGAACAAAAGACCAAGCTTTCGACATGTTCAAAAGTTACAAAAATCTAATAGAAAATTAATTGGAAAGGAAAATTAAAGTCTTACGAAGTGATCGTGGAGGTGAATACTTTTCAATTGAATTTTCTAATTTTTGTGAGAAACATGGTCTAATTCATCAAACAACTACTCACATACCCTACAATAAAATGGTTTGGCTGAAAGAAAAAATAGGACATTGGTAGACATGGTCAATTCAATGCTTGTACATTCCAAGTTACCAATGAATCTATGGGGGGAAAGCTTTGTTAACTACTTGTCATATTCACAATAGAATACCTCCAAAGAAAAGTAAGATTTCACCTTATGACATTTGGAAGGGAAGGAAACCCAACTTAAATTATATTAAAGTTTGGGGATGCATTGCTTTCTATAGAGTACCTGATCCTAAAAGAACCAAATTAGGACCTAGAGCTTTAAAAAGTGTTTTTGTTGGTTATGCTAAAAATTCTAAAGCTTATAGGTTACTTAGAATCAAATGTTATAGTTGAATCTAGAGATGTTGAATTTTTAGAAAAATAAATTTATCAATGATTCAACTAATAATAATATGGAAAGACCAACCGGTGAAAATTCTAGTTCATTAAACAAGAAAAGAAAAGAAATAGAAACCTCTAGTGAACCTAGAAGGAGTAAACGAACTAGGATTGAAAAGGACTTAGGTCCTGATTTTATTTCTTCACAAGCTCTAGTATTTTGGTAGAAGGGATAAGAACGCAAGTATTAAGAACAATAACCATGTACTAAATGTGGAAGAACATCCTAAACTTTTCGAGAAGCTATGGCTTCACGAGATTCGGCTTTTTGGAAAGAAGCAATTAATGATGAAATGGATTCTTTATTATCTAATGGTACTTGGGTATTAGTCGATTTACCTCCTAGTGCTAAACCTATCTGTTGTAAATGGGTTTTTAGGAGGAAATTCAATACTGATGGGTCTTTTCAAACATTCAAAGTGAGACTGGTAGCTAAAGGGTTTAAGCAAAAGGAAGGAGTTGATTATTTTGATACTTATGCTCCTGTTGCTAGAATAACCTCTATTAGGGTGTTATTTGCTTTGGCATCTATATATGACTTGCATATTCATCAAATGGATGTTAAAAAAACATTTTTAAACGGTGATCTTGACGAAAAAGTTTATATGGAACAACCCGAAGGGTTTGTGCTTCCAGAAAATGAAAAGAAAGTAGCAAATTGATTAAGTCCTTATATGGATTAAAGCAAGCTCCTAAGCAATGGCATGAGAAATTTGATAGTGTCATTCTTTCTAATGATTTCATTCATAATGGAGTTGATAGATGCATATATTCCAAATTTACTAAGGATTATGGTGTAATAATATGTCTATATGTTGACGATATGCTAATTATAAGTACCAATATGCAAGGAATTAAAGATACTAAGAAGTATTTGACTTCTCAATTTAAAATGAAAAATTTAGGAGAAGTAGATACTATCTTAGGAATTAAAGTCAGAAAACATAGTGGGGGTTTTGCTTTGTGTCAATCACATTACATTGACAAAATAGTATTAAAGTTCAATCACTTAGATATAAAAGAAGCAAACACCCTATATGATGTTTCTAATAAGTTGACTGTAAATAAAGGAAGATCAACAAATCAATTTGATTATGCTAGTGCAATTGGTAGCTTAATGTGTGCAATGCATTGTACAAGACCTAATATAGCATTTGTAGTTAGTAAATTGTCAAGGTATACACATAATCCTGGTAATCAACATTGGGAAGCCATTAGTAGAGTTCTTGGTTATCTCAAAAGGACTAAGTCATATGGCTTATTCTATAATCGGTCTCCTTCAGTTTTAGAAGGATATAGTGATGCAAGTTGGGCTACTAATGTTAAAGATACAATTTCAACTTCTGGCTAGATATTTATGTTAGCCGAAGGAGCTATTTCTTGGGCATCCAAGAAACAAACTTGCATCACTCATTCCAGCATGGAAGCTGAGTTTTTAGCTCTAGCAGCTACAAGCAAAGAGCCAGAATGGCTAAGAAATTTATTATTTGATATAAAGTTATGGCCACAACTGATGCCAGCTATCTCTTTGCACTGTGACAGTGAAGCAACAATGTCTAAAGCTTTTAGTAAGATTTATAATGGTAAAGCAAGACATGTTACTCTAAGATATGATATATACAACAACTATTATCTGATGGTGTAATTACAGTTGTCTATGTTCGGTCTAAGGAAAATCTTGCTGACCCATTAACAAAAGGACTCTCGAGAGGTATAATTACAAGTACTACGAGTGCTATGGGTCTAAAGCAATTCTAACCTTATCACTATCAATAGGAACCTCACCTCAAATTGCTAAGCAATACAATGGTTTAAGAGGTAATAACAAGTTATTGATTGTTAAGTGAGCACTAGTGAATTACTAACAAAGTAAGTTAGTGCTTATGAAACAGAGGGTGAATACTTGGTATTCGTAATGAAGTTATAGTTTGGTAAAGAACTAATTAGTCCAAAATTATGAGACTAAACTTCACCTATGTAAAACACGTGAAGTGGTGCCGCTTCAAATGAAATTTGGAAGAAGCTACAAATTTCATAAGTGTTTTATAAACAAGGATGTAGCACAAGGCCATTCTAGTGGTGCTGAAGCTCACGGTGAAAGAATGAAGAAGTAATGGGTTAATTGTGTGTGTAAGTATTTCCGATTCTAATCTTAAGGAATCAAAGTTTAAAGTAATCACACTACCTTTGATTTCATTAGAATTTTGAAATATTACACTAAGATAAAAGTTTAAATTGAAAGATACTTTATTTATGCACAATTACCAAAAAAACTAAATTACAAGCTAAAGTGGGGGATTGTTATGATTTAGTTTGTAATTTAGTTGGCAAGAATATAATAAATATGTATATATGAGGAATTATAAGCCAATAGTCATCAACCATTGTATCTTTCCAAACGGGTTATGTCCTTCTAAGTTGAAAAGATACAATGGTTCCTAACAATTGTTCTTTCCAAAGGGTTATGTCTTTTCAAGTTGAAAAGATACAATGGTTCCTGACAATCGTATATTTCCAACAGGTTATGTCTTTCTAGGAAAAGATATGATGGTTCGAAATAATTCCTATATATATATGATAAATTGGGTGAGACATAACTCAACAAAAACCATTCTTAATTTTTTTTATCTTCTTGCAAAAATACTTCTTCTCTTTCTTGGGGTGTTTATATTTTATTGCTGAAATAAATACACATTATTGACTTTGTGTAATCGTAGAAGATATTGCCATAATCCCAGCAGCAACCAGTGGGGGCAAACGTTCTTCAAGGACAATATCTATTTGGTGTGCAAAGTCAATTTATTTTTAAAGGATTATCGTTTTGTTTTCGAACAAGAAGGAGGAGTGATGAAAAAGATAGGAGATAGTTAATGAAGAAGAGGAGTAACATAAAAGTGAAATTAGGGTTTTTATTTGTTATTTTTTTATTTTTTTATTTTATTAGATACATTATTTTTTTGCTGAGTTGTCATGTCCTCACCCATAGCAAAGTTTAGCTTTTAGATAAAGTTAATTGATTTTTGGAGTAACAATATGAATTATTATTTTTATATGATAATGTTTCATATAATTAAGCTCAAATTTTTACCATTTAACATCTAAATAGATTACCCACTATGTTATTTAAGAATTTTGCATTAATTTTGAATTTTTTTTTTTGTTATTTTTCCATTTCCTGTAATTTTTCTATTATTTTCCATTATTTAATTAAAAATAACACTTGTGTTTTGGTAAATTTTTAGAATCTTGTTGTCAATGTCCAATATATTTAAATCAACCAACGTAAAATATTTCAGCCAACAATCCAAAAGATTGAACAGTTTTTATGGGGTATATTGGATGAATGACTTTTATTTTTTTGTACTAACTACAGGATATTTGTATCTCAGACTTACTCTTTATCAACTCTTAAAACATAGACACGTATTTATAAAATCCCCAAAGCACAAATAATTTTTTTTTTTTATTTTTTCTATTTCCATTCACTTTTTCATTTCAACCAATGCCTATTATATAGTTTTAGTTTTGTTAGGCTGCATTTATTATAACGAAAATATTTTTCTTATATTTTAATATTTGTGATTTAAATGGAATAAAATCAAAGTAAAATATTTTCCCAATTAAATAAAAATCTTATAAAGACAAAAAAAAAAAAAAATGCAAACACATATTATAATTCAATTTACCTACTATTTTTTTCTTATAATTATAATTATACCCAAACATAAAAGAATATTGTATTTTGTACATTTTTTTTTTAAAATTATTTGATTCAAAAAAAAAAAAAAATCTGTTTTCTTTGAAACTTAATTCATTATTATATTTTTCGAAGTGTCGGGTAGTGTATGCATGGCCAAGGTTCATGAACCGCCGGTTCAAAGATTTCTTGAACTTGAATATACATTTAGAATTCAATTTGTGTGAAACCTTTGAACCTGAACCTTAACCTTTAAAAGAGTTGAACTGCCAGTTAGATCCGGTTTGGTTCATGTTCATGGTTCGACCATAGTTTGACTAGATTCAGGTTCGGTTCGGTTCAGGTTCAACCATTTTAAATAAACACTTAGAATTCAATTTGTGTGGTTTCGATGTAGACATTTCTCGATAAATTATTAATATACGTAACAAAATAATATAATTTTTGAAATTTGAAAAACAACTTACATTTTTTATTTTACAATTAATAATTTACATAATATACAAATTATTACAAAAATATAACTTAAACAAATACACCATTTATTTCTTTTACACCTTTAAAAAGAAAATTAAATGAAAAAAGTTAAACATATTAAAAAAAAAAAAGAAAAATATGTTAAACATGTTAAAAATATAGGGGTTGAAACCGCCGGTTTTAAGGGTTAGGGGTTGATCGACCCTGACCCTTAATCTTTTTCCTTTTTTTTTTTTTTCTAAACCATTGATCCGATTATGATTTAATCCGATTTAAGATTTGATCATTTTTAATTCGGTCCGATCTGATTTGGTTGATTCGGTTCAGATTCAATTTGGCCACTATTAGATAGCGCTAAAAAGAAAAGAAAAGAATATGCCGATGCAATTCTCATTCTAGGGTTTTGCTTTTTCCGATTATCACATGTATAAATATCGTACCTTTGCTCTCTCCTCTCCCTTCTTTTAGCTCGCTGCTTCCTCCCTCACGCCTACTCTCAGCCAGCATCCACTCTCCTCCTGTTAACAATGGCCATCACTTTCTCAGATCTCCACAGTGAATCAGGCATCAAGACTCTTGACGAGTTTCTCACCGGAAAATCTTATATTTCCGGGTAATTTACTGTCTCTTTTCTTTTAATTTTGGAGTATTTATCCATGGAGTTTGTGTTTTAACTTTTCTTGCTTCTAAACTCAAATTAGGGATCAGCTTACAAGGGATGACATAAAGGTATACGCAGCCGTTTCCTCGAAGCCAGGAGATTCCTTTCCCAATGCTAGCAAGTGGTACGACTGTGTTTCTTCGAGCCTCGCCACAAGGTCAGCTTCATCTATCTTTTTTCCTTGCTTCCTGTTGAATTGTTTAATGAATATTGCTTCAATTTATTGCATCTGATTGATTTTGATTTCATTCGGTTATTTTCAGCTTCCCTGGGAAATCTGTTGGAGTACACATTGGTGGCAAAGCTGCTGCTCCAGAAGCTTCTGCCCCTGCTAAGGAGGTTTGTGTGCTTTATTTTAAATCCTAATGTTGGACTTTTCTATCTTTATACAGGAATTCCAAGAATTATTCAATCGCTTGAATATCTTTCACATCCATCATGTTACAAAATGGAAGAAATTTTGATACTAATATTGCATTTGATTTCTTCAGTTTATAAATTTAAAGAGTTAATAGCAGTGTTTGAATCCAAATTTGTATCTTTTCTATTCTGAGTTGGAAATTATATGGAAATGAACATATGAAGTTAACTAATTTGATTTGCCTCTAGTTTCACTCAACCTGTTGCATTTGTCATGACTTCAATTAACCAGCTGTGGCCTATTCACAGTATGAATTACTTGTATTTGAACTAGGAATAAGAAGCTAATGCTATTGGTTGAACTTTAATATTGGTCTTGGTTGCTTATAGGTGAATTGTTTTATTCAAAGCTTTGATGGTAAATAAAAAAACTCAAACATCTTTTATTCAATTTCTGAATTTCCTGTGCTCTAATATTCTAGGTTGCTGGAGATGATGATGATGATGACTTGGATCTTTTTGGTGATGAGACGGAGGAGGAGAAGAAGGCAGCAGAGGAGAGAGAGGCAGCCAAGAAGCCTGCCAAGAAGAAAGAGAGTAAGTCTTGATATCTTTTTCGGACAGAATGCATGTCCTCGAAATCAGAGGAAGAGAGATCGAATCAGCATTATTTTTCATTTACTGCTTAGAATGCACAGCCAATAAGATAAAGAAACATGGATTATCAAAATATGTACGGCTTTCATTCAATCCAGCTTGATATAAATAAAAATCTCATAACTATGTAACTTCTTCCTGTGGCAATCCTCATCATAATCGAAACTGAACTTATTTTGCCTCCTAAAACCAGGATTCATTCAATAATAACGCTATCATTTGATCAATTTCCAGGTGGAAAGTCTTCTGTTCTATTGGATGTAAAACCTTGGGATGATGAGACTGACATGAAGAAGTTGGAGGAGGCAGTTCGAAGTATCGAGATGCCCGGTCTCCTATGGGGAGCATGTAAGTTTTGATTCAATGAATTTCTAATACTAATGTTTAGTATAGGTTTCTGTTTGCATTAAATAATCCAATACTAATATATTTGGCTTGTGGATATGTTGCAGCAAAACTGGTTCCAGTTGGTTATGGCATAAAAAAATTGCAGATTATGATGACCATTGTTGATGATCTTGTATCTGTTGATACGCTGGTTGAGGAGCGCCTTACCGTTGAGCCTTGTAACGAATATATTCAGAGCTGTGACATCGTTGCCTTCAACAAAATTTAAGAAACAAAGCCCCTTCTATTTACAAACTGTTTTTGCTTCTAGAGTAGCCATTTTGGCATCTTTAAGTTTTTTATTCATCTTTTTTTTCCCCTGTCCGCATTTTAATTATTAACTTTGCCCAACATTTTCGTTTCTGTTGCCTAGATTGATGAGAGTTTAAAGTATGAACGATTCTGC
Organism: Euphorbia tirucalli; assembly: GCA_039660915.1. NCBI lineage: Eukaryota > Viridiplantae > Streptophyta > Magnoliopsida > Malpighiales > Euphorbiaceae > Euphorbia > Euphorbia tirucalli. Next base: position 45,934,971 of record CM077638.1, on the reverse strand, counting down.
AATCTACTAATATTGCTTTTGTTGCATGGTACACTATATATTTTTATGTTTCTCTTTTCTGTTGGTATTTGCAATAAAAACCTAATAAAATAATAGAGAAAATGTGATCCGCCTCTTGAATTATATTGCTCACAGAGAAAGTCTATTATTGTTCCGGTCCCTGGGACATCGCACGAGTGAACATGTAAATTGTACTTCTAGTTCTACAGTAAATAGGATTTTAAAAATGGTAGATTATTAGTCCATGGTTTGGTTTAATTGGATTATGATTAGATAATAATATTTAATATAATTCTACAAATACAGAGTCGCTACATGACAATATGGTGCTAGACGCTAAAGATATAAATACATAAATACTCTTGAAATATTTTGGAATTCTATTTTTAAAAAAACTGAATGTAATAATTTTCAAGATTCAAATTTGTGTGAAAAGTTAAAAATTAAGTTAGAGTACATTATCTCTCCTCTTAAATTCTTTTATTCTTCTGTACCATCTTTTGTTCACACTAAAGTGGTTTAGTGGAGTGACCAGTTACCAAGAAATTGGCCGTGGTCGTGTGCGAGGGAAATATTGAGCATTTAGAGGTCATGTACCCAGTTTTGTGGCAAAAAATTAGGAGGGTCATCGGTGGAGGTATAGATTTACTTCTAGCATGCATAAATGCCAGAAAAAATCGCTTATGTAGTTTTTTATGGTGGAACCCCAAGGATTTATGCGAGATGGGAAGAATGTGGACAACAAGTTCATGTTTTCCTCGATGTCAGCTTAGGGGTTTCAACATCCTTCGTGAAGCAGAAATTGCATCTACAATTTCAACAACTATTAAAACTCTACAAATTTTCCAACTTTCTTTTTACTTATTCGAAGAACTGATGAAGGTATGCCTGGTAATTTGAGCCTTGTAGCAAACGCATCTATTGAAGCAATACTGTTGAGATAAGACCTAAATTAATGTCAATGCAACAATTGTATATTATGTTGATTATATTATTGGTTGAGGTGTATATTGGTTGGTCATTGTTTTGATAAATTTGGATGTAATGTTGTTATATTTTGGTATGCTTAAGATCCTACTCTATGTTTCTTGTTTGACAATTGCTTGAATGGAATCTTTAGTTAGGATATCAATGTTCATGTCATATTGTCCATTTAATCTTGTTGTGCGTAGCACTGACAAACAACTTGCTCTGGCATATTTAAAAAAGCTAAAATCTTATCAGCAAGAACGAGAATGCATGTATATAATACTCAACGAGGTTGAAAAGTTTTCCAATGAATCCAATTGGTTCAATCTAATGCAAGTTTTGTTTTTAATCAAGTTTGTTGAACATATGAAACTAGATTAATTAAAAAAATACAATAAAGAAGGTTAGCTAACCAAACTGTATGAAATGGCAAAGTATTATCAAGAATATTGACAATATACCAAATGTAGTGATTTTTTTGCTTCACAAAATATATCAATGAATTGCTTTAGATGTTTGTAAATGTATCATGCATGTTTTAAAGTGATAGTTTATACGAATTAGAGAAGTGTCATATGTTTTACGGAGGTATCATAACATACTATCATTCTTTCTTTTCCATTTGTTATATTTATAAGATACTAGTGACAATACATGTGTGAATTTTTTAACTACTGATTTCAGTACTTTCACATTGCTAATGTTTAGACATTAAGGGTAGAAAAAATAATCCAATGATTGAATTGGTTTCTAGAGAGATAGATGAATGCTTTTCTTGTACGAGTATGGTTGATAACTGAGTGCAAGTGACATGATAACCAATTCATGTAAACAAACATGTACAATGAACACCAATTTTGAGATTGTGCAATTCTAACTTATTATTCATTTTTTGAGGAGATAATGATAACCATGTTGCACCTTAAAAAGATTTTAATCTAAGGGAGATCAGTCATGAAATTTCACCACAAGATGCAATAATCTTGATAAATTGAAACAAAGTCTCAATAGAGATCAAAATAAAGTCTCAAATGATTCATGGATTAAATTTTTTCAAAACTTCAGACAATTCCTAAAGAGACAATAATGTTGCTTGCATCTATGAACAAATTAATTCATTAATGCAGCTATCTTAATCAAAATATTTAAATCACAGAAATCACAACACGTCCAAAAAAAAGGCATATCCAATGAGTACTCAAATGCAATGCTAATATTCACATTTCCTTCTGCTACAGCTCTTTGAATATTTGGCATAAGAACAACAAAAGAATAATGAGGAAAAGATACTTTCAAAAGACTCAAAGTCGGTATGTGCAGCACTCATATACATATTGACTTTGCTAATGAGAACTTCACAGACATATTCAAATGTGTTTGTTGACATAATAAATCATATACTAGGATGTTCAACGTGAAAATTTTGTATCCTTTGTAAACCACGCTCAATCTTCTGTTGGGGTTCTCTTCGTATAAATAAACAAATTTTAGTGGAAGCATAACAAGATTTATACTCAAACCCGGATCCAAGAATAATCTATTCTGAAAGTAGATGAAAAACAATGACTGACTCGATTAGAAAGCGGATTTAAATCATAACTATGCACTCTATGCTAAAAGATTGATTATGAGTTCTTGCGCTTGCGCGAAGAAACTCCACCTTCACACACTTCAACACCTCAATAACAAATCGGTGTGCTAGCACGGGACGAAAGAGCAGTCTCACTAATTCCCCTCCTTACCTAGAAATTCCACCACCAAAAAGAGAGAGCGAGAGTGTTCTGATAGGATTTGGAAATTAGAACTAACTAGGTTATGCTTTATTTCTTCTTTTTTTCTTTTATTCCCTTTTAGTTCTCTTTCCCAAAAAGAAATTGTCAGTCCACACATAAGTTATGTTAACATGGCAACCCTTTCTCCCCCTTTGAAATCATCAAAAAGAGAAAAAGCCAAAAAGTTGCCAGTCAGATTAGCAGGCATACATATGCAGATAGTGCAAAACAGACTTAGAAACTTAGTTGCTGTGAGCGGACAACCTTAAAGTTGGAACCCGGCGAAGCGAACCGGGGAGGTTTTTGACAAGTGTGGGTGTAGTTTTTTTTTTTTGTTGAGAAAACTGGTTTGATGATTTTGTTTAAGAAAACTAGTTGATTTGATTTGAAATCCCTTTTGTAGAAAACATCATTTAGAATGTGGGTTTTGGGAAAATTGGTTTTAGATTCTAGAAAATCCTGTTTTATTAACCTAAAGACCTCAAAACCCAAATTTTGAGATCAGTGATGGAGTCGCCACCAGGATCAGCTCATTTGGGAAATTTCGGTATAGCTCCCTACCAAGTGTAGACTGCCATACTTGATTCAGAGATTCATTGTTCGGGCAACTTACTTATTCAACCTTAAGCTTGCACCATATTATACTCGCTTATTCTCTACCCATTTTATCTTTCATTATTAGCCGATGCTCATTTAGATGACATAAATAAATAGCATAAAATTAAAGTGTAGAAAAGTAAACCATACATCCAAACCAAACAAAAGGATATAGGGCACTTATTACAACCCAAAAAGATAAAAACTCTCATCCTCACCTTACAACCGCCTAGAAACATGAAAATCTATAAAAAGTACAATGACCTAGAATATACAATTTGATCTATTAAATAAATCCAAAATAATAAAAAGAAAAATAAAAGCTGTAAAACAGATGGTTAGCACAATTATATCACAAACACACATAGGACTCACCACAAGACAAAATGGGGAATCTCAGGAAATGAGGGGCATACATCTAGGGGGTAACCGAGAAGTCCGGGCGACTTACTTGATTAGACCTGGAAAAACATTTTAGAAACGCTCTGTAGGTTGTTGTGCCTGAAAACAATTTTGGAAAACCGTTTGGCTCAATTACATGCAAGTTTCTCCATTTTCACTGAGTCGGTTATCCCGGAACTCGGGGTTCCGTTCGTGTGGGTTCCTAATTCAAACATCCAACTAAGGCCTAAAGCTGTAAATACACCAAAAATAGTTTTGAATCTAAAACTGAAGACAACATCACATGACGACGTCTATGGGATTGTCCCGAGATTCTATCTCAGCAACTATAGCCGTGCAGCTCTAGTTAGAGTCGTATGGCTATAGCCACTACAGCCGTACAGCTGTAGTGTCCATAACCGAATTGGTTTTTTTTCTTTTCATAAATCCCTGTTTTGACTTGTTTCAATGATTTTTAAGGATTTTAGGGAATCTGGAGGTCCGCTAAAGCTAAACCACGTATCTGATTTGGATCGAACAACCCTAGATTCCGAAAATTGAAATCAACGAAACCGAAATCTCACATAAACGTTATCGAAAATCTGAAAACCACAACTTTGAATATAACGGATGTGATTTAACAAAAATAGTTCGTAACAAAACTATCAAAATGGGAAACTGACTATATTCGATTGTTTTAGGGCATTTCAGGTTTCTACCCAGAAGAACACAGCTGTGCGGCTATAGAGGTATAGCCGTGGGCTCTGTTCTAAGGGATTGCAGTCGCTTGGCTCTATTTAAAGCCGTACGGCTATAATCAAACAGACAGTTTCTGGATTTCACAAAACTCAAACAAAAACATAGCACAAAGCAATCAATTATGAGTTTAAGGCCTCTCAGGGTTTTCCCTTTTTGTGTTCCAGCATAGTTGATGACCTAAAGTGGATTTGAATGTTGAAATGTGCTTAGAATTCCATGAACATCTCAAAACTTCGAACACGAGCCTCGAACCAATCCGAACGAAACCCGAAATTAATCTGAATGAATGTGACACGCCCAGAAACCCTCCTTTTATGTGTTTCCTGAGTGTTTTCTCTCTGTTTCTCTCTTTTTCTTTTGCTCTTTGTCACTTTTATTAGTTTTTCCCTCTTTTTATCTCAAAACTGATTTTTTTTCTTTTTGTTATCTTCCTAGAATCCTTTATGCCTCCCCCTTGTTCTGTTATGTTTTCTTCCTTATTCTAGTGCCTAACCCTAGAGTATATCAGTTAATTCCTTCAATTTAGGTATTAAATGTGCTGTCAAAGATTAAGGTTGGTTTGTTTAGGAAGTAACCTGGTTGCCCGTTAGAGCTGCATAGCTGTAAGGCTATAGCCATGCGACTCTGATGTTACAGCCGTGTTGTTGTGAAACTATAGCCGTGTGGCTTTTACTAAATCCTACACTCACATCTAAGCTCTTAATCACTTAAAGGACCTATATCGGGGGTTTCGGCTTGAGGATGGTTCTGTTTTCAGAGCGTTTGAGAACATTTCAGGCATCATTGTGCTTATTTTCAAATCTGACTTACGTTCGTTTGTTTAACAAGTGACGTAGGATTTTCATCATAGAGGTTAGGAAAAACCCGTGCTCACAGGCTGCCCCTCACAGGATCAAAATTGAATCAAGGCCGGGCTTTTATGCGTGGTTCAATTTTGGTCTCGCGATAGGGAGCACGGTGAGAGAAGGAACAGGATATGTACCTAGTGTCTTTCTTGTCTTGGTTCTCTATAGTGCTTGTGTCATGGATGGAATTGTGTTGACTTTAAGGACTTATTTCGATGTTTGTACGAAACAGCGGTCTAGCCCGATTTGAGTTGGTTCTTCGTGGTGCATGTGTCATGGATGGAATTGTGTTGACTTCAAGAACTTGTTTCGATGTCTATAAAAAGCAACTGTCTAGCTCGATTTGATTTGATTCAGGGACTTGTTTCGATGTCTATGTGAAACAACGGTCTAGCCCTATTTGAGTTGGTTCTCCGTGGTGCTTATGTCATGGATGGAATTGTGTTGACTTCAGGGACTTGTTTCGATGTCTGTATGAAACAGCAGTCTTGCTCGAGTTGAGTTGATTTAGGGACTTGTTTCGATGTCTATGTGAAACAGTGGTCTTGCCCTAGTTGAGTTGATTCGGGGATTTGTTTCGATGTCTGTGTGAAACATCGGTCTAGCCTGATTTGAATTAGTTCAGGGACTTGTTTCAATGTTTATGTGAAATAGTGATCTAGCTCAATTTGAGTTGGTTCAGGGACTTGTTTTGATATCTGTGCGAAACAGTGGTCTAGCCCGATTTGAGTTGGTTCGGGGAGCTTTGGTGTGAAGTTGGCTCAGGGAACTTTGATTTGAGGTCGGCTCAGGGAGCATTGGTTTAAAGTCAGCTCAGGGAACTTTGGTTTGAAGTCAGCTCAGGGAGCTTTGATTTGAGGTCGGCTCAAGGAGCTTTGGTTTGAAGTTGGCTCAGAGAGCTTTGGTTTGAAGTCGGCTTATGGAGTTTTGGTATGAAGTCAGCTCGGGGAGCTTTGATTTGAAGTCGGCTTAGGGAGATTTGATTTGAGGTCGGCTCAAGGAGCTTTGGTTTAAAGTTGGGTCATAGAGCTTTGGTTTGAAGTCGGCTTATGGAGTTTTGGTATGAAGTCAGCTCGGGGAGCTTTGATTTGAAGTCGGCTCAGGGAGCATTGATTTGAGGTCAGCTCAGAGAGCTTTGGTTTGAAGTCAGCTCTGGGAGCTTTGGTTCAACTCAAGAAGCTTTGATTTTGAAGTTGTGTCGGCTCTTTGTGGAGCAATGATTCTGAAGTTGTGTCGAGAGTGCGTATTTATTCCTTCATCGATAATTTTAGAAACAAAAATTTTTGCCCCTTCGATCAAGAATAAATACGGCTTGATTGTTCCGCCCCTAGGCATGTACTTGCCATATTATTTGATTTGATCATGGTATGTATGTATGTATGTGTGTATGTCTAGGATGTGTGCAATGTGCTAACACGGCCTCGTCCTCTTCGTTTTATGGGTCTTGGCTAGGGGTGCCCCTGGACTTGTGGCTAACTAATAGTGACAACTGCTGGGGAGTAATTGGTAATTATTTAGGGGTGCAAATAGTAATCCGTTAAGGATGACTAGTGACTCGCTGGGTAAAAATGAATTGCATTGACTCTATGGGGATTAGAAGCTTCTCCGCTGAGGATCTCATGCTTCTTTGCTGAGGAATTCATGCTTTTCTGCTAGGGATTTCGTGCTCCTTCACTGGGGATTTCATTATTTGATCCTAAATTTTGCATGGACTGCCTCTTCAGGTTTTCAATCCATCGGATTGCCTTAATTTTTGCCTGGGTCGCCCTTCTAGGTTTTCAATCCAGCAAGCTCTTATTTATCCTAGCTTTTACATAGACCGCCTTTCGGTTTGTAGTTTATAGGATCATTTTTTTTTTGAAGTGAGATGCATGCAAACAAAAAATGTGTATAGCCATATACGCATAATATAAACTCGATTTCAAGCAAACTCGGGACACTTAAATGAACAGAGCAAAGCATTCATTCATTCATTCATTAATAATGTTTTAGCACAATGCACATCAAAGATGAAATGAAGCCCTATCATAGGAATAACTGACAATCTCCACCTTCTCCCTATCACCTTTTGCTTAACTGAAACCCTCGTACCACTCTTTGTTGGGCTGAATGTTGCTGGTAAGTGATCATCCCTTTTACACTCAAATATTAACCTCTCAAAGTGTCTTACCAGCTCCTCTTTTCTTAGAAACCTAGCATAGGCTATAGTGCGGGCTTTGCTAGAAAAGCGACCATCTCTTATTATGAACTGCTCGCTGAAACTTGCATGCATCTTTTGATCTAGGAAATTTACAAATGCATACCCTTTATCCACTTTGCAATCAACAGGAAGGTATAAGAAATCAAAGGCTGGTGTTGATTTTCCATTCAGGAATTCCATCAACAAGTCTCCCATGTATTGGTTGGGTATATCCTTGATCATCAGGTTTGTTTTCCCACCAAAGTTAACTTCAGGCTTAATCTCTTCAATAGTCAAGTTCTTGGAAAACCACTGTTGCTCTTTGAAAAGATAAATTAGACTTGGAGGACAAAAAAAGATTTCAGATTGTATGTATTTGGTGCATTTTCATTGTTAAATAACATGATATGTTTAACCGGTTAAATGCAAAGTGCTTTCCTTAAATGGATGTTTAAGCAAGATAAATTTGTTTATGCATCTGACATAACCATACAAATATATTTAAACAAACACTCCACTTTATTGATGAAATCAAAATGAGTACATTTGAAAGGATTAATTCCCAAAATGGTATACACTCCACATATAACCAGAATCCGTCATCAGTCGTCCCTTTTAGATTTTCCGACTGATCATTTTCTCTCATGTCTTAATTTTTGCCTAGGCCGCTCTTTTTGAGTTTTCAACCTAGCAGACTCTCTCTCTCTCTCTCTCTCTCTCTCTCTTTCTTTTTAAACATGATAAAGCTTTAAGCGGTCTTGGTTGATAGGATTTGTGAACTCATTTCCATCCATGTCCATGATGCTGACACCCCCTTTTGATAGCACTTTCTTCACAACATAAGGCCCTTCCCAATTTGGTCTGAACTTCCCTCGAACATCAGCATTTGAAGGTCTTAATTGTTTCAGAACCAAATGTCCTGCTTTCAACTGCCGCTTAGGGTACTTCACGTCCTGATTATAGGCCCTAGCCATTCTGTGTTGGTACATCTGCAAATGATCCAGTGCTTTCAGTTGTTTCTCATCTAGCGTTGACAACTGCTCGTATCTAGCTTGAGTCCATTCAGTCTCTGGTAATTGAGCTTCCAAGGCGACTTTGAGTGACTTGAGCTCTATTTCTACTAGTAACACTACTTCCATACCATACACCAAGGCATAGGGAGTTTCTCCTATTGGTGTTCTGACAATGGTTCTATAACCCCAAAGAGCATACGGCAGTTTGCCAGCCCAATCTCTGTAGGTGGTTACCATTTTTGATAGGATCTTCTTTATCGACTTATTAGCTGCTTCATAGCACCGTTAGCTTAGGGCCCATATGGAGAAGATCTATGATGCTTGATGCCATGTTCTGCAAGTAGCTCAGCTGTTGCCCTTGAAACTGCACTCCGTTGTCAGTCACTACATGATGGGGAATTCCATACCGAGTGAAGATGTTCCTCTGAATGAACTTGACCATTTGCTTAGCTGTTGCACAAGCGAAGGATTTTGCTTCTACCCACTTTGAAAAGTAGTCGATGGCAACCACTATGAATCTATGTCCATTAGACGTTGCAGGATGAATTTCCCCAATCATATCTATCCTTCATGCCAAAAATGGCCAAAGAGATACCAGATTCTATAGTTCAAGTGGCGTAGATCTTGCAATCGTGACATCTCCTCATGTTCCTCATACAATCAACCTGCATAGTCATCCAAAAGTGCCCCTATCTCATTATCTTCCTGGCCATAGCGAGGCCATTCATATGCGGTCCATAGGATCCTGCATGTACTTGCTACATTACTTCTTCTACTTCTTGCTCTGTCAGACACTACAGAAGAACCCCATTTACAGTTCTCTTGTATAGCTTATCCTCAAAGATTCTAAACTGGCTGGCTAATCTTATTATCGAGACTTTGTTAGCAGTACTAGCTCCTTCTGGATGCTTTCCTTTTTCACATACCGGTAGATGTCAAAGAACCACGGCTTCTCTTCAGCTGTCAACTCCATTACTTCGTGTAAGTAGGGTTGGCTGGAAATTGCTATAACCAGTGGTTGTATTTATGTCTTTTCTGGGTTCTCCCATATAGAAGACAATGTTGCAAGTGCGTTGGCCATCTTATTCTCATCTCTAGGGACGTGTCTAAATTCACACTGGCCAAACAACTCTCTCCTGTATTGGAGCAGCTCCGAGTAGGGCTGTAAGGCTTCTTCTTTTAGCTCCCATTCACCTTGAGCTTGCCTAATCACTAAAAGTGAATCTCAGATAATCAGCACATCATTTACCCCTAGTGCCAGGAGAGCTTCCATCCTTAATAAGCATGCTTCATACTCTACTCCATTATTGGTTATGGGAAAATCTAATCTCTTTGACAAAGGAATGATTTCATCGTCTGGCGTCGCTATGATCACCCCAATTCCAGCACCCTTTCTATTCACAGCACCATCAAAGCACACAACCCATCTCTTTACTTCTACCATGGCCAGCTGTTCATCCGGGAATTCCAAATTCTCCGTATAATCTGATTCTAGTGGCTGATTTGCGAGAAATTCTGCTACGGCCCGCCCTTTGATGGTTTTCTTGGTGACGTACTCAATGTCGAATTTCGATAAGAGTAAGAGCCACCTAGATAACTTCTCGACTAGCATGGGTGCTGTGAGCGGATGACCTTTTTACAGCACGCATGGCCAAGCGGGAACCGGGGATTTTCGTTTTGAGGGCGTGATGTTGGGGTTTTGAAAACGGGTCTTTAATCTTCTTTAAGAAAACCTTTAATTTTATTGAAGAAAACCCTTTACATAGAAACTTAATTTTAATGGTGAAGTGTGAACTTTAGAAAACAGGTTTTATTGGAAAATCCCAATTTAACTTAAAGATCGAAACACGAATTTCGAGATTAGATACAGAGTTGCCACCCAGATCAGCTCATCCGAGAAATCCCGGTACAGCTCCCTACCAAGTGTAGACGCGGTACCTAATCCAGAGATTCGAGGTTCGGGTAACATATATACTAATCCTCACTTATTTTTAATTATTATTTCATAACGTAATGTTGCATTCACTTAATTCTACTCATTTTATCTTCTTTTAATTATTCATCGATGCTCATACAAATGACATAAATATAAATATTAAAATAAAGTGCGGAAAAATAAAAGTGCGGAAAAGTAAATCAGAGGCCAAATTATACAACCTAAGAAAAAGAAAACTCTCATCCTCACCATTTATAACCGCCTACTATACACGATAATCTAAGAAATTACAATCGCCTAATTACACGAGATAATCTATCAAGTACATTAAAAATAAAAAAAGACAAAAATAAAAGCTGCATCCAAATACGGTTAGCACAAATAATCAAGGCATACAAAAGACTCAAATAGGACAGAATAGAGATTCGTAGGAGCGGGGACATACATTTGGGGGGTAACCGAGTCGACCCGATCGGTCTGACCGGTTAGACCTGTAAAACGGTTTTTTGAAACGCCCTATGGGTTTTGTGGGTGAAAAACCAAATTTGAAAATGGTTTGGCTCATTTACATGCATTTTTCCAACTTTAGTGGGTCGGATATCCCGGGACCCGGGGGTCCCGTTCGTGTGTGGGCCTAAGTTAAACATTCACCTAGGGTCCAAAAAGAATGTAAACATGCCAAAATTTAGTTTTGAATAGGAAAAGAGTGCAAAATTATAAGTTTAGGGCCCAAAAGGGCAAAACTGTAATGCCCTACAGTCGAGCGACTGTAGGGCATTACAGCTGCGCTGCTGTAACACCTACAGTCGAGCGACTGTAGTGCTCCAGAATTGATTCCAATATTCTTTTCTCGTTTTTGAAAACCGCTTTGCAAATTTAATGATTTTGGAGGGTTTGGGATTTCTAGACATATACTAAAATCAATAAAATGGATTTGAAACGGACCGAATCAAATCCGGAAATCCCTAATCCTTCAAAATCACCAAACTTTAAATTACATCCATCAATCAAAATCAGAAAACTAGGAATCTAAGCACATAGGGATGTAATTGGGCCGATAATAAACATAAAGAACATATTTAATTGAAAAACGAAAGCGTTATCGGACGATTTTGGGGCATTCAGAGCTTCTGCCCCAGAGATTACAGTTGAGCGACTGTAATCAGAAGATTATAGCCGGGTGACTATAGGTCACAGTCGCACAGCTGTAGATTACAGCCGGGCGACTGTGATCTTAATCGAGGCGGCTGTAATCAAAACCACTCCTGGAATTGTAAAAATTTGAAAAAAAATAATAAACAACACCCAGAATGAACAAAAATGGATTTTTAAGGCCTCTTAGAATGTTACCTGGTCTGTGTTCCTGTGTTTGGATCACCAAGGATGGATTCGGATACAGGAAAGCATCTTACAGTCATGAACAAGCCGAAAAATGCACGATCTTTGAAGCCTGGATGAAACCCCTAGAGAGATTGAGTGAGTGATGACGGTTTAACAACACCCTACAACCGTTTCTATTTGTTTCGTTGAAATTTTTTAAGTTATTTTTAGATCAAACCCTATTATTTTTCTTAAGAACCCTAGAAAAAGTCCCAAAATCTGTGTTATTGTGTGTTTTTCTCTCCAAATTCTCCAATTTTCTGCCTCCCCTCTGTTCTGTTAACCCTAATCCCGGATACAAGACTTTTTATATCTCCCATTTTGGTTAAAAATCAGAATTAAATGCCGATTTTGGGAAAAAAAGAAGTCTGGTGATTACAGTCGCGCGGCTGTAGTACAGGCGCGCGGCTATAGGCACTATAATTAAGCAACTGTAGTGACCAGATTGGCTTATTTTGTTTAAAAAGACCGACTTAAATGCTGATTTGAACGAAAAAGGAAATCTGATGATTACAGCCGTACGGCTATAATGTACTACAGTCGCACGACTGTAGGCACTACAGTCGAGTGACTGTAGTCACCAGATTGTCTTATTTGCTTATTTTTCATTCTTTTCTTTGGTTTTCTTAAATACTCACTAGAATTCCTTCAGGGCTCCATACCAAGACTTATCCCACACATTTGGGTCATCCGGGACATTTCTGACATTATTCCGGTCGGTCTGAATCCGCTTCATGCTTATTCGTGAAAAAGGCAGCAATGACTTTCATCACAGAGGTCTAAAAAAACCCGTGCTCACAGGTGCTTCATAAAGATACTTCATCAAATCCACTTTGGCCACAGCCTGCACTTTATATGACTGGAAGTAATGGCGCAACTTCTTAGTCAGCCAAATCATTGCTACACATGTCTTCTCCACTAGTGTGTACTTGGTTTCATACTCCAACAGCTTTTTGCTAAGATATTAAATAGGTTACTCCTTCTTGCCATCCTGTTCTTGTGCCAGCATTGCCCCTATGGAGGAATCTTCAACAGCCAAATACAAAATCAAAGGCTTTCCCGAAACTGGTGGGCTCAGAACTGGCTGACTTACTAGGTAAGCTTTGATTTTTTCGAATGCCAACTGACATCTGTCACCCCACATAATCGGTTGATCTTTCTTTAACAGCTTGAAGATCGGCTCACAAGTGGAAGACAACCGTGCTATGAAGCGATTGACATACTGTAAGGAACCCAAGAAAGATCGGACTTACTTTCTATTTTTGGAGTTGGCATATCTCGAATAGCCTTGATTTTATCTAGGTCCATTTCTATTCCTCTCTGGCTGACTACATGACCCAACAGCTTCCCTGATGTGACTCTTATGCACTTCTTAGGGTTAAGTCATAAGTTATACTCTCCAATACGTGTAAGAAATCAATCCAGGATGGCAGGATGCTCCTCCTGGGTCATTGATTTAACAAGCATATCATCGACATACACTTTGACTTCTTTATGGATCATATCATGTAGCAATGTTGTGACAGCCCTTTGGTAGGTGGCTTCAGTATTTTTCAACCCGAAGGGCATTACTCTGTAGCAGAAAGTGCCCCACTTTGTGATGAATGATGTCTTCACTTTATCAATCACATCCATCAAGATCTGGTTATATCCTAAAAACCCATCCATGAATGAATACATTACTGCCTTAGCTGCGCTATCAACCAGGACATCGATATGAGGCAGTGGGAAGTTATCTTTTGGGCATGCTTTTTTCAAATCCCTTTAGTCGACACACACTCTGACCCTTCCATCCTTTTTAGGTACTGGAACGATGTTCACTAGCCATTCTGTGTATTCAACTACTTCAAGGGACTTGGCTTCAATCTGCTTAGCCACTTCTTCTTTCACCAATGTAGCCCATTCTGTTCTCAGTCTTCTCAGCTTCTGCTTTACCGGCTTGAACTTAGGGTCCGTTGGGATCTTATGAACTGCTATTTCCATGTCAACACCTGGCATATCCTCGTATGACCAAGCGAAAGCTTTAACATGTTTTTGCAATATTTTTGTCAATTCTCTCTCTTCCTCGGGTTTTAATTCATATGAAATGAATACCATTTTGGGATTTTCATTTGTACTTATATTGATTTCATGCAATACAGTGTCATAAATGCTAAATATGCTTAATGGCGACTCAAATGCATGCACAAAATTATCAGGATAAACATCACACAAGTAAGCAAATTGAGATTTCATTGCATTAAACTTGTTATAGAGTACATCATTCACATTGAAAATGGAAGAAATAGATACAACGAAATCCCTTTCATCCTCCACAGGCAGAGGGCCTTACATTTCTTCATCTTTCTTGTTCAGCTCCAGGACATTGTCCAGATCTATAGCTACTTTGGCCTCTTGTTTAGCAGAGATAGCAGTCTCCCGATCTCAGCTATTTGCGCCTTAGCCTTCTTCATGATCTCAGCTATTTTGGCAACCACAGAATTCAGACTTGCCTCAGTCAACAGCTCCTTCTTGGACCCTTCTTTGGATTTTGCAAAGACATTGCTTAGGGCGATAGCCAGTGCCTCCAAAATTGCTTCCACAGACTGAGTGCAGATCTTTTCTTCGGCTTTCTCCTTGGACACCTCCGTTGCTTTTGCTATCACCTCAGATGGCTCATTCTATGGAATGATAGGCTTAACAACTGGCTTTTCCACTGTTGCAGGTGCTACTGGCTCTTCCCAGCTCTTTTCAAAGTCCACAATATCAGAGAATATCTTAAAGCCCGGGTATCCAATACCCCCGACTCTCACTGGCTCAGCTTGACCCTTATACAGCTCTTCTCCTACCTTAATGAACGGCTTCATCATGGGCTTGCCATTCTTTCCTCTCTTTAGACTTTTCTCCTCAGATGCCCCTGCTATGTAGCCTATGCCAAACTCCTCGGCTTTCCAGAATCAATGTTAAATTTGGGCACACCTTGTAAATTAGCTCCAAGTCCCATACCCGAAACAAAATTCTGTTTGTGGAGGTACTTAGACAACCATTCTGGCATATAGTTCTCATAGATGACCATTGGAGCATTCATGGTTTCCTCCCCACTAACCATGGCAACTTGGAATCCGTTGAATGGTATGATCTCTTTATTAACCGCAGCGATCACGGACTGAGAGTCTGCCTCAACTGTCATGACTTCATTACCCATTGAGAATTTTATCTTCTGGTGTAGAGTTGAAAGGACCCCTCTAGTGGGTGAAACCATGGCCTCCCCAACAGCAAGGAGAAGGTAACTGGAATGTCAATCACTGTAAAGGTGACCATCGACTTAACCAGTTGTGAGCGGACGACGCGTTTTCGACGGGACGCGGGACTCCCTTTCGGAATGGGGTGCCACGATCTCGGGCGGGCACCTCCCTCGCGTGGGGTTTTTATAATGGAAAACCGCGTTTTGGAAAATAAATAGAATTAATACGTAAAAGAACCGAGACCTAAGTCTCGATGGATGTTGTAGGAGTCGCCACCCGGCTCAGCTCAACCGGGAAATTCTTATGTAGCTGAACCGGATGAACGGCCGCTACACTATCCAGAGATTCGGGTCCGGACAAGTCCCTTATTTCGTGTCTAATTAAAATAAATATTGTCAATGTTCTCGAATGGTATCTCAAAATCTAAAGTCCATTTTATTGAATATGAAAAGCATACAGCGCGCATACAAAATATTTAATACAAAAATAAGGAAAGGAAATAAATATTAATTGGCTTACAACCAAATCGAATGGAAAATAAAAACTCTCGCCTCACTTATACAATCGCCTAGAATACACGAAAATCTAAAAATAATTACAACCGCCTAAATACACGATTTAATCTATTAAGATACATCAAAAATAAAAATAAAAATAAAAATAAATTAAACCTGCAAAACAGAGGGTTAGCACAATATATACAGCACGCCACAATTAGGACTCAAACAGACAGAATGGGAAATCAGGAATTGGGGGCATGCATTTAGGGGATAACCGGGTTGGCTCGGCTAGCCGTCCCGGTTAGACCTGGAAAACATTTTAAAACGTCCCTGTATTTTTGGTTTTGTGGAAAAAATCATTTTAGAAGACATTTTTCCGGTTTACATGCATTTTTACATATTTAAGTGGGTCGGTTTTCAGGAGAACTGGGTCTCCGTCGTTGAATTGTTCTAAATGCAATTTTTACTAAAAATCGAATCTATGGTCGTGATGCATACAACAAAATTCATTTTGATGATTTTTGGGGTTTTCCTAATTTTTGGACAAAAGTTGAAATTCAGATTCTGGAATAATGATTACAGTCGTACGACTGTAGTTTACAGTCGTGCGACTGTAATCGGTCCAGGACCAGAATTTCGCCAAAAATCATTGAAAATCAAAATTTGAGGGAAATAACTCTGGAAATTAAGAACAGTCGTACGACTGTATATACAGTCGTACGACTGTTCATGCAAACCAAGAACAGTCGTACGACTGTTCTTAATTTCCAGGAACAGAAATACGAAAATGCAGCAAAAAATGCACAAAATTCACTCCAAACACCCAGAAAGCGAGAAAAAGTGTGAGGAAAAGAGATGACTACCTTTTTAGAAGCTATTCCAAGTCGTTTTGACCCCTGGCGTCGCTCCAATCCCAACAAATTCGCACTTTTTCCTTTGAAATGGAGGTTGGGAGTTTGAGTCCAAAAATCCAAATTTGCAAGGGATTCTGATTGTTTAAGTCCGAGTTCTTGATTTGTTTGAGTAGTTAACTGATTAACCTAAGGATTTCTAACAAGTTTTAGGCTTAATTTCGAGAATTGAAGAAAATCAAAGAGGAAGAAAAGTGAGTTTTTTGTGGTTTTCTTTTTCTCTCTCTTCTCTTTCTCTCTCTAAGTTTTTTTTTTCACCCGAAATCTCTCCCCTTTCTTTCTCCTTTTTCTCTTTTTCTACTCTCTGCCTCTACCTTGCTTGCTGCCAAACCCGAGCAATTAATGCTCCTCCTCTTTTTCTTCCATTTCTACTGCAGAGGTATGGGCCTCTGCAGTCTGCCCGACATTACAGTCGTACGACTGTAGCAATAGTCGTACGACTCTCTTTTCTTTTTTTTTTTTTTTTTTTTTTTTTTTTTTTTTAAGTATAGAAAATTCCGGCGCTTACAGCTGCCCCTCGCGTGATCAAATTCGACATCTAGCTCCAGGTCCATAATACCTGCGATGATGAATTCGAGAGCGTGAACCAAAGCGCCGCGAACGCTGGAATGAACCTTTTGATGAGATAGGCCGATGCCGGGTCTAGGTTACCCGAGGCGACACTGAGGAGGAAATAAGCCGATATCAGGTCTATGTTACCCGAGGCGATGCTGGAGATGAGATTAGCCGATATCGGGTCTATGTTACCCGAGGCAAAATTGATGAAGAGATTAGCCGATATCAGGTCTATGTTACCCGAGGCGAGTTGATGAAGAGATTGGCCGATACCGGGTCTATGTTACCCAAGGCGAGTTGATGAAGAAATTAGCCGATATCAGGTCTATGTTACCCGAGGCGATATTGATGAGGAGATTGGCCGATATCAGGTCTATGTTACCCGAGGCGAAATTGATGAAGAGATTGGCCGATATCAGGTCTATGTTACTCGAGGCGATGCTGGAGATGAGATTAGCCGGTACCAGGTCTATGCTACCCGAGGCAAAATTGATGAAGAGATTGGCCGATATCAGGTCTATGTTAGTCGAGGCGATGCTGGAGATGAGATTAGCCAGTACCAGGTCTATGCTACCCGAGGCGGACTTGCTGGGGAAATAGACGAAGCTGATCTGGGCCGATACCGAGTTTACATTACTCGAGGCGGATCTGCTGGGGAGCTTGGATGATGAAGTGGATCTGGGCCGATACCGAGCTTACATTACTCGAGGCGGACTCGCTGGAGAAAGTTGAGATAATGGAGCGGGCCTGGGCCGATACCGAGTTTACATTACTCGAGGCGGATCTGCTGACTTGCTGAGGATGTTGAGCTGGGGATGAATTCCTGCACTTAAAATGGCAAGTCTTCATTCCTTGATCGAGAGATTTTTGAACAAAAATTTTTGCCCCTTCGATCAAGAATGAAGACTAGCCGGGGATAAATAATTGATATATGCAATGTATGGATGCATGTTGATGTATATGTACATGTATGTATTTTCCGTTATTGGATGTTTCTGTCCTCTGCTGGGGAGATATGTTGTGCCCCTGGTTGATTTTGCTTTTCTTGGGGCATTGTTTGATGATTATCAAAGAAGCGAGGTGACTGCTGGGGGAATGATCATAGTATTCCTTGTAGAGATTCCGCTGGGGAAGAGCGTGACAGCTTGACTGGGGAAACAATTGTGGTGTTCTTTGTGTAGACTACACCAAGAGGAAACAAGGCTGTTTTGCGGGGGAGTAATTGATGGTGTTCTTTATGTAGACTCCGCTGAGGAATAGTATGGGAAACTCTGCTGGGGAGTACTGAGGATGTTCTGTTTTCTTTTTTTTTTTTTTTTTTTTTTTTTTTTTTTTTTTAGCTCTAATTTTTGCCTGGGTTGCCCCAAATCAGGTTTTCAACCCAGCGAGCCGCTCTCACTTTTGCCTAAGGCGCCTTTTCGGTTTTCGCCTTAGCGAGCTTTTCATATGCCCTAACTTTTGCCTAAACTGCCCAATATGGGTTTTCAGCTTAGCGGGCCGCTGTAATTTTTACCTGAGGCGCCTTTTCGGTTTTCACCTCAGCGAGCTTTTCATATGCCCTAACTTTTGCCTAAACTGCCCAATATGGGTTTTCAGCTTAGCGGGCCGCTCTAATTTTTACCTGAGGCGCCTTTTCGGTTTTCACCTCAGCGAGCTTTTCTTTTTTTTTTTTTTTTTTTTTTTTTTTTTTTTTAAAGATCTGACTAAAATGATGTTGTGACCCTTTACTACTGGTCCGGGAAGATGAACTAGATTTTAGAGGACGATGAGAAATTTTAAATTGCATGTATTTGATACATTTTCATTTGTCAAATAATGCGATGATATCGATCAGTTGAATGCAAAGTGCTTTCTTTGAATGTGTGTTTATGCAAGATAACTTTGTTTGTGCATTTGTCATAACCATGCAAATATATTTAAACAAACACTTCACTTTATTGATGAAGTCAAAATGAGTACATTTGAAACAAGTTGGTTCCCGAATGGTACAGATTTCACATTAAGTCAGAATCCGTCACCAGTCGTCCTTTTCAGGTTTTCCGGCTGATCATTTTCTCTCGTGTCTTAACTTTTGCCTAGACCACTCTTTTCGAGTTTTCAGCCTAGCAGATCTCTTTTCTTTTCTCTTTTTTTTTTTTTTTTTTTTTATACATGATAAAGCTTTAGCCTGTCTTGGTTGATCGGGTTGGTGAACTCGTTTCCATCCATGTCCATGATGCTGACAGCGCCTTTTGATAACACCTTCTTCACCACATAGGGTCCTTCCCAGTTAGGTCTGAACTTGCCCCTAACATCAACATTTGAAGGCCTTAGTTGCTTTAGGACCAAATCTCCTGCTTTCAACTGCCGCTTGGAGTACTTCACATTTCGATTATAGGCTCTAGCCATTCTGCGCTGATACATTTGCAGGTGGTCCAGTGCTTTTAGTCGCCTTTCATCTAGTGCAGCCAACTGTTCATACCTGGCTTGAACCCATTCAGTCTCTGGCAATTGAGCTTCCAGGGCAACTCTGAGTGATTTGAGTTCTATCTCCACTGGTAACACTGCTTCCATTCCATATACCAAGGCGTAAGGAGTTTCTCCTGTTGGCGTTCTGACACTGGTCCTGTAACCCCAAAGAGCATAAGGCAGTTTATCAGCCCAATCCCTATAAGTGGTTACCATTTTTGACAAGATCTTCTTTATTGCCTTGTTAGCTGCTTCTACTGCACCATTAGCCTGTGGTCTATATGGAGAGGACTTATGATGTTCAATTCCATGCTTTGCAAATAGCTCAGCTGTTGCCCCTTGAAACTGTACTCCATTATCAGTTACTATGTGGTGAGGAATCCCGTACCGAGTGAAGATATTTCTCTGGATAAACTTGACCATTTGCTTGGCTGTAACATTAGTGAAGGATTCCGCTTCGACCCATTTGGAGAAATAATCAACTGCCACAACTATGAATCTATGCCCGTTTGATGCAGCTGGATGAATTTCACCAATCATATCTATCCCCCATGCTGAAAACTGTTGGGATTCGTCACGGGAAACCGAACGATAAAAGCGGAAATACGCGTCGATTTCCTCGAATCCGGCCCAGGAGCTTAAGATGTGGAAATCAAAAACTTAAAGCATAAAAGGAGGGTTTCAAAAACTTACCACAAAGTCTCTCTAAGAGACGGATGCAGACTGCAGAAATCAAGTGTAGATTCCCTCCAACGTCACGTACACGAACGGCTCTCGGACCGAAACCCGTGCTAGCGACTCGGATGACAAGAAGAGAGCGAGAGAGGGCTGCCCACAACAAGAAATATGGCTGTCCCTATTTCTTTCCAAAAGAAATATCTATCTATCCAAAGATAGAACCAATTTTCTCAAGTGTGCACCCAATTTCTTTCCATAAGAAATAATGCATCAAAGTTGGCCAAAATTCTTTTCAATTCTTTTCAAGAATAGATAAATATCCCACGGCCAAGCAAGGTGAGTCTTGGCAGATTTTTTTATTCTCTTTTCACTTAAAGAAAAGAAGATCAACACAAGGAAAGCAAAGTCCAACTTTGCTTCATCAAAGTCAAACCTATGACTCATCCATATGACTCACCATGCTAATGATGAAAAGAATGACTCATCCTCTCTTGCCAACAATAACATTCGGCCAAAAGAAGGATTGGTGATCCCACCTTCATCATTTCCTTACCATAAAGGAAAAGCAAGATGCAAGGTGGCAAAGTCCAACTTTGCCCCATCATATGTCCTACCAATGACTCACCATTCTTTCATTGGTCCATAAGAATATGTCATCATCATTTTTGTCCATAAAATGACTCACAATTCTTACTAATTCCATGCAAAATTTCGGCCAACATATCCCATTAAATGTAGCCTTTATTCCTTTAAAAGCCCAAGCCTAATTTTAATCCCATTGTTTTAATTAATTGCAAATGCAACTTTAATTTAACATGTATGCATATATATATTATACCATATAATATATTACATACATTTAAATTAAAATTCATTTGCCCTAGTAATTTAATCAAGGGATTAAATTAGACATACATAAAATGAGATACATGTAAACCTATACATGTATAAGAATATTTCCACCTAGGAAATAATCCCATAAATTAATTCATTGAATTAATTATGAGAAGGCCAAAATAAATATTAACTATATCACTTTGATCAATCCAATTGAGTCATATAATATAATTAATATATCTCTCTCTCTTCAAACGTGTATACTCCAAGTACACACTTAATCCGACTAGTTAAAGTCCAGACGTTCAATGTGTACGATCCAATGGGCCCGTCTTTATGTTGGCAGTAGGCCAAGGCCCACAGACTACAGGCGGGCTCTAGCAAGCCACTGTAGCCCCCAATTAAGACGGAGTAAGCAGTCCAACTGAAAACGTAACCCTATAGTTTGAACTTGTAAATCCCATGTCGCTGATATCGGTGTCCAACACAGAGGCATGGAAGTATCACCCTCCTTGTGTCTGGACCTTGACTTGATACCGAATGAACTGATGCTCACAAACAAGATCCAATCTTGTTTGGGTGCGGCCGCACACTTATCAGTAACATTCTTCAAGAGGCCGATGATATCGTCTCAGTGAATCACTGAGTGACATTCCCTTCTGCATATCCATAGTGCTGCCATGTTTACTAACACACCCGAACGTACCCATACTTGGCACCCTTTTACAGGCCCGTTAGGCGTACACCAAAGTGTGCCACTTCACATGCAACACCATCATATGGTCTGGTTGAAGGACTTATACAAGTACTACGCGAGAATCATTTGTGATACTATACCATGTAGATTCCCGTTAAGTGGATCAATCCAGTACCATGCCCTTTTTGCATGTACCCAGTAACCTGGTTGACATTCCATGTTCTATGACCGGTAAGACACCGCCATACAACCAGGCTAATGATAGTCTTTAGTTCCATTCATTCCCATGATTGGAACAGACTACGGATAACTTTATGGCCATATCGTTTTCCCTATCCACGGTCTTACTGCCAAGTGCCTCACACTTGACAACATGGATATGGATATGTCCATTGGATACTCTATTTAAAATATAGCACAAGACATATAATAAATAGATTAATGCCTTTATTTCCTTGACACAAATTATAATACATAAAGTTTACATTACTGTACAAATGTATTATACAAACACAAGGACCAATGCCTCGGGACTAGGGCATTTCCAACAATCTCCCACTTGCACTAGTACCTACTAGGCATGGGTCTAATCCCTATAGATCTAGTATAACCTTCGTGCACAGGCGTAGCCAAGCATGTTGGTCAAAAGATCTGCGACATTGTCTTTGGTGTCCACTCTTTGTAATGAGATCTCACCCCCTCAGCGATTTCTCGCAATAGGTGAAACTCCCTGAGTTCGTGCTTCGTGTATATGTGTGACCGAGGCACATAGCTTGTGCAACAGCCCCGCGTTATCACAGAAGATATCAACTGGTTACTGGATAGTTGACACTACCCCCAGTAGCATGATAAACTTCATTATCCACACAGCTTCCCTAGCTGCTTCACACGTTGCAGTGTACTCAGTTCCTGTGATAGAAATCGCGATGGTCAATTACTTGGATCCTCTCCAATAATAGCACCACCATTTAGCATGAACCCATACCTATACTGCGACTTATATTCATCCTGGTCGGTCTGGAAGCTTGCATCAGTGTACCTAGTAACTGACAGCTCTTCCTAACCTTTATGCACTAAGAAGCTATCCTTAGTCCGGTTAAGGTACTTCAGGCTTGCTTTGACAGCCTACCTGTAATCCATTCAGGATTCGGCTCATCATACTTAGTGCAAAGCCCACATCAGGTCTTGTACATAGCATGGAGTACATGATTGCTCCTATAGCCGAAGCATTTAGTACCAATTCATGTTCTCCCTATCCTGCCTTGTCTTAGGACAGTACTTCTTGCTAAGTTTCAGCTCATGACCCATTGGCAAGAAACTTTTCTTAGCCTGGTCCATGCTGAATCTTTTTAGAACTATGTCTATGTACTTGGCCTGACTTAGGCCTAGAAGCCGATTGGATCTAACCCTGTAGATCCTGATCCCTAGGATCGTCTCAGCTTCGCCTAAGTCCTTCATTGCGAAGCACTTACACAACCATTACAATTCCCTTGTAGTGTTGGTATGTCGCTTCCAATCAGAAGGATGCCATCCGTTTGTAATACCAGGAGAATTACTATGCTCCCACTAAACCTCTTATACACACCCTTAAAGGTATTGTCGGCCTATAGCTTATAGCACCACTTGCAACCTATTACCTTAGCACTTGGAGGTGAATCAACCAGGTTCCAAACCTGATTATCGTACATAGATTGCAAATCCACCACCATGGCAGACAGTGGGCTAGCTATAGCCAACTAGTAGGTTTTAAGCTCCTCTTCATCCAAGACAAAAGGAGCGTGATCATTAGAAACAAAAACCGATGTTTCTCATGTTCCTGATGATCCCTACCAGACCTTTTAGGTCCTTGTGTGACCTGGGCTGGTGCTTCCCCTTTTGGAAGCTTCACCCTGGTCTCCGAGTTATCCTTTTAGGAGTTTCTGAGCTTTACTTCCCTGAGTTCAATATCGCTCCCACTGTCTTTCTTGGAAAGAAACCCCTTTTCAAGAAGGACCCCCTATCAAGCCATGAACACCTTGTTCTTACCAGGGTTGTAGAAGTAATACCCTTTGGTTTCCCTAGGGTAGCTCACAAACAGGCATTAGTCGGTTTTGGGTGCTAGTTTTTCTCACAGTCAATTTCTTGACTTGTGCATAACAACCCCAAATCCATAAGAAAGACACATTTAGGCACCCTGCCCATCCATATTCCAAATGGGGTCTTTCAAAGCCTTAGTCGGAGTATAATAGAAAATGAGAGCCATTGTCTCAAGAGCGTATCCTTTGCAAAAACTTATTGGGAGAGAGGCATGACTCATCGTTTGAGCGGACCATGTCCAACAGGGTCCTATTCCTCCGTTCGGAGCGGACCATTCCATTGTGGTGTTCCTGGAGGAGTGAGCTGTGGAACTATTCCATGCTCTCTCAAAATGAGTCAAACTATAGGCTTATATGCCCACCACCTCGGTCCAACCGAAAGGCTTTGATATTTCTGCCTAGTAGGTTCTGTACTTCGTTCCTTACTCCCTTGAACCTATCAAGGGTCTCAGACTTATTTCATTGCATAGGCATAGCCATTTCTGATGAAATCATCTGTGAAGGATACGAAGTATAGATGTTCACCCCTGGTTGCTATGCTTATCGGTCCATATAAATCTCAATGCATTAGGTCCAATAAGCTAGCGACCCTTTTAGCCTCCTTGCTAAAAGGTTCTTTAGTCATTTTACCTTATAAGCAAGACTCGCATATATCAAGTGACTCCATGTCAAATGATCCTAGGATTCAAGCTATGTGAAGCCTAGCTATGCGCTTCTTGTTTATGTTGCCTAAATGACAATGCCAAAGGTAAACCGGATTAAGTTCGTTAGGCTTAACCCTTTAAGTATGTATAGTATAGACATGATTAGTTTCATTTAGATCCAGGATATAAGACATTATTTAATAGAGCTACTCCATAAAATAATTCTTTTCTAGATAAACCCTTTTTACTATTATTAATAGTAAATGTACATCCAGAAATATCCAAAACTGAAACAGAAATAATATTCTTGTACATAACAGGTACAAAATAACATTGTTTCAGCAGTAACAAAACTAATCTACTAGGCATCATAGCTGGTCCCGCTGATCTTTATGGCAGCAACCCTTGCTCCATTTCTGACCTGCAAGTCCACTTGTCCCGATCCCAGTGATCTCCTGTTCTTAAGTCCCTGCACATTCAACAAATGTGAGAACCACATCTAGTATCCAATACATAAGATGTTGAAACAGAGGTTAATGTCTATGACATATATACCTGATGAAGACACGCCCTGCGTCTTCCTTTTCTCTCCCAAAAGCTTGGGACACGATCTTTTCCAATGTCCAGCCTGCTTGCAACCGAAGCAGACATCCTTGGAACGGGCCTTGGGCTGGGCTTTAGCCTTTTTAGCCTTGGCTTCCTTAGCCTTGGCCTTGGCCTTTGCCTTGCCTTTAGCGAAAAGAGGTTTCCCCTTGTTAACCTCAAGCACCGGCGGAGTCTTCTTGATCGACAGTTCAGCGAGCTCAAGCATCCAATGCAGCTCACTAACAGTACGGTCCATCCCTTGCTTGTAAAATTTTAGGATGAATTGATCATAAGAATCCGGTAAAGAAGCCAGGATCGTGCTAACCGCCAGCCCCCGTGAGATAGGCGTTCCGAGACGGGCTAAATTATCCAGATAGCCCTTCATCTTGAGCACGTGTGCACTCACAGATGTCCCGTCTCCCATCTTACAGCTGCGGAATGCCTTGTGGATCAGGTACCTTTCCTGATAAGCTTGCTCATAAAACATCTCGTTAAGAGTTGTCATTATAGCAAAGGCCTGATGATCCAAGAACTGCTTTTGCAATTCAGGAACCATACTAGCCAACATCAGGCATGTCACATCCCGGTTATCTTTTACATGTGCCAAGTATTCCTCCAGCTGGGCAGCCGGTGGATTACTCCCCGTTGGCACAACCGGTACAGGCTTTTCGAGCACATACTCTTTAGACTCTTGTCTCAGAACTTTCCTTAAGTTCATAGACCAGTCCCAAAAGTTAGGGCCGGAAAGCTTGTCCCATTCCAAGAAAGATCGCAGTGATAAAGTATCAATCGTAGCCATTGGTTTCTTCACAGAAAAAATACGAGTGTAAATAAAGGACTTAACATGTTCTTCCCATATTATAATTAATAATGAATCGTGTTATTAATTAACTCGAGTTGTTGGGCTCATGGGCCGAGATCCATATTATATCAAGATATAGCCAGACGAGGGCCTGGAACAACTATACCCCAATTTTTAGGTAGGAACGCCGTCCAATCCCAACCTAGGGACTCTCGGTTTGATGGGTCTGTTGGCACTTACCCATCTGTGCTTAGGGCCAGGAACATCCTACTACCCACGCTAAGTCAAAACCTCCATCCAAGTGTTAGAGTAACCAATACTCCAACCCAATACAAAATGACGATACTCCAGTGCATCCGACGAGGGTTGGTCTACAGCTGGCCTATCCCCACTTCGAGTAGGTTATGAATGAGGGAAGCACTTTTAAGAGACTTAGTAATTACCTTTTGGTTATTAGATTCAATTAATAACGGCTTAGATGCATAGGCGGGTGAAATAGGGTTTGTACATACATTCTCACATGTAAATAAATAAAGCATAATTAAATAAAAATGAAATGCTATGGGCCAAAATTTACATCCTAATATAATTCTAGTAAACCTATACTAGAACGACATCAGGTGGGCCGCATCCTCATCCTTCTAGCACGCCAATCCAATCGGCTTCTTCTTTACATAATTCCATAATAAACACATAAAATAAAATTACATAAAAAGAAAACGGCTCGTAGGCCGTATTTACCAAAAGAATATTACAACCCAATAAAATAAGGCCCAAAACATCCATTCATGCATTTAATCATACATCCATGTAAACCAATACATACAATTTATAAACATGTTAAATGCATGAATTAATCCCATTTCAAATATGTCCATAGCCATTATTTTGAAATCGCCAAATTTTGGCCAATCATGGTTCTAAACCCGTGCGGGCTTTGGGCCTCCAACCCAGGCACAATTGCTCCCAATCCAATTGGAAAACCATGAATTCCAAAATTAGCCGTCCAGGTAATCGTGCCAAGAAAACCCGAACCAATTTCAATTAACCGTATTAATTTCTCCAAAATTAATATCGCATGAACGAAAAATAAATTTCATTCATAAAACATGCGCATAAAATTTCCAAAATGAAACACGCATAAAAACAATTAAAATTTTAAAACCCCACACGCATAAAAATTACCAAAATTTAAACACGCATATTTTTAAAATTTTAAATCCGACCCGGCCCAAAAATCCCGCGAAATCCAAATTCGGGCCCGGCCCGCTGCGCGGGGCAGCCGCGGCGCTGCTGCCCAGCAGCAGCCCCGCCGCCGCGCAGCTGCTGCCCAGCAGCAGCCTGCTGCTGGCGTGCAGCAGCTGCTGGCGCGCAGCAGCCCTGCTGCCCAGCAGCAGCTGCTGGCCAGCAGCAGCCCAGCTGCTGCCGAGGCAGCAGCCAGCAGCAGCTGCTGCCTGTGGCGCCTAGCGCCGCAGGCAGCGGCTGCTGCCCCCGTTTCGACCCGAAACGGTCCGTGATTTTTTTTCGCATAAAAACAACATGAAATTAAATCACCAAGAAATAAAATCATGCAATGGAAAAATAAATCTAGCATAAACCTATATGCAAAAATAAATTTCCATAATCAAAACACAAATAGAAAAAATAAACAAAGCATAAACCAATATGCAAAAATTTTCCATTTGCAAAATTCAAGGGGCAAAATCACAAACCCGAAACCAAAAGAATCCCGTCCACAAAAATCGCCAATTTTAAAACGCGGGATCCGCCAAGTTAAAGATTTCCACGGATCAAAAGCCCGCTCTGATACCACTGTTGGGATTCGTCACGGGAAACCGACCGATAAAAGCGGAAATACGCGTCGATTTCCTCGAATCCGGCCCAGGAGCTTAAGATGTGGAAATCAAAAACTTAAAGCATAAAAGGAGGGTTTCAAAAACTTACCACAAAGTCTCTCTAAGAGACGGATGCAGACTGCAGAAATCAAGTGTAGATTCCCTCCAACGTCACGTACACGAACGGCTCTCGGACCGAAACCCGTGCTAGCGACTCGGATGACAAGAAGAGAGCGAGAGAGGGCTGCCCACAACAAGAAATATGGCTGTCCCTATTTCTTTCCAAAAGAAATATCTATCTATCCAAAGATAGAACCAATTTTCTCAAGTGTGCACCCAATTTCTTTCCATAAGAAATAATGCATCAAAGTTGGCCAAAATTCTTTTCAATTCTTTTCAAGAATAGATAAATATCCCACGGCCAAGCAAGGTGAGTCTTGGCAGATTTTTTTATTCTCTTTTCACTTAAAGAAAAGAAGATCAACACAAGGAAAGCAAAGTCCAACTTTGCTTCATCAAAGTCAAACCTATGACTCATCCATATGACTCACCATGCTAATGATGAAAAGAATGACTCATCCTCTCTTGCCAACAATAACATTCGGCCAAAAGAAGGATTGGTGATCCCACCTTCATCATTTCCTTACCATAAAGGAAAAGCAAGATGCAAGGTGGCAAAGTCCAACTTTGCCCCATCATATGTCCTACCAATGACTCACCATTCTTTCATTGGTCCATAAGAATATGTCATCATCATTTTTGTCCATAAAATGACTCACAATTCTTACTAATTCCATGCAAAATTTCGGCCAACATATCCCATTAAATGTAGCCTTTATTCCTTTAAAAGCCCAAGCCTAATTTTAATCCCATTGTTTTAATTAATTGCAAATGCAACTTTAATTTAACATGTATGCATATATATATTATACCATATAATATATTACATACATTTAAATTAAAATTCATTGGCCCTAGTAATTTAATCAAGGGATTAAATTAGACATACATAAAATGAGATACATGTAAACCTATACATGTATAAGAATATTTCCACCTAGGAAATAATCCCATAAATTAATTCATTGAATTAATTATGAGAAGGCCAAAATAAATATTAACTATATCACTTTGATCAATCCAATTGAGTCATATAATATAATTAATATATCTCTCTCTCTTCAAACGTGTATACTCCAAGTACACACTTAATCCGACTAGTTAAAGTCCAGACGTTCAATGTGTACGATCCAATGGGCCCGTCTTTATGTTGGCAGTAGGCCAAGGCCCACAGACTACAGGCGGGCTCTAGCAAGCCACTGTAGCCCCCAATTAAGACGGAGTAAGCAGTCCAACTGAAAACGTAACCCTATAGTTTGAACTTGTAAATCCCATGTCGCTGATATCGGTGTCCAACACAGAGGCATGGAAGTATCACCCTCCTTGTGTCTGGACCTTGACTTGATACCGAATGAACTGATGCTCACAAACAAGATCCAATCTTGTTTGGGTGCGGCCGCACACTTATCAGTAACATTCTTCAAGAGGCCGATGATATCGTCTCAGTGAATCACTGAGTGACATTCCCTTCTGCATATCCATAGTGCTGCCATGTTTACTAACACACCCGAACGTACCCATACTTGGCACCCTTTTACAGGCCCGTTAGGCGTACACCAAAGTGTGCCACTTCACATGCAACACCATCATATGGTCTGGTTGAAGGACTTATACAAGTACTACGCGAGAATCATTTGTGATACTATACCATGTAGATTCCCGTTAAGTGGATCAATCCAGTACCATGCCCTTTTTGCATGTACCCAGTAACCTGGTTGACATTCCATGTTCTATGACCGGTAAGACACCGCCATACAACCAGGCTAATGATAGTCTTTAGTTCCATTCATTCCCATGATTGGAACAGACTACGGATAACTTTATGGCCATATCGTTTTCCCTATCCACGGTCTTACTGCCAAGTGCCTCACACTTGACAACATGGATATGGATATGTCCATTGGATACTCTATTTAAAATATAGCACAAGACATATAATAAATAGATTAATGCCTTTATTTCCTTGACACAAATTATAATACATAAAGTTTACATTACTGTACAAATGTATTATACAAACACAAGGACCAATGCCTCGGGACTAGGGCATTGCCAAATAAACCTTTTCTGAATTGTAGCAGCTCCAAATAAGGCCGTAAGGCTTCTTCTTTTAGTTCCCACTCACCCTGAGCTTGCCTGATCACTAGAAGTGAATCACCGACAATTAAGACATCATTTGCTCCCAAGGTTAATAGAGTCTCCATTCCAAACAAGCATGCTTCGTATTCCGCCCCATTGTTGGTTACGGGAAAGATCAGCCTTTTGGACAAAGGAATGACCTCACTATCCGGTGTTGCTATAAGTACCCCGATCCCGGTGCCTTTTCTATTCACCGCGCCATCGAAGCACATGACCCACCTTTTCACTTCCACCATGGCTAACTGCTTATCAGGGAATTCCAGGTTCTCTGTGTAATCTGATTCTAGGGGCTGGTTTGCCAGAAACTCTGCCACGGCTCGCCCTTTAATGGTTTTCTTCGTGATGTACTCGATGTCGAATTCAGACAAAAGTAACAACCACCTGGACAGCTTCCCAACCAATGCAGGTGCTTCATAGAGGTACTTCATTGGATCCACCTTAGCCACGGCTTGTATCTTGTAGGATTGGAAATAGTGGCGCAGCTTCTTGGTCAACCAAATCATCGCCACACATGTCTTTTCCACCAGTGTGTACTTGGTTTCATACTCCAACAACTTTTTGCTGAGGTAGTAAATGGGATACTCCTTCTTGTCATCTTGTTCCTGTGCTAACATTGCCCCTATAGAGGATTCTTCAACTGCCAAATACAAAATCAGAGGCTTCCCTGGAATTGGAGGACTCAACACCGGTGGCTTTACCAGGTAAGCTTTGATCTTCTCAAAGGCTAGCTGACACTTGTCATCCCACACGACCGGCTGATCTTTCTTTAATAGCTTGAAGATTGGCTCACAAGTGGAAGTTAGCTTGGCTATGAAGCGGCTGACATACTGCAAAGAACCCAGGAATGATCTGACCTCCTTTTCAGTCTTTGGAGCTGGCATTTCTTGGATGGCTTTAATTTTATCTGGGTCCATTTCTATCCCCCTCTTGCTCACTACATGGCCTAACAGCTTCCCTGATGTGACCCCGAATATGCACTTCTTGGGGTTAAGTCGCAATTTGTACTCTCCAATGCGTGTTAGAAATCTATCCAGGATAACAGGGTGTTCCTCCCGGGTTGCTGATTTAACAAGCATATCATCGACATACACTTCAACTTCTTTATGGATCATATCATGCAACAGAGTTGTGACAGCCCTCTGATAAGTGGCACCGGCGTTCTTTAATCCAAAAGGCATCACTCTGTAACAAAAGGTACCCCACTCTGTGATGAACGATGTTTTCACCTTGTCGATCACATCCATCAAAATCTGATTGTATCCCGAGAAGCCATCCATGAAGGAGTACATTGCCGCTTTTGCTGCGCTATCAACTAGGACGTCAATATGTGGCAGTGGGAAATTGTCCTTAGGGCAGGCCTTATTCAAGTCCCTGTAGTCGACACATACTCTGACCCTTCCATCCTTTTTAGGCACGGGGACAATGTTAGCTAGCCATTCCGTATACTCCACCACTTCGAGGAACCTGGCATCTATCTGTTTGGCCACTTCTTCCTTCACCAGTGTAGCCCATTCCGGCCTTAGTCTTCTCAACTTCTGCTTTACCGGTCTGAACTTGGGATCCGTTGGGATTTTGTGCACTGCTATTTCTGTATCTACACCCGGCATATCTTCATACGACCAGGCGAAAGCTTTAACATGTTTTTGGAGTATTCTTATTAATTCTCTTTCTTCCTCGGATTTTAGCTCGTGTGAAATGAGTACCATTTTAGGGTTTTCATCTGTACTTATATTGATTTCATGCAATGCAGTGTCATGATGCTAAATATGCTTGATGGTGATTCAAATGCATGCACAGAATTGTCAGGATAAACATCACACAAGTAAGCAAACTGGGATTTCATTGCATTGAACTTATCATAAAGTACATCAGTTACATTGAAAATGGAAGAAATAGATACAACAAAATCATCTTCATGCTCCACAGGCGGAGGGCCTTGTTCTTCATCAGCTTCCATCTTCCCTTCCAGAGCATCATCTGGGACTGCAGCTTTCTCGGCCAGCTGTGCCTTAGCATTCTCCATAATCTTGGCGATTTCAGCAACCACAGAGTCTAAGTTCACTTTGGCCATCAGTTCTTCGCCAAATCCTTCCTTGGATT
Source organism: Euphorbia tirucalli (assembly GCA_039660915.1). Lineage (NCBI taxonomy): Eukaryota > Viridiplantae > Streptophyta > Magnoliopsida > Malpighiales > Euphorbiaceae > Euphorbia > Euphorbia tirucalli. Next base: position 45,902,990 of record CM077638.1, on the reverse strand, counting down.
TCCCGAAAGCTTTGGTTAATGCAGCAGTCAAAGCTCCCGAGATCACTTCTGTAGCTTCAGCAGAGGTCTTCTTTTCATCTTCTTCCTCGGCCACCTCTATGGTTTCTGTTATCACCTCAGATGATTCTCCTTTCAGAATTTCAAATTCAGCAGTTGCTTTTTCTTCCATTACAGGGGCTACTGGCTCTTCCTGGCTTTTCTCAAAATCCACAACATCTGCAAAGATCTCAAAGCCAGGGTGCTCGACATTTCCAACCAGCACCGGTTCAGGTTGGCCTTTGTAAAGGCTTTCTCCTGCCTTCAGAAATGGCTTCATCATGACCTTGCCATTCTTGTCCTTTTTCAGATTCTTCTGCTCGGATGACCCCTCTACATAACCAAGGCCGTACTGCTTTGACTTTCCCGAGTCGATCTTGAATTCTGGCACACCTTGCAAATTAATTCCGAGTCCCATTCCCGGGACAAAATTCAGCTTATACAGATATCGGGATAGCCACTCTGGCATGTAGTTCTCATAAAGGACCATAGGGGCAGCTGTGGTTTCCTCCTCCTTGATGACAGCAATTTGGAATCCACCAAAAGGAACCACTCCTTCGTCCACTGCGGCTACCATCGACTGGGCGTCTGCCTCAACAGTCACAATCCTGTCATTCATAGAGAATTTAATCTTCTGATGCAATGTGGAAGGAACACCTCCCAAAGGATGGAACCAGGGCCTTCCAAGCAATAGAGAGAATGTGACCGGGATATCGATCACTGTGAAGACAACCGTGGACTTGATGGGCCCAACCTCCACTTCTGTTTCGAATGTCCCTATCACTGTTCTCTTAGAATCATCATACGCCCGAATGACTGTTGAGGACTTCTTCAACACTTCTTCATTCATGCCAAGAAATGGTAGCATTTTCAGTGGGCAAATATTCAGAGCTGAGCCGTCATCCACCATAACGCACGGCATCACCTTATCCATGATATGGGCTCGGATGTAAAGAGCCTTGTTGTGAGCCTTTCCTTCTGCTGGTAGGTCTTTCTCGGAGAAAACAATATTAGGAGCTCCAACATGGACTTTGTCTAGCAAGCAGCACATAGCCTCTGGTGAAGCTATAGGGGAGACTTCGATTTCTGATAGCTTCTTCACTAAAGCCTCCCTATGCTCTTTGGAGGTCATAAGCAAGTGCCACAAACTAGCTTGTGCAGGGGTCTTCTTCAGTTGGGAAATGACTAAATCTTCTTTCTCGATTCTTTCCGGTGCCGAAGTACTGCCCGACCCATTCATCGGTGCTTTATCTTTCGTCTGATCTGCCGGCTGATACACCCTTCCACTTCGGGTCACGTGCTGCACTTCTTGAATTTTCAGCTTTTCAACAACCGGGGGTTTAACAGCTTCTCTTTTGTCAAATTCTTCGTACTCATCTTCAGAGTCAAGATCATCCAGACTTACGGGCTTGACCTCCTTACACCCCTCCTTTTCCTCACATTTAAGCTCCACTTCGGGTTCCCCTACCGCCACTGCCTTAATCGTAGGGTTCGCTTGCAGAACTTGGGCAAATATGAAGTTAGCTGGCAACCCCGATTGGACCATGTTAACCCGCTTCTCAAATGCCGGCAGTGGGTTGGTTTTAGTGCTAGGTTTAGGTGGTTCTTGCAGCTTTCCCTCGTCGATAAGCTTCTGGATAGCATCCCTTAGCTTATAGCAGTTGTTGGTCCGGTGGCCTGTCACCACATGATAAGTGCAGAAGTTATCCTTGTCAGCTTCAGGTGGGAACTCAAATGGCCTCAAAGACTGTAGTAAGCCACCATTCCTACACTTGGCGAATATCTTTGCCAAAGTAAGGGTCCAGGGTGTTATGCCTTGTCCTCCAGGACCCCTATTCTGGTTGCCTTGCTGCTGATTCACAGTAGCCACCTCAACCCGCTTCACTTCTGATGATTGCCCCTGTTTACCGCCGGAACCTGAGCCAGAACCACTACCAGACCCAGCTGCTGCAGTTGATCTATACCCTGAACTGTACCCTGTACTTCTTCCCCCTTTCTGACCAGCTGGCTTCTCCTCTTCGTCCCTTTCTATCTTCATGGCCATGCTATAGACCTCACTAAGCTCCTTGAAGGAATGGAATTTCATGTTGTTCTTGAAAATATCTTTGCTGCCATCAATGAGCTTCTGTATAAGCTCGTCTTCATCAGGGCGGTTCTTTAGGAGGATCATTTTGTTCATCCACCTCTGGTAGTATTCGTCAAAAGGCTCATTGAATTTCTGCTTCACCCTCTCCAAATCATACAGCTTCACCTGGATTTTGGTGTTGAAGCTGTAGTATTTGATGAAGGCTGCTGACAATACTTCCCAGTCGGACTGCTCCTCCTCTGACAGTGAGTTATACCATCCCAATGCACCTCCTTCCAGTGTGGTGGGGAAAAGGTTAATCAATTGTTGCTTTGTAGCGCCTGCTGTTAGCATAACCCGGGCATATAAGTTCACATGGGCCTCTGGCGAGCCCATTCCTTTGTAAGTGGGGACTTTCGGCACTTGAAAGCCGATAGGAAATGTCTCGATGCCCCTACTGATCATGGCATCAACGTTCACCCCCTTCTTGGATTCAGCACTGATCCCGACCCCCTTCTTCAACTGGGCCATGACCTCGTCTAATTCAGAACACTTGGCTTTCATCCTCTGCTCCATAGCTGCCTCTATCTCCTGCAGCTTTTCAAGACTAGTTGAAGCGTCACCACCATGTTGGGACGACTCAGCTTCTTTTTCTTTCCCGGCTCCACTACCACCGGTCTCACCAGCTTCTCTAACCACTGCCCTCATTTCTTCCTTTAACATGTCGCGAAAATCCTGCGACCTGAAGAAATCTCTCAGAACATCAGCCATACTCGGTGTCTGCTCTGCCATATCCACTCCTTCCCCAGACTCAGAATCACTATCACTCTCAACTACCCTTTGTCTCCTAGCTGCCCTTGAAGCTTGGGATCTTGTCCAAGGTCGCTCCAGTGTGTTCTGCTTGGGATTAGGCAGGAGGTGTTAGGGTCGTGAATGAATGACGTGATATGACATGAAAGTTAAGACATTGAACATGCTTGAGATGCATGGAGTGGAATCATGTATGGAATGATGATATGAATGGTTTCTTCTTCTTATTATTTATTTTTTCCGAGGCATTCCGAGAACACCCAATGTTTATGCAAAACTGTCACGTGTGGGCCATCACACGGACAAAACTTCGGCGCCTTTGGGGCACCTAATGAATTCATGAAATGGTCGCGTGTATACCGGCACACGGACGTAGTTTTGACGCTTTGTAGGTCTGCGGGATGATATGAAATGGTCGCATGGGCCAGGCCCACTGACAAGGTCTTAATGCTTTTGAGCATATGGAATGATGTTATGAGAAAGTCACGTGTAACAGGAACACGGACAAGGATTCGGCATTCGAGGAACGCCTTTCATGATTTGGTGATGTTATGGGCCTATATGTATACTAATCGGGTACTCGGGGAGTACCTTGAATGGTGAATTAATGCCATGAAGTGGTCGGATGTGGACCACAGTGTTATATGATGTCTATGATAGATGGGTGTGATGTCATGAAATGCATCGTGTAAATTATTACACGAAAATGGGTCTAAGGCCGTTGTGGCTTTTATTAAATGAAATGATATTGGTGGAATGGCCAAATGCAATCCGGTGCATTGGCAAAATAAGGGTAATTTTGGGTACCCGATATGTTATGAAATGGAATGAGATGGTTATGATAGGCGTCCTTGAAATGCCCCTTAATTTAATTTAAGTGAAATGTAGTGAATGAACATGTCACACAATATGTAAATGGCTACATAAAAACGTGGGTTAGGATGCATGACATACATAATGATGTTATGTATGCTATGTCAAAATAAAATGCTAATCACGCAAGTTCAATGTTATGGCTGAAAAAGAAACCGTTAGTATGGATGACAAGCGAATGAATTAATGTTTTACACACGAAATAAAACGCAAAATGGCTGCATAAAAATGTGGGTTAGTATCATACAAAGATGTTTGTGTATGGTATGTCATGTGTATGGTGATCATGGTATGGTATGTTATGCATGCGTCGGCGGTGTGTCACAAAATGGTGAAGAACACATAACAAGCAAAGCGAATTCTTCCAACCTTATTCCTCCAACGTGGTCGGTCTTAAAAATTTCTAACCGAGTCCTAGGTGGGGTTCACTTTGATCACCAACCGGGGGTGATGAAGGCGCGATTTTATTATTATTATTCACACAATTATTTTGGTATCCTAAGGGAATCCAACTAAAGCTGCCTATATGGGTTTGGTCCAAGTCGGGTTAACATCAAGGCTCTCATAGCAAGATATACTCCTCACTTCTCCCCACTCAAGGGTCCTAGCGAAGGGGTTCGTACGAGGCTATGAGTGGTGTTTCGTATTCGTGCCCCTAAGACCATGAGGAACTTAGGCGACACTTCAACAATCCACCGGGCTACAAAAGGATACCTATTCTAATGCAAGAAATGGCTAACTAAAAAAAATGCAAATAAAATACCAAAAGAGAATCATCCACGTTATTTTAATTAGACACTTTTCAGGGCTTGTCAAAATTCTTTTAAGTTTTTAAGAAAACTTTTTGAAAAATCCCCAGCGGAGTCGCCACTGTGAGCGGACGACGCGTTTTCGACGGGACGCGGGACTCCCTTTCGGAATGGGGTGCCACGATCTCGGGCGGGCCCCTCCCTCGCGTGGGGTTTTTATAATGGAAAACCGCGTTTTGGAAAATAAATAGAATTAATACGTAAAAGAACCGAGACCTAAGTCTCGATGGATGTTGTAGGAGTCGCCACCCGGCTCAGCTCAACCGGGAAATTCTTATGTAGCTGAACCGGATGAACGGCCGCTACACTATCCAGAGATTCGGGTCCGGACAAGTCCCTTATTTCGTGTCTAATTAAAATAAATATTGTCAATGTTCTCGAATGGTATCTCAAAATCTAAAGTCCATTTTATTGAATATGAAAAGCATACAGCGCGCATACAAAATATTTAATACAAAAATAAGGAAAGGAAATAAATATTAATTGGCTTACAACCAAATCGAATGGAAAATAAAAACTCTCGCCTCACTTATACAATCGCCTAGAATACACGAAAATCTAAAAATAATTACAACCGCCTAAATACACGATTTAATCTATTAAGATACATCAAAAATAAAAATAAAAATAAAAATAAATTAAACCTGCAAAACAGAGGGTTAGCACAATATATACAGCACGCCACAATTAGGACTCAAACAGACAGAATGGGAAATCAGGAATTGGGGGCATGCATTTAGGGGATAACCGGGTTGGCTCGGCTAGCCGTCCCGGTTAGACCTGGAAAACATTTTAAAACGTCCCTGTATTTTTGGTTTTGTGGAAAAAATCATTTTAGAAGACATTTTTCCGGTTTACATGCATTTTTACATATTTAAGTGGGTCGGTTTTCAGGAGAACTGGGTCTCCGTCGTTGAATTGTTCTAAATGCAATTTTTACTAAAAATCGAATCTATGGTCGTGATGCATACAACAAAATTCATTTTGATGATTTTTGAGGTTTTCCTAATTTTTGGACAAAAGTTGATATTCAGATTCTGGAATAATGATTACAGTCGTACGACTGTAGTTTACAGTCGTGCGACTGTAATCGATCCAGGACCAGAATTTCGCCAAAAATCATTGAAAATCAAAATTTGAGGGAAATAACTCTGGAAATTAAGAACAGTCGTACGACTGTATATACAGTCGTACGACTGTTCATGCAAACCAAGAACAGTCGTACGACTGTTCTTAATTTCCAGGAACAGAAATACGAAAATGCAGCAAAAAATGCACAAAATTCACTCCAAACACCCAGAAAGCGAGAAAAAGTGTGAGGAAAAGAGATGACTACCTTTTTAGAAGCTATTCCAAGTCGTTTTGACCCCTGGCGTCGCTCCAATCCCAACAAATTCGCACTTTTTCCTTTGAAATGGAGGTTGGGAGTTTGAGTCCAAAAATCCAAATTTGCAAGGGATTCTGATTGTTTAAGTCCGAGTTCTTGATTTGTTTGAGTAGTTAACTGATTAACCTAAGGATTTCTAACAAGTTTTAGGCTTAATTTCGAGAATTGAAGAAAATCAAAGAGGAAGAAAAGTGAGTTTTTTGTGGTTTTCTTTTTCTCTCTCTTCTCTTTCTCTCTCTAAGTTTTTTTTTTCACCCGAAATCTCTCCCCTTTCTTTCTCCTTTTTCTCTTTTTCTACTCTCTGCCTCTACCTTGCTTGCTGCCAAACCCGAGCAATTAATGCTCCTCCTCTTTTTCTTCCATTTCTGCTACAGAGGTATGGGCCTCTGCAGTCTGCCCGACATTACAGTCGTACGACTGTAGCAATAGTCGTACGACTCTCTTTTTTTTTTTTTTTTTTTTTTTTTTTTTTAAGTATAGAAAATTCCGGTTCTTACACCAGTCCTACATCCACCTCAGCTTCGAAAGTTCCAATCACAGTCCTTTTTGAATCATCATAAGCCCTGATCATAGTGGAGGACTTTTTCAAACTATTTTCGCTCAGACCCAGGAATGGTAACATCTTCGAGGGACATATATTCAGGGTAGATCCGTCATCTACCATCACACATGGCATAACCCTGTCCATGATGTTGACCTTAATATAAAGAGCTTTATTGTGAGCCCTTCCCCCGTGTGGCAAATCTTTTTCCCAAAACACAATGTCAGGGGACCCTGAATGAATCTTGTCTAGCAAGCAGCACATAGCCTTTGGAGAAACAATTGGAGAAACTTTGATTTTAGAGAGCTTTTTAACCAATGCTGCTCTGTGCTCCTTGGAGGTCAGCAGCAAGTGCCACAACTGGCCTGGGCTGGAGTTTCCTTCAGTTGTGAGATGACCAAATCTTCCTTCTCTACTTCCTTTGGTGTCGACGTGCTGCTTGATCCGGTTACTGGAGTGTTATCATTCTGCTAAACCACTAGCTGGTAGACCCTACCACTCCTTGTTACATTCTGGACTTTGGGAATATTTGGCTTCTCAACAACCGGCAGCTTAACTGTCTCACCACTAGACCTGTTCATGGGTCCAAAGGCCCGCCCAGCCCGCCCAAGCCCAGGCTCCAAGGGCCGGGCTTGGGTAGCCAAAATATGAGTTAGGCCCGCCCAAGCCCGAACCCGTAAAAGCCCGTAAAAAATAGGGCTGGGTTTGGGCTGTTCATTAATAAAGCGGGCCGGCCCGAGCCCGGCCCGTATATTAATAAAAAATTGAAAAATATAATTTTATTTATATATAATTAATAAGATATATAATTAAAATAATAATATTAATAAAAAATGTTAAAGATAAAACCTAAAATCCCTCCCTCTCTATTTCAATTTTCACGTAGTGCTCTGCTCACCACCGCCTCCTCTCCATCTCTCTACTGCTCCAATTTTTCCGTCCAATCCACTGTTCGTTTCTCAATCAAGGTTTGTCTCTATGCTGATTTCATGTGTATGGCGTCATTTTTTGTTTATTTCATGTGCCTGCTTCAAGCTTCTTCATCTCTTCCTTTATCCTGTTTTTTACTTCACTGCGTAAGACATAGAAATGGAAATTACATGTTGAAATTGTTGGGTTAAAGATTGAAAAGGCATTTAGCATAAAAAAAAAAAAAAAAAACAGAAAAGGAAAGTGAGCGTGGCATCTGTAAGCATAGAAAGGAGGACAAATTATTTAGGGTCTAATTGAAGAATACGACAGAAAATGACCACTGCTTGCTTAGATAAGGTTTTTGGATTATACTTTTAATTACTTACTTTTTTAGTACCTTCTGTTTCTGTGGTTTACATTTAACAATGTTTAATTAGTGTGCTTAATTACTTTATTCTTGCCTAACTACTTTCCTATATTACATCTCTATTCCTTAATATACCAATTGATGATCTGTTCATGACTTGCTTCCCATTACACAATTTTCTAATTAGTCTTCTTATAAAATTAGTAAATTAAGGTGTTTAATAATTAAGGTGTTTTCTTTATTAAATATTCTATTTATTGCTTTAATAATTAGATTAAGGTGTTTTCTTTATTTCATTGTTTTGAAAAGGTTCAAGTAATCAAATTTTTATTATTTTTTCCATTGTTTAGGATGTCTGAAGTTCCAATGTGCAACAATAAGACTCCTGAAACAACTGTTGTTTCTACTGCCCCGTCTGATGCATCTACTGCTGCTGCGAATGCATCTATGAAACGAACAATGGATACAGAAAATACATTAGCAAATGATACTACTAGTGAGACTAAATTAAAGCGTTCAAAGAGAACATCAAAAGTTTGGGAAGATTTTACTCTTACAGATGATCATGCTAAAGCTATTTGCAAACACTGTAAGCGTACTCTTTCCGCTATAACTACGAATGGCACTTCACATTTGATTTGACATTTAGTTCTTTGTAAAAAAAAGGCCAACACTGATATAAAAAAGTTCTTAGTTGGTTCTGATTCAACTCAAGGAGGCCAAAATACTCTTAGGACTTATAAGTATGATGCTGATGAATTGCGTAAATGCATTTGTCTGTTCATTGTAGAAGGTAATCATGCATTTTCTATGGTTGAAGAGAGGGGTTTTAGGATTATGTTGTCAAGAGCTAATCCTCAATTCAATCCATTTAGTAGGCATACTTTAAAGAGAGAGATTATGCATTTGTATAATTGTGAGAAAGAGAAAGTTGTAGAAATGCTTAAGAGTACAAATGGGCGCATATGCATAACTACTGATAATTGGAGGTGCGAGCACTCTAGAGATGAATATATTTGTGTCACTGCTCATTTTTTAGATAATAATTGGAGATTGCACAAGAAAATTATTCAGTTTAAGGAATTGACACCACTATTTCTAGGTAGAAGTATTGCTGATGAAATTTTCTCGACTTTAGTGGAATGGAATATTCAAAGTAAGGTTCTCACAGTTACAGCAGATAATGCAAGCTACAATGATGTTATGATCAAAAGTCTTAAAGAGCGTCTTGTAGCAAAGAAGTTTCTAATTAGGGATGGTGATTTTTTCCATGTAAGATGTTGTGCGCACATACTAAATTTGATTGTTCAATCGGGTTTGACAGTAATTAGGGATCCTTTAGATAAAATTCGTGATATGGTAAAATTTATCTATAGGTCTCCTATTCGAGCAAAAAATTTTTTTGATCTTGCCAAAAAGAACTTTGATTTGGAGACAACAAGAAAATTTAGGCTTGACATGCCTATTAGATGGAACTCAACATTTAAAATGATTGATCATGTGTTGTATTTCAAGGATGCACTTATTTCTTTTGCTGAAAGGGAGCATGGCATGAATGTATTTGCTCTTTCGAGTTCTGAATGGGATGATTTAGCTTTGATTCACAAGTTTTTGAATGTCTTTTATGATGTGACTTGTATTTTTTCAGCTGTGAAAACTCCAACTGCAAATTTGTATTTTCTTGGTGTATGGTTGGTACAAAAAGCTTTGTTGGAAGTTGCTCAAGGTGAACATAGTGTGTTGAGTGATATTGTGATTCCTATGCAAGCTAAGTTTGATAAGTATTGGCTTGAGTTCAATGAGGTTTTGTGTGCTGCTGCATTGTTAGATCCTCGATACAAAGAGAAATTTTTGCTTTATTGTTATAGCAAGATTTATGGAAATGAGCAGGCTCGTATTTATGTGGCCAAAGTTGTGGGTGATTTACATTCTTTGTTTGAGGTATACAAGAATTCTGTGGGTAAGAGAATAATTGAGGGGTCTTCTACTAGTTCTACTAGTATTAGGACTACGATTGGTGGGAAATCAGGTTTGGTTTGTAGTGATTATGCTTCATTTATGTGTGATGGTGTGGAGAAATCTGAATTGGATCTCTATTTGGCGGAGCCTCCTCTCAAATTGGAAGAAGACATAGATGTTTTAGATTTTTGGAGTAGATATTCAGTTATGTATCCAGAACTTTCTCGAATGGCTCAAGATATTTTGTCGATTCCAGTTAGTACTGTTGCTTCGGAGTCCGCTTTTAGCACATCCGGCAAAGTTATAACAAGTACTCGGAGTTCATTGAATTCGGAAACAGTTCAAGCTCTTATGTGTTTGAGGGATTGGCTCAAAGCTCAAGGTATATTTGTATGTTTTTTATTTTTCAATTGATATGTGTTGCGAAGTGTAGAAATCTGACTTTGGACTTGTTCTTTGTAGATAATGATGATTTTACACAGGAAGATTCAGATATTTCAAGTGAAGATGAAGATGATGTGATAAATATTAATTGAAGATCAAGGGAAATTATGTAGTGGAATTACGTTTTTCGGAAAATTATGTTTTTGTGGAATTATGGAATTATGTTTTTCATGGAATTATTATTATTATTATTATTATTATTATTATTATTATTATTATTATTATTTTTGTGGAATTATGTGTTTTGTGGAATTATGTTTGTAGAATTATGTTGTTTTGGATGCTATGTTTTATTTTTATTATTGTATAAGCCCGAGCCCAGCCCGAGTCCAGCCCGAGCCCAGCCCAGCCCGAGCCCGAAAAATTTTTAGATGGGCTGGGCTGGGCTTGGGCCGAGTATTTTTAGGTAAAAGCCCGTAAGGCCCGGCCCGAACCCAGTTCGGCCCGGCCCATGAACAGGTCTACTCACCACAGCCATATTCTTCATACTCATCCTCTGAATCCAAGTCATCCAAGCTCACAGGCTTCACCTTCCTCTGCTCTGTCAGCTTTCCACACTTTTACTTTGCCTCAGTATCAACTGTATACTTAGAGTATACACATCGGAAAGAGAGGATTGTATTAATTATATTATACAAATCAATTGGATTGATCAAAATAATATGATTAATATTTGTATTGGCATTCTCATAATTAATTCAATGAATTAATTTATGAGATCATTTCCTAGGTGGAAATATTTTACATGTATAGGTTTACATGTGTTTTATTTTATGAAAGTCTAATTTAATCTCTTGGTCAAGTTAATTGGTCAAATTGATTTTAATTAAATATATTTAATTTATTATATGGTATAATATATTGACATATATGTTGGATTAAAATTATATTTGAAATTAAATTGGACTTAGAGAATTAAATCAGATTTGGGCTCAAAAGAGTTAACAGCCCGCATGAAATAAAAGAGAAATTGGGCCCGAAATTCCCATAGGAACTTCAGCCTACTATGTTAAATAACCTAGCATATTTCAGCCAGCCTAAGGGAATTTTAGAGCAGAAAATTCCAGCCCCTAAAACCTCTCTTTCGGCCGATCCTCTCGTAGCACAGGTCGTGTTCTATAGCTGTTTGTGTACGGGATCGTGGAGGAAGTTTGATTCGATTTCTACAGCCATCTCTTGTAGAGATTTTCTGGTGAGAATCTTAACTATTTAATTTTCTTTTGTTGTTTTCAATTCCAATATCAATTGCTCCAAGATTTGAGGAAATCAATGCGTGTTGGTGAAAAATCCCAACATACGCCATGCGGCAATAAAACCATAGCCGTGCGGCTGTAGCACTACAGTCGTACGGCTATGGCACTACAGCCGTACGGCTATAGCATCCAAAATCTGAAATCAGTTTTCTCGCTTTGAAAACTATTGTTTTGCTTGTTTTCAAAGATTCCTAAGGTTTTTCGTGATGCCTGGGGGTCCACTAATGCTAGACAATGGATCAGATTCAGATCAAACGACCCCAAATTTTAGAAATCAAAATCAAAGAAATGGAGAATCTCGCATCCACACTTTTTAGAAATCTAAAAACCAAAGTTCAAGTGTAACAGATGCGATTGGACCGAAATAGATTAGAACATAAAGAACAAAATGGAAAACGAACTGTTTTTTTATTGCTTTAGGGCATTTCAGGTTGCTACATAGAAGAATACAGCTGTGTGGCTATAGCATTACAGCCGATCGGCTATATTCTAAAGAATATAGCTGCATGATTGTATTCAAGGAAAATACAGCTGTAAGGCTCTAGTTGGACAGTCAGTTTTCTGGAAATTTTGTAGAACTGAGGAGAAATTATAGCAAAAGCAAATACAAGTGAGTTTAAGGCCTCTTAGAGTTTACCTTGTTGTTGTTCTAGCATGTTTGATGTCTAAAAGTGGATTTAAGGTCGGAATGCACTTAGAATCCTATGAATGTCCCGAAATTCCGAATGTGCATCCCGAATCAATCGAACAAGCCGGAGAATAGACCTGGATGAACGAGAAACAATCAAACAACCTTTCCCTCTCAGTTTCTGGTGTGTTTCCATGTCCTTTAGTTCTGGTTCTTTTTCTCTCTTTCCCTCTTTTTTCTCTATTTTTTCCTCTTCTCTCTGTTTTTCTTTCTTTTCTCTAATCCCTCTTTGCCTTGAGAGTCCTCTCAATTTATGCCTTAATCTTCTTTTTCCACTTGCCTTCTACCCCTTATCACTTTCTCATTCCTTCCTCTCCAAAATTTCAGCTCTGATTTTTGAAGCCCCTCACCCCCTTTCCATCAACTTGTTCTGTTTCTACTAGGCAACTTGGCCTCCCGTCAGAGCCACGTGACTATAGTATTATAGCCGTGTGATTCTAACTAGAGCCATGGCAGATTCCTTTAGATTCTACACTCATCTCTTAGCCCTAATCACTCGAAGGACCTTTCTCGGTGTTTTGGATCGAGGACTGTTTGGTTTTCAGAGCTTTCGAGAAATTCTAGGCAACATCTCGCTCATTCTCAAGTCCAACTTACATTCATCTGCTCAACAGGTAGTAAGGACTCTTATCACAAAGGTCGGGAAAACCTAGCGCTTATAGCTGTCCCTCACGTGATCAAATTCGATACCTAATACCAGGTTTAAAATACTTGCGGTGAATTTGGGAATGCGAATTGAAGCACCGTAAATGTAAGGAAAGAAAGGCATACCTAACTTACCGAAGTCTCATTGTTGTGGTGATGATATGATTGGAGCCAATTTCGGGTCTACATTTACCCACAACAGATTTTGTTGGAGCCGATTCCAGGTCTACATTTACCCATGGCGGATTTGATTGGATCCGATTTTGGGTCTACATTTACCCACTGTGGATTTGATTGGAGTCGATTCTAGGTCTACATTTACCCACGGCAAGCTTGATTGGAGCCGATTCCGGGTCTAGATTTACCCACGGCAGATTTTATTGGAGCCAGTTCTGGGTCTACATAGGCGAGCTTGATTGGTGCAGATTCCAGATCTACATTTACCCACAGTGAGCTTGGTTAGGGCTGATTCCGGGTCTACATTTACCCATGGCGAGCTTGGATGGGGCCAATTCCGAGCCTACATTTACCCACGGTGAGCTTGGTTGGAACTGATTCCGGGTCTACATTTACCCACGGCGAGCTTGGTTGGGGCCGATTCTAGGTCTACATTTACCCACTGCGGATTTGATTGGATTTTTGCATTTGAAATGGTGAGTCTTCATTCCTTCATCGAGAGACTTTAAACCAAAATTTTTGCCCCTTCGATCAAGAATAGAGACGAGCTAGGGATGAATGTTTCATATATGTTATGCATGTATGCATGACGATGCGTATGCTTGTGGACCCTATATAATACATTTCCCGCTATTTGTCCTATCTTGATATTTCATGTTCTATTGGGGAAAATGTGTCATGCCTTTGATTAGCTTTAGCTAGGGGAGTACATTCTTTATGCAATGCAATCCTTGTATTTCTATTGAGGATATATGATGACTGTTGAGGAACAAGTTGTTGAATTCTTTGTAACGGTTCCGCCGGGGAATAGTGAAAAGATTTTGCCCATAGGAAGAGTGAGTTTGGAAGTGCTCTAAAGTTTGCCTAAACTGCCCAACACAGGTTTTCAGCTTAGTGAGCTGCTCTAACTTTTGCCTGAGGTGCCTTTTCGGTTTTCACCTTAGCGAGCTTCCTTCTTTTTTTTTTTTGGCCATATGTGCTTCATATGTAATGGTCATAATTACACAAGGCCTTATGACATTCGAACATGGATCTGTCTCAAAATTTTCAACCACCCCCAGAAAAGATGAAGAGGATGAGAAAAGATTTTAGATTGCATATATTTGGTATATTTCCATTGTTAAACAATGTAAGCCTTACAACTGGTTAAATGCAAAGTTCTTTCTTTAAATGGATGTTCAGACAAGACAACTTTGTTTATGCATTTTGACATAACCATATGAATATTTTTAAACAAACATCACACTTTATTGCTGAAATTGACATGAGTACATTTGAAAGGATTGGTTCCCAAAATGGTATACATTCCACACAGAACTAGAATCCGTTACTAGTCGTCCCTTTCAGATTTTTCGATTGATCATTTTCTCTTATGTCTTAACTTTTGCCTATGCTGCCCTTTTTGAGTTTTCAACCTAGCAGACCCCTTTTTTTTTAACATCGTAAAGCTTCAAGTGATCTTGATTGATAGGATTTGCGAATTCATTTCCATCCATGGCCATGATGCTGACACCATCCTTTGATAGCACTTTCTTCTCAAACGTATGGGCCTTCCCAATTTGGCCTAAACCTCCATCAAACATCAACATTTGTAGTCCTTAATTGTTTTAAAACCATAGGCTTTAGCCATTATGCATTGATACATCTACAAATGATCCAGTGCTTTCAATTGCTTCTAGTCTAACGCTGCCAATTGCTCATATCTAGCTTGCATCTATCCAGTTTCTGGTAATTGAGCTTCCAAGGCTATTCTGAGTGACTTGAGCTCCATTTCCACTAGCATTACCACTTCCATACCATACACCAAGGCATAGGGAGTTTCCCTAGTTAGTGTTTTGACACTGGTTCTATAACCCCAAAGAGCATACGGCAGCTTGCCAGCCCAATCCCTGTAGGTGGTTACCATCTTTGATAAGATCTTCTTTATCGACTTGTTAGCTGCTTCCACTACACCATTAGCCTGTGGACTATATAGAGAAGATCTATGATGTTCAATGCCATGTTCGGTAAATAGTGTAGCTGTTGCCCCTTGAAACTACATTCCATTATCAGTAACTACATGATGGGGGATTCCATATCGAGACAGGATTTTTTTTGAATGAATTTGACCATTTATTTAGCTGTTACGCTGGTGAAGGATTCTACTTTTACCCACTTTGAAAAATAGTTGACTGCAACCACTACAAATCAGTGCCCATTAGATGCTACGGGATGAATCTCTCCAATCATATCTATCCCCCATGCTGAAAATGGCCAAGGAGATGCTAGATTCTATAGCTCAAGGGGTGGTAGATTACTGATTTCAGCATAGATTTGGCACTCATGAAATCTTCTCACCTCCTTCACACAATGAGACTGCATTGTCATCCAGAAGTACCGCTGCCTCATTATCTTTCTAGCCATAGCAACTCCATTCATATGCGGTCCACATGATCCTGCATGTACTTGCTGCATCACTGCTTCTGCTTCTTGTTTTGTCAAACACCTTACAAGAACTCCATTTGCAGTTCTCTTGTATAGCTCATCTTCAAAGATTCTGAACTGGCTGGCTAATCTTCTTAATGAAAATTTATCAGTAGTACTAGCTCCTATCGGGATTCATCATCGAAAAAATAACGTGGCCCAGCGAAAAATACACCGTTTAAGATTCCCTAGAATCCACCTATCGCGTCCAATTACCATTGATTAGAATAAAACCAATTTGAATCAAGAGAGATTAACTCACCGGATTCGTCTCTTCTAGAGACTGCTGCAGAATCATTTCTTGAAACTGGGATCTCCAAAGTCCAGTGCACGACCAACTATTAAGCGGGAACCGGTGCTAGCCAAAGATGCAAAGGAATGGAAGATTAATGGTGGGATTTTCGGTTGATTTGGGGCTGCTCTTGGTGGCTGAAATTTTTAGCAATTGATTAGGGTTGAATTAGGGTTTTATTCCTTAAGTGTGTCCTTATATAGACACCTTGTCTAATTGGGTTTTAATTAGGTTAATTAGATCCAAGCCCACTAGAATTATAATTACATAAATAAACTTTAATTAAAAAGTATATACTATGTAATTTAATTCCATTTGTCTAAATTTAATTACCCCTAAATAAAATTAAATCACACTTAAGTAAATACAATACATGTATTAATTTTCCTACTTAGGAAAATTATTTAATTAATTGTTTACTTTATGTAATTCAATTAATTGATAAATTAATTAATTACATGATGTAAACTTATTAATTAAATTAAATTCAACCCAATGTTAATTAATTACCTTGACACCGAATGTCAATTAATTAATTAACGCATTCCTTCCAATGTACATTACATGTACAGTTTCTATAAGTTCCGCCTCAGTTGATCTATGTGCACGTTCCTATGGGTTTGTCTTTTTGTTGCCAGTAGGTCCAAGGCCCACAGACTGTAAGTGGGTTCTGGCAAACCATTACAGCCCCCAATTAAGACAAAGATGCAACACTCTTTAAAAGACACTCACCCGGTAGTAATCTCATAGTGTCCTTTGCCTAACGATATCGATATGAATAAATAAGAGGCATAGTGTCCGTCATCCTCTTTTGCTGTTTATTATATTTCTTAATCTTGAGTTGACTGATTAATCAAATAAGCAGCCAACTTGTTTGGGTATGGCCATACACTTATCAGTCCCACTCATCAAGTGGCCAATGATATCATCTCGGTGTCACTCAAGTGGCAATTCCATCACTTCATCATCAATATCAATATGTTCACCTGTCCACCCAATCATACACATATTTAGCATTCTTTTACATTCCTGTTAGGCGTATGTCAAAGTGAACCGGATTCCATATTGATATTATAATGAAATCTAGTCTGAGGACAAGAGAGACCTACTTAAGAAAGACCTATGATGTGACAACCATGTGGCTTTCTTGTGTGGATCGATCCAGTCCCATGTCAACGACATGTACCTATATTCATGAATGACTATACAAGTACTATGGCTAGTTAAGAACTGCCATACAGTCATCGAATATACAAGTCCGTGGTTCTATTCATTCCGACGATGAGAACAGACCTGGGATAGGTTTTATGATTATCAATCAATGGATACTCTACTCATATTATAGCACAAGATATAAATGAAGTAGATTAATTGCCTTTATTAATGTGACACAAATAATGTATTCATACAATGAGTCTTAATGTATAATACAAAATATAAGAATCCAATGCCCTACGTACTAGGGCACACCAATAGCTCCTTCAGGGTACTTCCCTTCGTTCACATACTGATAAATGTCAAAGAACCATGGCTTTTCTTCAGTTGTTAACTCCATCACTTCGTGCATATCAAAACACGGTTGTTTGGAAATTACTATAGACAGAGGTTGTATTTGTGTCCTTTCTGGATTCTCCCACATAGAAGACAATGTCGCTAGCGCATCAACCATTTTATTCTCTTCCCTGGGAATATGTTTGAATTCACACTAGCTGAATAACTCTCTCCTATATTGCAGCAGTTCTAAGTAGCTCCATAAGGCTTCTTCTTTCAGATCCTATTCGCCTTGTGCTTGCCTAATCACCAAAAGCGAATCTCCAACAATCGACACACCATTTGCCTCTGGTGTCAGGAGAGCTTCCATCCCAAATAAGCATGCTTCATCCTCTACCCCATTATTAGTTATAGGAAAGTCTAATCTCTTCGACAATGGAATAATCTCACCGACTGGTGTAGCTATGATTACCCCAATTCTAGCACCCTTTTTGTTTACGACACCATCAAAGCACATAACCCATCTTTTCACCCCCACCATGGCTAGCTGTTCATAAGGGAACTCCAGATTCTCCACATAATCCGATTCTAGCGGTTGATTTGCCAGAAATTCTGCCATAGCTCGCCCCTTGATGACTTTCTTGGTGACGTATTCAATATCAAATTTTGACAAGAGTCATAGCCATCTATATAATTTCCCAACCAACACTGGTGTTTCATACAAATACTTCATTGGATCCACCTTGGCCACAGCTTGTAATTTGTATGACTGAAAGTAATGGCGTAGCTTCCTAGTCAGCCAAATCATTGCCACACATGTCTTCTCTACTAGTGTGTACTTGGTTTCATATTCCAGTAGCTTTTTGCTAAGATAGTAGATAGGGTACTCCTTCTTTCCATCTTGCTATTGTGTTAGCATTGCCCCTATGGAGGAATCTTCAATAGCCAAATACAAAATCAAAGGTTTCCTCGGAAGTGGTAGGCTCAGAATTGGCGGATTTACCAGATAATCTTAATCTTCTGAAACACTAAATAACATCTATCATCCCAGACAATCGGCTGATCTTTCCTCAACAACTTAAAAACCAGCTCACATATTGAAGTCAACCGTGCTATGAAGCGACTGACATACTATAAGGAACCTAAGAATGAATGGACCTCCTTTTCTATTTTGGGAGATGGCCTATCCTGAATGGCCTTGACTTTGTCTGGATCCATCTCTATTCCTCTCTGGCTAACCACATGACTCAGCAGCTTTCCTGACATAACCCCAAATATGCACTTCTTGGGATTAAGTCGTAAATTACGCTCCCCAATGCATGTAAGAAATCTATCCAGGATGGTAGGGTGCTCTTCTTGTGTCATTGATTTAACAAGCATAACATCGACATAAACTTCTACTTCCTTGTGAATCATATCATATAGCAATGTTGTGACAGCCCTTTGGTAAGTGGCCCCAATATTTTTCAATCTGAAGGGCATTACTCTATAGCAAAAAGTGCCCCACTCTGTGATAAATGCTGTCTTCACTTTGTCAATTACATCCATTAGGATCTGGTTATATCCCAAAAACCCATCCATAAAAGAGTACATTGCTACCTTAGCTGCGCTGTCGATCAAAACATCGATGTGAGGCAAGGGGAAGTTATCTTTTGGACATGCCTTATTCAGATCCCTGTAGTCGACACACACTTTAACTCTTCCATCATTCTTGGATACTGTGACAATATTTGCTAACCATTTCGTGTACTCCACCACTTCGAGGAACTTGGCTTCGATCTGCTTAGCCACTTATTCCTTTACCAATGTGGCCCATTCTAGTCTCAGCCTTCTTAGCTTCTGCTTTACTGGCTTCCATCTAGGATCTGTTGGAATCTTGTGAACTACTATTCCTATGTCAACACCCAGCATATCTTTGTATGACCAAGCAAAAGCCTTAACATGTTTTTGCAATACTTTTGTCAATTCTATCTCTTTCTCGGGTTTTAGTTCATGTGAAATAAATACCATTTTGAGATTTTGATATGTACTTATGTTGATTTCATGCAATGCAATGTCATGAATGCTAAATATGCTTGATGGTGATTCAAATGCATGCATAGAGTTATCAGGATAAACACCACACAAGTAAGTAAACTTAGATTTCATTACATTAAACTTATCATAAAGTACATTGTTCACACTGAAAATGGATGAAACAGATACAACAAAGTCCTTTTCATCCTCCAAAGGTGGAGGGCCATGCACTTCTTCATCTTCCACATTCATCTTCAAGATGTTGTTCAAACCAGTAGCAATTTCAGACTCTTGTTTAGCAGGAAGAGCAGTCTCCTCAACCTCAGCCAGTTGTGTCTTGGCCTTCATCATGATTCCCGTAATTTTAGAAATTACAAAACCCAGACTTGCTTCAGTCATCAGCACCTTCTTGCACCCTTCCTTGGTCTTTCCAAAAGCTTTGTTTAAGGCGACGAGCAACACCTTCGAAATCTCCTCCACAAATTCATTACAGATCTTCTTCTCAGCTCCTTCGTTAGACACTTCCACTATATTTGCTGCCTCTTCAGATGACTCCTTCTAGAGGATAACAGGCTTGAAAACTATCTCTTCCTTTGTCACAGGCGCGACTGGTTCTTCTTGGCATTTTTCAAAATCTACCACATCGGAGAATATCTTGAAACTCGGGTATTTAATACTTCTGACTTTCACAGGCTCGGCTTGCCCTTTGTATAGCTCTTCACTAGCTTTAATAAATGGCCTCATCATGAGCTTGCCATTCTTCCCCTTTTTTAGATTTTTCTTTTCGGATGCTCCTACTCTGTATCCCAACCCGAACTGCTTCGACTTTCCTGAATCAATGTTGAACTCAGGCACTCCCTACAGATTAGCTCCAAGCCCCATACCCGAAACAAAAATCTGCTTGTGCAAGTACTTGGACAACCACTCCAGTATATAATTCTAAAAAATAACCATCAAAGCATCTCTAACTTCTTCTTCACTAACTACGGCAATCTGGAATCCGCCGAATGGTAGAACTTCTTCATTCACAATAGCAATCATAGACTGAGAATCCGCTTCAACTGTCACAACCTTGCTGCCTATTAAGAACTTTATCTTCTGGTGCAATGTGGAAGGGACACCTCCCAATGGATGAAACCATGGCCATCCTATCAGTAAGGAGGAAGTGACTAGGATATTGATTACAGTGAAAGTAACCATTGACTTGATTGGTCTTACTTCCATCTCAGTCTCAAACATTCCAATCACAGTCCTTTTTGAGTCATCGTAAGCCCTGAACACAGTTGAAGACTTCTTCAAAGCATCTTAGCCCAGATACGGTAGCATTTTTTATGGACATATGTTCAGGGCCGACCCATCATCCACTATTACACATGGCATGACCTTATCCATTATATTCGCTTTGACATAAAGGGTTTTGTTATGAGCTCTTCCTCCATTTGGTAGATCTTTCTTATAAAACACAATGTCTGGGGACCCAGAATAAACCTTGTCTAACAAGCAACATATAGGTTTTGGAGATACAATCGGGGAAACCTCAATTTCAGACAACTTCTTCACTAATGCTGCTTTGTGCTCCTTTGAGACCAATAGCAAATGCCATAAACTGGCCTAAGCCAGAGTTTTCTTCAACTGTGAAATGACCAGATCTTCTTTTTCAACTTCCTTCTACATTGATACACTGCTTGATCCTATCATTGGAGCCTTGTCTTTCTACTGAGTTATTGGCTGATAGGCCCTGCCACTTCTCGTCACATTCTAGACTTCAGGAAACTTTAATTTTTCAACAACCGGTAGTTTGACTGATTCATCCCAGCCATATTCCTTATATTCATCTTCTGAATCAAGATCATTCAAGCTCACTGGCTTTATTTTTTTCCATTATGCTAGTTTCCCGCATTCCATCTCTGTTTCGGTCTCAACAGCTACTACGGACTGTACAGTGGGATTCGCTTGCAGGACCTGAGTGAAAATAAAGTTGGCTGGCAACCCTGACTGCACCGTGTTGACTTGCTTCTCAAATGTTGGCAATGGATTAGTCTTTGTGCTGGGCCTTGCAGGTGTTTGCAACTTCCCTTCATCAATCAACTTCTGAATGGCATCCCTTAGTTTGAAACAGTTGTTATTTTTGTGTCCCACTACGACATGATATGTATAGAAGTTGTCCTTATCTGTGTCGGCTGGCTTCTCAAATGGCTTTAGAGAATTCAATAGGCTACCGTTCCTGCACTTTGCAAAAATCTTGGCTAAAGATAAAGTCCAAGGAGATATGCCTTGACTTCCCAGATTTCTACCTTGGCTACCCTATTGTTGAGATACAACGGCAACTTTGGCTTGCTTCACTTATGAAAACTGCCCACTTTTACTTGCGAAACTAGAACCAGATCCACTGCCTGATCCATTTGCAGCCGTTGATCGATACCCAGAACTGTACCCTGAGCTTTTGCCACGTCTGTGGCTTGCTGCCTTCTCTTCTTCATCTCTTTCAACCTTCATGGCCATGCTGTAAACCTCACTGAGTTGATTGAAAGTATGAAACTTCATATTGTTCCTATAGACATCCCTACTGCCATCGATCAGCTTTTTGATTAGCTCATCTTCATCGGGGAGGTTCTTCAATAAGATCATTTTGTTCATCCGCCTCTGATAGTACTTGTCAAAGGATTCATTTGTTTTCTGCTAGATTCTTTCCAAGTCGTATAGCTTCACTTGGATCTTAGTGTTGAAACTATAGTACTTGATGAAAGCTACTGATAAAGCTTCCCAATCCGATTGTATGTCCTCAGATAAAGAACTATACCAAGTCAATGCTTCTCCCTCAAGCGTGATTGGAAAGAAATTGATCAGTCGCTGCTTTGTGGCACCTGCTATCAGTATGATTCGGGCATAAAGGTTCACATGAGCTACTGGTGAACCAATTCCCTTGTAGTAAGCAATTTTCAGCACTTGAAACCCAATGGGGAAAGTCTCAATGCCTTTGTTTATCATGGCATCTATGTTCACACTCCTCTTAGAGCCCATACTACACTGGCCCCTTTCTTCAATTCAGCGATCACTTCGTCTAACTCTGAGTACTTCGCCTTCAGCTTCTTTTCTATTGCAGCCTCAATCTCCTGTAGCTTCTCCACACTAGTTGAGATATCAGCTGTAAACTGAGATGATTTGACCACTTTCTCCTTTCCAGGCCCATCGGTACCTGTTGGTGTGCCCTAGTTCTTAGGGCATTGGATTCTTGTATTTTTTATTATACATTAAGACTCATTGTATGAATACATTATTTGTGTCACATTAATAAAGGCAATTAATCTATTTCATTTATATCTTGTGCTTTCATATGAGTAGAGTATCCATTGATTGATAATCATAAAACCTATCCCATTTCTGTTCTAATCGTGGGAACGAATAGAAGCACAGACTTGTATATTCGATGACTGTATGGTAGTTCTTAACTAGCCATAGTACTTGTATAGTCAGTCATGAATATAGGTACATGTCATTGACATAGGACTGGATCGATCCACACAAGAAAGCCACATGGTTGTCGCGTCATAGGTCTTTCTTGAGTAGGTCTCTTTTTTCCTCAGACCATATTTCATTATAATATCAATATGGAATCCAGTTCACTTTGACATGCACCTAACAGGTCTGTAAAAGGATGCTAAATAAGGGTATGATTGGGTGGACCGGTGAACATGTTGATATTGATGATGAAGTGATGGAATTGCCACTCGGGTAACACCGAGATGATATCATTGGCCACTTGATGAGTGGGACTGATATGTGTATGGCCATACCCTAGTAAGTCGGTGCTTATTTGATTAATCAGTCAACTCAAGATCAAGAAATATAATAAACAACAGAAGAGGATGACGGACACCATGCCTCTTGTTTATTCATATCGATATCGTTAGGCAAAGGACACTATGAGATTCCTACCGGGTGAGTGTCTTCAAACGACTGCTACATCTCTGTCTTAATTGGGGGATGTAATGGTTTGCTAGAACCTACTTATAGTCTGTGGGCCTTGGGCCTACTGCCAACATAAAGACAGGCCCATAGGATCGTGCACATAGATCAACTGAGCTGGAACTTAAAGAAATTGTACATGTAATGTACATTTGAAGGAATGCGTTAATTAATTAGTTGACATTTGGTGTCAAGGTAATTAATTAACATTGGGTTGAATTTAATTTAATTAATAAGTTTACATAATGTAATTAAGTAATTTATCAATTAATTGAATTACATAAAGTAAACAATTAATTAAATAATTTTCTA
The DNA here is from genome assembly GCA_039660915.1 of Euphorbia tirucalli. NCBI lineage: Eukaryota > Viridiplantae > Streptophyta > Magnoliopsida > Malpighiales > Euphorbiaceae > Euphorbia > Euphorbia tirucalli. The sequence goes on along the minus strand of CM077638.1, from coordinate 45,879,484 downwards.
AGTAGGAAAATTATTTACATGTATTGTATTTACTTAAGTGTGATTTAATTTTATTTAGGGGTAGTTAAATTTAGCCAAATGGAATTAAATTACATAGTATATATACTTTTTTAATTAAAGTTTATTTATGTAATTATAATCCTAGTGGGCTTAGGTTTAATTAACATAATTAAAACCCAATTAGACAAGGTGTCTATATAAGGTACACCTAAGGAATAAAACCCTAATTCAATCCTAATTAATTGCTGGAAATTTCAACCACCAAAAGCTGCCCCAAATCAGCCAAAAATCCTAGCATTGAACCTCCATTCCTTCGCGTCTTCGGCTAGCACCGGTTCCCGCTCAATAGTTGATCGTGCACCGGACTTTGGAGATTGCAGTTTCAAGAAAAGATTCTGCAGCAGTCTCTAGAGGAGACGAATATGGTGAGTTAATATCTCTTGATTCTAATTGTGTTTATTCTAATCAATGGTAATTGGACACGATAGGTGGATTCTAAGAAATTTTAAACGGTGTATGTTCCGCTGCGCCACGTTATTTTTCCAATGACGAATCCCAACAGTAGTATCAGAGCCTAGGTTTTGTCCATTAGATTGATTAGAATTGGTTCTTGAAAGCGTTCTTAAAGAAAGAATGGGTTTTAAGTTTGTGATTTTAGGGTTCTTTCTCAATTGGTTTTGTTTTTTTTATGAACCCTAGAATTCTTGTTTGGGGTTTCTGATTTTTTCCCCCCAATTGGTTTCTAAAATTATTGTTTTATTGATAATTTAATTTTTGATGGATTATTTTTTTTATGATTTAATTAAGAAAATGGATTTGGGAAAGGGAATCGCAAATTGTAATTCCCCTTCCTTGCGCAGCTGCTTGTCGTAGCAGCTGGTGCTGCATGGCATACTGCTCGGTATTTTTTTTATCCCGGACCCTAATGTAAATTAAATTAAATTTTTTTAATTAATTTGTATTTATATTGTTTATTTTGTTGGCATGCATATTTAATTTAATTGTTTGCATATTAAATTGAATATGGACCTTGTGAAATTGGCATAATAAACCGTGACACCGGTTAAAATTGGGAGAACTAAATTTTAAATTTGTGACAACCCAAATTCAAGTGGGAGAAAAATTGTTAATTTTGCATTTATGGATATTATCGATTGTGCCTTTATGGGCCTTAGTCACATTTGTTAAAATTGGCGATTTCACCCTAAGTAACTTGGCGTAACATTTATATTTAATTTGGAATGCCATGATCATGCATCATATTGGTATGTATGTGCACGACAGGTACTTTGTTTGAAATGTGATGTTGAGTTCTATGGCTTTAAATTATTATTGGTTGTAATTTAATTTTGGGAAGTATGGCCTGCATGCCATTTTTTATTTTGATGTAATTTAGAATATATTTTATTTTACAAAATTATTGTAATTGCATCAAGTATGGAGGAAGGCCCAAATAAAGCAAGCCCATGGTGGGAGCCCAAGAAGGATTGCAGTCCGGCCCATGAAGAATATCTAGTTTTTCATTAGGTTGTAATTAAAGGCCCATAGGATCTCATTTATTTTAAATTAAGTATGCTATTGCATTTGTCATATAATATGGATGTATGGATCACCAAATTATTACCCGCGTTAATGCATGCTAAGCCTATCACTTAATTATAATCGGGAAATTATAACATTGAGTCGTTTAAAAGTGCTTCCCACATTCACACCTCTTCCTCCCATTGATGTTGCAATGTGCGCCATGCCCTTGCTGGGTACATTGTAGTATTCGGTAGGCCGTCGAGGGTTAGGATACTTGGTATGGTTAACATGTGAATGGTGGTTTGACTCAACATAGGTAGCATTAACTCATAGCGGGCCCTAAGCACAGATGGGTAAAGTGTCAACAAGCCCATCAAACCAAGAGTCCTTCGTGGAAGGATTGGATAGGTTGTCCTACCAAACGAATCAATGGTTGGTTAGCGAGCCTTAGTTCGGCCAGTCATTGATAAGTTATGGATCTTGGTCAAGTCAGCCAATTAACATCACCAATGAACAAATTAAAATCTGATCATTAATTTTAATTGGCTTAAAAATCCTTTATTTCTAACTCAAGCAATGATTTCTTCCATATAGATAACCCCATTTCACTTAAGCAATTTAAATGGCTGCAACCAACAAAAACTCACTCTCACTTAGGTCACTCTTGGAGAAGGAGAAGCTTTCGGGGACTAACTTCCTGGACTGGGCTAGGAACTTACAAATAGTTCTTAGATAAGAGTCCAAGGAGTATGTACTGAACGCTCCTTTACCAGCTGCCCCACCCGCAGGTCGAGGCGTCACCACGGCGATGGTGGAGTAGTATGACTGGCACGAGAGGGATGACTGAGATGTCTCGTGCCTCATGCTGGGTACCATGGCTTCTGATATTCAGAAGCAATTCATGGTCGAGCATGCTTATGAGATGATGGATCAACTTAAAAAGATGTTCCAAGATCAAGCTCGTCAGGAACGTTACCTGACAACTAAGGCACTTTGCACTACTGTGATGGCATCTGGGACTTCAGTTAGCACTCATGTGCTAAAGTTGAAGGGGTATATTGATACAGTTGCCTGCCTCAGCTCGCCAGTTCTGCAAGACTTGGCAGCAGACATTATTCTCGGGTCACTTCCTGAGTCTTACAACTAGTTTATCATGAACTATCATATGCAAGGGTTGGATAAATTGGTTGTTGAGCAGCATGGCATGCTCAAGCTTGCTGAGCAGTCTCTTAAGAAGACTCCTGAAGTATTGCTGGTGAACAAGGGCAATACACCCATTGCTAAGGGAAAGGCCAAATCTAAGGCCAAGTCTAAGGCCCAAAAGGCCAAGGCTAAGGGCAAAAAGGTGGTGGCCCAACCTAAAGCAAGGGTTGCATCTCCTGACGATGTCTACCATGAGTGTCATAAGAAGGGGCACTGGAAGAGCTCATGTCCAAAGCTAAGGGAGCAACTGAAGGGCAAAACTGCTGCTTTAGGCATTTATGTTGTTGAGATTAATATGGCTATTTCTACATCTTGAGTCTTGGACACTAGGTGTAGATCTCACATTTGTTCAAATGTGCAGGGTCTAAGAAATAGGAGATTATTAGGATCTGTAGAAGTGGATCTTTGAGTCGGAAATAGTGCTCCGGTTTAGGCCATGGAGATAGAAGATTATTTCTTAGAGATGCCTAGTGGACATGTTTTGGAACTAAGAAACTATTATTTTGTACCTGCGATGCGCAGGAATATTATTTCCGTATCTTTGTTGGATATTTCTAGTTTCGTATTTAATATTGGACATGGTAGAATTTCTTTGCAATGTGGCAATATTATTTATGGAACAGCATTTCTTGAAAATTGCTTATATATCCTTGATCTAAAACGTGAAAGTTCAATCTATAACATAAATACTAAGAGGATTAAACAAAATTAAATTAATCCTACTTACATCTGGCATTTTCGACTTGGCCATATAAATGAGAAGCGCATAGCTAGGCTTTACTCTAGTGGAGTGCTAGGGCCATTTGACATCTAGTCTAATGACACATGCAAATCTTGTTTGAGAGGCAAGATGACAAAGGCGCTTTTTAGCAAGACTACTGAAAGGGCCTTAGAGCTATTGGAGCTAATACATTCCGATGTATGTGGCCCAATGAGCAATAGTGTTAGATCTGGTTTTCTATACTTCGTCACCTTCATAGATAACTTCAGCAGATACGGTTATGTGTATCTGATGACACATAAGTCTGAGACTCTCCAAAGGTTCGAGGACTTTAAGAATGAAGTAGAAAACCAAATTGGCAAGAAAATAAAAGCACTTCGGTCTGACCGAGGGGGTGAATATTTGAGCCAAGATTTTGACTCGTTTTTGAGAGAGTGTGGGATTATATCCTAACTCACTGCTCCTGGTACACCCCAGTGGAATGGAGTGTCAGAAAGGAGGAATAGGACCTTGCTTGACATGGTCCGCTCGATGATGAGTCATGCTACACTCCTTTTCTCCTTTTGGGGATATGCTTCAGAGACAGCTGCTTACATTCTTAATAATACAACAAGCAAGGCAGTTGAGGGAACACTATATGAACTATGGAAGGGCTGAAAGCCCAATGTTTCGTTCTTGAAGATTTGGGGCTGTGATGCACATGTTAAGAAATTGACAGGTGGCAAAGTCGAGTCCAAATCTGTCAAGTGCCAGTTTGTGGGTTACCCTGAGGAAACTAAGGGTTATTACTTCTACAATCCGGTGGAAAACAAAGTTTTCATAGCCAGAAATATAATCTTCGTAGAGAAGGAATTCCTTTCCAAGAGAGATAGTGGGAGTAATGTTGAACTTTCAGAAGTTCAAGACTCACAAACTCCTGCAGCTACTGCTGAGGATGCTTCGGGAATAGATCTCACTACTCAAGAAATTAAGGAACCAGAACCGGTTGCACAGGACCTTGGAAGGTCTGGTAGGACACGTCATCAGCCAAAGAGGTACGGCTTTCTCATGACTGATGATGGGGACCTTATAGTCATTAACCAAGAGGAGCCCAAGACTTATTAGGAGGCTGTTGAAAGCCCATACATAGATCAATGGCGCAAAGCCATGGAGGCTGAGATGCAATCTATGCCCGATAACCAAGTATGGAACTTGGTGGATCCTCCTCCGGGTGCTAAGGTGATAGGTTGCAAGTGGTGTTTCAAGTTAAAGGCCGACAACACCTTCAAGGGGTGATTGGTGGAAAAAGGATTCAGACAAGTTCAAGGAATTAACTATGATGAAACCTTTTCACCAGTTGCTATGCTCAAATCCATTAGGATACTAATAGCCATAGCTGCATGGTACGATTATGAGATATGGCAGATGGATGTTAAGACCGCTTTCCTTAATGGAAAGCTACTCGAGGATGTGTACATGGGACAACCTGAGGCTTTTATCGATCCAAAGTATCCAAACTGGGTATGCAAGCTTCAAAGATCCATCTATGGATCGAAGTAAGCATCGAGGTCATGGAATCAGAGATTTAATGAGGCTATTACGGAATATGGTTTCACACAGAATTCTGATGATCCTTGTGTGTATAAGATGGTTAGTGGGAGTGTTTCCACCTTCCTAGTGCTGTATGTTGACAACATCCTTATCATTGGAGGTGACATACCAACACTGCAAGAGGTTAAGCAGTGGTTTGAGTAAGTGCTTCGCAATGAAGGACTTAGGCGAAGCTGAGACGATCTTAGGGATCAAGATCTACAGAGACAGATCCAATCTTCTTCTAGGCCTAAGTTAGGCCATGTACATTGACAAAGTTCTGAAAAGATTCAGCATGGACAAGGCAAAGAAAGGATTCTTCCCTATGCGCCATGGGTTAAAGCTGAGTAAGAAAGATGGTCCTAAAAAAAAGAAGGACCGGGAGAACATGGAAAAGATCCCTTATGCATCTACTATTGGATCTATCATGTACTCCATGTTATGTACGAGGCCTAATGTTGTGTTTGCACTAAGTATGACAAGCCGGTACCAGTCGGACCCCGAGGAGGAACACTGGAAGGATGTCAAGGAAATCCTAAAGTACCTTAATCGGACTAAGGATGCTTTCTTAGTGTATGGAGGTCAAGATGAGCTGTTAGTGTCAGGTTACACTGATGCAAGCTTTAACATCGATGAGGATGAGAACCAGTCACAGTCTGGTTATGTTTTTCTCCTGAATGGTAGTGCCATTAGTTAGAAGTCCTCAAAGCAGGCCACCATTGCTGACTCTGCAACGGAAGCTGAGTACATAGCTGTGTGCGAAGCTGTAAAGGAAGCCATTTGGATCAAGCAATTCATACTGATTTGGGAGTAGTACCCACTATCCTAGACCCAGTTAATGTTTTTTGTGACAACAATGGGGCCATCGCACAAGCTAAGGAGCCTCGGTCACACAAGAGATCCAAACATGTGCTCAAAAAGTTTCACCTCATTCAGGAGATCATGAACAGAGGTGACATATCATTGCAGAGGGTTGACACCAAGAATAATGTCGCTGATCCATTAACCAAAGTGCTGCCGTAGACACTGCACGACGGTCATACCAGATATATAGGAATTAGGGCAATGCCCACTTGGAACTAGTGCAAGTGGGAGATTATTGGTGTGCCCTAGTTCTTAGGGCATTGGATTCTTGTATTTTGTATTATACATTAAGACTCATTATATGAATACATTATTTGTGTCACATTAATAAAGGCAATTAATCTATTTCATTTATATCTTGTGCTATAATATTAGTAGAGTATCCATTGATTGATAATCATAAAACCTATTCGAGGTCTGTTCTACTCGTGAGAACGAATAAAACCACAGACTTGTATATTCGATAACTGTATGACAGTTCTTAACTAGCCATAGTACTTGTATAGTCAGTCATGAATATAGGTACATGTCATTGACATGGGATTGGATCGATCCGTAGAAGAAAGCCACATGGTTGTCGCGTCATAGTTCTTTCTTGAGTAGGCCTCTTTTGTCCTCAGACCAGATTTCATTATAATATCAATATGGAATCCAGTTCACTTTGACATACACCTAACAGGTCTGTAAAAGGATGCTAAATATGGGTATGACTGGGTGGACCAGTGAACATGTTAATATTGATGATGAAGTGATGGAATTGCCACTCGGGTAACACCGAGATGATATCATTGGCCACTTGATGAGTGGGACTGATAAATGTATGGCCATACCCAAGTAAGTCGGTGCTTATTTGATTAATCAGTCAACTCAAGATCAAGAAACATAATAAAGAACATAAGAGGATGACGGACACCATGCCTCTTGTTTATTCATATCGATATCATTAGGCAAAGGACACTATGAGATTCCTTCCGGGTGAGTGTCTTCGAAAGACTGCTGCATCTCTGTCTTAATTGGGGGCTGTAATGGTTTGCTAGAACCCACTTACAGTCTGTGGGCCTTAGGCCTACTGCCAACATAAAGACAGACCCATAGGATCATGCACATAGATCAACTGAGCCGGAACTTATAGATATTATACATGTAATGTACATCGGAAGGAATGCGTTAATTAATTAGTTAACATTCGGTGTCAAGGTAATTAATTAACATTGGGTTGAATTTAATTTAATTAATAAGTTTACATAATGTAATTAATTAATTTATCAATTAATTGAATTACATAAAGTAAACAATTAATTAAATAATTTTCCTAACTAGGAAAATTAAATACATGTATTATATTTACTTAAGTGTGATTTAATTTTATTTAGGGGTAGTTAAATTTAGCCAAATGGAATTAATTTACATAGTATATATACTTTTTAATTATAGTTTATTTATGTAATTATAATCCTAATGGGCTTGGGTTTAATTAACCTAATTAAAACCCAGTTAGACAAGGTGTCTATATAAGGGCACACTTGAGGAATAAAACCCTAATTCAATCCTAATTAATTTCTGGAAATTTCAGCCACTAAGAGCAGCCCCAAATCAGCCGAAAATCCCAGCATTAAACCTCCATTCCTTCGTGTCTTCGGCTAGCACTGGTTCCCACTCAATAGTTGGTCGTGCACCGGACTTTGGAGATTGCAGTTTCAAGCAACGATTCTACAGCAGTCTCTAGAGGAGATGAATTCGGTGAGTTAATCTCTCTTGATTCTAATTGTTTTTATTCAAATCAATGGTAATTGGACACGATAGGTGGATTCTAGGAAATTTTAAACGGTGTATTTTTCGCTGCGCCACATTATTTTTCCAATGACGAATCCCAACAGTACCGGCTTCACCACTTTCCATCATAACAGCCAGCATTTCCTCTTTCAGGATATCAAAAAAATCCTGAGATCTCAGGATATCTTTTAGAACATCAGCAAGATTTGGTGTCTGGTTTGCCATCTCAACTTCTTCATTGGATTCAATTTCACCTTCTGTCTCGACTGTTCTTTCTTCCTCAACCACCCTCATAGACTGAGACCTTGTCCTACGTCGATCCAAATTACCCAACAGACTGTCTATGTGAAGCTTCTTCCTTTCTAGTCTTTGCCCAGTCTTCCTTCTTCATGTACGCATTGTTTTACATTACACATGAAAATGTTAGGGATAACAAATGAATGAAATGATGACATGAAGAATGAAACATTAGGAATGATTCATGATGAATGGATGAAATGATACCATGAGAAATGCACGACCGCGAGTTGATCACGGTAGAATGATGTTTCATGAATGAGAGTGGCAATGAGAATGACTTCCTTCAATTTTATTCTTTTTACTTTGGACGTTCTAAGAATGCCCAATGCCATGCAAAAAATAATGCAAAACTATCACGTGTGAGCCATCACACAGACAGAGGTTCGGTACTTTTGGGGCACCTAGTGAATGTTTTGAAGTGGTCGCGTGTGTATCGACACACAGACATAGCTTCGACGCTTTGTTGGCCAATGAAGTGATATGAAATGGTCACATAGGGGCCGTCCCTATGGAAAAATTTTTTGATGCTTTTAGGGCATGTTGGATGAATTTATATCACAAATAAGTCATGTGAAACTCGCGACATGGATTGGGGTTCGGCGTTCGTGTAACACCTTGTATGATTTATTAATGTCATGAAATGCCCTTATATGTGTAATAATCCGGTACTAGTGGAGCACCTCAAATGAGTCATTAATGTCATGAAACAATCTGATGTGGATCGCACCACACAAGCAAGAACTCGGCATCCTTATGACACCAATGATGAATGGATATGATGTTATGTAATGTTGTTGTGTGACTGTGAGCACGGGTTTTTTTCCTGTCTCGGTGATGAGAATTCCTTAGTTACCTGTGGACAGGACGGGCTCGAACAGGATTTGGAAGCAACCGGAATGCAGCCTGGAGAATCTCAAACGTTCTGAAAACCAGGCTATCCTCGATCTGAACCCCCAAAAAGGTCTCTCGAATCATTTCTAAGCTTTGGTCTGCACGTCTGACTTTTCGAAATTCCATCTAACTCTCAGAAGAATCGAGCGGCTTTGGTTTTTGAACTAGAGCTGGCCGGCTCTAACTAGAGCCGTACGGCTCTAGTACAAACTAGAGCCGGCCGGCTCTAGTGGTCAAGAACAGTTGCTCGTCTTGACAGGTGAAAGTTTTGGCAGATTTTCAGTCTGCTTATTGATGTAACAAGAGAAGAAAAGGAGAGGCTGATAAAAGGAAAGAAAATGAGAGAGAGAGGAGGACTTTTTTTTGGGTTCTCAAGCAAGAAAAAAATAGAAAAAAGAAGAAAAGAAAGCAAAAGAGAAAAAGAAAAGAAGAAGAGAAACCGAGAGGAATACCCAAAACAAATCCCATAAACACTCTCATCTAACCCTAAATCAACCCTCAAGCATTAATAACATAGCCAACAATCTTTTCTCTTTGATTCGGGATCATTTCAGCTTGGTTTCGGATCGTTCTGGGACATCGAAGAATTCGGCCGGTTGAGCTCCAGTGCACATTTCAAAGCTTTCAATCTGTTTCTTGATGCTCCAAGCATCCAAACAACAATCCAGGTAAACTCTAAGAGGCCTAAAACTTATCTGCATTGATTTTCTGTGCGTTTCTGTTATTTTGATGAAAATCCAAAACTGGTGCTGCCCATCATAGCCGTACGGCTGTGTTGCTCAGGAAGACAACCGGCCGGCTGTGTTTCTGAAGAACAGAGCCGGCCGGTGCTGTCCCAGAGTCGGCTGACTCTGTTCCTCAAGGACAGATCCTTGATCTATCCTAATCGGCCGAAACAGCCCGTTTTCCATTTTGGTTTTTCTGTTGGGATCATTTTCGGCCCAGAATCATCTGTATGAGTTTGTGTTTTGATTTTTCGGTGATTATACGTACGAATATCAGGGTTTTTAGTATTCTTGACTTTCATTTTCCGAGTTTCGGGGTCGTTTCATCCTATAAAATCCTCGGAAAATATGGAAAATAAGTAAAATAATATTTTCACAAATGTTTTTGGTGTGTTTATTGCATTTTAAACCATAGATGGTTTGTAAATTAGGGAAACCCACACGAACGGGACCCCGAGTTGTGGGATAACCGACCCACAAAAATAGAAATATGCATGTAACCGAGCCAAATGGTTTATAAAAATTGATTTTTCCAACACAAAAATTACAAGGCGTTTCAAAATCGTTTTCCAGGTCTAACCGGTCTGACTAGTCGGATCGACCCAGTTACCCCCTAAATGCATGCTCCCAATCCAAAAATCCCAGTTCTGTCCTGATTTGAGTCCTACCTGTGTTTATAATATGATTTGTGCTAACCAATTTGTTTTGCAGCATTCATTTTTATTTTTGTTGTATTTAATAGATTAATTCGTGTAATTAGGTGATTGTATTTTTTTAGATCCTCGTGTACTTACGCATTTGTAAAAGTGAGGACGAGAGTTTTTATATTTTATTCAATTTGGTTGTATAATCGGCCTCCATTATTCTTTTGTATATTTGTGTGAATGGATTAATTTCCTGCAATTTGTTTTATGCATTTCTGCCTTAGCATCATACTAATAAACTAAACAATTTGGGTTAGAGAAAGATAATAAATTGAATAAATATGGTTTTATAAATAATAAACGAATACAAGCTTGAGGTTAAGTAGGTAAGTTGCCCGAACCCTAAATCTCTGGATTAGGTAGTACTAGAATTTGCTGGATGAGCTGATCTGGGTGGCAACTCTGTCATTGATCTCGAAATTTAGGTTTCAAGGTCTTTAAGTTATAAAACGTAAAAATGTTTTCTACAAAATAAATTTCAAAACAAATAAATCCATGATTTTCCTAAAACAAGATAACCAAAATCTGTTTTCCACAAATCTCGCCCAAGTAAAAATCTTTTCCCCCGGTCCGCTTTGCCGCGAGCTTATTTCTTTTCGTCAAAATGGTCCTCCGCTCACAGTGGCGACTCCGCTGAAGATTGTTACTTTCTTAAAAAGTTTTTCTTAAAAACTTAAGGAACTTAGGCAACTATTGAAATATAACCCTTTATTGATTTATAAACATCATATTTATTCATACCTTTGCATATCATGACATTTTCTTCTTCTCAACCCCTCTAATACACTATTTCACCCCGGTTTACCCAAGAAGGTGGCCTACCTCTACCGCCAGGATTGGAGACACCCGACGAGGTAAACCACTCACAGCCCGCATGACCTTACATCGTGTTCTACGGTGGGGAAGTGTTTATCTACTATGGGAGCCTGTACGACCTTTGGTTTGACTTTGGCCCATATGTAATGGTTTAGTAACTTCCCCTAGGGTTACCAAAACGTAAAATTAAATTGAATATTTGAGTATGCACCTTTGGTATCCCCCGTTGATACCAATGAGACCTAACACCTAGGGAGAATGCGAGACCAAGCGGAAGGAGAAATAAGTTTGGAAGGGAGAGCATACCTCTGCATGTGCTAACGTTTGTTCCATGGTGATTTCCCTCTTACCCTTTTCATGAAGCATCCAACATGCATGATTATCCATGTGTCATTTTTAACCGTATGTTTGTGTGTCCATCTTTAACACACATGCATGTGTATGGCATTTGTACTAACCACATTTTCGTGCAGCCACGATGTTTTATTTGCGTATCATGTATATACATCTCGCGTGCCAACATTTCCATGAAACGTATACGACCTCATTCCATGTGTCACGCATATTAACCACATTTTTCTGCAGCCACTTGCATTTTGTGTAACATATACATCCATGCCATATCATTTCATTACACTTAATAACCAACGTTCTAAGAATGCCTATCATGATCATCTCATTTCATACCATATTGGGTACCTAAAAATACCTATAGCTCGCCTGTGCATTGGTTCGCACTCGGCCATTCCACCACATCAAATCATTCACTAACAGATCACAAATATTTTAGGTCTGGTTGTGTGGCAAGTCGCACAACTGATGGGATTCGTCATTGGAAAAATAACGTGGCGCAGCGGAAAATACATCGTTTAAAATTTCCTAGAATCCACCTATCGTGTCTAATTACCATTGATTAGAATAAAATCAAATAAGAATCAAGAGAGATTAACTCACCGGATTCTTCTCCTCTAGAGACTGCTGCAGAATCGTTTCTTGAAACTGCGATCTCCAAAGTCCGGTGCACGACCAACTATTGAGCGGGAACCGGTGCTAGCCGAAGACGCGAAGGAATAGAGGTTTAATGCTGGGATTTTCGGCTGTTTTGGGGCTGCTATTGGTGGCTGAAATTTCCAGCAATTAATTTGAGTTGAATTAGGTTTTTATTCCTTAAGTGTGCCCTTTTATAGACACCTTGTCTAATTGGGTTCTAATTAGGTTAATTAAACCCAAGCCCACTAGGATTATAATTACATAAATAAACTTTAATTAAAAAGTATATACTATGTAATTTAATTCCATTTGGCTAAATTTAATTACCCCTAAATAAAATTAAATCACACTTAAGTTAATACAATACATGTATTTAATTTTCGTACTTAGGAAAATTATTTAATTAATTGTTTACTTTATGTAATTCAATTAATTGATAAATTAATTAATTACATTATGTAAACTTATTAATTAAATTAAATTCAACCCAATGTCAATTAATTACCTTGACACCGAATGTCAACTAATTAATTAACGCATTCCTTCCAATGTACATTACATGTACAATTTCTATAAGTTCCAGCTCAGTTGATCTATGTACACGATCCTATGGGTCTGTCTTTATGTTGGCAGTAGGCCCAAGGCCCACAGACTGTAAGTGGGTTCTAGCAAACCATTACAGCCCTAATTAAGACAGAGATGCAGCAGTCTTTAGAAGACACTCACCCGGTAGTAATCTCACACTGTCCTTTGCCTAACGATATCGATATGAATAAACAAGAGGCATGGTGTCCGTCATCCTCTTCTGTTGTTTATTATATTTCTTGATCTTGAGTTGACTGATTAATCAAATAAGCAACCAACTTATTTGGGTATGGCCATACACTTACCAGTCCCACTCATCAAGTGGCCAATGATATCATCTCGGTGTTACCCGAGTGGCAATTCCATCACTTCATCATCAATATCAACATGTTCACCGGTCCACCCAATCATACCCATATTTAGCATCCTCTTACAGACCTGTTAGGCGTATGTCAAAGTGAATCGGATTCCATATCGATATTATATTGAAATCTGGTCTGAGGACAAAAGAGACCTACTCAAGAAAGACCTATGACGTGACAACCATGTGGCTTTCTTGTGCGGATCGATCCAGTCCCATGTCAACGACATGTACCTATATTCATGACTGACTATACAAGTACTATGGCTAGTTAAGAACTACCATACAGTCATCGAATATACAAGTCTGTGGTTCTATTCGTTCCCACGATTAGAACAGACCTGGGATAGGTTTTATGATTATCAATCAATGGATACTCTACTCATATTATAGCACAAGATATAAATGAAATAGATTAATTGCCTTTATTAATGTGACACAAATAATGTATTTATACAATGAGTCTTAATGTATAATACAAAATACAAGAATCCAATGCCCTAAGAACTAGGGCACACCAACAACAACAACATAACATCACATCATCTCCATTTCATGTCCATTCGTTGTCGGTGTTACGGTAATACCGAAACCTTGCTTGTGAGTCGCAATCCACATCGGATTGGCTTCATGACATTAATAACTCATTCGAGGTGCTTCACTAGTACTGAATTATTATGCACATAGGATCATATCATGACATAATCAGCTCATGCAATGTGTTCCACGAACGCTGAACTTCCATCCGTGTCCCTGTATACGCGCGACTTGTTTGCCACATCATTTCATATCGCATGCCCCAAAAGCAATATAGCTTTGTCCGAGGAACGGCTTTCATATGACCATGTCACGCCATTTCATTTAGACCTATAAAGTGTCGAAGCTTTGTCCGTGTGCTGATGCACACGTGACCATTTCATAACACCCATTAGGTGCCTCAAAAGCACCGAACCCCCATCCGTGTGTTGGCTCGCGCACAACCTCCTTTGCATTCTATTTTGCATGACATTGGGCATTCTTGGAATGTCAGAAATAAGGAATTCATGCCCATTCTTATCTTCATTCATGAAGCATCAAATGCACACAATCATTTATATGTCATTCATATCATGTTTTGTATAAGCATTCCTAAGGCGTCAACATTTGTGTAGCATTGATACTAACCACATTCTTCTGCAACCATGATACTTTATTCACATGTGCCAAACATATATTGCGTTAATATTTCCATGAAACATGCAAGGCATTACTTTGTGTGTGTGTTATGTGTACTAATCACGTTTTTGTGTCTCTACGATGCTTTATTTGGGTGACATATACATTCATTCCTTGCATGCATAACATCATCTTATATGCCATGCATCCTAACCACATCTTCTGTAGCCACCTGCATTCTATGTGACATGTGCATTCACACCATTTTATGTCATTACTCCTAACAAAGGACGTCCCAAAGATGCTCATTTCTACATTCCATTCATTAGGAGACCACAACGGTCGTAAATCTATGATCATGTGGAGAGTCACATGATAAGGATTACACTACATCTCATCTATGTATCTGTTCCCGGTGTCATTGGGATACCGAGATCTCGCTTGTGTGTTGCGATCCACATCGGGTTGCTCATGACATTATTAAATCATCCAGGTTATTCCATGAGTACCCAATTATTATATATATAGGGGCATGTCATGACATTAAAAAATCATGTAAGGCGTTTCATGAATGCCAAAATTTTGTTTGTACCTCGAGTTATACGTGACTCATCTATAACATCATTTCATGTCAGATACATCAAAAGCATCAAAACTCCGTCTGTGTGTCGGTATACACACGACCATTCTATAACATCCATTAGATACCTCAAAAGCATTAGAACTCTGTCTGTGTGTCGGCCACTTGAGACCATTTCATGATATCCATCAGGTGCTTCTAAGGCACCAAGCCTGCACCTGTGTGTCGGTACACACGCGATCTGTCTACATTGCCTTTAGTATAGCGTTGGGGCATCTATGGAACGTCCAAAATAAATAATTAAGAAAATCATACTCATTCATGTTCCCATCTGTCTAATATTATTCATCCGTATTAACCCGTGATCGTGCATCTCATTCATACATAAGCATAAGGTGCTCCTCGAGCACCGAAACTCAGCCCGCATGCCAAGCACATTATCTCATATCATTTCACCACATAAAAGCTCAAGGTGCTCCTCGAGTGCCAAAAAACCATTCACATGGCAAGAACTCTGTTCTGTCTCACCTCATATCATGTTTCATCATCTAAGGTGCTCCTAGAGTGCTGAAGATTATGTTAGATCATTATGCACATACACACTACCATAGTATTCAACATGAATGATGTACTTTATGAGTGTTGTATCTGTTTCTTTCATTTTCAACATGAATGATGTACTTTATGACAAGTTTAATGCAATGAAATCCCAATTTGCTTACTTCTGTGATGTTTATCCTGATAATTCAGTGCATGCATTTGAATCACCATCAAGCATATTTAGCATACATGACACTGCATTGCATGAAATCAACATAAGTACAAATGAAAATCCCGAAATGGTATTCATTTCACGCGAGCTAAAACCCAAGGAAGAGAGAGAATTAATAAGAATATTGCAAAAACATGTTAAAGCTTTCGCTTGGTCATATGAAGACATGTCGGGTGTAGACACAAAGATAGCAGTGCACAAGATCCCAACGGACCCTAAGTTCAGGCCGGTAAAGCAGAAGCTGAGAAGATTGAGGCCAGAATGGGCTACACTGGTAAAAGAGGAAGTGGCTAAGCAGATAGATGCCAAGTTTCTCGAAGTGGTAGAATACACAGAATGGCTAGCTAACATCATCCCAGTGCCTAAAAAGGATGGAAGGGTCAGAGTATGCGTCAACTACAGGGACCTGAATAAGGCATGCCCAAAAGATAACTTTCCACAGCCTCATATTGATGTCCTGGTTGACAGTGTAGTAAAATTAGCAATGTATTCCTTTATGGATGGCTTTTCAGACCAGATCCTGATGGATGTGATTGATAAGGTGAAGACATCATTCATTACAGAATGGGCTAATTTCTGCTACAGAGTAATGCCCTTCGAGTTAAAGAATGCTGGAGCCACTTATCAAAAGGCTATCACAACCCTGCTACATGATATGATCCATAAAGAAGTTGAAGTGTATGTCGATGATATGCTGGTTAAATCAGTGACCCGGGAGGAACATTCTGTTATCCTGGATAGATTTCTTACACGCAACGGAGAATATAACTTGCATCTCAACCCTAAGAAGTGCATATTCGAGGTCACATCAGAGAAGCTGTTGGGTCATGTAGTCAGCCAGAGAGGAATAGAAGTGGACCTAGATAAAATCAAAGCTATTTGAGATATGCCAGCTCCAAAAACAGAAAAGGAAGTCCGCTCATTCTTGGGCTCCTTGTAGTATGTAAGCCGCTTCATAACGCAGTTAACTTCCACTTGTGAACCAATTTTCAAGCTGTTAAAGAAAGCTTAGCCGATTGTGTGGGATGACAGATGTCAGTTGGCGTTCGAGAAAATCAAGGCTTATCTGGTAAACCTTCCAGTTCTGAGTCCACCAATTCCAGGAAAGCCTTTGATCTTGTATTTGGCTGTTGAAGATTCCTCTATAGGGGCAATGTTGGCACAGGAACAAGATGACAGAAAAGAGTATCCCATTTACTACCTCAGTAAGAAGCTGCTAGAATATGAAACCAAATACACACTGGTGGAGAAGACATGTGTGGCAATGATCTGGCTGACCAAGAAGTTGCGTCATTATTTCTAGTCATACAAAGTGCAAGCCGTGGCTAAGGTGGACCCAGTGAAGTATCTTTATAAAGCACCAATATTGGTTAGGAAGTTGTTTAGGTGGCTATTACTTTTATCCGAGTTTGACATAGAGTATATCACTAAGAAAACCATCAAAGGGCAAGCCGTAGCAAAATTTTTAGCAAATCAGCCGCTGGAATCAGACTACACCGTGAATCTGAAGTTCCTGGATGAACAACTGGCCATGGTAGAAGTAAAGAGATGGGTTATGTGCTTCGATGGTGTCGTGAACAGAAAAGGTGCTAGAATCGGGGTAATCATAGCAACACCGGATGGTGAAATCATCCCTTTGTCAAAGAGGTTGGATTTTATTATAACCAACAATGGAGCAGAGTGTGAAGCATGCTTATTCGGGATGGAATCTCTATTGGCACTAGAGGCAAATGACGTCTTGATCGTTGGAGATTCACTTTTGGTGATAAGGCAAGCTCAAGGCGAATGGGAGCTGAAAGAAGAAGCCCTACGGCCCTACTTGGAGCTGTTACAATACAAAAAAGAGTTACTTGGCCAATATGAATTCAGACATGTTCCCAGAGATGAGAATAAAATGGCTGATGCGCTAGCAACACTGTCTTCCATGTGGGAAAACCCAGAAGAAACTCAAGTGCAACCATTGGTTATAGCAACTTCCAAACAACCCTGTTTTGAAATGCCCAAAGTAATGGAGTTGATGGTCGAAGAAAAGCCATGGTTCTTCGATATTTACCAGTATGTGAAGGAAGGAAAATATCCAGAAGGAGCCAGTACTATTGATAAGGTGTCATTATGGAAGCTAGCCAGTCAGTTCAGAATCTTTAAAGATAAACTATACAAGAGAACGGCAAATGGAGTTCTTCTAAGATGTTTGATAGAACAGGAGGTAGAAACGATGATGCAGCAATTACATGCAGGATCCTATGGGCCACACATGAATGGCCTCTCTATGGCTAAGAAGATAATGAGACAAGGGTACTTCTGGATTATTATATAGGTTGATTGTATAAGGAAAGTGAAGAGATGCCACGAGTGCCAAATCTATGCTGACATCAGTCATTTTCCACCACTTGAGCTGCAGAACTTAACATCTCCTTGGCCATTCTTGGCTTGGGGAATAGATATGATTGGTGAAATTCATCCTGCAACATATAATGGACATCGATTCATAGTTGTGGCAGTTGACTACTTCTCGAAATGGGTGGAGGCAGAATCTTTCACTGGTGTGACAGCCAAGCAGATGGTCAAGTTCATCCAGAAGAACATTTTTGCCAGATATGGGATTCCCCATCATATAGTGTCTGACAATGGAGTGTAATTACAAACGGCAACAGCTGAGCTACTTGCAGAACATGGCATCGAGCACCACAAGTCTTCTCCATACAGACCCTAAACTAATGGTGTAGTGGAAGCAGCTAATAAGGTGATAAAGAAGATATTATAAAAAATGGTAACTACTTACAGAGATTGGGCTGACAAACTCCCATATGATCTTTGGGGTTACAGAACCAGTGTTAGAACACCGACAGGGGAAACTCCCTATGCCTTGGTGTATGATATGGAAGCAGTATTACCAGTAGAAATAGAGCTTAAGTCACTCAGAGTCACCTTGGAAGATCAATTACCAGAAACTGAATGGGTTCGAGCCAGGTACGAAAAGTTAGCGGCGCTAGATGGGAAGCGGCTAAGAGCACTGGATCATCTACAGATGTACCAACGTAGAATGGCTAGGGCCTACAATCAAAATGTGAAGTACTCCAAGCGGCAATTGAAAGCAGGAGATTTAGTGCTGAAGCAGTTAAGGCCTTCAAATGTTGATGTTAGGGGGAAATTCAAACCCAACTAGGAAGAACCTTATGTTGTGAAAAAGGTGCTATCGAAAGGTGGTGTCAGCATCATGGACATGGATAGAAATGAGTCCGTAAATCCTATCAACCAAGACTGGTTAAAGCTTTATCATGTCTAAAAAAAAAGTCCGCTAGGTTGAAAACTCGAAAAGAGCAGCCTAGGCAAAAGTTAAGACAAGAGAGAAAATGGTCAGTCAGAAAATCTAGAAGGGACGACTGGTGACGGATTCTGGCTCTGTGTGGAATGAAAATGTGCTAAATACATACAATCTGAAATCTTTTATCATCCTCTAAATCCAATTCAACTTTTTAAGGAGCGACAACCATTGTCCAAGAACTTGCTATTTCAATCAATCAGTCTCAAAAAAAAAAAAAGAAAGAAAAAGAGAGCTCACTGGGGTGAAAACCAAAAAGGCGCCTCATGCAAAAATTAGAGCAGCTCGTTGGGCTGAAAACCAGCATTGGGCAACCCAGGCAAAATTTAGAGAACTTCCAGATTCACCAATTATAGGGGTGAGAAGCCAAGTCTTCCCATCATCCCCCAGTAGGATTCTCCACATCATTCCCCAGCAGAATGTTTACAAAGGATACTATGATCTTTTTCCCCAGCATCGTCATGCATTCCCAGCAATTATCTCATTTTTCCAGTAGTCCTCACATATATCTTCAACAAGGGGAAGCCTTACGCAAAGAGCACATTCCACCAACCAGGAACATGCCTTCCCCAGCAGAAAGGAGAAATGTCAATCTTGCATAGACAATAAGAATTGCATCACTTAATCTCCATGTGGAAATACATCATTATGCATGTAGACATAGCATACACAAACCATTCATCCCCAGCTAGTCTTCATTCTTGACTGAAGGGGCAAAAATTTTTTGTTCAAAATCTCTCGATCGAGGAATGAAGACTTGCCATTTCAAATGCAGAAACTCATCATCCACAGCTTTAAGTCTCCAACAGATCTGCCTCAGGTAATGTAAACACGGTATCGGCCCAGATCGGCTTCATCTTCAAGTCTCCAGTAGATCCGCCTCGGGTAATGTAAACCTACTATCGGCCAATCCACCTTCTAACATCCTTCGCCTTGGGTAATCTAAACCCAGTATCGGCCTATCCACCTTCACCCTCCTTCTCCTCAGGTAACCTAAACCCGGTATCGGCCTATCTGCCTTCCACCCTCCTTCGCCTTGGGTAACTTAAACCTGGTATCGGCCTATCCGCCTTCCACCCTCCTTCGCCTCGAGTAACCTAAACCCGGTATTGGCCTATCCACCTTCCACCCTCCTTCGCCTCAGGTAACCTTAACGCGGTATCAGCCTATCTGCCTTCCATGTTCCTTCTCCTTGGGTAACCTAAACCCGATATCAGCCTATTTGCCTTCCACCCTCCTTTGCCTCGGGTAACCTAAACCCGGTATCGGCTTATTCCGCATTCCACCTTCCTTCCCTTAGGTAACCTAAACCCAGTATCAACCTATCTGCCTTCCACCTTTCTTTGCCTTGGGTAACCTAAACCCGGTATCGGCTTATCCTACATTCCACCTTCCTTGCCTCGGGTAACGTAGACCCGGTATCGGCTTATTTTCTATCATCACTATAACAACGACACTCCAACAAGTCAGGTATGTCTTTCTTTCCTTACATTTGCAGCGCTTCATTCGCGTTCTCAAATTCCCCTCAGGTAACCTAGACCTGGTATCGGGTATTGAATTTTATTACGCGAGGGGCAGCTATAAGCACCGGGTTTTCCCAACCTCTATGATGAGAATTCCTGTGTTACCTGTGGACCGGACAAACTTGAATCAGGCTTAGAAATACCCGGAATGTCACCCAGAGTATCTCAAACATCCTAAAAACCGAGCTACCCGTGATCCGAAATCCTCGAAAAGGTCTCCCGAGTGATTTCCAGGGTTTAGGGTGCGCGTCGGACTTTCAAAATTTACCTCGGCTCTAGTGGGCAAGACAAGTTGCCTTTCAAAACAAAGAAACTTGTCTCGCTAGAAGTAAGTATGGGCAAAATCAGAGAAAGTAAGGCAGTCATTTAATGTTGAAATGATATGTGAGAGGAGAGTATAAAAAGAAAATCAAATCAGAAAAAAAGGGAGGCTTTTCAATCTTAAAGAAAAGATATAAAGAAAAAAAAAAGAAGTAGAGAAAGAGAGAAAGGTGACCGTGAGCTTGAGAAACAAAAAACACAGGGATTAAGAGTTAAAATCAATCCTTAAACATTAAACACATGTTACTTAACCTTTGCTCATTGGTTGGAAACCA
The DNA here is from genome assembly GCA_039660915.1 of Euphorbia tirucalli. Taxonomy (NCBI): domain Eukaryota; kingdom Viridiplantae; phylum Streptophyta; class Magnoliopsida; order Malpighiales; family Euphorbiaceae; genus Euphorbia; species Euphorbia tirucalli. The sequence continues at coordinate 45,858,510 of CM077638.1, read as the reverse complement.
TTTCGGATTCGTTTTGGCTCGTTTGGATTGTTGCAGTTCTTTGGCCGGTTGAGTTCCCAGGAAATATTTCAAGCTTCCAATCCGTTTCTTGACATTTGGAGCATCCAAAAAACATCAACGTAAACTCTGAGAGGCCTTAAACCTGTTTGCATTGTCTTTTCTGGGTGTTTTATGCATTTTGTCAACTTTTGGAATCGGATTGCTTGAATAGAGCCGTACAGCTATGTTCATGATAAACAGAGCCAGCCGGCTATGTTCATGATGAACAGAGTCAGCTGGCTCCAGTACTAGAGCTGTACGGCTTTGTTCTCCAGGAACAGCCTCCTGGTTCATCCCGATCGACCGAAAACATACTATTTTCCATTTCAAGCTTTCTGTTGCAATCATTTTTGGCCCAAATCCATCCATATGTCATAAAATTTTGGTTTTTAGATTTCTAAATGTACGGATATTAGTGTTTTCGTATTTCCTTATTTCCTGAGTTTCGGGGTAGTTTTATCCGAATCGGATCCATAGGTCAGTATTAGCGGGCCCCCGAACCCTATAAAATCCCTGGAAAATATTGAAGACGAGCAAAACAGTATTTTCACAAATGTTTTTGGTGTGTTTATCGCATTTTGGACCCTAGATGGATTGTGTATTTAGGAACCCGCACGAACGGAACCCTGGATTCTGGGATAACAGACCCACAAAAATGGAAATCTGCATATAACCAAGCCAAATGTTTTCCAAAAAATGATTTTCCAGCAAAAAAAATTACAGGGCATTTCCAAAACCGTTTTGCAGGTCTAACCGGTCCAACCGATCGGGTGACCCAGTTATGCTCTAAATGCATGCCCCCGTTTCCTAAATTCCCAATTCTGTCCTGAATTGAGTCCTATCTATGTGTACGATATAAATTGTGCTAACTAATTTATTTTGTAGCATTTATTTTTACTATTTTTATGTAATTAATAGATTATTATCGTGTAAATTAGGCGGTTGTATTTTTTTAGATCCTCGTGTACATGGGTGATTGTAAAGTGAGGATGAGAGTTTTTCTCTTTTATTCGATTGGGTTGTACAATCGGCCTCTACCATTTTTTTTGTATATTTTGGATGTATGCTTTATTTTTCTGCAATTTATTTTATGCAATTTATTTTGTGCTATTTGCTTTAGCATCGGTTGAAATAAATAAACATAAATTGGGGTTAGAGAAAGATAATAAAGCAAATTAAATATGGCAATATAAATTGTAAAGTGAAAGCAAGCTAGAGGTTAAGTAAGTCACTTGTCCGAACCCTAAATCTCTAGATTAGGTACAACAGTCTGTCCTCGGTAGGAAGCTGTACCAGAATTCCCGGATGAGCTGATTCGGGTGGTGACTCTGTCACTAATCTCGGGATTTAAGTTTCGAGGTCTTTAAGTTAAAATAGGAAAATGTCTTCTACAAAGGAATTTTCAAATCAAATCCATGATTTTCCTAACTCAAGATAAACAAAACCCACTTTTCCACCAAAATCCGAAACGAACGAAAATGTTTTCCCCGGTTCGCTTCACTGCGTCCTGATTTTCTCTTTCATGAAAACGTCGTTCGCTCACACACTTTGCATGACTGCAATGGCAGCCGGGACTTCTGTTAGCACTCAAGTGCTAAATTTGAAGGGGTGTACTGAAACACTTGCCCATCTTGGCTCGCCAATTCCACAGGACTTAGCAGCAGACATTATACTTGGGTCACTTCCTGAGTCTTACAACCAATTTATCATGAACTACCCGAAAGCAAGGGTTGGATAAATCGGTTTTTGAGCTGCATGGCATGCTCAAGCTTGTTGAGCAGTCTCTTAAGAAGACTCCTAATGTTTTGCCGGTGAACAAGGGCAATACGCCCAATGCTAAGGGAAAGGCCAGATCTAAAGCCAAGGCTAAGGCCCAAAAGGCCAACGCTAAGGGCAAAAAGGTGGTGGCCCAACCTAAAGCAAGGGTTGCTTCTCCTGACGATGTCTGCCATGAGTGTCATGAGAAGGGGCACTGGAAGAGCTCATGTGCAAAACTGAGGGAGCAACTGAAGGGCAAAACTGCTGCTTCAGGTATTTATGTTGTTGAGATTAATTTGGCTATTTCTACATCTTGGGTCTTGGACACTGGATATGAATCTCACATTTGTTCAAATGTGCAGGTCTAAGAAATAGGAGATTACTAGGATCTAGAAAAGTAGATCTTCGAGTCGGAAATGGTGCTCGAGTTCAGGCCATGGAGATCGGAGATTATTTCTTAGAGATGCCTAGTGGACTTGTTTTGGAACTAAGAAACTATTATTTTGTACCTGCGATACGCAGGAATATAATTTCTGTTTCTTTGTTGGATATTTCTGGTTTCGTATTCAATATTGCACATGGTAGAATTTCTATGCAATGTGGCAATATTATTTATGGAACAGCATTTCTTAAAAATGGCTTATATATCCTTGATCTAGAACGTGAAAGTTCAATCTATAACATAAATACTAAAAGGATTAAACAAAATGAAATTAATCCTACTTACATCTGGCATTGTCGACTTGGCCATATAAATGAGAAGCGCATAGTTAGGCTTCACTCTAGTGGAGTGCTAGGATCATTTGATATCCAGTCTTATGACACATGTGAATCTTGTTTGAGAGGCAAGATGACAAAGGCGCCTTTTAGCAAGACTGCTGAAAGGGCCTTAGAGCTATTGGAGTTGATACATTCCGATGTATGTGACCCAATGAGCACTAGTGCTAGATCAAGTTTTCTGTACTTCGTCACCATCACGGATGACTTTAGCAGATACGGTTACATGTATCTAATGAAGCATAAGTCTGAGACTCTTCAAAGGTTCAAGGACTTTAAGAATGAGGTAGAAAACCAACTTGGCAAGAAAATAAAAGCACTTTGGTTTGATCGAGGGGGTGAATATTTGAGCCAAGTGTTTAACTCGTTTTTTAGAGAGTGTGGGATTATATCCCAACTCACTCCTCCTGGAACACCCCAGTGGAATGGAGTGTCAGAAAGGAGGAATAGGACCTTGCTAGACATGGTTTGCTCGATGATGAGTCATGCTACACTCCCTGTCTCCTTTCGGGGATATGCTTTAGAGACAGCTGCTACATTCTTAATAATACACCAAGCAAGGCAGTTGAGGGAACACCATATGAACTATGGAAGGGCCGAAAGCCCAATGTTTCCTTCTTGAAGATTTGGGCCTATGATGCACATGTAAGAAATTGACAAGTGGCAAACTCAAGTCCAAATCTGTCAAGTGCCAGTTTGTGGGTTACCCTAAGGAAACTAAGGGTTATTACTTCTACGATTTGGCGGAAAACACAGTTTTCGTAACCAGAAATGTAGTCTTCTTACAGAAGGAATTCCTTTCCAAGAGCGGTGGGAGTAATGTTGAACTTTTAGAAATTCGAAACCCACAAACTCATACAGCTACTGCTGAGAATGCTTTGGGAACCGATTTGACTACTTAAGAAATTGAGGAACTAGAACCAGTTGCATAGTACCTTAGAGGTCTGGTAGGAAACGTCATTAGCCAGAGAGGTATATCTTTCTCATGACTGATGATGGGGACCTTAAGGTTGTTGACCAAAAGGAGCCCAAGACCTATCAGGAAGCTATTAAAATCCCACACTCAGATCAAGACCTATCCAGTCTTATTACACCAATGCAAGCTTTGAGACCGATGAGGATGAGAACCAGTCTAGTCTGGTTATGTTTTTCTCCTGAATGGTGGTGCCATTAGTTGGTGGTCCTCAGAGCAGGCCACCATTGCTGACTCTACAATGGAACCTAAGTACATTGTTGCATGCAAACCAACAAGGGAAACCATTTGGATTAAGAATTTCATAATAGAGTTAGGACTAGTACCCGCAATCCTAGACCCAGTTGATGTTTTTCGTGATAACAACGGGGCCATCGCATAAGCTAAGGAGCCCTGGTCACATAAGAGATCCAAACATGTGCTTATTAAGTTTCACCTCATTCGGGAGATTACGAACAAAGGTGACATATCATTGCAGAGGGTTGACACCAAGAATAATGTCACTGATCCATTGACCAAAGCGCTGCCGTAGACACAACACGACGGTCATATCAGATCTATAGGAATTAGGTCAATGCCCACTTAAAACTAGTGCAAGTGGGAGATTGTTGGTGTGCCTTAGTTCTTAGGGCATTGGATTCTTGCATTTTGTATTATTGTATGAATACATTATTTATGTCACATTAATAAAGGCAATTAATTTATTTCATTTATATCTTGTGCTATAATATGAGTATCCATTGATTGATAATCATAAAACCTATCCCAGGTCTTTTCCAATCGTGGGAACGAATAGAACCACAAACTTGTATATTCGATGACTGTATGGCAGTTCTTAACTAGCCATAGTATTTGTATAGTCAGTCATGAATATAGGTACATGTCATTGACATGGGACTGGATTGATCTGCACAAGAAAGCCACATGGTCGTTGCGTCATAGGTCATTCTTGAGTAGGTCTTTTTTGTATTCAGACCAGATTTCATTATAGGATCAATATGGAATCCGGTTCAGTTTGACATACACCTAACAGGTCTGTAAAATGATGCTAAATACGGGTATGATTGGGTGGACTGGTGTACATGTTGATATTGATGATGAAGTGATGAAATTGTCACTCGGGTAACACCAAGATGATATCATTGGCCACTTGATGAGTGGAACTGATAAGTGTATGGTCATACCCAAGTAAGTCGATGCTTATTTGATTAATCAGTCAACTCAAGATGAAGAAATATAATAAATAACCGAAGAGGATGATGGACACCATGCCTCTTGTTTATTCATATCGATATCGTTAGGCGAAGGACACTATGAGATTACTATCGGGTGAGTATCATCTAAAGACTGTTGTATCCCTGTCTTAATTTGGGGCTATAATGGTTTGCTAGAACCCACTCACAGTCTGTGGGCCTTAGACCTACTGCCAACATAAAGACAGAGCCATAGGATCGTGCACTTAGATCAACTGAGCCGGAACTTGTAGAAATTGTACATGAAATGTACATTGGAAGGAATGCATTAATTAATTAGTTGACATTCGGTGTCAAGGTAATTAATTAACATTAGGTTGAATTTAATTTAATTAATAAGTTTACATAATGTAATTAATTAATTTATCAATTAATTGAATTACATAAAGTAAACAATTAATTAAATAATTTTTCTAAGTAGGAAAATTAAATACATGTATTGTATTTACTTAAGTGTGATTTAATTTTATTTAGGGGTAATTAAATTTATCCAAATGGAATTAAATTACATAGTATATACTTTAATTGAAGTTTATCTATGTAATTATAATCCTGGTGAGCTTAGGTTTAATTAACCTAATTAAAACCCAATTAGATAAGGAGTCTATATAAGGGCACACTTAAGGAAGAAAAACCTAATTTCAACCCTAATTAATTGCTGAAAATTTCAGCCACCAGTTGCAGCCCCAAAACAGCCGAAAATCCCAGCATTCACGTCTTCGGCTAGCAGCGGTTCCCACTCAATAGTTGGTCGTGCACCGGACTTTGGAGATTGTAGTTTCAAGAAACGATTCTACAGCAGTCTGTAGAATAGACAAATCCAGTGAGTTAATCCCTCTTGATTCAAGTTGGTTTTATTTTAATCAATGGTAATTGGACACGATAGGTGGATTCTAGGAAATTTTAAACGGTGCATTTTTCGCTGCGCCACGTTATTTTTCCTGTGACGAATCCCAACAGTGGTATTAGAGCCTAGGTTTTGTCCCTTAGATTGATTGGAATTGGTTCTTAAAAGCGTTCTTGAAGAAAAAATGGGTTTCAAGTTTATGTTTTTAGGCTTCTTATTCAATTGGTTTTGGTTTTTTATGAACCCTAGAATTTTTGGATTGGGGTTTTTGATTATTTTTCCCCAATTGATTTCCATCTAAATTTGTTGTTTTTTTTTTACTTTATCTGATGCTTTTTATGATTTTATTTTATAAAAAAAAATTATTATGTTTAGGAAAAGGAATCGCAAATTGCGATTCCCTTCCCCTGGCGTAGCAGCTACTGGTGGCCCAACCTAAAGCAAGGGTTGCTTCTCCTGACAATGTCTGCCATGTGTGTCATGAGAAGGGGCACTAGAAGAGCTCATGTCCAAAGCTGAGGGAGCAACTGAAGGGCAAAACTGCTGCTTCAGGTATTTATGTTGTTGAGATTAATCTGGCTATTTCTACATCTTGGGTGTTGGACACTGGATATGGATCTCACATTTGTTCAAATGTGCAGGGTCTAAGAAATAGGAGATTATTAGGATCTGTAGAAGTAGATCTTTGAGTCGGAAATGGTGCTCCGGTTCAGGCCATGGAGATCGAAGATTATTTCTTGAAGATGCCTAGTGGACATGTTTTGGAACTATGAAACTATTATTTTGTACCTGCGATGCGTAGGAATATTATTTCCGTATCTTTGTTGGATATTTCTAGTTTCGTATTTAATATTGGACATGGTAGAATTTCTTTGCAATGTGGCAATATTATTTATGGAACAGCATTTCTTGAAAATTGCTTATATATCCTTGATCTAAAACATGAAAGTTCAATCTATAACATAAATACAAAAAGGATTAAGCAAAATGAAATTAATCCTACTTACATCTGGCAGTGTCGACTTGGCCATATAAATGAGAAGCACATAGTTAGGCTTCACTCTAGTTGAGTGCTAGGTTCATTTGATATCCAATCTTATGACACATGCGAATCTTGTTTGAGAGGTAAGATGACAAAGGCACCTTTTAGCAAGACTGCTGAAAGGGCCTCAGAGCTATTAGAGCTGATACATTCCGATTATTGTGGCCTAATGAGCACTAGTGCTAGATCTGGTTTTTTGTACTTCGTCACCTTCACGGATGACTTTAGCAGATACGGTTACGTGTATTTTATGAAGCATAAGTCTGAGACTCTTCAAAGGTTTAAGGACTTTAAGAATGAAGTAGAAAACCAATTTGGTAAGAAAATAAAAGCACTTCTGTTTGACCGAGGGGGTGAATATTTTAGCCAAGAGTTTGACTCGTTTTTGAGAGAGTATGGGATTGTATCGCAACTCACTCCTCTTTAAACACCCCAGTGGAATGGAGTGTCAAATAGGAGGAATAGGACCTTGCTAGACATAGTCCGCTCGATGATGAGTCATGCTACACTCCCTGTCTCCTTTTGGGGATATGCTTTAGAGACAGCTACTTACATTCTAAATAATACACCAAGCAAGGCAGTTGAGGGAACACCATATGAACTATGGAAGGGCCAAAAGCCCAATGTTTCCTTCTTGAAGATTTGCGGCTGTGATGCACATGTTAAGAAATTGACAAGTGGCAAACTCGAGTCCAAATCTGTCAAGTGCCAGTTTGTGGGTTACCCTAAAGAAACTAAGGGTTATTACTTCTACGATAGGAAAACAAAGTTTTGATAGCCAGAAATGCAGTCTTCTTGGAGAAGGAATTCATTTCCAAGAGAGACAGTGGGAGTAATGGTGAACTTTCAGAAGTTCAAGACTCACAAACTTTTGCTGCTACTGCTGAGGATGTTTTGGGAACCGATCTTACTACTCAAGAAATTAAGGAACGAGAACCGGTTGTATAGTACCTTAGAAGGTCTGGTAGGACACGTCATCATCCAGAGAGGTACAGCTTTCTCATGACTGATTATGGGGACCTTATGGTTGTTGACAAAGAGGAGCCCAAGACCTATCAGGAGGCTGTTGAAAGCCCACACTCAGATCAATGGCGTAAAGCCATGGAGGCTTAGATGCAATCTATGTAGGATAACCAAGTATGGAACTTGGTGGATCCACCTCCGGGTGCAAAGTTGATAGATTGCAAGTGGTGTTTCAAGTTAAAGGCCGACAACACCTTCAAGGGGCGATTGGTGGCAAAAGGATTCAGGCAAGTTCAAGGAATTGACTATGATGAAACCTTTTCACCAATTGCTATGCTCAAATCCATTAGGATAGTACTAGCCATAGCTGCATGATACGATTATGAGATATGGCAGATGGATGTTAAGACCACTTTTCTAATGGAAAGCTACTCGAGGATGTGTACATGGAACAACCTGAGGGTTTTATCGATCCAAAGTATCCAAACTGGGTATGCAAGCTTCAAAGATCCATTTATGGATTGAAGCAAGCATCGAGGTCATGGAACCAGAGATTCAATAAGGCCATTATGGAATATGGCTTCACACAAAATTCTGATGAGCCCTGTGTGTATAAGATGGTTAGTGGGAGCGTTTCCACCTTCCTAGTGCTGCATGTGGATGACATCCTTATCATTGGAGGTGACATACCAACACTACAAGGGGTTAAGTAGTGGTTGAGTAGGTGCTTTGCAAAGAAGGACTTAGGCGAAGCTGAGACGATCTTAGGGATCAGGATCTACAGAGATAGATCCAATTGGCTTCTAGGCCTAAGACAGGCCACGTACATTAACAAGGTTCTGAAAAGATTCTGCATGGACAAGGCAAAGAAAGGATTCTTACCCATGCACCATGGGTTGAAGCTAAGTAAGAAAGATGGTCCTAAAACAAAGAAGGACCGGGAGAACATGGAAAAGATCCCTTATGCATCTGCTATTGGATCTATCATGTACTCCATGTTATGTACAAGGCCTGATGTCGCGTATGCACTAAGTGTGACTAGCCAGTACCAGTCGGACCCTGGGGAGGAACACCGGAAGGCTGTCAAGGCAATCCTGAAGTACCTTAACCAAACTACGGATGCTTTCTTAGTGTATGGAGGTCAAAATGAGCTGGTAGTGTCAGGTTACACTGATGCAAGCTTTGAGAGCGATGAGGATGAGAACCTGTCACAGTCTGGTTATGTTTTTCTCCTGATGGTGGTGCCATTAGTTGGAGGTCCTCAGAGCAGGCTACCATTGCTGACTCTACAACGGAAGCTGAGTACATAGTTGTATGCAAAGCAATAAAAGAAACCGTTTGGATTAAGAAGTTCATAACTGAGTTAGTAGTAGTACCTGCTATCCTAGACCTAGTTGATGTTTTTTGTGACAACAACGGGGCCATCGCACAAGCTAAGGAGCCCTGGTCACACAAGAGATCGAAACATGTGCTTAGAAAGTTTCATCTCATTTGGGAGATTATGAACAAAGTGACATATCATTGTAGAGGGTTGACACCAAAATAATGTCGCTGATCCATTGACCAAAGCACTACCGCAGACACAGCACGACGGTCATATCATATCTATAGGAATTAAGGCAATGCCCACTTGAAACTAGTGCAAGTGGGAGATTGTTGGTGTGCCCTAGTTCTTAGGGCATTAGATTCTCGCATTTTGTAATATTGTATGAATACATTATTTGTGTCACATTAATAAAGGCAATTAATCTATTCCATTTATATCTTGTGCTATAATATGAGTAGAGTATCCATTGATTAATAATCATAAAACCTATCACAGGTCTGTTCTAATCGTGGGAATGAATAGAACCACAGACTTGTATATTCGATGAATGTATGGCAGTTCTTAACTATCCATAGTACTTTTATAGTCAGTCATGAATATAGGTACATGTTGTTGACATGAGACTGGATCGATTCGCACAAGAAAGCCACATGGTTGTCGCGTCATAGGTCTTTCTTGAGTAGGTCTCTTTTGTCCTCAGACCAGATTTCATTATAGTATCAATATGGAATCTGGTTCACTTTGACATACGCCTAACAGGTCTATAAAAGGATGCTAAATACGGGTATGATTGGGTGGACCGGTAAACATGTTGATATTGATGATGAAGTGATGGAATTGCCACTCAGGTAACACCGAGATGACATCATTGGCCACTTGATAAGTGGGACTGATAAGTGTATGGCCATTCCCAAGTAAGTCGGTGCTTATTTGATTAATCAGTCATCTCAAGATCAAGAAATATAATAAACAACAGAAGAGGATGACGGACACCATGCCTCTTGTTTATTCATATTGATATCGTTAGGCAAAGGACACTATGAGATTACTACCGGATGAGTATCTTGTAAAGACTGCTGCATCCCTGTCTTAATTGGGGGCTGTAAAGGTTTGCTAGAACCCTGTGGCCCTTGGGCCTACTACCAACATAAAGACAGACCCATAGGATCGTGCACATAGATCAATTGAGCCGGAACTTATAGAAATTGTACATGAAATGTACATTGGAAGGAATATGTTAATTAATTAGTTGACATTCGGTGTCAAAGTAATTAATTAATAAGTTTACATAATGTAATTAATTAATTCATCAATTAATTGAATTACATAAAGTAAACAATTAATTAAATAATTTTCCTAACTAGGAAAATTAAATACATTTATTGTATTTACTTAAGTGTGATTTAATTTTATTTAGGGATAATTAAATTTAGCCAAATAAAATCAAATTACATAGTATATACTTTTTAATTAAAGTTTATTTATGTAATTATAATCCTGGTGGGTTTGGGTTTAATTAACCTAATTAAAACCCAATTAGACAAGGTGTCTATATAAGGGTACACTTAAGGAAGAAAAACCCAATTTCAACCCGAATTAATTGCTGAAAATTTCAGCCACCAATAGCAGCCCCAAAACAGCCGAAAATCCCAGCATTAATCCTCCATTCCTTCGCGTCTTTGGCTAGCACCGGTTCCCGCTCAATAGTTGATCGGGCACCGGACTTTGGAGATCGCAGTTTCAAGAAATGATTCTGCAGCAGTCTCTAGAAGAGACGAATCCAGTGAGTTAATCCCTCTAAATTCAAATTGGTTTTATTCTAATCAATGGTAATTGGACACGATAGGTGGATGCTAGGAAATTTTAAACGGTGTATTTTCCACTGTGCCACATTATTTTTCTGATGACGAATCCCAACATAATCACCCAGTGATTGCTTATTTGGGTGTCGCCACAGTCTTATCAGTCATACTCATTAAGTGGATGATGATATCTGCTCTGAGTTAACAGAGTGACATATCCCTTCGCATTCCTACTAGTCCTACAATGATCACTGGCATACCCAATAATATTCATACTTGGCATCTTGTTACAGGTCCGTTAGGTGTACATCAACGCATGTGAATTCGCATCTAAGCTTATAGGAATATCAGGTGTAAGGATCTCATATAAGTACTACTCGAGAACCACCTATGACATAGGGACCATGTGGTGTTCTCAAAATTAATCGATCCAGTACCATGTAACTTAACATGTATCCATGTCTTTGATTGACAATCGATGTCGAATGGTCAGTAAGATATCACCATATAATCAAGTCACATGCTAGTCTTTAGTTATTATCATCCCATGATTTTAACAGACTAAAGATAGATTTATAACTATGTTTGATTCCTTACTCATGGTTTTACTGCCTGGAGAACGTTACTGACGATCATGAGTACAAACACAGTTAATGGATAACTTGTCACTATTAATTGCTGATGCAGTGGAAACTTAAACAAAGACACTAAAATCCGTTGATCGCGCACGATGCCGAAAATTAGTCTTCTACTAGTTGAATTTCGCAAAATTCACAAAAGCAAGGTAAGGGAAATAATTCCGAAATTTTATTGAAATCAAAACTGATTACAACTCCAAAAGAAAGGCCTATTTATAGGCTTCAAATAAACCAACCCAAAACAAGAAAACCCTTGCCTAAACAGAATCCTAGCCAATCTAGGAAACCCAAACAAAAAGGGAAAGAAACAATAAAAACCGAAAAATTACCGAAAAGGCATAAAAACAGTAAATTGCAATTTTGAGGCCCTAAACGATGTTTTTTTACCAAAAAGTGATGGACATCACAGCCAAAGGCTGTGTGTTTTAATCGTTGGCCCGATTCCAATAAAATTAGGCTAAAAAATCACTGAAATCGGACATTTTTTCTGAAATCACTATTCACCATAAATTTAGCCAAAAAGGCTAAAGCTTGATCCTCTACATCATTCTCCCCGGACCGAAGAGAATTCGCCTTTGAATTGTCATCATCTGAGGAATCGCCAGCATATGAAATCAAGTGCTTGACATTAAACACATCCGCGGTACGAATGTGGCTATGCAACTTTAACCGATAAGCATTGGGATTAATTGTCTCTACAATCTCAACAGGACCAATCTTCTTGGCCGACAACTTGTTATAATCCCCAACCAAAAATCGGTCTCTGGTCAGAACCGCCCATACAAAATCGCCGACTTCAAATTCCACCAAACGACGCTTCTTGTCAGCAGCTTGTTTATATCTTGCAGTGGCTTTCTCCAAATTAGCATGGACAGTTTGATGAAGTGACTGTAACTCAGACACAAAAGTCTCCGCCTTTCCGTGAACTCGAGTCCTGTCAGGAAGGGGCAAAAGATCAAGGGAACCTCGGGGGACAATGGAATAAACCACAGCAAAAGGGCTGAATCCAGTGCTTCTATTGACTGCTCGATTATGCGCAAATTCAGCTTGGCACAATTTCTGATCTCAACTCTTTACAATCTCTCCGACCAAACAATGCAATATATCACCGAGAGAACGGTTGACTACCTCAGTCTGACCGTTGGTCTGTGGATGATATGCAATGCTGAAATTCAGTTGGATGTTGACAAGCTTCCATAAACTCCGCCAAAAGTGACTGACAAACCTGGTATCCCGATCCGAAACGATAGACTTAGGAAGCCCATGAAGCTTGTATACCTCCCTAAAGAACAATTGAGCCACATTTACTGCATCCGTCATCTTTTTACAGGGAATAAAATGCACCATTTTTTTAGAAGCGATCCACGACAACAAAAATAGAATCATTGCCCCGTTGAGTCCGTGGCAAGCCCAACACAAATTCCATTCTAATTTCTTCCCAAGGTTGAGAAGGAATAGGCAATGGCATATATAACCCCGCATTAGTGGTTGTCCCTTTGGAAACCTGACAAATTCGACAACGTTGCACATATTTATCCACTTCTCTACACATGGACGGCCAAAACTAGCTGGCTTGGATCAACTGCAATGTCCTATCTCTTCCAACATGCCCCTCACCATGTACTTCTTGAATAATTTTCAGCCTTAAGCTGTAATCAGGGATGCACAACTGATTTCCCTTAAAGAGAAACTCCTCATATTGAACAACAGCTGCAAAATAAGGATCTGTGTCATACAGTTCAGTAAAAGATGCAAAACCAGGAACGTCAATTGAGAGGCAAACCAGCAGCCCTTTTCTCCTACTCAATGCATCAGCCACCTTATTGGACACACCAGATTTGTGCTTCACCACAAAAGTAAACTACTGTAGATAAGCCACCCATCGAGCATGCCTAGCCGAAACCTTATCCTGGCTATGCAAATGTCGTAAAGCCTCATGGTCAGTGGAAAGTACAAATTCCCTCTGAAAAAGATAATGACGCCAATGTTTAACCGCCTGGACCACTGATGGGTCCTAGGCGAAGTATTGAAACTAAACCTAGAATCGCACAACTAAGGCAGTGTACCTATCATTGACAAGTAATAATTCTGGTTGGTCCAGGTATCGATCCCAGAGAGAAAAATATTCTGCAAACACTAAACTACTCGGGTTCCTTGCGTGTCCTAGGCGGAACTTAGTTTTTGGATTTGATTATACTAACAACTAAATTATCCTACTCCTAGTTGATTTATCCCAGATTACTTTGCACTTGAATTTGGGTTATCAATTGGCGGTTTACCGACCTATGAATGCTAATGGAGATGGCTTTATCAATTAATTACAATAGATGAATTTAACTCAACAATTAACCCTTAATTATGTTCTTTCGATAATTCAACCTAGCGTGTCTAGATCTTTTAGGTCCTTAGCCGGTTTCCCTTGTTTAGAGACGGTCTAATTCTAAAGCTCAAAAAATAGGGGCACGTAAGTTCCACAGTGTCATCAATACTAATGGTTTCCTAGGCGTCAATCTAGGTAATGCCACAAATATGAACTTAATAAATTAAGATCTTATGAGACTAGATTATCATTAAAGGAATTGCATAAAGAAGAGGAATAAAAATTGAAATTAAATTGCAATCAATTGTATTAATCAAGAAAGGTGATACGAATTCAGTGTTTACAACCAAACACAATCAATTGCGGAATCAAAAACTAACTTAATCGAATTACAAAAGAGAAGAACAAAAACTTATGCCCTTTTGGTCCGATTAACCAGATTCCGACGGTGTGAAGATGCTTGGGGTGTACCTCTATAGACGAACTCAAGCCGGAACTAAGAACGTCGCAAAAGGGGAAGGTTCTATGTAAAACTTCTACCAATTGATGGTTCAAAACTCAAAGAAACAAATAGTTCAAGCCAAAAACCTAGCTACAAGTTTCTGCTTTACACTCTAAAAGTCTGGAAAAAGATCCTTAAAACTTAGAAAATAACCTATTTATACGGCTAGGTTAAAACCACGAAAAAGAAAAGATGAAAGTAGGGCAACAGAAGAATTCCGGAGTTCGGCACGCCGTGCTGGTGGAGGTGGCACGCCGTGCTGTGTAGATTTGGGGTTGGCACGCCGCGCTGGTAGGGTTGGCACGATTTCATGCCGATCCGCTGGATCCCATCCCTTGGCACGCTGAAATGGCATACCGTGCCCTCATTGTGGCACGCCGTGCCACCTTGCTTTTCAGGACTTCAAACTCTTCTTCGCCGCCGATGCTCCAACTTTCGGTCTGGGTCATAATGCCTGTCCAAAACAAACATAAAGAAACATAACCGCACCAAAGCCACGGACCATAAAAATGACATATTATCCAAAATTACAAAAACACCCCTAGAAAACACGAAAAATACTAGAAGTTATGAAAATCTATCCAAAACATAAAAATCACAAAATACTCAAAAACCAAACAAACATTCACACAAAGGACTCTAAAAATTGCCATTCAAACCATGAAATTGCCTAAAAGATAAGGTCAAAAACCGACCTTATCAACCACCCCACACTTAAAGTCTTGCTTGTCCTCAAGCAAATAAACTAAAGACAGAGGAGTAACGTGCTCGCTTTTACTTGCAAATCCAACTAAGGGTTTAACCGTACGAAATTCATAAACTCAAGAAAGTAAAGCATCACTTTCGAAATGACACTAGGTGCACCAGGTTCAAAACCACTCAATACCCGAACCCAAAAAAATTTTGCTAGTCAAAGGGCGAGGAACAAACAGAGTTTTTACGACCACAAAGCACCTCACAAGATGTCACTCCAACGCTCAAGTTCAAGGTAAGGCGGATGAGCACACAAAAACAAACAATGGCACACATCACATAGCGAACTAATGGCAATCCCGGTGAAGTCATTGGTCAAGGAGCAAAATCAAAGAACCTGGGGCTTGTAATGTTACGGCTTAGGGTAGGTTTGATAAAAGGGAAATTTTAGGTATACAACTCCTACAAATCAAGTAATATATACAAATTGACTAAGTACTAAAGACGGGTCATGCAACTTTCAACTAAAAACTAGTCCTAAGAGTGTTTGCTATATTTTTTTTTCTTTTTCTCTTTTTTTTATTTTTATTTTTATTTTTTATTTTTTTTTTTATTTTTTTATTTTTTGAAATTAACTTGACAATAAGAAGGCCTTATCCACACCCAACGGCCAAAACACAACTTAACGGGGAAAAGAAAAAAAATGACAAGACATGGGTCAAGGCAATTAGATGATCGCCCTAATCCTTTAGTCAAACAAATGAAATGAAAATGGAACACCTATACTGGCTTAAAGATGAAAACCAGACAAACAAGACATGCGTCTACAAACTCCGAATTTTACAAAAAGAAGCCGAACATACACATTGACTTTATTTGGATTTTTTTTTTAAACACAATTTTTCCATAGGACTGGATGTGAAAGAGTTGAAATGCAAACGGTGATTGACCTCAAAATAAATGAACAACTTAGCCAATTACTTGATTTAGGAGAGGAGGGTAAGCAAGGAAAATCAAAGTGAGTGGTAAAAAGTTAGGATGATAGATTTGGCTTGGTGAAGGTTTTTTGAAGTCAAAAAGGTTAATTTAGTGGCTTTGGATGATCTAAGGGATAAATTAGTAGTTAGGGTTAGGCTCATTTAAGTCAAGGGGTTAATCCTAAGGGTCTCCACATATTAAGCTCTCGATGCCAAGTGCAAAACGACACCGGGTTCTACGATCTACTGTGCCACGATTGTTTTTACCCTCACAAAGAAATAGAACCGAAGTGAAATGGTTCCAAAGGCTCAAATTCTCACAAGTGTACTAGGGGTTGTATGCTAGGTCGTGTGACTCAACCAATGTTCCAAGGCGTAATCCTAGCTCGATCATGCAAGTAGAGGTAGAGGGTTAATTCCCTAATGCAACCTTAATGACAAATCTAACCAATGGTTACCATCAAGAATCACAAATCACACACAAACAAGCTAATGACTTGCAATCAACTCCTAGTATCCCTAGCCAATCGCTACCAATCCAAGCACAGAGACTTAGTTTCGAGGGTAGATTAAGCAATGTTATTCAAACGGCAATTGACATGTAAACAACCTAAAAACACTATCAAACCAAAAACAAACCAAAAACAATTCCACATGCATTAAAAACTAAAGCCTAAATCTAACCAAAAACCAACGCAACACATCCAAATATGCAAAAACACAAACAAACATACGAAACAAACAATCAAAAAGTGCAATGTAAAAAGAAGCAGAAGAAAGGGAGAAATCCCTTTACCCACCCCACACTTAGAATGCACTTACTCTCAAAAGTGCAATGGAAGAAGGCGCAAAATAAAGCGGGAAAGGAAAAGGGTTACCTCACATATCGGGGGCTGGTGGTGGCGGCGGCGGGTGCGGCCACCCTTGGGCTGCACAAAAACGAGAGGCGAACGCCTCGACATTGACGAGCTGAGCTGCTTGCCTATCAAGGCACGCATTCATCCGCTCCTCAAGCATAAGCTGATGGACGGTTCAGCCTTCCAGTTGTTCAATTATGCCATCCAACCGCCCCTCGATCTGTCCCATAAAATCCAGTCCCACCGAAACATTCACCTCATCCTCGTCGTTATCCTCAGCTTCCTCACTCTCATCCTCCTCATCTATATCCATAGGAGCCTTTCCCCTACTCGAACCTGCCGCACTTGAAGTACCTGCAGCTGTCATGACATGGGAGCAAGACAAAATTCCCCTTGAAAGCTTCTTGGGAAGGATGCTATCGAGGTTCTTATAACAAGTATTACTATGAAAGAAGCACGCAATACAAGTTACAATATGTCCTAACCCTAGTTCCGACTTAGATCTGTTGTGGTGGTTGTATAGGGCTTCCATGACGAAGAAGCCCATATGCACCTTAATATCATTATGCACATGCCACAGTATTAAAAGTTCAAATGCATTAACTCGGTTGCTTTCAGTTTTGCCAAAAAAATTAAAACACATAAATTTGTGGATTAATTGCAAGATAGGGTCATGAATTTGGGAAGTTTTAGCAAATCTAGGTTGGTATACCCCTTGTCCTACCATACGCCAAAATTTCTTGGCATCCATATTCTCCGGCCATTTGTAACCATTCCCCTCAATGCCTATGCAAGCCTTAAGGCCCTCAATATCTAAAGAGCGTTTAGTACCAAATAGGCGGAAAGTCATGCTCCTAAGGCTCATATCAGGGTTTGTTTTGAAGCTTAAGGTGGAGTAGAATTCGAGGTTCAACTCCCTAAAGACAGGTGGATTAGACGTCACAAACTCATACCATCCTAGACTAGTCAATTTAGCACGTACAGCCTCTGACCTATCTTGCACAAATAAAAATTCCCAATCGAAGGTTCAAAAGGGGGTGCTTTCTAAAGGAAACAGGGATTTGTATCTTTTACCTTCATCATCCGAGAGTAGAGGGAAGGGGCATTTATACTTCCTGGAGAGGCTCGTTAAAGGGACCATCTGCTGTTCGGTAAGTAATTCGTCGCTTGGCACCGGTTCCGGTGACGGGTCTATGGGCCGTCGTGACGAACCGTGTCTCCGATCAGCGACAGCCTTCTTCTTCATCCTACAATTGCATAACCATAAAAACAGAACAAAAATCAAAAACAAAAGAACCCAAATCCAAAGAAACCCTACTGTCATAAATACAATACAATCACCCTATTAAGCAGTCAATCAATCAAAATCAAAGTGAGAAAAAGAACAAACAATAAAAAAGAGTAAAGGAAGAGCAAAGCATGAATTCATACCAAGTTGCAAGGAGAATGATGCAAAATAAAATCCTAGGTCAAAATAAGAGTGGAAGAGAAGGTGAGAGGGAGAAAGTGAGAGTTGATTCTAGAGAGAGAAAGTGGAGAGGGAGAGAGAAAGTGAGAAAGAAGAAGAAGAAGAAGAAGAAGAAGAAGAAGAATGATGGTCGGTTACAAAGAGAGAAGTAGGAGAGTGCTTTATATAGGCGGGCAGATTTGACCTAAAATTTCAAAATTTAAACGCTCGGTACGCCGTGCCAAACAATCAGCACGGCGTGCTGAGCAGAGCACAGACACTTACCTGGAAATAGCGTGAGGGCACGCCGGCGTGCTGGCTCGGCAAAATTCCATATTTGGCACGGCGTGCTACAATTTGGCACGGCGTGCTGCTCACTCTACAACAATTCACTTTAGAAACAGCGCGACGGCACGTTGGCGTGCTGTGTTGGCACGTCGTGCCACCTTGAAGACCCTGTAATTGGCACGTCGTGCTAAATTTTTACACGGTGTGCTGCTTGCTCATGCTCAACCCTCTTCCGGAACAGCACGATGGCACGTGGGCGTGATGTATTGGCACGTCGTGCCACCTTGAAGACCCTCACTTTGGCACGGCGTGCTCTACGTCAGTCACGGCGTGCTGAATTGTTCTTGCATGCGATTTCGAAACAGTGGCCTGGCACGATTGCGTGCCACACTGGCACGCCCCGTGCTACTCCAATCTCGCCTTGGCACGACGTGCCCCTGGTGACACGATGTGCCATCCTGAATTCTGCCAACCTTTACTTTTTTTCACATTTTGATTAAGACTTTTGATTAACTTGCTTAATTACCTGTTCCTACACACAAAAACACACAAAAACATATTAACATAAAAATTAATGTACAAGGGAGGCACACGTACCTCATTGCTATGTTTATAGTTGGAATAGCTCGACTTCTACATCCACGATTTCGCATTACACATCACGAAGGAGTAAGACTTGCTTATCCTCCTTCATTCCTCCGCTGATGTAGGGCTTCAACCGATGCCCGTTTACTTGTTGAATTCCCTCCGGGGTTTCAATTTCCACCATCCTGGAGGGATAGACCTTGTGCACAGTAAACGGCCCCGTCCACCGACTTCTCAGTTTGCCCGGAAATAGTTTCAATCGGAAGTTATACAAGAGCTCCAACTCCCCTTGGTTGAAACTCTTTTCTATCACATAAGCATCACTAGGGCAAAAGGAGTCTACAAAATTACAACTTTCAACATCTAATGGACATTTCATTGAGTTATAGACGTTGAAACTTACCTCCTTGTTGTGCAACCTAAGAATAATCTTACCTTCCTGGACATCTATCAAAGTCCTACCGGTTGCAAGAAATGGTCTTCCAAGCAGAAGGGGCACCGAGCTATCTTCCTCCATATCTATTACCACAAAGTCCGCGGGGAAGATAAACTTGTCCACCTTTACTAGCACGTCCTCGACCACCCCCTTTGGCCTCGTGAGAGATCTATCCGCCAATTGGAGGGTCATATTGGTTGGCTTTGGGTTTCCCAGTCCGAGTCTCCTGAAAAACGATAGAGGCATCAAATTTATACTTGCACCCAAGTCACATAGGGCATTGGCAATCTCCAAGTTCCCTATCCGGCATGGGATAGTAAAACTGCCCTTATCTTTAAGCTTGGGTGGAAGTTTGTTAGTGATAATTGCCGAACATTCCTCTGTTAAAACCACCACTTCGTCCTCGCCTAGCTTTCTTTTCCCTGCAAGAAGTTCTTTAAAGAATTTAGCATATGAAGGCATCTCTTGGAGAGCCTCAATCAATGGCATATTAAATTCTAACTTCTTAAAAATTTCCAGGAATTTGGAATATTTCTGCTCCAGTTTATCTTTCTTCTCCCTTTGAGGATAAGGAAGTTTAGGCACATAAGCTCTCACTAGGTCAGGAATTTTCCCATTTTCATTTGTGCTACGTTCGGGTTTAGAAATCGAGTCGGGGTTGCTTACCTCTCCCGACTCTTCACTTACCTCAATAGGTTGGGATGGAATATCAGCGTTTTGCACTCGGTCCTCCACTTGCCTACCACTTCGTAGGGTTATAACTTGAGCTGTCTCCCGTTGATTACCCTTAGGGTTTTGTTCAGTTCTACTCGGGAGTGCTCCTTGAGGTCTTTCCTGCCTCTCCCTACTCATTTGAGCCACCTGCTTACCCAAATCCCTACAGTATGCTTCATTATCAGCAAGCCGAGACGAGATGTCTTTTAATAAAGACAAAACCATCTCATCTTGCTTAGACTGTTGAGGTTGCTGTGAGGATTGATCATTAGGAATAAATGGGGCCTTACCTAACCCCTGCTCACGGTGCTCATAATGGAATCCAGAAAGAGGTCTCAACACATTTTTGGTTATTACCATAAGACATGTTCGGGTGTTGATACCTTCTTCCGTAATTATTATTATTATTGAAATTTTATGGGTAAGAGTTAGAATTATTGTACCTTTGGTTTCCTTCCACAAAACTTACATTTTCGGACGGTTGGGCGAATGGGTTGCCCAATGCACATTCTTGACCAGGATGCTCCGCTCCATATGATACACACAACACCGGCTGGTATTGTGGTCCATTTAAATTCAGGCGGGACATCAACAGGTCCAGCTTCTTGTTCACATGGTCCATGGCTGTATCTTGGCGTCCCAAATCCGCAGCCCGAACCTCATGCCTTGTTTGCGTGTCCAACTGCCACAAGGTACTCTTCCTAGCCAGCTCCGTAATCAACTCCTCGGCTTGCGTAGCAGTCTTCTTAAAAATGTCTCCACCTGCAGACGAATCAATAATGGCACGGTTAGCTGGTGTCAAACCATGATAAAACGTGCTTACCTGAGTGAATCGCGGCATGTCATGGTGGGGACAGTTCCGCAACAACCGTTGAAACCTTTGCCATGCTTCATTAAGAGTCTCATTCCCAAATTGCCGGAATCCCATGATCTCGTTCCTTAACTGAACCGTCTTTGATGGTGGGAAGTAGTATGCTAAGAACTGTTCTTCCAATTAATCCCATGAAGTCAATGACCCGGGCCTCAAGGACTTGTACCATTCCATTGCTCCCTCGCATAATGAGAAGGGAAACAACTTCAACCGCACAGCATCTTGGGGCACCCCACCTATTCGGACTGTATCGGCCACCATGAGAAACCGGTCTAAATGATCATTGGGGTTGTCACTTATTCCGCCACTGAATAGTCCGTTCCCTTGGATCAAATTGATCATGTTGGACTTCAACTCAAAGTGATTAGCAGTAATGGCTGGGATAACAACTCCGGATCTGTTCCTGGGCCGATGTGGAGCCATTAGGTCAGTCATGACCATGTTGTCTCTATCACCACCCCTTCTTCTATCAAAATCCTCCCGCTCTCGCCGGACTCACTCTTGCTCAACTCTTTCCCGGAGCTGTCTCTCCTATTCCTCCTGTTGCTGATGATCCATTTAGACAATTTGCTCTTGTTGTACTCTACGGTTCCTGCTACACAAACGTTCAATTTCAGGGTTATAAGGTAAAAGCTTAGGGTGTTGAGAGCGAGTTCGCATAAGCTAGAAAACACACACAGACAGAAAATGAAGAAAACTAATTTGCAACAAATATCCACAGAAAAGAAAAATTATTTAACTATATGCACATAAACAGTACCTAGATCAGCAAATAGACCTTTGGTTCAATGATGCAGGAAAATAAATTTCCCCGGCAACGGCGCTAAAAACATGATGGGTCCTAGGCGAAGTATTGAAACTAAACCTAGAATCGCACAACTAAGGCAGTGTACCTATCGTTGACAAGTAATAATTCTAGTTGGTCTAGGTATCGATCCCATAGAGAAAAATATTCTGCAAACACTAAACTACTCGGGTTCCTTGCGTGTCCTAGGCGGAACTTAGTTTTTGGATTTGATTATACTAACAACTAAATTATCCTACTCCTAGTTGATCTATCCCAGCTTACTTTGCACTTGAATTTGGGTTATCAATTGGCGGTTTACCGACCTATGAATGCTAATGGAGATGGCTTTATCAATTAATTACAATATATGAATTTAACTCAATTAACCCTTAATTATGTTCTTTCGATAATTCAACTTAGCGTGTCTAGATCTTTTAGGTCCTTAGCCGGTTTCCCTTGTTTAGAGGCGGTCTAATTCTAAAGCTCAGAAAATAGGGGCACGTAAGTTCCACAGTGTCATCAATACTAATGGTTTCCTAGGCATCAATCTAGGTAATGCCACAAATATGAACTTAATAAATTAAGATCTTATGAGACTAGATTATCATTAAAGGAATTGCATAAAGAAAAGGAATAAAAATTGAAATTAAATTGCAATCAATTGTATTAATCTAGAAAGGTGATACGAATTCAGTGTTTACAACCAAACACAATCAATTGCGGAATCAAAAACTAACTTAATCGAATTACAAAAGAGAAGAAGAAAAACTTATGCCCTTTTGGTCCGATTAACCGGATTCCGACGGTGTGAAGATGCTTGGGGTGTACCTCTATAGACGAACTCAAGCCGGAACTAAGAACGTCCCAAAACGGGAAGGTTCTATGTAAAACTTCTACCAATTGATGGTTCAAAACTCAAAGAAACAAATAGTTCAAGCCAAAAACCTAGCTACAAGTTTCTGCTTTACACTCTAAAAGTCTGGAAAAAGATCCTTAAAACTTAGAAAATAACCTATTTATACGGCTAGGTTAAAACCACGAAAAAGAAAAGATGAAAGTAGGGCAACAGCAGAATTCCGGAGTTCGGCACGCCGTGCTGGTGGAGGTGGCACGCCGTGTTGTGTAGATTTGGGGTTGGCAAGCCGCGCTGGTAGGGTTGGCATGATTTCGTGCCGAACTGCTAGATCCCATCCCTTGGCATGCTGAAATGGCAAGCCGTGCCCTCATTGTGGCACGCCGTGCCTCCTTGCTTTTCAGCACTTCAAACTCTTCTTCGCCGCCGATGCTCCAACTTTCGGTCTGGGTCATAATGCCTGTCCAAAACAAACATAAAGAAGCATAACCGCACCAAAGCCACGGACCATAAAAATGACATATTATCCAAAATTACAAAAACACCCCTAGAAAACACGAAAAATACTAGAAGTTATGAAAATCTATCCAAAACATAAAAATCACAAAATACTCAAAAACCAAACAAACATTCACACAAAGGACTCTAAAAATTGCCATTCAAACCACGAAATTGCCTAAAAGATAAGGTCAAAAACCGACTTTATCAACCACCGCATAAAATTCCACATCATATGTATTATAACGGAGCTTTGCACCAGATAGTTTTTCACTGAAATAAGCAACTGGTTTGTGGTTCTGACTCAATACAGCACCAATACCTAATTTTGAGGCATCAGAATGTAATCGAATGGCTGTTGGAAATCCGGTAAGATAAGAATGGGGGCTGTAATCAATCTCTCCTTAATCCGCTGGAACGATTCCTCAGCTTGTTCTGTCCACTCAAACTTACCACTTTGCTTCATACACTCCGTGATTGGGGCCATTATGCTACTGAAGTGTGCAATAAATCGCCTATAAAACAAGGGCAGACCATGAAAGCTTCTCACCTCAGTAACAGAGCTAGGTCTAGGCCAATTTTTTATCACCTTCACCTTGGCCTCATCAACCTTTAAGCCCTCTGCAGAAAAAATGTATCCCAAAAACAGAACACTAGGGGACATAAAAACACACTTTTTCAACGCTGCATACATCCTCTCCCTTCTTAACACTAGCAACACTTCTCTCAAGTGCTGGATATGCTCCTCCTGACTAGCACTATAAACCAGAATATCATCAAAGTAAACTACAACAAATTTACCAATGAAGGGTCTCAACAGCTGGTTCATGACACGCATAAAAGTGCTTGGTGCATTAGATAACCCAAACGGCATAACCATCCACTCATACAACCCTTTCCTAATTTTAAATGTGGTTTTCCATTCATCCCCTGGTCTAATATGGATATGATAATAACCACTCTTCAAATCTAATTTAGTGAAAACAGAAGCCCCACTGAGCTAGTCTAATAAATCATCCAAGCGAGGAATAGGAAACCGATACCTGATGGTTATTTTGTTGATGGCTCTGCTATCCACACACATCCACCAGCTGCCATCTTTCTTTGGAATTAAAAGGGCTGGAACCGCACAAGGACTCAGACTCTCCCGGATGTAGCCCTTCTGCAACAACTCTTCAACCTGTCTCCTCAACTCGTCATGTTCCGCTGGGCTCATTCTGTAATGGGGACGAGGTGGAAGGATTGCCCCAGGTTCCAGGTCAATCTGATGCTGAATGTCACGAAGGCGTGGCAAGCCAGTAGGAAGTTCGTCCGGGAACAGATCTTCAAACTCACTCAGAACGGGTTTGATCTGCTCAAGAATCACAACCTCTTTTTCCGTTGTCTTCCCAACCAGTGCATACACCACCTCATTCTCCTTTACTTCCTCCTCAAACTGGGTCAAGGTTAACAACACAATGCTATCAGCTCCAGCATTAGCCTTAACTTTGTCTTTCTTTGGGACAAGGGTGATTTTCACTCCTTCAAACATAAAGGTATCAGAGTTGGTTCTGCCTTGGTGAATCACATCCCTATCAAACTACCAAGGACGCCCCAACAGCAGATGACAAGCATCCATATCCACTACATTGCATAAGACTTCATCTATATACCGTGACCCAACATAAAAGGGCACCAATGCTCGTTTCGACACCGTCACCTCACCACTTTTTTTCAGCCACGCTAACTTGTATGGCTTTGGATGCTTTTCTGTGGATAACCCCAATTTGCAAACTGCTTCAGAGGATATAATATTTTCACAACATCCACCATCAATCACAAACTTACATACCTTCCCTATAATTGTGCAGGTTGATTGGAAAATATCGCTCCTCAACCATTCATCATCCATAACAGCCCTTGGTGTCAAACACGATCACCTTACCACCAAAGCAGTGCCTGCATCCCCTACCACCATCTCTTCCTCAAGCTCCTCTTCCTCGGTATCGTCATGGGCTGGATTCTCGGTATCCGCCTCCATACCCTCTTCCGCCTCCACAAGCATGGCTCTTTTTCCTGCCTTCTTACAGTCCACCTGCCTATGTCCCACCTCACCACAGGTGAAACACTTCAGCGTACTACTCTGGCCGGTCCTCCTTAGGGCTATTTCTGGATTTCTAACAAGGGCTGTCTCTATTATTCTACGCCCACCCTCTCTAGCTTCCTCAAATCCAAAAGTACGACGCTGCATTCTTTTCTCAAGCCGTAAGGCCCACTAGTGCGCGTCAGAAACGTGCAACGGATCAAAATCATTAACAGCTTCCCTGATCTGCTCCCTCAATCCACCAATATATCTTGACACTAACTATTCATCAGTCTCCATTATATCACTCTGCGCAATTAACTAATAAAACTCAGTAGTGTATTCATCAACCGACCGGTTTCCTTGCTTTGAATTCTGCAAGCTTTGATACATTAGTCGCTGAAAATTTAAAGGCAAGAAGGTGACCTTCATCTGTTTTTTCATCTTCTCCCAGGTTACAATCCGCGGCTTGCCCATCAGTAATCTAGTCTGCTTCACCTGTATCCACCACGCCATCGCCCTATCTCGCAGCCTTGTGGCTACCAGGGGTACTCGTTTGTCCTCCGGGACTCCCTTAAATTCAAGTACCTCTTCCATTGTCGCCAACCAATCAAGGAATTCTTCCAGTTGGAGAGTGCCTCGAAACTCAGGGATTTCCATCCTCAAACCCGACTCCCAACGCCTATCCTCCATCTGGGCCGGATGTCTGCGCCGGTAAGGCTCACCGTCATCAGACTTATCTTCATCCTCCTCAGCTAATTCCGCAAACTGGTTCTGATGCTGAAAGTTTCTCATATTAGGGTTCCTCCGATGTCAGGGATTCGCCCTCATATGCACGGTTAACAGTTCATCCATTCGATCGGCTAATTGATCCATAATAGTCTCCATCCTCTGGTCTATTAGGGCATCGATACGTTGCTCTAATCTCTGCTCCAATCTGTTCATATCTTCCTGTTCCGCTACCTCATCAACTCTGCGCTCTCTTCTTGGTGGCATGACGACAACTAAGGTTTAGGAATTCGGCTCTGATACCAACTGATGCAGTGGAAACTCGAACAAAGATACTAAAATCCATTGATCGCGCACGATGCCGGAAATTAGTTTCTACTAGTCAAATTTCACATAATTCACAAAAACAGAGTAAGGGAAATAATTCTAAAATTTTATTGAAATCAAAACTGATTACAACTCCAAAAGAAATGCCTATTTATAGGTTACAAATAAACCAACCCAAAACAAGAAAACCCTTGCCTAAATAGAATCCTAGCCAATCTAGGAAACCCAAACAAAAAGGGAAAGAAACAATAAAAACTGAAAAATTACCGAAAAGCCATAAAAAAAAGTAAATTGCAATTTTGAGACCCTAAACGATGTTTTTTGACCAAAAAACGATGGACATCACACCAAAGGCTGTGAGTTTGAATCGTTGGCCCGATTCCAATAAAATTAGGCTTAAAAATCACTGAAATCGGATATTTTTTCCGAAATCACTATTCACCATAAAATTTAGCCAAAAACGCTAAAACTTGCTCATCTACATCAATTGCACAAGAAATTAATAAAACAACTTATCCCTTTATTAATAACACGCTAATGTATGATACATAATCCATAATATACAATACAAATGAGATACAATGCCCGAGGACTTGGGCATACACCAACATTATTTCCTTCTTAGCTTTCAATTCTCCCACTACTTTCAACTTACATGAAATAAAATGAAAGAAATAAAAAAAAAAAAAAACATACAATACAATAAAATAAATATAGATATCCATATTTAATTGAATTGACCAGATCCGCGAAAAAAAAAAAAAAAAAAAATTTATGGTGTAAACACCATGATGTGAACAATTAACCATTGGTATCGTCGATCCATCATCGGTGATCCCTTTGAAACAAAAGCTGCTAAAACACACAGCCAATCAAGGGCTCAATCGGAATTGTGGAATTTACCCCCTAAACTCAAAAAGAGTTCAATTAAGGACCTGAAATTCCAATGTTTCCAACACTTTAAAAAGTATCATCCATCCATCCATCCATCCATCCCATCCGTCTAACCAAACATATCTTTAATGTCAAAATGAGCCAAAAGTATCATTGTCCTTTCGCCATTCGAGATATATTAGTCAAGGTGATAGTTGATAATATTCCAAAATTTGAGAAAAAATAGCATTCCATAAATATCTAATCATCCAATATCAGCTCCATCAGAATTAAAAAAAAAAAAAAAATGCTACGATACTTGTCAGATCTTCAAACACCATTCCCATGAGCAGCAACTTAAACTAGATGATTAAGAAAGTCACTTTCAAAGAAAAAATCATTCGCATAACCAACAAATAGGCAAATAAGCTTATTCTTAAAATCAGCATTCCATGTTAATTTCGTCGTCAAAAGATACTTTTATATCTTCAGTGACTCAAACTTTCTTTGATGTGTCCGCGGCCTAACCCGAACCAGCATGTACCTAGTAAAGCATCTGGCCTACTACTAAAGTCAATTTGATTAACTGCTTCTTTCTCTTTAATGTAATGGCTTGAAAAATGATTGTTTTTTTCAAGCTTCACATCAAATCCTGCATTAAAAAAAAAAAAAAAAAAAAAAGGGATCAAACTTGACAAACAAGATCCCATGGTATAAAGTTCAACACTATACAAAATAGTCTCCACCTGGTTCGTCTGATGATGTCCCGCTTGTAGGAGTACATGCACTAAAAACTGATGCAGCAGAATGACCTAGAGGAGAGTTTGGATCACCATGTACTTCCCATTCTGTCTCACAAGGATTTAAGGGACTGTCCTCTGCATCACACGGTGCAACACAAGTATCCGTCGTTTGGTGACTATAACAACATTTCTTTGAGTTTTTCAGAGTTTGCGACTCGTAAAGTACTGCTTCCAATAGACCATTGCTTCGTGGTGAAAGACAAAATGACTGAATCGGTTCAGTTGGA
Source organism: Euphorbia tirucalli (assembly GCA_039660915.1). NCBI lineage: Eukaryota > Viridiplantae > Streptophyta > Magnoliopsida > Malpighiales > Euphorbiaceae > Euphorbia > Euphorbia tirucalli. Next base: position 45,830,242 of record CM077638.1, on the reverse strand, counting down.
GGAGACTGAATTAAAGTGTCAACCGACTCAAGTGAAGGCAGAGGGGACGCAGGAGTTCCCCAGCTGTCTTGTTGAGTTTCTGAGTATTGGAGTGAAGGGAGCTCCAACTTCATAGCCCCGCATAAGGGTTCAGAAGAAGAAGAGTTGTCATTTAACAGGGCATGACTGCCAACATTAACACCTAACTGTGGCTGGCTGTAAGGGTTGGAATGAGTATCATATAGAGAAGATAGACAAAATGATTCCACTATTTTCTCAGCAGAATAATTTGATGATTGAATTAATCCAGGGATGCTGCTGATACCACCATCAAGACTAGAGTAGACCATTTCAGATTCTCGAAGGCGTTTCAAGGGATGCATACTGGGGAACAAATAACTATTTCCAGAGTCTACGTTATGTTTCAGCATGCTATTAGGAGGAATGTCAAGAATGGATGATGAATATGATAGAAGGCCTCGACTGAGTTCCAAATTCTTGAATTCAACCTCTGGAATTTCAAAATGGTCAGCTTGTAAAAGATCAGATCCATGTGTCTCTGTAGTTTGCACTTCCCCCATGTTTTGACTGTCTTGACTCCCATTTAGTACTTGCAGACACACTTCAGGAGGATAAATTGGTAAACCGGCACGCTGCAGTCTCTTTATTCTTGTATTCCAGTAGTTCTTTATCTCATTATCTGTGCGCCCAGGCAACTGCAAAAGAAAGAAAAATGGTTTTGTCTCAGCAATGCAAAAATAGTCTTGTGCTGCAAAACATTAGTTACACAGATAGATTGAAAATTTGAAATTATCTTCAACTCTATAGGGAGTTAAAAACATTTTGTTCCATCTGTTTCAGAACACGAATGAATGACCCTACATGTTACTTGACAGTAACAAATTAGTCATACACCAAAGGTATCCACTTTTCTTTTTTCATTTCTTCAATAATTTTAAAGTTCAATACTTATTTACTATAACTCAAATATGATTAATGCAATGCTCAATTCCGCTTTTCTCATCTCATAGAAAATGAAGCATACCTCCCTTAGCAGTTCTATTTCTTCCTTCACCAAAACGAAAACGAATAAAATAATTAAGGAAAAAAAAATCTTCTGAATTTACAAGAAATATAGCCTATCCAGCCACAATTCTTCTTCTACACACCCAGCTGGAACCGGAGAAAATTCTACCAAGTATGGCAAGTGGCAACACTTTGAGCTGTCTACCCCAAATTATCTAGAGAGATTCATAGATTATTGTCGTTGTTTATACTAACCATAATCCTTTTTGCAAAATAATCAATAGATAGAGTCCTCCGTTGAGCTATTGCTGGAAAAAATAAATGAATAAGAAAAGAATTTACACATGAACAAACCACAGAACCATCTATTCAGCTAAATTAATTTCAGAAATTAGATCCCAAGACAATTAATTCAGCACATGGATTGTATCATGCCAAAACAGTATTCTTTTATTCCAAAAATAAAAGGGAATCTTTTGAGACCTAAACATAATTTGTTAACATCAAATTGAGTGGAAAAGTCAATGTACAAACTATAGCATGGTGTAACTCATCATTGTTTACATCATATTTCCAAGGAATGATAATAAATAATGGAAATTGTACAGCTAACTATTCTAATGTACGTTTATCAAAAGATCCAGCTGCACTAAAGAGATTTCAGGAACAACTAGTATGCTTCATTAATCCAATCGGTCAATGTTTATAGATTTTGGTAAAGTTCAAAGTACACTTACCTGAAACTTACCCCCGTAGGGCGAGAACACCAAGCAAAGGATTCAAGCGTCTTGCAGGGGGCCATGTAATTATCTTAAATTTTACTCAACCAAGAAAAGAAAAGGTGACATAATAACTATCCTTATTCCTTCCATTACATATCAACATTAGCTGTAATCTACATTTTCATGAACTAACATGTGCAATATAAATAGAGTCTGAAATCCACCCAATCAGCTACACCTTGCCCCTAGGACAAGGCTATTAATGGTCTTTCCTCCTTGACGATCCCATTCATGCACAACACAAACACATGGACTAAATGTTATGTTGTAAATTTTAATTGTCTACAATTGGGCTAAATGAATAGTACCAGAAGACTATAAGTGATCGTGCGATATTTTTAATGTTCGTCACGGAAATAACCATGCGCGTTGTTTTGAGGATAAGCAATTTAGTCCAATGTGATATTACTAATATGAATTTCTGTCCAAGCTGAATGCCACACACAGTCCTCATATGGTTTTCATCCTTAACCTTTTAACAACAGAGGTTATAACAAAAAAGTTCAAATGACACTTCCAAAAACCACTTCCAGAGGTGTTACTTATGACCTCAAATCAGAGAAAGATCTTATGCCTTCAAGTGCGTACGGGAACTCTTTTCTCAAGACATGTAGATTATTGAATAAGTAAGCTACAAAGGAACAAAAAAGAGGTCGCAAGAGAATCTAGTTTACTGGTGCATATGATTGTTACCATGCTTGTATCTATGTTTATTCCTTTCTTTTTTATGTATGCAACGAATCCATTTCCTTGAATATAGTTACAAATCCATCCATATCAAATGCATTGAACGAAGTCAAGAAATAAACTACAGTTCTACAAACCTGTGAAGCCATTCGTGCCCATTTATTTCCCATCTTAGCATGGAGTTCGATGATTTGTCGTTCTTCATCTGCAGTGAATGCACCCTTCTTTAAATCAGGTCTTAGGTGATTTGCCCAGCGCAGGCGACAGCTTTTGCCACATCTAGAGAGCCCTGAGTGCTTCTGCACGGCATTCCAATTTCCCTCTCCGTGCTTAGTTACATATTCCATCAAAATGGCATCTTCTGCAGACGTCCATGGACCTTTCTTTAAAGGACCATTACTAGCTTCTTCAAATGTAGGTGAATCTCGATGACCTTTTGATTTTTTATTATCATCACCCCCATTTTTCATACTGCTCATCTTCTAAATACACCTGGAAATCTGAATTGTAACAACTAATGGATAGAGCGTAAACTGCATTTTTGATAGACTGATAACAAATAAAGCCTACACAACAATTTATATCAGGAACCATGTCTAACTGAGCTTAATATAGACGAAACACATATTCAAAAGATAATTAAACTAAACTCTGGCATAAACTCGACTCAAACCATCTAAAATGACATGACAACAAATTTACTTCACAAATTATAGAATTAGAAAGTCAAGCATATGAAACAAAAGAAAAAGGTTGATTGCGAAATATAAATGACAAATTGTACATATGGGTACCCTTGAACTGGATTAAATCAACTTTCAATTTATCAAATTGTCAAATTCTTTTAAGAATCAAGTCAATGACAGCACCAAACTCAATTTAATGGAAGATTATCTCCATTTCTTTCTTTTCTAAGTACATAATCAATTAGCAAAAACAGGGAGCATTTACATAGGCATTACCAGGATTGTAATATCGGCTGCTGAAGATTGCAAATTTGAGCGAATAAATGAGGCATCCACAGTTTGTAATTATGATCTCACTAAATCTAACACAACCAGCTAGTGAAAAATCCGGATTGGGAAATAGAAACGAAAAAACACAACGAAAATGGTGATCTCAAATCAAACTGCTAATTCAAAGGAAAAAAAAAGCCAGAATCCTTGGAACGCAATTGGAACTGAAAGAATTGAGAGATAAAGTGGAACAGAAAAAAAAAAAAAAAAAAAAAAAAAAAAAAAAAAAAAAAAAAAAAACCAAAAATCGATAAATTAGCACACAAATGGGAGCTGAGCTCTGGAGGTCAAAAATCGGAAGGGATCAAAGCCATAAGCCCCATATCAAGTGAAGTTTTAGTTCCACAATTGAGGTGTTCATGAAAACAAAATCGGAAACATAACCAATCTAAAAACAAGAAAATGATAATTCCCAGATCCACCAAAGTAAAACCCATAAGAAGAAATCAAACATGAAAATGATAGAGAAGTGAATGAAGTGAGAAAATGAGAAAGAAGAGATATGAGTGATTTTTGACTCAAAAATTATCAGAGAGTTTAAAAAAGGAGAAGAAGAAGAAGCGTAACTCAATTAAACAAGGAGATGGCACTAGTGGAGCAAATGTAGGAGAGACAGAATAGGAGTAATCAGCTAACTCCTCTTTCTTTCCTTCTCTTTATCTTTCAAAATTTTCAACTTTTCTCCTTTACCCTCTCTCCTCTATTCTGCCCAAGCTCAAGCCAGCTGGTCCCAATTTTTCAGCCCATTCCTCCATTTCAGCTTCAAGCCTTTATTTGGTTCATCAATTCCCCATTGGGTCCACTTTTTGAATCTTTTCATTTTATATTGATAAATGGTTTTTAGCCCTTCAATTTAGTTTTGAGTGTCAATTTAGCCCTCAAATTATTTAAATAATCATATTAGCATTTCAATCTAGCATATGTTAGGGTAAATAATTTGTTAGTTTTACAGAAATTTTTAAATGAAATGAAATATAGAAAACCACATTTATTTTGTCATCATATCTAAGATTGACATGTAGAAGTTAATAGCTTGTTTTTTACCTAATATGGATACGGACCATGGATTCTAAGGCTTAATTTCACTCATGGTATACCAACTATCTTCCTAATCACAGTTTGGTATACCAACTACCGTTTTACACACTATAGTACCCCAATTTCTAGGTGACCTCCCATTGCGGTACATGTGACCTGTTATTGCAGGTTAACTGTGCCACGTCAGCACTTTGTTGGGCTTAATTCCACTTATGGTATACCAATTATCTCCCTAATCACAGTTTGGTATACCACTTTATACATATTGTTTCATTTTATTTTTATAAAAAAAATAACAAAAATATATAAATCAAAGAAAATAAAAGAAAAAAAATTTGACTTATATATTTCTATTATTTTAAAAAAAATAAAATAAAATGAAACAATACGTATAAAGTGGTATACCAAACTGTGATTAGGGAGATAATTGGTGTACCATAAGTGAAATTAAGGCTAAAAAAGTGCTGACGTGGCACAGTTAGCCTGCAATAACAGATCACATGTACCACAATGGGAGGTCACCTATAGATTGGGGTACTACAGTGTGCAAAACAGTAGTTGGTATACCAAACTGTGATTATGGAAATAGTTGGTATATCATGAGTGAAATTAACCCTAGAGTCTAATATAGAAGATTTAGTGTTTATTAGGTGTGAGCGAGTAACTTTTTTTACGGAACGCTGACTCCCTTTCGGAAATGGCGCCTCGATTTCGGGCGGACCCATCCCTCGCGTGAGGTTTTTTTTTTTTTTTTTGGAATTCGTTTTTAAGAAATCGGATTGTTTCGTAAAAGAATTGAGACCTAAATCTCAATAAAAAGTGTAAGAGTTGCCACCCGGCTCAGCTCAACTGGGAAATTATAGTGTAGCTGAACCAAAGCGGGAACTGCCACACTTTACAGAGATCTAGGTTCGGACAAGTCCCTTATTTCATGTCTAATCAAAATAAATATGGCCAATGTTCTATGATGACACTTTAAATTTCTAAAAATTAATTTTATTGAATTGAAGCATACAGCGTGCACACAAATAAAGATAAAGCAATAAATATATATAAATTATTACAATCCAATCGAATGAAAATAAAAACTCTCGGCCTCACGTTGCAAGCGCATAGAATACACGAGAATCTAAAAATTACAATAGTGTCGAATACACGAATTAAGCTATAAATTACATTATAAATAAAAATAAAGAAATTAAAACTGCAAAACAAATGGTTAGCACAGTTTATAACACACCACAAATTAGACTCAAATAGGACAGAATTGGGGATTTTAGAGATCGGGGGCATGCATCTAGGGAGATAACCGGGTTGGCTCGGCTAGCCAGTCTGATTAGCCTGGAAAACATTTTGAAACGTCCCTGTATTTTGGTTTTGTGAGAAAATCATTTCGAAAACATTTTTCCGGTTTAATTTAATTTAACATGTGAGATAGGTCGATTTTCGAGAGAATCCGGTCTCCGTCGTGGTATTGTTTAAAATGCAACTTTACTGGAAATTAAATCTAAGGTAGTGAATTCACACAACAAAATTCATTTTTTGTGATTTTCTGGATTTTCTGGATTTTTAGGATTTTTATGAATTTTTGTGATTTTTATGAATTTTTATAGGATTTTCCGGATTTTCTGCTTCTGGGTAAGCATTATAGTCGTGCGACTGTAGCTTACCCTTAAGCAGAAATCGCCAAATTTATTTAAATGAAAAGGTAAAAACCGGGGAAATTTAATAACAGTCGTACGACTATAGTCAATATAGCACGACTGTAATTACAGTCGTGCCTTTGTTCTTTGTGACAAGAACAGTCGTACGACTGTTCTTAATTGTCCAGAAATAGCAAGCCAAGAAAAGCAAGTTTTATGCACGAAATTCAACCAAAACACCCAGAAAACACAAAAAAATGAGGGATTAAAGTGTGTTTACCTCTTTGGCGTTGATCCACCGTAGGAATGACCCCTGGCAACGCACCAATCCACTTCAAATTGCTCCTTTTCCTTGGTGTGTCAAGGTTACAAAATGGGTCCGAAAATCTGCAAAATGTTACTGATTTACATAGATTTAAGTCAGGAAATTGATTTATATTTTGTGTGACAAGTTTAACCTATGATTTATAATTGATTTTAGGCCTTAACACACTGAAATTAAAAAGAAAAGAGTAGAAGAAAGGATGAAGTTTTGGGTTTTCTTTTTCCTCTTTTCCTTCAATTTCTCTCTCAAGTTTTTCTCTCAATTCTTTTCTGCCGAAAGTCCCCTCTTTCTTCCTGGCTTCTCCCTCTTATCCCTCTTTACTTCTGAAAATCAACGAGCATTAATTACTCTGATTTTCCCCAATTTTTTATTTCAAAGGTATGGGCTTTGTAACCTGCCCCGACTTTACAGTCGTACGACTATAATTTAGTTACAGTCGTATGACTGTAACGATATCCCCACGACTGTAATTATAGTCGTGGTAATCAAGCCTTTTTTTTTAAGACCTGGAAAATTCTGTGTTCACATTAGGTTTCCTGAAAACTTTGATGGAAAAACTGACAAGAGGTCCATAATTCTTTTTTGCAAGCCTTGAGTTTGATCCTTACCTAGCATGAGTAATCGAGTGGAGATCTTAACTGTCTTTTTGGTTGTTAGTATGAAAATAGTTAAATTTTATATCAATATTATCATATAAAAGCTGAACTTCATGAGTCTTCTATGAGAATGACACATCAATATTTGTTGATGTGTCAATCACATGAATTTTCATCTTTTTTTTTCAGTGTATGGTTGTAACCCTGCATCAATCTAGGATTATTCATCATTAATTGAATTCGTCTGAACACCTCTCTGCATTTCCTTATATATTTTTCTTTTCTTTTGATCTTCCCTTGGCCAACAGTTAATTAAGCTCATTTAGTCCTTTTCATATATTAGATTCAATAGCCACCTTTGCATCCGCTCTTCCACTTTGCTTTCTTCTTGGTCATAACACATCGCAAGGTCCACTCCTTATCAAGCAATATGAAACTATATGATTTGCGTATTTTTTTCCCTTTTCTAAAACTCTCTTACCTTTATTTTTTTTTCCTCTTGAATTGTTTAATTTATGCATCAAAGTATTATTTTTTTCCTTCTCTCCTCTCAAAAATCTTATTTCATCTGTCAACTTATTCAATCAACCTTTTTATGATTTTTGTGATTTAAAAGTTTCCTAAATGCAATGAGCCTGAGGCCATCAGCCAACAATTGATAACAAAAAAGTGAAATCCTATATTAGGTTGAATGGTAAATACACCCCATATTTGATTAGTAAATGTTGGTTTTAATGTAGTAGTTATATTTTCAGTTTGAAGCACTAACCTTTTTTGGGTTTTTAGTTGGAAGTATAGATGTTGCTAATATAACTTATTCGGCCGAGTGGATTAGGAATGGAAGGAGCAATGGATGATTATTCGACCCAACTACTGGAAAAATGATATACAATTATACATTTTTTTATTTCTCCAAACTTCATTGTATTTCTTCAAAGTATATATAAATTGTGGACTTCCTGTTTTATTTAACTACATGATCTAAAACTAGAAGAAATAGCGGTGTGGAGGGGATTTCCATCTTTGGTGCAAACTAATACCACACTAACAGTTTCTCCTATTCTAAATATGTTGGGTTTTATTCCTTTGTTGTGTTTCATTCACCCATTTTATTTTTCATTCCAATTTTAAGTTCAAAGTGATATTCTTAATAATTAATTCACTCTTGGAATTCCAAATTTAAATTTGTTGTGTGATTTTTTTATTACTCCAATTCATCTCAATATATTAAACTCTTAGCTAATCTTACTAGTACTTCCTTTTATTTGGTAGTTTTATTGATGCAAAGAGGGATAGAGAGAAAGAAATTTAAAGGTTTTAACCTTAAACCAACAAAGACTTTACAAGCTAAAACTTGAAGGAGAAAAATCCCCAAATTGAAATCTAGGGTTCAAACCCTTGTTCTTGAAATTTTGAAGTTTGATTAATTAAAGATGGTGGCTACAATAAGAAAGAGATGTATTTATAGATAAGGCAACTAAAAATAAAGGAAAAGACTAAAATAACCATAATAACGGCAAAACAGTAAATAAACTAGAACTTGTGAAAATAATTCTTGATGCTGTTGTGTCTTAAGGCACGCCCGTGCCTTATGAAGAAGAGTCTTCTGCTTCTTTTTTTTGAGGTGTAGCATAAGGCATGCCCATTTCTTAAGAAAAGTTATCTACTACATTTGTATTCATTCACCCCTTCTTTTAAAGAACTTGAACCCATGATGGATAAGGAAGAGAGCCTTCGGCCCAAAACGAACTCCAATCTTTCATATTAAAGGAATGAGACATTTTTCCCAACCAATTTGGAAGATCAATAACATAAGCATTTGCCCCATTTTCTTCAAGATTTTGTATGGCCCGTATTTGCAAGGTTGAAACTTGCTACTAAGTGCGTTGGCAAGTCTCTCCTTGCTCAAGTACATAAGAACCTTATCACCAACCTCAGATTGTAAATCCCTTCTATGCTCATCAACCTTTGCATTCACTCTATCATTGTTCTTATCAATTCTAGGCCTCACACCTTCATGCACTTCTTGGATCTCTTGAGCTAATTTCTCAGCCAACACATTATGCTTTTCACCCTGGGGAATGCCCATAAGATCAAGTGTATGGTTAGGAATCCATGTATACACAATCTCAAATTTGGCTTGAGCAACCACAAAATCCCATGTCTTAGGCTTATCTTTATATAGGCTCCTTAAAAGATTTCCCAATGTCCAATTTACAACCTCCGTTTGACCTTCTGTTTGTGGGTGAGCAGTGGTACTAAACTTCAAATAATACCCAAACAACGCCCAAAGAGTTATCCAAAAGTGACTTAGACATTTAGTGTCACGATTAGAGACGATGGTTTTAGGAACTCCATGTAACCTCACAATCTCCCAAAAGAACAATTTGGCAATGGTAGAGGCGTCATTTGTCTTCCTACATGGAAGGAAGTGTGCCATTTTAGAGAATCTATCAACAGCAACAAAGATAGAGTCCATACCTCATTGAGTTCTAGGAAGACCTAACACAAAGTCTATAGATAGATCTTCCCAACTAGAGTCAGGAACCAGTAATAGCATGTAAATACCTGTTTTTTGAGTGTCCCCCTTAGCAGTTTGACAAACATAGCACCTTTACACCAAGTATGTGACATCCCTCCTCATTCTTGGCCAAAAATACCAAGAACTCATGACCTCAAAGGTCTTGTCCCTTCCAAAGTGCCCTAATAAACTTCCCCCATGTAAATCACTAATCACCCTTTCTCGGATGGATGTGCTCGGTAAGCAAAGTTGATTTGCTTTCATCAAATACCCATCAAGCAAGTAGTACTCCCCATCATTACCCTTGGATAAACAATTCTCCCAAATATTCCCAAACTCTAGATCTCCCTTGTAGCCATGCTTCAACTGCTCAAATGTTTCAATCTCAAGAGACAAAGTTTTAAGCAAACTCACCCTTATACTTGAAGCATCCGTAACTTTGTTTTGAGGACCGGCTTTATGGATAAGCTTGTATGGAAACTTATCAACAAAAATGGACCATCTAGCATGCATGGAACTCCTTAGTTTCTTTTGACTTCCTAAACACTTTAAGGCTTGATGATCCGTGTACAATGCGAATTCTTTGCCAATGAGATAATGCTACCTTGTCTTTAATGCTCTAACAATGGCATAGAACCTCTTATCGTATGTAGCCCATTTTTGCCTTGAATCAGAAAGCTTCTCACTAAAATAAGCAATAGGCCTCTTTTCTTGCATCAAGATTCCTCCAACTCCAACTCGACTAGCATCACATTCCACTTCAAAGAGCTTATCAAAATCTGAAAAGGCAAGAACTGGTGCCGTGCTGAACTTCTCTTTAATTAGTGCAAAACTCTTCTCTTGTTCTTCACCCCAATTGAATGCTCTTTCCTTCTTCAAACACTCAGTAAGAGGGGCAACAATAGTGCTAAAATTTCCAATGAACCTCTTATAAAATGTTGTTAAGCCATGAAGACCCCTTATGTCACCAACATTAATAGGCGTAGGCCATTCCCAGATAGCCTTCACCTTCTCCTCATCAACTCGTATACCATCACTACTAACCACATATATCAAGAACACCAAACTTTCCATCACAAAATCACACTTCTTAGTATTAGCATAGAGTTGATATTCCCTCAACAAATCAAACACAATCTTCAAATGCCTCACATGCTTTTCTAAAGATTGGCTATGCATAAGTATATCATCAAAGTAAACGACTACAAACTTACCAATCACCGGATGAAGCACTTGATTCATCAACCGCATAAAAGTGCTAATAGCATTCGTCAACCTAAATGGCATAACAAACCACTCATACAAGCCATGTCTAGTTTTGAAGGTGGTTTTCCCTTCATCTCGCACTCTAATTCGGATTTGGTGATAACCACTCCTCAAATCAATCTTGGAGAACACCTTAGACCTGCTCAAATGATCAATCATATCATCAAGCCAAGGAATTAGAAACTTGTACCGAATGGTGATCTTGTTTATCGCTCTACTATCACCACACATCCTCTATGAACCATCCTTCTTTGGAGTGAGCAATGCCGGAACCGCACAAGGACTTAGGCATTCTTGGATATGCCCCTTCTCTAGAAGTTCTTCCACTTTCTCCCTCACAATGTCATTCTCCTTAGGACTCATACTATAGTAAGGAAGACTAGGCAAACTAGCCCCAGGTACCAAGTCAATGTGATGTTGGATGTCTCTTAATGGTGGTAAAACCATTAGGAAGCTCTTCGGGAAATATGTCATGGTACTCTTCATTTAAGGGCACAATCTCTCTAGGAAACTTCTTCTCTTCTTGATACCCATCAACACTAACCTTCACCATCAACAAGAAGATTTGTTAACTCTCCATGCACTCTTTTAAGAAGGCTTTTCGGCTCGAACACATAATATAAGTGGACTTCTTCTCACTAGGATCGTCACTTATTAGAGTTAGGATGTACATGATGTAGAGATTTTCACCATGCAAAACAAAAATTTTGGCTGCAGAAGCAATTGATTTACACTAAAATCTAATCCAGGAACCCATTCAAACCGGAAAGAAACGAACTCAACCAGAAAGTGATTAAATCTTACCTCGATTTTGAAGCTTTCTCTCACAATTTCCAAGAAGGAAATCTTTGCCTTCACACATGCAGGTCTCAAGTGATGGGATGAGCGTGATAGCACTAAACCAAGAGCAAGAATTGTCGAACCCTAGGGAGACTAGTGTTGGCCAAAATTCTCTTTGTTTTATGGGAGGTACGCAGTCTGTGTTACGTTAGGGAATTAAGGAAATAGTATTATATTTATACTATAGGCTAATTAGGGTTTACTTAATTAAACTTTAGGTTAAAGATTTAATTCGATTAAATCCCCATCAACCTTATGGTATAAATAAAATTAATCCCTTATGTCAAAATTCAATTTTAACACAATTATATTTCAGCCTCAATTTATTTGTTACACCATGCAATAATACAAATTAATCTATAATATAATTCCCTATTATGTCAAAATCCAATTTTAACAAATTACATTCATATTAAATTATTTATTGTACCATACAATAATTAATTTAACATGAAAATAATTCCAATCTCATAGATGTCAAAATCCAATTTTGACAAGTCATATTTTAATTGATTTATTTATTGCACCATGTAATAATTAAATTAATATAAATATGACAATAGCTCCTTTAATTAAATATATAACCAGTACATATTTAGGTCCTAAACATCTGATCTTGACCTTATGCGTGTGATCCGATAGGTTCATCTTTATATTGGTAGTGGGTCCCAAATCTTTGGGCCCACAAACTATGGATGGGTTTTAGCAAACCATTATAGCCCCCAATTAAGATGAATATATCTTTTGAACATATATACCTTGTAGCCTTTTTTTCTTATACATCTCATGCCTTTTAGATATCTCTGTACTGCTAGAACCATGACGAAGTCATCCCCTATGGCTGCAAGTACATTTCTTGATACCAAGTAGACTGAAGAACATTAATCACTTAATCACCTAGTGATTAAGTATTGGGCTTGGCTAAGCACTTCTCAGTCTCCCTCATTAAGTGGTTGATGATATCATGATCTCATTTAAGAGATTGGCATTTTCCTTCACCTTGCGCATGACCCTTAGGTATTCACTGGCATACCTAATCATACCCATACTTGCACTTGTTTCGAGCCTGTTAAGCGTATGTCAAAGTATGGGAGATCATCCCTAAGTCCATAGCAATATCAGGTCCAAAGATCCAATATAAGTGCTACTATAGTTTCACTTGTCTTACAAGGGTTAAGTGAAATATTCTAAGTGGATCGATCCAGTACCATGTAACCAAACATGTGCCCATCTCTTTGATTGACATGATAAGCATCCATGTCCACTATATATCATGATAAACTCCATCCATGTAACCCCCAATAATAATTGACACCTTGCACCGTTGAGTAACTCGGAGTTCTCCCACACTCTCGATCCACCCAATACCGTATGGCACCGGATGAACCTCAAGAATTAAGTAAAACTTCTTCATGGTGGCTTGGCTAATGATGTTCTCTTGACTCCCATTATCATTGCATTTTCCACTTTGCACCAAACATCTATTGGATATGCCCTAGTCCTGAGGCATTGGTCCTTATATTTGTATTATACATTTGTACAATATTATTAGATTTATGTATTATACAATTTGTGTCATTAAATAAAGGTATTAATCTCTTTATTATATATATCTTGTGCTATGTTTTTAAATAGAGTATCCAATCGGCATATCCATAGCCATGTTGACAAGTTTCATGCGCTTAGCAGTAAGACCATGGATAGGGAAAACGATATGACCATAAAATCATCCTTAGTCTGTTCCAGTCATGGGAATGAATGGAACTAAAGACTATCATTAGCTTGGTTGTATGGTGGTGTCTTACAGGCCATTGGGCATGGGATATAAACCAAGTTAATGGGTATATGCAAAAAGGGCATGGTATTGGATAGATCCACTAAACGAGAAATCCACATGGTATAGTATCATAAGTGATTCTCGTGTAGTACTTGTATGGATCCTTTAACCTGACCATATAATGGTGCTGAATGTGAAGTGGCATACTTTGGTATACGCCTAAAGGGTATGTAACAGGGTGCCAAGTATGGGTATGTTCGGGTATATCAGTGAACATGGCAATGCTATGGATATGCAAAAGGGAATGTCACTCAGTAGTCCACTGAGAAGATATCACCGGCCTCTTGATGAATGCAACTGATAAGAGGTAGCCACACACAAACAAGTTGGAACTTGTTTGTGAGCTTCAGTTCATTCAGGATCAAGTAAATGTCTAGACACAAAAGAGGGTGATCATTCCATGCCTTTGTGTTGGACATCGAAATCAATGACATGTGATATATGAGTTTAAACTTCAGGGTTACAATTACAGTTGTACTGCTATCTCCGTCTTAATTAAGGGCTGCAGTGGCTTGCTACAGCCTGCCTGTAGTCTGTGGGCCATAGGCCCACTGCCAACATAAAGACGGGCCCACAGGATAGTACACATTGAACGTCTGAACTTGAACTAAAAGGATCAACAGTATACTTGGAGTATACATACTGAAGAGAGAGGATTCTGTTAATTGTATTATATAGATCAAATTGATTGATCAAAATAATATAATTAATATTTATATTGGCCTTCTTATAATTAATTCAATGAATTAATTTATGAGATTATTTCATGGGTGGAAATATTTAACATGTATAGGTTTACTTGTGTTTGATTTTATGAAAGTCTAATTTAATTCCATGGTTAAATTAATTGGTCAAATTAATTTTAATTTAAATGAATGTAATATATTATATGTTATAATATATTAACATACATGTTGGATTGAAATTAAATTGGACCAAGTGAATTAATACAGACTTGGGCTTAAAAAGGAGAAAAAGCCCACATAAAATTAAAAGAGGATGGGCTGAAAATTTGTAAAAAAAAATTTCAGCCACCAAAGGTTAAATACCCTTGAAATTTTCGGCCAATAACAAGAGCAATACAGTAGAATATCCAGCCACAAAAATTCTCCCTTTCAGTTGATCGAATCGGTAGCACGGGTTGAGTTTGATAGCTGTTCGTGTATGGGAACGTGGAGGATGTCTACATTGATTTCTGCAGCCATCTCTTGTAGAGATTCTCTGGTGAGAATTTATTTTTCCTCTATTTTATTTGGATTTTGATTTCCACTTCAATTGCTCCTGGGCACGGATTTGAGGAAATCAACATGTTATTCCGCTTTATCGGTTGATTTCCGATGAAAAATCCCTTTGACATCTTGTACGAAACAATTGGTACCTTTGACCACCATCTGTTGGTATGCCCTAGTTCTTAGGAATTGGTTTCTTGTATTTTGTATTATAAATTCAGACTCATTATGTGAATACATTATTTGTGTCACATTAATAATTGGTTTCTTGTATTTTGTATTATACATTCAGACTCTTTGTGTGAATACATTATTTGTGTCACATTAATAAAGGCAATTAATCTATTCCATTTATATCTTGTGTTATAACATGAATAGAATATCCTTGATTGATAATCATAAAACATATCCCAAGTCTATTTTGATCGTGGGAACAAATAGAATTATAGACTTGTATATTTGATGACTGTATGGTAGTTCTTAACTAGCCATATTACTTGTATAGTTAGTCATGAATATAGGTACATGTCGTAGACATGGGACTGGATCAATCCACACAAAAAGGCCACATGGTTGTCACGTCATAGGTGTTTCTTGAGTAGGAACGGGTGGATAGGTAAACATATTGATATTGATAATAAAGTGATGGAATTGCTAGGTAGCGGCAGGGTCACTGGCAGTGGTTTCCGCACGGCAGCAGCGCTGCTGCTGCTAGGGCAACTCTATTGCCCTAGCTGCAATGGTCCAGACCCTATTTTGGATTTAGCGAGTTTTGGACACGGGGACCAGTTTTAAAATTTTATGTGTTTAAATATTCTGTAATTTAAATGCGTATGGTTTCTTGAATGAAATTTTAATTTTAATTATGAGATATTAATTTTGGAAATTAATATGGTGTAATTGAAATTGGTTCAGGTTCTTTTGGCACAATTACCTTGACAGCTAATTTGGACTCATGGTTTCCCAATTCCAGTGGGAGCAGTGTTCTGCCTGGGCTGGAGGCCCAAAGCCCATTAAGGGCTAGAATCATGATGGGCCAAAATTGGCGATTTCAAAATAATTTCTAAGGACATAATTGAAATGGGATTAAATTCATGCATTGTAACATGTTTATAAATTGATGTATTGGTTTACATGCTTGTATGATTAAATGTGTGTATGGATTCAAGTTGGGTTGTATTTTTCTTTTTTGGTAAATATGGCCTACGTGCCGTTTTCTTTTTTATGTAATTTTATTTTATTTATTTATTATAAAATAATGTAAAGAAGAAGACCATTGGAGAGGCGAGCCCAGAAGGAAGAAGAGGAGGCCCACCTGGTGTATTTTTTAGTATAGGTTTACTAGAATTATATTAGGTTGTAATATAGGCCCATAGCAGTCCATTATTTATTTAATTATACTTTATTTATTTACAAGTATGTATGTATGATCCAATCTCACTTTCACCCACCTATGCATCTAAGTTGTTATTAAAATGAATCTAATAACCAAAAGGAAATTACTAAGTCGTTTAAAAGTGCTTCCCGAATTCAAAACCGACTCGAAGTGGGTATAGGCCAATTGTAGACCATGCCCTCGCTGGATGCACTAGAGTATTGTCATTTTGTATTGGGTTGGAGTATTGGTTACTCTAACACTTTGATGAAGGTTTGGACTTAACATAGGTAGTATTACTCTCCTAGCCCTAAGCATAGATGGGTAAGTGCCAACAGAGCCATCAAACCGAAAGTCCCTAAGTTGCGATTGGATGAAGTTCCTACCTAAATAATTAGTGTATAGTTTTTCCAAGCCCTTGTCTGGCTGTACCTTAATGAAATATGGATCTCGGCCCATTAGCCCAACAACTTGAGTTAATTAATAACATGATTCATTATTAATTAAATATTGAAAAAACAACGTAAGTCCTTTATTAACACTCCTTTAATTTTTCTGTGTAGTAACCAAATGGCAACGAATAATTCACTTTCACTACGATCTATCCAAGAAAGGGACAATTTTTTTGGCCCTAACTTTTTGGACTAGTCTAGGAACTTAAGGATAGTTCTAAGACAAGAGTCTAAAGAGTATGTGCTGGAAAGGCATGTACCGACTCCACCAACGGGGCATAACCCATCGACTGCCCAGCTGGAGGAATACGAGGTGGTAAAGGATAACCGGGACGTGACATGCCTAATGTTGGCATGTATGCTCCTTGAGTTGCAAAAGCAGTTCATGGACCATTTGTTATGATAACAACTCTTCACGAGATGTTTCAGGAGCAAGCTCGTCAGGAAAGGTACCTGACCACCAAGGCATTCCACTCCTGTATGAGGGGGGCTAGGACATTTGTGAGTGCACACTTGCTCAAGATGAAGGGCTATTTGGATACTTTAGCCCTTCTCGGATCGCCTATCTCACAGGATGAACCATACTGTTAGTGAGCTGCATGGGATGCTCAATCTCACTGAGCAGTCGATCAAAAAGACTCCGTCGGTACTGCTGGTCAACAAGGGGAACCCTCCTCTTGCTAAGGGTAAGGCCAAGGCCAAGGCTAAGAAAGCCAATGCCAAAAAGGTTAAGGCCTAGCCCAAGGCAGGTCCTAAGGACGTCTGTTTCAGGTGCAAGTAGGCAGGGCATTAGAAGAGATCATGTCCCAAACTGCTGGGAGAGCAGAGGAAGACCCAGGGTGCGTCTTCATCATGTATATATGTCATAGACATTAACCTCTCTGCTTCAACATCCTGGGTATTGGATACTGGATGTGGTTCTCATATTTCTTGTAATGTACAGGGACTTAAGAACAAGAGATCACTGGGATCCGGAGAGGTGGACTTGCTGGTCGGAAATGGAGCAAGGGTAGCTGCCATAGAGATTGGCAAGTACCATCTTATGATGCCTAGTGGATTGGTTTTAATACTGGAACAATGTTATTTTGTACTTATAATGTGCAGGAATATTATTATTGGTGTGCCCTAGTTCTTAGGGCATTGGCTTCTTGTATTTTGTATTATACATTAAGACTCATTGTATGAATACATTATATGTGTTACATTAACAAAGGCAATTAATCTATTTCATTTTATATCTAGTGCTATTGTTGGGATTTTTCATCGGAAATCACCCGATAAAAGCGGAAGAACACGATGATTTCCTCAAATCCAGTCCCAGGAGCAATTGAAGTAGAAATTGTAAAACATAAAATTGAAATAGAAAGAGATTAAATTCTTATCCGGAATATCTCTTTCTAGAGATGGATGAAGACTACAGAAATCAAATTAGATTCCCTCCTCGTTTTCGTACACGAACGCCTAACGAACACAACCCGTGCTAGCGTTGGAAAAACAAAACAATGGTGAGAGAGGCTATAGAATTTCGGCAATGGTGGCTATCTGTGCAGTGTGGCCGAAATTTTTACCCTAGGTTTTTATACCTAGGGTGGCCGAATTCCCCTAGGGGAATTTAGGCCCAGCTTGGCTCCTTTCATTCTGCGCGGGCTTCCATCTTTTAATTTAGGCCCAATCTAATTTTAATTATTCTGGTTTAAATTAATTTCAAGCCCAATTTTAAATTTCCCATGTATTTAATAATATTACACCAAGTAATATATTATTTACATTTAAATTAAAATTAGTTTGACCAATTAATTTAATCCATCAAATTAAAATTAAATCTTCACAAAATAAAACCATATGTAAACCTATACATATGAATATTTCCACCTAGGAAATAATCTCATAATTAATCCAATTAATTACAATGAGCCAATTGAATATATATTAATATTATTATTATGATCAATCTAATTGATCTTTATCATATGATTAATATATATATATACCTCTCTCTCCACAGTGTATACTCCAAGTATACATGTGATTCCTTAAGTCTATGTTCAGTCGTTCTATGTGTACGATCCCATGGGCCCATCTTTATGTTGGCAGCGGGCCTTTGGCCCGCAGACTGCAGTTGGGCTCTAGCAAGCCACTGCAGCCCTCAATTAAGATGGAGATGGCAGTCTAACTGTTATCATAACCCTGTAGTTTAAACTTGTATATCCCATGTCATTGATATCGGTGTCTAACACAGAGGCATGGATTGATCACCCTCTTTTGTGTCGGACATTAACTTGATCCCGAATGCACTGAAGCTCACAAACAAGTTGCCACTTGTTTGGGTGTGGCCACACTCTTATCAGTCACATTCATCAAGAGGCCGGTGATATCTTCTCAGCGGATTACTGAGTGACAAATCCCTTCTGCATATCCATAGCATTACCATGCTAAGTGACATACCCGAAAGTACCCATACTTGGCACCCTGTTACAAGCCCTTTAGGTGCACCCCTAAGTATGCGACCTCACATGTAACACCATCATATGGTCAGGTCAAAGGATCCATACAAGCACTACACGAGAATCACTTGTGATACTATACCATGTGGATTTCTCGTTTAGTGGATCTATCCAGTACTATGCCCCTTATTCATGTACCCATTAACTTGGTTGACATTCCATGTCCAATGACCGGTAAGACACCGCCATACAACCAGGTTAATGATAGTCTCTTATTCCATTCATTCTCATGACTAGAACAGACTACGGATCTATTTATGGTCATATCGTTTACCCTATCCATGGTCTTACTGCCAAGTGCATGACACTGGTCATCATGGATATGGATATGTCCATCGGATACTTCATTTAATATATTGCACAAGATAAATATAATAAATGAATTAATGCCTTTATTAATAACACAAATAAGTATAATACATGAATCCAATTAATGTGTGATACAAATGCAAGGACCAATGCCTCAGGACTAGGGCATATCCAACAATCTCCCCCTTGCACTAGTTCCAACTAGGCATGGGCCTAATCCCTATAGATCTAGTATGACCCTCATGCTTGGGCTGGGGCAGGGCCTTGGTCAAAGGATCTACGATATTATCCTTGGTGTCCACTCTGTGCAATGCAATGTCACCTCTCTCCGCGATCTCTCATATGAGGTGAAACTTTCTGAGCACGTGCTTTATATTCTTGTGTGACCGGGGCTCCTTAGCTTGTGCAACGGCCCCATTGTTGTCACAGAAGATATCAACTGGGTCTTGGATAGTTGGCACTACTCCCAACTTAGTGATAAACTTCTTCATCCATACAGCTTCCTTAGCTGCATCACACGCAGCGATGTACTCAGCTTTTGTTGTAGAGTCCGCTATGGTTGGCTACTTTGAGCTCCTCCAGCTTACAGCACCACCATTCAGTAAAAATACATACCCAGACTGCGACTGGTACTCATCTTGGTCGGTCTGGAAGCTCGCATCAGTGTACCCAGTAACTGACAGCACTTCCTGACCACCATACACTAAGAAGCTATCCTTAGTCCGGTTAAGGTACTTAAGGATCACCTTGACAGCTTTCCAGTGATCCTCCCCGGGATCCTGCTGGTACTGGCTCGTCATACTTAGTGCAAAGGCGTCATCAGGTCTTGTACATAACATGGAGTACATAATTGATCCTATAGCTGAAGCATATGGAACCAATTTCATGTTCTCCCTGTCCTCCCTTGTCTTAGGACAGTGTTTCTTACTAAGTTTTAGCCCATGGCCCATTGGCAAGAAACCTTTCTTTGCCCGGTCCATGCTGAACCTTTTCAGAACTTTGTCTATGTACGAGGCCTGACTTAGGCCCAGAAGCCGATTTGATCTATCCCTATAGATCCTAATCCCTAGGATCATCTCAGCTTCGCCTAAGTCCTTCATTGTGAAGCACTTACTCAACCACTGCTTTACCCCTTGCAGTGTAGGTATGTCGCTTCCAATGAGTAGGATGTCGTCTACATAAAGTACCAAGAATGTGACAATGCTTCCACTAGTCTGCTTATACACACAAGGCTCATCTTGATTCTGTATGAAGCCATATTCCTTTATGGCCTTATTGAATCTTAGATTCCAACTTTAGGATGCTTGCTTCAGTCCATAAATGGACCTTTAAAGTTTGCATACCCTTCCCGGATACTTTGGATCGACAAAACCCTCAGGTTGTGTCATGTACAAATCCTCGAGTAGCTTTCCATTAAGGAAAGCGGTTTTGACATCCATTTGCTAGACCTCATAGTCGTACCATGCGGTTATGGCTAGCAAGATCCTGATGGATTTGAGCATGGCTACTGCTGAGAAAGTTTCATCATAGTCTATTCCATGGACTTGTCTGAAACCTTTCGCAACCAGATGCCCCTTGAAGGTGTTGTCAGCCTTTAGCTTATAGCACCACTTGCAACCTATTACCTTGGCACCCGGAGGTGGATCAACCAAGTTCCAAACTTGGTTATCATACATAGATTGCATTTCTGCCTCCATTGCTTTACGCCAATTCGCAGATTGTGGGCTAGCAATAGCCTCCTGGTAGGTTTTGGGCTCTTCGTCATCCCAGATGAGAAGAGTTTGATCATCGGTGATGAGGAAACCATACCTCTCTGGTTCCCGACGATCCCTACCAGACCTTCTAGGTTCTTGTGCGGCCTGGGTCGGTGCTTCCCCTTGTGGAAGCTCCACCTGGGCCTCCGAGTTATCCTCTTCAGGAGCTTGTGGACCTTGAACTTCCCTGAGTTCAACATTGCTCCCACTGTCTTTCTTAGAAAGGAACTCCTTTTCTAGAAAGACCCCCTTCCTTGCCACGAACACCTTGTTCTCGGCGGGGTTGTAGAAGTAATACCCTTTGGTTTCCCTAGGGTAGCCCACAAACAGGCATTTATCAGTTTTGGGCTCCAGCTTGCCATTAGTCAATTTCTTGACATGTGCTTCGCATCCCCAAATCCTTAGGAAAGACACATTGGGCTCTTTACCCATCCATATCTGATATGGTGTCTTTTCCACTGCCTTAGTCGGAGTATTATTTAAGCTGAGAGCTGTTGTCTCGAGGGCGTGTCCCCAGAAACTAATTGGGAGAGAGGCTTGCTCATCATTAAGCGAACCATGTCCAACAGGGTCCTATTCCTCTGTTCGGACACCCCATTCCATTGTGGTGTTCTGGGAGGAGTGAGCTGTGGAACTATTCCATGCTCTCTCAAGTATGAGTCAAACTCTAGGCTCATATACTCACCGCCTCGGTCCGACCGAAGGGTTTTGATATTCCTGCCTAGCTGGTTTTGTACCTCGTTCCTAAATTCCTTGAACCTATCAAAGGTCTCGGACTTGTGTTTCATTAGATAGACATAGCCATATCTGCTGAAATCGTCCGTGAACGTGATGAAGTACAGATGCCCACCTCTGGTCGCTGCGCTCATAGGTCCACATACATCAGAATGTATTAGGTCCAATAAGCCAGTGGCCCTTTCAGCCTTCTTGCTAAAAGGCACCTTTGTCATCTTGCCTCGTAAACATGATTCACATCAATTGACTCCAACTCAAATGACCCTAAGACTCCAGCTTTGTGAAGCCTAGCAATGCGTTTCTCGTTTATGTGGCCAAGACGACAATGCCATAGGTAGACAGGATTAAGTTCATTGGGCTTAACCCTTTTAGTGTTTATGTTATAGACGTGATTGGTTTCATTGAAGTCTAGGATATACAGGCCATTATTTAATAGAGCATCTCCATAAAATAATCCCTCTCTAGATATTGAAATTCTACCATTAGAAATAGGTAAAATAAAATCCAGAAATATCCAACATAGAAACTGACATAATATTCCTGCACATAGCAGGTACAAAATAACAATGTTTTAAAATCAAAACCAATCCACTGGGCATCATAAGGTGGTATTCGCTGATCTCTATGGCAGCAACCCTTGCTCCATTCCCGACCCGCAAGTCCACCTCTCCCGACCCCAATGACCTTCTGTTCTTAAGTCCCTGCACATTGCAACAAATGTGAGAACCATATCCAGTATCCAATACCCAGGATGTTGAAACAGTAAGGTTAATGTCTATAACATAAATACCTGAAGAGGATGCACCTTGGCCCCTTCTTTGCTCTCCCATCAGCCTAGGACACGATCTCTTCCAATGGCCCACCTGTCTACACCCGAAACAAACATCTTCAGGACCTGCCTTCTGCTGGGCCTTGGGTTGGGCCTTGGCCTTCTTAGCCTTGGCCTTCTTGGCCTTGGCTTTGGCCTTCTCCTTGGCCTTGCCCTTCGCAAGAGGAGGGTTCCCCTTGTTGACCAGCTGCACCAGCGGAGTCTTCTTGATCGACTGCTCGGTGAGCTTAAGCATCCCATGCAGTTCACGGAAAGTACGGTTCATCCCTTGCATATTGTAGTTCAGGATGAACTGATCATAAGAATCCAGCAAGGATGCAAGTATTGTGTCCACCGCCAACTCCTGAGAGATAGGCGATCCGAGATTGGCCAAAGTGTCCAAATGGCCCTTCATCTTAAGCACGTGTGCGCTCACAGATGTCCCGGCCCCCATCTTACAAGAGTGGAATGCCTTATTGGTCAGGTACCTTTCCTGATGAGCTTGCTCCTGAAACATCTCGTTTAGATGTTATCATAGCGTAGGCTTGATGGTCCATAAACTGTTTTTACAGTTCGGGGACCGTACAGGCCAACATAAGGCATGTCACATCCCTATTATCCTTGACATGCGCCTCGTATTCCTCTAGCTGGGCAGCCGGTGGATTACGTCCTTGAGGTGCAGCCGGTATAGGCCTTTCCAGTACATACTCTTTTGACTCCTTTCTTAGAACAATTCTTAAGTTCCTAGACCAGTCCAAAAAGTTAGGACCGGAAAGCTTGTCCTTTTCAAGAATAGATCGCAGTGATAAGGTATTGTTGTTTGCCATTTAAGAGTTTCTACACAGAAAAACATTTAGAGTGTTAATAAAGGACTTTAATTTATTATTCCCATATGAAATTAATAATGAATCATGTTATTAATTTAAACCGAGTTGTTGGGCTCATGGGCCGAGATCCATATTTCATCAAGATATAGCCAAACGAGGGTTTGGTACAACTATATCTTAATTATTTAGATAGGAACGCCGTCCAATCCCAACCTAGGGACTCTCGGTTTGATGGGCTTGTTGGCACTTACCCATCTGTGCTTAGGGCTAGGAGAATCCTACTACCCACGGTAAGTCAAAACCTCCATTCAAGTGTTAGAGTATCCCATGCTCTAACCCAATACAAAATGACAATACTCCAGTGTATCCTGCGAGGGCATGGTCTACAACTGGCCTATTCCCACTTCGAGTCGGTTTTGAATGAGGGAAGCACTTTTAAGCGACTTAGTAATTCCATTTGGTTATTAGATTCAATTTATAACGGCTTACATACATAAGGCGGGTGAAATTGCTGTTGGATCATACATTCATACATGCAAATAAACATAAAGCATAATTAAATAAAAGTAAAATGGATTGCTATGGGCCTATATTACATCCTAATATTATTCTAGTAAACCTATACTAGAAATAAATATCAGGTGGGCCTCCATCTTTTCCTTCTAGGCTAGCACCCCCACTTGGGCTTGCACCTCCACTTGGGCTCACCACTCCATGGGCTTCTTCTTTTACAAATTTTATAATAATTGAATAAATTAAAATTACATTAAAAAAAGAAAAACGACACGCAGGCTGTATTTACCCAAAAGAAAAATACAACCCATCTTGTACAAGGCCTAATAGCATCCAACCACACAAACATTTAATCATACATATGCATCCAATACATATAATTCATAAGCATGTTATAATGCATGATTTAAGCCCATTTCAATTATTTCCAAGCCATTATATAGAAATCACCAATTTCGGCCCACCATGGTTCTAACCCTTAACGGGCTTTGGGCCTCCAGCCCAGGCAGTCTAACTGCTCCCACTGGAATTGGGAAACCATGGGTCCAATTCAGCCGTCCAAGTAATTGTGCCAAAATTGCCCGAACCAATTTCAATTAACCATATTAATTTCCAAAATTAATATCACATGAATAAAATAAAATTTCATTCAAGAAACCACATGCATTTAAATTGCATAAATTTAAACACACGAATTTTAAAACCAATTAAAATTTCAAAACTGGGCCCCGAGCCCAAGACCCGCCAAACCCAAAACACTGGGCCTGGCCCGCTGCAGTTAGGGCAACAGAGTTGCCCTAGCAGCAGCAGCGGCGTAGCCGCCTAGCGGCTGCCCGTTGCTGCCGACAGCAGCAGCCCGCTGCTCCAGCAGCAGCTGCTGCCGCTGCCGGCAGCCCCGCACCCCCGTAGCCAGATTTTTTTTTTAAAAAAACAGAAATAAAAAAAATTGAACAAACAAAATATAGCATCCATCAACAACAAGAAATTCACCAACAATTCCAAAATCATACAATTAAATTAAACTAACATAAACCTATATGCAAATTTAATTTCAATTGTACAAAATAAATGGAAAAAATCTTAAACCCAAACCAAGAACCTCAATAAAAAATCTCCAATTTTAAAACATGGGATTCAACCAATTTTAACAATTTCCACGGATCAAAAGCCCGCTCTGATACCACTGTTGGGATTTTTCACCGGAAATCACCCGATAAAAGCGGAAGAACGCGATGATTTCCTCAAATATAGTCTCAGGAGCAATTAAAGTGGAAATTGTAAAACATAAAATTGAAATAGAAAGAGATTAAATTCTTACCCGGAATATCTCTTTCTAGAGATGGTGAAGACTACAGAAATCAAATTAGATTCCCTCCTCGTTTTCGTACACGAACGCCTAACGAACACAACCCGTGCTAGCGTTGGAAAAACAAAAACAATGGTGAGAGAGGCTATAGAATTTCGGCAATGGTGGCTATCTGTGCAGTGTGGCCAAAATTTTTACCCTAGGTTTTTATACCTAGGGTGGCCGAATTCCCCTAGGGGAATTTAGGCCCAGCTTGGCTCC
Source organism: Euphorbia tirucalli (assembly GCA_039660915.1). Taxonomy (NCBI): domain Eukaryota; kingdom Viridiplantae; phylum Streptophyta; class Magnoliopsida; order Malpighiales; family Euphorbiaceae; genus Euphorbia; species Euphorbia tirucalli. The sequence goes on along the minus strand of CM077638.1, from coordinate 45,804,613 downwards.
TTTCATTCTGTGCGGGCTTCCATCTTTTAATTTAGGCCCAATCTAATTTTAATTATTCTGGTTTAAATTAATTTCAAGCCCAATTTTAATTTCCCGATGTATTTAATAATATTACACCAAGTAATATATTATTTACATTTAAATTAAAATTAGTTTGACCAATTAATTTAATCCATCAAATTAAAATTAAATCTTCACAAAATAAAACCATATGTCAACCTACACATATGAATATTTCCACCTAGGAAATAATCCCATAATTAATCCATTTAATTACGAAGAGCCAATTGAATATATATTAATATTATTATTATGATCAATCTAATTGATCTTTATAATATGATTAATATATATATACCTCTCTCTCCACAGTGTATACTCCAAGTATACATGTGATTCCTTAAGTCTGTGTTCAGTCGTTCTATGTGTACGATTCCGTGGGCCCATCTTTATGTTGGCAGCGGGCCTTTGGCCTGCGACTGTAGTTGGGCTCTAGCAAGCCACTGTAGCCCTCAATTAAGATGGAGATGGCAGTCTAACTGTTATCATAACCCTGTAGTTTAAACTTCTATATCCCATGTCATTGATATCGGTGTCTAACACAGAGGCATGGATTGATCACCCTCTTTTGTGTCGGACATTAACTTGATCCCGAATGCACTGAAGCTCACAAACAAGTTCCCACTTGTTTGGGTATGGTCACAGTCTTATCAATCACATTCATCAAGAGGCAGGTGATATCTTCTCAGCGGATTACTGAGTGACAAATCCCTTCTGCATATCCATAGCATTACCATACTAAGTGACATACCCGAAAGTACCCATACTTGGTACCCTATTACAGGCCCTTTAGGCGCACCCCTAAGTATGCGACCTCACATGTAACACCATTATATGGTCAGGTCAAAGGATCCATACAAGCACTGCATGAGAATCACTTGTGATACTATACCATGTGGATTTCTCGTTTAGTGGATCTATCCAGTACCATGCCCCTTATGCATGTACCCATTAACTTGGTTGACATTCCATGTCCAATGACCGTTAAGACACTGCCATACAACCAGGTTAATGATAGTCTCTTGTTCCATTCATTCCCATGACTGGAACAGACTACGGATCTATTTATGGTCATATCGTTTACCCTATCCATGGTCTTACTGCCAAGTGCATGACACCATCATGGATATGGATATGTCCATCGGATACTTCATTTAATATATTGCACAAGATAAATATAATAAATGAATTAATGCCTTTATTAATAACACAAATAAGTATAATACATGAATCCAATTAATGTATGATACAAATGCAAGGACCAATGCCTCGGGACTAGGGCATATCCAACAACTATAATATGAGTAGAGTATCCATTGATTGATAATCATAAAACCTATCCCATGTCTGTTCTAATTGTAGGAATGAATAGAACCACAGACTTGTATATTCGATTACTGTATGGCAATTTTGAACTAGCCATAGTGCTTGTATGGTCAGTCATGAATATAGGTACATGTCATTGACATGGGACTAGATCGATCCGCACAAGAAAGCGACATGGTTGTCGCGTCATAGGTCTTTCTTGAGTAGACCAGATTTCATTATAGTATCAATATGGAATCTGGTTCACTTTAACATACACCTAACAGGTCTATAAAAGGATGCTAAATACGGGTATGATTGGGTGGACCGGTGAAGATATTGATATTGATGATGAAGTGATGGAATTGCCACTTGGGTAACATCGAGATAATATCACTGGCCACTTTATGAGTGGGACTAATAAGTGTATGGCCATACCAAAGTAAGTCGGTTGCTTATTTGATTAATCAGTCAACTCAAGATCAAGAAATGTAATAAATAGCAAAAGAGGATGACAAATACCATGCCTCTTGTTTATTGATATTGGTATCGTTTGGCAAAGGACACTGTGAGATTACTACTAGCCTAGTATCTTCAACAGACTGCTGCATCTCTGTCTTAATTAGGGGCTGTAACAGTTTGCTAGAACCCACTTACAGTCTGTGGGCCTTGGGCCTACTGCCAATATAAAGACAGACCCTTAGGATCGTGCACATAGATCAACTGAGGCGGAACTTGTAGAAATTGTACATGTAATGTACATTGGATGAAATGCGTTAATTAATTAATTGACATTTGGTGTCAAGGTAATTAATTAACATTGGATTGATTTAATTTAATTAATAAGTTTACATAGTGTAATTAATTAATTTATCAATTAATTGAATTACATAAAGTAAACAATTAATTAAATAATTTTCCTAAGTAGAAAAATTAAATACATGTATTGTATTTACTTAAGTGTGATTTAATTTTATTTAGGGGTAATTAAGTTTAGCCAAATGGAATTAAATTACATAATATATAGTTTTTAATTAAAGTTTATTTATATAATTATAATTCTAGTTGGCTTGGGTTTAATTAACCTAATTAAAACCCAATTAGACAAGGTGAAAATATAAGGGCACACTTAAGTAAGAAAACCTAACCCTAACCTTATTTTTTTTGCTGGAAGTTTCAGCCCCAAAACAGCTACAATTTACAGCAATAATTCTCCATTCCTTCTACTTCTTTGGCTAGCACAGGTTCCTACTTGATAGTTGGTCGTGCACCGGATTGTGGAGATCGTTTCCGCTTAAAGATTCGATTCTGCAGCAGTCTCTAGAAGAGACGGATTTGCTGAGTGAATCTCTCTTGATTCAAATTGATTTTATTCCAATCAATGGTAATCGGACACGATAGGTGGATTCTAGGAAAATTTTAACGGTGTAATTTCCGCTGTGCCATGTTGTTTTTCCGATGACGAATCCCAACAGTATCATTAGAGCCTAGGTTTTGTCCATTAGATTGATTGGAATTCATTCTTGATTGTGTTCTTGAAGAAAGAATAGGTTTCAAGAATGGATTTTTGGGTTTTGATATTTTTGCCCTATTGGTTTTATCGATTCTTTCCGCTGTTAGTTTAGTTTCGGGTTTATTGAATTGATTATGCTTGCTATTTTTGTGGCTGAAATTTTGTTTATTATTATTAATAAAAAAAATAAAAATATATATTTATTTTGTTTTGGGCAAAAGATGGAATCGCAATTGCGATTCCATCAATCAGCTGTTGCTGCCGCTGCAGGCTGCCGCACAGCGGCACTGCTGGCCCACCGAGACAGCATTGTCGTGTGTGGGGTTCGGTTCCGATTTTGGATTTTGCGGGTATTTTTTTATCCCTGGCCCGTAATGCAAATTTAATTAAAATGTTTTGTTTTAAATTAATTTTTATTTAAATTGTTTATTATGTTGGCATGCATATTTAATTTAATTGTTTTGTATCTTCAATTGAATATGGACTTTGTGAAATTGGCCCAATGAACCGTGACACCGGTTAAAATTAGGAGAGCTAAATTTTAAATTTGTGATAACCCAAATTCCAGTGGGAGCAAAAATTATTAATTTTGCATTAATGGATGTTATCCATTGGGCCTTTATGGGCCTTAGTCACATTTGTTGAAATTGGCAATTTCTCTCTAAGTAACTCGGCTTAACATTTATATTTATAATTTGGAATGCCATGATCATGCATCAAATTGGCATGTATGTGCATGACATGTACTTTGTTTGAAATGTGATGTCGAGTTGTATGGGCCCTAAATTATTATCGGTTGTAATTTAATTTTGGGAAATATGGCATGTGTGCCATTTCTTTTATTTTAAGGTAATTTTAGAATAGATTTTAATTAAAATAAAATTGTTGTAATTGAATCAAGTATGGAGCAAGGCCTAGATGGAGCAAGCCCATGGTGGGAGCCCAAGAAGGATTGCAGTCCGGCCCATGAAGAATTAGATAGGATGTCTAGTTTTTCATTAGGTTGTAATTAAAGGCCCCTAGGATCTCATTTATTTTAAATTAAGTATGCTATTACCTTTGTCATATAATATGGATGTATGGATCGCCAAATTATAACCCGCGTTTAAGCAAGCTAAGCTGTATCACTTAATTTTAATCCATAAATTAAAATATTGAGTCGTTTAAAAGTGCTTCCCACATTCACACCTCTTCCTCCCATTGATGCTGCAATGTACGCCATGCCTAGCTGGTTGCATTGTAGTATTCGGTGGGCCGTCGAGGGTTAGGATACTTGGTATGGTTAACATGTGAATGGTGGTTTGACTCAACATGGGCAGCATTGGCTCAGAGCGGTCCCTAAGCACAGACGGGTAAAGTGTCAATAAGCCCATCAAACCAAGAGTCATTCATGGAGGGATTGGATAGGTTATCCTACCAAATGAATCAATGATCAGTTAGCGAGCCCTAGTTCGGATCATTGAGGAGTTATGGATCTTGGTCAAGTCAACCAATTAACATCACTAATGAACAAATTAAATATGATTCTTAATTTAAATTGGCAAAAGTCCTTTATTTCTAACTCAAGCAATGATTTCTTCCATGTAGATAATCCCATTTCATATTAGCAATTTAAAATGGCTGCAACAAACAACAACTCACTCTCACTTAGGTCACCCTTGGAGAAGGAGAAGATTTCAAGGACTAACTTCTTAGACTTGGCTAGGAACTTATAAATAGTTCTTAGACAAGAGTCCAAGGAGTATGTACTGAATGCTCCTTTACCAACTAGCCCTCCCGCAGGTTGAGGCATCACCACGACAATGGTGGAGTAGTACGACCAGCATGTGAGGGATGAACGAGATGTTTCGTGCCTCATGCTGGGTATCATGGCTTCTGATCTTCAGACGTAGTTCATGGACGATCATGCTTATGAGATGATGGATCAGCTTAAAAAGATGTTCCAATATCAGGCTTGTCAGGCATGTTACATGACAACTAAGGCACTTTGCACGACTACAATGGTAGCCGGGACTTCTGTTAGCACTTATGTGCTAAAGTTGAAGGGATACATCGATTCACTTGCCCGACTCGGCTCGCTAATTCTATAGGACTTGGCAGCAAACATTATTCTTGGGTCACTTCCTAAGTCTTACAGCCAGTTTATCATGAATTACCATATGCAAGGGTTGGATAAATCGGTTGTTGAGCTGCAAGGCATGCTCAAGCTTGCTGAGCATTCTCTTAAGAAGACTCCTAAAGTATTGCTGGTGAACAAGGGCAATACACCCATTACTAGAGGAAAGACCAAATCTAAGACCAAGGCTAATGCCCAAAAGGCCAAGGCTAAAGGCAAAAAGGTGGTGGCCCAACCTAAAGCAAGGGTTGCTTATCCTGGTGATGTCTGCCACAAATGTCATGAGAAGGGGCACTGGAAGAGCTCATGTCCAAAGCTAAGGGAGCAACTGAAGGGCAAAACTGCTGCTTCAGGTATTTATGTTGTCAAGATGAATCTGGCTATTTCTACATCTTGGGTCATAGACACTGGATGTGGATCTCACATTTGTTCAAATGTGCAGGGTCTAAGAAATTGGAGATTACTAGGATCTGGAGAAGTAAATCTTCGAGTTGAAAATGGTGCTTGAGTTCAGGCCATGGAGATCGGAGGTTATTTCTTAAAGATGCCTAGTGGACTTGTTTTGGAACTAAGAAACTGTTATTTTGTACATCCGATGCGCAGGAATATTATTTCTGTTTCTTCATTGGATATTTCTGGTTTTGTATTTAATATTGGACATGGTAGAATTTCTATGCAATGTGGCAATATTATTTATGGAGCAACATTTCTTGAAAATGGATATATCCTTGATCTAAAATGTGAAAGTTCAATCTATAACATAAATACTAAAAGGATTAAACAAAATAAAATTAATCCTACATACATCTGGCACTGTTGACTTGGCCACAAAAATGAGAAGCGCATAGCTAGGCTTCACTTTGGTGGAGTGCTAAGGTCATTTGACATCCAATCTTATGACACATGCGAATCTTGTTTGAGAGGCAAGATGACAAAGGTGCCTTTTAGCAAGACTGCTGAAAAAGGCCTCAGAGCTATTGGAGCTGATACATTCCGATGTATGTGGCCCAATGAGCACTAGTGCTAGATCCAGTTTTCTATGCTCTATTGCCTTCACAGATGATTTCAGCAGATATGGTTGCATGTATCTGATGAAGCATATGTTTTAGACTCTTCAAAGGTTCAAGGACTTTAAGAACGAAGTAGAAAACCAACTTGCCAACAAAATAAAAGCACTTAAGTATGACCGAGGGGGTGAATATTTGAGCCAAGAGTTAAACTCATTTTTGAGAGAGTATGGATTGTATCCCAACTCACTCCTCCTGGTACACCCCAGTGGAATGGAGTGTCAGAAAGGAGGAATAGGACCTTGCTAGACATGGTCCTCTCGATGATAAGTCATGCTACATTCCTTATCTTCTTTTGTGGATATGCTTTAGAGACAGCTGCTTACATTCTTAAGAATACACCAAGCAAGGCAGTTGAGGGAACACCATTTGAACTACGGAAGGGCCGAAAGCTCAATGTTTCCTTCTGGAAGATTTGAGGCTGTGATGCACATGTTAAGAAATTGACAAGTGGCCAACTCGAGTCCAAATCTATCAAGTGCCAGTTTGTGGGTTGCCCTAAGGAAAATAAGGGTTATTACTTCTACGATCTGGTGGAAAACAAAGTTTTCACATCCAGAAATACAGTCTTCTTAGAGAAGGAATTCCTTTCCAGGAAAGACAGTGGGAGTAATGTTGAAATTTCAGAAGTTCAAGACTCATAAAATCCTACAGCTACTGCTGAAGATGCTTCGGGAGCCGATCTGACTACTCAAGAAATTGAAGAACCAGAACTGGTTGCACAGGAACTTAGAAGTTCTAGTAGGACATGTCATCAGCCAGAGACATATGGCTTTCTCATGATTGATGGGGGACCGTATGGTCATTGACCAAGAGGAGCCCAAGACCTACCATGAGGCTGTTGAAAGCCCACACTATGGAGACTGAGGTGCAATCTATGCATGATAACGAAGTATGAAACTTGGTGGATCCACCTCTAGGTGCTAAGGTGATAGGTTGCAAGTGGTGTTTCAAGTTAAAAGCCGACAACACCTTCAAGGGGCAATTGGTGGCAAAAGGATTTAGGAAAGTTTAAGGATTTAACTATAATGAAACCTTTTCACCAGTTGCTATGCTCAATTGGGTTAGGATATGGTATACTCTAACACTTGAATGAAGGTTTTGACTTAACATGGGTAGTAGGATTCTCCTGGCCCTAAGCACAGATGGGTAAGTGCCAACAAGTCCATCAAACCGAGAGTCCCTTGGTTGGGATTAGATGGTGTTCCTACCTAAATAATTAGGGTATAGTTGTACCAGGCCTTCGTCTGGCTATATCTTAATGAAATATGGATCTCAGTCCATGAGCCCAACAACTCGGTTTAATTAATAACTTGATTCATTATTAATTATATATGGGAATAACAATGTAAAGTCCTTTATTAACACTCTAAAATGTTTTTCTGTATAGAAACTCTTAAATGGCAAACAACAACTCATTATCACTGCGATCAATCCTAGAAAGGGACAAGCTTTCCGGTCCAATTTTTTGGACTAGTCTAGGAACTTTAGGATAGTTCTAAGACAAGAGTCCAAAGAGTATGTACTAGAAAGGCCTGTGCCAACTGCACCTCAAGGACGTAATCCACCGGCTGCCCAGCTGGAGGAATACGAGATGCATGTCAAGGATAATAGGGATGAGACATGCCTTATGTTGGTCTGCATGGTCCCCGAACTGCAAAAACAGTTTATGGACCATCAAGCCTATGCTATGATAACAACTCTTAACGAGATCTTTTAGGAGTAAGCTCGTCAGGAAAGGTACCTGACCAATAAGGCATTCCACTCCTGTAAGATGGGGGCTGGGACATCGGTGAGCGCACACGTGCTCAAGACGAAGGGCTATTTAGACACTTTAGCCTATCTCGGATCGCCCATCTCTCAGGAGTTGGCGGTGGACACAATCCTTGCATCCTTGTCGGATTCTTATGATCAGTTCATCCTGAACTACAACATGCAAGGGATGAACCGTACTATTAGTGAGCTGCATAGGATGCTCAAGCTTACTGAATAGTCGATCAAGAAGAGTCCATCGGTGCTGCTGGTCAACAAGGGGAACCCTCCTCTTACCAAGGGCAAGGCCAAGGAAAAGGCCAAGGCCAAGGCCAAGAAGGCCAAGGCTAAGAAGGCCAAGGCCCAGCAGAAGGCAGGTCCTGAGGATGTCTGTTTTAGGTGCAGACAGGCAAGCCACTGGAAGAGATCGTGTCCCAAGCTGATGGGAGAGCAGAGGAGGGGCCAGGGTGCGTCCTCGTCAGGTATTTATGATATAGACATTAACCTTACTGTTTCAACATCCTGGGTATTAGATACTGGATGTGGTCCTCACATTTGTTGCAATGTGCAGGGACTTAAAGAATAGGGCTGTCAAAATGGGTGGTGACACGATTACACGATTCATTTAACACGGAATTTAACGAATTAGGGTTGGGTTTATGAGGGTTAGTGTTGGAAAAGGGTCGACACATTTATGACACGAGATAAACAGGTTGGGTCACGAGTCAACCCATGAACCCGGATAACCCGTTAACAAATTAATAATTTTGACTAATATGAAGGTTAAAACTATCATTTGCACTCTAGAGCTGATAGTATAAATTTATTCTTTCTTCAATACTTCCAAACCCTTATTCATTGTGATTTAATGGTTATTTTTGGAATATACTAGGCTAGTAGCTATTATGGCTTTTGATGTAGAAATTATAGCTTTTAAAGAACTTCTTGAATGGGATGTAAAAGTTTCACCAGATATTGTTTAATTAGTAAAAATGCAGAAATTTAAACTAATTTTTACTTTCTATTGCCTATTTGCACTGTTGCATGTTTAATTGAGTTGATGAATTCATGTTGATTTATTTTTACAAGGGTAATTATTATTTTTATAGATAATATGGTTCAATATTGAATTGATCTATAAATAATATATTTTTTTGTTACTATAAATAATCTATTTTTAAATAAATGGGTTGAACATGCTAATAGTGTCAACCCATTATAATATAGTGTTGTGTAGTATCAACCCATTTAATATATAGGTAGTGTCAGTGTTAACTTTATAAGTTTCACCAAACTGTGTCAACACGACACGAACATGACACGCGAACCCATTTTGACAGCCCTACTTAAGAACAGAAGGTCACTGGGATTAGGGGAGGTGGACTTGCGTGTCGGAAATGGAGCAAGGGTTGCTGCCATAGAGATTGGCGAATATCTCCTCATGATGCCTAGTGGATTGGTTTTAATTTTAGAACAGTGTTATTTTGTACCTGCCATGTGCAGGAATATTATTTCAGTTTCAATGTTGGATATTTCTGGATTTTATTTTACTATTTAGAATGGTAGAATTTCTTTATCTATAGAGGAATTATTTTACGGAGATGCTCTATTAAATAATGGCCTATATATCCTGGACTTAAATGAAACCAATCATGTCTATAACATAAACACTAAAAGGGTTAAGACCAACGAACTTAATCCTGTCTACCTATGGCATTGTCGTCTAGGCCATATAAACGAGAAGTGCATAGCTAGGCTTCACAAAGCTGGAGTCTTAGGGTCTTTTGACTTGGAGTCAATTGATATATGCGAGTCATGTTTACAAGGCAAGATGACTAAGGCACCTTTTAGCAAGAAAGCTGAAAGGGCCACTGGCTTATTGGACCTAAAACATTCAGACGTATGTGGGCCCATGAGCGCAGCGACCAGAGGTGGAAACCTGTACTTCGTCACGTTCACGGACGATTTCAGCAGATATGGCTATATCTATTTGATGAAACACATGTCTGAGACCTTTGATAGGTTCAAGGAATTTAGGAACGAGGTACAGAACCAACCAGGCAGAAATATCAAAACCCTTCGGTCAGACCGAGGAGTTGAGTATATGAGCCTAGAATTTGACTCATATTTGAGAGAGCATGGAATAGTTCCACAGCTCACTCCTCCGGGTACACCACAATGGAATGGGGTGTCCGAACGGAGGAATAAGACCCTGTTCGACATGGTCCGCTCAATGATGAGTCAAGCCTCTCTCCCAAATTAGTTTCTAGGGACACGCCATCGAGACAACTGCTCTTATTTTAAATAATACTCCGACTAAGGTAGTGGAAAAGACTCTATATCATATATGGATGGGCAAGGAGCCCAATGTGTCTTTCCTAAGGATTTGGAGATGTGAAGCACATGTCAAGAGATTCACTAGTGGCAAGCTAGAGCCCAAAACCGATAAATGCCTGTTTATGGGCTACCCTAGGGATACCAAAGGGTATTACTTTTACAACCCCGTCGAGAATAAGGTGTTTATGGCAAGGAAGGGGGGTCTTTCTAGAAAAGGAGTTCCTTTCCAAGAAAGATAGTGGGAGCAATGTTGAACTTAGGGAAGTTCAAAGTCCACAAGCTCCTGAAAAGGATAATTCGGAGGCCCAGGTAGAGCTTCCACAAAAGGAAGCACCGACCTAGGCCACACAAGGACCTAGAAGGTCTGGTAGGGATCGTCGGGAACCGAATAGGTATGGTTTCCTCGTCACCGATGATCAAACTCTTCTCATCTGGGATGAGGAAGAACCTAAAACCTACCACGAGGCTATTGCAATCCCACAGTCTGTAAATTGGAGAAAAGCCATGGAGCTAGAGATGCAATCTTCATACGATAACCAGTTTTGGAACTTGGTTGATCCACCTCCGGGTGCTAAGGTAATTGGTTGCAAGTGGTGCTACAAGCTAAAAGCTGATAATACCTTCAAGGGGTGTTTGGTTGCGAAAGGTTTCAGACAAGTCCATGGAATAGACTATGATGAAACTTTCTCACCAGTAGCCATGCTCAAATCCATCAGGATCTTGCTGGCCATAGCCGTATGGTACGACTATGAGGTTTGGCAAATGAATGTCAAAACCTCTTTCCTTAATGGAAAGCTACTCGAGGATGTGTACATGACACAACCTGAGGCTTTTGTCGATCCAGAGTATCTAGGAAGGGTATGCAAACTTCAAAGGTCCATTTATGGACTGAAGCAAGCATCCCGAAGTTGGAATCTTAGACTCAATGAAGCTATAAAGGAATATGACTTCATACAGAATCAAGATGAGCCTTGTGTGTATAAGAGGTCTAGTGGGAGCATTGTCACATTCTTGGTACTTTACGTAGACGACATCCTACTCATTGGAAGCTACATACCTACACTGCAAGGGGGAAAGTAGTGGCTATGTAAGTGCTTCACAATGAAGGACTTAGGCATAGCTGAGATCATCCTAGGGATCAGGATCTATAGGTATAGATCAAATCGGCTTCTGGGCCTAAGTCAAGTCTCATACATAGACAAAGTTTTGAAAAGGTTCAACATGGATCGGGCTAAGAAAGGTTTCTTGCCAATGGGTCATGGGCTGAAACTTAGTAGGAAGAACTGTCCTAAAACAACAGAGGACAGGGAGAACATGAAATTGGTTCCATATGCTTCGTCTATAGGATCAATTATGTACTCCATGCTATGTACGAGACCTGATGTCACCTTTGCACTAAGTATGACAAGCCGGTACCAGCAGGATCCCGCAGAGGATCACTGGAAGGCTGTCAAGGTGATCTTCAAGTACCTTAACCGGACTAAGGATAGCTTCTTGGTGTATGGAGGTCAGGAAGTACTATCAGTTACTGGGCACATTGATGCAAGCTTCCAGACCGACCAGGATGAGTACCAGTCGCAGTCTAGTTATGTATTTTTGCTAAATGGTGGTGTTGTAAGCTGGAGGAGCTCAAACCAGCCAACCATCGCGGACTCTACAACAGAAGCTTAGTACATCACGACATGTGATGAAGCTAAGGAAACTGTATGGATAAGGAAGTTTATCACTGAGTTGGGAGTAGTACCAACTATCTAGGACCTAGTTGATATCTTCTATGATAACAATGGGGCTGTTGCCTAAGCTAAGGAGCCCCGGTCACACAAAAACACAAAGCACATGCTCAGAAAGTTTCACCTCATACGAGAGATCGTGGAGAGAGGTGACATTGCATTACACAGAGTGGACATAAAGGATAATGTTGTAGATCCTTTGACCAAGGCGCTGGCTCAGCCCAAGCACGAGGGTCATATAAGATCTATAGGGATTAGGCCTATGCCTAGTTGGAACTAGTGCAAGTGGGAGATTGTTGGATATGCCCTAGTCCCGAGGCATTGGACCTTGTATTTGTATTATACATTTATTGGATTTATGTATTATACTAATTTTGTGTTATTAATAAAGGCATTAATTCATTTATTATATATATCTTCTGTAATATCTTTAAAGAAGTATCCAATGGACATATCCATATCCATGATGATAAGTGTCATGCACTTGTCAGTAAGACCATGGATAGGGTAAACGATATGACGATAAAGAGATCCATAGTCTGTTCCAGTCATAGGAATGAATGGGACTAGAGACTATCATTAATCTGGTTGTATCATGGTGTCTTACTGGTCATTGGACATGGGTGTCAACCAAGTTAATGGGTACATGTAAAAAGGGTATGGTACTGGATAGATCTACTAAACAAGAAATCCACATGGTATAGTATCACAAGTGATTCTCATGTAGTACTTGTATGGATCCTTTGACCTGACCATATGATGGTATCGCATGCGAGGTCGCATACTTAGGGGTACATCTAAAGGGCGTGTAATAGGGTGCCAAGTATGGGTGCTTTCGGGTATGTCACTTAGCTTGGCAATGTTATGGATATGTGGAAGGGATTTGTCACTCAGTAGTCCATTGAGAAGATGTCACCAGCCTCTTGATGAATGTGATGATAAGAGTGTGGCCACACCCAAACAAGTTGGAACATGTTTATGAGCTTCAGTACAATTGGGATCAGGTAAATGTCTGGACACAAAAGAGGGTGATCAATCCATGCCTCTATGTTAGACACCGATATCAATGACATGGGATATACGAGTTCAAACTTCAGGGTTATGATTACAGTTGGATTGCCATCTCCATCTTAATTGGGGGCTGCAGTGGCTTGCTAGAGCCCAACTGCAGTCTGTGGGCCAAAGGCCCACTACCAACATAAAGATGGGCCTATGGGATCGTACACATTGAGCGACTAAACACTGACTTAAGAAATCACACGTATACTTGGAGTATACACTCTGGAGAGAGAGGATTATATTAATTATATTATATAGATCAATTGGATTGATCATGATAATAAAATTAATATTTGATTGGCTTTCTCATAATTAATTGGATTAACTATGAGATTATTTTCTGGGTGGAAATATTCATATGTATAGGTTTACATATGAATTTATTTTGTGAAGATCTGATTTTAATTTCATGGATTAAATTAATTAGTCAAACCAATTTTAATTAAATGTAAATAATATGTTACATGGTGTAATATATTATATACATGTGCAAATTAAAGTTGGGCTTGAAATTAATTTAAACCAGAAAAATTAAAATAGATTTGGGCTTAAAATGAAAGAAGGAAAGCCCACACATGGTGAGACAATTGGGCCAAAATTCTCAAGGAGAATTTTGGCCACCTAGGGTTAAAATAACCCTAGGTATTTTGGCCAAGGATGCACCAAGCCACACTAGTCGAATTCTCACCTTGCTCTTCTCCATTGTTTGTGTTTTTCCGATGCTAGCACGGGTGGTGTTTGTTAGGTGTTCGTGTACGAGAACGAGGAGGGATTCTACCTTGATTCCTGCAGTCTCATCCATCTCTTAAAGAGATAATCTGGGTAAGAGATTTATCTCTTGTTATTAAATTTTGTTTTTACAATTTCCATCTCAATTGCTCCTGGGCACGGATTTGAGGAAATCATTGCGTTTTTTCGCTTTAATCGGGTGATTTCTGGTGACAAATCCCAACATTAAGTGCCTTAGTCGTCAAGAACCTCTCTTGACATGCTTGATCTTGGTACATCTTTTTTAAGGTGTTCATGATCTTGAAAGCCGGCTGGTCCATGAACTGCTTTTTCAACTCGAGCACCATTGTGGCCAAAATAAGGTATGTGACATCTCTTTCATCCCTCCAGTGCAGGAAGTACTTGCGCAACTTGAGCAACAGTAGTGCCATGACCCATGGGAGGTGTTGCCGGTAAGGCCTTGTCCAGCACATACTCTTTAGACTCTTGTCTCATAACTATTCTTTAGTTCCAAGCCTAGTCTAAAAAGTTAGGCCTAAACAGCTTCTCCTTGTCGAGGAAAGAACGCAATGAAAATAAGTTTGCAGCCATTTATTTATCTATACAGAAAAATTACAGATAGTATTAATAAAGGTCTTTAATAATTTAACCATATTAATTAACAATCCATTTTAATTAATTTGTTGGTGATTTATAGTTAAGGATGACTAAGATCCATATTTCATTAAGAATTAACCAAGCGGGAGGCTTGTCAACTAAGCCTTAACTATTTAGGTAGGATCTGCCTCCAATCCCAACTTAGGGACTCTTGGTTTGATGGGTTTATTGGCACTTACCCATCTGTGCTTAGGGCCAAGAGCTGATCCTACTACCCATGTTGAGTCAAACCACCATTCAAGTGTTAAGTGTACCTAGTACCTTAACCCAATACAATAGATTAATACCATAATGCACCCAGTGGAGGCTCGACCCATATTGCACTATTCAAGAACTGACATGGTTCGAATATGGAAAGCACTTTTAATAAACTCAATATTTCATTTAGGATTAATAGATTAACGGCTTAAAATGCATAATTGCGGGTGTGCTTAGAATGTGGATTACACGCATATTGTCTCATATATATTCATATTCAATAAAAGCATAATACAAATAAAAAGAGATGCTATGGGCCCTTAAATACAACCTAGTGAAAAATCTAGTATACCTATACTAGAGAACACTGGGCTGGGCTTGAAAAATCTTCTGGGCTTGGCTCCATTGGGCTTCTTCTCTAAGGCTTGATGCAATTACAAATTTTGAATTTACATATAAGTAAATAAAATGAAATTACATCAAAATAAACCAAAATGACACATAGGCCGGATGTGAGCGGACGACCTTAAAGTCGGAACACGGCGAAGTGAACTGGGTACGTTTTTGGTAAGTGTGTGGAGAATTTGTTTTTGATAGGAAAACTGGTTTGATGATTTTGCTTAAGAAAACCAGTTGATATGATTGAAAATCCCTTTTGAAAGAAACATCATTTAGAATGTGAGTTATGGGAAAAAATGGTTTTACATTTTAGAAAAATCCCATTTTATTTAACTTAAAGACCTCGAAACCCAAATTTCGAGATCAGTTATGGAGTCGCCACCTGGATCAGCTCATCCAGAAATTTCTGATATAGGTCCTTACCAAGTGTAGACTGCCATACCTGATTCAAAGATTTAGGGTTCAAGCAACTTACCTATTCAACCTCAAGCTTGCTTTCATTTAATAGTTTATACCACCATACTATACTCATTTATTCTCTACCCATTTTATCTTTCATTATTAGCAGATGCTCATTCAGATGACATAAATAAATAGCATAAAATGAAAGTGTGGAGAACTAAACCATCCATCCAAACCAAACAAAAGGATAAAGGCCACTATTACAACCCAAAAAAATAAAAACTCTCATCCTCACCCTACAACAGCCTAAATACACAAAAATCTATAAAAAGTACAATCGACTAGAATAAATGATTCAATCCATTAAAGACATCCAAAATAATAAAAGGAAAAATAAAAGCTCCAAAAGAGATGGTTAGCACAATTATATCACAAACAAACATAGGACTTCACAATAGGACAGAATGGGGGATTTTAGGAAGTGGAAGCATACATCTAGGGGGTAACCGAGAAATCCGGATGACTTACTCGATTAGACTTGGAAAACCATTTCAGAAACGTGATGTAGGTTTTTATGCTTGAAAATAATTTTGGAAAATAGTTTGGCTCATTTTCATGCAAATTAATTCCTTTTAGTGAGTCGGTTATCCCAGAACTCAGGGTTCCGTTTGTGTGGGTTCCTAACTCAAAAATCCATATAAGGTCCAAAATAGTAAACACATCGAAAATAGTTTTGAATCTAAAACTAGAGACAACATCACGCGACGACGTCCGTGGGAATCGTCCCGAGATTCTGCCTTAGCAACTATAGCCGTGCAGCTGTAGTATCCAGAACCCGAATTGGTTTTCTTTCTTTTCGTAAATCCCTATTTTGAGTCGTTTCAGCGATTTCTAAGGATTTTAGGGAATCTAAGGGTCAGCTAAAGCTGAACCAGGGATCCGATTTGGATCGAACAACCCCGAATTCTAAAAATCGAAATCAACGAAACCCAAATCTCACATCAACGTTATTGGAAATCTGAAAACTACAATTTTGAATACAACGGATGTGATTTGACCAAAATTATTCATAACAGAAAAAATAAAATGGGAAACTAACTGTATTTGGTCGATTTAGGGTATTTCAGGTTTTTGCCCAGAAGAACACAAACATGCTGCTATAGAGGTATAGCCTTGTGGCTCTGTTCTAAGGGATTATAGCCGCTCGGCTCTAGTTAGAGTTACACGGCTATAATCAAACAGACAATTTTTGGATTTTTTGCAAAACTAAAAGAAAAACATGTCACAAAGCAACCAATTACAAGTTTAAGGCCTCTTGTGTTCCAGTGTATTTGACGATCGGAAGTGGATTTGAACACCAGAATGTGCCTAGAATCCAGCAAACGTCCCAAAACTTCGAACACGAACCTCAAACCGATCCGAACAAACCCGAAATCAATCCAAATGAATGTGACACGTCTAGAAAATTTCACCCTTATGTCTTTCCCGAGTGTTTTCTCTCTGTTTCTCTCTTTTCCCTTTGTTTTTTTTACTTTCCCTCACTTTTTCTCTCTTTCTCTCTTGATTTCTCTCTAAAACTGATTTTTTCTTCTTGTTATCTCTTAAAAATGCCTTTCTTTTTTCTCTTCTGTTATGTTTCTAGTCTCTTAACCTAGCATATAATGGCTCAAATTCCTTTTATTCAGGAATTAAACACACTTGCGCGGCTATAACGTTAGAGACGCATGACTATAACTTTACAGCCGCGCTACTTCTAACCAGAGCTAACAAGCCTTTTCCTAAACCCTACACTCACATCTAAGCTTTTTAATCACTCGAAGGACCTTTTTCGGGGTTTTGGATCAAGGACTGTTCTGTTTTTGGAGCATTTGAGAACATTCCATGCATCATTCCGCTCATTTTCAAATCCGACTCACGTTCGTCCGTCTAACAGGTAACATAGGATTTTTCATCATAGAGGTCAGGAAAACCCGTGCTCAAACCGTATTTCCTAAAATAAAATGCAAATTGACATATATATATATATATATATATAATGCATGAATTAATATTTCGTTTTTAATTATGTCCAGCCGTTTAATGAAATCGCCGATTTTTGAGTTGATGACTTAAGCCCATTTACAGGCCCATTACTCTTCCAGCCCAATGATGAAAAATTAAATTTTGCTCCCACTTTAAATTGGGATGTCACAAACCCAAATTAGCCATCCTATTCCCAACCTATGCCAAGGCCCAACTGGATCAATTTCAATTACCAATTTTAATTTCACACTAAATAAAATTAAAATCCAATGAATGACAATTTAATAATCATTCGAGAAACCACACGAATCCAATTTGCATGAGATTGATTTGACTAAGGGCTTCACTTGTCGCCCCTCTATGTTCCCGTATATGGAGACTTCTTAACGGGACTTGAGTGCTAGCTCTCGGACCAATGGCTTCTCCATTTGTGCGAAAAACCCTTTTTACCCAAGTTGGAGAATATGAGAAGGTGGCTAGGTATTAGGGCTTTACATTTTCTCTTCATGTATGAAACATAATGATAAAATACCCAAACAACCCCTTATGTAAATATCTAAGATAATTGACATATATTATGATTTAACCAAGACTATAATATGGTAACTTTGAAAAACCATAAAACCAATTTCTCATCATAGGTTTATTTATTTTATTTGGACTTAACAATTAATCCTATAAAATAATAATCCAATTATCATTAATTAATATGTATCCAGTACATATCAATTGGTCCATCATAAAGCTTGCCTAAATTCCAAGGCGTGTGATCCTGTAGGCCCATCCGTATGTTGGCCTTGGGCCCGAAATGACATGCGGCCCATAAGTTGTAAACGGGCTCTAGCAAGCTGTTACAACCCTCAATTGGGATGGAGATATCAAAATCATAACAACATACACCTGTAGTATTCTTATATGATCCTTTGCACATCTGATATCGGTGTCTTATACAAGGTATGACATTGTCATCCTTCTAAATGCTAGGACTGTTTGTGTGCCCTAGTTCATATTAATTAATGATAATTGACATACGCCTAATGAGTTTGCTAAAGGATGCTAAATATGGGTATGATTGGGTGGAAAGGTGAACATATTGATACTAATAATGAGGTGATGGAATTGCCACTTGGGAAACACCGAGATGATATCACTGGCCACTTGATGAGTGATACTGATAAGTGTATGGCCACACCTAAATAAGTAGGTTGCTTATTTGATTAATCAGTTCAGTCAACTATAACAAATAGTGGAAGGGGATGACAGTAACCGTGCCTCTTTTTTATTTATATCAATATCATTTGGAAAAGGACACTATGAGAGGACTATCAGGTAAGTGCCTTCACTAGACTACTGTATCTTGGCCTTAATTTGGGGGCTGTAACGATTTGCTAGTACCCATTTATAGTCTGTGGGCCTTGGCCTTAGATCCACTGCCAACATAAAGACAGGCTCATAGGATCGTACACATAGATCAACTGAGTCGAAACTTCTAGAATCTATACATATCAAATACATTGGAAGGAATGTGTTAATTAATTAATTGATATTTGGTGTCAAGGTGATTAATTAACATATAGTTGATTTTATTTAATTAATAAGTTTACACGATGTAATTAGTTAATTAATCAATTAATTGAATTACATAAATTAAACAATTAATTAAGTTATTTTCCTAAGGAGGAAAAATTAAATACATGTATTGTATTTATTTAAGTGTGATTTAATTTTATTTAGGGGTAATTAAATTTAGCCCATTGCAATTAAATTATATAGTATAAACATTTAATATAAAGTTTATTTATATAATTGGACCTATTGGGCTTAAATTAAATTAACTTAACTAAAGCCCATTTATAGTAGGAGCTATAAAAGGCACACTTAAAACAAAATGAAGGGAGAACCCTAGAATCAATTTGAAGATTTCGGCTAGCACACCAAAATAGCCTCTTTGGCTAAATTTCTCAAGTTGATTGATCCGTTCCTTCATTTCTTCGGCTAGCACCGAGTCCTACTCAACAGTTGTTCATGCACCAGATTGTGGAGATTGTTTCAAGAATCGATTCCGCAACAGTCTCTAGAAGAGATGAACCTGGTGTGAGCAGGGGTTTTTCCTGACCTCTATGATGAAAATCCTATGTTACTTGTTAAGCAGACGGACATGAATTGGACTTGGGAATGAGCGGGATGTTGCCTGGAATGTCTCAAACACTCCGAAAATCGAACGGTCCTCAATCTGAAACCCCGAGAAAGGTCCTTCGAGTGATTAGAGGGCTCAGAGGTGAGTGCGGGATTTAGGAGAATCTACCACAGCTCTGATTAGAGATGCACGGCTATAGTTTCACAACTACAGCCGTGCGACTATAATTCCAGAGCCGCACGGCTGTAACCTTAGAGCCTCGCGGCTCTATCGACCGGACAAAATTTTTCCTGAGTAACCAGAATCAGTATTTGACTGGGATTCAAATTCCTTAATTAGTGGGGGATAATCCATGATTTCCTAGGTCTTAATAGTAGAGAAAAAAAGAAAGGGAGGGGGGACAAAAAAAAAAGAGAAAACATAGAAAAAGAGAGAAATCATTCTAAGAGAGAAAACCAGAATGAGAGAGAAAAAACCAAAAAGAGAGCAACAAAAACCTAGAAATTCACCAAAAATAGAAAGAAACACCTAAGAAACACATTAAGTGAGAGTTCTCGGGTGCTACAAGTCCTTTCGGGTCTATTCTCGAGTTGTAATCGGATCGATTCGGGACACATACTTGAGGATTTTAGGGTGTTCGCGGGATTTTAAGGGCATTCCAACTTTTCAATCCACTTTCAGACGTCAAACACACTAGAACATTAACAAGGTAAACTTTGAGAGGCCTTAAACTCGTACTTGTTTGATTTATGTTGTGATTTTTCTGTGTTCTGTAAAAATCTGGAAACTGGTTGTTTGATTACAGCCATGCGGCACTAACTAGATTCGAGCAGCTATAATTCTTTAGAATAGAGCTGAGCGGCTGTAATACTATAGCCGCACGGCTATGTTCTTCTGGGCAGAAACCAGAAAAGCCCTAAATTGACCAAATGCAGTTAGTTTTCCATTTTGTTTGTTCTGTTATGAACTATTTTGGTCTAATCACATTCGTTATACTCCAAATTATGGTTTTCGACTTTTCCTAGAACGTGATGTGAGATTTTGGGTTTTGTTGGTTTTAGTTTTCTGGAATCCGAGGTTGTTCGATCCATATCGGGTCCACTGTCCAGTACTAGTAGACTCCCAGATTCTACAAAATTCTCAGAACTCACTGAAATGAGTCAAAACAGTGTTTACAAAAGCGAAGAAAACTAATTTTGGGTTCTGGATACTACAGACGTACGGCTGTAGTTTCTAGAAGGAGGCAGAATCATGGGATGACCCACACGGACGTTGTTGCATGATGCTGTCTTCAGAATCAAACCTGTTTTTGATGTGTTCACTTCTTTTGGACCTTAGATGGATGTTTGTAATTAGGAACCCTCACAAACGGAACCCCAAGTTTTGGGATAACCGACTCACTAAATCGAAGTAATTTGCATGTAATTGAGCCAAACCGTTTTCCAAAATGTTTCAAGCATAAAAACCTATAGGGCGTTTCTAAAACTGTTTTCCAGGTCTTACCGAGGAAGTCGCCCGGACTTCTCTGTTATCCCCTAAATGCATGCTCCTGCTTCCTGAAATCCTCATTCTGTCCTGTGTGAGTCCTACTTGTGTTTGTAATATAATTATGCTAACCAATCTATTTTACAGCTTTCATTTTTCTTTTTATTATTTTTGGATGTATTTTATAGACGTTCATGTATTCTAGGCTATTGTAATTTTTAGATTTTCATGTATCTAGGCAATTACATTGGTGAGGATGAGAGTTTTTCTCTTTTTGGGTGGTAATAAGCGGCCTCTATTTCTTTTTAGTTTGGTTTTGATGTATGGTTTATATTCCTGCACTTTAATTTTATGCAATTTATTTCTATCATCTGAATGAGCATGGGCTAAATAATGAAAGATGGGTAGAGAATTAAGTGAGTAAAATATTGTATTATGCACTTATAAATGAAAGCAAGCTTAAGGTTGAATAGGTAAGTTGTCCGAACCCTAAATCTCTGGATTAGGTACAGTAGTCTACACTTGGTAGGGAGCTGTACCGTAATTTCCCAGATGAGCTGATCCGGGTGGCGACTCTGTCACTGATCTTGAAATTTAGGTTTGAAGGTCTTTAAGTAATAAAATGGGATTTTCTAAAATGCAAAACCAGTTTTCCAAAAACTCACATTTAAAGGAAAGGTTTTCTACAAAAAGGGATTTCCAAACAAATGAATGGTTTTCCTAAGTAAGATACAAACCCGTTTTCCAAACAGAAAAAACATCACAAACTCTTTCTTCTTTTTCCCCGGTTTGCTTCACTACATTCCGCTTTCGCTCAAATGAAAGGTCGTTCGCTCATAGTGGTGGCTTTACTAGGGATTAAAAGTTTCTTAATACGTTTTTTATAAAAACTTAAGGAGCTTAGGCAACTGTTGAAATATAACCTCGCTTGTAGTCATTTACTACTTCATAGTACCATATTTTACTCACACTTGTATAGCATGACATTTTCTTCTTCTCAACCCCTCAAACTCCCTGATCAGCCTGGTTTACTTCAGAATGTGACCTACCTCCTCCGCTAGGACTAGAGGCACCCGAAGGGGTAAACCACTAAAAGCACCTCATAAACCTCTCATGTTCTATGTAGAGGAGTGTATTTTTGCTATGGGTGTTGGGATTTGTCACCGGAAATCACCCGATAAAAGCGGAAGAATGCGGTGATTCCCTCAAATCCAGTCCCAGGAGCAATTGAGATGGAAATTGAAAAACTTAAAATTAAATAGAAAGGGATTAATTTTCTTACCAGAAAATCTCTTTCTAGAGGTGGATGATGACTGCAGAATTCAAAGTAGAATTCCTCCTCGTTCACGTACACGAGCGCCTAACGAACACCGCACATGCTAGCGTCAAAAATCACAAAGATTAGAGAGTGAGGGGGTAGGGAGAATTTGGCCAAAGAGGGGACTCCACACACTTGTGTGTTGGCCGAATTCCCCTTAGGGTTTTTAACCCTAGGGCTTCCAAATTCCCTTGATGGAATTTAGGCCCAGTCTAGCTTCTGTGTCTGTGTGGGCTTCCTCCTTTTAATTCAGGCTCAAACTTATTTTTTAATTATTCTGGTTTAAATCAATATCAAGCCCAATTTTAATTAACCCATGTATTTAATATATTACTCCATGTAACATATTATTTACATTTAAATTAAAATTAGTTTGACTAATTAATTTAATCCATTAAATTAAAATTAAGTCTTCACAAAACAAATTCATATGTAAACCTATACATATGAATATTTCCACCTAGGAAATAATTTCATAATTAATCCAATTAATTATGTGAAGCCAAATATTAATTTTATTATAATGATCAATCCAATTGATCCTTATAATATAATTAATATATATACTTATCTCTCTCTACTGTGTACACCCCAAGTGTACCTGTGATTCTTTAAGTCGGTGTCCAGTCGCTCAATGTGTACTATCCCGTGGGCCCATCTTTATGTTGGCAGCGGGCCTTTTGGCCCGCAGACTGCAGTTGGGCTCTAGCAAGCCACTGCAGCCCCCAATTAAGATGGAGATGGCAGTCTAACTGTTATCATAACCCTGTAGTTTAAACTTGTACATCCCATGTCATTGATATCGGTGTCCAACACAGAGGCATGGATTGATCACCCTCTTTTGTGTCCGGACATTAACTTGATCCCGAATGTACTGATGCTCACAAACAAGTTCCAACTTGTTTGGGTGTGGCCACACTCTTATCAGTCACATTCATCAAGAGGCCGGTGATATCTTCTCAGTGGGTTACTGAGTGACAAATCCCTTCTGCATATCCATAGTATTACCATGCTCAGTGACATACCCGAAAGTACCCATACTTGGCACCCTATTACAGGCCCTTTAGGCGTACCCCTAAGTATGTGACTTCACATGTAACACCATCATATGGTCAGGTCAAAGGATCCATACAAGTACTACACGATAATCCATTGTGATACCATACCTTGTGGATTACTCGTTTAGTGGATCTATCCAGTACCATGCTCCCAGGCATGTACCCATTAACTTGGTTGACATTCCATGTCCAATGACCGGTAAGACACCGCCATACAACCAGGTTAATGATAGTCTGTTGTTCCATTCATTCCCATAACTGGAACAGACTACGGATCTATTTATGGTCATATCGTTTACCCTATCCATGGTCTTACTGCTAAGTGCATGACACTTGTCGTCATGGATATAGATATGTCCATTGGATACTTCATTTAATATATTGCACAAGATAGATATAATAAATGAATTGATGCCTTTATTAATAACACAAATGAGTACAACACATAAATCCAATAAATGTATAGTACAAATACAAGGACTAATGCCTCGGGACTAGGGCATTTCCAACAATGGGGACCTGTACGAGCCTTGGTTTGACTTTGGCCCACATGTAATGACCGAGAAACTTCCCCTTAGGATTGCCAAAACATAAATTCGAAATTGGACATTGAGAGCATGCCTTTGGTGTCCTCGGTTGATGCCAAAGAGACCCAATGCTTAGGAAGAATGCGTGCCAATCGAAAGGAGGAATAAGGTTGGAAGGGTGAGTGTGAGCGGATGACGTTTTTAAGGCGCACGGACTCTCTCAGAAGGGAGCCTCGATATCGGGCAACCCTCCCTTGCGTAGGGTTTTTAGAATGGAAATTCGATTTTTGGAAAATTAAATTGCTTCATAAAAGAACCGAGACCTAAGTCTCGATAGATAGTGTAGGAGTCGCCACCCAGCTCAGCTCAACCGGGAAATTGTAGTGTAGCTGAACTGGATGAAGGCCGCTACACCTTCCAGAGATCTAGGTCCGGAAAAGTCCCTTATTTTGTGTCTAATCAAAATAAAATTGGCCAATGTTCTTTCATGGTATTTTATAATTCTGACATCCATTTTTATTAATAAAAGCATGCAGCGTACACATAGATAAAATAAAGTAAAGCAATAAATAATTGAACTATTACAACCCGATCGAATAAAAATAGAAACTCTCGTCCTCACCTTACAAGCGCCTAAAATACACGAATGATCTAACAAAAAAATATACAATCGCTTAAAATACACCGATTATTCTATTAATTACATAAAAAATAAAAATAAAAGAAATTAAAAGCTACAAAACAGATGGTTAGCACAATTTATAGCATGCCATAAATAGGACTCAAATTTGACAGAATTGGGAAATTAGAGATCGGGGGTATGCATTTAGGGGGGTAACCGAGTCGGCTAGGCTAGCCAGCCCGATTAGACCTGGAAAACAATTTTGAAACATCCCTGTATTTTTGTTTTGTGAAAAAAAATCGTTTTGAAAACATTTTCTTTTTCCGGTTTACTTTAATTTAAAATGGAAAGTGGGTTGGTTTTCGAGAGATTCGAGTCTCCATCGTTGCGTTGTTCTAAATGCAATAATATCAAAAATTAAATCTAAGGTCGTGAATGCACATAACAAAATCCATTTTTGATGTTTTTCTTATTTTTTTAAGTTTTTATGATTTTTAGGAATTTTTAGGGACCATTTTGGAAATTCTATCCCTGGACGAGGATTACAGTCATATGGCTGTAACTACAGTCGTACGGCTGTAACTACAGTCGTGCGACTATAGATCATCCAAGTGCAGAAAATCGCCAAAATTTATTCAAATAAAATTAAAAGCCGTGGGAAATGAAGAACACTCGTACGACCATTTATACAGTCGTGCGACTGTTCTTCGCCATAAGATTAGTCGTACATTTGTTCTTGATTTCTAGAAACAACAAGTCCGAAAAAATGAGTTTTATGCACAAAATCACATCAAATCACCCAGAAAAAGCAACAAAATGGAGGTTTGAGGTATAATTACCTTTGTGGCGCTGATCCACTGTAGGTTTGACTACTGGAAACACCTCAATCGACTCTAAATTACTTCTTTTTCTTTATATGCAAAGGTTCGAAGAGTTGTCCAAAATTCTCTAAAATGTCACGGATTTTAGTGAACTTAAGGTCTGAAATTGATTAAGTTTGAAGTGTCAAATTGTTAACCTATGATTTCTATCCTGTTTAAACTTTAATACTCAAGAATCAAAAGAAAAAGAGGAGAAAAAGACGATGTTTAGTTGGGTTTTTTTTTCTTTTTCTCTATTTTTTCTACCAATTCTTCTCTCTAAATTCAGCCAAATCCAAGAGTTCAAAAGGTCCTCCCCTCTCTCTTCCTTCTCCCTTTTATTTCTAGTCTTTCTTGCTGAAGAAAACGTGCATTAATTGCTCTCAAATCAACCCATTTTTTTATATTTCTCAGGTATAGGCTGCTGTGCCTACTCCGTATTTACAGTCGTACGACTGTAACTACAGTCGTGTGATAATTTTTTTTAAAGTCTGGAAAATCCTGACGCTTACAATCACAGTCGTACGACTATAAATACAGTCGTACGACTGTAACTACAATCATGTGACAATTTTATTTTTAAAGTATGGAAAATCCTGACGCTTACAGCTGCCCCTCGCGTGATCAAATTCGGCACCCAACTCCAGGTCTAAAATATTTGAGGTGACGAATTTGAGAGCACGGATTGAAGCACTGCAGACACAGGAAAGAAAACACAGCTGATTTGGGCCGATACCGAATCTACAGATATCTGAGGCGGATCTGCTAAAATGATGAATCTGACATAAGCCGGTACTGGGTCTAGGTTACCCGAGGCGAGGTTGATGGTGGAATAAGCTGATATCGGGTCTAGGTTACCCAAGGCGAAGATGAAGATGAAATAAGCCAATACCGGGTCTAGGTTACCCGAGGCGAAATTGCTGGGGATGTGAAATGAAGCCGATTTGGGTGGATATTGGGTCTATGCTACCCGAGGCAGATCTACTGGGGATATAGAATGAAGCCGATCTGGGCCGATACCGGGTCTATGTTACCTGAGGCGGATCTGCTGGGGATCTGGAATGAAGCTGATCTGGGCTGATACTGGGTTTATGTTACCCGAGGCGGATCTACTAGGGATCTGGAATGAAGCCGATCTGGGCCAATACCGAGTCTATGTTACCCAAGCCGGATCTGCTAGGGATCTAGAATGAAGCCGATCTGGGCCGATACCGGGTCTATGTTACCCGAGGCGGATCTACTGGGGATCTAGAATGAAGCTGATCTGGGCTGATACCGGGTCTATGTTACCCAAGGCGGATTTACTAGGGATCTGGAATGAAGCCGATTTGGGCCGATATCGGTTCTATGTTACCCGAGGCAGATCTGCTAGGGATCTGGAATGAAGCCAATCTGGACCGATACCGGGTCTATGTTACCCAAGGCAGATCTATTGGGGATTTGAAATGAAGCCGATCTTGGCTGATACTGCGGTCTATATTACCTGAGGCAGGTCTGTTGGGGATCTAGAATGAAGCCGATCTGGGCCGATACCGGGTCTATGTTACACGAGGCGAATCTGCTGGGGATTCTGTTGGGATTTTTCACTGGAAATCACCCGATTAAAGCGAAAGAACGTGATGATTTCCTCAAATCCAGTCCCAGGAGCAATTGAAGTGAAAATTGTAAAACTTAAAATTATAATAGAAAGAGATTAAATTCTTACCAGGAATATCTCTTCCTAGTGATGGATGAAGACCGCAGGAATCAAAGCAGAATCCCTCCTCGTTCACGTACACGAGCGCCTAACGAACACCACCCGTGCTAGCGTCGAAAATCACAAAGTTTGGAGAGGAGGAGGTTGAGAAATTTCGGCCAAGATGGTGGCTACACACACATGTGTGTTGGCCGAATTCCTCCCTAGGGTTTTAACCCTAGGGTTTCCAAATTCCCTTGTTGGAATTTAGGCCCAGTCTGGCTTCTGTGTCTGTGTGGGCTTCCTCCTTTTTATTCAGGCCCAAACTTATTTTAATTAGTTTGGTTTAAATCAATTTCAAGCCCAATTTTAATTAACCCATGTATTTAATATATTACTCGAAGTAACATATTATTTACATTTAAATTAAAATTAGTTTGACCAATTGATTTAATCCATCAAATTAAAATTAAGTCTTCACAAAACAAATTCATATGTAAACCTATACGTATGAATATTTCCACCTACGAAATAATTTCATAATTAATCTAATTAATTATGTGAAGCCAAATATTAATTTTATTATAATGATCAATCCAACTAATCCTTATAATATAATTAAT
The DNA here is from genome assembly GCA_039660915.1 of Euphorbia tirucalli. Taxonomy (NCBI): domain Eukaryota; kingdom Viridiplantae; phylum Streptophyta; class Magnoliopsida; order Malpighiales; family Euphorbiaceae; genus Euphorbia; species Euphorbia tirucalli. The sequence continues at coordinate 45,776,962 of CM077638.1, read as the reverse complement.
CTATATACTCCTCTCTCTCTAGTGTGTATATAATATAATTAATCTATATACTCCTCTCTCTCTAGTGTGTATACTCCAAGTATACCTGTGATTCCTTACGTCGGTGTTCAGTCGCTCAATGTGTACGATCCTGTGGGTCCACCTTTATGTTGGCAGTGGGCCTTTGGCCCGGAGACTGCAGTTGGGCTCTAGCAAGCCACTGCAGCCCCCAATTAAGATGGAGATAGCAGTCTAACTGTTATCATAACCCTATAGTTTAAACTTGTATATCACATGTCATTGATATCGGTGTCCAACACAGAGGCATGGATTGATCACCCTCTTTTGTGTTCGGACATTAACTTGATCCCGGATGCACTGAAGCTCCCACCTATTTGGGTGTGGCCACACTCTTATCAGTTACATTCATCAAGCGGCCGGTGATATCTTCCCAGTGGACTACTGAGTGACAAATCCCTTCTGTATATCCATAGTATCACCATGCTAAGTGACATACCCGAAAGTACCCATACTTGGCACCCTATTACAGGCCCTTTAGGCATACCCTTAAGCATGCGACCTCACATCTAACACCATCATATGGTCAGGTCAAAGGATCCATACAAGTACTACACGAGAATCACTTGTGATACTATACCATGTGGATTACTCGTTTAGTGGATATATCCAGTACCATGCCCCCATGCATGCACCCATTAACTTGGTTGACATTCCATGTCCAATGACCCGTAAGACACCGCCATACAACCAGGTTAATGATAGTCTCTTGTTCCATTCATTCCCATGACTGGAACAGACTACAGATCTATTTATGGTCATATCATTTACCCAATCCATGGTCTTACTGCCAAGTGCATAACACTTGTCATCATGGATATAGATATGTCCATTGGATACTTCATTTAATATATTGCACAAGATAAATATGACAAATGAATTGATGCCTATATTAATAACACAAATAAGTACAATACATGAATCCAATCAATGTATGATACAAATGCAAGGACCAATGCCTCGGGACTAGGGCATTTCCAACAGATTCATCCATGTCCGATACATTGATGATGAATTCCTGCATTTGAAATAGCGAGTCTTCATTCCTTGATCGAGAGATTTTGAACAAAAATTTTTGCCCCTTCAATCAAGAATGAAGACTAGCTAGGGATGCATGCTCTATGTATGTTGTGTATGTATGCATAATGATGCATATGCACATGGATCCTAAAGGATGCATTTCTCGTTGTTTGTTTAATATTGATGTTTCTCCTTTCTACTGGGGAAGGTATGTTTTGCCCCTGGCTGGTTGAAGACACACTTCACACGAAGCTTTTCCTTGGTGAAAATATATGAGGACTGCTGAGGAAATGAGATGACTGCTGGGGATGTATGACAACTGTTGGGGAAATGATCATAGTGTCCCTTGTAATTGTCCCGCTGGGGAGTAATATGGAGGATATCGCTGGGGAAATGCTGTAAGGATTCCCTTGGGGAAACGGTGGAGAGGTTCTATCCTTCTGCCCCTGTGACTTATGAATCTGGAAGTGCTCTAAATTTTGCCTGGGTTGCCCAATGTGGGTTTTCAGCCCAGCAAGCTGCTTTAACTTTTGCCTAAGGCGCCTTTTTGGTTTTCACTCCAGCGAGCTGCTCGGAATTTTGCCTGAGGTGCCTTTTCAGTTTTCACCCCAACGAGCTCTTTTCTTTTTTTTTTTTTTAAAGATGAACAAAGACCGACTGAAATGGCGTCGTGACTACTTATCCCATCATCTTTCTGGTGATTATATGATACAGAAAAATGCTTTATGGAGCAGCATTGAGTATAATTTCTTGTTAGAAGTCGGCTTGATTTCTTCAACAGCTAGGTTATTAGATAACCACTATTACTCTTTCGAAAGATGAATTAGATTTGGAGGATGATAAAAGATTTTAGATTGTACGTAATTAATACATTTTCACTGTTGAATAACGTGATTTGTTCAACCAGTTAAATGCAAAGCGCTTTTCTTAAATGGATGTTTAAGCCAGATAACTTTGTCTATGCATTTGGCATAACCACACTAATATATTTAAACAAACATTTCACCTTATTGGTAAAATCAAAATGAGTACATTTGAAAAGGTTGGTTCCCAAAATGATATACACTCCACACAGAGCCAGAATCCGTCACCTGTAGTCCCTTTCAGATTTTTCGACTGATCATTTTCTCTCGTGTCTTAACTTTTGCCTAGGCCGCTCTTTTTGAGTTTTCAACCTAGCAAAATTTTTTTTAAGACAAGATAAAGCTTTAAGCGGTCTTGGTTGATAGGATTGGTGAACTCATTTCCATCCATGTCCATGATGCTGACACCACCTTTCTTCAAAACATAGGGCCCTTCCTAGTTGGGTCTGAACTTCCCCCAAACATCGACATTTGAAGGCCTTAATTGTTTTAGAACCAAGTTGTAAGCGCCAGAATTTTCCAGACTTAAAAAAAAAATTATTGTGCCACACGACTGTAATTAAAATCGTGCGGCTGTATTACAGTCATATGACTGTATTAACAAAGTAGGTACAGCTGCCCATACCTTGTGAATTAAAAAATAGAAGTGGTTTGTGGGCAATTAATGCCCGAATTCTTAGCAGAAGAAACCAGGAAATAAAAAGGAGAAGGAAGAGAAAGTGAGGGGACTTTTGACTCTTGGATTTTGGCTGAGATTAGAGAGAGAAATTGGTAGTGAAAAGAGAGAAAAAGGAAACTCATAAAACTTAATCTTTTTCTCCTTTTTTTCTTTTAATTCTTAAGGGTTAAAGTTTAAAACTTGATAGAAATCATAGGATAATAACTTGGCACTTCAAATTCAATCAATTCTAGACTTCAAATCCACCAAAATCCCTGACATTTGGGAGCATTTGGACAACTCTTGAAACCTTTGCACACAAGGAAAAAAGGAGCAATTTGGAGGTGATGGGGCATTTCCAACGGTCAAACCTATGGTGGATCAGCGCCACAAAGGTAAATATACATCAAAACTCCATTCTGTTGCTTTTTCTGGTGTTTTGGTGTGATTTTGTGCATAAAAGCTCATTTTTCGGGCTTGTTGTTTCTGGAAATCAAGAACAGCCGTACGACTGTTCTTATAGTGAAGAACAGTCGTATGACTGTATATACAGTCGTATGAGTGTTCTTGACTTCCCGCGGCTTTTAGTTTTATTTGAATAAATTTTGGCGATTTTCTGCTTTTGGATGATCTATAATCGCACGACTATAATTATAGTCACACGGCTGTAATTGCAGCCGCACGACTGTAATCCTCGTCTAGGAGCAGAATTTCCAAAAAATCCACAAAAATTCCCAAAAATCTTAAAAATTCAGAAAAATCAGAAAATCATCAAAAATGAATTTTGTTTTGTGCATTCACAACCTTAGATTTAATTTTTGGTGTTATTGAATTTAGAACAATGCAACGACGGAGACCCGATTCTCCTAAAAACTGACCCACCTCACATGCTAAATTGAAGTAAACCAGAAAAAGAAAATGTTTTCAAAATGATTTTCTGATAAAACAAAAATACAGGGATGTTTCAAAATTGTTTTCCAGGTCTAATCAGGCCGGCTAGCCAAGCTGACCCGGTTATCCCCCAATTGCATGCCCCTGAACTCCTTAAAATCCCATTCTGTCCTACTTGAGTCCTATTTGTGGTGTGTTATAAACTATGCTAACCGTCTGTTTTGTACCTTTTAATTTCTTTTATTTTTATTTTGGTGTAATCAATAGAATAATCCGTGTATTTTAGGCGACTGTAAATTTTTTAGATTATCGTGTATTTTAGGCGTTTGTAAGGTGAGGACGAGAGTTTTTATTTCCATTCTATCGGGTTGTAATAATTTAATTATTTACTGCTTTATTTTTATTTTTATTTGTGTTTGTACGCTGTGTGATTTATTTTATTTTTACTTGTCCGGACCTAGATCTCCGAAAGGTGTAGCGGCCTTCGTCCGGTTCAGCTACACTATATTTTCCCGGTTGAGCTAAGCCGGGTGGCGACTCCTACACACTCTAACCAAATTTCCATTCTAAAAACCCCACGCGAGGGAGGGTTGCCCCGATATCGAGGCTCCCTTCTGAGAGAGTCCGTACGCCTGAAAAATGTCGTCCGCTCACAGTGGCGACTCTACTGGGGATGTCTCACAAAAGTTTTTCTAAAAATTTAAAAGAATTTGACAAGCCCTGAAAAATGTCTAATCAAAATAAGGTGGATGATTCTTGTATTATTTTATTTTGCATTCTTTAGTTAGACATTTTTGCATTAGGTTAAGTATCCCATTTTAGCCCGGTGAATTGTTGAAGTGTCGCCTATGTTCCTCTTGGTCTTAGGGGCACAGATACGAAACACCACCCATAGCCTCGCACGAACCCCTTCGTTTGGACCCTTGAGTGGGGAGAAGTAAGGAGTATATTTTGCTATGGGAGCCTTGATTTTAACCCGACTTGGACTGAACTCATATAGGCAACCTTAGTTGGATTCCTTTAGGATACCAAAATAAATTGTGTGGATGCTATAAATTGTGCCTTCATCATCCCCGATTGGTGATCGAAGAGAACCCCTCCTAGGACTCGGTTAGAGTTTTCAAAGACTGACCAAGTTTAGAGGAATAAGGTTGGAAGAATACATTTCATGTGCTATGTGTTTCTTGCCATCCCATGACATGCCATCATTGCCATTTTCATGAACACGACATGCCATACACGCAAAGCATTTGTGTGATACTAACACACATCTTTTATGCAGCCATTTGCATTTAATTCTCATGTGTGAAAATATTAAATCATCTGTGTGACATTCATACTAACCTTTTCTTTTGCAGCCATAACATTATATTCGTGTGTTAGCATCTTCACAAAGTATACCCAACATCATTATGTATGTCATGCATCCTAACCACATTTTTGTGCAGCCATTTGCATTTTATGTGACATAAGCATTAATGTCATCTCATCTCATTTAAATTAGTGACATTCCAAGGATGCCCATCACGATCATATCATTTCATAACATATCAGGAGTCCCAAAACTGCTCGTGTTCTGCCCGTGCACTGAATTGCACTTGCCCATTTCACCAAATCCTCTCATTCAATAGAGACCACAATGGACCTAGGTTTATTTCTGTGTGATGATTTACACAAGGCATTTCATGACACCATGCTCATTTATCATGTGACACCGTGGTCCACATTGGATCACTTCATGACATTATTACATCATTCAAGGCACTCCCCGAGTGCCGGATTAATACACATATAAGTCCATTTCATAACATCACCAAATCATAAAAGGTGTTCCCTGAAGGTGTTCCCCGAATGCCGAACCTTTGTCCGTGTTCCTGTTACATGTGACTTTCTTATAACATCATTTCATATCACATGCCTCAAAAGCATCAGAACTCTGTCCGTGGGCCGGCCCCTATGTGATCGTTTCATCTCATCTGATAGACCTACAAAGTGTCGAAACTCTGTTGGTGTGTCGGCACACATGTGACCATTTCACAAAATTCACTAGGTGCTACAAAAACACCGAACCCTTATCCGTGTGGGGTCCACATGTTATCCTTTTGCATAATCTTTTTCATGGCATTGGGTGTTCTTAGAATGTCCCAAAAGAGAAAAAATAATAATAAATAGAGATCATCCATATCATCACGTCACTTACGACATCATTTCATTCATTCATCCTAAGTCATCTTTAGTGTATCACTCTTCATGTCACCATTCCATTCATTCATTGTCCCGAACATTTCCCTTGTGATGTCAAGTAGAGTAAACTGGAGAGACTAAGGACAAGATCTCAAGCTCTGAAGGCTGTTGGGAACAAAAAGCAGTAGAAACAGGAAGTGAATCTGATTCCAGGGAAGAATTTGAGATGGCTAATCCAACACCGAGTCTTGCTGATGCCGTAAAGGATTTCCTGAGATCTCAGGATTTCCGTGACATGATGAAGGAGGAGATACGGGCTGTAGTTAGAAAAGCCGGTGAAATTGGCGCTAGTGGAGCTGGAAAGGAGAAAGATGCTGAATCATCCCAGGAAGGCACTGATGCCTCAGCTAGTTTGGAGAAGCTGCAAGAAATTGAGGCAGCTACAGAGAGGAAAATGAAGGTGAAGTATTCTGATTTGGATGAAGTTGTGGCCCAGCTGAAGAAAAGGGCCAGTGTCAGTTTGGAATCCAAGAAGGCGGTTAATGTGGATGCCATGATTAGTAAAGGCATTGAGACTTTTCCTATTAGCTTTCAAGTGCTAAAGGTTCCTTCTTACAAGGGAATGGGTTCACCAGAGGCTCATGTGAATCTCTATGCCCGAGTCATGTTGACGGCGGGTGCCACCATGCAACAACTTATCAATCTCTTCCCGACTACACTCGAGGGAGGAGCATTGGGCTGGTACAATTCTTTATCAGAGGAAGAGCAATCAGACTGGGAGGCTTTATCAGCGGCCCTTATCAAATACTACAGCTTCAATACCAAGATTCAGGTGAAGCTGTACGACCTGGAAAGAGTTAAGCAGAAGTCAAATGAGCCCTTTGATGAATACTATCAAAGGTGGATGAACAAGATGATCATGCTAGAGAACTGCCCCTACGAGGATGAATTGATTCAGGAGTTGATTAACGGTAGTAGAGGCATCTTCAAGAATAGCATGAAGTTTCCACCCCTTCAGTGAGCTCAACGAAGTATACACTACGGGTATGAAAATTAAACGTGATAAGGAGGAAAAGATCGTAGGCTATAAGGGAAGTAGAAGCTCTGGTACAGCTCCGGGTATAGATCGACTACTGCAAATGGGTCAACTGCAGATGGGTCAAGTAGTGGATCCGGCTCTGGTTCTACAAGTAAGGGAGGACAAGTTTCTGAGGTTAAGCAAGCTGGGGTTGCTGCGGTGTCTCAGCAGTGAGGAAACCAAAGCAGAGGTCCGGACGGTCACGGCATATCACCTTGGGCTTTCTCCCTAGCCAAGATTTTTGCTAAGTGTAGGAAAGGTGGATTGTTAAGTTCTCTCAAGCCATTTGAGAAACCAGTGGATGAAGATAAAGACAATTTCTATACTTACCACGTCATGGTAGGACATAGAACCAATAATTGTTATAAGCTGAGAGACGCCATCCAGAAGCTTATCGAATAGGGAAAGCTGCAAGAGCCTGCCAAACCCAGTACAAAGAATAATCCGCTGCCAATATTTGAAAGGCAGGTCAACATGGTATAGTTGGGGTTACCAGACAATTTTATCTTTGCTCAAATCCTCCAAGAAAACCCCACTGTATAGTCTGTGGTGGCCAATGATGTTGAGGTGAAGTTAGAAAGTGGAAACCCGATAGAGCGGAGGGAAGTGAAGCCTGTGAGCTTGGATGACCTGGATTCAGAGGATGGATATGTGTTGGGATTCGTCATTGGAAAAATAACGTGGCGCAGCGGACAATACACCGTTTAAAATTTCCTAGAATCCACCTATCGTGTCCAATTACCATTGATTAGAATAAAATCAAATAAGAATCAAGAGAGATTAACTCACCAAATTCGTCTCCTCTAAAGACTGCTGCAGAATCGTTTCTTGAAACTGCTATCTCCAAAGTCAGGTACACGACCAACTATTGAGCGGGAACCGGTGCTAGCCGAAGACGCGAAGGAATGGAGGTTTAATGCTGGGATTTTCAGCTGTTTTGGGGCTGCAATTGGTGGCTGAAATTTCCAGCAATTAATTAGAGTTGAATTAGGTTTTTCTTCCTTAAGTGTGCCCTTATATAGACACCTTGTCTTGTTAGGTTTTAATTAGGTTAATTAAACCCAAGCCCACTAGGATTATAATTACATAAATAAACTTTAATTAAAAAGTATATACTATGTAATTTAATTCCATTTGGCTAAATTTAATTACCCCTAAATAAAATTAAATCACACTTAAGTTAATACAACACATGTATTTAATTTTCCTACTTAGGAAAATTATTTAATTAATTGTTTACTTTATGTAATTCAATTAATTGATAAATTAATTAATTACATTACGTAAACTTATTAATTAAATTAAATTCAACTCAATGTCACTTAATTACCTTGACACAGAATGTCAACTAATTAATTAACGCATTCCTTCCAATGTACATTACATGTACAATTTCTATAAGTTCCAGCTCAGTTGATCTATGTGCACGATCCTATGGGTCTGTCTTTATGTTGGCAGTAGGCCCAAGGCCCACAAACTGTAAGTGGGTTCTAGCAAACCATTACAGCCCCCAATTAAGACAGAGATGCAGCAGTCTTTAGAAGACACTCACCCGGTAGTAATCTCATAGTGTCCTTTGCCTAATGATATCGATATGAATAAACAAGAGGCATAGTGTCTGTCATCCTCTTCTGTTGTTTATTATATTTCTTGATCTTGAGTTGACTGATTAATCAAATAAATAACCAACTTATTTGGGTATGGCTATACACTTATCAGTCCCACTCATCAAGTGGCCAATGATATCATCTTAGTGTTACCCGAGTGGTAATTCCATCACTTCATCATCAATATCAACATGTTCACCGGTCCACGCAATCATACCCGTATTTAGCATCCTTTTACAAACCTGTTAAGCGTATGTCAAAGTGAACCGGATTCCATATCGATATTATAATGAAATCTGGTCTGAGGACAAAAGAGACCTACTCAAGAAAGACCTATGACATGACAACCATGTGGCTTTCTTGTGCAGATCGATCCAGTCCCATGTCAATGACATTTACCTATATTCATGACTGACTATACAAGTACTATGGCTAGTTAAGAACTACCATACAGTCATCAAATATACAAGTCTGTGGTTCTATTTGTTCCCACGATTAGAACAGACTTGGGATAGGTTTTATGATTATCAATCAATGGATACTCTACTCATATTATAGCACAAGATATAAATGAAATAGATTAATTGCCTTTATTAATGTGACACAAATAATGTATTCATACATGACTTTTAATGTATAATACAAAATACAAGAATCCAATGCCCTAAGAACTAGGGCACACCAACAATCTCCCACTTGCACTAGTTCCAAGTGGGCATTGCCCTAATTCCTATAGATCTGGTATGACCGTCGTGCTGTGTCTGCAACAACACTTTGGTCAATGGATCAGCGACATTATTCTTGGTGTCAACCCTCTGCAATGATATGTCACCTATGTTCACGATCTCTCGAATGAGGTGAAACTTTCTGAGTACATGTTTGGATCTCTTGTGTGACCGGGGCACCTTAGCTTGTGCGATGGTCCCGTTGTTGTCACAAAAACATCAACTGGGTCTAGGAGAGTGGGCACTACTCCCAACTCAGTTATGACTTTCTTGATCCAAACGGCTTTCTTTGAGCTTCGCACGCAGCTATGTACTCAGCTTCCATTGTAGAGTCAGCAATGGTGGCCTGCTTTGAGGACCTCCAACTAATGGCACCGCCATTCAGGAGAGAAACATAACCAGACTGTGACTGGTTCTCATCCTCATCGGTCTCAAAGCTTGCATCAGTGTAACCTGACACTACCAGCTCATCTTGACCTCTATACACTAAGAAAGCATCCTTAGTCCGGTTAAGGTACTTCGAGATTGCCTTGACTGCCTTCCAGTGTTCCTCATCGGGGTCCGACTGGTACCGGTTAGTCATACTTAGTGCAAACATGACATCAGGCCTTGTATATAACATGGAGTACATGATAGATCCAATAGCAGATGCATAAGGGATCTTTTCCATGTCCTCCCGGTCCTTCTTTGTTTTAGGACCATCTTTCTTACTCATCTTTAACCTATGGCGCATAGGCAAGAATCCTTTCTTTGCCTTGTCCATGCTGAATCCTTTTAGAACCTTGTCAATGTACGTGGCCTGACTTAGGCCTAGAAGCTGATTGGATCTATCTCTGTAGATCCTGATCCCTAAGATCGTCTCAGCTTCGCCTAAGTCCTTCATTGCGAAGCACCTACTCAACCACTGGTTAACCCCTTGCAGTGCTGGTATGTCACTTCCAATGATAAGGATGTCATCAACATACAGCACTAGGATGGTGGAAACGCTCCCACTAACCATCTTATACACACAGGGCCTTTAACTTGAAACACCACTTGCAACCTATCACCTTAGCACCCGGAGGTGGATCCACCAAGTTCCATACTTGGTTATCATGCATAGATTGCATCTCAGCCTCCATGGCTTTGCGCCATTGATCTGAGTGTGGGCTTTCAACAGCCTCCTGATAGGTCTTGGGCTCTTCTTGGTCAACGACCATAAGGTCCCCATCATCAGTCACGAGAAAGCTGTACCTCTCTGGCTGATGACATGTCCTACCAGACCTTCTGCGGTCCTAAGCAACCGTTTCTGGTTCCTCAATTTCTTGAGTAGTCAGATCGGTTCCCGAAGCATCCTCAGCAGTAGCTGCAGGAGTTTGTGAGTCTTGAACTTCTGAAAGTTTAATATTACTCCCACTGTCTCTCTTGGAAAGGAATTCCTTCTCCAAGAAGACTGTATTTCTGGCTATGAAAACTTTGTTTTCAGCTGGAGCGTAGAAGTAATAACCCTTAGTTTCCTTAGGGTAACCCACAAACTGGCACTTGACAGATTTGGACTCGAGTTTGCCACTTGTCAATTTCTTAACATGTGCATCACAGCCCCAAATCTTCAAGAAGGAAACATTGGGCTTTCGGCCTTTCCATAGTTCATATGGTGTTCCCTCAACTGCCTTGCTTGGAGTATTATTAAGAATGTAAGCAGATGTCTCTAAAGCATATCCCCAAAAGGAGACCGGGAGTGTAGCATGACTCATCATCGAGCGGACCATGTCAAGTAAGGTCCTATTCCTCCTCTCTGACACTCCATTCCACTGGGGTGTACCAGGAGGAGTGAGTTGGGATACAATCCCACACTCTCTCAAAAACGAGTCAAACTCTTGGCTCAAATATTCACCCCCTCGGTCAGACCGAAGTGCTTTTATTTTCTTGCCAAGTTGGTTTTCTACTTCATTCTTAAAGTCCTTGAACCTTTGGAGAGTCTCAGACTTATGCTTCATCAGATACACGTAACCGTATCTGCTGAAGTCATCCGTGAAGGTGACGAAGTATAGAAAACCAGATCTAGCACTAGTGCTCATTGGGCCACATACATCGGAATGTATTAGCTCCAATAGCTCTGAGGCCCTTTCAGCAGTCTTGCTAAAAGGCGCCTTTGTTATCTTGCCTCTCAAACAAGATTCGCATGTGTCATAAGACTGGATGTCACATGACCCTAGCACTCCACTAGAGTGAAGCTCAGCAATGCGCTTCTCATTTATATGGCCAAGTCGACAATGCCAGATGTAAGTAGGATTAATTTCATTTTGTTTAATCCTTTTAGTATTTATGTTATAGATTGAACTTTCACGTTTTAGATCAAGGATATATAAGCCATTTTCAAGAAATGCTGTTCCATAAATAATATTGTCACATTGCATAGAAATTCTACCATGTCCAATATTAAATACAAAACCAGAAATATCTAATAAAGAAACGGAAATAATATTCCTGCGCATCGCAGGTACAAAATAACAGTTTCTTAGTTCCAAAACAAGTCCACTAGGCATCTCCAAGAAATAATCTCCGATCTCCATGGTCTGAACCCGAGCACCATTTCCTACTCGAAGATCTACTTCCCCAGATCCTAATAATCTCCTATTTCTTAGACCCTGCACATTTGAAAAAATGTGAGATCCACATCCAGTGTCCAAGACCCAAGATGTAGAAATAGCCAGATTAATCTCAACAACATAAATACCTGAAGCAGCAGTTTTGCCCTTCAATTGCTCCCTTAGCTTTGGACATGAGCTCTTCTAGTGCCCCTTCTCATGACACTCATGGCAAACATCGTCAGGAGAGGCAACCCTTGCTTTAGGTTGGGCCACCACCTTTTTGCCCTTAGTCTTGGCCTTTTGGGCCTTAGCCTTGGCCTTAGATTTGGCCTTTTCCTTAGCAATGGGCGTATTGCCCTTGTTTACCAGCAATACTTCAGGAGTCTTTTTAAGAGACTGTTCAGCAAGCTTGAGCATGCCATGTAGCTCAACAATCGATTTATCCAACCCTTGCATATGGTAATTCATGATAAACTGGTTGTAAGACTCAGGAAGTGACCCGAGAATAATGTCTATTGCCAAGTCCTGCGGAACTGGCGAGCCGAGGCGGGCAAGTGTATCAATATACCCCTTCAACTTTAGCACATGAGTGCTAACAGAAGTCCCAGCTGCCATCACAGTCGTGCAAAGTGCCTTAGTTTTCAGGTAACGTTCCTGACGAGCCTGATCTTGGAACATCTTTTTAAGCTGATCCATCATCTCATAAGCATGCTCGTCCATGAACTGCTTCTGAAGATCAGAAGCCATGGTACCCAGCATGAGGCACGAGACATCTCGGTCATCCCTCACATACCGATCGTACTGCTCCACCATCGCCGTGGTGATGCCTTGACCTGCGGGAGGGCCAGCTGGTAAAGGAGCATTCAGTACATACTTCTTAGACTCTTGTCTAAGAACTATTTGTAAGTTCCTAGCCCAGTCTAGGAAGTTAGTTCCCGAAAGCTTCTCCTTCTCCAAGAGTGACCTAAGTGAGAGTGAGTTGTTGTTTGTTGCAGCCATTTAAATTGCTTAACTGAAATGGGATTATCTACATGGAAGAAATCATTGCTTGAGTTAGAAATAAAGGACTTTTAAGCCAATTCAAATTAATAATCCGATTTTAATTTGTTTGTTGGTGTTTTTAATTGGCTGACTTGACCAAGATCTACAACTTATCAATAACTAGCCGAACTAGGGCTCGCTAACCAACCATTGAGTCGTTTGGTAGGACAACCTATCCAATCCTTCCACGAAGGACTCTTGGTTTGATGGGCTTATTGACACTTTACCCATCTGTCCTTAAGGCCCGCTCTGAGCTAATGCTACCCATGTTGAGTCAAACCACCATTCACATTTTAACCATACCAAGTATCTTAACCCTCGACGGCCCGCCGAATACTACAATATACCCAGCTAGGGCATGGCGCACATTGCAGCATCAATGGGAGGAAGAGGTGTGAATGTGGGAAGCACTTTTAAGCGACTCAATATTTTAATTTCCGGATTATAATTAAGTGATACGGCTTAGCATGCATAAACGCGGATAATAATTTGGTGATCCATACATCCATATTATATGACAAATGCAATAGCATACTTAATTTAAAATAAATGAGATCTTATGGGCCTTTAATTACAACCTAATGAAAAAATAGATATCCTATCTAATTCTTCATGGGCCGGACTGCAATCCTTCTTAGGCTCCCATCATGGGCTTGCTCCATTTGGGCCTTCCTCCATACTTGATGCAATTACAATAATTTTGTAAAATAAAATCTATTCTAAAATTACATCAAAATAAAAAAAATGGCACGCAGGCCATATTTTCCAAAATTAAATTACAACCGATAATAATTTAGAGCCCATAGAACTCAACATAACATTTCAAACAAAGTACCTGCCGTGCACATACATACCAATATGATGCATGATCATGGCATTCCAAATTATAAATATAAATGTTCAGCCGAGTTACTTAGGGTGAAATCGCCAATTTTAACAAATGTGACTAAGGCTCATAAAGGCCCAATGGATAACATCCATAAATGCCAAATTAACAATTTTGCTCCCACTTGAATTTGGGTTGTCACAAATTTAAAATTTAGCCCTCCCAATTTTAACCGGTGTCACGGTTTATTGGGCCAATTTCACAAAGTCCATATTCAATTTAATATGCAAACAATTAAATTAAATATGCATGCCATCAAAATAAACAATTTAAATACAAATTAATTAAAAAAAAATTAATTTAATTTGCATTAGGGTCCGGAAGAAAAAAAATACCCGCAAAATCCAAAACGGACCAGAAACCCGCGCGCGGCGCCTCTGTCCTGGCGGGGCAGCAGTGCCGCTGCGCGGCAGCCTGCCGCGGCAGCAGGCTGCAGCAGCAGCCAGCTGCTGCCAAGGCAGCAGATGGAATCGCAATTCTGCGATTCCATCTTTTGCCCAACCTTTTTTTTTTATTAAATCATAAACAAAAAAATGTTTCCAACAAAATATATATATATATATATATATATATATAAAATTAATATACAAAACAATTTTAGATGGAAAACAATTGGGGAAAAATAATCAAAAACCCCAATCCAATAATTCTAGGGTTTATCCAAAACAAAACCAATTAAGCAAAAACCCTAAAATCACAAACTTGAAACTAATTTTTTCTCAAAGAACGCTTTCAAGAACCAATTCCAATCAATCTAATGGACAAAACCTAGGCTCTGATACCACTGTTGAGATTCGTCATTGGAAAAATAATGTGGCGCAGTGGAAAATACACCATTTAAAATTTCCTAGAATCCACCTATCGTGTCCAATTACCATTGATTAGAATAAAATCAAATAAGAATCAAGAGATATTAACTCACCAAATTCGTCTCCTCTAGAGACTGCTGCAGAATCGTTTCTTGAAACTGCGATCTCCAAAGTCTGGTGCACGACCAACTATTGAGCGGGAACCGGTGCTAGCCGAAGACGCGAAGGAATGGAGGTTTAATGCTGGGATTTTCGGCTGTTTTGGGGCTGCAATTGGTGGCTGAAATTTCCAGCAATTAATTAGAGTTGAATTAGGTTTTTCTTCCTTAAGTGTGCCCTTATATAGACACCTTGTCTAGTTGGGTTTTAATTAGGTTAATTAAACCCAAGCCCACTAGGATTATAATTACATAAATAAACTTTAATTAAAAAGTATATATTATATAATTTAATTCCATTTGGCTAAATTTAATTACCCCTAAATAAAATTAAGTCACACTTAAGTTAATACAACACATGTATTTAATTTTCCTACTTAGGAAAATTATTTAATTAATTGTTTACTTTATGTAATTCAATTAATTGATAAATTAATTAATTATATTACGTAAACTTATTAATTAAATTAAATTCAACTCAATGTCAATTAATTACCTTGACACCGAATGTCAACTAATTAATTAACGCATTCCTTCCAATGTACATTACATGTACAATTTCTATAAGTTCCAGCTCAGTTGATCTATGTGCACGATCCTATGGGTCTGTCTTTATGTTGGCAGTAGGCCCAAGGCCCACAGACTGTAAGTGGTTCTAGCAAACCATTACAGCCCCCAATTAAGACAGAGATGCAGCAGTCTTTAGAAGACACTCACTCGGTAGTAATCTCATAGTGTCCTTTGCCTAACGATATCGATATGAATAAACAAGAGGCATGGTGTCTGTCATCCTCTTCTGTTGTTTATTATATTTCTTGATCTTGAGTTGACTGATTAATCAAATAAGGAACCAACTTATTTTGGTATGGCCATACACTTATTAGTCCCACTCATCCAGTGGCCAATGATATCATCTCAGTGTTACCCGAGTGGCAATTCCATCACTTCATCATCAATATCAACATGTTCACCGGTCCACCCAATCATACCCGTATTTAGCATCCTTTTACAGACCTGTTAGGCGTATGTCAAAGTGAACCGGATTCCATATCGATATTATAATGAAATCTGGTCTGAGGACAAAAGAGACCTACTCAGGAAAGACCTATGACATAACAACAATGTGGCTTTCTTGTGCGGATCGATCCAGTGCTATGTCAATGACATGTACCTATATTCATGACTGACTATACAAGTACTATGGCTAGTTAAGAACTACCATACAGTCATCGAATATACAAGTCTGTGGTTCTATTCGTTCCCATGATTAGAACAGACTTGGGATAGGTTTTATGATTATCAATCAATGGATACTCTACTCATATTATAGCACAAGATATAAATGAAATAGATTAATTGCCTTTATTAATGTGACACAAATAATGTATTCATACATGACTCTTAATGCATAATACAAAATACAAGAATCCAATGCCCTAAGAACTAGGGCACACCAACAATATGAAGAGTACGGCTATGATAAGATTGTTAAGCTGCCTGTCGTAGAAAAGCCAAAGGTGTCCGAAGTTCAGAATGTAAAAAGAAGTGGTAGGGTCTACCAACCAGTAGTGCAGTAGAATGAGAAAGCCCCAGTGACCAGATCAAGCAGTATGTCAGCACCAAAGGAAGTAGAAAAGGAAGACCTAGTTATTTCACAATTGAAGAAAACTCCAGCCCAAGCCAGTCTATGGCACTTGTTGCTGACTTCTAAGGAGCATAGAGCAGCTTTGGTCAAAAAGCTCTCTAAAATTGAAATGTCTCCATTTGCTTCTCCCGAGGCAACGTGCTGCTTGTTGGATAATATTCATGTAGGGTCCCCTGACATTATGTTTTCGGAGAAAGATCTGCCACATGGGGGAAGGGTTCACAATAAAGCTTTGTACATCAAGGTCAACATCCTGGACCAAGTTATGCCGTGTGTGATGGTAGATGACGGGTCTGCCCTGAATATATGTCCTTTGAAAATGCTACCATTCCTGGGCCTGAGCAAGGAAAGTTTGAAGAAGTCCTCAACAGTGATCCGGACATATGATGGCTCCAAAAGAACAGTAATTGGGATTTTTGAAGCTGAAGTGGAGGTTGGGCCAGTCAAGTCAATGGTCGTTTTCATTGTGATAGACATCTCGGTCACTTTCTCCCTGTTGCTGGGAAGACCATGGTTCCACCCATTAGGAGGTGTCCCTTCTACTCTGCATCAGAAAATAAAGTTCTCGATAAACGGGGAGATCGTGACTGTTGAGGCAGATGCCCAATCCATGATCGCTACTGTAGATGAAGGAGTTATACCTTTTGGTGGATTCCAAATCACCATGGTCGGGGAAGAGGAAGCCATAGATGCCCCGATGGTCATTTATGAAAACTATATGCCGGAGTGGCTATCCAGATATTTGCATAAGCAGAACGTTGTCCCGGGCATGGGACTCGGAATTAACTTGCAAGGGGTGCCTGAGTTTAACATTGACTCGGGAAAGCCAAAACAGTTCGGGCTAGGGTATGTAGAAGAAACATCTGACCAGAAGAATTAGAGAAGGGACAAAAGTTGCAAGCCTATGATGAAACGGTTCACAAAGGCAGGAGAAGAGCTGTACAATGGCCAAGCTGAGCCAGTGAGAGTCGGGAACATTGAGTACCTGGGCATTGAAATATTCTCTCATGTTGTGGACTTTGAGAAGAGCTGGGAAGAACTAATAGCCCCCATGATGGTGAAAGAGGTGATTGCTAAGTTTGCTATTTTACAAAATGAGTCGCCTGAAGGGATAGCAAAAGTAGTGAAGGTACCCAAACAGAAAGCTGAAGAGAAAGTCTGCGATGAATCAGTAGAAGCAATTTCAGGGGCTCTGGTTGCTGCTTCAAGCAAGGTGTTTAGGAAGTCCAAAGAAGG
Organism: Euphorbia tirucalli; assembly: GCA_039660915.1. Taxonomy (NCBI): domain Eukaryota; kingdom Viridiplantae; phylum Streptophyta; class Magnoliopsida; order Malpighiales; family Euphorbiaceae; genus Euphorbia; species Euphorbia tirucalli. Next base: position 45,759,534 of record CM077638.1, on the reverse strand, counting down.
GTTTGAAGAGGAGCTGATGATGAAGGTGAACTTAGATTCTATGGTTGTTGAGATAGCCGAGATCATGAAGAAGGCTAAGGCACAGGTGGCTGAAATTGTGAAGACCACTATTCCTACTAAACAAGAAGCCAAAGTAGCTGCAGATCTGGATGATGTCCTGGAGCTGAATGAGAAAGCTGAAGAAGTGCAAGGCCCTCCACCTGTGGAGGATGGAAATGATTTTGTTGTATCTATTTCTTCCATTTTCAATGTGAATGATGTACTCTATAACAAGTTTAATGCAATGAAATCACAGTTTGCTTACTTGTGTGATGTTTATCATGATAATTCTGTGCATGCATTTGAATCACCATCAAGCATATTTAGCATACATGACACTGCGTTGCATGAAATCAACATAAGTACAGATGAAAACCCCAAAATGGTATTCATTTCACATGAGCTAAAACCCGAGGAAGAGAGAGAACTTACAAGAATATGGCAAAAACAAGTTAAAGCTTTCGCTTGGTCATACGAGGACATGTCGGGTGTAGACATAGAAATAGCAGTACACAAGATCTCGACGGACCCAAAGTTCAAGCCAGTGAAGCAAAAACTGAGAAGACTGAGGCTAGAGTGGGCTACATTGGTGAAAGAAGAAGTGGCTAAGTAGATCGAAGCCAAGTTCCTTGAAGTGGTGGAATATATAGAATGGCTAGCCAATATCATCTTGGTACCTAAAAAGGATGGAAGGGTTAGAGTATGCTTCGACTACAGGGATCTGAATAAGGCATGCCCAAAGGATAATTTCCCACTGCCTCATATTGATGTCCTGGTCGACAGTGCAGCTAAAGCGGCGATGTATTCCTTCATGGATGGGTTTTTAGGATACAACCAGATCCTGATGGATGTAATTGATAAAGTGAAGACATGGTTCATCACAAAGTGGGGCACCTTCTACTACAAAGTAATGCCCTTCGGGTTGAAGAACACTGGGGCCACTTACCAGAGGGCTATCACAACATTGCTGCACGATATGATCTACAAAGAAGGCAAAGTGTATGTCAATGATATACTTGTTAAATCAATGACCCGGGAGGAACATCCTATTATACTAGATAGATTTCTTACACGCATTGGAGAATATAACTTGTGACTCAACCTTAAGTAGTACATATTCGGGGTCACATCAGGGAAACTATTTGGCCATGTAGTCAGCCAAAGAGGAATAGAAATGGACCCAGATAAGATCGAAGCTATTCAAGATATGCCGGATCCAAAAATAGAGAAGGAAGTCTGCTCATTCTTGGTTCCTTACAGTATATCAGTCGTTTCATAGCACGATTGACCTCCACTTGTGAGCTAATTTTCAAGCTGTTAAAGAAAGACCAACCGATTGTGTGGGAAGAAAGATATCAGTTGGCGTTTGAGAAAATCAAGGCTTATTTGAAAAATCCGCCAATCCTTAGCCCACCAATTCCAGGGAAGCCTTTGATCTTATATTTGGCTATTGAAGATTCCTCTATAGGCGCAATGTTTGTGCAAGAACAAGATGGTAGGAAGGAGTATCCCATTTACTACTTCATCAAGAAGCTGCTAGAGTATGAAACCAAGTACACACTAGTGGAGAAGACATGTGTGGCAATGATCTGGCTAACCAAGAAGCTACGCCATTATTTCCTATCATACAAAGTGCAGGCCATAGCCAAAGTGGATCTAATGAAGCATTTGTATGAAGCACCGGCGTTGGTTGGGAAGTTATCTAGATTGCTTTTGCTGTTGTCAGAGTTCGACATTGAGTACGTCACCAAGAAAACTATCAAAGGGTGGGCTGTAGCAGAATTCCTAGCAAATCAGCTGCTGGAATCAGATTACACCAAACAGCTGGCCCTAGTGGAAGTAAAGAGATGGGTTATGTGCTTCGATGGTGCCACGAATAGGAAGGGTGCTGGAATTGGGGTAATCATAGCAATACTGGACCGTGAAATCATTCCTTTGTCGAAGAGATTGGATTTTCCTACAACCAAAAACGGAGCAAAGTATGAAGCATGCTTATTTTTGATGGAAGCTCTGTTGACACTAGGGGCAAATGATGTCTTGATTGTTGGAGATTCACTTTTAGTGATTCAGCAAGCTTAAGGAAAATGGGAGTTGAAAGAAGAAGCATTGCGGCCCTATTTGGAGTTGCTACAGTATAGAAAAGAGTCATTTGGCCAATGTGAATTCAGACATGTCCCTAGAGATGAGAACAAGATGGCTGATGTGCTAGCAACACTGTCTTCTATGTGGGAAAATCCAGAAGAAACTCAAGTACAACCACTAGTTATAGCAACTTCCAGACAACCCTGCTTTGAAGTGCATGAAGTAAGGAATTAATAGCTGAAGAAAAGCCATGGTTCTTCGATATTTACTAGTATGTGAAGGAAGGAAAATATCCAGAGGGAGCCAATATTGCTGATAAGGTGTCATTAAGAAAGCTAGCCAGTTAGTTCAGAATCTTTGAAGATAGATTATATAAGAGAATAACAAATGGTGTTCTTTTAAGGTGCCTGACAGAGCAAGAGGCAGAAACAGTGATGCAGCAAGTACATGTAGGGTCCTGCGGGCCACATATGAATGGACTCGCTATGGCGAGGAAAATAATGAGACAAGGGTACTTCTGGATGACTATGCAAGCTGATTGTATAACGAAAGTAAGAAGATGTCATGAATGACAGATCTATGCTGACATCAGTCATCTTCCACCACTTGAATTACAGAATCTGGCATCCCCTTGGCAGTTTTCAGCGTGGGGAATAGATATGATTGGTGAAATTCATCCTGCAGCATTTAATGGACGCCGATTCATAGTTGTGGCTGTTGATTACTTCTCAAAATGGGTGGAGGCAGAATCCTTCACCAATGTGACAACTAAGCAGATGGTCAAGTTCATTCAGAAGAACATCTTTGCTCGATATAGGATTCCTCATCATATAATGATTGACAATGGAGTGCAGTTTCAAGGGGCAACAGCTGAGCTGCTTGCAGAACATGACATTGAGCACCATAAATCTTCTCCATATAGGCCGCAAGCTAACGGTACAGTGGAAGTAGCTAATAAGGTGATAAAGAAGATTTTATCAAAGATGGTAACCACTTACAAAGATTTGGCTAACAAACTGCCGTATGCTCTTTGGGGTTACAGAATCAGTGTCAGAACTCCAATAGGGGAAACTCCCTATGCCTTGGTATATGGTATGGAAGCAGTACTGCCAGTAGAAATAGAGCTCAAGTCACTCAGGGTCGCCTTAGAAGCCTAGTTACCAGAAACTGAATGGGTTCAAGCTAGATACGAGCAGTTGGCGATACTAGATGAAAAGCAGCTAAAAGCACTGGATCATCTATAGATGTATCAATCCAGAATGGTCAGAGCCTATAATCGAAAGGTTAAGTACCCTAGGCGGCAGTTGAAAGCAGGAAATTTGGTTCTGAAACAATTAAGGCATTCAAATATCGATGTTAGGGGGAAATTCAGGCCTAATTGGGAAGGACCTTCTATTGTGAAGAAAGTGCTATCAAAAGGTGGTGTCAGCATTATGGACATGGACGGAAATGAGTTCACAAATCCTATCAACCAAGACCGCTTAGAGCTTTATCATGTCTTAAAAAAAAGTCTGCTAGTCTGAAAACTCAAAAAGAGCAGCCTAGGCAAAAGTTAAGACACGAGAGAAAATGATCAGTCAGAAAATCTGAAAGGGACGACTGGTGACGGATTCTGGCTCTGTGTGGAGCGTATACCATTTTGGGAACTAATCATTCAGAGAATGAATTCTACCTTTTAATCTGAGTGCTACATGCTAGAAATTTAAATCAATTTTATCTCTTCGAAAACTATTAGAGGAATATAAAGAAGAAACTGAGATAGACGAAACATAGGAAGAAGTGAAAAGGAAGCAACGTTAGACTCAAACACACGTAAGAAAAACCCTAAATTTTAGCAGCTCAACAAAGGATGTGAGAATGAGAGAGCAACATGGAAAACAACTAGTTTAAAATTTAGAAGCAAATGAAAAGAAGAGGAAGGAGAGTGGCCTAATTGGTAAAACAAGAAACAAAAAGAACGACAAGAGAAATTGACATAAATACAATGAATAAAATAAAATGAAAAATAATTGAGAAAAGTTCACAGAGCTACACGTGACTTTAATGTTATTAGTTTTAGTAAGTGTATATATATGTATATGAAATCATATTTGTAACGTTCCGTACAACAAATGCATAAATTTCCATAAACAACGTAAATAAACGGACTTACAGTTTATATGCAGTGGAAGTTTGTTTACGGAGTGAATCTGATCAACACGAGAAACCAGATCATTCTGGTTGCCTTTCCTACATATGTACGAATACACAGAGCAAGAGCTTTATCCGTGAATTCTTTTGACAAACGAACATGTTTTCTTTCTGGGATCGTATTTCCCGATACTATGGAATCTCTATGATTCTTTTTCGTATTTGAAATAGAGAAACCACTTCACTATTTATAGAGGAAATCCCAACTTTCATCTATTTTTAAGGTTAGTCCAAATTACATATTTGGTCCCTATAATTTACACATAATTACAGTTCAGTCCTTATCATTCCAAATTGTCATGGGCGGACCTAAAACCAACATCTCCCACTTGCACATTACAAGACATACTTTCATTGCGATTGAACACACATACTTCTTTCAATCCTTATTCGGAGAATTCACGCGACCAGTTAATGTAATGGTTAAACCTTTGAAGCTCTTCCTCATTGTTCCACCTTTAGCTTAATGCGACTTCCCCCTAGTCCATTTTCCATGATCACTAGTTTTTGTCTCACTTTCGATCTCACAAAAACACTCATACACACTACATAACTTTTCCACGAAAAATTATTGAGCTCGAGTGTTATATGATTAATAAGTGGCATGTTACTGAAAATGTACTTCCTCTCTACAAATAACCTTCCACCATATATCTAATGTTTGTCTGAAAGGTCCCTATATGCCCATTCATTGCTAATGCAGCCTAGTTTGGGGTTCCAATCAAGATAATCATTAGACATACCTTCTTGTTATTTACAAGAGTCTATAAGGGTGAATTGAAACTTATAGTTTTATTTGGGTCTCACATTAGGAAAGTTGAGATCAATTTTCTTCTTTCCATCCCTTGGTCGGCTTTTACACATATTACTAAAATATGCCATAGTGTTTATCCACTTAGGATGTATGTTTTATCAACACTATGCTAAAGCATTCAGTCTCTAAATACAACTCATGCATTATTGCCTTTAGTCCATATTTCAGCCTTTCACAGGACAGCTTTCGGTATAAATGAAATTATGATATTACACATATCACATATGGAGTTTCTCACATCTCCATCTATACTTTTACCTATGAACACAACGCTTATAGCAAAAGATTCATCTATGTGAGTAGATGCATTTCGTTAACATACTGAACTATACTCAATAGCTCTATGTGTATCGCTTCAAATAGTGAATGAATTTGAACACAACAAATAACTCACATTCTATTCTAATAGAATTTACCAAAGTTATTACACAGTTCAAAAATAACAACATGTTCCTATAACCTACGAAGACCAAATTCCAAAATGTGTTTACTAAAAACATTTAGGGACTATTGGCTTCGTTAAAGAATCTGTAATCATTTCTCCAGTTGGAACATGCACTAAAATTATTTCTCCCTGTGCTACTTTGTCTTTAACAAAATGATATTTTATATCGATATGCTTGCTTTTTCCATGATAATAAGGATTCTTGGAATAAGCTATCGATGTAGTGATGTCGGAATAATTACATTTCCCTTTAGGCAATAGATCCAAAAGATCTATGAAGCATTTTAACCAAACCGCTTCTTGTACTGCAGCTGCTACAGCTACATATTTCGACTCCATAGTTGACAATGCCACGTAAGTTTATTTCTTGCTACACTAGGAAATTGCACCATTTCCCAGACTGAAAATATACCCAGACGTGGACTTCCTCCCGTCTTTATCAGTTCCATGATCAACATCTGTATATCCCTTTAACTGCAGATCCTTTCCTTGGTAACAAAGGGAATAATTTGAAGTCCCCTTCAAATATCTCAATATCCTATTCACTGCTGTACAATGCTTCAAACCTGGATTTGCCTGATATCGGCTTACGAGACAACCGCAAAACCTATATCAGGTTGTGTATAAATCATAGCGTACATCAAGCTACCAATTGCACACCTATAAGGAATTCTCTCCATCCTTTTAGTCTCTTCTAGAGTCATGGGACACATACTTGCATTCAGTTCTGTACCTTTAGCAATAGGGGTTGGATCAGGATCACTATGAGCCATACCAAACCGTTCTAAGATCTTATTGTTATACATCTCTTGTGAAAGTGCTAATAATCTCTTAGATCGATCTCTTGAGATCTTAACCCCAAGAATGTAATTGGCTTCTCCTAGATCCTTCATCTCATAATTAGAAGACAACCAAGTCTTTACTTTCTTGATTAAGGAAATGTCATTTCCTGCTAACAAAATATCGTCAACGTATAATGTTAGAATGAAAAACTTCCCTCCGTTTTCACGCTTAATGTAGACACATAAGTCTGCATTAATCACCTTAAATTGCATTGATATAGTTGCTTCATGGAAACGAAAATACCATTGTCTTGAAGACTGCTTAAGGCCATAAATTGATCTTTTCAATTTACAAACCTTATGTTCTTGACCTTGGACAACGAAACCTTCAGGATGAACCATATAGATTTCTTCATTCAACTCACCATTCAAGAACGCAGTCTTTACATCCACTTGATGTAATTCAAGGTCCATACATGCTACAAAAGCAAGTACTATTGTAATAGACGTGAAACAGACAACAAGTGAAAAAGTCTCCTGATAGTCAACTCCTTCCTGTTGTGTGAACCCCTTTACAACCAGCCGACTCTTAGTCTAGATAGGTTTCCCATCCGCTGATCGCTTAATAGTATGTACCCACTTATTCCCAATGGCTTTACACCCTTTGGGTAGATCAACTAGTTCCCAAGCTTTGTTAACCCTCATTGACTCCATCTCACTTTCCATTGCTTTTATCCATTCTTCCTTTGTTGTAGATGCCAATAACTCTCTCATGTTAGTGGGAATGTCTTCAATTTGAGTTATGATCGAGAAAGCTTTGCTATCAACTAAATGACGGTATCGCAGAACATTTCCTCTTTTTGATCGTCTCAGAGGTTCTGCCTCTTGATAAATGAATCTCATATATTCATCAAGATTTTGGGCAGAACTCCCACTGGGACCACTACCACTGGGATTGATATCCATATTCATACTTGAATTTTGAAAAGACTCCTACTCAAATCAAGACCACTCAAGTCAGGGTTAGGATTACTCAAATCTGCTTATGAAGGTTGAAAAACATCATTTTCCTCCCTCTCCCTTACGTCTTCAACTTCATTCCTACCACTCGGATTGAGTGATCCTGAAGTTTCAGACTCTTGAGTTTCAAAGAATTTGAATTCTTTATTCACCTCTCCCAACTTAGGAAATTCATTCTCTAAGACTGTGACATCTCGTGACTCAAATTCTGTTATTTTACCATTTTCATTCTCTCCCACTAGAACATTTCCTTTTGAGAGATAAGGATATCTTATAAAGATACCTTTTTTGCCTCTAGGGCCTAGCTTACCATGCCTGCTGGTCGTGAACATATGTAGCACATCCCCATGGTCATAAATGGTGCAAATTAGGCTTGCAACTCGTCTACAATTCATAAGGCGTGGTTTCAAAAGACTTAAAAGGTACTCTATTGAGTACATATGTGGCAGTCAATAATGCGTCTCCCCAAAAGGAGATAGGAAAATTGGCTTCAGCCATCATAGACCTCACCATCTCTAAGAGGGTTTAATTTCTTCTTTCTGCAACTCCATTTTGTTTTGGAGTTCTTGGTATGGACAACTAATGTTTGATACCTCTTTCATCACATAAAACTTTAAATTCCTCGGAGAGGTACTCTTTTCCCTGATCGGTCCTTAAAGCTTTGATTCTCTTATCTAGTTGATTTTCAACCAGAGCCATAAAGCGTTTGAAATAGGCTAATGCTTTAGATTTATGTGCAATCAAATAGACATGACCATGCCTTTTATAGTCGTCTATGAATGTAATAAAATAATAGGCACCATACCTTGCTCGAACATTCATTGGGCCATAGATGTCAGAATGGATTAGTTACAATTGTTGGTTAGCTCGCGTAGCTTTACCAAATGGTTTTCTTGTCATTTTTCCTTTTAATCAGCTTTCACAAGTTGGGAAATCTACTTTTGATAGATTAGCCAACAAACCTGTTTTGGCCAATCTTACTAAATGATGTTGACCGATGTGACTAAGTCTCGCATGCCACATTTTTGAAACGTTAACATTATCCACATATGAGTTAACAGAAAAGGAAAAACTATTATGACACACATAATTAGGATCCAAATCCAAAACAATAAAACCATCCAACAAATGTCCACCCCAAAATACATATTGTTCATAAAGAGACTAAAATTGTTCAATTCAAAAGATAACATGAACCAAATTCATAAGGGCAGAAACATATATCAAGTTCCTTTTGTTGGGGATTAATCACCAAAACAAAATACGCAGCGGAAAGAAAAGGATTAATCCCCGCCAGGGATCCATGTATATTGCATTGAATTGGAAGGAAGGGTTAAAGAATTACCTCTTAGTTCTTATAGGATTTGAATCAAAGGAACCAAATTAGCTTCCCTCTACGGTTGATCCACACGGAGCAATTGATTCACCGCGTGCTAGCGCCGGGATTGAAGAACGATTCTTCGAACGAGAGAGAGAGGCAGAAAATCAAATTTTCTATGTGTTGAAGAGCTAGGAATTTCGGCTGCCCCCCCTTTTCTTAGTGTGGTGGCCGAATTTCCTTTAGGTTTAGGAGTGTAGAGTTGTGTTAGGTTTAGGTCAATTATTTCCTTAAATAATTAACCTAAATAGTTAACTATAATTATAACCTAATACACCTATTAGTTATAATTATATATTAACCCACACAATTTAATATTAATTCTCAATTAACATTAAATCAAATCAATTCTCCATAATACATATATGTATATATAATATTATAATTAATTATATCTCCATATAATTTAATTATAATATGTAGCATACTTTATGTAATATTAATCACATTAATATTTATATATACATACATAAATATATATCACTATATATATTTATTCTCTTTCTCATTCATAAATTATTATCCAATAATAATTTATACCCGATAAGATGAACTTCATTTTGCTCTTGTGTGTGACCCCATAGGATCATATTAATTGGCAATAAGGAAATTACCATAATGTCCTTATAGGTCACAAGCGGACTCTAGTAAGCCATTACGACTACCCAATTAATATGATTGGAATGATCCAATACCTATTTATAGAATGTCATATTCCCTTTTGTCTCTTTGATATCAAGATTAATTATAAGACATGGTACACTTGTCAATCTTATATAATTAATCATATGCTTTCTCGATCTCAAGGTAAACTGTTCAGACAAATCAATTGATACTCTTATCAATTATTTGAGCACGGCCATGCATTTAACAGTCTTACTTATCGAGGGGCCCAGTGATATCGCTCTCTTGTTAGAGAGGGACAAAATCCCATATCTGTCACTCACATCCCTAAGCATGAGTCACATTGCACCCAACAGCAGCCTTTATAACTACTCTGTTACAAGCAGCGTTTGACTGCGTCAAAGCACAACATGAGTTCATCCCGGAATCCATGGTGACCTCAGGTCAAAGGAATCAGCTGATGACACTACTATAATCAAGATCAGTTGTGACACGTGACCATGAACTTGATCTTATAGTGGGTCTCCAGCAACATGTTCTCTAACACATTGCCCGTGAGTATAATCTGTATCTGTATACACTATATTCATCTCATGAATATCCATTATCACTCACACTAGTCTTAGTTTGTTATTATTCCCATAATAACAATCGACTAGGGAAATTTAGAATTACACAATTAATTCATGGATACATTATCATAAATACTAACATACAAATATATATGATAAAATAAGTCTTTATTAATGACTTAAGAAGATTGTTTACATAATCCAACATTGGCTTAGGGCACAATCTCTAACAATCTCCCACTTGCCCTAAGTCCAATCTTCAAATGTATCTAATACCCATGGACCTAGTATGACCATCATGTACAGCTTGTGAAAGAGCTTTTGTTAGTGGATCAGCAACATTGTCTTCAGACGCAACTTTGCATATCTTCACATCTCCTCTTGAGATGACTTCTCTTATGTAGTGAAAACGCCGAAGTATATGTTTGGATTTCTGTGACACACTAGGTTCCTTAGCAAGTGATATTGCCCCATTGTTGTCACACAAGAGGCTCACAGGATTCACTATGCTAGGAACGACACCAAGTTCTTCGATGAACTTCTTGATCCAAACAGCCTTTTGGGCTGCATCTGATGCAGCAATATACTCGGCTTCTGTTGTAGATGCAGCTATCGTGCTTTGCTTAGAACTCTTCCAACTTATCGCACCTCCATTCAGAATGAACACATACCCAGACTGTGACTGCATCTGATCTTGATCAGTTTGGAAACTTGCATCCGTGTAACCATTTACAACAAGATCTTCGTCCGAGCCTCCATATACCAAGAATGTATCTTTAGTTCTTCTCAAGTACTTAAGAATACTCTTGACAGCAGTCCAGTGACTATCACCTGGATCAGACTGATATCTACTTGTCATGCTCAAAGCAAAAGAGACATCTGGCCGAGTACATACCATGGCATACATGATAGATCCTATAGCTGACGCATAAGGAATCTTATCCATGCGTTGACGTTCTTCAACTGTCACAGGACATTGCTTACGACTAAGCTTTATCCCTTGCCCAATAGGAACATTTCCTTTCTTTGATTGATCCATACTGAACCTTTTCAGTATTTTGTCAATGTATGTACTCTGGTTCAAACCTATCAATCTCTTAGATCTATCTCTATAGATCTTTATTCCAAGAATGTAGGCTGCCTCACCCAAGTCTTTCATAGAAAAACACTTTCCTAGCCAAGATTTTACTTCTTGCAAGGTAGGAATGTGATTTCCTATTAACAATATGTCATCGACATATAGAACTAGGAAAACTATATTACTCCCACTGAACTTCTTGTACACACAAGGCTCATCTTCGTTTTTGATGAAGCCAAACTTTTTGACTGATTCATCAAAACAATGATTCCAACTTCTTGATGCTTGCTTCAAACCATAAATGGCCTTTTGAAGCTTGCATACTTTATCAGGATTCTTTGGGTCGACAAAACCTTCAGGCTGTGTCATGTACACATCCTCAACAAGGTTTCCATTTAGGAAAGCTGTTTTGACATCCATTTGCCATATTTCATAGTCATAATATGCTGCTATGGCAACAAGAATTCTGATGGACTTGATCATAGCTACTGGCGAAAAGGTTTCGTCATAGTCTATACCATGAACTTGTCGGTAACCCTTTGCCACTAACCTTGCTTTATAAGTCTGAATATTCCCATCCATGTCCGTTTTCAACTTGAAAACCCATTTGTGCCCTATTGCTTTAGCACCCTTTGGGAGATCAACCAAAGTCCATACTTTGTTGTCGTCCATGGATTGAATCTCTGACTTCATAGCATCAAGCCATTTTTCAGATTCTGAATTAGAGACAGCTTCCATGTACGTGGAAGGTTCATTTTCTTCTAACAGAATCAGATCATTTTCGTTCGTGACGAGAAATCCATATCTCTCGGGCTCATGACGAACTCTACTTGATCTACGTTGGACTTGTGTTATCGGTTCTGACTCAACAACTTCTTGTGAATCAGGTTGTTCCATTTGAAACTCACTTTCAACTTGGTTATCCATATTTTCTTGTAGGTGTACTTTACTCCCATTGATTCCTTTGGAAATAAACTCTTTTTCCAGGAATGTACCACCCTTAGCAACAAACACTTTGTTTTCACTAAGATTGTAAAAGAAATAACCTTTAGTTTCCTTTGGATAACCAACAAAATTGCATTTCACAGATTTTGGTGATAACTTATCTGAAATCAAATATTTCACATAGGCTTCGCATCCCCAAATCTTGAGAAAAGACAAATTTGGTTTCTTACCAATCCATATCTCATATGGTGTCTTTTCAACTGCTTTTGATGGAACTCGGTTCAGTGTGAATGCCGCTGTTTCAAGTGCATATCCCCAAAAGGATAGAGGAAGATTTGTTTGACTCATCATAGACCGAACCATATCCAATAAAGTTCGGTTCCTCCTCTCAGACACACCATTCCACTGTGGTGTACCAGGAGGAGTTAATTGTGAGACAATCCCACAATTTCTAAGATGATCGTCGAACTCTTGGCTCAAATATTCACCACCTCGATCAGATCTAAGTGCTTTAATTGTCTTGCCAAGTTGGTTTTGTACTTCATTTTGGAAGGCTTTGAACATTTCAAAAGATTTCGACTTATGCTTCATTAGATATAGATAACCATATCTACTGAAGTCATCAGTGAACGTAATGAAGTATTGAAAACCACCTCTAGCAGTTGTGCTCATAGGCCCACATACATCTATATGTATGAGTTCTAATAAGTCACTAGCCCTTTCACTGTGACCAGTAAAAGGACTCTTGGTCATCTTACCCATTAAACAAGACTCGCAAGTGTCATATGTTTCAAAAACATCTAGACCCAAAATTCCATCTTTATGGAGTTTTGAAATGCGTTTCTCATTAATGTGTCCTAGACGACAGTGCCAGAGATAAGTAGGATTCACAATATTTGTTCTTATCCTTTTGGTATTTATGTTATATACATGCTCATCATAACCTTCACTAAGGTTCAACAAATAAAGACCATCATGTAAATCCGCATTTGCATAAAACAAGTCTTTATTGAAAAGCAATAAGTGATTATTCTCAATAACACATTTAAATCCTTCCTTGTCCAAACATGAAATAGAAATGATGTTCCTAGACAAATTAGGAACAAAATAACAATTATTCAAAAGGAGAACAAGTCCACTTGGCAACTTGAGCTCGTAGCGACCGACTTCATAAGCAGCAACTCTAGCTCCATTCGCCACATGGAATTCTACCTCGCCCTTCTTGAGCTTTCTACTTCCTCTAAGCCCCTGCACATTCATACAAATGTGAGAACCACAACCGGTATCTAATACCCACGAAGTAGAAACAGAAGTAGAATGAAGTATTTCAATAACATGAATACCTTGATTAGCGGTCTCACCGCCTCTCTTCTTCCTCAAGTCCTCCAAATAAAGCTTGCAATTTCTGCGCCAATGACCAGGCTGATTGCAGAAATGGCATGTGCCTTCCTTTGGAGGCTTTGCCTTGGTAACAGCTTTGGGCTTCTTTGCATCCTTCCCAAACTCTTTGGGTTTGTTTGCTTTACCCTTCTTCTTCTGGATCCTACCCTTTTGCACCATATGGATCCCTTTGGAGCTTGGCTTCTCTTTTATCGTTACTTCAGCGTTTTTCAGCATCCCATGCAGTTCGCTGACCGTTTTGTCCATATCATTCATGTGATAATTCATGACAAAATGGGAGTAACTCTCAGGAAGAGAATTAAGGATCAAATCCGTTGCCAACTCAGGTCTGAGTGGCGAACCAAGCCTCTCCAACTGATCAATGTACCCTTTCATCTTCAGAACATGGGCACTAACCGAACTCCCTTCGGTCATCTTGCACCCAACCAAAAATCTCAAGGTCTCATACCTTTCCCTTCTCGCTTGCTTTTGGAACATTTCCTTAAGCTCTTGAGACATCTCATATGCCTCAAATGTTTCCAGATCCTTCTGAAGTTCCGGAATCATTGATGCGAGCATCAGGCATTGTACATCAATCTGATTGTTTTGATGCTTGTGAAAAGCATCCTTCTCAGCTCTTGAAGCTGTGGTGGGTGGAGGGTTAGCGGGCAAAGGCCCATCCAGAACATACAGCTTTCGCTCTTGCTTGAGAACAATTCTCAAGTTGCGATACCAATCTAGGTAATTGGTTCCGTTCAGTTTTTCCTTCTCAAGGATAGATCGAATAGAACCGGGATTGCTTGTGTTGGCCATTTATCTACAACAAAAAATATATGCAAAGTTAATTACATAAGAGAATTAAACTCCCACTAAAATTATAAAACCCTTTAAAATATTTAAGTGGGTAAAAGACCCAAAATCCATACTTAACCATAGCACTGCTTTGGCATGTCCCTATGATTAAATATAATTTCGGTAGACATCACCATGTCAATTACATCATTATGTAACTCTTTTAATTTATGAGATGCATGATATCATATATCATATTTAGTTTGTATGTTACTCATCTCATCCTTGCCTCGGGCTCAAACACCTTTTTGATTAACCCTTTGGTTAAACCAATTACAACACAATGAGAATCACCTTTTCTCATATTATTGCTTCGCTAAGGTCACAACATGCGTACCCGCCCTGGCGGTATACCATGATGCGAACATAGTACTTGACAAGTGTTATACGTAATTGGGTGGCAAAAATATAAACTTCATAAGTTTATTTAGGGTTTATTAATTCCTGTGAGTTAATTGTATCATATACAATTTCATGGCATTAATATTAATCATACTTTTGTTAATATTAATTAGCATGGCATCTTATGGCATACAATTGTCTAGCATGCATATAGAATATCTAGCATGGCATCACATGGCATCTAAATAAAATAAAGCATGCATATGACTCGAACCGTGTTATGGTATGGTTTAAATCTACATTGATTTTCATAGGCCAATATGAAAATCAACAAGGTCATATCCTAGGTAGTAGCATCCATCACATGGTCATTGCACCGCCTCTTGGATCCGCCTCCACGTCTTTGCTTCCAAGCACCATCTCATGGATTTATATTTTACAAAAAAAATTGCAACCTATACAATTTTTCTAGTAAAATAAATTTTACATATCATAAATTGCATCCTATACAATTTTTCTAGTAAAATTAAAATTTAAAATTTACATAAATACAAACGACTCGCAGGTCGTATTTATATAAAACCATAATAAATAAAATAAAGCATCCACGGGGTCCAAAACCATACCATAACACCATGCATAAAATTATCAACAATAATTTTATATCTAAAAATATTTAGGGTTCAAAGTGGTAAAATACAATCACATTGTATTTAGAATTAATTAATTTGGAAAAATTCGTAAATATGCAGAAACAATTTTCCACACTTAAAACGAAAAAGGGTTAAAAACTGTCGGACAGCGGGCTGGACGGGCTGCGCATACTGCGCGCAGCCCATGCTGCGTAAGCAGCATGCTGCTTGCGCAGCAAGCTGCTTGCGCAGCAAAGGGCAAATTGCAATTGCAATTTGCAATTGCAATTTGCCGCAAATAGTATTCTGGGCATTATGCCCAGAATACGAACAGTAACATTTACTTATATTTTTCTTTTTTTTTTTTTTTTTTTTTTTGTTTTAATTAAATTAAATTGAAACAATTTCAATAAAACCCATGAATCAAATTCATGATTCCAAAAACCCCTTAAACATTCCAAATCATTAACATAAAATCATTCACAATGATTAATCAATAAAATCAAATTTTATTTTGTTATTCACAATAACATAGAACCCTAAATAAAACATACAAACCCCTAACATCAATTTTGATCCAATCAAAAAAAATCATACAAACCCTAACATGCAATTTTGATCCAATCAAAACATAAATCCAATTCAATCAAAATACAAGTGGCTTTGATACCACTGTTGGGGATTAATCACCAAAACAAAATACGCAGCGGAAAGAAAAGGATTAATCCCCGCCAGGGATCCATGTATATTGCATTGAATTGGAAGGAAGGGTTAAAGAATTACCTCTTAGTTCTTATAGGATTTGAATCAAAGGAACCAAATTAGCTTCCCTCTACGGTTGATCCACACGGAGCAATTGATTCACCGCGTGCTAGCGCCGGGATTGAAGAACGATTCTTCGAACGAGAGAGAGAGGCAGAAAATCAAATTTTCTATGTGTTGAAGAGCTAGGAATTTCGGCTGCCCCCCCTTTTCTTAGTGTGGTGGCCGAATTTCCTTTAGGTTTAGGAGTGTAGAGTTGTGTTAGGTTTAGGTCAATTATTTCCTTAAATAATTAACCTAAATAGTTAACTATAATTATAACCTAATACACCTATTAGTTATAATTATATATTAACCCACACAATTTAATATTAATTCTCAATTAACATTAAATCAAATCAATTCTCCATAATACATATATGTATATATAATATTATAATTAATTATATCTCCATATAATTTAATTATAATATGTAGCATACTTTATGTAATATTAATCACATTAATATTTATATATACATACATAAATATATATCACTATATATATTTATTCTCTTTCTCATTCATAAATTATTATCCAATAATAATTTATACCCGATAAGATGAACTTCATTTTGCTCTTGTGTGTGACCCCATAGGATCATATTAATTGGCAATAAGGAAATTACCATAATGTCCTTATAGGTCACAAGCGGACTCTAGCAAGCCATTACGACTACCCAATTAATATGATTGGAATGATCCAATACCTATTTATAGAATGTCATATTCCCTTTTGTCTCTTTGATATCAAGATTAATTATAAGACATGGTACACTTGTCAATCTTATATAATTAATCATATGCTTTCTCGATCTCAAGGTAAACTGTTCAGACAAATCAATTGATACTCTTATCAATTATTTGAGCACGGCCATGCATTTAACAGTCTTACTTATCGAGGGGCCCAGTGATATCGCTCTCTTGTTAGAGAGGGACAAAATCCCATATCTGTCACTCACATCCCTAAGCATGAGTCACATTGCACCCAACAGCAGCCTTTATAACTACTCTGTTACAAGCAGCGTTTGACTGCGTCAAAGCACAACATGAGTTCATCCCGGAATCCATGGTGACCTCAGGTCAAAGGAATCAGCTGATGACACTACTATAATCAAGATCAGTTGTGACACGTGACCATGAACTTGATCTTATAGTGGGTCTCCAGCAACATGTTCTCTAACACATTGCCCGTGAGTATAATCTGTATCTGTATACACTATATTCATCTCATGAATATCCATTATCACTCACACTAGTCTTAGTTTGTTATTATTCCCATAATAACAATCGACTAAGGAAATTTAGAATTACACAATTAATTCATGGATACATTATCATAAATACTAACATACAAATATATATGATAAAATAAGTCTTTATTAATGACTTAAGAAGATTGTTTACATAATCCAACATTGGCTTAGGGCACAATCTCTAACACCTTTGAATTCCAGGAGCATAGAGGACATCTTCAAGAATCAGTGGTCGACCACCATTTAAGACCAGCTGACAATAGCCAATCCCTAAGACTTCCTCTTTAGAGTTGTTTCCCACGTATATCCACCTAGTTCCCCGTGGAACTCTACGAAACTCTATAAAGGAATCTTGTTCCTTTGTTACATAGTCTGTTGCTCTCGAGTCTACAATCCACAAAGGACAAGATTCAGTTAGGAACATAGAACTTGATACAAATGTATAACACTTAAACAATTCGGTAACATTTACCTTAGGAGCTTTGGAGTCTCTTGCAAAATGCCCCTTCTGTCTAAAATTATAAAATTTCCCTTTAGAAATGTTAACCTCTTTCTTGCCCTTCTTTTGAACTAGAACACTGCCCGCCATTCCCTTTGCCTTTTTCCTAAAGAACCTCTTGTTCTTTCCCTTGGACTTCGGACCATAACCCGAACTGGCCATGTGAACTTCAGATTTCACATTAAGAGAAGCTAAGCAGTCCTCTTCCAGCTCAAGATGATGAACAGCATCTTCAAAAGTCTTAATATCCTTGGCATGAGTGAGAAGCAACTTCATATGCTCCGACCCATTCGGTAGAGAATGTATCACAGCCTGAACTTTTTGTTCCTCAGGCAACTTATGACCAGTATCATGAAGCTCAGTTATCATGTTAGACATTTCCCTTAAATGCCTCTTCATTGTATGGTCAGCTCTTTCCTTGTAAGTATCAAACTTGATACTTAAAGAATGAAGTTTTGTTAAGGATACACCTCTAAAATTCTCCTTAAGAGTATCCCACAGTTCTTTAGTTGTGCTGTATACGTGAAACTTTTTCGTGATATTATCATCTATCGCACTAAGCATGATGATGCTGGTAGACGAGTTGTTCCTCTTCCAGGCTTGATAAGCCTCAAGGTCCCTCATTGCTTGAGCAGTGTTACCCTCTTCAGGAGGAACCATAATTCTCTCCAGAGTGTCCAAAGCCTCTTGCTCTTCAATTATGTATTGGACTTTCATAGCCCAAACTTCATAATTATCACCATTTAAATAAAGATCCTTATTTAGCTCAGCAACTATTGATTTCAAAGCAGTCATTGAAAAATTCTAAAGACAAAGTAGCACTAATAAGTAAGCGATACACCATATTTATTAGAAGATCATTTAAAACTAAAAATAGTGTTTGGTTCATGTAAAATCGAACAATATGCGCAATGCATAGAGTCACCATTTACACGGGCTAATACAAACACTATATTAGGTTTAAATTTCCAATAATAAATATTTCTATTTAGTTTTTTTTAGGGTACATTCTAATTTATTTAACTTTATACTTTCTCAAGTATAATAACTAATGAATATTATAACACTTTGTTATAGTCTCAAAATAAATAAATTAGAATAACTAAATCAACTAACCAAAATAACCATGTTTAATGAATAAACATTTATTATACCATATATAAAAAAAATATCCAACATTTAATCAAAATTACAACCACTTGAAACAAATTTAGCACAAAGCTATTCAATACAACATTGAAAAATGAAATCAGCAAGAGAAAGAGTGTTCAAAAATTAGGAAACTGAAGAACTCAATCTTTATTTCCAATCCAATACTCCACATTGTGGTAATTTTCTGGAGTCATTGGATCATCTTCAACACTAATGTTGATCTCTTCCTCTACATCCAATTTAACAATCTCAATTTTCTTAGAGGTGATGGGGATCATCTCTACAAACTTATAGTAGAGATCCAAAGGCATGTTCTCAACACCTTCAAAAACAGCATCCAAACAAGGGCGGTAAACCAATTTGTTACTTTTGTGTAGCATTGTTCTAGGATTATGAGATAACTTGGCTCCCGTATAGCCAAGTTCAACACAAATACTTTACATTAGGACTCATAATCCTGTTCAGGAACTAATCCTTCAATAGAGTCCACCAATTCGTCAAATTTAGAGTTTTCTCCATACCAGAATTTCTTAAAAGGCTTTTCACGAAAAGCCTTTTTCACAAATTTTAACATTTTAAATTGATCAGTACCAGAGGAAAATTCTCCTTTCTAGACAAGCTCTTAGATTTCCCGGTTTAACACATTAAACCTCTCCATAACTCCAACAATATCCTCTTTTTCCAACGGGGCATATCGTTTAGAGAAAAGCTCATCTTCAAGTCTTTGTATTGTCCTTGCCTCCTTCTGAGACTGGATCACCTTCATCGTTTTTACGAAAGTTGCCATTTCTATAACACATATAGAAATAACAAAAACTTGTTAATGATCAACCAATAATCAGTATATAAATACACAATAAATGTACTGAATTTTTTTGAAATTTTTTAAACATAAATAAAGTATTTATACATAATAAATACTAGCAAATTTAGTTTAAAATATGAAATGAATTCCAAAAATTCAACAAAATATACCAAAAATTTAAGAAAAATGTAAATTTTAATTTTAGAAAAAATTTGACAAAATTTGGACACCGGAAACTCCCGTACGCACTGACACATGCCTCTGGAAGGATTACCATGAGTGCCATGTGCCGTCACTCGCCACTTAAGACCAGCTGAGTCATGTGACATATGGCGACATGTGATTGGTGCCGACGTGGCACACCCACCACGTGTCACCACCTGATTGGTTCAAGTGCTGACGTGGCACATACATAACTGCTCTGCTACATTTCATCATATGATTGGTCCACTGTGATGACGTGTCATGCTGATGTGGCACATTCACAACTGCTCTGACATGTGTCATCACGCTATTGGTCCATGTGGACACACGTGGCTGACACTTGTCATGTTGACCATTTCAGCAGTGTTTAAGCTTTGACATATGCCAACACGTGATTGGTTTCACTTTTCAACCATAAAAAAAAACTTAATCCCAATGTGCCACTTCCCTCAACCACTCTAACTTCCCTCAACCACCCTAACTTTCATCAACCGCAGTGGTGGCACGTGTGCTCCACGTGCCACCTTCAGGGAGTCTGTTGGTCGTGAAACTTGAGAGATTTTCAAAAATTCAACAAAAAGTTTTGACACTTTATACTGTTGGATAAAATACGGCATCAAATAGATATGGAAATTAACACAAAACCATATCAAATCAACCAAAAACACATTTTATTCATGAATAACCAGAATTAAAGATTTGAACATATCAATCTTTGAACCTTATGGCTCTGATACCAATGAAATCACATTTGTAACGTTTCGTACAACAAATGCATAGATTTCTATAAACAACGTAAATAAACGGACTTACAGTTTATATGCAGTGGAAGTTTGTTTACGGAGTGAATCTGATCAACACGAGAAACCGGATCATTCTGGTTGCCTTTTCTACGTATGTACGAATACACAGAGTACGGGCTTTATCCGTGAATTCTTCCGACAAACGAAAGTAGTATGTTTCGTGTTTTCTCTTTGTGAGCGTTTTTCCCGATACTATGGAATCTCTATCATTCTTTTTCGTATTTGAAATAGAGAAACCACTTCTCTATTTATAGAGGAAATCCCAACTTTCATCGATTTATAGGGTTAGTCCAAATTACACATTTGGTCCCTGTTATTTACACATAATTATAGTTTAGTCTTTGTCATTCCAAATTGTAATGGACAAACCTAGAACTAACACACATCTCTCTCTCTCTCTCTCTCTCTCTCTCTCTCTCTCTCTCTCTATATATATATATATATATATATATATAGATGTGTGTGTGACATTAATTTATATTTTATGGAAATTTGAAATTTATATTTTATGGAGATAAATTGAGAATCAGCTTGAAAGAAATTGAATGGTTGGCGCATGACTCAATGGAATTAGGACTGGTTCGATCTAAATTGGAATTGGTTTGATGAATGGTTAAACCAATTAGATAATTATCAATTATTTATTTAACTAGATAATTATCTAATTCTTCTCCTGATAGGCTTAGGAGACTCCTTTTATAAATAGAGGGATACAGTTTGGATCCAGCGTTGATTCTAAGTGATAAGCAATCAATCTGTCAGACAAAAACTCTCCCTCTCCTTCTCTCCAATATTTCGGCATGCCCCCTTTTTCTCAAGAGTTTTTTCTTCAGTTCTACCGTTTGTAGATTATAGAATTAAATCTGTGTCCCGAACTTGTGGATACTGATCTGACTGATGACTCAGGACGAGATTCTTTCCGCTGTAACCGTTCATGGATTAGAACCAAGGATCCTGCTACTATCTACGCTTCAAGAGGTAAGCCTAATCCCCGTTGATTTTATGATTTACGGTTCGATCACTCATGATCTATTAGCTTCATAAACCCTGTATAATTTCCTTCACTGCTAATGTAAGAACTCACACAAAAACTTGTGATAACAAAAAGGAAATAAAAGATAAGTGCTATAATTTATAGATGAGATGACCACGTGAGATAAAAAAAAAAAAAAAAAAAAAAGTTTTAACAATTAATATGGAGAAAATCCAAAATCCTTAAAGTAACATATACAACTCAAGGTGGGAGACAAGCTGTCGATATGATTACTTAAATGAATGACATGTTTACCAATAATATATACAAGTAACTAGTTGAAAGCTGTGCAAATGCTTTTATTATTATTTTTTATTTGTTAATCATTTAAATTTATTTATTAATATCTTGAATTGATAAAAAAAAAAAATCACACCAAATTTAAAATGTAATTTTTTAGTTCTAATTATAAAGTTAAAAATTAAGTATCCATATTATTTTTGAAATTGTAAAATGAAAAATCAACTTCGGTTATAATTGTACATGTAAAGAGGTTTCTCAAATCGCATACACGATCAAGAGATTCCTAAGAGAATCTAATTTGTACATCAAACACCACTAACAGTCTTAAACAAAATCAAATTGATTGAAAAGCCCATAAAATTGCTTTTTACTCTTTTATGATTGTATCTCATATAAAGAAAGCCATATCTAACCACCCAAGTTCATTTGTTTTTATGCATGTCATACTCATAAATTTGAACTTAAATGAGAGGAAGTTATAGAATAGTAAATGAAAATTCAAAATTCTTTTATTCTAGGAAATACGTTGTTAATACCAATTATTATTATTATTATTATTATTATTATTATAACACAGAGAATTGCTTTCTTAAAAAGACCCATTTTCTATATTTATTTTTTCACTGCGTTGAAAGTTTTATAATTTTTGCCTAAATCATTAAATTTTGATAATAGAATTACATTTTGATTAAAAAATCACAATGTGAGTATCAATAATTCAAATAAAAAAATTAAAGATAAACAATATATTTTAAAGTATAGGAAGTCTTGTAGCTAGCGCTTGAATTTTGGGTGGTTGAAAACGAAGCTCATTATAATCTTCATGGTAATCCTTTTTCTATTTCTTCTAGTAATATAAAGCTTCTAATTACCGTGAAAAAGTAGTGCACAGGTATCAATAGGATCGATTTGAAGCAACCAAATCGGTAAAACAAAACTGATTAAATAACTTAAACATATAATCCAAAATTCAAAAGTGTAAATAGTAAAAAAAGCTAGCCAATCTAATACTAATTTCAAGATGTAAGCAACAGGATGCAATTAATTTCATCACTAAGCTTGCAATAAATTCAAAATGAATGGAAGATAAATGATGGGTAAATCACAAATGTTATAGATAACTTTTCTTAAGATATGTGCATGTCTTGTGCTACATCTAAAGAAAAAGAAGTAGAAGACACTTCTGCACAAGGCATGGGCATGCCTTAAAACACAACAGCATCTAGAATTATTTTTACAAGTTCTAATTATTTACTGTTTTACCATTAATAAGGTTATTTTAGTCTTTTTCTTTATTTTTAGTTGCCTTAGCTATAAATACATATCTTTCCTATTGTAGTCATCATCTTTAATTAATCAAACTTCAAAATTTCAAGAACAAGGATTTGAACCCTAAATTTCAATTTGGGGGTTTTTCTCCTTCAAGGTTTAGCTTGTAAATTCTTCATTGGTTTAAGGTTAAAACCTACAAAATTTTTCTCTCAATCCCTCTCTGCATCAATTGGTATCGAAGACAATCATTTCCTAACTCGGAACTTCTTTTGGTCATGGTCCAATCTAGAGTTACACAAGAACAAATGGAGACAATAGAAAAGAAAATGGAAGAGTTGACGACAAGAGGCAAGGAATGAAAATCAAGCTTTGAGGCTTGAAATGGACAAAGTGAATAGATGCCTTCAAGAGGTGTTTCAACTCTTGCGGCCAAACCCTAGAAATGAGGGTGAAGAAGCAATCCACCACCACCACCACTACAAAATGAGGTAGTTGTTCCACCAAGACCATCACCATCTCCACCTAGGGAACGAAATGCCTGTCCTAGGCGTCATAGGATTCCAGAGGTAAGGTGAAATGATAACTATGCCTTTGATGTTGTTGATAGTGATGAGGAAGAATATATGGATAGATTTGATTTTGATGATGTTGGGGGTTATGGTAGACATGTTGGAAGAAATGAATTTTCGAATGTTAGAAATGGTGGTGGAGATGTTGGTAGACATATATATATAGGGATGAGTATGATGGTAGAAACCAACATAGGCGTTTGTATGAACGGGATGAAGCATATAAGATTAAGGTTGATTTATCTTCATTTGGGGGTGACCTTGATATTGAAGGGTTTCTTGATTGGTTATCAGAAGTGGAGAGATTCTTTGAGTATGCTGATGTACCCAAGGATAGGTAAGTAAAGCTTATGGCGTATAGGTTGAAAGGGGGATCTTCAGTTTGGTGCGACCAAATTTGTGAGACTAGAAGAAGAGTGGGTAGGGAACCACATAGATCTTGGTCACGGATGAGGGCTATGTTGAGAGAGAGATCTTTGCCATCGGATTACGAACAATACATATATAACTCTTACAAGAGATGTTTTCAAGGAAATAAGACCATTCATGAGTACACTGCGGAATTCTTGAGATTGTCTGCTAGAGCACAGTTGACTGAGATGGAAGTCAAATGAGCATCTCATTATTTAGATGGATTGCGTGCAAACATCCAGAAAATAATGGCATTCAAATGATCTTGAGTGTCCAAGATGCAAGAAATTTGGCACTTAAAGCGAAAATGGAATTGAGTATGAGGCTAAGGGAGAACTATAGGCTGATAAGAGGAGATAATTTTTTTTTTTTTTTTGCTAAGGATGCTCCAAAGCAAATGGATAAGGGGAAAAATGTGGCTAGTACTAATGGAATTTGCCTACTTATGGAGGGAAAGCTCCTAGGGACGACAAGAAGAAACTTAAGGAGGCCCTTCCACTTCCTAGAAACAACAATCTTTATGCTAGGCCTGCTCTATTTAAGTGTTTTTGATACAATAAGCCCAGTTACAGTTCAAATGAATGTCCCAAGAGGAGAGGTGCAAATATGGTTGAAAGGTATCAAGATGACTATGAAGATGATGATGGGGTTTATTGTGATTCCGTTGATGATGATGATGATGACAGTGATCATGTAAAGGAGCATGTTGTGAATGTGGTAAGGAGGTTGCTTGTGTCTAGTCGAGTTGATGATGTTGGGATTCATCAAGGGAAAAATAACAGGGTGCAATGGAATTTAGCCGATTAAAATTTCCTAGAATCAACCTAATCATATCCAATTACCATTGATTGGAATAAAACAATTTGAAACAGAGATATTAGAAACTCACCATGTCTGTTTCTTCTGGCTACTACTGCAAAATCGATTCTTGAAATGATCTCCATAATCCAGTGCATGAACAACTGTCGAGCGGGAACCAGTTCTAGCTGAAGAAGTGAAGGAACAGATCAAGTCCACTGAGGAATTCTGCCAAGGGGCTGCTATTGTATGGCTGGTCAAAATCTTCAGTTAAATGCTAGGGTTAGGGCTTGATTTAGTTTAAGTGTGCCTTTTACAGCTCCTTTTATGAATGGACTTTAGTTAGGTTGATTTGATTTAAGCCCAATAGGTCCAATTATATAAATAAACTTATATTAAAAGTTTATGTTATATAATTTATTTCCAATTGGCTAAATTTAATTCCCCTAAATAAAATTAAAAAAACACTTAAATAAATACAATGTATGTATTTAATTTTTCTTCTTAGGAAAACAATTTAATTAATTGTCTACTTGATGTAATTCAATTAATTGATTAATTAATTACATTGTGTAAACTTATTAATCAAATAAAATCAACTCTATGTTAATTAATCACCTTGAAACCGAATGTCAATTAATTAATTAACACTTTCCTTCCAATGTACATGACATGTACAAATTCTATAAGTTCCGGCTCAGTTGATCTATGTGCACGATCCTATGGGCCTGTCTTTTTGTTCGAAGTGGGCCCAAGGCCCACAGACTGTAAGTGGGTTCTAGCAAACCTTTGCAGCCCCTAATTAAGATAGAGATGCAACAGTCTTGCGAAGACACTTACTCGATAGTAATCTTATAGTATCCTTTGCCAAACGATATCGATATGAATAAACAAAAGGCATGGTTACCGCCATCCTCTTCTGTTGTTTATTATATTTCTTGATCTTGAGTGAACTGATTAATGAAACAAGTAACCGACTTATTTTGTCAGTCCCACTCATCAAGTGGCCGGTGATATCACCTCGGTGTTGCCTGAGTGCAAATTCCATCACTTTATTATCAATATCAATATGTTCACCTCTCCACCTAATCATACCCATATTTAGCATCTTTTTACAGACCCGTTAGGCATATGTCAAAGTGTATGAGATTCCATATTAATACTATAATCAAATCAGGTCTGAGGACAAAAAGAGACCTACTCAAGAAAGACCTATGACGTGACAACCATGGGGCTTTTTTGTGCGGATCGATCCAGTCCCATGTCTACGACATCTACCAATATTCATGACTGACTATATAAGTAATATGGCTAGTTAAGAACTACCATACAGTCATTGAATATACAAGTCTATAATTCTATTTGTTCCCACGATCAGAATAGACTTGGGATATGTTTTATGATTATCAATCAATGGATATACTATTCATGTTATAACACAAGATATAAATGGAATAGATTAATTGCCTTTATTAATGTGACACAAATAATGTATTCATACAAAGAGTATGAATGTATACAACAAAATACAAGAAACCAATGCCTAAGAACTAGGGCACATAAACAGATGATGGTCAGACGTACAAATTGTTTCGTACAAGATGTTGAAGGGATTTTTCACCGGAAATCAACCGATAAAGTGGAAGAACACGTTGATTTACTCAAATCCAAGCCCAGGAGCAATTGAAGTGGAAATCAAAATCGAAATAAAATAGAGGACAAATAGATTCTCACCAGAGAATCTCTATAAGAGACGGTTGCAGAAATCAATGTAGACATCCTCCACATTCCCGTACACGAACGGCTATTAAACTCAACCCGTGCTAGCGATTTGATAAATCGAAAGAGAGAATTTTTGTCACTGGAAATTCTGCTATATTTCTCTTGTTATTGGCTGAAAATTTCAAGAATATTTAACCCTGGGTGGCTGAAAATTTTTTTTACAAATTTTCGGCCCATCCTTTTTAATTTTATGCGGGCTTTTTCTCCTCTTTAAGCCCAAGTCTGTATTAATTCACTTGGTCCAATTTAATTTCAATCCAACATGTAGGTTAATATATTGTACCATATGATATATTACATTCATTTAAATTAAAATTAATTTAACCATGGAATTAAATTAGACTTTCATAAAATTAAACACATGTAAACCAATACATGTTAAATATTTCCACCCATGAAATAATCTCATAAATTAATTTATTGAATTAATTATAAGAAGGCCAATATAAATATTAATTATATTATTTTGATCAATCCAATTGACCTATATAATACAATTAACATAATCTTTGTTGGGATTCGTCATCGGAAAAATAATGTGGCGCAGCGAAAATTACACCGTTAAAAATTTTCCAAGAATCCACCAATCGTGTCCGATACCATTAATTGGAATAAAACCCAATTTTGAATCTAGTGACTGCTGCAAAATCGTTTCTTGAAACTGTGATCTCCAAAGTCCGGTGCACGACCAATTATAGAGCGGGAACCGGCTCTAGCCAAAGAAGCGGAAGGAATGGAGAATTAATTGCTGTAATTTTCGGCTGTTTATGGGGCTGCAATGGGGCTAAAATTTCCAGTAATAAAGTTAGGGTTAGCATTTTATATTCTTCCTTAACTGTGCCATTATATAGACACCTTGTCTAATTAGGTGTTAATTAGGTTAATTAAACACAAGCCCATTAAGATTACAATTACATAAACTTTAGTTAAAGGTATATACTATGTAATTTAATTCCATTTGGCTAAATTTAATTACCCCTAAATAAAATTAAATCACACTTAAGTAAATATAATATATGTATTTAATTTTCCTACTTAGGAAAATTATTTAATTAATTGTTTACTTTATGTAATTCAATTAATTGATAAATTAATTAATTACATTATGTAAACTTATTAATTAAATTAAATCAACCCAATATTAATTAATTACCTTGACACTGAATGTCAACTAATTAATTAACGCATTCCTTCCAATGTACATTAAATATGCAATTTCTATAAGTTCCGGCTTAGTTGATCTATGTGCACGATCCTATGGGTCTGTCTTTATATTGGCAGTAGGCCCAAGGCCCACAGACTGTAAGTGGGTTCTAGCAAACCGTTACAGCCCCCAATTAAGACAGAGTCTTTAGAAGACACTCACCCGGTAGTAATCTCATAGTGTCCTTTGCCGAACGATAACGATATGAATAAACAAGAGGCATGGTGTCAGTCATCCTCTTCTGCTATTTATTATATATCTCGATCTTGACTTGACCGATTAATCAAATAAGCAACCAACTTATTTGGGTATGGCCATACACTTATCAGTTCCACTCATCAAGTGGCCAGTGATATCATCTCGGTGTTACTCGAGTGGCAATTCCATCATTTTATCATCAATATCAATATCTTCACCTGTTCACCCAATCATACCCATATTTAGTATCCTTTTATAGACCTGTTAGGTGTATGTCAAAGTGAACCGGATTCCATATTGATACTATAATGAAATCTAGTCTAAGGACAAAAGAGACCTACTTAAGGAAGACTTATGACGCAACAACCATGTGGCTTTCTTGTGCGGATCGATCCAGTCCCATGTCAATGACATGTACCGATATTCATGATTGACTATATAAGTACTATGGCTAGTTAAGAATTGCCATATAGTCATCAAATATACAAATATGTGGTTCTATTCCCATGATTAGAACAGACCTGGGATTGGTTTTATGATTATCAATTAATGGATACTCTACTCATATTATAGCACAAGTTATAAATGAAATAGATTAACTGCGTTTATTAATGTGACACAAATAATGTATTCATACAATGAGTCTTAATGTATAATACAAAATACAAGAATCCAATGCCCTAAGAACTAGGGCACACCAACAATCTCCCACTTGCACTAGTTCTAAGTGGGCATTGCCCTAATTCCTATAGATCTGATATGACCGTTATGTTGAATCTATGGTAGCGCTTTAGTCAATGGATCAGCGGCATTATTCTTGGTGTCAACCCTCTACAATGATATGTCACCTCTGTTCACGATCTCCCAAATGAGGTGAAACTTTTTGAGCACATGTTTTGATCTCTTGTGTGACTGGGGCTCCTTAGCTTGCGTGATGGCCCCATTGTTGTCATAAAAAACATCAACTGGGTCTAGGATAGTAGGTACTACTCCCAACTCGGTGATGAATTTCTTGATCCAAACGACTTCCTTTGCAGCTTTGCACGCAGCTATGTACTCAGCTTCCGTTGTAGAGTCATAATGGTGGCCTGGTTTGAGGACCTCCAACTAATGGCACTGCCATTCAGGAGAAAAACATAACCAGACTGTGACTGGTTCTCATCCTCATTGGTCTCAAAGCTTGCATCAGTGTAACCTGACACTACCAGCTCATCTTGACCTTCATACACTAAGAAAGCATCCTCAGTCCGATTAAGGTACTTTAGGATTGCCTTGATAGCCTTCCAATGTTCCTCCCCGGACTGGTACCGGCTAGTCATACTTAGTGCAAACGCGACATCAGGCCTTGTATATAACATAAAGTACATGATAGATCCCATAGCAGATGCATAAGGGATCTTTTCCATGCTCTCCCAATCGTTCTTTGTTTTAGGACCATCTTTCTTATTCAGCTTCAACCCATCGTGCATAGGCAAGAATCCTTTCTTTGCCTTGTCCATGCTGAATCTTTTTAGAACCTTGTCAATGTACGTGGCATGACTTAGGCCTAGAAGCCAATTGGATCTATCTCTGGAGATCTTGATCCCTAAGATCGTCTTAGCTTCGCCTAAGTCCTTCATTGTGAAGCACCTACTCAACCACTGCTTAACCCCTTACAGTGTTGCTATGTCACCTCCAATGATAAGGATGTCATCAACATACAGCACTAAGAAGGTGGAAACACTCCCACTAACCATCTTATACACATAGGGCTAATCAGGATTATGTGTGAAGCCATATTCTGTAATAGCCTTATTGAATCTCTTATTCCATGACCTCGATGCTTGCTTCAATCCATAAATGGATCTTTGAAGCTTGCATACCCGGTTTAGATACTTTGGATCGATAAAACCCTCAGGTTGTGTCAAGTACACATCCTCGAGTAGCTTTCCATTAAGGAAAGCAGTCTTAACATCCATCTGTCATATCTCATAATCACACCATGCAGTTATAGCTAGTAGTATCCTAATTGATTTGAGCATAGCAACTGGTGAAAAGGTTTCATCATAGTCAATTCCTTGAACATGCCCGAATCCTTTTACCACCAATCACCCCTTGAAGGTGTTGTCGGCTTTTAATTTGAAACACCACTTGTAACCTATCACCTTTGCACCTGGAGGTGGATCCACCAAGTTCCATACTTGGTTATTGCACACAGATTGCATCTCAGCCTCCACGGCTTTGTGCCATTGATCTGAGTGTGGGCTTTCAATAGCCTCCTGATAAGTCTTAGGCTCCTCTTGGTCAACGACCATAAGGTGCCCTTCATCAGTCATGAGAAAACCATACCTCAATGGCTGATGACGTGTCCTACCAGACCTTCTAAGGTCCTGTGCAACTGGTTCTAGTTCCTCAATTTCTTCAGTAGTCAGATCGGTTCCTGAAGCATCCTTAGTAGTAGCTGCAGGAGTTTGTGAGTCTTAAACTTCTGAAAGTTCAACATTACTCCAATTGTCTCTCTTTGGATTTGGCGGGTTTTTGGGCCCAGGGCCTAGTTTTGAAATTTTAATTGGTTTTAAAATTCGTGTGTTTAAATTTATGTAATTTAAATGCGTGTTGGTTTCTTGAATGAAATTCTATTTTATTCATGTGATATTAATTTTGGAAATTAATATGGTTAATTGAAATTGGTTCGGGTAATTTTGGCACAATACTTGGACGGCTGAATTGGACCCATGGTTTCCCAATTCCAGTGGGAGCAGTTGGACTGCCTGGGCTGGAGGTCCAAAGCCCGTTAAGGGTTAGAACCATTGTGGGCCAAAATTGGCGATTTCTATATAATGGCTTGGACATAATTGAAATGGGCTTAAATCATGCATTATAACATGCTTTATAACATGCTTATGAATTATGTGTATTGGATGCATGTGGGTGATTAAATATTTTGTATGATTGGATGCTGTTGGGCCTTATTCAAGATGGGTTTGTATTTTCTTTTTGGGTAAATACGGCCTGCGCGTCGTTTTTCTTTTAATGTAATTTTATTTTATTCAATTATTATAAAATTTGTAAAAGAAGAAGCCCATGGAGTGGTGAGCCCAAGTGGAGGTGCAAGCCCAGAAGGACGAAGATGGAGGCCTACCTAATATTGTTTTCTAGTATAGGTTTACTAGAATAATATTAGAATGTAATAAAGGCCCCTAGCAATCCATTTTACTTATTTATTTAATTATGCTTTATATTTATATGCATGTATGAATGTATGATCCAACGGCATTTCACCCGCCTTATGTATGCAAGCCCTTGTTAATTGAATCTAAAAACCAAATGAAATTACTAAGTCGCTTAAAAGTGCTTCCCTCATTCAAAACCGGCTCGAAGTGGGAATAGGCCAGTTGTAGACCATGCGCCAACAAGCCCATCAAACCGAGAGTCCCTAGGTTAGGATTGGACGGCGTTCCTACCTCAATAGTTAGGGTATAGTTGTACCAGGCCCTCGTCTGGCTATATCTTAATGAAATATGGATCTCGGCCCATGAGCCCAACAACTCAGTTTAATTAATAACTTGATTCATTATTAATTTCATATGGGAATAACAAAGTAAAGTCCTTTATTAACTCTCTAAACGTTTTTCTGTGTAGAAACTCTAAATGGCAAACAACAATACTTTATCACTGCGATCGATTCTTGAAAGGGACAAGCTTTCCGGTCCTAACTTTTTGGACTGGTCTAGGAACTTGAGAATAGTTCTAAGACAGGAGTCCAAAGAGTATGTGCTGAAAAGGCCTGTACCAGCTGTGCCTCAAGGATGTAATCCACCGGCTGCCCAGCTGAAGGAATATGAGGTGCATGTCAAGGATAATAGGGATGTGACATGCCTAATGTTGGCCTGTATGGTCCCCGAACTACAAAAACAATTTATGGACCATCAAGCCTTTGCTATGATAATAACTCTAAACGAGATGTTTCAGGAGCAAGCTCGTTAGGAAAGGTACCTGACCAACAAGGCATTCTACTCCTGTAAGATGGGGGCTGGGACATCTATGAGCGCACACGTGCTCAAGATGAAGGGCTATTTGGACACTTTAGCCCGTCTCGGGTCACCCATCTCTCAGGAGTTGGTGGTGGACACAATCTTAGCATCCTTGCCTGATTCTTATGATCAGTTCATCCTAAACTACAACATGCAAGGGATGAACCGCATTGTCAGTGAGCTGCATGGGATGCTTAAGCTTACTGAGCAGTCAATCAAAAAGACTCCGTCGGTGCTGCTAGTCAACAAGGGGAACCCTCCTGTTGAAAAGGGTAAGGCCAAGGAAGAGGCCAAGTCCAAGGCCAAGAAGGCCAATGCCCAACCGAAGGCCCAGTAGAAGGCAGGTCCTGAGGATGTCTATTTTGGGTGTAGACAGGCGGGCCATTGGAAGAGATCGTGTCCCAAGCTGATGGGAGAGCAAAGAAGCGGCCAAGGTGCGTCCTCTTCAAGTATTTATGTTATAGACATTACCCTTACTGTTTCAACATCCTAGGTATTGGATACTAGATGTGGTTCTCACATTTGTTGCAATGCGCAGGGACTTAAGAACAGAAGGTCACTGGGGTCGGGAGAGGTGGACTTGGGGGTCGGGAATGGAGCAAAGGCTGCTACCATAGAGGTCGACAAATAACACCTTGTGATGCCTAGTGGATTGGTTTTAATTTTAAAACAATGTTATTTTGTACCTACCATGTGCAGGAATATTATTTCAGTTTGTATGTTGGATATTTCTGGATTTTATTTTACTATTTCTAATGGTAGAATTTCCATATCTAGAGAGGGATTATTTTATGGAGACGCTCTATTAAATAATGGCCTGTATATCCTGGACTTAAATGAAACCAATCATGTCTATAACATAAACAAAAAAAGGATTAAGCCCAACGAACTTAATCCTGTCTACCTATGGCATTCTCCTCTTGGCCACATAAACGAGAAGCGCATAGCTAGGCTTCACAAAGCTGGAGTCTTAGGGTCATTTGCCTTGGAGTCAATTGACACATGCGAATCATGTTTGCGAGGCAAGATGACTAAGGTGCCTTTTAGTAAGAAGGCTGAAAGGGCCAAAGGCTGAAAGGACCTAATACATTCAGATGTATGTGGACCCATAAGCGCAGCGACCAGAGTGGGCACCTGTATTTTGTCACGTTCACGGACAATTTCAGCAGATATGGCTATGTCTATCTGATGAAACACAAGTCTGAGACCCTTGATAGATTCAAGGAATTTAGGAACGAGGTACAGAACCAGCTAGGCAGAAATATCAAAACCCTTTGGTCGAACCGAGGTGGTGAGTATATGAGCTTAGAGTTTGACTTGTATTTGAGAGAGCATGGAATAGTTCTACAGCTCACTCCTCCCGGAACACCACAATGGAATGGGGTGTCTGAACGGAGGAATAGGATCCTGTTGGACATGGTCCGCTCAATGATGAGCCAAGCCTCTTTCCCAATTAGTTTCTGGGGACACGCCCTCGAGACAGCAGCTTTTATCTTAAATAATACTCCGACTAAGGCAGTGGAAAAGACCCCATATCAGATATGGACGGGTAGGGAGCCCAATGTGTCTTTCCTAAGGATTTGGGGATGCGAAGCACATGTCAAGAAATTGACTAGTGGAAAG
Source organism: Euphorbia tirucalli (assembly GCA_039660915.1). Taxonomy (NCBI): domain Eukaryota; kingdom Viridiplantae; phylum Streptophyta; class Magnoliopsida; order Malpighiales; family Euphorbiaceae; genus Euphorbia; species Euphorbia tirucalli. Next base: position 45,725,693 of record CM077638.1, on the reverse strand, counting down.
CTGGAGCCCAAAACCGATAAATTCTTGTTTGTGGGCTACCCTAGGGAAACCAAAGGGTATTACTTCTACAACCCCACCGAGAACAAGTTGTTCGTGGCAAGGAAGGGGGTCTTTCTAGAAAAGGAGTTCCTTTCCAAGAAAGACAGTGGGAGCAATGTTGAACTCAGGGAAGTTCAAGGTTCACAAGCTCCTGAAAAGGATAACTCGGAGGCCCAGGTGGAGCTTCCACAGGAGGAAGCACCGACCCAAGCCGCACAAGGACCTAGAAGGTCTGGTAGGGATCATCGGGAACTGGAGAGGTATGGTTTCCTCGTCACCGATGATCAAACTCTTCTCATTTGGGATGAGGAAGAACCCAAAACCTACCAGGAGGCTATAGCAAGCCCACAGTCTGCAAATTGGCACAAAGCCATGGAGGCAGAGATGCAATCCATGTACGATAACCAAGTTTGGAACTTAGTTGATCCACCTCCGGGTGCTATGGTAATAGGTTGCAAGTGGTGCTACAAGCTTAAGGCCGACAATACCTTCAAGGGGCGTCTGGTTGCGAAAGGTTTCAGACAAGTCTATGGAATAGACAATGATGAAACTTTCTCACCAGTAGCCATGCTCAAATCCATCAGGATCTTGCTAGCCATAGCCGCATGGTATGACTATGAATTCTGGCAAATGGATGTCAAAACCACTTTCCTTAATGGAAAGCTACTCGAGGATGTGTACATGACACAACCTAAGGGTTTTGTCAGTCCAGAGTATCCGGAAAGGGTGTGCAAGCTTCAAAGGTACATTTATGGACTGAAGCAAGCATCCCAAAGTTGGAATCTTAGATTCAATGAGGCTATAAAGGAATATGGCTTCATAAAGAATCAAGATAAGCCTTGTGTGTGTAAGAGGATAAGTGGGAGCATTGTCACATTTTTAGTACTTTATGTGGACGACATCCTACTTATTGGAAGCGACATACCTACACTGCAAGGGGTAAAGTAGTGGCTGAGTAAATGTTTCTCAATGAAGGACTTAGGCGAAGCTGAGATGATCCTAGGGATCAGGATCTATAGGAATAGATCAAATCGGCTTCTGGGCCTAAGTCAGGCCTCGTACATAGACAAAGTTCTTAAAAGGTTCAGCATGGACCGGGCTAAGAAAGGTTTCTTGCCAATGGGCCATGGGCTGAAACTTAGTAAGAAGCACTATCCTAAGACAAGGGAGGACAGGGAGAACATGAAATTGGTTCCATATGCTTCAACTATAGGATCAATTATGTACTCCATGTTATGTACAAGACCTGATGTCGCCTTTGCACTAAGTATGACGAGCCGGTACCAGCAGGATCCTGGGGATGATCACTGGAAAGCTGTTAAGGCAATCCTTAATCCTTAAGTACCTTAACAGGACTAAGGATAACTTCTTACTGTATGGTGGTCAAGAAATGCTATCAGTTACTGGGTACACTGATGCAAGCTTCCAGACTGACCAGGATGAGTACCAGTCGTAGTCTGGGTATGTATTTTTGCTAAATGGTGGTGTTGTAAGCTGAAGGAGCTCAAAGCAGCCAACCATCGCGGACTCTAAAACAGCAGCTGGGTAAATCACGGCTTGTGATGCAGCTAAGGAAGCTGTGTGGATGAAGAAGTTTGTCACTGAGTTAGGAGTAGTGCCAACTATCCAGGACCCAGTTGATATCTTCTGTGACAACAATGGGGCCGTGCACAAGATAAGGAGCCCCGGTCACACAAGAACACAAAGCACGTGCTCAGAAAGTTTCACCTCATACGAGAGATTGCGGAGAGAGGTGACATTGCATTGCACAGAGTGGACAACGAGGATAATGTCGTAGATCCATTGACCAAGGCGCTGGCCCAGCCCAAGCACGAGGGTCATACTAGATCTATAGGGATTAGGCCCATGCCTAGTTGGAACTAGTGCAAGTGGGAGATTGTTGGATATGCCCTAGTCCCGAGGCATTGGTCCTTGCATTTGTATCATACATTAATTGGATTCATGTATTATACTTATTTGTGTTATTAATAAAGGCATTAATTTATTTATTATATTAATCTTGTGCAATATATTAAATGAAGTATCCAATGGACATATCCATATCCATGATGACCAGTGTCATGCACTTGGTAGTAAGACCATGGATAGGGTAAATGATATGACCATAAATAGATCCGTAGTCTGTTCCAGTCATGGGAATGAATGGAACAAGAGACTATCATTAACCCGGTTGTATGGCTGTGTCTTACTGGTCATTGGACATGGAATGTCAACCAAGTTAATAGGTACATTCATAAGAGGCATGGTACTGGATAGATCCACTTAACGAGAAATCCACATGGTATAGTATGACAAGTGATTCTCGTGTAGTACTTGTATGGATCCTTTGACCTGACCATATGATGGTGTTGCATGTGAGGTCACATACTTAGGGATACGCCTAAAGGGCCTGTAATAGGGTGCCAAGTATGGGTGCTTTCGGGTATGTCATTTAGCATGGCAATGCTATGGATATGTAGAAGGGATTTGTCACTCAGTAGTCCACTGAGAAGATATCACCGGCCTCTTGATGAATGTGACTGATAAGAGTGTGGCCACACCCAAACAAGTTTGGAACTTGTTTGTGAGCTTCAGTACATTCGGGATCAAGTTAATGTCCAGACACAAAAAAGGGTGATCAATCCATGCCTATGTGTTGGACACTGATATCGATGACATAGGATATACAGGTTTAAGCTACAGGGTTCTGATATTAGTTAGACTGCCATCTCCATCTTAATTGGGGACTGTAGTGGCTTGCTAGAGCCCAACTCCAGTCTGTGGGCCAAATGCGAACATAAAGATGGGCCCACCGGATCGTACACATTGAGCGACTGAACACCGACTTAAGGAATCACACGTATGCTTGGAGTATACACTCTGGAGAGAGAGAGGTATACATATATTAATTATATTATAAAGATCAATTGGATTGATCCTAATAATAAAAATTAATATATTTAATTGGCTCTTCATAATTAATTGGATTAATTATGAGATTATTTCCTAGGTGGAAATATTCATATGTATAGGTTTACATATGATTTTATTTTGTGAAGATCTGATTTTAATTTGATGGATTAAATTAATTGCTCAAACTAATTTTAATTTAAATGTAAATGATATATTACTTGGTATAATATATTAAATACATAGGTATATTAAAGTTGGGCTTGAAATTAATTTAAACCAGATTAATTAAAGGGAAATTATCAAATTTACGTTGGATTTGGGCTTTTGTTTTTGGGCCTACCTTTTCTTATTCATTGAAATACATTATTTATTTATTTTTTTTTACTTTCTCGGGGTCACGCTTTTCTTTCATACGTTTTTCATTTCTGCATTCCATAACTTTTTGTATTCCACTTTTCTTCTTTGTTTTTTCGGGTTCTTCTTGCTGCTTTTTCTTCGATTCTTCTACTGCGTGATTTTTATTTGTTTTTTATACTTTCGGCGTTCATCATTTTCTTCTTGGTTCGTGTGGTTTGTTCGTGGGTTTGTTCATCTTTTTTTTTTGCGTTCGTTTAGGTTTTTTTTGCATGCGTTTGTTTGTTTTGTTTGTGTGTTTGTTTTGTGATTTTTGTAGTTTTGTTTGCAGTGTTATATTTTTCTAAAATGGTAAAGGGTACAAAGAACACTAGGTCGCAAAAGGGAAAAAATGTTAAGAAGCCTCTTACTGTTTTCAAGGGCAAATCCAGGGAGGATGTTGTTGCTGGAAAGTTTGTGGTAAGTTTTTTTGTTTCATTTATCCTGTATTTTTATAGTTTTTGTTTTTTTTCTGTTTTTTTATTTTTTGGGCTTACTGTAATACTGTAATAGTGTATTTTATAGTTTTTGTTTTTCTTTTCTATGTTTTTCAGGGTGTGTTTATTTTTCTGTTACTGTAATAGTGTATCTTATACCTTAGTGTATCCTATTATACATTAGTTATACTTATTTATACTTTATTTATACCTTAGTTATACATTAAGTTATACTTTAGTTATACAGTGTTTATACGTTAGTTATACCTTGATTATACGTTAATTATACCTTAAGATAAATTATTATTCCTTAAGATACACTTATTATAGACTTATTTATATTGTTTTTGCATTGTTTATACCTTATTTATACATTATTTATACCTTTTTTATACATTATTATAGTGATTATACCTTACTTATACGTTAATTATACCTTATTTATACATTAGTATGCACTATTATATTCATTATACATTTAGATAGAGTATTATATTGATTATACATGAGTTATACATTTTTATACCTCACTTATACCTTAAGATACATTATTAGAGTGATTATACCTTTGTTATACCTGAATTATACCTTTCTTATACTTTAAGATATATTGTTATAGTGACTATACCTTACTTATTGATTAATTATACCTTACTTATACATTAATATGCATTATTACAGTCATTATACATTAGTTATACCATATTTTTTGAGTAGTTATACATTGTTTATACTTTAGTTATACATTGTTTATACATTACTTGTACCTTAGTCTGCTGTTTTGTTTCTGACAGATTGGTTACACACTGATTACACTCTACTTATACATCATTATAGTGATTATATGTTAGTTATACCTTTGTTATACCTTAAGATTCAGTTCTGTAGTAATTATGCCTTAGTTATACCTTAGTTATACCTTAGTTATACCTTAAGATATGCTATTACAATGATTATATTTTTGATTTTAACTTTGTTATGTTTTTGTTATATTTTAACAGATACTATTACATTGTTTATACCTTAATTATACTTTGAGTTGTACTTTTTGAGTAATTATACCTTAGTTATATGTTAATTATACCTTTTAGATACACCATTACTTTGATTATACCTTCTTTACACCTTTTTTATACTTTAAGTTGCATTTTTTCAGTAATTATACCTTAGTTATACCTTAATTATACCTTAAGATGCACTTTTTCAGTAATTATACCTTAGTTATTTTTTAATTTCTAAGGTATAATGAGTGTATAACCAAGTTATACACTGATTATACCCTAGTTATACCTTAATTATACCTTTTTTATATACTATTACTTTGATTATACCTTTGTTATACCTTTTTTATCCCTTAAATTGCACTTTTTCAGTAATTATACCTTAGTTATTTTACCTTAGTTATTTTTTAATTACATTTTTCAGGTTGGGAGACCTATTTATAAGAAACGGGAGTATTGGGGAAGTCATCTTTCTGTTTTCTCTGATTACGATCTGCTCACATTCCTGAAATTAAACCTGCCTGATCGAGTAATTCGGATGTTTAAGGAAACCATTTTTGGTTACTTCTTGGATTTACCTATTCTATGGTTTACAAAGCAGCTCATACATTCTTTGCTGCTAAGGGAGATTTATCAGGAGGATGAAAATGATTCAATTATTGTTGAAGTAGCTGGCATTGAGCTGAGGTTTGGTGTGGAAGAGTTTTTGTTGATTTCTGGCTTGAAATCAACTGCTGATGATGATTTTGTAATGTGTTCCACTGGTGTGGGTTCTAGATTATTGTCCTCCTACTTTCCTAATAAGACTAAGGTGAAGAAGAAAGATATTGAAGAAGTCTTGAAGAAGGATTCTCATGTTTTTTATGATTATTGTGCTGAAGATTGCCTGAAGATTGCACTGATATATTTCATCAGCTTCTACCTAATGGGGATAGATTTTTCGAAATCTATTCCAAGTTCATATTTTGATGTGGTGGAGTCAGGTGACTACGTGAAGGCTGCATGGGGTTGTGAGTCTTTCGATGCAACCATATTTTCTTTAAAGAAAACTAGAATTTCTAGATTGAAGCCCAAGTCTTATCGGGTTGAGGGCTGTCCCATTTTTTTCCAGTTATGGTTCTATGAGGTTTGTCCTACATGCAGCGGACTAATTTGTGACAGAGTTATTAACTAGAAGGCTGCAAATTTTCTCCCTAGGGTTTTCAATTGGAGGACTTATGTTGAGGATTTTCAAAGGGAAAAGTTGGGCAAGTTTTTATTCAACAAGTCAGCCAAAAGCGTATGTTATTCCTCATTTATTCATTAATTATACTTTTTTATACATTTTTTATACTATTACAGTGATTATAACTTAGTTATACCTCAATTATACCTTAGTTATACCTTAGGATACACTATTACAGTGATTATACCTTAGTTATACCTCAATTATACCTTAGTTATACCTTAGGATACACTATTACAGTGATTATACCTTAGTTATACCTCAATTATACCTTAGTTATACCTTAGGATACAATATTACAGTGATTATACCTTAGTTATACCTCAATTATACCTCAGGATACACTATTACAGTGATCATACTTTAGTTATACCTTAAGATACACTATTACAATCATGATACTTTAGTTATACCTTAATTGTACTATAAGATTCACTAATTATACCTTTATTATACCTTAAGATACACTATTACTTTGATTATATCTTAATTATAGTTTGTTGTACTTTAGTTATTGTTTGTGATACACTAATTATACCTAAGTTATACCTTTTTTTCTTATTTTTTTTCAGTTGGGATTGAAGAATATATATGCTACGGATGAGGAGATTGAGGAGCTGTCTTTAGAGAATTTTTATACGAAAAGGAACTTCTCCTTACAAAATTTGGTTGAAATAGATGATAATCAAGTTGAGCCTCCTATGGAAGAAGTTGATACTGATGATAATCAAGTTGAGCCTGCTATGGAAGAAGCTAATGGTGTCCATGTACAGGTTGATGATGATAAGAATGATGTGGAAGTTGATGAGTTGAAAGGTTCTTCTTCTCAATCTCAAGCTTCTAGTCAAGGAGCTGTTCTATTTGAGATTGCATTGTTGAAGAAATATATGGAACAACAATTTGGATTAGTTATGCAGAAGTTGGATTATATGAGCAGCCGTGTTGATAAGCTGGTATTTCTATGTTTACTTATGATTTTATTCTTATATATATATATATATATATATATATATATATATATTTATATTTTTTAACTTTTGTGTTTTTATTTTTGTTTTTTAAAGGAAACCTCAAGGGACTTTGTGAATAAGGTTTCGTCTGATGGGGGTGATGAGGGCGATGATGATATGGATCATGAGGTTAGTAAATTGATCATCATGTATCTTACTATACATGAGTTATTTTTTTGGGATAAACTGATTATACCTTGGTTATACATTATGATACATTAATTATACTTTAAGTATACTTAGTTATGCCTTAATTATACCTTAAGATACACTATTACAGTGATTATACCTTAGTTATACCTTAATCATATTTTAAGATACTCTATTATACCTTAGTTATACATTGATTATACCTTAGTTATACCTTCATTATACCTTAATATACACTTATACCTTAGTTATACAGTCATTATACCTTAGATATACCTTAAGATACAATATTTCATGTATTATACCTTAGTTATACCTTGATTATACCTTAAGATACACTTATACCTTAGTTATACAGTCATTATACCTTAGATATACCTTAAGATACACTATTTCATGGATTATACCTTAGTTATACCTTAATTAATTATACCTTAAGATACACTTATACCTTAGTTATACAGTCATTATACCTTAGATATACCTTAAGATACACTATTTCATGGATTATGCCTTAGTTATACTTTAATTATACCTTAAGATACACTATTATACCTTAATTATACTTTAAGATACACTATTAGAATGATTATACCTTATGTATACCTTAATTATTCGTTAAGATACACTTTTATACCTTTCATTTATATATACATTTGTTTTGCTTTGCAGTATGTTAATAGTCAAGCACAGGAGGATAAGGATGAGAATATGGAGGATATGGAGGATAAGGGTGATGGAATGGATAATCAAGATAAGGAGGATGTTGGTATGGAAGGGGGTTTGAAGAATGATGGATTGGATTCTGAAGGGAAGGAGGATATTGTTGAAGGAAGTTTCAGTTTTGATGATGTGGTGCCAGAGAGGGTAATAGTTGTGTATAAACCTCCTATTGTTCCACCAATAACAATGAGGGATCCAGAGTTTGATTGCACAAGGTATTTCAACTTCGATGCTATCACTGCATTTGCTGATGAGGTTTTTTTTGTCTTTGGGTGATCAATTAGAGATCCCTGATGTTGCTAATAAGGAGAATGCTATTGAGGGGTGTGAGCAAGAAGGTGTTGCTGTTAATGAGGAGGGTTCTGTTGTTGGTAATGAAGTAGGTGCTGGAAAAGGAAATCTGGATTCTGACACAGAGCACTAAGCTGTTGTTGCTCTTGAAAAACTTAAACAAGCCGTATGTTTTTCGTATTTATGATTTTTGTATTTTTTGTACTTTGATTATATGCTGTATTATAATCTGATACATTATTCATTGTTATACACTTATTATTCATTGCTATACAATCTTTATACACTGCTTATACATTATTTTTTACACTGTTTATACATTGTTATACACTTCTTATACATTGTTATGCATCTATATATTGTTATGAATTATTTATACACTGTTTATACACTGTTTATACACTTCTTATACACTATTATACACTGTTTTTACACTTCTTATACACTGTTATACACTGTTTTTACACTTCTTATACACTGTTATACACTTCTTATACATTGTTATGCATTTATGAATAGTTTATACACTGTTTTTACACTGTTATACACTATTATACAATGTTTATACATTTTTATACACTTCTTATAATTTGTTATGCATTTATATGTTGTTATGAATAGTTTATACACTGTTTATACACTATTTATACAATGTTATACAATGTTATACACTGTTATACACTGTTTATACATTGCTTATTTGAATATAATGATTATATTTCTGACTTTACTTATTACATGTGATAGGGTATTGATTCTATGTGTTTCTTAGACTTTATTGATCCTGATATTTTGGATGAACTTGAAGTTGAGGGTTATGAGAGAGTATATTCTATCAAAGATGTGCGTATGTTTTTTTTTTTTTTTTGTTGTTGTTTTATTTATGCAGGTTTTTTTATTTTTCTTGTTGTTTTCTTTGTTTTTTCAGGATGATGATATTGTCGTTATTGAGGATGAAGTTGTGAAGAAGGGAATTTATAAAAGGAGGAGGAGAGTTGGTGGTGGTCGGGCGGTTTCTTCACCTTACACGACTAAATTTGGTTCTGATGAGAAGGTGTTGAAGGTTGTTACTGGATCATTTGTGTTGGATGATCTATGCGAGTTAGGCGAGTATCCTCGTGATGATCAACTGACTCGTGATTTCATCCGATTTATTAACAAGAATAAATATGCAGCTAAAAAGTAATTTTTTTTTATTTTTCTTCTGTTGTTTTCTTTTAAGTTTTTTTTTTATTTATGTTGTGTCATTTTTCTTTTCTTTTTTCCTCTTTTCTAGTTCAAGGAACAACTGGTATGCTCCCAAGAATAATCTGTTAAATCCTCCTTTGCGTTATGGTGTTGCTACAATCGATTCAAAGACTTTCTTCCTTGAATTGTATACTCCTGGCGAGTATTTAAGTAGTACTGTAAGTATTTTTGTCTCTTATACTTTAGTTATATTTCAGTTATACCTTACTTATACTTTAAGATATATTACTAGAGTGATTATACTTTAGTTATACATTAATTATACCTAAAAGATATACTATTATAGTGATTATACTTTATTTATACGTTAATTATACTTTAGTTATACGTTATTTTTACATTATGAGGGATTATTACATTGGTTATACATTATTTATACCTTAGGTATACAGTAAGATGCACTAGTATTATATATTATACAAGAATTATACATTTTTTATACGTTACTTATACATTTTTTGTATATTTGTTTATGATGCACTGATTATACAATTATTATAGTTTAGTTATACACTGATTATACCTTTGTTATACCTTTTGGTACAGTGATTATATATTAGTTATATCTCTAGTTTGTTATTTTTGTCATGTACATTGATTATACACAGTTTATACCTTAAACATACATTATACATAGTTTATACGTTGATTATACACAGTTTTTACCTTAATTATACATTGTATAATCACTGATTTATACTTATAAATGTTTTTTTTTTTTTTTGGTTAGGATATGGATGTAATCATGTATTATCTAAGGAAGAAGGGCAAATATTGTGATCGCATAACATATAACTTCACAACTACTGATTTGAGGTTTGATGCAAGTGTGAAGTATATGTTTGGACAAGTGGATCCTATTCTTGGGAGCGGTGGGATTTTTAATCAGTTAAGATATGATGATACCATCACCAGATTCATGATGGGTGCTGATTTATGGACCGGGAGGCCATGGTCTGATGTTGATGAAGTGTTGATGCCAATTCATGTTGGTCAAAATCATTGGGTTTTGGGAAGGTTTTGCTTGAGGTTGAGGAAGCTCTTCATATACGATTCCTATTTGGGTAGATGTAGTGCTGATTCAACTGCTAAAGGGGCTAATGAATATGCTGTAATTCTTCCATACTATCTGCATCATTGGTTAATTCTCAGTGACAGGGTTGGTCTTCTGGAATCTGATGTGTATAGTGTTGGGAATCCTTTACGTCCTCTCGCAGTGGAAATTGTCGAAGGTTTACCTCAGTCTGACAGGTGTGTTTTATTTATTTTTTGTTATATTTTCATTAAATGTTATTTGTTCTTTGTAATACAAGGATCATACATGAGTTATACTTGCTGATAAATTGATTATACCTTAGTTATACTTTCTGATTCATTAGTTATACATTAGTTATACTTCAGTTATACCTTTGTTATACCTTAGTTATGCATTGTGATACACTGTTTATAGCTTAGTTATACCCCAATTATACCTTAGTTATACCTTAAGATGCACTATTACAGTGATTATACCTTAGTTATACCTTAGTTTGACCTCAAGATGCACTATTACAGTGATTATACCTTAGTTATACCTTAAGATACATTATTACAGTGATTATGGCTTAGTTGTACGTCAATTATACCTTAGTAATTCCTTAAGATATGCTATTACAGTGATTATACCTTATTTATACCTCAATTATACCTTAGTTATACCTTAGGATACACTATTACAGTGATTATACCTTAGTTATACCTTAATTATACCTTAAGATACCTTATTACATTGATTATACATCACTTGTACTTAAATTATATTTTCAGATACAATATTGCAGTGTTTTTACCTTTTTTATATCGCAATTATACCTTAGTTTTACCTTAAGATATACTATTACAGTGATTATACCTTATTTATACCTCAATTATACCTTGATTATACCTTAAGATACACTATTACAGTGATTATGGATTAGTTGTACCTCAATTATACCTTAGATATACCTTAAGATACATTATTACAGTTGATTATACTTTAGTTATACCTTATGATACACTATTACAGTGTTTATACCTCAGACATACCTTAGTTACACTATTAGAGTGTTTATACATCAATTATACCTTAGTTATACCTCAAGTTACACTATTACAGTAATTATATATTATTTGTACCTCAATTATACCTTAGTTATACCTTAAGATACACTATTACAGTGATTATACCTTAGTTATACCTTAATTATACCTTAAGATACCTTATTACAGTGATTATACCTTAGTTATACATCACTTATACATTAATCATTTATATGGTTATTGATACCATGTTTATACCTTTTTTCTTTTTTCAGTGATTGTGGAGTTTTTGTGTTGAGCTTTGCTGACTATCTCATAGAGCAAAAGCCTTTCCCAGATCCATTTGATGTTAAAGCTCATCGGACAAGGTTGGCAGTTTCATTGTATAACTATGGAGTATTAAGGAATGAGAACGAAGAAGAAAGCGATAATGAATATGTTCGTCCAATAGATGTGTAAAGTATTTTTTTTTTCAAATACAGCATTTTTATTGAATGAAAAAATGCGAGTGTAAAGTTTTTTTATTCAATACAACAATCAGTTAAACCATTGTTTTGCTCCTCCACATGTTCTCTTGTTATGGCCTGGATTGCCACAAGTTCCACATTTTATTTTCATTTTTGTTTTTCTCTCCCAAGCTGCTCATAATCTTTGTTTCTTTGGTCTTCCTGCTTTTTGTTTTGCTTCTAGTGGATTGAGTTTCTGATCCCTTATATCTTGAGGTATGTCCCACATATCTTTTGAAGGCATTGGGTATATTGTTGCTACATAAGTTGCTAACATTTTCTATTTTGTGTAGTAAGGGGAGCAGTAATTATATGTGTTGAGGTGGAATTTCCTTATGTATGCAAGGGCATGTGGACATGGAAGCTCATCCATTTGGAATCTGTTGCAGGTACATGTCTTTTCTTTCATGTCAACTATGTAATCTATCCCATTTCTTGTGATTGTTACCAGATTACCTGTGGATGGTTTTACCTGCATTTTTTGCAATCAATATTATGTGTATGTAGTGTATATTGAATGTATAATAGAAGTGATCAATTGTGAATTTGAACCTACATTTTCAATGCTGGTATGTAGTTTGCTTGCAGTACTTGTTCTTGCCATTGTGTGAGTATTGTCATCGTTGCCTGTGCAATGCTTCTGTTTTTGTAGAAGAGATCTTGTAGCATCCTCCGTAAGTACTCCACTAGAGTCGTTATTGGTAGGTTTTTTGCTGCTTTGTTGAGAGAGTTTATTAATTCTGCAATGTTTGATGTCAATATGTTGTATCTGTTGTTTGTTGAGTGTACTCTACTCCATTTGTCATACCCAACGTCTTGAAGGTACGCTGGGATTTTTTTGTTGATATTTTCCAGTTCAGTCATGTATTTATTGAAATCCTCTATCGTGTATGCTCTTGTTGCTTTATTGAAGTACTTCTTCATGTCTTTTGTGTTGTTTTGTATCTGAGTTAGAGGTTTTGCAGCAGATGGAATGCACAGACACAATGTGGAACATCTGGTAGCACTGTTTTTGAATCTTTTTCTATGCTCTCATGTTTGTCTGAAACTATAACCATTTCTTGTCTCTGTCCATAAGCGTTTTTGAATTATTTGAAAAACCATTCCCATGATTCATCATTTTCTCCATCAACTACTGCAAAGGCCAGCGGGAAGATCATCTCTACATTTGTCAGTTTGTTGCATATTAGTATAATATTTTTGTTTATTATTTTATACCATAATTATATTTGCAGTTGAATTACACTATTACAGTGATTATACCTTAGTTATATCTTAGTTATACCTCAGGATACACTATTACAGTGATTATACCTTAGTTATACCGCAATTATACCTTAGTTATACCTTAAGATACACTATTACAATCATTATACTTTAGTTATACCTTAATTATACTATAAGATTCACTAATTATACCTTCATTATACCTTAATTATACCTTAATTATACCTTAATTATACTATAAGATTCACTAATTATACCTTCATTATACCTTAATTATACTATAAGATTCACTAATTATACCTTTATTATACATTTATTATACCTTAAGATTCACTGTAACAGTGATTATACATTACCTACATTAATTATACATTATTTATACATTAAGATATTCTATTATATTGGTTATACGTTAATTATACCTTAGTTATACTATAAGATTCACTAATTATACCTTTATTATACCTTAAGATTCATTGTAACAGTAATTATACATTATTTATACATTACATTAATTATTTACCTGAAGCATCTTGTGTGCAGGCTGAGATGAGCGTTCCATTGTAACATGTTCTGAGGAATGTGGCATCAACCAGAACAACTGGTTTGCAATGTTTCCATCCTTCTATTGAAGCTTACATTGCTACAAATAGGTACAGAAATCTGTTTTCTTTTGTTTCCAGACTGATTTTTGTTCCTGGGTTTGTTTTTTTGTAGCATATAGAGGTAGCTTGGTAGCATGTTGTATGATTCAGATGGTGAACCTCTGATTATTTTGAGTGCTTCTTCTTTTGAATGCCAGGCTTTTTGGTAATTGATTTCTGCCCCTATGTGTTCTTTCATGTCATATACTATATCTTTTGCTGTGTATATTCTTTTCAGTCTGATGTATTTGTTCTTGATGATGCTTGCTATAAGTGCCTTTGTTGCCTGTCTTTTATCACCATTCTTGTCATCAATGTTGCATGTGTGCTTTTCATCATACTTTCTTATTATGAATCTTTCTGTATTTTTTTTCCTTAATGCGCTGAATCTCCATGTACACTGTTCATAAATGCACTGCAGGAAGTACTGTTTTGGACAGGATTTTTTAACCTTGAATTGGAAATTTTTTCTTATTGCATAGAGACTAATTGCTTCTTTGAGTGTTTTTTTGTTTGTATAGATTTGTCCAGCTTGTATGTAGTCAACATTGGCATCTGTTATTTCATTGTCTTCTTCTCCTCCTATAATTGTGTTTGTTTGTTTTGCGCTGTATATTTCTTCTATTGTTCTGTCTGCTATGTTTCTTATGTAAGCTACATGGTCATCTTCTTCATCTTTTGCTTCTGTCTTGTACTGGTTGTACTCTAGTTGGTACACAGATTCTTCCATGTTACTGTTGTGATCCTTTTCTTCACTTCCTATAATATATACACACAGACACACACCTGTTACATATCAGGTTATACATAGATTATACCTTATTTATACATTGTGATAAACAGATGTGATACCTTACTTATACATTGTGATATTTTTCGTACGACTTACTTATACATTACTTATACTTGAATTATGCATTAGTTATACCTGAATTATACCTTAGTTATACCTGAGTTATACATTAGTTATACCCTAAGATACACTGTTATTGTGATTATACCTAAGTTATACATTCAGATACACTATTTTCACTGATTATACCTTAGTTATACCTGATTTATACCTTAGTTATACTGAGTTATACATTAGTTATACCTTAAGATACACTGTTAGACCTGATTTATACCTCAGTTATACCTTAAGATACAATGTTATTGTGATTATACCTAAGTTATACATTCAGATACACTATTTTCACTGATCATACCTTAGTTATACCTGATTTATACATTAGTTATACTGAGTTATACATTAGTTATACCTTACGATACACTATTATACCTGATTTATACCTTAGTTATACCCTAAGATACAATGTTATTGTGATTATACCTTAGAAATACTTTCTGATACATTAAGTATACCTTAGTTATACATTGATTATACACTTTTTTCACTGATTATACCTCAGTTATACTGAGTTATACATTAGTTATACCCTAAGATACACTGTTATTGTGATTATACCTAAGTTATACATTCAGATACATTATTTTCACTGATTATACCTTATTTATACCTGATTTATACCTTAGTTATATTGAATTATACATTAGTTATACCTTAAGATATATTGTTATTATGATTATACCTTAGTTATACTCTCTGATAAATTAATTATACCTTTGTTATACATTGATTATACACTTTTTTCACTGATTATACCTTAATTATACTTGAATTATACCTTAGTTATATTGAGTTATACTGAATTATACCTTAGTTATACTGAGATGTTGTGATGATTTTACCTTGTTCATCTTCTATTTCTCTCTGAATTGTTGTTATGCATAGTGGATACTGCATTAGGATATTGCTTGCACTCTTTAGCTGTAAATAGAATCTAATGGACATGTCGTTCATTATATCCATTGGCGGATATCCTTCTATTACTTGGAATTGGATCTTTAAATCTTCTTTTTGTTGATCGATCTTGATGTTTGCTTTGATAGTTTGGTTGAAGTCATTGAATGTTGATGTTTTTGGTATTAGGATTCCACTTACTTTGTAATTGATGAATCTGTAATCTTCAGTCCAAGTTCCATTATGATGGAGTAGAATTGCGATTTCTTGCATATCTCTGTGATCGATTGAATTGCTATGTTTCTTTTTGCAGTGATCGATTGTTTTGCAGTGATCGATTGAATTGCTAGGAGAGATCGATCCAGTTGTGCGATCCTGATTTTTACATTTCTGATCGATGTTGATGTGTTGCAATTCTTGGCGAAACTGATCTGCGATTCTTGGCGAAATTGATTTGCGATTCTTGGCGTTTGAGAGTTTTTTGTGTTTGGGAGGTTTTTGAGAAGGTACGTATTTTAGAGATTTTGGTTTTTGTTTTTGTGATTTATTGTTACATATTCACGTAAAACAGGAATGTCCTGTTTTAGGTATTTTTGAAATTTTGAAAAGTTTTTAAAGTATTTATGCAAACTTTTCCTTTATAGGTAAAAAAGTTAGATGGTATCAAAAGGTAAGTATTTATGTAAAAACCCCTTAATTAAAATAAGATTGGGCCTGAATTAAAAGAAGGAAGCCCACACAAAATGAATGAGCCAAGCTGGGCCTTAATTCCCTTAGGGAATTCGGCCAACCTAGGGGTTTTAACCCTAGGAGAATTTCGGCCAACACATGAAAAAAAAACAAGGATAGCCGAAATTTACCAATCCTCCTCTCCATAGTTCGTGTTTTCCGACGCTAGCACGGGTGGTGTTCGTTAGGCATTTATGTACGTGAACGAGGAGGGATTCTATATTGATTCCTGCAGTCTGCATCCATCTCTGAAAGAGATATTCTGGGTAAGAGAATTATCTCTTTCTATTAAATTTTGTTTTTCCAATTTCCATTTCAATTGCTCCTAGCCACGGATTTAAGGAAATCATCGCGCTCTTCCATTTGACAGATTTCGACTCGAGTTTGCCACTTGTCAATTTCTTAACATGTACATCACAGCCTCAAATCTTCAAGAAGGAAACATTGGGCTTTCGACCCTTCCATAGTTCATATGGTGTTCCCTCAACTGCCTTGCTTGGTGTATTATTAAGAATGTAAGCAGCTGTCTCTAAAGCATATTCCCAAAAGGAGACAGGGAGTGTAGCATGACTCATCATCGAGCGGACCATGTCTAAGAAGGTCCTATTCCTCCTTTCTGACACTCCATTCCACTGAAGTGTACCAGGAGGAGTGAGTTGGGATACAATCCCACACTCTCTCAAAAATGAGTCAAACTCTTGGCTCAAATATTCACCCCCTCGGTTAGACCAAAGTGCTTCTATTTTGTTGCCAAGTTGGTTTTCTACTTCGTTCTTAAAGTCCTTGAACCTTTGAAGAGTCTTAGACTTATGCTTCATCAGACACACATAACCGTATCTCCTGAAGTCATCCGTAAAGGTGATGAAGTACAGAAAACTGGATCTAGCACTAGTGCTCATTGGGCCACATACATCGGAATTCTACCATGTCCAATATTAAATACAAAACCAGAAATATCCAACAAAGAAACAGAAATAATGTTCCTACGCATCACAGGTACAAAATAACAGTTTCTTAGTTCTAAAACAAGTCCATTAGGCATCTCTAAGAAATAATCTCCGATCTCTATGGCCTAAACCCGAGCACCATTTTCGACTCAAAGATCTACTTCTCCAGATCCTAGTAATCTCCTATTTCTTAGACCCTAGACATTTGAATAAGAGATCCACATCCAGTGTACAAGACCCAAGATGTAGAATTAGCCAGATTAATCTCAACAACATAAATACCTGAAGCAGCAGGTTCGCCCTTCAGTTGCTCCTTTAGCTTCGGACACGGGCTCTTCCAGTGGCCCTTCTCATGACACTCGTGGTAGACATCATTAGGAGAAGCAACCCTTGCTTTTGTTCGGGCCACCACCTTTTTGCCCTTAGCCTTTGGCATTGGCCTTAGATTTGGTCTTTCCTCTAGTAATGGGGGTATTGCCCTTGTTCACCAGCAATACTTTAGGAGTCTTCTTAAGAGACTGCTCAGTAAGCTTGAGCATGCCATGCAGCTCAACAACCGATTTATCCAACCCTTGCATATGGTAGTTCATGATAAACTGGTTGTAAGACTTAGGAAGTGACCCAAGAATAATGTCTGCTGCTAAGTCCTGCGGAACTAGCAAGTCGAGGTGGGCAAGTGTATCAATACACCCCTTCAACTTTAGCACATGAGTGCTAACAGAAGTCCCGGCTGCCATTGCAGTCGTGCAAAGTGCCCTAGTTGTCAGGTAACATTCCTAACGAGCCTGATCTTGGAATATCTTTTTAAGATGATCCATCATCTCATAAGCATGCTCGTCCATGAACTGCTTCTGAAGATCAGAAGCCATGGTACCCGGCATTGGGCACGAGATATCTCGATCATCCCTCGCATGCCAATCGTACTTCTCCACCATCGCCGTGGTGATGCCTCGACCTGTGGGTGGGCCAACTGGTAAAGGAGCATTCAGTACATACTCCTTGGACTCATGTCTATGAACTATTTGTAAGTTCCTAGCCCAGTCCAGGAAGTTAGTCCCCGAAAGCTTCTCCTTCTCCAAGAGTGACCTAAGTGAGAGTGAGTTGTTATTTGTTGCAGCCATTTAAATTACTTAAGTGAAAATGGGAATAATCTACACGGAAGAAATCATTACTTGAGTTAGAAATAAAGGACTTCTGCCAATTCAAATTAATAATCCGATTTTAATTTGTTCATTGGTGATGTTAATTGGTTGACTTGACCAAGATCCATAACATAACAATAACTGGCCGAACTAGGGCTGGCTAACCAACCATTGATTCATTTGGTAGGACAACCTATCTAATCCTTTCATGAAGGACTCTTTGTTTGATGGGCTTATTAACACTTTACCCATTTGTGATTAGGGTCCGCTCTGAGCTAATGCTACCCATGTTGAGTCAAACCACCCTTTACATGTTAATCATACCAAGTATCCTTACCCTCGATGGCCCACCAAATACTACAATGTATCCAGCTAGGGCATGGTGCACATTGCAGCATCAATGGGAGGAAGAGGTGTGAATGTGGGAAGCACTTTTAATCGACTCAATATTTTAATTTCCGGATTAAAATTAAGTGATACGCCTTAGCATGCAAAAACGCGGGTAATAATTCGGTAATCCATACATCCATATTCTATGACAAATGTAATAGCATACTTAATTTAAAATAAATGAGATCCTATGGGCCTTTAATTACAACCTAATGAAAAACTAGATATCCTATATAATTCTTCATGGGCCAGACTGCAATCCTTCTTGGGCTCCCACCATGGGCTTGCTCCATCTGGGCCTTCCTCCATACTTGATGCAATTACAACAATTTTATTTTAATTAAAATATATTCTAAAATTACATCAAAATAAAAGAAATGGCACACAGGCCATATTTCCCAAAATCAAATTACAACTGATAATAATTTTGGGCCCATAGAACTCAACATCACATTTTAAACAAAGTACCTGTCGTGCACATACATACTAATATGATGCGTGATCATGGCATTCTAGATTATAAATATAAATGTTAAGCCGAGTTACTTAGAGTGAAATCGCCAATTTTAATAAATGTGACAAAGGCCCGTAAAGGCCAATGGATAACATCCATTAACTCAAAATTGACAAATTTGCTCCCACTTGAATTTGGGTTGCCACAAATTTAAAATTTAGCCCTCCTAGTTTTAACCAGTGTCACGGTTTATTGGGCCAATTTGACAAAGTCCATATTCAATGTAATATGCAAACAATTAAATTAAATATGCATGCCAACAAAATAAATAATTTAAATATAAATTAATTTAAAACAAAACATTTTAATTAAATTTGCATTATGAGCCCGCGATAAAAAAAAATACCCGCAAAATCCAAAATCAGAATCGAACCCGGCGCACGACACTGCTGTCTTGGTGGGCCAGCAGTGCTGCTGTGCGGCAGCCTGCAGCGGCTTCCTGTGGGCAGCAACAGCTGATTGATGGAATCGCAATTGCGATTCCATCTTTTGCCCAAAACAAAATAAACATATATTTATATTTTTATAGTTAATATATTTTTATTTTAGTTTTTTTATTAATATATAGGCCATTGTTTAGTAGAGCTTCTCAATAAAATAATCTCTCTCTAGATAAACCAATTCTATCATTACAAGTAGTAAAATTGAATCAAGAAATATCCAAAACTGAAATAGAAATAATTGTTGGGATTCGTCATCGGAAAAATAACGTGCGCAGCGGAAATTACACCGTTAAATTCTTTCTAGAATCCACCTATGGTGTCCGATTACCATTGATTGGAATAAAATTAATTTGAATCAAGAGAGATTCACTCACCAAATTTGTCTCTTTTAGAGACTGCTGCAGAATCAAATTTTTAAGTGGAAATGATCTCCACACTCCGGAGCATGACCAACTATCGAGCGAGAACCAGTGCTAGCCGAAGAAGCGGAAAGAATGGAAAATTATTGCCGTAAATTGTGGCTGTTTTGGGGCTGAAATTTTCAGCAAATAAAATAGGGTTAGGGTTAGGTTTTCTTCCTTAAGGGTGTCCTTATATAGACACCTTGTCTGATTAGGTTGTAATTAGGTTAATTAAACCCAAGCCCACTAGGATTATAATTATATAAATAAACATTAATTAAAAAGTATATACTATGTAATTTAATTCCATTTGGCTAAATTTAATTATCTCTAAATAAAATTAAATCACACTTAAGTAAATACAATACATGTGTTTAATTTTCCTACTTACGAAAATTATTTAATTAATTATTTACTTTATGTAATTCAATTAAATGATAAATTAATTAATTACATTATATAAACTTATTAATTAAATTAAATCAACCCAATGTTAATTAATTACCTTGACACCGAATGTCAACTAATTAATTAACGCATTCCTTCCAATGTACATTACATGTACAAATTCTATAAGTTCCGACTCAGTTGATCTATGTGCACAATCCTAAGGGTCTGTCTTTATGTCAGCAGTAGGCCCAAGGCCCACAGACTGCAAGTGGTTCTAGCAAACCATTACAGCCCTTAATTAAGACAGAGATGCAGTAGTCTATTGAAGATACTGACCTAGTAGTAATCTCACAGTGTCCTTTGCCAAACGATATCGATCTGAATAAACAAGAGGCATGGTGTCCGTCATCCTCTTCTGCTGTTAATTATATTTCTTGATCTTGAGTTGACTAATTAACCAAATAAGCAACCAACTTACTTGGGTATGGCCATACACTTATCAGTCTCACTCATCAAGTGGCCAGTGATATCATCTCAGTGTTACCCGAGTGGCAATTCCATCACTTCATGATCAATATCAATATGTTTACCGGTGCACCTAATCATACTTGTATTTAGCATCCTTTTACAGACTTGTTAGGTGTATGTCAAAGTGAACTGGATTTCATATTGATGCTATAGTGAAATCTGGTCTCAGGACAAAAGAGACCTACACAAAAAATTCCTATGACGCGATAACCATATGGCTTTCTTGTGCGGATCAATCCAGTCCCATGTCAATGACATTTACCTATATTCATGACTGGCTATACAAGTACTATGGCTAGTTCAGAACTGCCATACATTCATCAACTATACAAGTCTGTGGTTCTATTCGTTCCCATAATTAGAATAGACCTGGGATAGGTTTATAATCATCAATCAATGGATACTCTACTCATATTATAGCACAAGATATAAATGAAATAGATTAATTGCCTTTATTAATGTGACACAAATAATGTATTCATAAAATGAGTCTTAACGGGTGATACAAAAAACAAGAATCTATTACCCTAAGAACTAGGTCACACCAACAATCTCCCACTTGCACTAGTTCCAAGTGGGCATTACCCTAATTCCTATAGATCCGGTATGACAGTCATGCATTGCCTGTGGCAGTCCTTTGGTCAATGGATCAGTGACATTATTCTTGGTGTCAACGCTCTGCAATGATATGTCACCTCTGTTCATGATCTCCCGAATGAGGTGAAACTTTCTGAGCATGTGTTTGGATCTCTTGTGTGACCGAGGCTCCTTAGGTAATGCGATGGCCCCGTTGTATTCATAGAAAACATCAACTAGGTCTAGGATGGTGGGTACTACTCCCAACTCAGTTATGAACTTCTTGATCCAAACGGCTTCGTTTGCAGCTTCGCATGCAGCTATGTACTTAGCTTCAGTTGTAGAGTCAACAATGGTGGCCAGCTTAGAGGAACTCCAACTAATGGCACCGCCATTTAAGAGAAAAACATGACCAGATTGTGACTGGTTCTCATCCTCATTGGTCTTAAAGCTTGCATCAGTGTAACCTAATAGTACCAGCTCATCTTGACCTCTATGCACTAAGAAAAGCCTCCTTATCCCAGTTAAGGTACTTCAGGATTGCCTTGACAGCCTTCCAGTGTTCCTCCTCGTGGTCCGACTAGTACCAGTTAGTCATACTTAGTGTAAACGCGACATCAGGCCTCGTACATAACATGGAGTACATGATAGATCCTACACCAGATGCATAAGGGATCTTTTCCATGTTCTCCCGGTCCTTCTTTGTTTTAGGACCATCTTTCTTACTCAGCTTCAACCCATGGTGCATAGGCAAGAATCCTTTCTTTGCCTTGTCCATGATGAATCTTTTCAGAACTTCGTCAATGTACGTGGCCTGACTTAGGCCTAGAAGCTTATTGGATCTATCTCTGTAGATCCTGATCCCTAAGATCATCATAGCTTCGCCTAATTCCTTCATTACGAAGCACCTACTGAACCACTTCTTAACCCCTTGTAGTGTTGGTATGTCGCCTCCAATGATAAGGATGTCATCAATATACAACACTAGGAAGGTGGAAACACTCCTACTAACCTTCTTATACACACATGGCTCATCAAGATTCTGTGTGAAACCATATTCTGTAATGGCCTCATTGAATCTCTAATTCCATGACCTCAATGCTTGCTTCAATCCATAAATGGATCTTTGAAGCTTGCATACTCGGTTTGAATACTTTCGATTGATAAAACCCTCAGGTTGCGT
This sequence comes from Euphorbia tirucalli, assembly GCA_039660915.1. Classification (NCBI taxonomy): domain Eukaryota; kingdom Viridiplantae; phylum Streptophyta; class Magnoliopsida; order Malpighiales; family Euphorbiaceae; genus Euphorbia; species Euphorbia tirucalli. The sequence goes on along the minus strand of CM077638.1, from coordinate 45,702,778 downwards.
CATGTACACATCCTCGAGTAGTTTTCAATTAAGGAAAGTGGTCTTAACATCCATCTGCCATATCTCATAATCGTACCATGCAGCTATCGCTGACGATACTCCAGTGCATCCTGCCAGGGCAAGGTTTACAACTTGCCTATCCCCACTTCGAGCTGGTTTTGAATGAGGGAAGTACTTTTAAGCAACTTAGTAATTTCCATTTGGTTATTAGATTTATTTAATAACGGCTTACATACATAAGGAGGGTGAAATATGCTATTGGATCATACATTCACACATGCAAATAAATATAAAGCATAAAATAAATAAGTAAAATGGACTGCTATGGGCCTATAGTACATCCTAATATTTTTCTAGTAAACCTATACTAGAATCCAATATCAGGTGGGCCTCCATCTCCTTCCTTCTGGGCTTGCACCTCAACTTGGGCTCACCACTCCATGGGCGTCTTCTTTTACAAATTTTATAATAAGCAGATAAAATAAAATTACATTAAAAAAAGAAAACGATACGCAGGCTGTATTTACTCAAAAAGAAAATACAACCCATCTTGAATAAAGGCCCAATAGCATCCAATCATACAAATATTTAATCACCCATATGCATCCAATACATATAATTTATAAGCATGTTATAATGCATGATTTAAGCCCATTTCAATTATGTACAAGCCATTATTTTGAAATCGCCATTTTTTGGCCCACCATGGTTCTAACCCTTAACGGACTTTGGCCTCCAGCCCAGGCAGTCCAACTACTCCCACTGGAATTGGGAAACCATGGGTCCATTTTAGCCATCCAAGTAATTGTGCCAAAATTACCCGAACCAATTTCAATTAACCATATTAATTTCCAAAATTAATATCACATGAATAAAATTAAATTTCATTCAAGAAACCATGCGCATTTAAATTGCAAAAATTTAAACACATGAATTTTAAAACCAATTAAAATTTCAAAACTGGGCCCCGGGCCCAAAACCAGCCAAATCCAAAAACACCGGGCCTGGCCCGCTGCGGTTAGGGCAACCTAGTTGCCCTAGCTGCAGCCGCCACTGCTAGGGGCAACAGCTGCGCTGCCGCCTAGCGGCAGCCCACTGCCCAGCAGAACTAGCTGCTGGAACCAGCGGCAGCAGCAGGCAGCCGCTGTTCCCGCCGCCAGCAGCCCTGCACGCCGGGAACAGCGTAATTTTTTTTTTATAAAATCAGAAAATAAAAAATTGCATCCAAACCAAGAAATTCACCAAGAATCTCAAACATACAATAAAATTAAATAAACATAAACCTATATGCAAATTCAATTTCTATTGTATAAAATCAAAGGGGAAAAATCATAAACCCCAATCCAAGAACCCTAAGAAAAAAGCTCCAATTTTAAACCAAGAGATTCAACCAATTTCCACGGATCAAAAGCCTGCTCTGATACCACTGTTGGGATTTTCACCGGAAATCGCCCGATTAAAGCGGAAGAACGCGATGATTTCCTCAAATCCGTGTCCAGGAGCAATTGAGATAGAAATTGTAAAAACAAAATTTAATAACAAGAGATCAATCTCTTACCCGGATTATCTCTTTAAGAGATGGATACATACTGCAGGAATCAAGGTAGAAACCCTCCTCGTTCATGTACACGAACGCCTAACGAACACCACCCGTGCTAGCGTAGGAAAAACACGAACAATGGAGAAGAGCAAGGCGAGAATTCGGCTAGTGTGGCTTGGTGCATCCTTAGCCGAAATACCTAGTGTTGTTTTAACCTTAGGTGGCCGAAATTCTCCTTAAGAATTTCGGCCCAATTGGCTCACCATGTGTGGGCTTTCCTTCTTTCATTTTAAGCCCAAATCAATTTTAATTTTTCTGGTTTAAATTAATTTCAAGCCCAACTTTAATTTGTACATGTATATAATATATTACACCATGTAACATATTATTTACATTTAATTAAAATTGGTTTGACTAATTAATTTAATCCATGAAATTAAAATCAGATCTTCACAAAATAAATTCATATGTAAACCCATACATATGAATATTTCCACCCAAGAAATAATCTCATAATTAATCCAATTAATTATGAGAAAGCAAATCAAATATTAATTTTATTATCATGATCAATCCAATTGATCTATATAATATAATTAATATAATCCTCTCTCTCCAGAGTGTATACTCCAAGTATACATGTGATTCCTTAAGTCAGTGTTCAGTTGCTCAATGTGTACGATCCCGTGGGGCCATCTTTATGTTGGCAGTGGGCCTTTGGCCCACAGACTGCAGTTGGGCTCTAGCAAGCCACTGCAGCCCCCAATTAAGATGGAGATGGCAGTCCAACTGTAATCATAACCCTGTAGTTTGAACTCGTATATCCCATGTCATTGATATCGGTGTCCAACACAAAGGCATGGATTGATCACTCTCTTTTGTGTCCGGACATTTACTTGATCCCGAATGTACTGAAGCTCACAAACAAGTTCCAACTTGTTTGGGTGTGGTCACACTCTTATCAGTCACATTCATCAAGAGGCCGGTGATATTATCTCAGTGGACTACTGAGTGACAAATCCCTTCTGCATATCCATAGCATTGCCATGCTAAGTGACATACCCGAAAGCATCCATACTTGGCACCCTATTACAGGCCCTTTAGGCGTACCCCTAAGTATGTGACCTCACATGCGATACCATCATATGGTCAGGTCAAAGGATCCGTACAAGTACTACACGAGAATCACTTGCGATACTATACCATGTGGATTTTTCGTTTAATGGATCTATCCAGTACCATGCCTTTTTTACATGTACCCATTAACTTGGTTGACACCCAAGTCCAATGACCGGTAAGACACCGCCATACAACCAGGTTAATGATAGTCTCTAGTCCCATTCATTCCTATAACTGGAACAGACTATGGATCTTTTTATGGTCATATCGTTTATCATATCCATGGTCTTACTGACAAGTGCATGATACTTGTCACATGGATATGGATATGTCCATTGGATACTTCATTTAAGATATTGCACAAGCTATATATAATAAATGAATTAATGCCTTTATTAATAACACAAAATTAATATAACACATAAATCCAATAAATGTATAATATAAATACAAGGTCCAATGTCTCGGAACTAGGGCATATCCACACTTAACACATGTAGGATGGCTACGGGGACATCTATAAGAACCCACATGCTCAAGATGAAGGGCTACATCGACACATTGGCCCGTCTCGGCACGCTAGATTGTGACTAGATTCCTCTAGTCAAGGTTGGACGCATATGATTTTTCATACGAACATCAATTCGACACTCTTTTAAGCACCTGAGGGTTGTTACTAGATTCTGCTAGTCAAGGTTGGACCCGTATGATTTTTCATACGGACAGAAATTCGGTATTGTTTTAAGCTCCTAAGGGTTGTGACTAGATTTTGCTATTCAAGGTTGAACGCGTATAATTTTTCATGCGGACAGCAATTCAGCACTCTTTTGAGCACAAAAGGGTTGTGACTAGATTTCGTTAGTCAAGGTTGGACGTATATGATTTTTCATATGGGTAGCAATTTGACACTCTTTTGAGCACTTAAGGGTTGTTACTAGATTTCGCTAGTCAAGGTTGGACACGTATGATTTTTCATATGGATAGCAATTCAGCACTCTTTTGAGCACCTAAAGGTTGTTCTAGAAAGCTCTAGTGTCGCAAAGAGTCAATACTTATGGAGTATAAAAAAAGATTAAGCTTAGAACAAACTAGGAGTTTAGGTGTGTGTGAGTGTATACACAGACAGATTTTTCGGCACTCTTGGAGAACCTAAAGGATGTCTTTTATAGACAAGTGAGTGTGTGGATTTCTTTTAATAACCATGCGGTTAAAGAAGAATTAGAGTCATATCTAGGGGTTGCCTAAAGATGACCCGAGACAGGTTGATCAACACATGTCAATTTATGCATGAACGACACACGATTATGGCTCCATTAATAATTGTTAGTGTAGATGTCAAATGAAATCATGTATATTGAGGTTGTAAGTACACATGAAGAATAATATGCATGGCTGGACCAAATGGTATGTGGAGTCGTATAATATATGCATGAAAGCATGATCATAATGATATGGTGCGAAAAATGAATCACATAGCATGTAACATGCAATCGTAAATTCCCAACCTTATTCCTTCACATGGTCAAAAAGTCGATATTCTAATCGAGTACTATGCGGGGTTCTCTTTAATCATCAACGGGGGATGATAAAAGCAAAACTAAACATGCATCACATATATCGTTTTGGTATCCTAATGGAAATCACTACAGCTATTTACATTAGTTTGGTCAAAGTTCGGGATAATATCAAGGTTCCTATAGCAAAGTATACTCCTCACTTCTCTCTACTCAAGGATGCAAACGAAGGGGTTCGTACAAGGCTATATGTGGTATCTCATACTCATACCCGATGTTTAATCAATTTTAGTATTGTAGGAGCTTGGGTCGAGGTGTTTTTCATTGTGGTTCAATCCGACTACTTTAAAGCAATTCGGCCCGTGAAATCAAGTTTTATCTGACTAAGACATCAAGCCTATATATTATTTGAATAAAAATCTAGATGTTACATAAAAGTTCTAAGTTGTAAACCCTAAAATATATTACATAGCTTGATGATAATGATTTGGGGGTATGTGTGCCAAACTTTTCACCACTAATGAACCGCCAAAATTGAGTAGAGAATTTTACAATCGCAAAACCACAACACAAAAGTTAAATAGATCAATTAATTAGTTCACATGGATTTTTTTAATCAAGTTATTTCGATAAATGAATAAAACATACTAGACCTTGAAAATATAGAGATTAAAAGCTCTAAGGTTTATGGGTTTAAAATAGATTTGCCAATCCAAAACAAAAATTGAGAAAATTAAAATGACGTTTGTTAGAAATGATATTTTCCTATAATAACATTTATGAAAGTGTAATTTGAATTACCATATGGATGGAATTGTGGAATTTAGTTTTGGGCCATGATTGAGACTTAATAACAGGCCAAGCCCAATGATTATATTTTTTTTTCTTTAATTTTTATAGATCATCAAAGCGACGAACCACTGTGCCAGAAGAGGACAAGACAGCAGAAAATTTGTCATCGGAGCATTTGATTCCATTCTTCTGGCTGCTCAAATTTGACTGCAAAACCCAAAATGGATAATTTAATACTATAATATCAAGCAGCCATTTGAATCAATTTCACCTATTATATAAATATATTCTACCCAATTACTCCATGTGCTTCAGGTTGCAGCAGCAATGGCTTCAGCTCATTTCCTCTGCAACAACCACCTCTTCCGTTCTTCTTCCAATTCTTTCTCTAAAACTAATTTCCCTTCTTTCCGGCCATCTGGGTCTCTCTCTTTTGATCAAAGACAAAGGATTCCACTTGTTAAAGCCGCCCGGAAGCAGCTTGAGGTTCCTCAAAAATCACTTCTTTTCATATTTTTTAGGTTTTTTTTTTTAATTGCTTCTATGGTTCAATTGATTGATTGATTGTTTGCTGAGATTGTAATTAGGTAGTGTATGATCCTGATGAAAGATTAAACAAGTTATCGGATGAAGTAGACAAGAATGCTCCTCTTTCAAAGCTCACTCTTTTCTCTCCTTGCAAGGTTTTTTTTTTTTTTTTTTTTCCTGGCTTAATTTTCTTCTTTCACTTATGTATATGGGATTTGAACTAATGTTTTGTTGAGCAGATTAATGTTTTCCTGAGAATAACCAATAAGAGAGATGATGGTTATCATGATTTAGCATCTTTGTTTCATGTAAGTTCAACGAGATTGTTCTCAATACAAATCAAATAGGATAAAGCTTTCAATATTTTTTTTGTTCTTTCGAAACATTCGTAACTTTGGTCCCTTTTTTCATCTGCAGGTAATTAGTTTAGGAGATACAATTAAGTTCTCTTTGTCTCCTTCAAAAGCCACAGATCGTTTATCTACTAATGTATCAGGTGTGCCCCTTGATGAAAGGAATCTGGTAAGGCATAAACTGCTTAAGACATATTATATATCTTTTGATTTCTCCTTTTGTTTATGTCATTAGTTTTTTGATGTTTCTTTTCTTTCAGATTATAAAAGCCCTCAATCTTTACAGGAAAAAAACTGGAACGGACCAATTCTTTTGGGTGAGGAATTCCATCTTGTTCTTTACTCCTTTTTATCAATTTATGTAGGCATTGAAGAATTTATACTCAAATTTTTACTTCCTGAATTTTGTTGGCAGATTCATCTAGATAAGAAGGTGCCTACTGGGGCAGGACTTGGCGGGGGAAGTAGTAATGCGGCAACTGCCCTGTGGGCAGCAAATCAGTTCAGTGGTGGTCTTGCCACTGAGAAGGATCTCTTAGAATGGTCAAGTGAGATTGGTTCAGATATCTCCTTCTTTTTCTCTCACGGAGCTGCCTATTGCACTGGTCGTGGTGAAGTATGTCTTTGCTTTGCTCTAAGATGCAGCTTTATTACATTATTCCTTATGCTATTTCAAGTGTTCCTTACATGCTCTGAGATTGCAGGAATATATGATGAGTGCCTCCTCATTTACGAAAGTAGAACCGACCTTTGTTTTTTCTTTTAGATTCACAGTGGGTGCAAGAGATATTTACTTGTAGCTTTTAGTTCCTCATTTGAACATTAGTGAAAGTATCTATTTTTTTATGATGTACATTTAATGTCATCCTGGTCCAGTAGTTTTCTGGAGGGAAAAACGGAGTAAACTGTTCAATCCAGTCAGCTTAATCAATCTGGGGTTAAAGGCTTGAAACATTTCTACCATCTATGGAGTAATATAATAGGATTTTAGATGCCACGTTTTTACTTGAGAAATTAATTTCATGTCTGACTCTTGTTCATCAGAGCATCAGACCTGGTTGATGTTTTAGGCATTTAAGAAAAGCACTGACCTTTTTTTATTGAAATAATTTGGATTAACTGAAATTATACACACCAGTTACATCAGTGATAGTGCTCTTTCAATGCAATTTAATAGTATGAATCTTGATGTAACGTTTTACTCTCTTTTGTACAGATTGTTGAAGATATCCCTTCGCCAGTTCCTCTTGACCTTCCAATGGTTCTTATAAAACCTCAGGAAGCATGTCCAACTGCTGAAGTTTACAAGGTATTCTATTTTTTCCACACTTCAAATAAGTGTTCACTTCTTCAGCACTAGCAAATTTTCTTCATCAAATAATGTTTAATCATTTCTCAGCGTTTCCGATTGGACCGAACCAGTGGCGTTGATCCTTTAACATTGCTTGAGAAGATCTCAAAGAATGGAATATCACAAGATGTTTGTATTAATGATTTAGGTAATGTTTAAAATACACTCCTTTCTTTTCCTTTATCTCCATATAATATTTTGTTGTATGTAATAGTACACCACCGCCTAATTGTAATCCGTGAAATATAGTACCATATACTTATCCTGGAATCAGTTACAACTCATCTATGCATTACGTATATATTCTGGTTCTATAAATCAACATAACACTTCTTCTGCAATCCATTATTTTGTTTTTCTTCCTCGTGGCTGAAAATATATCTTGTATGTGTTTTCTGCAGAACCCCCTGCATTTGAAGTTCTCCCATCACTTAAAAGATTAAAACAGCGTATAGCCGCAGCAGGCCGGGGACAATATGATGCGGTTTTTATGTCTGGGAGGTACATATTCTTGATCTAACTTGTATTTCAATGGAATTGACAAGTAACATGCACTGAAACTGCCAGTCCTATTTTCTTATTACAAGTATAAGTAGGTGAAAAAAATCCCCATATTCATGATCTCAAACCAGTTTTAGGTTATTTGCATTGTATTGTTTTAAGCATATATCATATCCTTGAATTGTCAGCAGCTTGGATAATTATATGGATGACCATAGTATTTTCTTAATATTACTTAGCGTCGTAGAAAAGGAACTTGGTGTTGAAGAGACAAGAGTGAATCCTTATGGTGTGACCATTGTGATATACTTCATTGCATCTGGTTCTTTATTTTGTGAATGGCCCTATCAAAGCTTGGTGTCATCTCATTATTATTGCCATTATGATAACCAAAAATAATTCATAAACTCTAAACTATGTTTGGCTCTGATATGACAACTTAGGCTGGTTAATAATGATAGTTTGTCTGGTTTAGAATAGTTCTGGTTACCAGCTTGGGAACTTAAAGCTCCGTTTATTTTGCAAAAAATAATTTCCCTTAAAAACATGTATCTAGGAAAAGTTTTTTCTGATAAAATAAAATGTTTTTCCGTTTCTGTGCATGAGTATAATCGTAGAAGAGAATTAGGATAGGTGAAGAGCAATTGATGTTAATTTGGCATTTTCTCTTTCTCGGACAATACAAAAACAATGAAAACAATTTCTGGGATTAAATTTTCCTTGAAACAAACGGATCCTAAGTTATAATTTAAGAGAAAGTAGAAACTCTTAAATCCTAAAGGTCACCTAAATTCTCCTCTAGGCTGTAGTGAGAGAGTATCCATATAGAAAAAATGGGAAAAAAACTTTTATTAGTAAATTTGGCATTTGATATTACCAATCGGTGTCGTGTCTCAATCATTGTAGCCTTAGTACCAACTGTAGTGTATGGAGGTTGGTAATCATGAGAGATCAATCCACGAGCTAGGGAGGATAAAGACCTGAAATGGAAAGCAAAGGTTAGAGGGAGCTGGGTGATCAGCGAAGCCCCTCTAATGGTTAAATCAACCAGGTTCTAGAAAGGGAAAATGTGAATAATAAACTTGGATAGATTGACTTTTATATTTGACCATGGGGTCGTGCTGCTCGGCCATTATGTACGGCCAGTAGGAGATTGCTCAACATGGTATGGTAATGATGAGGTCATCCATCTGCTCTACACGTGTAGAGTATAGACGTGCCGGAGCCATTACTGTGCATGCTGCCTAAGGCTAGGTCATCCAGCCTTACATGTGTATGGAGATGGTGAGCCTTCTTGAAGTCGCTGCCTTTACTTACCACATGTTTTTTGGTTGGAGTCATGGTGGATCTAGACTTCCCGTGTATGGCTAAGATACTATCTTCATATCTCATGTTATCAGAGATTTTTCATCTATTCTAGTTATGTTTTGGGATCTATAGTCGATGAAATCTGATGATTTTTTAAATGATTGTTGAACACTTGAGCTTGTATCATCCTTAGCCACTGTCTTGTTTGTTGACTCATTTAACTTGGATATGCTCATTCTTCTGAATGTATTTATCCACCATTTTTTCACTAGACATGGTCAAAACATCTCAAATAGGTCTCTATAAGAACACCTGGAGGTTCTTTCAAAGAATAAATTCAACAGTAATTGGTGGTTAGCTCTGGATGAAAAATATTTTATTAAATGTTTGGTCCACAGCTGAGGGCTGGCTTTAAATTATTTTTTGCAGTTGAAGTCTATCAACACAAGTTCTTTATCTAAAGCTGTTTCAATTCTATTTTCTTGCACTTTGAAGTTTCATCTGAAAGCAAGGAAACTGTAATCCTCCTTTTTTTTTTAGCGTTTTAGCCCATCGGTGTGTTTTTCTTTGTAATTTCTTCTATACATACAAAGAATGATGGATGTTAAAGAATTTTGTCATCGTTCAAATATCCAGCTATGTAGCTTTGCAAGATTATATGGATGTGCTCAAAAGGCGAAATGACATTTGTGAACTTTAAAATGTTGATTACTACAAGTAGACTTTCAAAAAAAAAAAAAAGAAAAAAAAAGTCAATCTTATACTCTTCGCTAAATTTCCATGATGCAGCGGAAGTACCATCGTTGGCATTGGTTCACCTGATCCCCCACAATTTATATATGAAGATGATGAGTACAAGGATGTTTTCTTGTCAGGTAATACAGTCAAATAGAACAAATTTTAATCAAATAAGTATGAGAAATTAGACAATCTGGGTCTTCACTATGTGCATTTCTGATTTCAATTTGCAGAGGCCAACTTTTTGACGCGAGAACCAAACCAGTGGTACAAAGACGCTGATTCAACCACTGTTTGTAGCCCGCCATCTGAATTCGACTGACTTTTATTCCAAGGAAATTAACCTTACCATGTGCATTAATAACTTATTCTTCGTTGGTATTCTATTCCGTTGTTTTCTGCTGTAAGATTTGTCCAACTTACAAGTTTTGCGATGAACAAATAAGAGCTAATACCAAAACAAATCTTTTTCTAATTATAATTTTACCGGCTTCTTTATTCCTTTTATTCTTTATTATTTTATGGGCTAACCAGGACTGCAAACCAAAATGATCTCTATTGGCTTTTTGAGTTAATATTTGGGTGAATCCTGGACCTCTAATATCTTTGTATCCATCCAATGCTGGCAGCGTGAGGTTATTTTTAAACCGTCACTTAAATTTATTTCTATATTTTCTCCACCTGTTCTTCTTGTAAAGGCACAAATGAAGTTTTTCATGTCATTTTGAAATATGCTTCATCATTTGCTCCACAATTTATCCAACAAAAAAATGCAGTTCTTTATGTGTTCAGTACTGGGAAAAAATGCAATTAAGACGATGATTACTCTTGGATTGATATTTTTTTTTTTTTTCTGTAAGGATATTCACCAACACAGGCATCATAAGAACCAACACCAACATCAAATTCAACACATTTTTTCTGGTCTTTTTTCTTTTTCCATTTTATTCATTGCAACCACTCCCCCCCACCCTACAGCGAAGGAGATGAAACAAACTGTCTCGGTAAAGTAAAGAGATCTTTCCCTTCAAATGGTGACGTCCATTCTTGTGAGCCTGTACCACCTGTTTCCGTACTAACCACTCCATCCTGCAATCCTGGAGTACGTACACCACTCCCATTTACAGTACTTCTCGTTACCATTTTAGCACCAAACCCAGAAGTACTCGAATCATATATTTGGGTGCCATTTTTTAAAGACCCTGGCCCGATCCATAATCCACCAGGTCTTGGAGAGGACAAACCTCGATCCAAACTCCAGTCTATGCTGGTGTAGTCCAACTGTGCCATTGAGCCAGCAGTGCTCCAATCAACTGGAGAAGAGGACCCAGATGAACAAGTTGAACCACCCAACCCAGAGAAGAGTCCAAGAGATGAAGCAGCAGCAAGTGTTGGTGATGCACCTGCTCTACTCCATACTCCATTTCCTCTGCTTGCTCCAGGAGAATCCCCCGGGCTACTGCCTGGAATGAAGGGTTGTCGCTGCTGATAATGAAGTTGATGGAACATCTGGTTTGAATTCAGATCATTTGGACTGAGGCTTCTTGTGGTGGGAATGTGAGGCATCAACCCATTTGACTTCAAGGTATCGATATTGTTGGCAGGATACCAATTGCCAGCTGTCGCAGGAGGCGAGGAGCTTATGCTTGTAGCTCCTACCTGCTTCGTACTTGCAGATTGAGGTCTTTGCATCATTATCACTGGTTCCCTAACTGTTCCAGGGTGAAGACTCTTATAATCACTTCCAGAAGCCACAAATCGTGGTTCTGTCTTGGCTGGTGGAGGTGAGACTTGCAACGGTGATGCCAAGGAATAAGAAACCGAAGGATTTGATCCTGCATTTGGCCACCTCTTATCGGTAGCAACTGTGTTTTGCTGTGGTTTTGCCCACTCCAACTTTGGTTGTGTTTTCTTCAAAGGCTGGGGATTTTTACTATTAGATTCTGGAGATACTGCAAGCGGAACAGAAATTTTTGTATAATTAAAATCTTTATCATCTCTCCTTTGTTGTAGCATAGAACTTGGATTAGGTTTCTGTTGTTGTTGCCTCACCACATTCTGGCTAACTCCAACTGGAAGTTTACCATTACTAGCAGTTGGAGGATCACCAGTTTCTTCTGGCTTTGGGGGAGCACTAGGTGGGTCTAGCTTCAGGTCCCTTAAACTTTCTGCTGCCTTCTCAAGATCACCTTCAGAGGCAACGATAGCTCTTTCAACTTCCTGCCTAGTACACTTATACCTTAGTTCCATATCAGTCATACGAGCAAGCTCTTCTGATATGTCGATTTTCAAATTACCTCCACCAAAATTTTGTTCCTGGTGATTGTCTGCATCTTCACCTCCTTCAAATAACCATGAGACAGATTCTTCTACTTTGCCCTCATTTAATATTAAAGCCATTGTAGCTCGCTCATGTTGAAACCCCATCGCAACAAGCTGCTGAGCAAGTGCTTCTAACTTTCTAGACATTAGATAGCCACTGCACCGCTCATGCAATTCCTGGGCTCGCCTCTCTTTTTGACGCTGATGTTTTCTTTCATTCTTCTGGCGAATTTTTTCCCGCTTGTCATTGTCAGCCCCTGGTATTGTTTCCTGCCGAAGAGGAAGATTAGATGTCTTCTCTTTATGATCTTCTGACTCACCAGACCAGCTACCATTATTTGAAACTGAATCATACTCAACCCCACCAGAGTGATCATCTGTCTCATCTATGTTCCGGAAACGACCATTACTGTGCAGAGGTGAGGCAGAGGATGTTGGTACCGCTTCAAGTGCATGAAATGTTCCAGAGAGAGGATTGTATGCACTAGCAGGTATAGTGCTGCCCACATTAGCAGCCCCTGGAGGCTTTGATGAAGCCTTTTGGGGTTCCTTGCCAGCCTTTTTTTCCTTAGACTTCGATTTTGATGCTGGAGACATTTCCTTGACAACAAATGCGATCCTGAAAAGTCTAAAATAATTAATTCAACATAGAAAGATGCTCAAAAAGATAAATTGATTTTCAGAGAATTTTAATCATCAACCTCCCAGTATAACAATGCAGAAAGAATACGTTGGTTCATCTATAGAAGTGAGAAAGTACACAAACCAAAATTGAAGTTCGTATATAAACGTGAGAAAAAAATCCATAACTGATCATGATTAAAAAATAGCAAAAGAAGCACAGTTGTAAAATATGGAAATTACTTGCATACCACAAGCTCTCAATTTCAAACAAATGAGAATTCCTACAGATTTTACAAACAAGTATAAAATTCCAAGAGCAATCCAGAGAGGAAGCTTTAACATGTGCAATTATTACGGATACTGATTGAAAAGGCTATAATTTTGCGCTATAGGTGCATGTCTTCAGAAACTACAAGCTGAATAAGATTATTTTTTTTCCCTACCTATAGAATTTTAAGACTGCCTCTTGCCATGTTAAAATCCAAAAGTAACAGCCATGAAAATGAATCTTACTTGCACATCCCCTTAAAAGTGGTCCCGTGTAGAGCGCATTGGGAAAAACAGAGGATGCCATCATTAAACGAGAGGGTGATAAGAATTACAACAATAGCAGAAAGTGCATCCAGGGGCCATTTTCAAATAAAAGAAAAAAAAAAAACCAATAAGATAAATCAGTAAGATATCTACATCTCTTAATCCTATGCGACTACCACAAGATTCCCCCACTGTTAAAGAAACATGCACAAGCATCAAAAGAATAATAGCCATGTGCAACTTTGCGAATGTTTGATCAACTGCAAGTGATATCATTGACAAGCTAAGAAGCATCAGGACTTATACAAACTGAGAGAATACTGCAATAACACAATCAACAATATTAGTGGTTCACAATAACAAATGGTACTTAAAATTATTAGAAATTCGGTTTACCAAAAAAATCACTATGTTGACCATAAAGGATAAAAAAAATTAGCCATTTAAGAAGCAGATATTGGATATATATCATCCAATGGTTACATTTTGTTAGGCTGAAGAATAAAACCAATAACATGGCAATGAATAGTTTGCCTAAGTATTCAATGACTTGCATGACCTGGACAGTATATAGTTGACATATTTAAGCGCATGATAGTATATGCAATCATGAATTTGTCCCAGCACGATGCATAAATTTCTCTGGAGCTTTTGACATTTCACAGTAAATTTGCAATCGCACATATTTAGATATTTAATTGAAACAGATAGGCAAAGTGAAGCCTCTCAATAAGGGATATTGCAATAAGCAAGCACATCTTGGTACACACTAACTTCTGACAATAAAAACAGATTTGTTATTTCAAGAACACCTCACATACCGAGTATAGAATACAAAGAATAATATTTTGGTTATGAGAAATGACCAACTAGTAGAAAACAGAGGAGGAAGATAACATCAATGTTCAAATCTAGCCACAAAAGAAAAACAGATATATCCTCTGCTTAATGTGTAATGGTTTCAATTGGCTTAGAGTTTAATAATTCAATCTCATGATTCATGAATTTGTCTATTAAAATAACATCAATGTTCAAATCTAAGAATATATATTTATCTATTAAAAACCTCATATATGAACAAGGTAAATCCCTTAAATACAGGTCTGACCTCATCGATCATTGCCTAAGGCTTGAGTACACACTGTGAGCAATTATACTAGCTCTTTAAATAACTACATTATGTTCTCCTGTATTCATTCCTAATAACTTTACATTTCAGAAATGACAAAGATACCTCAGCTATCTCATTTTCAATCATGAAAATTTTCATCAAAATTCAAGCACTCTTGGGGGAAAAATTCTTTCAAAATCAAACAAGCTAACAACTCAATGCAATCAGGGTTACAAGCTGCTCTCTCTGTTTGCCTAGGATTAAGGAGCCCCGGGAAAGGAAATCAACATTCAAAACTCTGAACCGCTTAACGAGCAGCCATGGCATTCTCCAATAGATTTTGCAATCCTTTTGTTCATGTAAAGTTGCGGAAGCAAAAAATTTTAAAATGTTTATGATCCATCTTGCCAGCTCTTCCAACCACTAAAACATATAAATGTGATCTAATGCACACCAACCATATTTAATATAAGAATAAAGAGTTTATGTAACTCAAGTCTCGCCAATTTTTTCTGAAATATTAATCTTCATGTCAGCAAATAAATTTGGACGTGCACAATGAGAAAATTCAAACACCGCATATTAACTAGTGATTGACATGTGATGAGGAGTTCAACTTCCTTCAGATAAACAAGTGAACTCATCACCAACAGCATGACATAAATAATGCAGGTCAACTTCAAAAATATACACATGAACTGAAACTATTTTAATGTGAATACCCTAAATTTCTTAAAACTGATGAAACTGCAACAGAACTTTAAAGAACGTCTAAATTTATAAATACACCACAAGAAGGCTAGACGCTACGTAAATGTACATATACATTCAAGATAAGCAAATTTAGAACAGGAGGAAGGAAGAAAGAAAACCAATCAATTAGTTCATTTCACTGAATCGTTAAAGACAATGCACTCAAACAATTCCTGTTACTCAGAGAGAGTCAAAATGAAATAACCTCGATGGCATTTCCCATTCAACCAAACAATAGTCATAACAAAAACTATCTCAAGGCACCCAATCTCAGCACCATCCATAATTCCTAAAATTAAACCAGAAACGAAATGGACAACGATTCTTCGGCAAAGAAGTAAAATCTCCAATCAAGATCATTAATCAAGAAAAACAAAAATTATTCGTTCAACGATCCATCAAAAATCAGGAAATTCAACCAAATCCATGCTAAAACACAAAATTCAGGTAGGCATGTCGGAATTCATAAAGAAAACAAAATTGGAGAACAGAATCAAAATGAATCCCCAGAGGCCTAGAAGCACAACCAAAATCAGAGAAACAGAAAGAGAAGGAAGCGAACGGACGAACCTGCGGGAAGAGAAAAGGGCGTGATCGAGTTATGAACGGAAGAAGGATTGAGGAGAAAGAGAGACAGAGAGATAGGTATTTCGAGGCTAAAACTGAATCGACAGAATTAGGGTTTTGAGAGGAAAAAAAAATGATAAAGGGGGAAAGAAATGAGAAAAAAATATAAATCGGACCGAAACTATCTATATATAAACAAAATCAAAGTAGTACTATTTTCTATCCTACATGGAATGTCTCAAAAAATTTCTCACTCCTAATTTTTTATTTTCCTAGTTTTTACAAAATAAAAATTTCCAATATAATTCAATGCGCTAATGCTAAAACTTTTTTATCATTCTAATAACCATAGCCACTCAAGTCTAATTAATTATAAATTTTAATGCATTGGAGCTGTATAATTGACTAATTGCTAAAAGAAATTATATTTCCTACATAGTTGTTCTTGAATAATTATGTTCATCCAACTTGAAAATTAACATTTTGTACCATTAATACCAATCTCCTAATTGTTTATCAAAGAATACCAATCTCCTAAATAGACTTTTTTTTTATTGTATTGTTCTCTTCATCAATCTCATTCCTCTCTATGCATGTTTATTTATATATGCTTGAGTATAAATAATGTATTGTTAGATACCTTAAATCATAAAATAACTACGATTTTAAGTTCGTTGATAGTATGTAATTATCAATTAACTTTTGTTGTCCTCAATTATCTTTGTCCTTATAAACTAGTTTTGAACTTGCATATTGTGTGAATCTATAAATTAATTTTTTAAATATATACGTATAAAAATTAAAATTTATTGATATTGCAAATGATTTTTTTTTTTAATTTTTCTTGAATTTTAATTATTATATCATTCATGCTTTTAATTAGTGACTCAAGTGGAAAAAGAATAATAAAAATGGATTCAAAATTTAAAAATTAATATATATATATATATATATATATATATATAACAAATAATAGTAGAATAATTGAACATCAAATATACTCACAATATTGATTTTCTTTTTATACCTATAGCCTAATAACTTTTATTTTGTATTCTATAATGATATTAATATCAAATAATTTATGTTTTCACAAATATTAACAAACTTATTTATTTTTATAATAAAATTGTATCCCCATATCAATAGTTCAAAACCTTTATATGTTGGCATGTTAATTACAATTAATTTTAGCTTCACTTTACTCTTCTATGTTCTTTAACACATTCAAATGATACATGTAGAGAGTGAAAAGAAAAAGAACTTTTCATACATAAATGTGAAAATATATATGGAGGTATATTATTAGTCTTAGATTATATATATAGGGGTTGAAAGGAGAAATATTAGAAGTTTTTAAATCGAATGTTTAAAGGTTATTATTGAAGTTAATTAGTGTTAATAATGATTATAAAACCTTTAAGAATTTAGTTTATTTATTATAAGAGTCGCAAATTAGAAAAATGTAAACTAATTCATATTTTTATATAAAAAAAAAAGTCCAAGATAAAAGAAAAATAGGAATGGAATAGTACGAGGATTCCATGTAAGAAAGAGAAAAAATGGTTTTGAGATAAGAGACAATAAATTAATTTTAATACCAATAAGCTAAAAAAATAAAACCAATTTATTAGTAAACAATCGAAATGGAAGATATAAATGCCAACTTATTGTAGAATTAAATAAACGTCACCAAATATTAAAAGAGTAATTGAATGTGCATTTAAATTCAACAAATGCATGTCGAATGATTCTTATAAAAAATATATTATCACATGGAGTTAAAACTCTCAAATCTCTAAGAATTAAAAAAATGTACATATTATTATAAGGAAAATGTCATAGAAAAAAGATATATAATATGAATTTTGTATTTGTATTTATAATTCTTATGCTAGTTTAAAGTAAATGATTCATGTAAAATAATTAAATACTTTGTTTTTATTTTTGAAAACCGAGGAAGAGTTTAAATTAAGTTTTAAAAAAATGGTATCCAACAAATTAAGCATAAGATATATATAATTGATAATAAAACAAAGTTATAATGAAAAATATATATTATGATATTATAAATAGAATCATTATAATTATCATTTGAAATATAAATTATTATATAAAATAAATGAAATTTTCAAAACATGTCCAACTAATGAAATAAATTAAAAATAAATTTCAGAAAAAAGATAAATAGATATAAAAAAAAATAGGGTAAACTTCAAAAACATATCTTGTGGTTTAGCTCACTTTCAATATGAGAACGGTTTATTTTATTTTCTTTTTTTGGCAAAAAGAGGTTGTTGGATCAAGTTTTGATGATTACAATATTAAAAAGAAGGAAGATAAATATAATAAAAATAATCTAAAGTAATTAAATTATGATTAAATGAGTAATGATCTTAATTAAGATTACATAAAGATATTTTTATTATAAAGACTTTTATCAAAGTCAAAATGAAGAAAGAAGAAAAAATAATATATACTCAAGTAATTAAGATTAAACAATATCTAGAGTATTATATTATTCAATATGAAGACATAAACAAAGCTTGAAGGCAAAGGGAAAGACTACTATGATCTACAAGAGGATATTATGCTCGGAGTTACAAAAAGTGGACTCTTATAATCAAAAGATTATACACCTACAGGAGCCTCTGCAAAGAACAATGGTCACCTATAAGAAGTTATACAATTATATAACGGTCACGTACAAGGGGTTGTACAAAGTATAACGGTCACCTATAAGAGCCTATGCATTGTATAACGGTCACCCACAAGAGGCTATACACTATACAGAAGGCTGAAGGAAACTCAAATTATTACTGTAGAAGACTATACATTGTATTATAAACTTATATAGAAATCTATAGCAATATAAAATAACAGCTTCAAAAGCCTGAAGAGTCTTAGACATATTTGCACAAAAAGCTCCATTACCAATGCTTGTGAGTAATGGTTATATTTGCTTCTTCACCTATAAATAGAGAGCAAATCCACCATTCACAAATGGAGAAGAGATTTGCAAAAATCACAATACAAGCTTACAATTGAGAGTTTTTTTCAACACAAGTCTTCAAAAAGATATTCATAGAATTATAATCTTCATCAATTCTCAAATAACAATTTTATTCATTTAAAAAGGGAATTGTAATTCACACAATAGGGTTTGTGTGAGAGGGAGCTTTGTTGTGGTGATTCCAACAAAGCATTGTAATGTTTCACACTTAAGCTTGAAAAGTGTGGTGATAGTTTGGTTGTTAAGCTTGAAATCAACAGTTGTAAAAGTTTGGTGTTTGATCTTCAAAAAGCACTGAAATAATTGTTGTTGAGCTATAAACAACACCTATAAGTTTGACACTAGAGCTTATAAAAAGTGTCAATATAGGTTTTGATACTTTGCTTTGAAAAGTATTGAGTTGGTTAATTGAATTCGTAAAAAGTAACATTAGGATTTGTTCTTGCCCGTAAATGAATCGTCAGTGGAAAATCTTAAGCAGTGGGCTTAGGGACATGAGTCTCAAATATCTGTATAAATCATTGTGTCTCAAACTCTATCCCTACACTCTTTACTTATTGCTATTTACATACTAGGCATTTAAATTAATAGCATTAGTTTTATTTAGAGGCATTTTTTAAATTAATCAAAGCAATTACATTTATGAGTTTTACGATCTAATTAATTCTGCATTTTATGTAAAAATCGTATTATTGGGCAAAACAGTTTTTACCAAAAAAGTTTAATAAAAGATATCTTATTCAGTGATACACACTATTCACCCCCCCTAGTGTGTCTCTAGCCTATTTTAGGGCCAACAATTGGTATCAGAGCCTAACTTTGCCCAAAAGGACTATCATCCTTAGAGTGATCCAAAATGGCTAGTACTTCTGGAAGTCAAAATGCTTTTATATCTGAATGTCATTTTATCAACAAACCTCCTATGTTTCATAAATACAATTATAGTTTCTGGAAATGTAGAATGAGGACATTTTTACAATCTATAGATATCCAGGTCTATAGAATTGTCAATGAATGACCTATTATTCCAACTAAGATTGTTGATGGAATAATAATCACAAAAGATAAAAGTGAATATGATAGTGTTTATTGGAATACAGAAGCTCTAAATTCTAAAGCTATTAATTTATTGCAATGTGCTTTAGATATTAATGAATTCAATTTTGTTTCAGGTTGCACGACAGCTAAAGAGATATGGGACAAACTCGAAACAACTCATGAAGGAACTAAGCAAGTTAAAGATGGAAAGATCAATCTTTAAGTCACATAATATGAGTTGTTCAAAGTAGAGCCTAAAGAGTTCATATGAGACATCAACACAAGATTCACTCTCATTATGAACAAGTTAAAGAATCTCAGCAAAAACTATACAGAAAAAGAGCTAATCATAAAGCTCATTAGAATAATGCCATCAACATGGGATTCAAAACTCACAGCAATAGAAGAATCAAAGGATTTATCATCATATTCATATGACAAATTCATTGGGTCATTACTTACCTATGAAATGAAGATAAATCCACCAGTTATCGTGAGCATACTAAAAAGAAAAGATCCATTGCACTTCAAGTTGCAAGCTCTAAAATTGAAGAAACTGATGTTGAATCAAGTATTGATGAAGATGCTGATGATGAGGAAGAAGCCTTGCTTGTAATGAAATTTAGAAAGTTCCTGAAAAAGAAAAACAAAGACAAGAAATCATTTAAAAGAATTTCCAAAAGCAACAAGGTAGACAAAGTAAAAAATGATCCATAATCCTCCAATACATGCTTCGAATGGAACAAACCTAGACACTTCAAAGCTGAATGTCCAAAGCTTAAAAGCAAATTCAAAAAGAAGGAAAAAGGCAATGATAGCAACTTGGAGTGATAGTGAAGATTCCTCTTCCGATGATGAAGAAAAAGAAGACAAGGTGCAAATATGCTTTATGACAAATGATCATGTAGAAACTCCATCAAAAGAAACAAAAGAAGATGAAGATATTGAAGATGAGATAATACTAGCTTCCTTATCTCATAAAGACATTATTCAATCATACTTTAAGTTTGATGATACTTTACAAGATACTAGTTCTAAACTCAAGGAATATGAAAGAAAAAGTTCAAAAAAAGATTCAAAAAATCTTGAGTTCTGGAACAAGATAAAGTTTCCAGAAGATACTAATGCTTGGAAGAAAAATGTCAAAAGTTGAACACTACTTTTAACAAATTCACACAAAGAGAAAATATGTTGAATATGATCTTAGATACCCAGAAAAATCCAAATGATAGATCAGGATTTGGTTACTAACCTAATATACCTGTTGAAACCCCCTAAATATCTATCACATCTAGCCTCTCCACATTTTTCATACAAAAGAAAAACCCCCCATCTATAAGACAACAAAACAAAGAATTAGTCATATATAGTGCTTTGTACAAAGTTCCACAAAAGGTTACAAAACCTTATAGAAAATAGCAGCAAAAGAATATAGCCCTTTGTACAAAGAAGAAAAAGTTCACATTTGATACAACCTTTATTGCATTCCAAGTAAAAGACATGCTTCAAGAACTTTTCAAGACATATACCAAAATTCAAATATTACCCATCTAACTACAGGTCATCAACAAGATATGGTTATGTTCCAAAATAATTATACCAAAAATTTAATCATGAATTTTCTCACAAATATAAAAACCATGCTACCACTTGCATCAATATTGACCCAAGCTATTAAAGAAAGTTACATGCCATTATTGCAATCATACTAGGCATGTTATTAGTAAATGTAGATTTCAAAAAGGTTTCTATGGAAAAACAATATGGATTCCAAAAGTAAAAGAATAAAAAACTTTTAAAAAAGAAGTACCAAATTTTGTTTGGGTACCTAATGCTACATAATTTGTCTTGCAAGTCTGCCTAAAGAACACCCTTGGCGCACAAAATTGGTACATTGATAGTAAATGTTCAAGGCATATGATGGCTATTAGTAAGTATTTCACCACTCTAAGACAAGTTAAGGGAGAAATTGTGAAATTCAGAGATAAAAAGGAAGGACAAATCATTAGTAAAGAAAAGATTGGTGATAATCCATGCATTGATGAAGTATCACTAGTAAATGGACTAAAATATAGTCTCGTAAGTGTTAGTCAACTTTGTGACAAAAACTGAAAGGTAATTTTCAACTCAAAGAAATATGAGATTATTGATACATAAGATGGTAAGACTTTACTTGTTGTTCCTAGAGTTGGCAATATTTATCTTTTGAATTCAAGTAGTCTTATACATGATCAATGTTTAATTTTACAAGAGGATGAGAGTTGATTATGGCATCATAGATTAGGACATACAAACATGCACTTGATTTCAAAACTGTCAGAAAGAGATTTAGTCAAAGGTTTACTAAAAATCAGTTTTAACAAAACTCGTGTAGCTAATGCATGTCAAAAAGATAACCACACAAGAAGTTCTTTTAAAACTAAGGATTTTGTGTCTACCTCTAGACCATTAGAACTATTGCATTTATATTTACTTGGTCCTGTGCAGCCATCTAGCTTAGGAGAGATGAGATATGCATTTATCATTATAGATAACTACTATAGGTATACATAGACATTGTTTTTAAGCCAAAAAGATGAAGCCTTTGTTGAGTTTTCAAATCTTTGTAGGAAGCTTTAAAATTTGAAAAATACTTCTACTATTTCTATTAGAAGTGGTCATGGAAAAGAATTTGAAAATCAGTTTTTTGAAAAGTTTTGCAATGACTATGGTATTTCTCACAATTTCTCAGCATCAAGAACTCCTCAACAAAATGTTTTTGTAGAAAAGAAAAATAGAACTCTTGAAGAGATGACTAGAACCATGCTTAATGAAAAACAATTTACCAAAATAATTCTGGGCTGAAACTATGAATACAAGATGTTATATTCTAAATAGAGATTTAATAAGATCCGTTTTAAAAAAAGAACACTATATGAGTTATGGAATAATCAAAAACCAAATATCAATTATTTTCACTCATTTGGATGTAAATGTTTCATTTTGAACTACAAGGAATATCTTGGCAAGCTTGATTCTAAATCAAAAGAAGGCATTTTCTTGGGATATTCATCACATATAAAAGTATATAGAGTCTTTAATTAAAAAAAACTCTTACCATAGATGAGTCCATGCATGTGGTCTTTGAAGAAACTGACCCTCTCCCAGATAAAGAAAAATATGAGAATATTCTTGATATATTTGAGTCATAGGTTGAAAACCAAAACAACACTGATGATACTCTATATAAAATAGATAATAATGTTGATCAAGATGAGCACAATATACAGCAGTTGCAAACATAAGAGGATCAACATCATGATCTACCAAAGGAATTCATGTATCATAGATTTCACTCAAAAGATAATATTATTGACAATCCATCAGAGAAAGTAATGACTAGAGGTCAATTGAAAGAATACTTCAGCAGTACTGCATTCGTTTGCTAAATGGAACCAAAAGATTTAAAAGAAGTAGGAAATGAAGAAGTTGGATGATTACTATGCAAGAAAAACTTGATCAATTTAAAAGAAATAACGTATAGGAACTTGTTTCGAAACCAAAAGATCAAACAATAATTGGAACCAAATGGGTTTTCAAAAACAAGCTTGATGAGTCTAGAAAAGTTGTCAGAAATAAAGCTAGACTAGTTGCATAAAGGTACAACCAGTAAGAAGGGATAGACTATGATGAGACTTTTGCTTCATTAGCAAGATTAAAAGCCATTGGAATGTTATATGCATTTGCATGTTATAAAGACTAGAAGCTATACCCTTGCGTTGCTTCGGGAAATTGGTATAGATGAGTTGATATATAAACAAACTATGATATAATAATAATTTATAAGCAAGTAATATTAATATTTATGTTCTTGCAACTAAAACATAGTAATTTTATTCTAACAACATATTTTAATTGAAATAATAAATAAGGATTATTATGCAGATTTGTCTTCTTTTAGCGGTGAAGTTGATGACCTGAAAGAAAATAATGTTATATAAATTTGTAAAGAATTTTATATGTTACGGAGATAATTATAATGTTTATAGTTAAGTGAAATACCTAAATTTGCGTTTCTTGGCCATAGTATGAGTAGAATCATCCTTGAATTCTAAAGTACGATGGGTTGTATTGGATCTTATGTAGGCTGAAGCTAAACTTTTCAAATGAGTTATGGGTGCTAAAACTGGGCTAGGAATTTCTTTTTTAATAATTTCATAATCGTCCTTGAAAACGTAAAGCACACGAAATATAATTTGAGAAGGGTCTTCTATTGTGTTGCTTAATTGAATTTGGAAAATTTTTTCGGTTCCATAAATTTTGGAAATTGATGGAGGAATTTCATAATGTTCTTTAAACAACGAACTCAAAGTGTGTGCTTGCACTGCAATAAGTTCTTCTGCCATATTGCCAAACACAATAAAAGGAATAGTTCTAGTTTCATCATCCACTATCATTTTTAATCTATACCTATATATAAAATAAAAGGATAAAAAGTTAGTAAAGGAGATAATAATTCGTTCTGGGAAAAAAAAATTTTTGTTGTTAATTGTTACCAAGGTAAAGGAATTTTGTCAATAAACCCATGATTTTTGCATCAAATCTGGTCCTTGGAAATTTGAATTCTGCTTTTGCAGTCAGGATATGCTTGATACCACCAATCTTCTGAAGCATCGATTCTTTTGATTCTCACCTTGCATGTGAATTTGATATCCTGTTATAAAATTTAAAGCTGTAAATTTTCCTTAGCGGCGACAACGATTTAATTAGCAACCGAACATTATCAGTGTGAATATCAACTTCCAAGAGTTCCAAAATGGTTCTTCTATTGTTTTATTTTTTGGTTTCGATGTCTGAAACCACCCTTTGGTCATTTTCAACTTTCTTCAGTTTAGGATAAGGAGGATGGATTCTGGGGGATATTAAATGAAAAGAAAAAAGAATTATAAGTAAATAAATTAAGGTCAAATGCTATAAATTTTTAAATTTACTCATTTAAGAAAGTTGAGATCTCGTCAAGTGCTAGATTCATATAAATTTTAGTGCCAGATGCACTATGCAGTGAAAAATGCATCTATAGCAAAAAGGAAAGAAGGCAAATCAGAAAATTGAGATATAAATTCACGGAACATTAGGCAGTTTGGTTTAAAGAAAAGTAACCTTTGAAAGATTTAGGAATCATGCCAACAAAAACCAAAATAAGTGGTTTAGTGGTTGCACTAAGAAGAATTTCATTATGTGGAAATTTTTCAGTTGCAGCATTCCATACCAGCACATTCATTTGTTTTCCGCTATAATTTATGATACATAATAAAGAAGTGAGTGGAAAATTATTATAAATAAATAAGCATAAATATACTTAAACTAACCTGGAATTTGTACTGCAAATTGTTCTTTTCTTTCATGATATCATAGTCTCGGACTTGCTCAACAAAGCAAATGTCTTCCACCAATCCATAAGCATCTAATATGAAAATAATAAAATAACTTATTTATATAAGAAATGTATACACTTATATTGCACTTATTAAGAAATAAATTAATGCCACAGAGATAATCAATGAGGCCTGCCAGTTATTCTAAATCTATAAAACTTAGAAAATTGAATTTCTTATATGGGATGGTATCATTGTTTTCTTCTATTTTTTTAACAATGGCATTGTGTGGAAGTCTTATGTGAAAAGGATGGCTACTGCATTTGTATTTAAGTAGAGTCGGAGCAACTAAAAACCCAAAAATATGATAAACAGTTCCTTCTATTAGCTTAGGATGGAATTTCTCGGTGTTCTCAACAGATGTTACAGATGTTGTTCCTTGAATGGTGTCACCTTGAAACAACTTTTTTCCATAACATGTTGAAACTATAAATTGTTATTTGTAAACAACAAATAAATAAAAGATAACAGAAAGGAGGGAAAAAGCGAAGTAGAAAGTTAAGATCGCAGAAATTCATTTTTACCTTTTCATCAATTAATAAAAAATCAAAGCTAAATATATGATTAGTGTCTCTTGGATTGACAAAATCCTAGCATCGCATTAGCCGCACTTTGATTGCAGTGTTCTTAGTTTCTTTGTTTATTGTTGAGATTGGAGCGTAATTCATTGTTTTCCTAAAAAAAAGGTACAAAGATGTAAATATTGCTATTGTAGAATTTAATACACACACACACACATGTAGGTATATATGTTTGTATTTTTAGTTTTATGAACATTATGGATTCTAAATAATACCTAGTTTATATATGTTGAAATATTTCATGGTAGACAATATTTTTTGTGTAGTGTTTAATGGAATCTTTAGTTTCCAAATAAGAGTTTTCAATAACTATTTGTATTCCTTTTTTAATTGTAACTTTAGACCATGCAACATAAAGTTTACCATGTGTAAATACAGGTTCATTTTGATAGCGACCTACTTGCTTAAGAGTTTGACCTTGGCTTTTATTTATAGTCACAGAATAGCAAATTTTAACAGGGAATTGGCATCTTTGTAAAATAAAAAGGAATTTGCGGTCTGTGTAATTAAGCATAATCCTGGGTATGAATATGTTTTCTCCTATAAAAGATCCACTTAAAATTTGTGCTTCTATAATTCAGTCACCCAATTGAAGAACTATTAGTTTTGTTCCATTACATAACCCTATGTTGCGGATAGCCGTTGGTATTGATTGTGTTAAGAAGTTTAATGGATATAAAATTTGTAATTCTTCTACTTTGGCAGAGGAAGTGGCTATGGAATCCAAACTATAATATGTATGCGATTCTTCTGGGACCAAATCTAATATAAATTTGTTGATTTTATTTACAATTTCATTATTTGGTGCAACAATAGGTCTTTCTGTTAAATAATTGCAACATTTATAGTGTGATAAAAAATCTGGATAAGTTTTATTTATTATATCAATCATAGGTTCTTCTATGGGTTTAGCTATTAAAGAATTTGGAATTTCAATCCAATTATTTTCTTCGTCGATTTTTTTATTGTATTTTTAGGAGTAGAACCATCTTTCAACAGCTAATAACCATTGTGCAAAAGAGGTATAATTTTGGAAATTAGAGGTATTTTTACCATTTCAAAGCCTCAAATCAGCAGTTAAATGGTAAATTTCAAAAGAATCCCACAAATAGGAATTTGTTATTAAAGCATCTAAAAATTTTTTCTTTAGAACCATTTGGTATTACTGGTAAAATTTGTATGAAATCTCCACCTAAAATTATATTTTTCCCTCCAAAGGGAAGCTCCTTATTATTAGGATTAATTGAAGAAATTAAATCTTTCAATGATTTATCTTCAGCTTTAAATGTAAAATGGTGATTCATGGGTGCTTCATCCCAAATGATAAGAGATGTGACTATAATTACGTCAGCAAGATTTGTATTTTCTTTTAATGTCCTGATGGTCCCAAATAGGCTAGCTACAGTACTAGAGGGGGGTGAATAGTACTATTGACTGAATAAAAATGATTGCAAATAGTTTAGAAAATTCTTTTTGAATAAAAATAATTTTCTTTCAATAAGCACAAGTTTATAAAAAAAGAATTAATAAAATGATAAAACTTGTGAGTATAAATATGCTTAACTAAAATTAAAAGTATCTGCAAAAATTGAAGCAATTAATTTAATTTGCAGAAAATTGACTTGCAATGAAAATAAAGAGAGTAAGGATAAGATGAAGACACGAGATTTATATTGGTTTGACCCAACCGGTCTTCGTCCAGTCCCCAAGCCAACCGCTTGAGATTTTCCACTATTGTTTTCTTTACAAGTAGAAAACAAACGCATGTTACTTTTTACAAGTTCAAGTAACAAACTAAATACTTTTGCAGGCTGAGTATCCAACCTCTATAATTACTTTTTCAGAGCTCAAGTAACGAAACTCTTCTGGTGTTTTTAAAGCTCAACACCAAACTTATTCCAGTAATTTTTAAAGCTCAAATACCAAACTTCTACTAATGCTTTTTCAAAGCTCAAGCACCAAACTTGTGCAAACTTTGTTGCTTACACTATCAACAAAGTAAACCCCCTTTCACATAGCCTTATGTGAAAAATACAATTCCCATAAAATGAATATTTGAAAGAATGTATGAACAAGATGAAGCTTTTCTCTCTTTTTGCACTTATAGGAATTTTGAAAGACTTGAATATAAGAAGCTTAGAATGTATGAGAAGTTCTTTAAGTCTCCCACTTTCTCACTTTGATCTTCATTTCTTTATATAGGTAGTGAAGTGCTTCCAACAAAGGAGAAGTAGCCGTTTTGTGTAGCTCTTAATGAGATTATGGTAGTTGAGTTCTCCTTCTGAAGAGATTATAGCTGTTGTGTTCATCTCCTAAAAGCATATGGTTGTTGCTTTTAGCTTATAAGGCAAATGTGGTAGTTGAATCCTCCTTTTGAAGAAATTATAGTTGTTGAGTTTATCTCCTGAAGTCATATGGCTGTTGCTTTTAACTTAGAAGGCGCATATTATGGTTGATATGAACTCTTGAGGCATTATGTCAGTTGTCTTTAGCTTGTAAGCAACCCATTATAAGTTCTTCTTTAAAGGAAGTGGATTTACTGCCTGTAAGAAGATCTTTGTAACTTATAATATGCTTTATCCCATTAGCAAAACAATGTCATATATTATTCTAGCTCATAATACTTTTGGCTTCTTTATGTGACATTATTTCTTTATATGTCAATATTATATAATTAAATTTTCCAACTTGTAATCATCAAAACAAATGTCAATATTCTCCTCCTTTTTGATGATTGCAACCTTATGATGAATTGTAGATTGACATTTTATGTAAGTGATATTCTTCCTTTATGCTCCCCCTTAATACGTGCGTGGTTGTTTTAAACAGAAATTTTTAGAGATTAAAAATTTGAGTTTATTTCTGATAAACTAATATAATTTGCATAGAGCACTTTTTAAGTAGCAAGGATGAAAAAAAATTATTCAATTTAGATAAAAACGAGAAAGGCTTATATTTTTGTTGGAGGTCCATGATCAGTTCATTTTGAAGTATTAGGCTTCAATGAAGAGCGTATACAAACCTTTATGTAGTGCATAGGGATGTTTAAGTGAAAGCATATTCTTACATTGGTTTCGTCATAAGTCATTGATTGAAGGACCAAAAATTAGCTATGGTCGATGTCATATATGCATATACTAGATATCACCTAAATTTGCTTATGGATATAATAGTCTTTTCATAAATTCTGCTTTTAGTAGAATTATGAAGTGGCAGAAATATAAGTCCTTTTCTCTATTGATACTTGACGGCTTGAGAGATAAACAGAGCTCATATGTATGCAATTTTTTAGCTTTGAATTTTTGAAATACCTTGTCAACCATAAAAACTTATGTCATTGCCAATTGTTTCTTTCAAATGATTAAGCTCAGTTTGCATGTGAGACAAAAGCCAAGTCATAAATTCAATGCTTGTAAAGATTTAAAGTCCATATATACGAGAACTGTGTTTAGTGTGTAAAGTGTCACAAGAAAAGAGACATATGCCTTATATCCCATATTAGCAAACACTTAAATGACTTAACATCACATATCTTGAACCACTAGATACAGTCACACGAGTGAGTCATCTTGCCATATTTGTTTTCTTACTTTCATATGTATATAACCACATATAATAGAACATGTAGTACATTCGTATCAAACTTATTAAGTCAAGTAACATTTGCATACTGTCATTTCATATTTTGCCAATTTAGAGCATTTAAGTATCTATCTAAGCCATACACCAAATATTCCATCTTTTAGCTTTATGGCCACACAATTTGGTGTGCCCTAGTTCTTAGGGCATTGGATTCTTGTATTTTGTATTATACATTAAGACTCATTGTATGAATACATTATTTGTGTCACATTAATAAAGGCAAATTAATCTATTTCATTTATATCTTGTGCTATAATATGAGTAGAGTATCCATTGATTGATAATCATAAAACCTATCCCAGGTCTGTTATAATCATGGGAACAAATAGAACCACAGACTTGTATATTCGATGACTATATGGCAGTTCTTAACTAGCCATAGTACTTGAATAGTCAGTCATGAATATAGGTACATGTCATTGACATGGGACTGGATCGATCTGCACAAGAAAGCCACATGGTTGTCATGTCATAGGTCTTTCTTGAGTAGGTCTCTTTTGTCCTCAGACCAGATTTCATTATAATATCAATATGGAATCCAGTTCACTTTGACATACGCCTAACAGGTATGTAAAAGGATGCTAAATACGGGTATGATTGGGTGGACCAGTGAACATGTTGATATTGATGATGAAGTGATGGAATTGCCACTCGGGTAACACCGAGATGATATCATTGGCCACTTGATGAGTGGGACTGATAAGTGTATGGCCATACCCAAATAAGTCGATGCTTATTTAATTAATCAGTCAACTCAAGATCAAGAAATATAATAAACAACAGAAGAGGATGACGGACACCATGCCTCTTGTTTATTCATATCGATATCATTAGGCAAAGGACACTATGAGATTCCTACCGGGTGAGTGTCTTCGAAAGATTGTTGTATCTCTGTCTTAATTGGGGGCTGTAATGGTTTGCTAGAACCCACTTACAGTCTATGGGCCTTGGGCCTACTACCAACATAAAGACAGACCCATAGGATCGTACACATAGATCAACTGAGCCGGAACTTATAGAAATTGTACATGTAATGTACATTGGAAGGAATGCGTTAATTAATTAGTTGACATTCTGTATCAAGGTAATTAATTAACATTGGGTTGAATTTAATTTAATTAATAAGTTTATATAATGTAATTAATTAATTTATCAATTAATTGAATTACATAAAGTAAACAATTAATTAAATAATTAATTTTCCTAAGTAGGAAAATTAAATACATGTATTGTATTTACTTAAGTGTGATTTAATTTTATTTAGGGGTAATTAAATTTAGCCAAATGGAATTAAATTACATAGTATATACTTTTTAATTAAAGTTTATTTATGTAATTATAATCCTAGTGGGCTTGGATTTAATTAACCTAATTAAAACCCAATTAGACAAGGTGTCTATATAAGGACACACTTAAGGAACAAAACCCTAATTCAATCCTAATTAATTTTTGGAAATTTCAGCCACCAAGAGCAGCCCCAAATCAGCCGAAAATCCCAGCATTAAACCTCCATTCCTTCGCATCTTCGGCTAGCACCGGTTCCCGCTCAATAGTTGGTCGTGCACCGAACTTTGGAGATCGCAGTTTCAAGAAACGATTCTGCAGCAGTCTCTAGAGGAGACGAATCCGGTGAGTTAATCTCTCTTGATTCTAATTGTTTTTATTCTAATCAATGGTAATTGGACACAATAGGTGGATTCTAGGAAATTTTAAACGGTGTATTTTCCGCTGCGCCATGTTATTTTTCCATTGACGAATCCCAACAGTGGTATCAGAGCCTAGGTTTTGTGCATTAGATTGATTGGAATTGGTTCTTGAAAGCGTTCTTGAAGAAAGAATGGGTCTCAAGTTTTTGATTTTAGGGTTTTTATTCAATTGGTTTTGGTTTTGATGAACCCTAGAATCTTTGGATTGGGGTTTTTGATTATTTTTCCCCAATTGTTTTCCATCTAAAACTTTTTTCTATATTAATTATATTTTTTTTTGCTAGAAACATTTTTTTGTGTTTATGTTTAAAAAAAAAGAATTTGGGCAAGATGGAATCACAATTTGTGATTCCATCATGCCATGTTGTGCAGCAGCTGCGGCAGCAGCAGCTGGTTGCTGCTGCCGCAGGCGGGTTTTGGGTCCGATTTTGGATTTTGCGGTATTTTTTATCTCGGACCCTAATGCAAATTATATTAAATTTTTTTAATTAATTTGTATTTAAATTGTTTATTTTGTTGGCATGCATATTTAATTTAATTGTTTGCATATTAAATTGAATATGGACCTTGTGAAATTGGCCCAATAAACCGTGACACCGGTTAAAATTGAGAGAGCTAAATTTTAAATTTGTGACAACCCAAATTCAAGTGGGAGCTAAATTGTTAATTTTGCATTTATGGATGTTATCCATTAGGCCTTTATGGGCCTTAGTCACATTTGTTAAAATTGACGATTTCACCCTAAGTAACTCGGCTTAACATTTATATTTAATTTGAAATGCCATGATCATGCATCATATTGGTATGTATGTGCATGACAGGTACTTTGTTTGAAATGTGATGTTGAGCTCTATAGGCCTTAAATTATTATCGGTTGTAATTTAATTTTGGGAAATATGGTCTGTGTGCTATTCTTTTATTTTGATGTAATTTTAGAATAGATATTATTTTACAAAATTGTTGTAATTACATCAAGTATGGTGGAAGGCCCAGATGGAGCAAGCCCATCGTGGGAGCCCAAGAAGGATTGCAGTCCGGCCGATAAAGAATTAGATAGGATATCTAGTTTTTCATTAGGTTGTAATTAAAGGCCCATAGGATCTCATTTATTTTAAATTATGTATGCTATTACATTTGTCATATAATATGGATGTATGGATCACCAAATTATTACCCGCGTTTATGCATGCTAAGCCGTATCACTTAATTATAATCCGGAAATTAAAATATTGAGTTGTTTAAAAGTGCTTCCCATATTCACACCTCTTCGTCCCATTGATGCTGCAATGTGTGCCATGCCCTAGCTGGGTACATTGTAGTATTCGGTGGGCCGTCGAGGGTTAGGATACTCGGTATGGTTAATATGTGAATGGTGGTTTGACTCAACATGGGTAGCATTAGCTCAGAGCAGGCCCTAAGCACAGATGGGTAAAGTGTTAATAAGCCTATCAAACCAAGAGTCCTTCGTGGAAGGATTGGATAGGTTGTCCTACCAAATGAATCAATGGTTGGTTAGCGAGCCCTAGTTTGGCTAGTCATTGATAAGTTATGGATCTTGGTCAAGTCAGCCAATTAATATCACCAACAAACAAATTAAAATCAGATTATTAATTTGAATTGGCTTAAAAGTCCTTTATTTCTAACTCAAGCAATGATTTCTTCCATGTAGATAATCCCATTTCACTTAAGCAATTTAAATGGCTGCAACAAACAACAACTCACTCTCACTTAGGTCACTCTAGAGAAGGAGAAGCTTTCAGGGACTAACTTCCTGGACTGGGCTAGGAACTTACAAATAGTTCTTGGACAAAAGTCCAAAGAGTATGTACTGAATGCTCTTTTACCAGCTAGCCCTCCTGCAGGTCAAGGCGTCACCACGCCAGTGGTAGAGCAAAATGACCGGCACGTGAGGGATGACCGAGATGTCTCATGCCTCATGCTAGGTACCATGGCTTCTGATCTTTAGAAGCAGTTCATGGACGAGCATGCTTATGAGATGATGGATCAACTTAAAAAGATGTTCCAAGATCAGGCTCATCAGGAACGTTACCTGACAACTAAGGTACTTTGTGAGAATCATACTATAGGGCAATGCAAAATTACTTCTTACATGAGTGAGGTGATTGATCATTATGTATGGAAGGTTTATTTTCTTGTAGCTTATGAGATGCCACAAGAAACAGAGATCAAAGTAATTCATTATAACCAAACTTGCTTTATGAGGAAAGAAAAAGGCTGAATTCAGAAGTTGTAGGATTCTGACTTCTTCATCTAAGTATCCTGCATCTAACTCAGACCAAGGAATTACATAACCAAGAGGGATTTTGAACAGTTCACTAATAAAGGTGGTAGCATTATATTTTCCTAGCAGAATGGGTGCAGGATATCTGTTGATTTTAATTCCCTGCAGAGGTAAATCATAAATTTCACTAATGACATGCTCATTTATAAGGTATTTTCTTCCTCCTAAATAGACTTCGAATTCCATCTCTCCAACACAGGTCAGAGTTCCATAGAACTCATTGACTAAAGAGTCATAGATAGGTTCATCTATGCTTAGAAATTTTTCCCATTCTTGAGCTTTAAAGTACCAAATGAATGGTTTATCATTTTCACCTAAGTAGGTCCAATCTACCCTTCTGCATCTTACTCTCTCCTTAGTAAAGCCGTTTGGATAGATAAGTTTACCTATTTCAAATTTCTGTGAAACAGGTGGAATTTGAGTATCTACTCTTGTTTTTGATTTGGTAGCACCTTTCCTGCTTGCATACACCTTAGCTAACAAACTCATTCTCCTTTTTTTTGATTTATGAAGATTGTCATATTCATTCGAATTTTCTCTCTTCCTCTTCATTTCTGATTTTGAGATATAGATTCTCAACTTTTTTGTTGCATTTGCGGAGCACCTTCTCATCATTTTGCTTTGTTAACTAGATTTACAGGGTGAGTTTTTGGTAGAGAGATTGAGAGGGAGGATGGAGTACAGATTTGGAGAAGCTGGTGATGATTTTCTGCAGGGAGATGGTCTTTTCAGTAGCCCATTTTTGTGTGAGTGAGGAAAGGAGATTTTGACACAGTGAAGAAGGAATTCGTGCCTATTATCAGACGATGTCATCTTGGACTTATGAGGAGCCGGTTTCAAAAATGATAGTTTCAGCTCAAGTTGTCTGTCCGACCTAAGTTCTTTCTTTTCTCTTTAAGTTTTTGGATTAAAATATCCGGGCCCAACAAATCCTTCTTAATAGCACTTATAATTTTAATGCTATTTTTTTATGCTTTTTAACCAATTTTAAACTTTTATTATTTTTGTACCAAATAAAAAAATATGAAGTTCTATCACTACTTTATTCATAAATTTTTATAACTCAAATTTTTATTTGTAATCTGATCCAATAGTAAAATTTTGATAAATTTTACGTAATATGGACTTACGATAAGATTTTGCTATAAAAATTTATTTTGTTTTGTTTTGTTACTTCTCATCATATATTGGCATAGACATACCAATCTTTACTTAATTCTTTGAATTTATTTTCACTTAAGAGTTTAGTGAAAATATCAGCTATTTGCTCTTCTGTTGGAACAAATTATAAGAGAATATCACCTTTTTGTGTATGATCTCTAATGAAGTG
The DNA here is from genome assembly GCA_039660915.1 of Euphorbia tirucalli. Lineage (NCBI taxonomy): Eukaryota > Viridiplantae > Streptophyta > Magnoliopsida > Malpighiales > Euphorbiaceae > Euphorbia > Euphorbia tirucalli. Next base: position 45,668,097 of record CM077638.1, on the reverse strand, counting down.
GTGCTTGATATCAATGTGCTTAGTCCTTGAGTGCTGAATAGGATTCTTTGTTAGATTTATGGCACTAGTATTGTCACACTTTATTGGTATATGATCATACTCTATACCGTAATCTTCAAGATGTTGTTTCATCCATAGGATTTTTATGACATAACTACTTGTAGAAATGTATTCAGCTTCTATTATTGAGATTGCTACAGTTGACTGCTTTTTGCTGGACCATGATACCAATGTTTCTCTCAGACATTGGCATGTACCTGAGGTATTTTTTCTATCCAATTTACATCCAGCATGATCAGCATCACTGTAACCTATAAGATTAAAGTTTTGACACTTTGGATACCAGATCCCAATTTCTTGAGTACCATTTAGATACTTAAGGATTCTGTTAACAGCCTTTAAGTGAGACTCTTTGGGATTGACTTGGAATCTCGTACATAGATACACACTGAATTATTTGTTAGGTCTACTAGATGTTAAATAGAGTAGAGAACCAATTATACCTTGCTACTTCTTGGTATCCACACTTTTACCTTTCTTGTCTTCATCAAGAAAGACTGATGTGCTCATTAGTGTTCTTGTTGGTTTAGATTTCTCCATTCCATATTTCTTTATGAGTTCTTTTGTATATTTTGATTAGCATATGAATGTTCCTTTCATTCCTTGCTTTATTTGTAGTCCAAGAAAGAAATTTAGCTCGCCCATCATAGACATTTCAAATTCAGTGCTCATTTCTTTTGAAAAATCCTTGCACAACTTTTCATTAGTAGAACCAAATATAATATCATCAACATATATTTGAACAAGTAATATATGCTTCTTTTCATGCTTTATGAATAATGTTGGGTAAACTTTTCCACGAATAAAACCTTTAGCTAGTAGAAAAGTACTTAACCTTTCATACCATGCTCTTGGTGCTTGTTTTAGTCCATATAGGGCTTTCGTAAGCTTGTAGACATGATCAAGATGGTGACAATCTTCGAAGCCTAGAGGTTACTTTACATAGACTTCTTTATTGATGTATCCATTTAAGAATGCACTCTTTACATCCATTTGATAGAGTTTGAAGTTTTTATAGCAAGCGAATGCACAAAGCATTCTAATGGCTTCCAACCTTGCAACTGGAGCAAATGTTTCATCGTAGTCTATTCCTTCTTACTGGTTATACCCTTGGGCAACTAATCTGGCTTTGTTTCTGACAACATTACCAAATTCATCCAATTTGTTTCTAAATACCCACTTGGTTCCAATCAGTGATTGTTTGTCAGGTTTTGGCACAAGTTTCCAGACATTATTTCTTTTGAATTGGTCCAACTCTTCTTGCATAGCTATCATCCAGCTTTCCTCGGTTTCAGCTTCTTTAAAATTCTTTGGCTCAATCTCAGAAACGAATGCCATGTTCACAAAATATTCTTTTAGTTGATTTCTTGTCATTACTCTTTGTGAAGGATTATCAATGATATTATCTTTGGAGTGGTATCTGTGATATCTGAATTCTTTTGGTAGATCATCATGTTGATTTTCTTATGTTTGCAGCTCTTGCACATTGTTCTCATTTTGATCACCAGAATTATCTTCCTTTAGCAGGCCATTCCTATCTTTTTTAGTGCTCTCAAACTGTTGATTAATAATCTCAAGAGTATCCTTAGATTCTTTATCAGGGAGAGAGTTACTTCTTCAAAAACTACATGCATGGACTCATCAATGGTAAGAATTCTTTTGTTAAAAATTCTGTATGCTTTGCTATGCATAGAATATCCTAAGAAGATACCTTCATCTAACTTAGAGTCAAATTTATTAAGATACTCCTTGTTATTAAAAATAAAACATTTACAACCAAATGGATGGAAATAACCAATGGTAGGTTTTCTACAATTCCATAACTCATATGGTGTTTTCTTTAAAATGGGTCTTATTAAAGCTTGATTTAAAATATAACAAGAAGTGTTCATAGCTTTAGCCCAAAAATATTTTGGTAAATTATTTTCATTAAGCATGGTTCTTGTCATTTCTTCAAGAGTCCTGTCTTTCCTTTCAACAACTCCATTTTGTTGAGGAGTTCGAGGAGCTAAGAAATTATATGAGATACCAAGCTTATTGCAAAATTTTTCAAAAAGATGATTTTCAAATTCTTTTCCATGATCACTTATAATAGCTACAATAGAAGTGTTTTTCAAATTTTGAAGCTTTTTACACAAGCTAGAAAATTGTTCAAAAGCCTCATCTTTTTGACTCAAAAATAATGTCCATGTCAAACGTGAGTAATCATTTACTATGACAAATGCATACTTCATGCCTCTTAAACCTGTTGGTTGTATTGGACCAAGCAAGTCTAAATGCAGTAGTTTTAATGGTATAGAGGTAGACATAACTCCTTTAGGATTAAAAGAGCTTCTGGTTTGCTTCCTTCTTTGACATGCATCACAAATATGAGTTTTATCAAAATTGATTTTAGGTAAACCTTTAACAAGATCCTTCTTAAATAAGATGCATGCTTGTATGACCTAGTATACGATGCCATAACCAACTCTCTTCTTGTGAAATTAAGCATTGATCATTAGTAAGAGTACTTGAATTTAAAAGATAAATGTTTCCAACCCTAGAAACTTCAAGTAAAATCTTGCCGCTTTTGGCTTCCACAATTTCACATTTCCTTGAATCAAAGATTACCTAGCAATCTTTGTCATAGAGTTGACTTACACTTAGAAGATTGAATTTTAATCCTTCAACTAAAGATACTTCGTTAATGCATGGATTATCTCCAACTCTTCCTTTTCCAATGATTTGTCCCGCTAGATTATCTCAAAATTTTACAGCTCATCCCTTCACTTTTCTCATGGAAGTGAAGTGTGTTCCATCACCAGTCATATGGCTAGAACAGCCGCTATCAATATACCACTTTGAATTTCCCAGAATGTTCTTTAGACATACCTGTAGAGTAAATCAAGTAGACTTTGGTACCCAAATACTGTTGGGTCCTTTTGGGTTAGAGTCAACATATTTCTGTTTAGTAACCCATATAATTCTTCCTTTGTGGTTTCCTTTCAAAAACATGCAATCAGCAATTATATGTCCCGTATGATTGCAATAATGACATGTAACATTTCTCCTTTTCTTGTATTTAGGTGACTCATCAGGTTTTGGAGAAAAGTGTTGGTGATAGTTCACATAGTTAACTTGATGTGTGTGATTATGTTTTTGTTTTGTCTTGTAATAGTAAGACTTTTGAAAATATGTAGGTCTATATGAGTTTTTGTGAACAATCTTTTGTGAAAGATAATGCCAGCTTGGTTTATATGATCGTATGGTCCTTGAGTTGGAAGAATGTATTCTCTTTTTGGTTCTTTGGCTAGTATTTGGAGCATTAAAATTTGGTTTAGTGATAGGTTCTAGACTTTTACTATGCTTTGGTTATGTAGGTTTAGGGGATTGAGTTTGCATAGCAAAAATGGAGGAAGAACAAAATGTAATTGGCTTTGGTAGATTTTGAGATAGTATCTCATTAGTATCGGCATAACCAATTCCTGTTCTATCATTTGGATTCCTTTGGAAGTCTAATACCATATGTATCATATTTTCACCTTTTGTGAATTTGCTACTTACAGAGTCTAATTTTTCACATTTTCCTTCAAGATGTGATACTTTATTTATTAATTCTAGATTGGTGTTTTCTAGAAAGCTAATTTTGCTTTGTAATTCAAGCTTCTCAGATTCTTTTTCTAAAAGCTTTTTTTCATACTTTTTACACTTAGCAATCATATCAAGCTTAGTATCATGCATTTTGAAGAATTCTTGTGTGAGATCATTTTAAGATAGAGCTTGCAGAATTACCTCTTCTTCTTCATTTTCAGATTGATTTGATGATCCTTCTGTATTTGCCATGAAACATATTTGAGCTTTTTCTTACTTTTCATCATTATCATCATCAGAACTGGATTCATCACTATCACTCTAGGTGGCTACCATTGCTTTCTTGTCTTTCCTTTTGTATTTGCTTTTAAGCTTTGGACAATCAGCTTCGAGGTGGCCAGGTTTGTTGCATTCAAAACAAGTGATTTCTTATTTTGAATCTTTCTTGGCTTTGTTAGCCTTGTTGCTATTAGATTGCTTTCGGAATAATCTTTTATCTCTGTTTTTGCTTTTCAGAAATTTTCTGAATTTTCTGACAAATAGAGCTTCTTCATCATCTTCTTCATTATCACTTTCAGAAGTGGAAGTGATCTCTTCAGGAGTTGTATTTACAGCTTTTAGTGCTATGGACCTTTTCTTGTCAGTTTGCTCATGATCAATACTAGATTTAATTTTTATTTCATATGTGAGTAATGAACCAATGAATTCATCAAATGAATATGTAGTTAAATCCTTTAATTCTTTTATTGCTGTGAGCTTTGCATCCCATGAGGTTGGCATTGTTCTGATTAGTTTTCCAATCAGTTCTTAATCTTTGAAGTTTTTGCCTAGATTCTTCAATTTGTTCACAATTAGTGTGAACCTTGTATTGATGTCTGAAATTGACTCTTTGGCATCCACTTTGAATAGCTCATATTCTGTGATGTAAATATTTATCTTTCCATCTTTAACTTGTTTGGTTCCCTCATGAGTTGTCTCAAGTTTGTCCCATATTTGCTTTGCAGTTGTGCATCCTGAAATATGATTAAACTCATTAATATCTAAGGCACATTGATGGCTTTAGAGTTTAAGGCTTCTTTGGCCTAGTCAGCATTTTCATATTCATATTCTTCTTTGGGGACATGTTCACCATCAACAATTTTAGTAGGGATATTAGGTCCTTCCTTGATAATTCCCCAGACCTGTATATCCGTAAGCTGAAGAAAAATCCTCATTCTATTTTTCCAAAAATTGTAATTTTCTCCATTAAAAAGTGGAGGTTTGTTGATGGAGCATCCCTCAGACATAAAAATATTTTGACTACCAGATGTACTAGCCATTTCAGGATCACTCTAAGGATTTTCTTTTAATAAACACAAGTTTATAGTACTATTGACTTAATAAAAATTATTGCAAATAGTTTAGAAAATTCTTTTAGAATAAAAATAATTTTCTTTTAATAAACACAAGTTTATAAAAAATGTGGAATTAATAAAATAATAAAACTTATGAGTATAAATATGCTTAACTAAAATTAAAAGTATCTTCAAAAATTAAAGCAATCAATTTAATTTGCAGAAAATTAACTTGCAATGAAAATAAAGAGAGTAAGGATAGAAAGATGAAGACACGAGATTTATACTGGTTCGACCCAACCGGTCTACGTCCAGTCCCCAAGCCAACCGCTTGAGATTTTCCACTATTGTTTTCTTTACGGGCAGAAAACAGGCTTATGTTACTTTTTACGAGTTCAATAACAAACTCAATACTTTTGCAAGATGAGTATCAAACCTCTACAGTTACTTTTTTAGAGCTCAAGTAAAAAAACTCTTCCAGTGTTTTTAAAGCTCAACACCAAACTTATTCTGGTATTTTTCAAAGCTCAAATACCAAACTTCTACTGATGCTTTTTCAAAGCTCAAGCACCAAACTTGTACAAACTTTGTTGCTTACACTATCAACAAAGTGAACCCCCTTTCACATAGCCTTGTGTGAAAAATACAATTCCCGTAAGATGAATATTTGAAAGAATGTATGAACAAGATGAAGCTTTTCTCTCTCTTTCCACTTGTAGGAATTTTGGAAGACTTGAATATAAGAAGCTTAGAATGTATGAAAATTGCTTTAAGTCTCCCACTTTCTCACTTTGATCTTCATTTCTTTATATAGGTAGAGAAGTGCTTCTAGAAAAGGAGAAGTAGCCATTTTATGTAGCTCTTAATGAGATTATGGCAGTTGAGTTCTCCTTTTGAAGAGATTATAGTTGTTGTGTTCATCTCCTAAAAGCATATGGTTGTTGCTTTTAGCTCATAAGGCAAATGTGGCAGTTGAATCCTCCTTCTGAAGAAATTATAGTTGTTGAGTTTATCTCCTGAAGTCATATGGCTGTTGCTTTTAACTCATAAGGCACATATGGTGGTTGATATGAACTCTTGAGGCATTATGGCAGTTGTCTTTAGCTTGTAAGCAACCCATTATAAGTTCTTCTTTAAAGGAAGTGGATTTACTGCTTGTAAGAAGATCTTTGTAACTTATAATATGCTTTATCCCATAAGCAAAATAATGTCATCTATTTTTCTAGCTCATAATACTTTTGGCTTCTTTATGTGACATTATTTCTTTATATGTCAATATTATATAATTAAATTTTCCAACTTGTAATCATCAAAACAAATGTCAACATGTCCCATGTTGGATAATTAGTAATATATATAGGAATTTTGAATCTTGAATATGCAGTACGTCCTCTGCGTAAAAGTAATAAGGCAATACCGGATGAGGCTACTACCGAAACAACTTTAAGTCATAATCTTAATTTACCTATAATTGTTTCATATAAATATTTTTTACCCCGTGCCACCATATCCGTAAATAAAAAAAGCTTTTCCATTAAGTTTTTCAATAGCAAGCATAACTGCATCATAGATTTGGCGTTGATCTTTGTTTAAAGTTTTAATAGCATGTTCATGTTCTTTTAGTTCCAACACATTGTAGCACAATTCTTCATGTATTAGTTTGTTCATATTCAGAGTTTCTTCGGATGATTCAGGCAAAGGCATTAAAATCAGATGAAGAGTAGCCATTACAGTTACATATTTTGTCTAGATCTAATAAAATGTAATTTTTTACATGCGCAGTGATAATAAAATTAATAGGAATATCAAGATTTTTATGTAAATCATATGCAATGTCTTATGACAGATTTGTGATGAATTGTTCAAACAATTTTTTCGGGTCAAATATTCCACAAAAAATAATTAATGTAACAAATAAATGTCTTAGTTGCTTAGCACTACCGATAAAAGAACACTCTTTCATAGCATCAATCCACTCATTATCGTTCACTGTTAGTCCATAAGAAGCATAGGTAGAGCGGAAGCATTCATGCAGAACGCCATTAATTTTTCTAATATTATCAAATGATTTAGACTCTTTTACAATATTTCAAAGTATCCTTAAATAAAATAATTCTCCAGTAGATGGATTTACATATGCTATTCTTCTTAGATTGAAACCACTTTTGTGGGGTAACCAAATCTTATTTTCACCATCCCATACCTATTTTGATGGAAATTCAACATAAGTTAATGTGCATGCTTCTTCACAACTCTTATTAGTATGCATCCATTCAGTTAGCATTGTCTTATGTACGAATGAATTATTAATTATTTGATTTAGACTTTGGTTTCATGATACAATATTGTGTTTTAATTAGGTAGATGAATGCATAATCGTTCTATTGTAGGTTGTCTATGATGTATTGGAAATTTAGATATTCACCAACATGCCTTGCATAGTGAAATATAACAATAATCTAAGTAATTTTAATTTCATCTCGTATAGCAATGTCATTAGAATTTATTTCACTATTAGAAGAACCGTTAGGTTGTATTATCACAGACACTCTCCTTTATTTATGTATTTAAACAAATATTTAACCAAAGCATAATGGCAATAAGATTCTACATTCAAGTGGGCTTGGTATCAAACAATTAAATTTCTATGGTGGAGAACAACAAAACGGTTATCTATGTGTAAATCTCCCTTTTTTTTTACTGCTACTTTGTTATCTCTCCTTCTGTAAATAGGGTAGCCATTTTCATTGATAATAGTATTTGTTTGGTATTTTTTTGGATAGAATTTAGAGCATTTATTGTTCTACATGCAAGGACTTTTTTGGATAGACATTGCGAGCATTTATTATTATTATTATTCAAAGAATATAATGTCATCCAAGGCTTACACAGAGGTCCCTACTACGCTTAGAGATCTTCAGATGCAGTTGTTGAACATCCAAGAAAAGGTGCATCATATGGCAGCTGGCATAGAGATGGAACTTGCAAGGATGACAGGCACCCTTAATCACCTCTCTGACCATATTGAAGCAATGAAAAGCCTTATTTCCAGCATTCTGAAGTTTGGTGCATCCTCCTCTTTATCTCCACCATAGCCAGGTTTGTAATAGTATTGTTGATTTGTAGAGATGATTCTAAGACACTGCTAGCACTTCACAACTGCTCCTCTGCTCTTTTACATCAACAGTTTTTCTAGTATTTTATCTATTTCATCTCAGAACAGTACTATATCTTTAATTTTTGCTTGAAAGTATTTTATTCTATTTAGGTTTCATGTAACCTAAATAGGATATGAATGCCTTCTTACTACTGCAATTACTCTATCTTTTTTATATGCATCTTTTTAATCTATTTAACTTTGTTTGTTTGGCATACTGACATGTGTAATGTCTAGTATAGCTGTAACATATGACTTTTCTTTTGTGAAATGCTTGTTTTGACCTTTACCCCACTTCTTTGATTAAGTTTTGACATATACACATTTCACAGGTTCTCTTTTATCTACATATATATACTTATCTGTTGATTCTGTTATCTCCCTTTCATTGATCTATGCTTTTTGATGATTTCAAAGGGCGCGAAAATGTGAAGTATAACTAAGTAAAAAAAAGTTGACATATGATATGTGTTTTTGAGAAAATGTGAGTGTGGCTGAATAGAAAAAGTTGACATATGGAATGTGTTTATCCATGTCTATAAAATTTTAACCTATAGTATGTGTTTTTAAAGTATGGCTAAAGAGAAAATTGACACATGAGTTGTATAGAATATGTATCTATATGACTTATGCAGAATGTGTATGAGTAATACAACTTAGCCATGTGATCCAGATTATGACATGCATAGGTGGTATAGTGTCTGATATAAGATATGTTTATAAGAGTATGTATCTCTGTTAGAATGTGAGTCCTGGTACAAGTCATAAAGTAAAATATGCATGACAAAAGTGATAAATGGGACACAGAAGCAAAATCTCTCATATGGCCATGTTATATGATTATAAGCTTATAGCATAGAGTCTTTTTCTGTCTTTGAAAATTAGGCACATGTGTACTGAACTTTATGGATATACATCTGATATGACTTTGATAAGCTTCATTGTCAAAATTCCTTGGAAAAAAGAGTCTGTCACAACTATTAGACATAGACAATATGTACCTTGTTGCAAAATCTGTAGTTGTTTCATAAAAAGGTGTATATATATATGCATACATTCTTTGTAAATTCCTTAGTTATGCATCTGTAAATAGTATTGTATATTCAATGTATAGATATACATATTTATATATGGCATTATAGTCTGAATGTCCTAAAATGATATGCATACAATAAGTTTTGAAAGTCTGACTTTATATAAGTCACTAATCCTTGAAATTCATAGTTGTACTATTAAATGCTCTTACTTACAGCAAAAAGATGAATTGATATTCATACTGTATGACTGAAATCTTAACTTTATAATCTGCATCTATATGAAAAGATGAATTATTTTATATGTTTGACATAGCATGACAATGTCTTTAGCTACCTAAGTGTTAAGTCTATGGTTTTGAGTTTAAATAAGTTTATCCCCTCTTTTAAGAATGATATGCAGAGATGAGAAGAATGAGACTATGTGATGCTTTACTTTAAGCAGAAAACTTACTTACACTTTTGCCTAGATATGTCTGGTATTACTTTGAAAATCGGTTGCTGCAGGAAACATATATATATATATATATATATATATATATATATATATATAATCCCTCAATCAAGCTCTTATGATTGAGTCTTTTTTATCCTTTAATAATTGTCTCTATGCATGAAGGAAAATACTGATGATCCTTTACCAAATGCCTTTTCCGTTTATAGGTTTATAAGTTGGTAAATACAAATTCTCTCTTAAGGCCTAAAAATCCAAAAGTTTATATTTATATGTATGGACCTTAAATCAAAGCAATACATTTGGACTTTCCTCTCTTATATATGGCTTTAATTATCATGGGCCTTTAGTACTAGAATCTAGGCCTTGATAATCTACGGGTCTTTTTAAATCCGTATAATAGGGCAACTCCATTTTTTTTAACCGTTAATAGGCCATTACTCTTTAAATAGAAAATTCTTTCTTAAAAAAAGCCCATTAACTATTCTTTTATAATCTTTACTAATCTAACCCTATCTCTCAAAAGTTTTTAATGTAGATTAGTTTGCTTGTTTTAAAAAATTAAGAACTCAAATCTTTCGATTTCTAGAAAATTCTCTAAAAATGAACATGCACTTATTGAGGGGGAGAAAATTTGAAGGGTATCTCTTTTTCATTGAAGCCATACAATGTCAACCTATTTTCTATCACATACTAAAAGTTGCAATCATCAAAAAAGGGGAGAATGTTGACTTAAGTTTTGATGATCACAAAGAGTTGACATTTAAGAAATATAAATTTTTAAATATAATTGCATATTATATTTAAAGAATACAAAATCCCTTGTAAGAATATGAAAGCTATACAAAATAAAGGCTTTATGAAGGAAATAACTTATAAGCTTTATAATAGTAATATTGTTTTAAGTTCAAAGGCTATAAGCTATGTGACTTAAAAGATAAACTTTCAGAAGCTACACACTTCATTTGAGAAGACCGTATCTTCTCTTGTAAGACACATCCAACAACTATTTTCTTCTTATGAGAAAGATGCAATTGCTATTTATTTTTCACTTCAAGATCTCCAAGTGATCACATCCTTTTTAGGAGGTTATTCCAATAACTATATTCTGCTTGCAAGGTAAATGCAACTACCACATTATTGCCTCAAGAGCTCCAAATGGACATATCATCATGAGGTATCTGCAACAACTACATCTTCTTTATAAGGTGGTTTCAACAACTATATCACCTTATCAAGCTTATGCAACCGCTACTTCATCTTATGAGAAGCTTTCCAACACCTATAAAAGAAGATCAAATTGCATTAGCAAAAGTGGACACTTCAAGAAATATGCATACTTTCAAGCTATTATTTTCAAGTGTTCCACAATTCCTTCAAAGAGCATTTTTTTAAGAGAGAAATCTTCATATTTGTTCATTCAAATTTCATATTCAAGGGAATTGTATTTTCACATTGGGCAGTGTGAAAAGAGGGTTTACTTTGTTGATAGTGCGATCAACAAAGTTTGTAAAAGTTTGGTACTTAAGCTTTGAAAAAGCATAAAAAAGTTTGGTATTTGAGCTTGTAAAAAAATACCAGATAAGTTTGGTGCTTGAGCTTTGAAAAAGCATATGAAGAGTTTTGTTACTTGAACTCGGAAAAAGTAATAGTAGGGTTTTGATACTTAGCCTGCAAAAGTATTGAGTTTGTTACTAAACTCGTAAAAAGTAACACATGCTTATTTCTTGCCCGTAAAGGAAATACGAGTGGAAAATCTCAAGTAGTTTGGCTTAGGGACTGGACGTAGACTGTGGGTCAAACTAGTATAAATCTTGGTGTCTTTGTTTTTCTATTCCTATACTCTTTATCTTACCACTATTTAAATTTTTACAATTTAATTTAATAGTATTATTTTCAAAGTCCTTTTTACTGAGTTAAGCAAATTTATATTCACTAAGTTTTACCATTTCATCTGTTCCGCACTTTTGTAAAACTTATGTTTATTAAAAGAAAATTGTTTGTCATAAACAAGAATTGTCTAAATTGTTTGTGAAAATTTTTATCTGGTATACAGTACTATTCACCCCCTAGTACAGTAACTAGCCTATTAGGGACCATCAGGATTTATCAGGTTAAGTGGTGCCTCTGCTTGCTGAGGTTGGAACTAGATTCACTGTTCATCTTAAGAAAGTGGGATTGCTCCGTTGAACTTCCCTACCTCCGATGATTTGGATTTTTTGGGTTGGTTGAAGCTATGCTCGCTGGGGATCAAGCTGGGCCCGCTGTTCATCTTGGTAAAGTGGGATCGTTTCGCTGAACATCCCTACTTCCGTTGATTTAGTTTTTTTAGGGTTAAGTGATACCTTGCTTGTCGTTAGGGAGCAAGCTCGGTTCTTTGTTCATCTTAAGAAAGCAGGATCATTTCGCTAAACATCCCTACTTCCAATGATTTGGATTTTTAGGGTTAAGTGATACCTTGCTCATCGTTCATCTTAGTAAAGCGGGATCATTGCGCTGAATGATCCTACTTCCGATGATTTGGATTTCTCGGGTTGATTGATACCTTGCTCGCTGAGGATCGAGCTAGGTTCTCCATTCATCTTGGTAAAGTGGGATCGTTGCGCTGAACATCCCTACTTCTGATGATTTGGATATTTCGGGTTGATCTCTTGTTGACATGCTAGGGACTAAGATCGTGTTGTTGAATGTTGTTGTTTCCTATGAATTTGAACTGTTGGGGATAACTACTGGGAAGCTTTGTATTGGCGTCTTTGTTCCTTGACCGATAATTTTGAAAACAAAATTTTTTTCCCCTTCGATCAAGAACAAAGGCACGGATCATAGTGTTTGTGGCTTCGCTCTTGCCCCTAGATTCCCATAAAATAAGTAAAAAGACAACCTTTCTCAGGGCAATTTGGCGATTTAAAATGAAGAATTGAAATTTAGCGATTTAAGTAAGGATGAACCGTATGACCTATCTCCTTGGAGAAATTGGGCTGTGCAGCTCATGATTGGGGAAGAAAATCTGAAAAAGTATCAGTGGGCCGTATGGCCCAAATTGAGGGCTAGTTGGGCAGTGCGGCCTATCTCACTTGATTTTAAATTTATGGAACCAGCCATCCCTTTCAGTTTCGTTTCCTTCTTTTCTCTTCTTTCTTCCTTTTTCTCTCTACATCAGCCGACCCCTCTTACCTTTAACTCCATTTTTGGGACCATGAGGCATAAGTTACATTGTTCTATCTCGTATGCGCCTTGCCAAGAAGCTCTAGACACGATAGTCCTGCAATATACCCTACCGGAGGGTTCTTTTACTCTACCATTTGTCTCGGTGGAGAGTCTATATGGCATTAGGCTGATAGAGAAGTAGGAGGGCTTGTCTCTCAAGGAGGAGGTGAGCCCCATCATCAACATACACGGGCACGCCATCTCTCATTTGGTACATTTTTGCCTAATTTTCCTTTGATTTTCAATTTAATTTCTTTATTGATTTTTCTTCAATTTAGTGAAATTGATGGATTAGAATGCATGCCTAGGGTTTATTTGACTTTTAGGGATGATTTAGGATTGGTTTTTGCTTAGATTCATGCTTAATTTTGAGAAAATTAGATTTCAACGTCGAAAACCTGAAAACTATTTTTCCAGAAAAGATGGGCTGTACAGCCTTGTTCATGGGCAATTTAGGCCATACGGCTGATCTTCTCTTGAGTTTCTAGGTTTCTCCAGGAACTAGTGATGAGCCGTATGGCTTAAGAAGTTGGACCGTACGGTCCAAAACAACATGAATTAGAGCCATACGGCTCATCTCTTTTAGGAGATAACCCTTCATTTTTTGCCCAAAATTTAATTTTCTTTCAATTTTTCCTTGAAATATATGTATGTATGCGATTAACTGAATTTTATAAACTTCCCTTCTTTGGTGATTTTGAATAGTACGAAGAAAAGAATAAGGGTGCTGGAGACTGGGACAGCCTCAAGGACTTTTACGACTGTCTTTCGGCTCCGGTGAGGGCGAAGGTCGATGCTACTGGCCTTTAAATTTTAGCTCCTCAGATCCTCCATTACGCTCCAGGGAGGAGTAAGGGAGCGATTATGGTGCTGATTGAGTGGTGGATGGACACCACACACACGTGTCACTTGCCTACTAGGGAGTTCACCATTACCCCTTTGGACTTTGCCGCTATTTTTGGGTTGTGCTTTGGAGGCACCTAGATCCAGTTCAATTGCACCTTGAGTGCTAGCCACTTTAGTGCTGATACTATGGCCATTCTGCTTGGGTACAGACCTTCTCAGCCCAAGCTGTAGTGCGACACTCTTATAGGCCACTAAATGGGGCGCAGCGCCACCATTGAGGCGGAGTAGAATCAGTATGCCTGCTCCTTCCTGCTTTTCCTTTTGTTTGAGGTTCTATTCTCGACCAATGGCAACAACATCAACTAGAATGTGCTGCCTATATTAATCAGACTTGAGAGCCTGAGTGGGCTGGACTGGGGAAGAGCTAGACTCGCCCAGATGTACTACAGGCTAGACGTGCCTGGGATCAGCACAAGGAGCTGAAGTGCTGTTCGATCTTGCTTCTGGTAAGGATTCTATTCCTTTCTTTGTTTATAGTAAAGCTCTTTTTGTATGCATTCTAACTTGGTTGATTTTTTTTTTATTTTAGATATGGGCTTATGATCATAGGTTCTTGAGCCCTCCTACACTGGGCAGGGTTAATGGCATCCCTATCTTCCTACGGCTCGCTTAATGGATGGTCAGTGGGACCAATGTGGGGATGTCTATGACTAAATGCCGTACTCAACTGGGCTCTGCGACCTGGAGCGAGGTACATATAAATTTCATTAGCTTTAAACTGTATTTATTAGTTCAGGATCATACCTGAGTTTGAGTTCGATTTGTACGGATCTGTTTTGGACTATTCAAGAGTTTAGGTGCCCTTGGGGTAATGCTGCCCATTGGACTAAAGCGATGATTGGTGCCTCAGGGCTGACTGAGAGGCGACTGGTTATAAAGTGCCCTTTATCATTGGAATGGTACCTAAGAGACAGGGTCGAGTAGCGCTATGGGTGATCCGAGAAGAGATTGATTCCCACCCTACTGTGCACTTACTTGTTCTGGCGGGCCCACATTCCTGAGGATGAACACCGAGGTGTGTTCAGGGATAGATATATAGCTGTGGGCTCGGAGGGAGATTACCAGGTCTACATTACTCAACATTTGCTACCCCCGACTGGTGCTCTGATTCCACCACCACCATAGGTATACATTCTTCTTTTTGCTTACGTTATAGCCTTTGCGTTCTGTGATTTACATGTAATTTACAACTGTTGGTACCATGTGTTCTCAGGAGCCTCCCCAGACTGGTAGGGGAAAATGGTAGGTTGATAGGTCGGGTAGTAGCTCACGATCTGGTGAGTTCAGCTCACAGATGCCTCTAGTCCCGTAGCCGCAGGTTCAGGCAACATCCTACTATTGTTGGTTCTATCCCTATGGCGGAGGCTGTACCTCCCGTAAGGTGGATTGTGGGTCTGTCCCAATACATCTTTGATAGCTAGCCGTAACTCTACAATCCCATCGTGGCTTTTATTATCCGCAGAGAGTACCAGACCCTGCCATACCAGTTTTGTTTGAGCCAGAAGATGCCACCCACATGAGACTTTGTATCTTTTGGATCATTTGTTCCATTTTGGCTTTTATTTGGCTCATTGTTTTTGCTATTTGTTATTGTATTCACCCCGGAGCTCCTGTGAGACCTATGTTCGCCTCCTCTCTGCCACTCGCGGCTTACTGATCCGCGACATTATGGCAATGCACATAGGTTTCTTTACCTATTAAATTTGTATATGTACAGCATGATATGGTATGAAATGTGATGCAAAATGTATGAATAATATGCGTATGTATATAGACTCGGCTGGAGCAAGAGAGGAATCGTTCTGCATAGTTCGTGGCCTAGGTGGCTTCCCTGCAGCGTCGGAATGCAGACCAGATGTTCGAGCAAGATTGCAACAGCAGCACCGAGGAGGACGATGATGAAGGTGGAGACTCTTAGTCTCCTTATTGGGTTATTTGGATAGGAACACTGATACTGGAACATTTAACTTTCTTTATTTTGTATATATCTGATCATTACATTTGTTGGCTAGGATAGTTTTGGGGTTTGGATGCTTTGGTTTGTTTGCTCAGAACCCATGGTTTATTATATCTTATTCATCAATTTCTATAAATCCTGTCGATATATTAACCTGCTTAACTTGTTGCTGAGCCCTGCAGTCAGATCCGCCTTCTTTAGTAACCCCATAGGCGTAACCTATCTGAATTTAAATGCAATCACTTATTGATTGCTATTTAAATGGACGACATGCTGCATATGTTATAAAAACTTTGAGCCAAATATTAAATATTCATAATATTATCATGATACAAACCAAAATGTGCATGACAAGGAATCAAAAAGTGAATTTAGCTTTGATTGGCGTCCTCTCTTGTTACCTGTGCATGCTTTTTGGTTTTCCCCCTAAGAAATTTTCTCTCAAAATGCCTTGCCTAGACCCCCTTTTGAGTTTTTAGTCTACTAGGCTGCCCTAAATTTTGCCTGGGCCCCCTTTCTGGATTTTCACCACAACAGGCTCTTTTCTTTTTCTTTTTTTTTTAACCCTGTTTGATCTTATGTGACTTCCTAAGATGATTCTTGTTTTATGCATGGTGTTTCAGCTCTTTCTTTTTGCCGACCGATGCTTGGAGATCTAACCGTGATTATCATACATGAAGCAAAATGTTTTCTTTGTCGGATGGTGATGCCTTGATGTTGAGGCATTCATATGGTCTCTTTTAGTTTGGATATCTTTGAATGGCTTGGCTAGAAAATGATAGGGGGGTTTCGTGTTGGTGAGAAGATATGGTTTGAACTCTTTGGTCCTTCTGCATTCCTATGGGGCCACACAAAGTTTTACTTCGAGCGTACTTTTTTTGCTATCGTTGGGGTAGATGTTTGGGCATTTTAGTGAGATTCGGTGTGGGAAACAGTCGAATTTTTTTGTATTGTAGTGATTTCGACTTTTTTGGATTTACAATAGACATAGTTCTAACTTCTTTTCTTCATGGTATTTTTTTGTGGTTTGACTTAGCTTGTCTTAGCTTGAGTTGAATTCTAGCGACATTAGAAATCATACACTGGAAGTAAATCCTTTGCTTGCCCTCAGGGAATGTAGATGGTGATGGAGTTCTTTTCAACAGGATAAGGTTCTCAAGGATAGGATTTTAACATGGAAAGGAGTCGAGTCTCTTCTGAAAGTATAGGGTTCTTGGTGATAGATTAGGTCCAAAGTAAGATTTGAAATGGAGCTTTAAGTTTATGGCATGGAATGTTTGAAAGGGTTGGTTTTGGTTCATGATTATGGATGGTTCGAGCCTTTCTTATTTGTAGTGTTATCTGAGGATGATGGTTCAAATACGAAGCAAGTATTCCCACATCAGCTGTTCGGGAGTTATGTCTTTTGTTCTGTTCTTGGATTGGAATTCCATTGCGATGCGTTTTCCTCTGCATTTCACTAATTGCGGGTTCCAAGACATAGTCCTCTGTCAATCTTTAATTTATTGTTGAATGAGATGTGATGTTGACATTGAGTTTCATTTTGCACACACCTTTTCTTTTTGTTGACTTTGGTTTTGATTATCACAAGTTGACATTTAGTTTAATGAGTTTTTAATCTCTTTGCGTTAAAGAGCTTTATGAGTTGAGAATTATGCCTTATGAGTTAAGATGTCTTTATAAGTCACAAAAGTACTTTATGCCTTTATAATTCATAAAGATGCTTGAAATGCCTTATGAGTTAAAGATTAACTCTCTCGGCCACATGAATCCATAATATAACTTAAGAGTTAATATGGCTTATGAGTTGAATTTAAATATCTTAGCTAATGAATTAAAAAGATCTTGACTTGTGAGTTGAAAGATTTTAGCTTATGATTTGAATTAAAGAGATCTTGACTTATGTGGTAAAAGATATTGACTTAAGAGAAAACAGATATATATGCTTTTACATTAGTATGCTTACTTTAGCTTATGAGCTTAAAACTATGCTACTAGTCTTGAAGAAAGTGCCTTACTACTTGAAAAATCTTGGCATATTTATGACTTATATCAAATGGCCACTTTATCTCTCCATTTATGAAAAAGTACAATGGTTATATCATCAGCCTTTTGATGAATGCAACTGATAAGAGTGTGGCCACACCCAAACAAGTTGGAAATTGTTTGTGAGCATCAGTTTATTCCGGATCAAGTAAATGTCCGGATACAAAAGAGGGTGATCAATCCATGCCTCTATGTTGGACACCGATATCAATGACATGGGATGTACAAGTTTAAACTACATGGTTATAATTACAGTTGGACTGCTATCTCCATCTTAATTGGGGGCTGCAGTGGCTTGCTAGAGCCCGCTTGCAGTTTGTGGGCAAAAGGCCCACGGCCATCATAAAGGTGGGCCCATAGGATCGTACACATTGAAGATATGAACTCGAGCTAAAGGGATCAACAGTATACTTGGAGTATATACACCGAAGAGAAAAGATTGTATTAATTATATTATATAGATCAATTGGATTGATCAAAATAATATAATTAATATTTGTATTGGTCTTCTCATAATTAATTCAATGAATTAATTTATGAGATTATTTCCTAGGTGGAAATATTTTATATGTATAGGTTTACGTGTATTTAATTTTATGAAAATCTAATTTAATTCCTTGGTTAAATTAATTTGTCAAATTAATTTTAATTTAAATGTATGTAATATATTATATGGTATATTACATTTACATACATGTTGAATTGAAATAAAATTTGAAATAAAATTGGACCGGAAGAATTAAGTCAGACTTGGGCTTTAAAGAGAAAAGGCCCGCATAAAATTAAAGTAGAATGGGCTGAAATTTTTGAAGAAAAATTTCAGCATTTTAGGGTTAAAATAACATCCTAGAGAATTCGGCCAAAGTAGAGGAAATATAGCAGAAATTTCCAGCCCCAAACTCTCTCATTCCGGCCAATCCTCTCGCTAGCACGGGTTGGATTCTATAGTCGTTCGTGTACGAGAACGTGGAGGAAGTCGGTTTCGATTTCTGCAGCCATCTCTTAAAGAGATTTTCTGGTGAGAATCAATTCTTTATCCATTTGATTTTGTTGTTTTCAATTTCCATCTCAATTGCTCCTGGGCACGGATTTGAGGAAATCAACGCGTATTTCCGCTTTATCAGTTGATTTCCGGTGAAAAACCTTACAGTGAGCGGGCTTTTGATATGTGGAAATTGTTAAACAGGATTGAATTCCTTGTTTCTGAAATTGTTGATTTTGATTATAGGGTTCATGGATTGGGGTTTTGTGATTTTCCCCATTGAATTTTTCAATTGAAAATTAATTGGAATATTTGGTTATGCTCTTGGTTTAATTTTTTATTAGACTGGTTGTGATATTTTTTTTTTTGCAGCAATTTTTAATTTAATTTGTTAAAAATCACGAGCTGTTTTTGCGGATACGGGGCTGCAAGAGGTGGAATCGCCGCGGGCAGCCGCTGTAGGGGCAGAAACAGTGGCATCAGCCGCTGCCTACTACTGAGACCAGCAATGGCCTGCTGCTACGCCGAGACTGTCCCTAGCAGCTGCAGCGGGCTGGGCCCAGTTTTGGATTTGGTGGATTTCGGGCCGGGAGCCCAGTTTTAAAATTTTAATGGGTTTTAAATTTTTGTGTTTAAATTTTGTTATTTAAATCCACATGATTTCTTGAATGAAATTTTAATTTTATTCATGAGATATTAATTTTGGAAATTAATATGGTGTGATTGAAATTGGTTCGAGTTTTCTTGGCACAATTACCCGAGTGGCTGATATGGATTCATGGTTTCCCAATTCTAGTGGGAGTAGTATTCTGCCTGGCTTGGAGGCCCATAGCCCATTAAGGGCTAGAACCATTATGGGCCAAAATTGGCGATTTCAAAATAATGGCTAATGACATAATTGAAATGGGCTTAAATTCATGCATTATAACATGTTTATAAATTGATATATTGGATTGCATGTTGTATGATTAAATGTGTGTATGGATGCTATTGGACCTTATTTGAGTTGGGTTTTATTTTTCTTTTTGGGTAAATACGGCTTGCGTGCCGTTTTTCTTTTTTTATGTAATTTTATTTTATTTATTTATTATAAAATTTGTAAAAAAGGAGCCCATTGGAGAGGCGAGCCCATAAGAAAGAAGAGGAGGCCCACCTGAGATATCTTCTAGTATAGGTTTACTAGAATTATAGTAGGTTGTAATATAGGCCCATAGCAGTCCATTTTATTTAATTATACTTTATTTATTTACATGTATGAATGTATGATCCAAACCCAATTTCACCCGCCTATGCATCTAAGCCATTATTAAAATGAATCTAATAACCAAATGAAAATTACTAAGTCACTTAAAAGTGTTTCCCTCACTCAAAACCGACTCGAAGTGGGGATAGATCAGTTGTAGACCATGACCTCGCTGGATGCACTAAAGTATCGTCATTTTGTATTCGGTCTGAGTATTAGCTACCCTGACACTTGGATGGAGGTTTTGACTTAGTATGGATAGTAGGATTTTCCTAGCCCTAAGCACAGATGGGTAAGTGCCAACAAGCCAGTCAAATCGAGAGTCACTAGGTTAGGATTGGACGAGGTTCCTACCTAAATAATTAGTGTATAGTTTTTCCAGGCCCTCGTCTGGCTATATCTTAATGAAATATGGATCTCGGCCCATGAGCCCAACAACTTGAGTTAATTAATAACATGATTCATTATTAATTAAATATGGGAAAAACAAGTTAAGTCCTTTTTTAACACTCTTATAAATTTTCTGGCCCTAGAAAGGGACAAGCTTTCTGGCCCTATCTTTTTGGACTGGCCTAGGAACTTAAGAATAGTTCTAAGACAGGAGTCAAAAGAGTACGTGCTAGAAATGCCTGTACCGGCTGCACCAACGGGGCGTAATCCACCAGCTACTAAGCTGGAGGAATATGAGATGCACGTCAAGGATAACCGGGATGTGACATGCCTTATGTTGGCATGTATGGTCCCTAAGCTGAAAAAGCAGTTCATGGACCATCAGGCCTATGCTATGATAACAACTCTCAATGAGATGTTTCAAGAGCAAGCTCATCAGGAAAGGTACCTCACCAATAAGGCATTCCACTCCTGTAAGATGGGGGCTGGGACATCTTTGAGCGTACACGTACTTAAGATGAAGGGCTATCTGGATACTTTAGCCCATCTCGAATCGCCCATCTCACATGAGCTGGCGATAGACACGATCCTGGCTTCCTTACCGGATTCTTATGATCAATTCATCCTGAACTATAACATGTAAGGGATGAACCGTACTGTTAGTGAACTGTATGGGATACTCAAGCTCACTAAGTAGTCAATCAAAAAGACTCTGCCGGTACTGCTGGTCAACAAGGGGAACCCTCCTCTTGGCAAGGCCAAGGCCAAAAAGGCTAAGGCCCAGCCCAAGGCCAGTCCCAAGTGTAGGGATTCGTCACAGGAAACCGACCGATAAAAGCGGAAATACTCGTCGATTTCCTGGAATCCGGTTCATATTAATGTACAAATGTATTATACAAACACAAGGACCAACGCCTCGGGACTAGGGCATTTCCAACAGTAAGGATGTTTGTTTCAGGTGCAAGCAGGTAGGGCATTGGAAGAGATCGTGTTGTGAGCACAGGTTTTCCCAACCTCCGTGATGAGAATCCTTTATTACCTTTTAGCAGTCAGACTTGGAAAAGAGTAGAGGGTCACCTGGAATGCCTTGAAAGCTTCGAAAATTGAACCGCCCGTGATTCGACACCTCGAGAAAGGTCCCTCGAGTGAGTTTAGGGTTTAGAGGCGAGTGTAGAAATTAGGGTTGTCTGCTCGGCTCTGTATAGAACCACACGGCTGTAGTTTCAGAACTAGAGCCACGCGGCTCTAATGGGTTAGGCAAGTTGCTCTGTAAAGCAGAGCAACTTGCTGAAACGGGCGAGATTTCAGTCTTTCAGCCGAAATCCCAAATCAGCAGGAGGCACATTTAATTTTTCGTAATGATAAAAATAAAAAAGGAAATATAAAAGCAAAAAAACAAAAAAAAAAGGAAGGGGAGAGGGTTTTCATCTAAAAAAACTAAACTTACAGAGAAATAGAAAAACAGAAAGTGAGAAAGAAGAAGAGAGAAAGAGGGATAGAGAAAAATTGCGAAAACAAAGCTTAAACACGTACCCTGATCATCCTATAACAACTCTAGACCATTGCTTACTTGTCCGGACACATTTTCGGATTCGTTTTGGATTGGTTCAGGAATCGTTTTCGGGATTTCAGAAGGTTCAAGAATTCGAGGCGCATTCTCGCTTTTTAATCCATTTCTGAATATCCATTAAACTAGAACAATAACAAGGTAAACTCTAAGAGGCCTTAAACTTGTATTCATTGCATTTTCTATGCATTTTTCCTTTGTTTTGTCAATTTTTGGAAAACCAACTACCCGAACAGAGCTGTACGGCTGTGTTTTCTAAGAAAACCATTTTTCGGGTTTTGTTAACTACAGTTGCACGGCTCTAACTACAGCCGTATGGCTGTAGTCTCCAGAAAGAGACAGAATCGCAGAACGACTCGTACGGACGTCATAGCACGATGCTGTTTTTGGATTCAAACTGTTTTTGGCCTGTTTACCGTTTTTAGATCCTAGATGTTTGTAAAAATTAGGAAACCTGCACGAATGGAACCTCGAGTTCCGGGATAACAAACCCATTGAAATATGGAAATTTGCATGAAATCGAGCCAAATAATTTTCTAAAATTGTTTTCCAGCACAAAAATCTATAGGGCGTTTCAAAACTGTTTTCCAGGTGGCCGAGTCGACCTGGTTACCCCCTAAATGCATGCCCCATTCCTAAAAACCCTAATTCTGTCCTGCTATGAGTCCTGTTTGTGTTTGTAACATAAATTGTGCTAACCATTTGTTTTGCAGCTTTTATTTTCCCTTTTTTCTTATTTTTGGTGTAATTAATAGATTAATTTGAGTATTTTAGGCGTTTGTAAATTTTTAAATAATCGTGTATTCTAGGCGCTTGTAACGTGAGAATGAGAGTTTTTATTTTTGTTCAATTTGGTTGTATAAGCGGCCTCCATTATTATTTTTTGTATATTTTAAATGTATGATTTACTTTTCTTGTAATTTATTTCTATCATTTGCTTAAGCATCGGCTGATACATAAACGAAATTGGGTAGAGAAAGATAATAAAGTGAATAAATATGGTAATATAAATTATAAAATGAATACAAGCTCGAGGTTGAATAGGTAAGTTGCCCTAACCCTAAATCTCTGGATTAGGTACGGCAGTCTACACTCGGTAGAGAGCTGTACCGGCATCTCCCAGATGAGCTGATCCGGATGGCGACTCTGTCATTGATCTTGAAATTTAGGTTTCGAGGTCTTTAAATAATAAAATTGGAAAACGTTTTCTACAAAAGGAATTTCTAAAACAAATGAATGTTTTTCCCTAAAGCAAGATAAGCAAAACCCGTTTTCCATCAAAATAAAAAAAACACCGCTTTCGGTTCCCCGGTTCGCTTTGCCGTGTCCCGCCTTTCAGGTCATCTGCTCATAGTGGCGACTCTGCTGGGGAAAAAAGTTTCTTAAAACGTTTTCATGAAAACTTAAGGAACTTAGGCAACTATTGAAATATAACCTCGCTTATAGTCATTTACTAATTTATAAATACTGTAATTATTCATACTTTGCATATCATGACATTTTCTTCTTCTCAACCCCTCAAATACACTGATCAGCCCGGTTCACCCAAGAAGGTGACCTACCTCTTTTGCCAGGATTGGAGGCACCCGACTGGGTAAACCACTTATAGCACCGCATGACCTTATATCGTGTTCTACGATGAGGAGTGTATATTCGCTATGGGAACCTGTACGACCCTTGGTTTGACTTTGGCCCACATGTAATGGCTTAGTAACTTCCCATAGGGTTACCAAAACATAAATTTGAAATTGGATAATTGAGTGTACACCTTTAGTATCCCCCGTTGATGCCAAAGAGACCAAATACCTAGGAAGAATGCAAGATCAATCAAAAAGAGGAATAAGGTTGGAAGGGAGAGCATATTTTTCCGTGTGCTAATGTTTGTTCCTTGATGATTTTCTTTTTTACATTTTTCACGTAACATCAAACACGCATAATCATCTGTATACCATTTTTAACCAGTTTTCATGCAGCCATTTTTCACATATATACATATGTATGTCATTTGTGCTAACCACGTCTTTGTGCAGCCACGACATTTTATTTGTGTGCCGTATATACATCTCCTGTGCCATAAAGCATACACGACATCATCCCGTGTTTCATACATTCTAACCACATTTTTCTGCAGTCACTTGCATTTTGTGTGACATACATGTTCATGCCATTTCATTTCATTACACCTAATAAGGGACGTTCTGAGGATGCCTATCACGATCACTTCATTTCACACCATATCGGGTATCCTGAAAATACCTGTAGTCTGCCTATGCACCGGTTTGCATTTAGCCACTCCACTATACCATATCATTCACTAGAAGATCACAACGATCTTAGGTTTGTGTTGTGTGGCAAGCCGCACGACAACATAACACAACACCATATCCATTTCATGACCATTCATCGTTGGCATCACGGTGATGCCGAAACCTTTCTTGTGTGTCACAATCCACATCGGACTTGTTTCATGACATTAATAACTCACTTAAGGTACTCCATGAGTGCCGAATTCTTACACACATAGGAGCATCTCATAAGATTACCAACTCATGCAAGGTGTGTTGGAGATTGTGCCCTAAGGCCAATATTGGATTATGTAATTTGACTTCTAAGATTAATCTAGTGTAGATTAATATTATCATTTATGTTGGTATGTTAGCATTTATGATAAGTATCCTTGAATAAATCGTGTTGTTCTAAATATCCCTAGTCGATTGTTATTATGGGAATAATAACAAACTAAGACTAGTGTGAGTGATAATGGATATTCATAAGATGAATATAGTGTATACAGATACAGATTATACTCACGAGTAATATGTTAGAGAACATGTTACTGGAGACCCACTATGAGATCAAGTTCATGGTCATGTGTCACAACTGATCTTGATTATAGTAGTGTCATTAGCTGATTCCTTTGACCTGAGGTCACCATGGATTCCGGGATGAATTCATGTTGTGCTTTGACGCAGTCAAACGCTGCTTGTAACAGAGTAGTTATAAAGGCTGTGGTTGGGTACAATATGACTCATGCTTAGGGATGTGAGTGACAGATATGGGATTTTGTCCCTCTCTAACAAGAGAGCGATATCACTGGGCCCCTCGATAAGTAAGACTGTTAAATGCATGGCCGTGCTCAAATAATTGATAAGAGTATCAATTGATTTGTCTGAACAGTTTACTTTGAGATCGAGAAAGCATATGATTAATTATATAAGATTGACAAGTGTACCATGTCTTATAATTAATCTTGATATCAAAGAGACAAAAGGGAATATGACATTCTATAAATAGGTATTGGATCGTTCCAATCATATTAATTGGGTAGTCGTAATGGCTTGCTAGAGTCCGCTTGTGACCTATAAGGACATTATGGTAATTTCCTTATTGCCAATTAATATGATCCTATGGGGTCACACACAAGAGCAAAATGAAGTTCATCTAATCGGGTATAAATTATTATTGGAAAATAATTTATGAAAGAGATTGAGAATAAATATATATATAATGATATATATTTATGTATGTATATATAAATATTAATGTGATTAATATTGCATAAAGTATGCTACATATTATAATTAAATTATATGGAGATATAATTAATTATAATATTATATATATACATATATGTATTATGGAGAATTGATTTGATTTAATGTTAATTGAGAATTAATATTAAATTGTGTGGGTTAATATATAATTATAACTAATAGGTGTATTAGGTTATAATTATAATTAACTATTTAGGTTAATTATTTAAGGAAACAATTAACCTAAACCTAGTGGGATTCTAAACTCATAATACAACAAGGAATTCGGCCACCACACATGGAAAAGGGGGCAGCCGAAATTCTCATCCTAAGCCACATAGAAAATTTGATTTTCTGCCTCTCTCTCTCGTTCGAAGAATCGTTCTTCAATCCCGGCGCTAGCACGCGGTGAATCAATTGCTCCGTGTGGATCAACCGTAGAGGGAAGCTAATTTGGTTCCTTTGATTCAAATCCTATAAGAACTAAGAGGTAATTCTTTAACCCTTCCTTCCAATTCAATGCAATATACATGGATCCCTGGCGGGGATTAATCCGTTTTATTTCCGCTGCGTATTTTGTTTTGTGCGATTAATCCCCAACAAGGTGTTCCACGAATGTCGAACCTCTGTCCGTGTCCCTATATGCACGTGACTTGTTTGCAACATCATTTCATATTTGATGCCTTAAAAGCATCAGAACTCTATCGGTGGAACCGCTTCCATGTGACCACTTTATACCATTTCATTTTGACCTACGAAGCATCAAACCTCTATCTATGTGTCGGTACACTTCATAACATCCATTAGGTGCCCCAAAGGCGCCGAACCTCTATCCGTGTGATGGTCCACACATGACGGTTCTTGCATTGTCTTTTGCATAGTTTTGGCATTCTTGGAACGTCCAAAATAAAAACAAATGAAGCCACATTCATTATCATTTTCATTCATGAAACATCATTTGATCACGATTATCCCATGATCATACCATATATGCCACTTAGTACGTTGTGTCTAGGGTCATGACATTCATCCATGATGCTAACCCTGTGCTGAATGTGCAGTTTGGAGTCGAACTTTGAAGCGACTAGTATGAGTCAGATCAAGGCCTAGTCAATCAGTTCAATCAGCTCAGATAGAATCAATCACCGTGGAAGAGGTTAGGGTCAGTTCAGATTCAGATTCAGATTTAGAGCAAGAGTTTAGGGGACAGTTGCCTTCTTTGCTAGTTGACAGTCAGTTTGTGTTGGAAAAAGTGAACAGAACAGAGATGGCCCAAGATGGATTGGCGGAGGGATGCCTTTTGACATGAATGCATTCCTGACTGCATTCCTGAATTCAGAACAATTCAAAGCTACCATCAAGGAGCAATTGCAGACTGTAGTGACTGCCACTGTGGGCCAGACTAGCCAGTAGACCCAAACCCCAGTTGAAAATGAAGGAAATGTTATTCAGGGGGCCCCTAATTTGGGAAGGAACATCCTCGCAGCAGTAGGGTGGCCATCACACATCGGGAGGCTGATCATTAGTCCAAGGAAGACGAGGCTTTTATGGGGCAAGAGAGGCCTCAGTTGAGACTGCTGCAGAAAGGCTCCTCAAGGAAAAATTCTCTGATCTTGAGGCATTGTTGCTGAAGCTGAAAGAAATAGTGCTTTACCAGCCTGTTAAGTGTGCAGATCCAACTACTTTATTGGCAAAGGGGGAGAGCTGCTCCCGGTTGGGTTCCAGATGCCGTACTTACCTCCTTACACTAGAGAGGGTCCACCTGAAGCTCATTTGGACAGCTATGTAAGGATTATGTCTAGTTTGGGAATCGAGAAGGTCCATTTGCTGAATTTGTTCCTAACAACTTTGTGAGGCACAGCAGCTAAGTGGTATTTGAAGACACCAATCCATACCCGCTCCACGTGGGAGGATCTGTCGGAGGCATTTGTAAAGCAATATGCCTATAATACTCAGGTGGAAACTACACTGGAAGATCTGGAGAGAATCTGTCAGAAGCCTAATGAGTCCTTCTCTGCTTATTACAAGAGGTTGATGGACGTATAAGTACTGGTAGATGGGGCCCCTAAACTGGAATCTCTGGTTGTGAAGCTAGTTGACGGCAGTTTGCCCCTGTATAAAGAAAAGATAAAGTTGAATAGGTTTCACTCCTTCAATGATGTCGTGGATTTTGCTAAGCATGTCGAGAGGTACACAGAGGAAGAGTAGAGGAATAGACAAGGCTCTGGCACTTACTGGGCAGCCAGGGGTACGTATAAGGATATAAGGCAGGTACCTCCATAACCACTCCTACCGGGTCTAGTTCAAAATCAGTTCAGGCGGTAATATCAGATCAAACAAGGGAACCAGATGTGGGGGCAACCAAGAACTCCACAAAGGCTCACTAACCCATAGGCTGAACCCTTGGGCCTCATTTTTACCAAATGCAGGAAGGTTGGTTTGTTACAAAGTTTGAAGCCCTATGTTCCTCCTTCTGAAGTAGATAAAGACAACTACTGTGCCTACCATGTGATAGTGGGCCACCACACCAATGATTGCACTTAGCTGATAAAGGCCGTTCATCAGTTGGTCGCTGAGGGAAAGATTGTGGAACCACCCTTGAAGCCAAATGTTCAGAACAATCCCCGACCCAACTTCGGCTAGTCCAGGGCACAAACTTCTGAAAGCCGTGATGCTGCAATGACAGAAGACCTTTCGCATGTGGAGGACGATAATTGTTTCGATGTACTTGTTTGTTTTTTTTTGTTTTGTTATTATTATTATTATTACTATTATCTATCATGCGAACAATTCAGCCCATAGGGCATTTAATTCTATGTCATTTGATTTCAATTACTTGTGCGATATTTTTTGGATGGATCTCTGCATACATACAAACATTCATTTAATGTCTTTAGCATACATGATGCATCATTGCATGAAATGACTCTAAGGATAGATGATAAGCCAAAAATGGTATCCATCTCGAAAGACCTCATGCTTGATGAGAGAAAAGAAATTATGAAGGCACTTCAAAAGCATGCAACAGCCTCTGCTTGATCTTGCAAAATTAATGAACGCTAGATTCCAAAGGACTTGAGGACGAAGTTGGCCAAACAGAAACTCCATGGACTCAGACCAGGCATAGAGGGGGAAGACCACAGCAGGAAAAACAAAAGTCTCCAGAAAAATAAGACTGCTCACGATAGACAAACATTGGTTTGTAGTGATAACCATCAGTTACGCAAAGTGGATGGGAGTGGAATTATCTACGGATGTCACAGCCCAAAAAACAAAAAAGAATGAGACACACATTTACACAATACAGAGGTCCACATTCTGTTGTGACCAACAAAAGGCCATGATTTCAAGGGGCAATAGTGCAGTTGTTCCAGAATAAAGGGCTGGGGCATTGCTCGTCATCTCCGCATCACCCACAAGCCAACGGAGCAACGGAAGCAATCAACAAATCCGTCATAGGGATTTTATCAAAAGCGGTAGCTGCCTGCATAACTTAGATTGGCATGTTACTATTTGCCCAGCAAGGACACTGAACCGACCTTAGAGCACACACTAGGGAAACACTGCAGCCATCAACCTATGAGGTAGAAGTAGTCCTACTAGGAAAGACAGGGACCAAGCCGTCAACCCCATCAACCAAGACAGGCTTGGATGTCATGGCAGAAAAAAAAAGGTTCGATGGGTCGAAAACATAAAAGGTGGTCTACTAAAAATTAGGACACTCTGATGGATCGAAAATCAAAAAGATGGTCCATGTAAAAATCAGGACAGTGAGGTGAGCACCATCAGGGGGAAAATCTACAAAGACCAGTTGATGGCAGCCGTAGTTCAATCGAGGGGGATACCATTACTGATTTTTTCCCTAACTTCATTTCATCTTTGATGTGCATTGCGCTAAAACGTTATTAATGAATGAATAAATGAATGCTTGGCTCTGTGTGTTTAAAACATCCCCAAGTCTATTTGAAATTACATTTGCATCATGTATACAGGGCCGTATACATTTCTTGTTCGCTTGCATTGCATTAAAAAAAAAATTCTGATAGAACGAAAGCCGAAAGGTGGTCTGTGCAAAATTTAGGACACAAATAAAAGTCTGCTGGGTCGAAACCCCCGAGAGGGCGGTCCAGTCAAAAGTTAAGACAATCCGATAGACTGAAAACCCGCAGGGGCAGTCTATACAAAAAAAAAAAAAACCCGAGAAGCGTCAAACTGATCTAAATGACAGCAAAGAAAAGAGAATGCATTCAGAAAGGCAAATCCAACAGAAGGAAGACAATGAATTTCAGAATAAGTGTCAGAGTAGTCAATGGGTCGGGTCAAGATAAACAAATATAGTAAAAGAGGGCCCACAAATGGGAAAAATGTACTACAACATGGTAAAACTCAGTCCACAGGCGGGCTATCAGAGTTAAAAAAACATAAATAAAAAGAGGCCACGACTATCCCCCATCCTCTGGGTTATCTGCCTCATCCTCACTCTCCTCAGTGCCCTTGTCCCCAGTGGCGGCGTTCGCGGCCACCCACGCATCCAGCTGTGTACGGAGAGTCTCATTCATCACCCTCAAATCCATGTAGGTCCTCTGTAGCCGCTCATTCTCCAATTTCATGCGGGCCTCCTCACGATGACGAGCACTCATCTCGGCCTGCATCAAAATTAACAACATGAACATCATGCCATACACAATCATACACTCATAATAGGCACAGACACATGCATATACACACCAATGCTAACCCAAATATAGGCACTTAACCAACATCGTAGTATTTATCGCGGATCACAAGCAATCTAAAGGTTGAAACTGCCTCATATAAAGCTACTCCTTGAGATATCGAGATTTGCACAGGAAGCAGTGTACAAATCAGACCAACGGCAACAATAAGGATCCAAAGCAAATGAAGACAAGCATACTCACATGGGTAGCGTCAGGGGGGGAAAATAGCAGGAGGAATCTGGTTCTAGAGATACAGATTGGCCTGATATGGGTGCCCGAACTCGTCCATCAGCAACACCAACGGCTCTAATGTGAACTCAAGCCGACCATGGACAAAGCCGGTAGGGGGAACCTCCGGAGGCACCATCGTATGTACGGGCAGGGTGCTCTCCATCCCAACATCTGCACCGTACTCCTCATGTGTAGAAGAACCTCCGTCACCCCGACCACTAGTGGTGCGGGATCCGCAGCCAGTAGAACGCCTGCCAGAAGAAGTACGAGGGCGTATGCCTCTCCCATACCCAGATATCTAAAAAAAGATGATGTCAGCAGGCGAGTAGAATAGTGCAGATGAACGACAAATAGGAGAAGGAACATACCTCTAGCTGCATGGATCCAGTCGGGGGGAGGAGCTGAATATCAATGAACATGGAGTAGTCCCCCTCCACTCCGTCAGCAACATATCCGGACCCGAAAAGGTCGGGGTGGTCCTCGACCGGTAGAAGATGTGGCTAGAACAGACCCAACGGTGGAATAGGCAGGATTCTACGCCCGGTCGAACCAACGTACCAGTCGATGACTTGATCCCCTAGATAGCACTCGAGTCTGAATGGACACTCCATAACGAACCTCCAGGGTGTCAGCCTCAAAGCGTCCACCACCTCCGGAGGAAGCATCACTCCCCTCCATAGCTCCTTGATCAGCTGAAAATAGAGAATCAGAAGTCAGAAAACCAGAAAAGCAGCTATAAGACAACAAAAGTCAGAATGTATAAGGAAGGCGGCATACCCCCTCGAAGGCCATGTTAGCCAGAAGTTGGAGGCAATCCTACGGGTCGTTGTCCACCTCACTCTAGCTGTATCCTACCTACCGCTTAAGCATCCGGTACCACTTGACGGCGTCGGTCACCGTCCCGGCCCCCCGGTTATGGTGCCGCTCCTACAGAACAAAGAACAGGGAGTTTTTATGAGTATTGATGTTGTGCATTGAATGAATGAATCGAATAAAAGCATCGAAATAAAATTATAACGTGAAAAAGTCTCTTTTTCCACCTGAATAGAGCCGCACAGCTGTAGTTAGAGCTGCACGGCTATAGTCATAGCCGCACAACTATACTACAGCTGCACGGCTGTGTTCTTAGAAGATAGAGCTGCACGGCTCTGTCTTTGAGCTGCACGGCTCTGTTCGAAATCGGCAGTTTTTCCCAAAACCTAGGTTTTGTGATTTTTCGCCTAAAATCAAATCTAAATCATCAATCAAGTTCCTAGGGGCATAATCTACTATAAACATGCATAAATTCCATGTGATTTCACCTAATTTTGTCTACATTTGCAAAAATCCGAAAAATTAAAAAAAGAGAAAATTGGGAGAAACTAACCAGATTCTGACACACATGTGTAGACAATTTGGGTGTTATAGGTATGGGATCATTTCTCCTAATCCTGCAGTACGCGACCAACTGCTGGAGTCCGTAAACGTCCATAGTCATCTCCACTGATAACACAAAGTCCCCCTCCTGCAAAACATGTCTCGTGTGGAGGCCGGATTGTGTAGGGACAGAGGGGCAAATCGCTTTTTGTATCTTCTTCAACATTTTCAGTTGTAGGAATGGAGGTTGAAGTTTTGAGAGAAAAAGGAGTAAAGAAGATGAAGAAAAGGGAATTTTGGTGAAAATGACCGTCCATCCCCTTTATATAGGGCCAGCCATCACACGCTAGAGCCTCACGGCTCTAGTTTGCATGGCCAACTAAAGCCGCGCGGCTCTGATGCACAGGTAAACATGTTTTTTCTCGATTTTTCACAATTTCCATTTATTCCAATATAATCCTGAGAAGGGTATTTCCTGCCTTTTGTAGGTTATAAGGGAAAACAACACAGCCGTATTTATTCTTGATCGAAGGGGCAAAAATTTTTGCTTCCAAAATTATCAATCAAGGAATAAATACACGCTTTCAAATAAAATGTTATAGGGCACTCCACACAAAGAATCAAATTTTATGGGGCACTCCACCACACGGAGAATCAAAGTTATTGTGAGCGGATGACGTTTTTAAGGCGTACGGACTCTCTTAGAACGGAGCCTCGAGATCGGGCAACCCTACCTCGTGTGGGGTTTTTTTTGAATATAAATTCATTTTTAGAAAATTAAATTGTTATATAAAAGAACCGAGACCTGAGTCTCGATAGATAGTGTAGGAGTCGCCACCTGGCTCGGCTCAACTAGGAAATTATAGCGTAGCTGAATCGGATAAAGGTTGCTACACTTTCCAGAGATCTAGGTCTGGATAAGTCCCCTATTTCATGTCTAATCAAAATAAAATTCGGCCAATGTTCATAGATGATATTTTAAATTCTGAAGTTCATTTTTATTAAATTAAAGCACACAGTGTCCACACAAATCAAAATAAAAATAAAAAGAAGTGAATAAATAAATTATTACAACCCAATTGAATATAAATAAAAACTCTCAACCTCACCTTACAAATGCCTAAAATACACGAATAGTTTAGAAAATTACAATCACCTAAAATACACAGATGAATATGTTAATTACATCAAAAAATAAAAATAAAGGAAATTAAAAATTGTAAAACAGATAGCTAGCACAATTTATAGCATGCCACAAATAGGACTCAAATTGGACAGAATTGGGAAATTAGAGATCGGGGGCATGCATTTAAGGGCATAACCGGGTCGGCTCGGCTAGCCAGCCCGATTAGACTAGGAAAACGATTTTGAAACGTCCCTGTATTTTTGTTTTGTAAGAAAATCATTTTGAAAATATTTTCTTTTTCCGGTTTACTTTAATTTAGCATGTGAGGTGGGTCGGTTTTCAGGAGATTCGGGTCTCCGCCGTTGCATTGTTCTAAATGCAATAATGTCAAAAATTAAATCTAAGGTCGTGAATGCACACAACAAAATTCATTTTTGATGATTTTCTGATTTTTTTAAATTTTTATAATTTTGGAAATTTTTGGGAATTATTTTGGAAATTTTGCTCCTGGACGAGAATTACAGTCGTGCGGCTATAACTACAGTTGTACGACTGTAATTATAGTCGTGCGACTGTAGATTATCTAGGTGTAGAAAATCGCCAAAATTCGTTCAAATAAAACTTAAAGCCGTAGGAAATCAAGAACACTCGTACAACCCTATCTATAGTCGTGCAACTGTTCTTCGCCACAAGAACAGTCGTACGACTGTTCTTGATTTCCAAAAATACCAAGCCCGAAAAAAGAGTTTTTATGCACAAAATCACATCAAATCACCCAGAAAAAGCAACAAAATGGAGGTTTGAGGTATAATTACCTTTGTGGCACTGATCCACCGTAGGTTTGACCACTGGAAACTCCTCAATCGCCTCCAAATTGCTTCTTTTCCCTTAAGTGCTAAGGTTCCAAGAGTTGTCCAAAATTCTCCAAAATGTCACAGATTTCAGCAAATTTAAAGTCTGGAATTGATTGAGTTCGAAGTGTCAAGTTGTTAACCTATGATTTCTATCCGGTTTTAAACTTATCACACTAGAATTAAAAGAAAAAGAGGAGAAAAAGATGGCTTGGTGTTGAATTCACTTTTTTTCTCCTTTTTCTCCCTTTTCTCTACCAATTTTTCTCTGTAAATTCAGACAAAATCCAAGTCCTAAAAGTCCTTCACACTCTCTTCCTTCTCCCTTTATTTCTAGTCTTTCTTGCTGTAGGAAATAAGCATTAATTGCTTTCAAATCAACCCATTTCTTATGTTTCTCAGGTATGGGCTGCTGTACTTGCTCCGCATTTATAGTTGTACGACTGTAATTTTTTCAATTACAGTTGCACGACTGTAATGCAACTGCACTACTGTAATTACAGTCGTGTCGTAAATTTTTTTTTAATTCTAGAAAATTTTGGCACTTACAGCTGCCCCTCTCGTGATCAAATTCGACACCCAATACCAGGTCTAAAATACCTGAGGTGATAAATTTGAGAGCACGGATTGAAGCGCCGCAGACATAGGAAAGAAAACGTAGCTACTCTGGGCCGATACTGGATCTACATATTTCTGAGGCGGATCTACTGAAACTTGAAATGATGAATCTGACATAAGTCGATACCGGGTTTATGTTACCCGAGGCAAGGTTGATGGTGAAATAAGCCGATACCGGGTCTAGGTTACCCGAGGCGAGGTTGAAGATGAAATAAGCTGATACCGGTTCTAGGTTACCTGAGGTGAGGTTGAGGATGAACTGGAATGAAGCTGATCTGGGCTGATACCGGGTCTATGTTACCCGAGGCGGATCTGCTGGGGGTTATGGAATGGAGCCGATCTGGGCCGATACCAGGTCTATGCTACCAGAGGCAGATCTGCTGGGGAATATGGAATGAAGCTGATCCGGGCTGATATTGGGTCTATGTTACCCGAGGCGGATTTTCTGGGGATCTGGAATGACGCAGATACCGGGTCTATGTTACCAGAGATAGATCTGTTGGGGATCTATCCGTGTCTGAGACAGTGATGATGAATTCCTGCATTTGAAATAGCGAGTCTTCATTCCTTGATCGAGAGATTTTTGAACAAAAATTTTGCCCCTTCAATCAAGAATGAAGACTAGCTGGGGATGAATGCTTTGTGTATGTTGTTTATGTATGCATGGTGATGCATATGCATATGGATCCTAAAGGATGCATTTCTCATTGTTTGTTTAATATTGATGTTTCTCCTTTCTGCTGGGGAATGTATGATTTGCCCCTAGCTGGTTGAAGACACACTTCACACGAAGCTTTTCCTTGGTGAAAATATATGAGGACTACTGAGGAAATGGGATGATTGCTGGGGATGCATGACAACTGCTAGGGAAATAATCAGAGTGTCCCTTGTAATTGTCCCGCTAGGGAGTAATGTGGAGGATCCAACTAGGGAAATGCTGTAAGGATTACCATGGGGAAACGGTGGAGAGGTTCTATCCTTCTGCTCCTGTGACTTATGAATCTAGAAGTGCTCTAAATTTTGCCTAGGTTGCCCAATGTGGGTTTTCAGCCTAGTTAGCTGCTCTAACTTTTGCCTGAGGCGCCTTTTCGGTTTTCACCCCAGCGAGCTTTTTTTTCGCTTTTTTTTTAATTTAAGATGAACGAAGACTGACTGAAATGGCACCATGACTACTTGTCCCGTCATCCTTCTAGTGATGATATAATGCAGAAAAGTGCTGTATGTAGCAGCAGTGCGATTCAATTTCTTTTTAGAAGCCGGCTCAATTTCTTCAAAAGTCAAGTTCTTGGACAACCACTGTTGCTCTTTGAAAAGATGAATTAGATTGGGAGGATGATAAAAGATTTTAGATCGTATGTATTTAGTACATTTCCTTGGTTAAATAACGTGATAGGGTCAACCAGTTAAATGCAAGGTGCTTTCCTTGAATGGATGTTTAAGCAAGATATGTTTGTTTATGCATTTGACATAACCAAACAAACATTTCACTTTATTGATAAAATCAAAATGAGTACATTTGAAAGGATTAATTCCCAAAATGGTATACAGTCCACACAGAGCCAGAATCCATCACCAGTCGTCCCTTTCAGATTTTCTATCTGATAATTTTTCTCTCGTGTCTTAACTTTTGCCTAGGCTGCTCTTTTTTATTTTTAGCCTAGTAGACTTTTCCCTTTTTTTTAGACATGATAAAGCTTTAAGCAGTCTTGGTTGATAGGATTCGTGAACTCAATTCCGTCCATGTCCATGATGCTGATACCACCTTTCGATAGCACTTTCTTCACAACATAGGGCCCTTCCCAGTTGGGTCTGAACTTCCCCCTAACATCGACATTGGAAGGCCTTAATTGTTTCAGAACCAAGTCCCCTGCTTTCAACTGCCGCTTAAGGCGATTCATATTCCAATTATAAGCTCTGGCCATTCTGCGTTGGTACATTTGCAAATGATCCAGTGCTTTCAGCCGCTTTTCATTTAGCACCGCCAACTGATCGTATCTAGCTTGTGTCCATTCAGTCTCTGGTAGTTGAGCTTCCAAAGTGACTCTGAGTGACTTGAGTTTTATTTCCACTAGCAATACCACTTCCAAACCATACACCAAGGCATAAAGGGTTTCCCCTATTGGCATTCTGAGACTGGTTCTGTAACCCCAAAGAGCATATGACAGCTTGTTAGCCCAATCTATGTAAGTAGTTACCATTTTTGATAAGATCTTCTTTATCGCCTCATTAGCTGCCTCCACTGCACTGTTAGCTTGGGGCCTATATGGAGAAGACTTATGGTGCTCAATGCCATGCTCTGTAAGTAGTTTAGCTGTTGCCCCTTGAAATTGCACTCCGTTGTCAGTCACTACATGGTGAGCAATCCCATATCGAGTGAAAATGTTCTTCTGGATGAACTTAACCATCTGTTTGGCTATTACACTGGCGAATGATTCTGCTTCTACCCACTTTGAAAAGTAGTCCACTACCAAAACTATGAATCAGTGTCCATTAGATGCTGCAGGATGAATTTCCCTAATCATATCTATCCCCCACGCTAAAAACGGCTAAGGGATGTTAGATTCTGTAGTTCAAGTGGTGGAAGATGACTGATGTCAGCATAGATCTGACACTCCTGACATCTCTTTTCATTCCTTATATAATCAGCTTGCATAGTCATCCAGAAGTACCCCTGTCTCATTATTTTTCTGGCCATAGCGAGTCCATTCATATGTGGTCCACAAGAACCCACATGCACCTGTTGCATCAATGTTTCTGCCTCTTGCTCTGTCAGGCACCTCAAAAGAAAACCATTTGTTGTTCTTTTGTATAGTCTATCTTCAAAGATTCTAAAATGACTGGCTAGCTTTCTTAATGACACCTTATCAGCAGTACTGGCTCCCTCTGGATATTTTCCTTCCTTTACATACTGGTAAATATCGAAGAACCATGGTTTTTCTTCAGCTGTCAATTCCATTACTTCGTGCACTTCAAAACAGGGTTGTCTGGAAGTTGTTATAACCAATGGTTGTACTTTTGGGTTCTCCCACATAGAAGACAGTGTTGTTAGCACATCAACAATCTTGTTCTCATCTCTGGGAACATGTCTAAATTCGCATTGGCCGAAAAGCTCTTTTCTGTACTGTAGTAGCTCCAAGTAGGGCCGCAATGCTTCTTCTTTCAACTCCCATTCGCCTTGAGCTTGCCTAATCACTAAAAGTGAATCTCCAACAATCAAGACATCATTTGCCGCTAGTGTCAACAGGGCTTCCATCCCAAATAAGCACGCTTTATACTCTGCTCCGTTATTGGTTATAAGAAAATCGAGCCTCTTCGACAAAGGAATGATTTCACCGTCTAGTGTCGCTATGATTACCTCGATTCCAGCACCCTTCCTATTCATGGCACCGTCGAAGTACATAACCCATATCTTTACTTCCACCATGGCCAGCTGTTCATCCGGGAACTCCAAATTCTCTGTGTAATCTGATTCCAGCAACTGACTTGCTAGAAATTCTGCTATGGCTTGGCCTTTGATAGTTTTCTTAGTGACGT
Source organism: Euphorbia tirucalli (assembly GCA_039660915.1). Taxonomy (NCBI): domain Eukaryota; kingdom Viridiplantae; phylum Streptophyta; class Magnoliopsida; order Malpighiales; family Euphorbiaceae; genus Euphorbia; species Euphorbia tirucalli. Next base: position 45,630,223 of record CM077638.1, on the reverse strand, counting down.
ACTCAATGTTGAATTCTAATAACAGTAAGAGCCATCTAGATAACTTCCCACCCAACACTGGTGCTTCATAAAGATGCTTCATTGGGTCTACTTTGGCCACAGCCTACACTTTGTATGACTGGAAATAATGGTGCTGCTTCTTGGTTAGCCAGATCATCGCCACACACGTCTTCTCCACTAGTGTATACTTGGTTTCATAGTCTAGCAGCTTCTTACTGAGGTAGTAGATAAGTTACTCCTTCCTGCCATCTTGTTCTTGCACCAACATCGCCCCTACATCAAAGGCTTTCCTGGAATTGGTGGGCTCAGAACTGGCAGATTTACCAGATAAGCCTTGATTTTCTCGAATGCCAACTGACATCTATCATCCCATACAATCGGTTGATCTTTCTTTAACAGCTTGAAAATTAGCTCACAAGTGGAGGTCAATCGTGCTATGAAACGACTGACATACTGTAAGGAGCCCAAGAATGAACGGACTTCCTTCTCTGTTTTTAGAGCTGGCATGTCTCGAATAGCTTTGATTTTATCTGGGTCCATTTCTATTCCTCTCTGGCTGACTACATGACATAACAGCTTCCCTGACGTGACTCCGAATATGCACTTCTTAGGGTTGAGCTATAAGTTATACTCTCCAATGTGTGTAAGAAATCTATCTAGGATGGTAGGATGCTGCTCTCGGGGTCATTGATTTGACAAGCATATCATCAACATACACTTCGACTTCTTTGTGGATCATATCATGCAGCAAAGTTGTGACAGCCCTTTGGTAGGTGGCTCCCGCATTCTTCAACCCGAACGGCATTACTCTGTAGCAGAAAGTGCCCCACTCTGTGATGAACGATGTCTTCACCTTATCAATTACATCCATCAGGATATGATTATACCCTGAAAACCCATCCATGAAGGAGTACATCGCTGCTTTAGCTGCACTATCGACCAAGACATCAATATGAGGTAGTGGGAAATTATCTTTTGGGCATGCCTTATTCAAATCCCTATAGTCGACACATACTCTGACCCTTCCATCCTTTTTAGGCACTGGGACGATATTAGCTAGCCATTCTATATACTCCACCACTTCGAGGAACTTGGCTTCTATCTGCTTGGCCACTTCTTCTTTCAGCAAAGTAGCCCATTCTGGCCTCAATCCTCTCAGTTTCTGCTTCACTGGCTTGAACTTAGGGTCTGTCAGGATCTTATGAATTGCTATTTCTGTGTCTACACCCGGCGTGTCCTCGTATGACCAAGCGAACGCTTTAACATGTTTTTGCAATGTTCTTATACGTTCTCTCTCTTCCTTGGGTTTTATCTCATGTGAAATGAATACCATTTTGGGGTTTTCATCTGTACTTATGTTGATTTCATGCAATGCAGTGTCATGAATGATTAATATACTTGATGGTGATTCAAATGCATGCACAGAATTATCAAGATAAACATCACACAAGTAAGCAAACTGAGATTTCATTGCATTAAACTTGTTATAGAGTACATCATTAACATTTAAAATGGAAGAAATAGATACAACAAAATCATTTTCATCCTCCACAGGAAGAGGGCCTTTCACTTCTTCAGCTTTCCCATTCAGCTCCAGGACATCATCTAGATCTGCAGCTACTTTGGCTTCCTATTCAGCATGAATAGTGGTCTTCTCAATTTCAGCCATCTGCGCCTTAGCCTTCTTTATGATCTCGACTATTCGGCAACCACAGAATCCAAGTTTACCTTGGTCATCAGCTCTTCTTCGAACACTTCATTAGACTTCCCAAATGCCTTGCTTAAAGCAGTAGCCAACGCCCCTGAAATTGCTTCTACTGATTCATTGCAAACTTTCTCTTTGGTTTTTTGCTTAGGTACCTTCACGACTTTTGCTATCTCTTCAGGTGGCTCATTTTGTAGAATAGCAGACTTAACAATTACCTCTTCCGCCATCACAGGGGCTACTGGTTCTTCCCGGCTCTTTTCAAAATCCATGACATCAGAAAATACCTCAAAGCTTGGGTACTCAATGTTCCCGACCCTTACTGGCTTAGCTTGACCCTTATACAGCTCTTTTCCTACCTTTATGAATGGCTTCATCATGGGCTGGCCATTCTTGCCCCTTCTCTAATTTTTCTGGCCAGATGTTTGTTCTGCATACCATAGCCCGAACTGTTTCGGCTTCCCCGAGTCAATGTTAAACTCAGACACCTTTTGCAGGCAAATTCCGAGTCCCATGCCTGAGAGAAAGTTCTGCTTATGCAAATATCTAGACAGCCACTCCGGCATATATTTTTCATAAATGGCCATCAGGGTGTCCGTGGCTTCCTCTCCCCACGAGCATGGCAATTTGGAACCCGCCAAAAGGTATAACTCCTTCATCTACAGAAGCAATCATAGATTGGGTATCCACCTCAACAGTCACAATCTCACCATTTATCGAGAACTTTATTTTCTAATGCAAAGTAGAAGGGACACCTACTAATGGGTGGAACCATGGTCTTCCCAATAGTAGGGAGAAAGTGACCGGGATGTCTATCACAGTGAAAATGACCATTGACTTGACTGGCCCGACCTTCACTTCAGCTTCAAAAGTTCCAATTACTGTTCTTTTTGAATCATCATAGGCCGTGATCACAGTGGAAGACTTCTTCAAACTTTCTTTGCTCAGGCCCAGGAATGGTAGCATTTTCAAAGGACATATATTCAGGACTAACCCATCATCTATCATCACATATGGCATAACCCTATCCATGATGTTGACTTTAATGTACAAAGCTTTATTGTGAGCCTTTCCCCCATGTGGCAGATCTTTCTCTGAAAATACAATGTCAGGGGACCCTACATGAATTTTATCTAACAAGTAGCATATTGCCTCGGGAGAAGCAATTGGAGACACTTCAATTTCAGAGATCTTTTTGACTAAAGCTGCTCTGTGCTCCTTGGAAGTTAGCAATAAATGCCACAGTCTGGCTTGGGCTAGAGTTTTCTCCAGTTGCAAAATAACCAGATCTTCCTTTTCTACTTCCTTTGGCACTGACATACTGCTTGATCCGGTCACTGGGGCTTTCTCATTCTGCTACATTACTAGTTGGTAGAATCTACCACTTCTTGTTACATTCTAAACTTCAGACACCTTTGGCTTTTCTACAATAGGCAGCTTAACGGTCTTATCACCGCCGTACTCTTCATATTCATCCTCTGAATCCAGGTCATCAAAGCTCACAGGCTTCACTTCCCTCTGCTCTCTCGGCTTTCCACTTTTTGACTTCACCTTAACATCATTAGCCACCACAAACTGTACATTGGGGTTTGCTTGGAGGATTTGAGCAAAGATAAAATTGTCTGGTAACCCCGATTGTACCATGTTGACTTGGCTTTCAAATGTCGGCAGTGAATTATTCTTTGTACTGGGTTTGGCAGGCTCTTGCAGTTTTCCCTCATCAATAAGCTTCTGGATGGCGTCTCTCAACTTATAACAATTATTGGTTCTATGTCCTACTATGACGTGGTAAGTACAGAAACTGTCTTCATCTTCATCCGTCGGTTTCTCGAATGGCCTGAGAGAACTTAACAGTTCACCATTCCTACACTTAGCAGAAATCTTGGCTAGGGAGAAAGCCCCGTGACCATCCGGACTTCTACTTTGGTTTCTTGGCTACTGAGACACTGTAGTAATCCTGACTTGCTTAACTTCAGAAACTTGTCCTCCCTTGTAGAACCAGAGCTGGATCCACTGCTTGACCTAGCTGCAGTAGTCGATCTATACCCGGAGCTGTACCCAGAGCTTCTGCTTCCCTTATGGCTTGCAGTCTTTTCCTCCTCATCTCTCTGAATTTTCATGGCCATACTATATACTTCACTGAGCTTACTGAAGGGGTGGAATTTCATGTTGTTCTTGAAGATGTCTAGGGGTGCACACGGTCGGTTAACCGGTCCATGTGGACTTTTACAAACGGTTAACTGTTTAAACGGTTTTTTTAATTTACTAACCATACACTTTCCATTAAATTCGGTTAACCATTACTCGGTTAACCATTAATTTCGGTCGGTTAACCATTTCTTTACGGTTAACCATTTACGAAATAGATATTATGATTTTTCAAAATTTATAATATTTGAAATCTCAAATAAATAGACTATAAATCTCAAACGTCAAATAAAAATATAAAATTACAAACCATAGTCTTAATTATTAATTAAAATAACATTTTAACCATAAACTCCAATAATTAAAACATTAATAAAAAAAAGTTCCCAAACATAGAAATTGTTATACAAGATCAAACATTAATTAATGAAATTGTTCTTCGCTGTTTGTTTTTCAGTGAGTGTGAAATTAAGAATAGAGAGGAGATAAGATTGGAAGTGAGTGATTGACACTACTTGGTGTTATATATTAAGGAAGCAAAATAATATCAAAGGCCCAAATATTTCATTTATTATTCATATTACCTATATATATATATTATATAATTTATTAAGAAAAATATTTGTAAGGAGTCGGTTAACCGCGAGTCCACATGGACTTTCAGTGTAAAACCCTAAACCTAAACCGTAACCGTTAATTTCTAAAAATAAAAACCATACACTAGTCCATCGGTTTCGGTTAACCATATTTTTAGCACGGTTTTGGTTCGGTTTCACGGTTTTTCGGTTTTTCGGTTTTTTTTGTGCACCCCTAAAGATGTCTCTACTACCGTCGATCAACTTCTAGATCAATTCATCTTCATCAAGGCGGTTTTTTAGCAAAATCATCTTGTTCATCCATCGTTGATAATACTTATTGAAGGGCTCATTTAATTTTTGCTTAATTTGCTCCAGGTCATACAGCTTAACTTGAATCTTGGTATTGAAGCTGTAGTATTTGATAAAGGCCACCGATAAAGCATCCCAATCTGATTGCTCCTCTTCAGATAAAGAATTGTACCAGCTCAATGCTCCTCCCTCGAGTGTAGTCGAGAAGAGATTGATAAGTTGTTGCTTAATGGCACTGGCAGTCAGCATGACCCATGCATAGAGATTCACATGGGCCTCTGATGAACCCATCCCCTTGTAGGAGGGAACTTTCGGCACTTGGAAGCCAATAGGGAAAGTCTCAATGCCTTAACTGATCATGGCATCTACATTAACCCCCTTCTTGGAGTCTGAACTAACACCGGCCCCTTTCTTCAGCTGGGCCACAACTTCATCCAATTCTAAACACTTTGCCCTAATTTTCCTTTCCATAGCTACCTCAATCTCTTACAACTTCTCCAAACTGGCCAAGGCATCAGTGCCTTGCTGAGATGATTCAACCTCTTTTTCCTTCCCAGCTCCACTAGCGCCGGTTTCACAGGCTTCTCTCACAACAGCCCGCATCTACTCCTTCAGCATGTCATGAAAATCCTGAGATCTCAGGAAATCCTTCAGGGCATCAGCAAGACTAGGTGTTGGATTGGCCATCTTAAATTCTTCCCCGGAATCAGATTCACTTTTTGTTTCTACTAGTCTTTGTTCCCCAACAGTCCTCAGAGCCTGAGATCTTCTCCTAGGTCACTCCAGTTTACTCTGCTTGACATCACGTGGGAAATGTTAGGGACAATGAATGAATGGAATGGTGACATGAAAAGTGATACACTAAAGGTGATTTATGATGAATGAATGAAATGATGTCGTGAGTGACGTGATGATAAGGATGATCTCTTATTATTTTTTTCTCTTTTGGGACATTCCAAGAACACCCAATGCCATGCAAAAGATTATGCAAAAGGATCACGTGTGGACCCCACACGGACAAGGGTTCGTCGCCTTTGGAGCACCTAGTGAATTTTGTGAAATGGTCATGTGTGTGCTGACACATGGACAGGGTTTCGATGCTTTGTAGGTCTATGATATGACATGAAATGGTCACATGGGGCCGCCCTATGGACAGAGTTCTGATGCTTTTGAGGCATATGATATGAAGTGATGTTATAAGAAAGTCACATGTAACAAGGACACGGACAGAGGTTCGGCGTTCTTGGAACACCTTGCATGATTTGGTGATATTATGAGATGCCCCTATATGTGTACTAGTCCGGCACTCGAGGAGTACCTTGAATGATGTAATAATGTCATGAAGTAATCCGATATGGACCACGGTGTCACATGATATTTATGATAAATTAGCATGGTGTCATGAAATGCCTCGTGTAAATCATCACAAGAAAATAAACCTAGGACCATTGTGGTCTCTATTGAATGAGAGGATTTGATGAAATGGCCGAGTGTAATCTGGTACACGGCCAGAATACAGGCAGTTTTGGGACTCCCTATATGTTATGAAATGATATGATCATGATGGGCACCCTTGGAATGTCCTTAATTTAAATAAGATGAGATGATGTGGATGCTTATGTCACACAAAATGCAAATGGCTGCACAAAAATGTGGTTAGGATGCATGACATACATAATGATGTCGTGTATGCTTTGTGAAAATGCTAACACATGAATGTAATGTTATGGCTGCAAAAGAAATGGTTTTCACACACGAAAATAAAATGCAAGTGGCTGCACAAAAGATGTGAGTTAGTATCACACAAATGCTTTGCGTGTATGGCGCGTCATGTTCATGAAAATGGCGATGATGGTATGTCATGGGATGGCGAGAAACACATAGCACACGAAGCGTATTCCTCCAACCTTATTCCTCCAAACATGGTCATTCTTTGAAAATTCTAACTGAGTCCTAGGAGGATTCTCTTCGATCATCAACCGGGGATGATGAAGGCGTAATTTATAGTATTCACACAATTTATTTGGGTATCCTAAGGGAATCCAACTAAGGTTGCCTATGAGTTTGGTCCAATTCGGGTTAAAATCAAGGCTCCCATAGCAAAATATACTCCTCAGTTCTCCCCACTCAAGGGTCCGAATGAAGCGGTTCGTACGAGGCTATGAGTGGTGTTTCATATCCGTGCCCCTAAGACCAAGAGGAACATAGGCGACACTTCAACAATTCACCGGGCTAAAATGGGATACTTAACCTAATGCAAAAATATCTAACTAAAGAATGCAAAATAAAATACCATACAAGAATCATCCACCTTATTTTGATCAGACATTTTTCAGGGCTTGTCAAATTCTTTTAAGTTTTTAGAAACACTTTTGTAAGAAATCCCCAGCAGAGTTGCCACTGTGAGCGGACGACGTTTTTAAGGCGTACGGACTATCTCAGAAGGGAGCCTCGAGATCGGGCAACCCTCCCTTACGTGGGTTTTTTTTTTTTTTTTTTTTTTTGAATGGAAATTCATTTTTGGAAAATTAAATTGTTTCATAAAAGAACCAAGACCTGAGTCTCGATAGATAGTGTAGCAGTCACCACCCGGCTCAGCTCAACCAGAAAAGTACAGCGTAGGTAAACCGGATATAGGCCGCTACACTTTCCAGAGATCTAGGTCCGGACAAGTCCCCTATTTCATGTCTAATCAAAATAAAATTCGGCCAATGTTCATAGATGATATTTTAAATTCTGAAGTTCATTTTTATTAAATTAAAGCACACGACGTACACACAAATCAAAATAAAAATAAAAAGCAGTGAATAAATAAATTATTACAACCCAATTGAATAAAAATAAAAAATCTCAACCTCATCTTACAAATGCCTAAAATACACGAATAGTCTAGAAAATTACAATCGCCTAAAATACACGGATGAATCTATTAATTACATCAAAACATAAAAATAAAAGAAATTAAAAGCTGCAAAACAGACGGTTAGCACAATTTATAGCACGCCACAAATAGGACTCAAATTGAACAAAATTGGGAAATTAGAGATCGGGGGCATGCATTTAGGGTGATAACTGGGTCGGCTCGGCTAGCCGGCCCGATTAGACCTGGAAAACGATTTTGAAACATCCTTGTATTTTTGTTTTGTAAGAAAATCATTTTGAAAATATTTTCTTTTTCCGGTTTACTTTAATTTAGTATGTGAGGTGTGTTGGTTTTCAGGAGATTCGGGTCTCCGTCGTTGCGTTGTTGTAAATGCAATAATGTCAAAAATTAATTCTAAGGTCATGAATGCACACAACAAAATTAATTTTTGATGATTTTCTGATTTTTCTGAATTTTTATGATTTTGGAAATTTTTGGGGATTATTTTGGAAATTCTAGGCCTGGACGAGGATTACAGTCGTGCGGCTATAATTACAGCCTTGCGACTGTAACTACAGTCATACGACTGTAATTACAGTCGTGCGACTGTAGATCATCTAGGTGCAAAAAATCGCCAAAATTCGTTCAAATAAAACTAAAAGCCGCGGGAAATCAAGAACACTCGTACGACCATATATATAGTCATGCGACTCTTCTTCACCACAAGAACAGTCGTACGACTGTTCTTGATTTCCAAAAACAGCATGCCCGAAAAAAGAGTTTTTATGCACAAAATCACATTAAATCACCCAGAAAAAGCAACTAAATGGAGGTTTGAGGTATAATTACCTTTGTGGCGCTGATCCACCATAGTTTTGACCGCTGGAAAATCCTCAATCGCCTCCAAATTGCTTCTTTTCCCTTAAGTACTAAGGTTCCAAGAGTTGTCCAAAATTCTCCAAAATGTCACGGATTTCAGCAAATTTAAAGTCTGGAATTGATTGAGTTCGAAGTGTCAAGTTGTTAACCTATGATTTCTATCCGTTTTTAAACTTATCACACTAGAATCAAAAGAAAAAGAGGAGAAAAAGATGGCTTGCTGTTGAATTCACTTTTTCTCTCCTTTTTCTCCCTTTTCTCTACCAATTTTTCTCTCTAAATTTAGCCACAATCCAGGTCCAAAAAGTCCTTCACTCTCTCTTCCTTCTCCCTTTATTTCTGGTCTTTCTTGCTGGAGGAAATGAGCATTAATTGCTCTCAAATCAACCCATTTTTTATATTTCTCAGGTATCGGCTGCTGTACCTGCTCCGCATTTACAGTTGTACGACTGTAATTTTTTCAATTACAGTCACGTGACTATAATGCAGCTGCACGATTGTAATTACAGTTGTATGGCAAATATTTTTTTTTAAGTCTGGAAAATTCTGGCGCTTACAGTTATGTTATAGGGCACTCCACGAATGGAGAATCAAATTTTATAGGGCACTCCACCACACGGGGAATCGAATTTTGATAGTATCGGTCCGCCACAGTGAGATGATTTCAATAGTATGCTCCACCACAGAGAGCCGATTCCAATAGTTATATCCAGTTTTGTTGGTATGCTCCACCACAACGAGCCAATCTCCATGGTATGCTCCACCATAGAGAGCCAACTCCAATAGATATATCCAATTTCCATGGTATGCTCTACCACAGCAAGCCAATTTCCGTGGTATGCTCCGCCACAGAGAGCCAACCTCAGAGGTAAAACCAATACCTCTAGCTAGTTGTTGCTTCTATTCCTCGCCAAGCCAAGATGCTAGGTACGCCTTCTTTTCCTTTCTCACCGCGCTCCAAATCGCGAGACCAAACTTGATTCAGGCTTGATAACTCGACCACGAATCGACTTTGATCCCATAAGGGGCAGCCTCTCGACCTCCGTGGTGAGAATCCTTTATTACCTTTTAGCAGTCATACTTGGAAAAGAGCAGAGTTGTCTGCCCGGCTCTGTCCAGAACCACATGGCTGTAATTTCAGAACTACAACCGCGTGGCTCTAGGTCAGAGCCGCCCGGCCCTAGTTGTTAGAGCTGCACGGCTCTAGCACTTAGAGCCTCGTGGCTCTGATGGGTTAGGCAAGTTGACGGGCGAGATTTTAGTCTTTCAGCTGAAATCCCAAATCAGTAGGAGGCGCATTTAATTTTTGTAATGATTAAAAATCAAACAGGAAATATAAAAGCAAAAAAAAAAAAGGAAGGAAGGGGAGAGGGTTTTCGGCCACAAAAACTTAACTTACAGAGAAATAGAAAAATAGAAAGCGAGGAAGAAGAAGAGAGAAAGAGGGATAGAGAAAAATTGTGAAAACAAAGCTTAAACACGTACCCTAGTCATCCTACAACAACTCTAGACCATTGCTTACTCGTCTGGACACATTTTCGGATTCGTTTCGGATTGGTTCAGGAATCGTTTTTGGGATTTCAGAAGGTTCAATAATTTAAGGCACATTCTCGCTTTTTAATCCATTTCTGAATATCCATTACACTGGAACAACAAGGTAAACTCTGAGAGGCCTTAAACTTGTGTTCATTGCGTTTTCTATGCATTTTTCCTCTGTTTTGTCAATTTTTGGAAAATCGGCTACCGAACAAAGCCATACGGTTGTGTTTTCTAAGAACAAAGCTGCACAGCTATGTTCCCTTGGAACAAAGCCACACGGCTATGTTCCTCCCGTGTAAAAACCTGAAATTGCCCGATCATCCAAAAATAGCCCGTTTTCCATTTTTATGCATTCTGTTGTGATGTTTTTCGGCCCAAATACTTTTGTACATTATTAAACTATGGTTTTGGATTTCTATACGTAGGGGTGTTAGGTTTTTTATTTTTCCTGGATTTTATTTTCTGAATTTCGGGGTTGTTCGATCCAAACCGGATCCATAGTCCAGCATTAGTGGACCCTCGAATCCTATAAAATCCTTGGGAAACACCAAAAATGAGCAAAATAGAGATTTTTGGAAAATGAGAAAACCATTTTTTGGGTTTTGGGAACTACAGCCGCATGGCTCTAAATTACAGTCGTACGGCTCTAATTATAGCTGTACGACTGTAGTCTGTAGAAAGAGACAGAATCACAGAACGACCCGTATGGACGTCGTAGCACGATGTTATTTTCGGATTCAAACTGTTTTTGGTGTGTTTACCGTTTTCAGACCTTAGATGTTTGCAAAAATTAGAAAACCTGCACGAACGGAACCCCGAGTTCTGGGATCATAGACCCATTGAAATATGGAAATTTGCATGAAACCGAGCCAAATAATTTTCTAAAATTTTTTTCCAACACAAAAATCTACAGGGCATTTCAAAGCTGTTTTCTAGGTCTAATCGGGCCGGCTGGCCGAGCCGACCCAGTTATCCCCTAAATGCATGCCCCCGTTCCTAAAAACCCCAATTCTGTCCTGTTGTGAGTCCTGTTTGTGTTTGTAACATAAACTGTGCTTACCCTTTTGTTTTGCAGCATTTATTTTCCCTTTTTTATTATTTTTGGTGTAATTACTAGATTAATTCGTGTATTTTAGGCGTTTGTAAATTTTTAGATAATCGTGTATTCTAGGTGCTTGCAACGTGAGGACGAGAGTTTTTATTTTTGTTTAATTTGGTTGTACAAGCGGCCTCTATTATTATTTTTTGTATATTTTGAATGGATGATTTACTTTTCCTATAATTTATTTCGGTCATTTGCTTGAGCATCGGCTGATAAATAAATAAAATTGGGTAGAGAAAGATAATAAATTGAATAAATACGGTAATATAAATTATAAAATGAATACAAGCTCGAGGTTGAATAGGTAAGTTGCCTGAACCCTAAATCTCTGGATTAGGTACGGCAGTCTACGCTCGGTAGGGAGCTGTACTGGAATTTTCCGGATGAGCTGATCCGGGTGGCGACTCTGTCAGTGATCTTGAAATTTAAGTTTCAAGGTCTTTAATTAATAAGATGGCAAAATATTTTCTACAAAAGGAATTTCTAAAACAAATGAATGTTTTTCCTTAAAGCAAGATAAACAAAACCCGTTTTCCATCAAAATAAAAAAAACACCGCTTTCGGTTCCCTGGTTCGCTTTGCCGCATCCCACCTTTTAGGTCGTCCAATCATATGTGTCCCAAACTGTTGGGAGAGCAGAGGAAGACCCATGGTGCGTCTTCGTCAGTTATATATGTTATAGACATTAACCTTACTGTTTCAACATCCTGGGTATTGGATAATAGATGTGGTTCTCACATTTGTTGTAATGTGCAGGGACTTAAGAATAATCACCTAGAAAGCTTGTAAAAAAGAGAGGAAAAGGAGTGTTTACCTCTTTGGCATGCGTCCACCGTAGGATTGACCCCTTGCGTCGCTCCAATCCACTAAAATCCAGACTTTTCTCCTTGAGTTAGGGTTTGAGAGATTTTGGGTCCAAAATCTCCAAATGCAAGGGTTTCTGATGATCAGTTCTTCCCTTCCTCTTCTTTGTTTCTTTTCTTCTTTCCCTTTTCTCTCTTTTCTCCCTTTTTCTTTCTCTCCCTTTTTTGTTTTTCTATCTGTTCAGCCCCCTTCCTCCTTCTGTTTTTTCAGCTTTTAGGGTGTGGGTTGGCTCACCTGCCGCGATCTACAGTCGTACAACTGTAGTTTAGTTACAGTCTTACGACTATAGTTAAAGTCGTATGATGATAATTTTTTTTTATAAAGTAAAATTCCGGCGCTTACAGCATTATATTAAATGAAGTATCCAATGGACATATCCATATCCATGATGAAAAGTGTCATGCACTTGGCAATAAGACCATGGATAGGGTAAACGATATGACCATAAATAGATCCGTAGTCTTTTCCAGTCATGGGAATGAGTGGAACAAGAGACTAACATTAACATGGTTGTTTGGTAGTGTCTTACCGGTCATCGGACATTGGATGTCAACCAAGTTAATGGGTACATGTAAAAAGGGCATGGTACTGGTTAGATCCATTAAACGAGAAATCCACATGGTATAGTATCACAAGTGATTCTTGTGTAGTACTTGTATGGATCCTTTGACCTGACCATATAATGGTATTGCATGTGAGGTTGCATACTTAGGGGTACGCCTAAAGGGCCTGTAATAGGGTGCTAAGTATGGGTACTTTTGGGTATGTCACTTAGCATGGCAATGCTATGGGTATGCAGAAGGGATTTGTCACTCAGTAGTCCACTGAGAAGATATCACCGACCTCTTAATGAATGTGACTGATAAGAGTGTGGCCGCACCCAAACAAGTTGGAACTTGTTTATGAGATTCAGTACATTCGGGATCAAGTTAATGTCCGGACACAAAAGAGGGTGATCAATCCATGCCTCTATGTTGGACACCGATATCGATGACATAGGATATGCCTCTATGTTGTAAGCTGAAATTTGTCCCTTCCTCCTCTCCATTGTTCGTGTTATTCCAACGCTAGCACGGGTAGTGTTCGTTAGGTATTCGTGTATGTGAACGAGAAGGGATTCTAGATTGATTCCTACAGCCTGCATCCATCTCTTAAAGAGATATTCTAGGTAAGAGATTTATCTCTTGTGATTTAATTTTTATTTTTCCAATTTCCATCTCAATTGCTCCTGGGCATGGATTTGAGGAAATCATCGCATCCTTCCGCTTTAATCAGGTGATTTCCAGTGAAAAATCCCAACAAAGCAAGCATCTTGAAGTTGGAATCTTAGATTCAATGAAGCTATAAAGGAATATGGTTTCATACATAATCAAGATGAGCCTTGTGTGTAGAAGAGGATTAGTGGGAGCATTGTCACATTCTTGGTATTATATATGGATGATATCCTTCTTATTGGAAGCGACATACCAACACCGTATGGGGTAAAGTAGTGGTTGTGTAAGTGCTTCGTAATGAAGGACTTAGGCAAAGTCGAGATGATCCTAGGGATCAGGTCTATAGGGATAGATCCAATCAGCTTCTGGGCTTAAGTCTGGCCACATACATAGACAAAGTTCTGAAAAGATTCAACATGGACCGAGCCAAGAAAGGTTTCTTGCCGATTAGCCATGGGCTGAAACTTAGTAAGAAAAAATGTCCTAAGAGAAGGGAGGACAGGTAGAGCATGAAGTTGGTCCCATACGCCTCGGTTATAGGATCAATCATATACTCCATGCTATGTACGAGACCTGATGTCGCCTTTGCACTAAGTATGATGAGTCGTTACCAGCAGGATCCCGGGGAGGATCACTGGAAGGCTATCAAAGCGATCCTCAAGTACCTTAACCGGACTAAGGATAGCTTCTTAGTGTATGGAGCTTGGGAAGAGCTATCAGTTGCTGGGTATACTAATGCAAGCTTCCAGACAGACCAGGATGAGTACCAGTCGTAGTCTGGTTATGTGTTTTTGCTAAATGGTGGTGCTGTAAGCTAGAAGATCTCAAAGCAACCGACCATTATGGTCTCTACTATAAAAACTAAGTACATGGAAGCGTGCGATGCAGCTAAGGAAGCTGTGTGGATAAAGAAGTTTATCACTGAACTGTGAGTAGTGCCAACTATCTTGGATCCAGTTGATATCTTCTACAACAACTATGGGGCTGTTACACAAGCTAAGGAGCCCCTGTCACACAAGCACATGAAGCATGTACTCAGGAAGTTTCATCTCATATGAGAAATCGCTGAAAGGATGACACTTCATTACATAGAGTGGACATCGAGGATAATGCCATAGATCCTTTGACCAAGGTGATGGCTCAGCCTAAGCACGAGGGTCATAATGGATAGGGATTAGGAACATGCCTAGCTGGAACTAGTGCAAGTGGGAGATTGTTGGATATGCCCTAGTCCTGAGGCATTGGTCCTTTTATATGTATTGTACATTTATTGGATGTGTGTATTATACATATTTTGTGTCATTAAATAAAGGCATTAATCTGTTTATTATATATCTTGTGCTATTTTTAAAAGGAGTATCCAATGGAAATATCCATATCCATGTTATCAAGTGTCATGCACTTGGCAGTAAGACCATAGATAGGGAAAACGATATGACCATAAAGAGATCTGTAGTCTGTTCTAGTCATGGGAATGAATGGAACTAGAGACTATCATTAGCCTGGTTGTATGGCAGTGTCTTACTGGTCATTGGACATGGGATGTCAACCAAGTTAATGGGTATATGTAAAAGGGGTATGGTATTGGATAGATCCACTAAACGAGAAATCCATACGGTAAAGTATCATAAGTGATTCTCGTGTAGTACTTGTATGGATCCTTTGACCTGACCATATGATGGTGGTGCATGTGAAGTCGCATACTTTGGTGTACGCCTAAAGGGCCTGTAAAAGGGTGCCAAGTATGGGTACGTTCACTAAGCGTGGCAGTGCTATGGATATGTAGAAGGGATATGTCACTCAGTAGTGCACTGAGAAGATATCACCAGCCTCTTGATGAATGTGACTGATAAGAGTGTGGCCACACCCAAACAAGTTTGAACTTGTTTATGAGCATCAGTACATTCGGGATCAAGTAAATGTCTGAACACAAAAGAGGGTGATCAATCCATGCCTCTGTGTTGGACACCGATATCAATGACATGGGATGTACAAGTTTAAACTACAGGGTTATGATTTCAGTTGGACTGCCATCTCCATCTTAATTAGGGGCTGCAGTGGCTTGCTAGAGCTCACCTGTAGTCTGTGGGCCATAGGCCCACTTCCAACATAATGATGGGCCCACAGGATTGTACACATTGAACGTCTGAACACGAACTTAAGGGATCACCTGGATAGTTGTAGTATACACACCGGAGAGAGAGGATTATATTAATTATATTATAAGGATCAATTGGATTGATCGAAATAATAAAATTAATATCTGCATTGGCCTTCTTATAATTAATTAAATAAATTAATCTATGAGATTATTTCCTAGGTGGAAATATTTCATATTTATAGGTTTACATGTATCTTAATTTTATGAATGTCAAAATTAATTCCCTAGTGAAATTAATTGATCAAATTAATTTTAATTTAAATGTATGATACATATTATATCGAATAATATGTCAAAATACATGTTAAATAAAATTAAGTTTGATAATTAATAGGACGAATAGAATTAACATTGACCTGGGCTTAAAACCCGTGCTAGCGGTTCGGAAAATCAATAAGAGAGAGTGAGGGGAGATGAGATTTTCGGCCAAGAAGTGAAGAAATATGGCTGCCATATTTCTTTTATATCACCAAAGGACAAACCATGACTCATCACACAAATATCTCAAGTAGAAAAGTCCAACTTTTCCACCCTAAGTCAAACCATGACTCATCACAAATGATCATCACCTTTTGTCCTTAATATGTGTCATCCTTCTTATCACATATGACTCACCACAACTTGGCAAAATATCTCCAAAAATTCGGCCAACATGTCACCAAGGAAGGGCATCACTTTTTCATGCCCAATACCATATTTACATCTTTGATTTTATGTGATGTCACATTAAATTTTATTCCTACATGTATGTAACACTCTTATACCATATAATATGTTACTTACACCAAAAATAAAATTCATTTGACATATCAAATAAACCAAGAGATTAAATATGACATCCATAAGATGACAAACATGTAAACCTATACATGTAGAATTATTTCCACCTAGGAAATAAACACTTAACTTAATTCATTGAATTAATTAAGTGATGGCCTAAGAAATATTAATCATATTATATTTGACCAATCCAATTGAGCTAAATAATATAATTAATACACCTCTCTTGCTTTGATGTGTATACACCAAGTACACACTTAATCCGACAAGTTAAAGTCCAGACGTTCAATGTGTACGATCCGATGGGCCCGTCTTTATGTTGGCAGTGAGCTAAGGCCCACAGACTCCAGTTGGGCTCTAGCAAGCCACTGTAGCCCCCAATTAAGACGGAGTAAGCAGTCAAACTGAAACTTTAACCCAGTAGTTAAACTTGTACATCCTATGTCATCGATATCGAAGTCCAACACAGAGGCATGGTGTGATCACCCTCTATTGTGTATGGACATTAACTTGATCCCGAATGCACTGATATTCACAAACAAGTTCCAACTTGTTTGGGTGTGGCCACACTCTTATCAGCTGTATTCATTAAGAGGCCGGTGATATCTTCTCAGTGGAACACTGAGTGACATTCCCATCTGCATATCCATAGCACTGCAATGTTCATTAACATACCCGAACGTACCCGTACTTGGCACCCTTTTACAGGCCCGTTGGGCGTACACCAAAGTATGCCACTTCACATCCAGTACCATCATATGGTTAGGTCAAAGGATCCATACAAGTACTACACGAGAATCCGATGTGATATGATACCATGTGGATTCTCGTTAAGTGGATCGATCCAGTACCATGCCCTTTTTGCATGTACCCATTAACTTGGTTGACATTCCATGTTCTATGACCGATAAGACACCGCCATACACCCAAGGTTAATGATAGTCTTTAGTTCCATTCATTCCCATGATTGGAACAGACTACGGATGACTTTATGGCCATATCGTTTTCCCTATCCACAGTCTTACTACCAAGTGCCTCACACTTGACAACATGGATATGGATATGTCCATTGGATACTCTATTTAAAATATTGCACAAGACATATAGTAAATAGATTGATGCCTTTATTGATTAACACAACTTGTATCATACATATCTTACATAAAAGGTACAATGTATAATACAAACACAATGACCAATGCCTTAGGACTAGGGCATATCCAACATATTCCTTAATAGCCTCATTGAATCTTAGGTTCCAACTCCGAGAAGCTTGCTTCAATCCATAAATGGAGCTTTGAAGCTTGCATACTCGGTTAGGATACTTTCGATCAATAAAACCCTCAGGTTATGTCATGTACACATCCTCGAGTAGCTTTCCATTCAAAAAAGAGGTCTTAACATCCATTTTCCATATCTCATAATCGTACCATGCAGCTATGGAAAGTAGTATCCTAATGGATTTGAGCATTGCAACTGGTGAGAAGGTTTCATCATAGTCAATTCCCGGGACTTGTCTGAATCCCTTCACCACCAATCGCCCTTTGAAGGTGTTGTCGGCTGGGAGCATGGGTTTTTTCCCAACCTTGGTGAAGAAAGCCACTATTACCTTTTCCATGGATAAACGTGAAGCGGATTCAGAATGACCGGGATGACGTCAGAAATGTCTCAGGTGATCTGAATGTGTGTGACAAGTCTTGGTACGGAACCCCGAAGGAATTCGAGTGAGTATTTAAGAGAACCGAAGAAAAGAACAAAAAATAAGCAAAATAGGCTAATCTAGTCACTACAGCCACGCCCCTGTAGTGCCTTATAGTCGTACGGCTGTAGTCCATTACAGCCGCACGGCTGTAATCATCAGGTTTCCCTTTTTGTTAAAAGCCAGCATTTAATCCGGATTTTATAACCAAAATAGGAGATATAAAAGCATAACAACCGGTATTAAGGTTAACAGAACACGAAGAATAGGTAGAAAACAAAAGAGAAACACATTTTCTTAGGGATTTTTAGGGTTCTTAAGAGAAGAATTGTGGAAAATAAAAAGTTTTAATCCGGAATAATAAAAAAATCTTGACATAACTTATAGAAACAATCTTAATTTGGAGAGAACTAGTTTTCTAGGGGTGTTTCTAGACTGTAATCATTCATTCGATTTCATTTCCGCTCGGGCTTCGGAGATCGCACACGCTTTTGGGTTGTTCGTGATAGCAAGGCATTTCCTGGCATCCGAATCCATCCCTGGTGGTCCAAAACACTGGAACACAGACAAGGTATATTCTAAGAGGTCTTAAAAATCCTTCTTAATTCATTCTGGGTCCTATTTGTTAGTGTTTTTGAGTTTTTTTTCGATTTTGGAAACTATTCCAGTTACAGCCGCCCCACTTGATGATTATAGCCACGTGGCTGTAACCTATAGGGGCACGGCTGTATAGAAGTGCGGCTGTAATCTTCAGGCGCAGAAGCTCGGGATGCCCCAAATCAACCGATGATGCTTCCGTTTTCTAATTAAATGTGTTTTTCATGTTTATTATCGGTCCAATCACGTCCATGTATGCTTAGATTCCCGGTTTTCTGATTTTAATTTATGGATGTGATTTCAAGTTTGGCGACATCCAGTTTTTAGGGATCTCCAGACTTGTTTCGATCCGTTTTGGATCCGTTTGGTTGAAGTTAGTGTGTTTCCAGAAATCCCAGATTACTCGAAATCGCTAAATTTGTAAAATGATTTTCAAAAACAAGAAAAGAATGCCGGAATACATTCTGGAGCATTACAGCCATACGGCTGTAGGTTTTAAGCTGCGCGGCTGTAGTACGAGAAACATAATTATAGTTTTGCCCTTTTGGGCTTCTAACTTGTAATTTTGCCTCTCCTTCCCATTCAAAACAGATTTTTGGCGTGTTTACCTTTTTGGACCATAGATGGATGTTTAATTTAGGCCCACCCACGAACGAGATCCCCGGGTCTTGGGATATTCGGCCTGCTAAAAGTTGGAATATGCATGTAAATGAGCTAAATGGTTTTAAAAATTGTTTTTTTTATCCATAAAACCTACAGGGTGTTTCAAAAAACCGTTTTCTAGGTCTAACCGGTCCGGCCTGGTTACCCCCCTAAATGCATGACCCCGTTTCCTAAAATACCCCTATTCTATCCTATGTGAGTCCTTGGTGTGTTTTACTTATTTGTGCTAACCGTATTTGGATGCAGCTTTTATTTTTCCTTATTTTTTATTATTGGATGTATTTTATAGATTATCTCGTGTATCTAGGTGATTGTACTTTTTAGATTATTGTGTATTATAGGCAATTGTATGGTGAGGATGAGAGCTTTTTCTTTTTATAGGTTGTATAATTTGGCCTCTACTTTACTTTTCTCGCACTCTTACTTTTCTACACTTTATTTTGGTATTTATATTTATATCATTTGCATGAGCATTAACTAAAAATAAAAAAAAAGACAAAATGAGTAGAACTAAGTGGATTTATGTTATATTATGAAATAACAATTGAAAATAAGTGAGGATTAGTAGGTATGTTGCCCGAACCTTGAATCTCTGGATTAGGTACTGCGTCTACACTTGGTAGGGAGCTGTACTGGAATTTCCCGGATGAGCTGATCCGGGTGGCGACTCTGTATCTAATTTCGAAATTTAGGTTTCGAAATCTATAAGTTCAAATTGGGATTTTCTAAAAACCTATTTTCCAAAATTCACACTTACAATTAAATTTTCTACAAAAGGGTTTTTCCAATAAAATGAAAGGATTTTTTCTTAAAGAAAATTAAAAACCCATTTTCAAAATCACATCATCACAAGTTGAGAAAGAAGATCCCCGGTTCCCGCTTCGCCGCATGTTCTGTAAAAATGTCGTCCGCTCACGGTGGTGACTCTACCGGGGATCAACGGTTTCTTTTAAAAAGTTTTCATAAGAACTTAAGGAACTTAGGTGACAATTGAAGTATATCATCACTTGTAGTCAATTATTAAATCATATATTGATGTTTCATTCACATTTGCATAAGCATGACATTTTCTCTTCTCGAGTCCCCCCAACACTTATTTAAGCCTGGTTTCTCTTCAAAGGTGATTTACCTCTTCCACTCGGATTGGAGGCACCTGAGGGGGTAAACCACTCATAGCCTTATACGAACCCCTTCGTTTGGACCCTTGAGTGGGGAGAAGTGAGGAGTATATTTTCACTATGGGAACTTGTATAACCCTTGGCTTGACTCATACCTTCATGTAATGGCCTAGCAACTTCCCCTTAGGGTTACCAAAATATATATTTGAAAATGGACATTGAGAGTGCACCTTTGGTATCCCCTGCTGATGCCAAAGAGACCTAACACCTAGGAAGAATGTGAGACCAATCGAATGGAGGAATATGGTTAGAAGGGTGAGCATATTGTTGCATGTGCTAACGTTTGTTCTATGGTGGTTTCATTTTTTACCTTCACATGCAACACCAAACATGCATTATCCGTGTGCCATTTTCTAACCACATTTTTATGCTGCCATTCCTAAGCATCATCATACATATGGTCTTATGCTAACCATATTTTTTGTACAACCATAATGTCTTGCTCGTGTGTCATATACATCTTGTGTGCTTGCATTTCATAAAGCATACATGACATCATCTATTGTGTCATGCAACCTAACCATGTTTTTGTGCAGCCATTTGCATTCTGTATGACATGGGCATTCATATCATCTCATCCCATCTAAAATGAAAGATGTTCTAAGTATGCCCCTCATGACATTTCATTTCATGACATATTGGGAGTCCTCAAGATTACCCATGTTTGCCTGTGCACCGAATTTCACTTGGCCTTTTCATTACATCATTGCACCATTCGGGGACCACAATGGTCTTAGGCTCATGTTCATGTGGCAGACCACATAATACCATCACATGACATCATGTCCATTCATCATGGTGTCATGGCGACACTAAAGTCTTATTTGTGTGTCACGATCCATATCGGATTGTTTCATAACATTGATGACCTATTTGAGGTACTCCACAAGTGCCGAACTAGAATTTATATTAAGACATTTCATAACATGTTTAATCTTGCAAGGTGTTCCATGAACACTAAAATGATGTCCGTGTCTTGAGTTACACATGACTTGTTTGTGACATCACTTCATCTAAGATGCCATAAAAGCATCAAACCTTTGTCTATGGAACGGCTCCCATGTGACCATCGTATGTCACTTCATTGACCTACAAAGCGTCGAACCACTGTCCGTGTGTCGATACACGCGTGACCATTTCATGACATCCGCTAGGTGCCCCGAAGGCACTGAACTTCTGTCCATGTACCTGCCTGCACGTGACATTTTTGCATTGTCTTTTGAATGGCATGGGGTATGCTTGGAACATCTGAAACAAAAAGAAAGAAAATACAAAAGTCATTTTCATCATCGTCCACATCCATAAACCATCATCTGATCATGAACATGAACACACCATACACGCCATTTAATGTGTCGAGTCTAGGTCCATGACATCCATCCGAGCTTTTAACCTTATGTTGAATGTGCAGTTTGGAGTCGAACCTCGAAATGGTTAGTTCATGTTGAATCAGAACCAAACCCACCAATTCAGTCTGTTCAATCAGAGCCAATCATCGTGAAGGGAATCAGCTTAGGGTCAGACTCAGATCGGGAGATCGAAACTCATTTGCCTACTCTACCAATTGACAGTCAAGTTTTGTTGGAAGAAGCTGACAGAGCTGAGATGGCCGACGGAAACAATGGAAACTTGCCTTTCGACATGGCTGCTTTTATGAGGAGCTTCCTAACCTCAGAGGAGTTCATGGCTACTCTTAGGGAACAAGTGCAAGCCATGATAAGCACCATCCCTGTTTAGACTATTCCACTGGCTCAGACTTTGAGTGAAGTGAGGGACAACAGTTTGTCCAAGTTGCTAATGGTGCTGTAGGAAGCCTTCCTGGAGGAAGTGGTGGAGTTGTCAATCACAGGGAGCCTGACTGTCAGTCCGAAGAGGATGAGGCCTTTGAGAAGGCAAGAGAAGTTTCAATTGAAGCTATGGTGGAGAAACGTCTCAATCAGAAATTTTCTGATATTGAAGCCATGCTACCTAAGCTTAAGGAGATGGTGCACTATAACCCTATTAAGTATGTCGATTCGACTACTTTGATGTCTCCCAGCTGGTCTTTAGATGCCTTACCTACCTCCGTACAACAGGGAAGGCCCACCGGAAGCCCATTTAGACAGTTATGTGAGGTTAATGACTAGCATGGGGATTGGGAAAGGTCACCTCTTAAACCTGTTTATGACTACTCTAAGGGGTGTTGCGGTGAAGTGGTATATGAAAATGCCTCTTTACACCTGTTCTACTTGGGAGGACCTATATGAAGCTTTTGTAAAGCAGTACGCTTACAATACCCAAGTACAGACTACCCTCAAAGACTTGGAGAGAATCTGCTAGAAGCCAAATGAGTCCTTCTCGACTTACTACAAGCGGTGGATGGATGTGCAAGTTTTGGTGGATGGGGCACCAAAGTTGGAGTCACTCATTGTTAAGCTGGTGGATGGTAGTCTACCCCAATACAAGGACAAGATGAAGCTGAAGAGATTCCACTCCTTCAATGAGGTGGTAGAGTTTGCCAAATGTATCGAGCGATACAAGGAGGAGGAGCAGAGCGGCAGACAGAGTTCGGGCCCCTATAGAAGTAACCAAGGGTACTCTAAAAGGTACAAGGGCAGCAGCTCTAAGGCTACTTCAGCAGGGTCCAATGCTATGATGACTCTGGATGCAGCTCAGTTTGAAGCGCAAGAGGCAGGCGTGGCCACTGTGATCCAAGGAAGGCAGACTCCTCAAAGGGTCACTAGTCCGTGGGCTAAGTCAGTAAGCCTGATCTATGCTAAGTGTAGAAAAGCTGGGTTGTTGCAGAGTTTGAGGCCATTTTCACATCTGGCTAAGGTGGATAAAGACAATTTCTGCTCTTACCATGTGATGATGGGTCACTGTACAAACAAATTCACCCAGTTGATTAAGGCTATCAAGCAGTTGGTCGCTGATTAACGGATCATCGAGCCGGCTCTGAAACCTAGGATTCAGAATAATCCCTTGCCTAACCTCGGGTGATTCAAATGCACAAGCTATTGAGGACCATGAGGCTATAAAAGAAGACCCTCTGCATATGGAGGATGATAGTCATTTTGATGTTTTAGTTTATTCTACTTTTGTTATCTTTATCATATATTCTGTGAACAATTCAACCTCTCAGTGTTTAATTCAATAGAATTTGGTTTCAATTACTTGTGTGATATTCTTTCGAATGAACTCTGCATGTATACAAACATTCATTTAATGACTTTAGCATACATGATGCATCAATGCATGAAATGAATCTAAGGACAGATGAAGACTTGAAAAGGATATCCATCTCAAAAGATCTCACGCCTGATGAATTTTTTTTTTTTTTTGCAAAAGTACCATAAAAGTACATGGGAATCTTTGCCTGACCGTACGATGTCATGCCAAGGTGATAAAGAAATTGCTGAACACCAAGCATCGAAGGATTCGAAGATGGAATCAGCCAAGCAGGAGCTCCACAGACTCGAACGGACATCGCTCCATGGTCGCAACCGTCAACTGCTACTCAAACTGGGTAGAAGCAGAACTATATATGAATGACACTTAAAAAAAAGTGCTATTATGTCATGACTGATGATGGAGTACAATTCCTAGGGGCAATAACGCAGTGCTCCAAAATAAAGGGTTATAGATCATACACAATCTCCGTATCTCTCACAAACCAATGGGGCGACAGAAGCGACCAATAAATCCATCAAAGGGATTCCGTCAAAAGTGGTAGTTACTTACACAGTTTGGGTCGACATATTACCATTTGCTTTGTGTGAGCGAACGACGCGTTTTCGACAGATGCTGGACTACGTTTCGGAAGGGGCGCCTCAATTTCGGGCGGGGCCTTCCCTCGCGTGGGGTTTTTGGATTGGAAATTTGTTTTTTGAAAACCGGATAGTTTCGTAAAAGAATCGAGACCTTAATCTTGATAACAAGTATAAGAGTCGCCACCCGGCTCAGCTCAACCGGGAAATTGCAGTGTAGCTGAACCAAAGCGGGAACTGCCACACTTTTCAGAGATCTAGGTTCGGACAAGTCCTTTTGTTTCATGTCTAATTAAAATAAATTAGCCAATGTTCTAATTACGACACTTTAAATTCCTAAAATAGATTTTATTGAATAAATACATGCAGCGCGCATACATATACAGCAAAAATAAAAATAAAAAGTAAAAGGAATAAATATTTAAAGGCTTACAACCCAATTGAAAGAAAAATAAAACTCTCGACCTCACGATATAAGCGCCTAAAATACACGAGAATCTAAGAAAAATTTACAATCGCCTAATATACATGGTTTAATCTATTAAATACATTAAAAATGAAAAATAAAGAAATTAAAGTTGCAAAACAAATGGTTAGCACAAATATAAAGCACACCACACTTAGGACTCAAGTTTGACAGAATTGGGAATTCAAGGATTCGGGGTCATGCAATTGGGGGTAACTGGGTTGGCCCGGTCGGCCAGCCCAGTTAGACCTGGAAAATCATTTTGAAACGTCCCTGTATTTTTGGTTTTGTGAGAAAATCACTTTGAAAACATTTTTCCGGTTTCATACATTTATCACATATGAGGTGGGTCGGTTTTCGGGAGAAACGGGGTCTCCGTCGTGGTTTTGTTCTAAATGCAAAAACACCGAAAAATAAATCTAAGGTCGTGAATGCACACTCCAAAATTCATTTTTGATGATTTTTGATTTTTCAAGATTTTCTGATTTTTCTGAATTTTATGAAATTTTTGGGGTTTTATGAATTTTTTGGATTTTTAGGGATTTCTGTTCTGGCCGAGAACTACATTCGTGCGACTGTAATTACAGTCGTATGACTTATACTACAGTCGTGCGACTGTAGTCCTTACCTGAGGCAGAAATGGCCAAAAAACTTAAAACGAAGGACTGAAACTGAGAATGTTGAAAACAGTGGTACGACTATAGATTAAATGGCACGACTGTAATTATAGTCGTGCCCCTGTTCTTTGGGATAAGAACAGTCGTACGACTATTCTTAATTTTCCAGAAACTGAAGTGCAAAAACTTGGATAAAAATGCACAAAAATCAACTAAATCGCCCAGAAAGCTGGAAAAAGAGATGAGTTGAAGTGTGTTTACCTCTTTGGCACCGATCCACAGCTGGAATGACCCCTGGCTACACACCAATCCACGTGAATTTGCCCCTTTTTCTTGGTTTGTTAAGGTTGCAAATGAGATCCAAAAACAATCCAAAAAGTCACGGATTTGAGCTCGTTTTTGTCCACAGATGATTTAGATTTTGTGTGTTGATATTAACCTACGATTTCTAATTCATTTTACACTTTAAAACACTGGATTTGTGAAAGAAAAGATTGAAGAAAAGGATGGGTTTTTGATTTTTTTATTTTCTCTCCCTTCTCTCTTCTTTCTCTCTCTAAATTTTCTTTAATCCTCTGCCAAAAAGTCCCTTCTTCCTCATTTCTGGCTTCCTTTTATCTGGAGATCACGAGCATTAAATGCCCCTCTGATTTTGAGCAATTTTTTATTTTAGGGGTATGGGTTCTGCAATCTGCCCACGATCAGATAGTTGTACGACTGTACTATGGTTACAGTCGTACGACTGTAATGAAAACACCACGACTGTAACTACAGTCGTGGTAATCAAGGTTTTTTTTTTTAGACCCAGAAAATTCTATGTTCACAGGCTGCCCCTCGTGTAGCTAAAGTCCGATTCTTCGCACGGATTTAGGTACACGATAAAGAACACGGGATTGAAGGTAGTGTGCATGTGTATGGCTTGTGGGTTGATTTCATGAGACTTTTGGTAGATATGTGGTTTCTTATGATTCCTTGTCACATAAGAAAGGCGCCGGGGAAATACGGCTCTAAGAGCCAAGCGGTTCCCTATGATCATTTTTCACATAAGGAGGGCACCAGCAAAAACATGACTTTTAAGAATAGATAGCCGTGTATGACCTACCATACAGAGCCATGGTGTTTGTAGTGTGCAATTGGTGAGTGTATTTTTTCCTTGATCGATAATTTTGAAACAAAAATTTTTGCCCGTTCGATCAAGAATAAATACGGGTAGATGCGTTTCTGGTTACCTTTTATAGTCATGTAGGACTGAAATTATGGAGTAAGTGACAACCGTGTGTGACTTGGCGCACTCAACAGACTGGCACAAAAATTCTGGTTCCGTTTTATAGTCACGGGGGGACTGAGATTTGGTGAAGGGTGTGACAGCCATGTGCGACTTGGCGCACTCAAGGGACTGACACGGAAATTCTGGTTCCGTTTTATAGTCGCGGGGGGACTGAGATTTGGTGAAGGGTGTGACAGCTGTGTGCGACTTGGCGCACTCAACGGACTGACACGGAAATTCTGGTTCCGTTTTATAGTCGCGGGGGGACTGAGATTTGGTGAAGGGTTGATAGCCGCGTGCGACTTGGTGCACTCAATGGACTGACACGGAAATTCTGGTTCTATTTTTTAGTCCCGGGGGGGACTAAGATTTGGTGAAGGGCGTGACAGCCGTGTACGACTTGGCGCACTCAACAAACTGGCACGGAAATTCTGGTTCTGTTTTATAGTCACAGGGGGACTGAGGTTTGGTGAAGGGCGTAACAGTCGTGTGCGACTTGGCGCACTCAACGAACTGGCATGGAAATTCTGGTTCCGTTTTATAGTCGCGGGGGAACTGAGATTTGTGAAGTGTGTGTGTGTGTGTGATGGATTGGTGTGACTTGGCATACAGGATGTGTCGAAAATGAAATTTGGTGGAATTGTACTTACAGTTAATTTTTCATGGTTTCCTCGGGTTTCGTGCCCCTTGGATGAGGCAGACCGTTGCTAGGAAAATTGGTCGCTGACGGGTCGACCCTGCAAAATTACTGAAATATCTTCCCGTGGGGAATAATTAAGCATTTGGTGATAAAGTAGGGTTTGGGAAATAAATAAAGAAAATTAATTAAAAATTCCCCCTTTTTCCCACTACAGTCGTGCGACTGTATTCAAATTTTGACTACAGTCATATGACTGTAGACGAAGTATAGTAGTACGACTGTACTTCGCGGGAAGAAAGCATTAAAGGGGCGGTTTACGCCCCTTCTTCTCCCACTTCTTAAATTTCCGAAAATTCTAACCTTCTCTCTCTCTAAAAACCAACCCCTAACCCCAAAATCTTGCAAAAATGTTGACGAAATTGGGACAGAAAGTGAGGAAACTCTCAAGCAACTTTGTGAGTATTTCGAACGGATATAGCCATCCTCAGTCGGGATGGAGATCCCGATTTTGCTGGAGATGGACTGCCATCTGTCTGTCACTCAGGTTGGTACCCGAATTTAATCTTTAATTTTGAGTTTTTTTGAACATTTTTTCCTTTGAATGCATGAATCTGATTTGGCATAATTTACTGCTTTTCTGGGTTGATTGATTGAGTAGAATGCATGCTAGGAATCCCCTGTAGTTAATAGGAACAAAAAACTAGGGAAAACAAGTTAGAAATCATGAAAAATTGAACAAAAATCAAAATCTGCCTGCAGGGATATGAACAGTTGTGCGACTGTTCATGCTAATGATTAACAGTCGTACGACTGTGGGTGTACAGTCGTGTGACTATTGTCACGCTCGTGTGAAGCGTACTATAGTCGTACGACTGTAGCTAAAACCAGACTACTTTTTTTTTAAATAATGAATGATGAATGACTTATACATTTCCTTTTTAATTGATGTTGATTATGTTGATATTATGCAAAAATTGAATATGTATGCATTATACTTCCCAAAAATGCAGGTGAATAAGATTTTCGGCAGCGGAAACCTTCTCTTGCCATGGGTCTGGTGGGATCACCTTCCCGAGCCTGTGAGGGCCCGGGTTAGGACTCTGGGTTTGGTGACCTTCATTTTGTCGCTGCCCACGAGCACGCCGCATACTGCGCATGCCATATTGATGGCCTTATGTGAAAGGTGGGTCTGCACCACCCACACGTTCCACCTGCCTATTAGGGAGTTCACCGTCACTCCCACCGATTTTGCTGCTATCCCGATTGCATTCAACTGCTATTTGACCCGTTGTCAGTTGGCGGAGGACTATGTTGAGAGGCTGATTGGCTGCTCCCCTGAAAAGGGGAAGGTATTGTGCTCGTGGGTAGAGGCCTTCTGCTCTGCTCGCCCAGATTTATCAGAGGATGACGTAGAGAGGTATACTTGGGCTTATGTGCTCGTCTTTTTGTCATGCACCTTATTCCCTACGGGGCAGAGTACTTGCAATATGACTCTGCTCCCCACCTTGGCGGACCTGACTGTCTTTCCCACACTGGACTGGGCCTGAGCTGCATTAGGGCAGTTATTCTATGGATTAGATTTGTGTGCCCGGGGGCAGCAGCAGGAGATTCTCGGCTTTTGGTTCGGCCTTCTGGTATCGTCCTTTCCCTTTTCTCATTTTTTTTGACTCTTTTGTTAATTGCAGATTTGGGCCTTCGAACACCGCATCCTAGAGCCGCCGGAGCTGAGGGACGTCCAGGACGATGTTCAGCCGACCATCCTGTGTTGTTGGATGCAAGGGTGGCAGGTATTGGCTGGGACTTAGAGGAGGTCAGGCAGAGCTTGCTTGATACTTCCTGGCAGAAGGTAAGTAAACAAAACTCACTAGTAGAAAAATTTAATTAACCTTTACTTACCTGTGTTGAATTTCTTTTGTTGTATTTCTACAGATCCGGCACCATCCGTGGCATGGTCAGGGTGCCATTTCCCTCCTCGTGTAGACATCTGTGCGGTTTGATGACCGCCGGTTTGTCTTGGAGTGTCCCATGTCGCAAGAGTGGTATCTAGGCGATCGCCTCTCTCTTTCTGACCATGTAGACGGTCCAGCTGGTCGACTTATACCTCCACCACTTACGTATGCATTGTTCTGGCCTCACCTCACTGATCCTGCTATAGACCACAACATATTCGGGGAGGGTTACAGCGTTGGACCTATCGAAGGGGACTATCCGACCTATATCCAGCAGTGTTTACTGCCAGTTATGGGTGGTACACCGGCGACTCCTTCCACTCGGTGGGTATTTACTTCTTCTTCTTTTCTTTTTTTTTTTTAACATCTTTCTGCTTGCAGGTTAAGAGGCGTAGGGGATCCGGGTCCACTCAGCCAAGAGGGCCGGCCAGCGAGAGTGCCGAGACGGCTACGATTGGTGGGGATGCCCCTATTCAGGATAGGAGCCACCCTGTCCATACTGGTAGCGCCACAGCCTCAGCTTCCCAAGCTGTTGGTGTAGTGGAGGGTCACCTGATGACCGAGCTTAGGACCAGCTTCAACATGATAGGGCTGGATAGCAGCTATTCATACAGGTGATGGTCAGTTTCTCGCGAGCAGTCGGTTAGATTCATTCCAGAGGACACCACTTATGTAAGTTTAAGCTCTCTCTCTCTATCTCTCTCTCTTTTTTCTTTTTTTTTTTGACTTTCTGGTATGTTCTAGGTTCCCCGGGCTGATGTGGAGGACATAGCTCACCAATACATAGGCATAGGGGACTTCATGGTCCAGGAGCATGCCGTTTGGGCGGTGAGCATTCTGCATTTCCTACATCATTTTTATAATTTATGCAATGCATGAGTGTGTATGTATGTATGTATGCATGTTAATTTATGTTATTGTTTGCAGACTCGAGTCTAGATACTCCAGGACCAGGTCAGACAGGCTACTGCTTCTGAGGCTCGGGCCTTGGCTTCGGCCCAAGAGGCAGACCGGATGAGGGCTGACGTAGCCAGGCTGCAGGCTGAGCTGACCCGAGTGCTGGAGGACTTCGATTCTTATAGGGCTACGCATCAGAGTGAGTTCGAGGAGGAGGAAAAGGGAGAGGGATAGGATGAGAGCTAGATAGAGTGCTCTGTTTCACATTTTGTTTTTTTGTTTTTTTTTTGTATCGGATTGTTGTACACAACATGAACTTCATTTTTATTATTATGGGATTTGGATGCAACAACTTACTGATGAATGTTTATGTGTGATGGCACGATGTATGCGATATGAACGTCTAAGCAGAATATCAAACATGCGTAATATCATTAAGACAACATCATAATAAGTATAATAGGGAGATTAACAGTGACTCCGACTTTAGACATCACCCCTTTCTCGTTACCAACACGTCCTTTCGGTTTTTCGTGTCAGAAATTTTCTCTTTGTATTTTTTTTTGAATGGCCCAAGAGTTCTGCGTGAGTGTTCCAACCGAATTGATCTCTTTGTATTGATCCGTTTTGAGATTAGAAAGCACACCTTGGAAATGCTCGTCAGAAGTCGTGAGAACATTGCCACTGATGACATTCAGTGGTTTGGCTTTTACCTGCCCCTAGTATTAGAGGTTTGTATTTGGGGTATAAAACACTGAATCAGACATGGTTCGCTGCGTACTGTCACCAATATGTGGACATTGACATGCAATGACATGACGAATGCATATCGAACATCAAAATTGAATATAAAACATCTATGACACAATGAATGCGGATGCATTAGGAAAATCCAAAGTGTGGCTCTAGCTTTGATTGATGCTCCTTCAAATTACCAATATGTCCTTTCGGTTTTCCATATTGGAGGATTTTTTTTTATGCTAACATATGTCAAAGTGTACAGCTGAACATCGAACTGCATCAATTGATTACCCACTGGATCCTCCAAGAGTTTAAACGCACAGCTCAGATTCCAACTCGAGCACAGTTCTCAAAGATGAACACGGCTTTATTCTTCAAAGTACGGCCCTAGAAGATGAAAGAACCACCGGTAAGTAGTCACTGTCGTGGCCGAAGACTGAGTTCTTGAGATGGTTGGTAAATGCAACTTTCTTCGGATGTTGTCGCAGCAAGCTTTGCAAGTCTTCCCGTTCATGATTATTGAAGGGTTTGTAAAACCTGGTTGCCCCAACGCTGGTGGTGAAATTCATGAATGCATAACCAACATTTCCTCTAATCCGGGAACCCATGGGCAAATAGAGGGGATCATAAGCAGACTGTTCTTTAGGCTTGAACGGAGGGTAATGAGTGTTGAAGGTATGGATGAAGATCGAGATGGGGAGTGTTTTGGGTTTGAAAATATAGGAGCCCAAATCTTTCACAGGTTGTTTGAAAATGAGAAAGTCCAAATTTTTCACAGCAAGGGTGTGAAGGATCCGGTGGCGATGGAGATTGAGATGGTGAGTCATTCTCGTGTTAACTAGAGCTGCCACATAAGAGAGAAACTCTTCCGTCTGCACTGATTCTTTTTTTTTCGTCTTTTTTTTGTGTTTGAAGGAACTAAATCCAAGCCATAGCCACCTTTTGGTTTTCCTGCTACATTCAGATTCGTGCATGTCATGTGTGCTTAATATGCCTTTTTGGATGAACAATGCATGCGTAATGTCATGTGCATAGGAATGTCATGCAAACAAAATCATACATGCACTACAACCAAAGAATGATTCAGGGTTTTACAATAAGGTAGATGGTGAAGGTCATTTGAATTTCTTGGTGTTTGGTGCTTTGGATAAGTTTGGGTTTTCATTTTCAAGATTTTGGTATAGGGTACTTTCTGGGGTATGAGGCCAAGTTTTTTTTTTTTTTTTGGGTGTGATTGCCCCAAAGGGGGTTTTCGATTCGGTTTTTCCTCTAGGAGGGCTTTCTTGGTTCGGGTGCCTCAAGGAGGGCTTTTTCGTTTTATTTTTCCTTAAGAAGGGCTTTCTGGTTTGATCTTGCCTCAAGGAGGGCTTTCTGGTTTGATTTTGCCTTAAGAAGGGCTTTCTAGTTTGATTTTGTCTTAAGAAGGGCTTTCTGGTTTTATTTTGCCTTAATAAGGGCTTTCTAGTTTGATTTTGCCTTAAGAAGGGCTTTCTGGTTTGATTTTTCCTCTAGTAGGGCTTTTTAGATTTAGGTGCTTCAAGAAGGGCTTTTTGGTTTGATTTTGCCTCAAGGAGGGCTTTCTGGTTTGATCTTGCCTCAAGGAGGGCTTTCTGGTTTGATTTTGCCTTAAGAAGGGCTTTCTGGTTTCATTTTGCCTTAAGAAGGGCTTTCTGGTTTCATTTTGCCTCTAGGAGGGCTTTTTAGATTTTGGTGCCTCAAGAAGGGCTTTTTGGTTTGATTTTGCCTCAAGGAGGGCTTTTCGGTTTAGGATGGTTTGGTTATCATGTGTACCTTTTAAGTTGAAGCTATGGGGCAGGATTGGTAGTGTCTTTCAAGGATTGTTGAGTTGAATCAGCAGATGCCTCGGCGGAAGTGGTACCATCGTATCATTTTATTTATCTCACAAACTCACCTTTCAAGAGAGAGTTCGTTTAGGACCAGGTTCACTTTTAGGTTCTGTACAATACTCAAAATGATGTCATGCATTTTGATATTATATGTGTTGGATACGTCGTTTCAGATGGTCAAATGCATGCATAATGCCATGGACAAGTAATCATCACATAAGTAAGATGAAAATAAATTCCATTGCATTCATGATGAATTCAATACATCCCATAAGCAAAATGAGTCCCTTGTAAAAAGGGAAACTCCAAGAGGCATTGATCCCATAGAATCCGATTATTCTCCGATTGGTCACCATTTCAGCTTCAGCATCCTCGACCCATTCTTATCAAAGCAGACTCTAAAGTTCTTCATCATATTCTTCTCCTCCGGAGACTTGAGAAATTTCCTTGGCGGGCTCCCTGATTGCCCCTGGTTGTTTATCAGAGAAGGTTGAGGTTTCCAATTTCCCATCATCGACCAGCTTCTGGATCTCCTTCCTTAAAGCAAAACAATCATTGGTCCGATGGCCCAGCGCCACATGATAGCTGTAGAAATTGTTCTTTTGTGCTTTTGCCAGCTCTACAAATGGCCTGACACTCTGTAAGAGACCCTCCTCTCTACATCTGAGGAACAGCTTGCCCAATGAGTCAGCCCATGGAGAAATGCCTTTTCCGCTACCCACGGTAAGTGAGTTTTTGGTCTGCTATGGGATGGGGTCGGTTCCAACATTCGTCTTAAAGGGCCTTTTTAGTTCTATTTCACCAGTCGGCCTTGGGAAACCCGAATCTTGGAGAAAGGGCATTCCAAGGTGTCGAGGGTCAGTGTTAGCAAACTGGGCATTCTGTTTCTCGCTGGCATCAGAATTGGAGTCTGAGAATACCGTGTTTTTCATTTTCCCTTTGAGTTCTGCCAATCGTGCTTCCAATTTGGTGCACCTTGCTGTCAGCCTCTCCACTATGTCAAGATCATCTCCTAGCACTTCTCTCAGCATTGCTGCCGCTTCCTTCCTGACCGCCTTTCGGAACCATGATGAGGTGATATGATCCTCCATGATATCCGTTATGGAGTTGAAGTTCATTGGGTTGGCCATTCCCGAAATCTTTTCCTTTTCCCTCTGATAAGAACACTCATTAGCATTGACGGGCGCATACTCACGAAGAATACTAAATGAGAGATGATGTAGGCATGGATGCATGATGGGATATGTATGCGCATGAATAGTGAGTTGCACATATGATGTCACCAGGGAGATGATGATGAGGATGATTTTTTTTATTTTTGATTTTTTCTTTTTTGATTTTTTTTATGGACATTCCAAGAACACCCAATGCCATGCAATAGATAATGCGGAAAGACCACGTGTGGACCGCCACACAAACAAGGGTTCGGCGCTTTTGGAGCACCTAGTGAATATCGTGAAATGATCGCGTGTGTACCAACACAAGGATAGGGTTTTGACACCTTGTAGGTTTATGAGATGAAGTGAAATGGTCACCTGGGGGCCGGCCCATGGATAGAGTTCTGATGCTTTTGAGGCATATGATATGAGATGATGTTTACAGACAAGTCACGTGTAGGTAA
Source organism: Euphorbia tirucalli (assembly GCA_039660915.1). NCBI lineage: Eukaryota > Viridiplantae > Streptophyta > Magnoliopsida > Malpighiales > Euphorbiaceae > Euphorbia > Euphorbia tirucalli. Next base: position 45,596,153 of record CM077638.1, on the reverse strand, counting down.
GGACACGGACAGAAGTTCGGCGTTCATGGAACGCCTTTCATGATTCAGTAATGCTATGAAATGCTCCTATATGCGTAATAATCCGGTACTCGTGGAGCACCTTAAATGATACAATAATGTCAATTTCATGTAACAATCCGAAATGGATCTCGATGCCAACAGAACTTCGGCATCCCTACAACGCCACTGATAAATGACGTGAAGCTATGCAATGATGTCGTGTGACTGGCCACACGAAAATAGACCTAAGACCATTGTGGTCTCCTATTGAATGAAATGGCCTAGTGAAAAGGCCGAGTGTATTCTAGTACACGGGTAGAACATGGGTAGTTTTAGGACTCCCGATATGTTATGAAATGAAATGACCGTGAAGTTTATCCTTAGAATGTCCTTAATTTAAATAATATGAAATGACGTGAATGCTTGTGTCACAGAAAGATGCAAGTGGCTGCACAAAAACGTGGTTAGGATGCATGACATACATGATGATGTCGTGTATGCTTTGTGAAGAGAACAATATACATGACATAAATATGCATGGCACACAAATAGAATGTCGTGGCTATATAAAAATGTGGTTAGAACAAATGCCATGCTTATGTTGATGTCTTGAAAATGGATGCACGAAAACGTGGTTAGAATGACACGTAGGCAAAGTTTCGGTGCTCATGGAGCACCTTGGGTTTTTATGATGTGAAACGAGGTGAACACACGCATGGCACATGCTCTGGATTTTCCGGCGCTCGTGGAGCACCCAAATGGTGTAATGCATGAGATGCAATTTTTCGGTGCTCGTGGAGCACCTAAATGATTTGATGTGTGAAATGAGATTTTTCGGCGCTCGTGGAGCACCTAAATGGATTAATGTATGCGATGAAATTTTCGGCGCTCGTGGAGCGCCTAAGTGACTTGATGAATGTGATGGAATTTTTCGGCACTCGTGGAGCACCTTAATGCATGAAATATAATTTTTTCGGCACTCGTGGAGCACCCAAATGATTTAATGCATGAAATGGAATTTTCTTGGTGTTCGTGGAGCACCTGAATGATTTAAGGGATGCGATGAAATTTTTCGGCGCTCGTGGAGCACCTAAGTGATTTAATGTGTGTAATGAGATTTTTCGGCGCTTGTGGAGCACCTAAATGCATGAAATGTAATTTTTCGATGCTCGTGGAGCACCTAAATGATTTAATGAAATGAAATGTAATTTTTCGGCGCTCGTGGAGCACCTAAATGATTTAATGCAATGAAATGAATTTTTCGGCGCTTGTGGAGCACCTAAATGATGGAATGAAATGAATTTTTCGATGCTCGTGGAACACCTAAATGATTTGATGTATGAAATGAGATTTTTCGGCGCTCGTGGAGCACCTAAATGGCTCAATGTATGCGATGGAATTGTTCGGCGCTCGTGGAGCACCTAAATGCATGAAATGTAATTTTTTCGGCGCTCATGGAGCACCTAAATGATTTAATGCATGAAGTTAAGTTTTTCGATGCTCGTGGAGCACCTAATTGCTTTAATGGATGCGATGAAATTTTTCGGTGCTTGTCGAGCACCTAAATGATTTAATGAAATGAAATGGATTTTTTCAGTGCTCGTGGAACACCTAAATGATTTAATGAAATGAGTGAATTTTGTCGGTACTCATGGAGCACCTAAATGATTTCCTACTTGGTCGGCGGTGTGATGTGTGTGACCCTTATGGGGTTGGTCAAGGCCCACGTGGATGTTTTATGCATCTATATGAATGCTTATGGCACTCAAATGATGTATGTGAATTAATGTTTTTTCACACAATAAAAAGATGCATGGCTGCAGAAAATGTGGTTAGTGTAAATGTCACGCGGGTGATCAATGTATTTACACATGAAAAATAATGAACATGGCTGTTCAAAAGATGTGAATTAGTATCACACAAATGCTTTATATGTGCTATGTTATGTTCGTGAAAAATGCGGATGATGGTATGTTTCGAAGGAATAGGAAACACGTAGCATATAGCACACGAAACGAATTCCTCCAACTTTATTCCTCCGAACATGGTCAGGTCGAGAAAATTCTAGCCGACTCCTAGGAGGGGTTCTCTTCGATCATCAACCGGGGATGATGAAGGCGCAATTTAGAAATATTCACACAATTTATTTTGGTATCCTAAGGGAATTCAACTAGGGTTGCTTAAATGAGTTCGGTCCAATAGTTGGGATAACATCAAGGCTCCCATAGCAAAATATACTCCTCACTTCTCCCCACTCAAGGAGCCAAACGAAGGGGTTCGTACGAGGCTATGGGTGGTGTTTCGTATCCGTGCCCCCAAGACCAAGAGGAACTTAGGCGACACTTCAATGATTCACCGGGCTAAATAATGGATACTTAACCTAATGCAAGAATGTCTAATTACAAAAATTCATAAAATGCCATATAAGAATCATCCGCCTTACTTTGATTAGACATTTTTCAGGGCTTGTCAAATTCTTTTAAGTTTTTGAAAAACTTTTGTAAGAAATCCCCAGCAGAGTCGCCATTGTGAGCGGATGATGCGTTTTCGACGGGACGCTGGACTCCCTTTCGGAAGGGGTGCCTCGATTTCCGGCGAGGCACTCCCTCGCGTGGGGTTTTTGGATTGGAAATTCGTTTTTTGAAAACCGGATAGTTTTGTAAAAGAATCGAGACCTAAATCTCGATAAAAAGTATAAGAGTCGCCACCTGGCTCAGCTCAACCGGGAAATTGCAATGTAGCTGAACTAAAGCAGGAACTGCCACACTTTTCAGAGATCTAGGTTCGGACAAGTCCCTTATTTCATGTCTAATTAAAATAAATTGGCCAATGTTCTAATTACAACAGTTTAAATTGCTAAAATAGATTTTATTGAATTAATACATGCGGCGCGCATACATATACAGCAAAAATAAAAATAAAAAGTAAAAGGAATAAATATTTAGAGGCTTATAACCTAATTGAAAGAAAAATAAAACTCTCGATATCACGATACAAGCACCTAAAATACACGAGAATCTAAGAAAAATTTACAATCGCCTAATATACACGGTTTAATCTATTAAATACATTAAAAATGAAAAATAGAGAAATTAAAGCTGCAAAACAAATGGTTAGCACAAATATAAAGCACACCACACTTAGGACTCAAGTTTGACAGAATTGGGAATTCAAGGATTCGAGGTCATGCAATTGGAGGTAACCAGGTTGGCCCGATCGGCCAGCCCAGTTAGACCTGGAAAATCATTTTGAAACGTCCCTGTATTTTTGGTTTTGTGAGAAAATCACTTTGAAAACATTTTTCCGGTTTCATACATTTATCTCATGTGAGGTGGGTCGGTTTTCGGGAGAAATGGGTCTCCGTCGTGGTTTTATTCTAAATGCAAAAACACCGAAAAATAAATCTAAGGTCGTGAATACACTCCAAAATTCATTTTTGATGATTTATGATTTTTCAAGATTTTCTGATTTTTCTGAATTTTATGAAATTTTTGGGGTTTTATGAATTTTTTGGATTTTTAGGGATTTATGTTCTGGCCGAGAACTACAGTCGTGCGACTGTAATTATAGTCGTACGACTTATACTACAGTCGTGCGACTGTAGTCCTTACCTGAGGCAGAAATCGCCAAAAAACTTAAAACGAAGGACTGAAACTGAGAAAGTTGAAAACAGTGGTAGGACTATAGATTAAATGGCACGACTGTAATTACAGTTGTGCCCCTGTTCTTTGTGACAAGAACAGTCGTACGACTGTTCTTAATTTTCCAGAAACAGAAGTGCAAAAACTTGGTTAAAAATGCACAAAAATCAACTAAATCACCCAGAAAGCTGGAAAAGGAGATTAATTGAAGTGTGTTTACCTCTTTGGCACCGAACTATAGCTGGAATGACCCCTGGCTACGCACCAATCCACGTGAATTTGCCCTTTTTTCTTGGTTTGTTAAGGTTGCAAATGAGGTCCAAAAATTCTCCAAAAAGTCATGGATTTGAGCTCGTTTTTGTCCAGAGATGATTTAGATTTCGTGTGTTGATATTAACCTACGATTTCTAATTTATTTTACACTTTAAAGCACTGGATTTGTGAAAGAAAAGATTGAATAAAAGGATGGGTTTTTTATTTTTTTGTTTTCTCTCCCTTCTCTCTTCTTTCTCTCTCTAAATTTTCTTTAATCCTCTGCCAAAAAGTCCCTTCTTCCTCATTTCTGGCTTCCTTTTATCTGGAGATCACGAGCATTAAATGCCCCCCTGATTTTGAGCAATTATTATTTTAGGGGTATGGGTTCTGCAACCTGCCCCCGATCAGACAGTCGTACGACTGTACTATGGTTACAATCGTACGACTGTAATGAAAACACTACGACTCTAACTACAGTCGTGGTAATCCAGGCTTTTTTTTATACTCGGAAAATTCCATGTTCACACTTTGCAAGGACACAGAACTAGCATAAGAGTACTCGCTGAAGAAATGTCATACTCCTTAGCCTATAGGATGGAAGCGGTTCCACCAGGGGAGACAGAGACCAAGTCGTCAGCCCATCAACCCAGGCAAACCCAGGCATTGTTACGTGTAGAAAAAAAGGTTTGATGGGTCGCAAATCAAAAAGGCGATCCATGCAAAAATCAGGACAGTCCAATAGAGTGAAAACCAAAAAGGCGGTCCATGCAAAAGTTAGGACAGAGAGGCGAGCACCATCAACGGGAAAATCAGCAAAGAACAGTTGGTGGCAGGCGTGGGTCCGGTCGAGACGGATACCATTACTAACTCTGTCCTTAGTTCATTTCATCTTTGATGTACATTGTGATAAAACATTATAAATGAATGAATGAATGAATGAATGAATGAATGCCCTTTTTTTGTTCGATTAAATGTCCCAAGTCTGCTTGAAATTGAATTCGTATGGATGTGCACATTTTCTATTTACATGCATCTCACTTCAAAAAAAAAAAAGAGTTCGATGGATCGAAAACCGAAGAGACGGTCCATGCAAAAATTAGGACAGTTCGATAGATTGAAAACCTAGAAGGGTAGTTTATGCAAAAATTAGGACACAAAATAAAGTTTCCTAAGTTGAAAACCCGAAAGGGCAATTCAGGCAAAAGTAAAGACACTCCGATAGGCCGAAAACCCAAAAAGGCGGCTTATGCAAAATAAAAAAATAAAATAAAATAAAATAAAAGAATAAAAGTCATACAGTAGGGATAAGCTCAGGTAACCCTAATCCTCTAAAGATCGGGGCACCTCAAAGTCAGCACCTCACGTCCACATCTTATGAGGCAAGTAACAAATATGCATATACTGATGTTGCACGTGTAAAGGTCGCTGTGCTGTCAACACTCTACACTTGATGGTGCACAAAGATCGAAGGACCCTCAGCAGCTGACCATACTATCCGCACAGCCGAGCGGGCGAGTAGGAAAGTCAAGTTGGTCAATCCAAGTAACTGGATACCTCCAGCCCAAGTCTTAGTTGTCACATCAGAAATATCCTGTCAGAGGTAGACCCACCTGGGCCTCCAAATCATCCACCCGATCTACGAAGGTCTGACTCATGATCTCTAACTCGGTGACCCATCAACACAACTGGTCAACCTTCACCCTCGAGCGTGCAGACTCTCGGCACTCAATCCTAACCACCGTCTGCACTAAGCAAATCATAAAAAGCACCATATTCATACGCATATGCATCCAGGACATGTACATACACATACACTTAAAACATACACACACGCATGGATACACACATCAATGTGTACTCAAGTACAGGTACATGCTGTCATCATCAGGCTGTCTCAAGCCATGAGTACTCCGAAAGTGGAAATAACCTGAAACTGGGGCATCCTCAAATCCCAAGTATCCAGGGGTAAAACAATCAAGCCGTATTTACTCTTGATGGAAGGGGAAAAAATTTTTGTTTCCGAAATTATCGATCCAGGAATAAATACGCACTCCTGATCCAATTTCAATGGTATTGCTCTACCACAGAGAGCCGATTTCAATGGTATTGCTCCACCATAGAGAGCCAATTTCAATGGTATTGCTCTGCCACAGAGAGCTAACTTCAATGGTATTGCTTTATCATAAAAAGCTGATTTCAATGGTATTGCTCTGCCACAGATAGCCGATTTCGATGGTATCAAGGGGCAAGATATTCAGTCCATATTCATTCTTGATCGAAGGGGTAAAAATTTTTGTTTCCAAAATTATCGATCAAGGAACGAATACGCACCCAAAACAACTTTAAAACATCAAATGAGATAATCAAGCTTCTTAAATCACCAAAGCATCTTTCCCTAGCCATAAAAGCATCACGGAAAACACTATTATCCTTTCCTTCAGTGACACAAGACCCACTAGAAGTGAAATGACCAAAATGCCCTTCTGTTAGTGACCAAACTACCAAATGGCTAAAACACCTTCCCTTTAGTGACACAGGCTTCACGGGAAACTCAACCATCAAAATATTTCTTCCCCTAGTGACATAGGCTCCACTAGAGGTGAAATCACCAAATACCCTTCCTCCAAAGGACACTAACTTTCCAAGCTACAAAGTTACCAAAATACCCTTCACCTTCATGAACATCAATTCATAAAGAGAATATGATCCTGGCAAAGTCCTCTGCTTTGCAATGGAGTCGAACCATGTGATAAGGTCAGTTTTTGACCTTATCTTTTAGGCAATTTTGTGGTTTAAACGGCAATATTTTAGAGTCCTTTGTGTGAATGCTTGCTTGGTCTTGCGTATTTTGCGGTTTTTATGTTTTGAATAGATTTTCATAACTTTTTAGTGTTTTTCGTGTTTTTAGGGGTGTTTTTGTAATTTTGGACATTTCATCTTGATTGTGGTCCGTTGTTGTGGTGCGGTTATATTTTTTTATGTTTGTTTTGGACAGGCATTGTGACCCAGGCCGAAAGTTGGAGTGATGGTGACGAAGAAGAGATTGAAGTGCTGAAAAGCTAGGTGGCACGGTGTGCCACAATGAGGGCACAACATGCCATTCCAGCGTGCCAAAAGATGGAGTCCAGTAGGTCAACACGACTACGTGCCATCACCAGCACGGCGTGCCAACCCCAAATCTATCCTAGCACGGCGTGCCAGCACCAGTAAGGCGTGCCGAACATCAGAAAAGTACTGTTGCCCTACTTTCCTCCTTCCTGTTTAGTGGTTTTAGCCTAGCCATATAAATAAGACATTTTCTAAGTTGTAGGGATCTTTTTCTAGACTTTTGAAGTAGAAAGCACAAACTTGTAGCTAGGTTTATTGCTTGAACTCTTTGTTACTTTGAGTTTGAACCTTTAATTGGTAGACGTTTTGCATTGAATCTTCCCCTTTTGCGACGTTCTTGGTTTCGGATTGAGTTCATTTATAGAGGTACACCCCCAAGCATCTTCACACCGCTGGAATCCGGTTAATCGGACCAAAAGGGCATAAGTTCTTCTTCTTCTCTTTTGTAATTCGATTAGTTAGTTTTTGATTCCTCAATTGATTGTGTTTGGTTGTAAACATTGAATTCTTGTCATCTTTCTTGATTAATGCAATTGACTGCAATTTAATTTCAATATTTATATCTTCTCATTATGCAATTCCTTTAATGATAATCTAGTCTCATAAGATCTTAACTCATTAAGTTCATATTTGTGGCATTACCTAGATTGATGCCTAGGAAACCATTAGTATTGACAACACTATGGAATTTACGTGCCCCTATTTTCTGAGCTTTAGAATTAGACCGCCTCTAAACAAGGGAAACCGACTAAGGAGCTAAAAGATCTAGACACGCTAGGTTGAATTATTGAAAGAACATAATTAAGGTTTAACTATTGAGTTAAATTCATCTGTTTTAATTAATTGATAAAGCCATCACCGTTAGCATTCATAGGTCGGTTAAACTGCTAATTGATAACCCAAATTCAAGTGCAAAGTAAGCTGGGATAGATCAAATAGGAGTAGGATAATTTAGTTGTTAGTATAATCACAAACCAAATTTAAGTTCCGCCTAGGACACACAAGGAACCCGAGTAGTTTAGTGTTTGCAGAATATTTTCTCTGTGGGATTGATACCAGGACCAACCAGAATTATTGCTTATCAACGATAGGTACACTGCCTTAGTTGTGTGACTCTAGGTTTAGTTTCATTACTTCGCCTAGGGCCCACCAAGTTTTTGGCGCCGTTGCCGGGGAACTTATTTTCTTGCATCATTGAACCAAAGGTCTATCTGCTGATCTAGGTACTGTTTATGTGAATATAGTTATGTAATTTTTCTTTTTGTGGATATTAGTTGTAAATTTTTCGTTATTCTTTTTTCTCTGTGTGTGTGTGCTTTCTAGCTTATGCAAACTCGTTCTCAGCACCCTGAGCTTTTACCCTATAACCCTGAAATTGAGCATTTTTGTAGCAGGAACCGTAAAGCACAACAAGAGTGAGTTGCCCAAATGGATCTTTAGCAACATAAGGAAGAGGAGAGACAGCTACGGGAAAGAGCTAAGCAAGAGCGACTCCAGCGAGAGCAGGAGGAGCTTGAAAGAAGAAGGGGTGGTGATAGAGACAACATGGTCATGACTGACCTAATGGCTCCACATCGACCCCAGAATAGATCCGGAGTGGTTCTCCCAGCCATCACTACTAATCATTTTGAGTTGAAGTCCAGTATGATCAATTTGATCCAAGGGAACGGGCTGTTCAGTGGTGGAATAAGTGATAACCCCAATGATCACTTAGACCGGTTTCTCATGGTGGCCGATACAGTCCCAATCGGTGGGGTGCCCCTAGATGCGGTGCGGTTGAAGTTGTTTCCCTTTTCATTATGTGGGGGAGCAATGGAATGGTACAAGTCCTTCAGGCCCGGGTCGGTGACTTCATGGGACCAAATGGAAGAACAATTCTTGGCGTATTACTTTCCACCATCAAAGATGGTTCAGTTAAGGAACGAGATTATGGGATTCCGACAATTTGGGACCGAGACTCTCAACCAAGCATGGCAAAGGTTTCAACTGTTGTTGCAGAACTGTCCCCACCATGACATGCCGCGATTCACTCAGGTAAGCACGTTTCATCATGGTTTGACACCAGCTAACCGTGCCATTCTTGATTCTTCTGTAGGTGGAGACATTTTTAAGAAGACTGCTATGCAAGCCAAGGAGTTGATCGCGGAGCTGGCTAGGAAGAGTACCTTGTGGCAGTCGGACATGCCAACAATGAGTGAGGTTCGGGTTACAGACTCAGGACACCAAGATGCAGCCATGGACCATGTGAACAAGAAGCTGGACCTATTGATGTCCCGCTTGAGTTTAAATGCACCATAATATCAGCCGGTGTTGTGTGTATCGTGTGCAGCGGAGCATCCCGGTCAAGAATGTGCATTGGGCGATCCATTCTTCCAACCGTCCGAGAATGTAAGTTTTGTGGGAGGAAACCAAAGGTACAATAACTCTAACTCTTACCCACAAAATTTCAATAATAATAACAATTACGGAAGAAGGTATCAACACTCGAACATGTCTTATGTTAATAACCAAAATGTGTTGAGACCTCCTTTCGGGTTCCATTATGAGCACCATGAGCAGGGGTTAGGTAAGGCCCCATTTGTTCCTAATGACCAACCCCTATAGTAACCTCAACAATCCAAGCAAGATGAGACGGTTTTGTCTTTGTTAAAAGACATCTCATCTCGGCTTGCCGATAATGAGGCATACTGTAGGGATTTGGGTAAGCAGGTGGCTTAAATGAGTAGGGAGAGGTAGGAAAGACCTCAAGGAGCACTCTCGAGTAAAACTAAGCAAAACCCTAAGGGACATCAATGGGAGACAGCTCAAGCTATAACCCTGCGGAGTGGTAGGCAAATGGAGAGCCGAGTACAAAACGCTGATATTCCATCCCAACCTACTAAGGTAAGTGAAGAGTCGGGAGAGGTAAGCAACCCCAACTCAATTTCTGAACCCGAACCTAGCACAAATGAAAAGGGGAAAATTTCTGACCCACTGAGAGCCTATGTGCCTAAACTCCCTTATCCTCAAAAGGAGAAGAAAGATAAACTGGAGCAAAAATATTCCAAATTTCTGGAAATTTTCAAGAAGTTAGAATTCAATATGCCATTGATTGAGGCTCTCCAAGAGATGCTTTCTTATGTTAAATTCTTTAAAGAACTTCTTGCAGGGAAAAGAAAGCTAGGCGAGGATGAAGTGGTGGCTTTAACAGAGGAATGTTCGGCAATTATCACTAACAAACTTCCACCCAAGCTCAAAGATAGGGGCAGTTTTACTATCCCATGCCGGATAGGAAACTTGGAGATTGCCAATGCCCTATGTGACTTGGGTGCAAGTATCAATTTGATGCCTCTATCGTTTTTCAGGAGACTCGAACTGGGAAACCCAAAGCCAACTAATATGACCCTCCAATTGGCAGATAGATCTCTCACGAGGCCAAAAGGGGTAGTCGAGGATGTGTTTGTAAAGGTGGACAAGTTTATCTTCCCAGCGGACTTCGTGGTAATGGATATGGAGGAAGATAGCTCGGTGCCCCTTTTGCTTGGAAGGCCATTTCTTGCAACCGGTAGGACATTGATAGATGTCCAAGAAGGTATGATTATTCTTAGGTTGCACAACAAGGAGGTAAGTTTCAACGTCTATAACTTAATGAAATATCCACTAGATGTTGAAAACTGTAATTTTGTAGACTCCTTTTGTCTGATTGATGCTTGTGTGGTTGAGAATGTGTGCAGTGAACTAGAGTGCATCATAGGAGAAGGCCTAGTTGAAAGTGAGGTGAACGAAGTGTTAGTTGAAGCATGCTCATGGGTGAAGGGACGGTTTGACAAGCTGGATCGTGAAGTCAAGCTTGCACCTAAATCCTCACTGGAGGAACCTCCATCATTGGAGCTCAAAACCCTTCCCCCTAACCTTAAGTATGTTTTTCTGCATCCTCCAAAGGACTTACCAGTTGTAATTTCTTCTTTGTTGACAGGAGAGAAGGAGGACAAGCTACTAGAGGTGTTGAGGAAGCATAAGGGAGCGTTCGGGTGGACAATCCATGACATCAAGGGAATAAGTTCGACGTTTTGCACGCATAGAATCTTTCTGGAAGACGAGGTAAAACCGTGTGCACAGCTTTAGCGTCGGTTGAACCCAAATATAAAGGAGGTGGTAAGAGCCGAGGTGATAAAACTCCTCAACGCAAGTATCATCTTTCCTATTTTTGATAGTCAGTGGGTGAGTCCGGTTCAGTGTGTGCCTAAAAAGGGAGGCACAACGGTAGTGGAAAATGATAAAGGGGAACTAATCCCTACTAGAGCTGTCACGGGTTGGCGCATGTGCATTGATTATAAGAAGTTGAATGACGCCACTCGGAAAGATCATTTTCCATTACCGTTTATTGATCAAATGTTACAGAGGATGGCTGGCCACGAATATTTTTGTACAAGGTATGTGTACTTCCCTTGCACATTAATTTTTATGTTGATATGTTTTTGTGTGTTTATGTGTATAGGAATAGGTCACTAAGCAAGTCAATCACAGTCTCGATCAAGAGTGTGAAAATATAAAGGATGGCAGAAATCGAGGGTGGCACGTCGTGCTAGTATGAGTGTGGGGTTAGCACGTGACGTGCTGGTCTGGCACGTAATCGTGCTAGCCCGCTGGAACCAAAAGAGTGCATTTGAGTAGTTCAGCACACCGTGCCCCACCATTGACACGTCGTGCCAAAGATGGGGACCAAGACAGCACGAGATGAGTTGATGCAGCACGCGTACGTGCCAACCTGTTGTTTCGAACGTGAGTTGGTGCAAGGGGAAGCCGCACACCGTGCCACCATTTAGCACGCCGTGCCACTCAAGAGGATTTCCAGTCAGCACGCCGTGCCAAGGCTGCATGTCACGTGCCCACTTGGTGGTTCCGAGTGCATTAATGCGAAGGGAGCTAGCACACTGTGCTGTAATTTGGTACACCGTGCCAGTCAAAGGATTCTCAGTCTGTACGACGTGCCAAGCCAACACGCCATCATGTCGTCCTACTGTTTCCAGGTAATTCTCTATTCTCTACTCAGCACGTCGTGCGGGTTTTTGGCACGGCGTGCCGAGCGTTTAAAATTCGAAAATTTTAGGTCAAAATTGCCGCCCTATATAAAACTTTTTTTTTCTTTGTTTCAGCCCCTTCTTCTTCTTCCTCACCTTCTCACTCTCTGCAACTGCCCCTTTCTCTCTCTAGAATCAGCCCCCTCCTTCACCCTCACTCATATTTCCCTTATTCTTCCTTCCCCTCTCACTTTCTTCCTTTCATTTACACCAATTTCTTACTCCCCTACTCCTCTTCAACCGTTACTTTGATCTAGGATTTTATTTTTGCATAACTCTCCTTGGAACCCAGGTATGAACTCGTGCTTTGTTTTTCCTTTCTTCTCTCTTATTTTTGTTGCTTTCTTCTCGCACTTTGAATTTGAATGATTTACTTGCTTAATAGGGTGATTGTATTTAGGTACTTTTCTTTATATGTTCATATTTAGTGGGTTTGTGTTTATGTGAGTAAGGTTTAATTGGATTTTTCTTCTTTTCTTTTTGGTCCTGGTTGTGTTTTGATGGTTGTGCAGTAGTAAGATGAGAAAGAAGATGGTAGCTGATCAGAAGCACGGTTCTTCACGTCGGCTGATAGACCCGTCAATGGAACCGGTGCCAAATGAAGAACTGCCTCCTGAGCAGCAGATGGGTCCTCTAAATAGCCTCTCAAGGATGTATAGATGCCATTTCCCTTTTCTCTCTAATGACGAAGCATCCTTCCCAAGATGCTCTCGAGGGGAATTTTATCTTGTTCCCATGTTATTGCAGCTGCAGGTGCATCAAGTGTAGGAGGTTCGGGCACGGGTAAGGCCCCTATGGACGTGGATGCTGATGACAGGGGTGAGGGTGACGAGGATAATGATGATGGTGAGGAGGATGAGGAGCAAGTTTCGGTGGGCATGGATTTTATGGAGCGGATTGAAGGGCAACTGGATGGTATAATCGAGCAACTAGAAGGTTTGACAGTCCATCAGTTTGTACTCGAGGAGCGGATGAACGTGCGCTTTGACCATCAGGAGGCTCAGCTCACCAATTTTGAGGCGTTCGCCTCTCGTTATTGTGCGGCCCAAGGGTGGCCGTATCCGCCTCCGCCACCACCAGCCCCCGACATGTGAGGTAACCCTTTTTCTTTCCCGCTTTATTTTGTTCCTTCTTCCATTGCACTTTTGGAAGTAAGTGCAATCTAAGTGTGGGGTGGGTAAAGGGATCTCTCCCTTTCTTTTGTTTCTTTCTACATTGCACATTTTGGTTTGTTTTATTTCGTATGTTTGTGTGTGTTTTTACGTGTTTGGATGTTTTGTTATGGTTTTAGTGTTCACATGCATGGTTGGTTCTAGGTGTGCTTTGGTTAGGTTTAGGCTTTAGCTTTTGATGCATGTGGTGTTGGTTTGGTTTATTTTTTGTATGTTAGTGTTTTAGGTTGTTTAAGTGTCAATTGCTGTTTGAGTAACATTGCCTAATCTACCCTCGAAACTAAGTCTCTGTGCTTGGATTGGTAGCAATTAGCTAGAGACATTGGGAATCGATTGCGAGTCTTAGCTTGTTTATGCATGATTTGTGATTCTTGATGGTAATCTTTGGTTAGATTTGTCTTTTTGGTTGCATTAGGGAATTAACCCTCTACCTCTACTTGCATGATCAAGCTAGGATTACGCCTTGGAACATTGGTTGAGTCACACGACCTAGCACACAACCCCTAGTACACTTGTGAGAATTTGAGCCCTTGGAACCATTTCATATCGTTCCTATTTCTTTGTGAGGGTAAAAACAATCGTGGCACACTAGATCGTAGAACCCGGTGTCATTTTGCACTTGGCATCGAGAGCTTAGTACGTGGAGACCCTTAGGATTAACCCCTCGACTTAAATGAGCCTAACCTAACTACTAATTTATCCTTTAGATCACCCAAAGCCACTAAATTAACCTTTTTGACTTAAAAAACCTTCACCAAGCCAAATCTATCATCCTAACTTATTACCATTCACTTTGATTTTCCTTTCTTACCCTCCTCTCCTAAATCAAGTAATTGGATAAGTTGTTCATTCATTTTGGGGTCAATCACCATTTGCATTTCAACTTTTTCACATCTAGTCCTATGGAAAAATTGTACTGTATATATATATTTTCAAAAAAAAAAATCCAAATAGAGTCAATGTGTGTGTGTCCGGCTTCTCTCCTTAAAAGTCGGAGTTTGTAGAGGCATGTCTTGTTTGTCCGGCTCTCGTCTTTAAGCCTGTGTGTGTTCCATTTTTGGTTCATTTGTTTGAATAAGGGATTAGGGCGATCATCTAATTGCCTTGACCCATGTCTTGTCATCTTTTCCCTGTTGGGTTGTGCTTTGGCTGTTGGTTGTGTATAAGGCCTTCTCGTTGTTAGTAGAATTTCTTGTTATAAAAAAACAAAAGAAAAAAAAAAGAAGAAAAAAATATGAAAACAAGCACTCTTAGGACTAGTTTTGAGTTGAAATTGCATGACCCATCTTTAGTACTTAGTCAATTTGCATATATCACTTGATTTGTAGGAGTTGTACACCTAAAAACTTCCCCTTTATCAAACCTACCCTAAGCCGTAACAATACAAGCCCCAGGTTCTCTGATTTTGCTCCTTGACCAATGACTTCACCGGGATTGCCATTAGTTCGCTATGTGATGTGTGCCATTGTTTGTTTTTGTGTGCTCGTCCGCCTCACCTTGAACTTGAGCATTAGAGTGATATCTTATGAGGTGCTTTGTGGTCATATAAACTCTACTTGTTCCCCGCCCTTTGACTAGCTAAATCTTCTTGGGTTCAGGTATTGAGTGGTTTTGAACCTGGCGCACCTAGTGTCATTTCGAAAGCGATGTTTTACCTCCTTGAGTTTATGAATTTCATACGGTTAAACCTTTAGATGGATTTGCAAGTAAAAGCGAGCAATTTTACTCCTTTGTCTTTAGTTTATTTGCTTGAGGACAAGCAAGACTTTAAGTGTGGGGTGGTTGATAAGGTCGGTTTTTGACCTTATCTTTTAGGCAATTTCATGGTTTAAACTGCAATATTTTAGAGTCCTTTGTGTGAATGCTTGCTTGGTCTTATGTATTTTGCAGTTTTTATGTTTTGATTAGATTTTCATAACTTTTTAGTGTTTTTTATTGTTTTTAGGGGTGTTTTTGTAATTTTGGACATTGCATCTTGATTGTGGTCCATTGCTGTGGTGCGGTTATATTTCTTTATGTTTGTTTTGGACAGGCATTGTGACCCGGGCCAGAAGTTGGAGCGATGGCGACGAAGAAGAGATTGAAGTGCTGAAAAGCTACGTGGCATGGTGTGCCACAATGAGGGCACGGCGTGCCATTCCAGCGTGCCAAAAGATGGAGTCCAGTAGGTCGGCACGACTACGTGCCATCACCAGCACGGCGTGCCAACCCCAAATCTATCCTAGCATGGCGTGCCAACACTAGCACGGCGTGCCAAACATTGGAAAAGTGCTGTTGCCCTACTTTCCTCCTTTCTGTTTAGTGGTTTTAGCCTAGCCATAGAAATAGGACATTTTCTAAATTGTAGGGATCTTTTTCCAGAATTTTGAAGTAGAAAGCACAAATTAGTAGCTAGGTTTATTGCTTGAACTCTTTGTTACTTTGAGTTTAAACCTTTAATTGGTAGACGTTTTGCATTAAATCTTCCCCTTTTGCGACGTTCTTGGTTCCGGATTGAGTTCGTTTATAGAGGTACACCCCCAAGCATCTTCACACAACTGGAATCCTGTTAATCGGACCAAAAGGGCATAAGTTACTCTTCTTCTCTTTTGTAATTCGATTAGTTAGTTTTTGATTCCTCAATTGACTGTGTTTGTCTGTAAACATTGAATTCTTGTCATCTTTCTTGATTAATGCAATTGACTGCAATTTAATTTCAATATTTATATGTTCTCATTATGCAATTCCTTTAATGATAATCTAGTCTCACAAGATCTTAACTCATTAAGTTCATATTTATGGCATTACCTAGATTGACGCCTAGGAAACCATTAGTATTGACAACACTATGGAATTTACGTGCCCCTATTTTTTGATCTTTAGAATTAGATCGCCTCTAAACAAGGCAAACCAGCTAAGGACCTAAAAGATTTAGACATGCTAGGTTAAATTATTGAAAGAACATAATTAAGGTTTAACTGTTGAGTTAAATTCATCTATTTTAATTAATTGATAAAGTCATCACCGTTAGCATTCATAGGTCGGTTAAACTGCCAATTGATAACCCGAATTCAAGTGCAAAGTATGCTGGGATAGATCAACTAGGAGTAGGATAATTTAGTTCTTAGTATAATAACAAACCAAATTTAAGTTCCGCCTAGGACACGCAAGGAACCCGAGTAGTTTAGTGTTTGCAGAATATTTTCTCTGTGGGATCGATACCTGGACCAACCTAAATTATTACTTGTCAACAATAGGTACACTGCCTTAGTTGTGCGACTCTAGGTTTAGTTTCATTACTTCAACTAGGGCCCACCAGCATGTCCCTGGCAAACCAATCTGATCCGGGCAAAGTCCTCTGCTTCGCAATGGAGTCGAAGCACATCCCTGGAGCATCAACCCAATCTGGGCAAAGTACTCTGCTTTATGATGGAGTCGAAGCACGTCCCTGGAGAAACATCAAATCAATTCAGACAAAGTCTTATGCTTCGCAACGGAGTCGAAGTAAGTCCCTGAAAAATCAAACTCGCTTGGGCAAGACCTCTATTTCATGAATCAACCGAGACAAGTCCCTACAAACATCAAAGCTGGTCGACATTGAAGGACCCACAAGGTACGTCCTCTTCTCCTTCTCATCGTGCTCCCTATCGCAGGTCCAAACTCGAATCAGGCACAAGCACCCGTTCAAGTCAACTTTGGTCAAGTGAGGGGCAGCCTGTGAGCATGGGTTTTTTCCTGACCTTGGTGATGAAAGCCATTATTACCTTTTTCATGGATAAACATGAAGCAGATTCGGAATGACCAGAATGATGTCAGAAATGTCTCAGGTGACCCGAATGTGTGTGACAAGTCTTGGTATGGAAACCTGAAGGAATTCGAATGAGTATTTAAAAGAACCGAAGAAAAGAATGAAAAATAAGCAAAATAGGCTAATCTAGTCTCTACAGCCGCGCCCCTGTAGTCCATTACAGCCGTGCGGCTGTAGTCATCATATTTCCTTTTTTGTTAAAAATCAGCATTTAATCTGGATTTTATAACCAAAATAGGAGATATAAAAGCATAATAACCGGTATTAGGGGTAATAGAACACGAAGAATAGGCAGAAAACAAAAGAGAAACACATTTTCTTGGGGATTTTTAGGGTTCTTAAGAGAAGAATTATGGAAAATAAAAAGTTTTAATCCGGAATAATAAAAAAATCTTGACATCACCAATAGAAAAAATCATATTTTGAAGAGAACTAGTTTTCTAGGGGTGTTTCTAGACTGTAATCATTCATTCAATTTCATTCGGGGTTCCACTTGGGCTTCGGAGATCGCACACGCATTTGGGTTCTTTATGATTGCAAGGCATTTCCCGACATCCGAATCCATCCCTGGTGGTCTAAAACACTTGAACACAGACAAGGTATATTCTGAGAGGTCTTAAAAATCCTTCTTAATTCATTCTGGGTGCTATTTGTTGGTGTTTCGATTTTGGAAGCGATTCCGGTTACAGCTGCCCCACCTGATGATTACAGCCGCACGGCTGTAACTTATAGGGGTGCAGCTGTAACCTATAGAAGCATGGCTGTAATCTCTAGATTACAACCGTGCGGCTGTAATCTTCAGGGGTAGAAGCTCCGGATGCCCCAAATCGACCGATAATGCTTCTGTTTTTTAATTAAATGTGTTTTTCATGTTTATTATCAGTCCAATCACATCCATGTATGCTTAGATTGCCGGTTTTCTGATTTTAATTCATGGATGTGATTTCAAGTTTGGTGATTTTGAGTTTTTAGGGATTTCCGGACTTGTTTCGATCCGTTTTGGATCTGTTTGGTTGAAGTTAGTGTGTTTCCAGAAATCCCAGATTACCCGAAATCGCTAAATTTGTAAAATAAGTTTCAAAAACGAGAAAAGAATGCCGGAATACATTTTGGAGCATTACAGCCGCAAAGCTATAGGTGTTACAGCCGCGCGGCTGTAGTCTGAGAAACAGAATTATAGTTTTGCCCTTGTGGGCTTCTAACTTGTAATTTTGCCTCTTCTTCCCATTCAAAACAGATTTTTGGTGTCTTTACCTTTTTGGACCATATATGGATGTTTAATTTAGGCCCACCCATGAACGGGACCCCCGGGTCCCGGGATATCCTGCCCGCTAAAATTGGAATATGGATGTAAATGAGCCAAATGGTTTTCAAAATTGGTTTTTTTTTATCCATAAAAACTACAGGGCGTTTCAAAAACTGTTTTCCAGGTCTAACCGGGCTGACCAGTCGGGTCGACCCGGTTGCCCCCTAAATGCATGACCCCGTTTCCTAAAATACCCCTATTCTGTCCTATGTGAGTCTTTGGTGTGTTTTATTTATTTGTGCTAATCGTATTTGGATGCAGCTTTTATTTTTCCTTATTTTTTTATTATTGGATGTATTTTATAGATTATCTCGTGTATCTAGACAATTGTACTTTATAGATTATCATGTATTATAGGCGATTGTAATGGTGAGGATGAGAGCTTTTTCTTTTTATGGGTTGTATAATTTGGCCTCTACTTTACTTTTCCCGCACTTTTACTTTTCTGCACTTTATTTTGGTATTTATATTTATGTCATTTGCATGTGCATTAACTAAAAATAAAAAGAAGACAAAATGAGTAGAACTAAGTGGATTTTATGTTATATTATGAAATAACAACTGAAAATAAGTGAGGATTAGTAGGTATGTTTCCCAAACCTTGAATCTCTGGATTAGGTACTGCGTCTACACTTAGTAGGGAGCTGTACTGGAATTTCTCGGATGAGCTGATCCGGTGGCGACTCTGTATATAATTTCGAAATTTTGGTTTCAAGATCTTTAAGTTCAAATTAGGATTTTCTAAAAACCTATTTTCCTGGATTCATACTTACAATTAAGTTTTCTACAAAAGGGTTTTTCCAATAAAATGAAAGGATTTTTTCTTAAAGAAGATTAAAAACCCGTTTTCAAAACCACTAGCCAAGACTATTTATGTCATTTCGCCGCTCATTTCATAAAAATGCCGTCTTCTCACATCGGTCTTTAACTTGAAACCCCACTTGCAACCTATTACCTTAGCACCAGAGGTGGATCAACCAAATTACGAACTTGGTTATCGTACATCGATTGCATCTCAGCTTCCATGGCTTTATGCCAGTTAGCTGACTGTGGGCTTTCAATAGCCTCCTGGTAGGTCTTGGGTTCTTCTTGGTCATTGAGTAGAAGATTCCCATCATCAGTTACGAGAAATCCATATCTCTCGGGTTAATGATGGACCCTACCAGACCTTCTAAGGTCCTGTGTGATCGGTTAAGATTCCTCAATTGCTTGAGGTTCTGGTTCAATCTCTGAGCTATCCTGTATAATTGCTTGTGGATCTTGAACTTCCCTTAGCTCAATATTGCTCCCACTGTCTTTCTTGGAGATGAACTCTTTTTCGAGAAAGACACCCTTTCGTGCTATGAGCACCTTGTTCTTAGCAGGGTTGTAGAAGTAATTTTCCCTTGTTTCTTTGGGGTTACCCACAAACAGGCACTTTTCAGTTTTGGAGTATAGCTAGCCACTTGTCAATTTCTTGACATGGGCCTCACAACCCCAAATCCGCATGAAAGAGACATTAGGCTCCTTGCCCATCCATAGTTCATATGGTGTCTTTTCAACTGCCTTACTCGGTGTACGGTTAAGTGTGAATGTAGCTGTCTCTATTGCATATCCCCAGAAGGATGTTGGGAGAGTGGTTTGACTCATCATCAAGCGGACCATGTCCAACAAGGTCGTATTCCTCCTTTCTGACACTCCATTCCATTGGGGTGTTCCAAGAGGAGTGAGCTGTGAGATTATCCCACACTCTCTTAAGAATGAATCAAACTCTAAGCTCATATACTCGACACCTCGGTCAGACCGAAGTGCCTTAATAGTCTTACTTAGTTGGTTTTCCACTTTGTTCTTGTACTCGTTGAACCTATCAAAGGTATCATACTTGTTCTTCATCAGATAGACATAGCCATATCTGTTGAAGTTGTTTGTGAAAGTAACAAAGTAGTGAAAACCATTTCCAACACTAATGCATATGGGCCCACACACATCCGAGTGTATTAGCTCTAATAAGCGCTTGGCCCTCTCAGCTTTAATGTTGAAAGGCGCCTTTGTCATTTTGCCTCTTAAACAAGATTTGCATATGTCATAAGACTTCAAGTCAAATGACCCTAGCACTCCACTTTTGTGAAGTCTAGCAATGCACTTCTCATTTATGTGGCCCAAACGACAGTGCTAATAACATGTATACCTGAAGAGCTGCCCTGGTTCATCGATTGCTCTCCCACGAGCCTTGGACATGTCTTGTTCCAGTGTCCTTTCTGCTTGCATTCGAAGCACACATCCTCAGGAGCAGCCTTTGGCTTGTTCCCTTGCTTAGCTTTCCTAGCCTTAGCTTTCTTGGCCATGGCTTTAGCTTTAACCTTGCCTTTGCCCTTTATAGTAGAGGTGTTCCCCTTATTTACTAGCAGCACCACTGGAGTCTTTTTGACAGACTGTTAAGTAAGCTTGAGCATTCCATGTACCATAGATATAGTATTTTCCATGCCTTGCATGTAATAGTTCATGATGAACTGATCATAAGACTCAGGGAGGGATCCCAAGATGATGTCTATCGCCAACTCCTGTGGGACTGGCATGCTAAGATGGGCCTATACGTCAATATAGCCCTTATCTTGAGCACATGGGTGCTCACAGATGTCTCAACTGCCATCCTGCAGGTGTTGAGTGCCTTAGTTGTCAAGAACCTTTCTTGACGTGCTCGATCTTGGTACATCCTTTTGAGATCATCCATGATCACAGTTGAGTGCCTTAGTTGTCAAGAACCTTTCTTCACGTGCCCGATCTTGGTACATCCTTTTGAGATCATCCATGATCATATAGGCTTGACAGTCCACGAACTGTTTTTACCGCTCAGGAACCATCATGTCCAACATAAGGCAAGACACATCTTTATCATCCCTCCTATACATGTCGTACTCCTCAATTTGAGCTTGAGTAACCCCTCGACCTATAGGCGGTGCTGCCAGTAAGGCCCTATCTAGCACATATTCCTTGGACTCTTGTCTCAACACTATTCTCAGCTGTCGAGCCTAGTCTAGGCAGTTAGGCCCAGATAGTTTCTCCTTTTTGAGGAGTGATCACAGTGAAAATGAATTACCAGCCATTTTACATGATTATCTACACAGAAAAATTGCAGAGTGATTAATAAAGGGCTTTATTATTTTAACCATGTTAATCCATTTTAATTAATTTGCTGGTGATGTATGGTTACAAGACCAAGATCCATATTTCATTAAGAATTGACCAAGCAGAGGCTTGTCAACTAACCCTTAACTATTTAGCTGGGAACTCCCTCCAATCCCAACCTAGGGACTCTTAGTTTGATGGGCTTATTGGCACTTACCCATCTGTGCTTAGGGCCAGGGGCTTATCCTACTACCCATGTTGAGTCCAAGCACCATTCGAGTGCTAAGCATACCTAGTACCTTAACCCTATACAGTAATTGAATAATACAATGTACCCGGCGGAGGCACGGCCCACATTGCACTATTCAAAAACTGACAAGATTCAAATGTGGAAAGCACTTTTAATTGACTCAATATTTAATTGGATTGATTAATAATAGCTTGGCATGCATAATCATGGGTGATCGGAATGGCTAAACATACATTCATACATATGTATATACAATTGACATAAGTATAAAATATGTATATAAATAAAAGAGACACTATGGGTCCTATTTTACAACCTAATGAATAACTAGTAAGCCTACACTAGAGATCCATTGGGTGGGCTTGCAAACTCCTCTTGGGCTTGGCTCTAATGGGCTTCCTCTCCAATGGCTTGATGCAATTATAGTTAAATTTACAAATTATAAATTAAATAAAAATTACATCAAAATAAAATAAAATGACACGCAGGTCGTATTTCCCAAAATTAAATTTTACAACCCAACTTCATCTAAGGCCCAATAGTGCTCAAATCCATACAACCAAGAATAGAAGCAAATATATACACATAACAAATATCAATTTATATACATGTATTAAAATGCATGAACATGACATTCCATTTTTTTTAATTAATTATGTGCAGCCGTTGAAATCGCCAATTCTAACATCCATAACCGTTCCCCGATCATGGACCCGAATTAGCCGTCCAATTCTCAACCATAAAATTAAATTATATGCATGAAATAAATCACACAAGAAACCACACGAATCCAATCGCAAAAATAAAATCATACGAATTTTAAAACCAATTAAAAAAAATTCACATAAGGTTCGAAAAATAAAATACCCGCAAAATCCAAATCGGACCCGCACCCGCACGTGAGCGCTACTGTCTTCTGCGCGGCGGCCTGCTACCGCAAGTAGCAGTTGTTGCCAAATTGGAATCGCAAATTGCGATTCCAATTTGGCCAACAACAGCAAATTATTATTTTTTTTTTTTCAAATCCAAACCACAAAATAAAAAAAAATGGATTGGGGAAAAATAAAATCACCAATTAGGGTTAAAAAAAAAAATCAAATTGAAAACCAATTTCAATAAAATTAAAACAAACACTAAGAATCCTAATACCAATCATTCTATTAATCGGAACATGAATTTATGCTCTGATTCCACTGTAGGGAATCGTCACGGAAAAAATTAAACACCAGACGGAATACCGATTAAAATTTTCCTCAATTCCAAAGCCGAAGATACATGTAGATTAATAGAACGAAATCAAGAACGGAGAAAAATAAATTTTCTCACCTTAATTGTCTCCTCTAGAGACTGCTACAGAAACCCAAACGCGTTTCCTCCACCATCCGGTGTACGAATGACTCTCGAATGGGACTCATTAGGTTGGGGCTTCCTATATATATTCCTTTAGTATATATATTCCTTAGCCTACAAGGATTTTAATTAAAACTATAGATTATTTAATTTGATTTACCTTATATCACTAGGATTAAATAAAACCATATTATAAAATCCTAATTGATACAATTAAATATAATTTCATCAAATTAAAATAACTCAAAGTTAAATTAAAGTCATCCTTAATAAATACAACCTTTGTATTTTTTATTTCCACCAAGGAAATATTATTTTATTTAATTAATCATTTCCTACTTGTAATTAATTAATCAAATAAAATAAATTTTTCCTTTATAATTGAATTAATTATGACATAACCTAATGTCAATAACTCAATTAATTTGGTTTCCGTTCCAATTCTGATTTGTCAACGTTCAGTCGTTTTATGTGTACGATCCTTTAGGTCCGTCTTTATTCTAGCAGTTGGCCCAAGGCCCACAGACTGTAAGTGGGTTCTAGAAAATCGTCATAGCCCCAATTAAGATGGAGACTTGCAGTCTAATGTAAAACATAACCCGGTAGTGATCTTGTATATCCCTTGCAAACTGACTGTTGGGAATTTTCACCGGAAATCACCTGATTAAATGCGGAAGAACGCAGTGATTTCCTCAAATCTATGCCTAGGAGCAATTGAAGTGGAAATAAAAACTTTAAAATTCAAATAGAAGATATTAAATTCTCACCAAGAATATCTCTTAAAGAGATGGTTTCAGAAACCAAAATTAATTCCCTCCGCGTTCACGTATATGAACGGCTATCGAACACGACCCGTGCTAGCGAGAGATAGAACGAAAGAGAGGAGGGGGCTACTCAAAATTTTTGGCTGCCTTTCCTTGCTCACTCGACAGAATTTCTTCCTAGGTTTTTAACCTAGGTGGCCAAAATTCCCTTTGGGAATTTAAGGCCCAAATTCATTTAATTTCATGCAGGCTTTTCTCCTCTTTAAGCCCAAGTCCAATTTAATTCTTCCGATCCGAGATAACTTCAAATTTAATTTCTATTTAACATGTATGCTATCATATTATACCATATAATATATTACATATATTTAAATTGAAATTAATTTGACCAATTAATTTAACCGGGGAATTAAATTAGACTTTCATGAAATCAAATACATGTAAACCTATACATGTAAAATATTTCCACCTAAGAAATAATCTCATAAATTAATCATTGAAAACGCCAATACAAATATTAATTTTATTATTTTGATCAATCCAATTGATCTTTATAATATAATTAATATGATTGTTTCTCTCCGGTGCGTATACTCTAAGTATACTGGTGATCCCTTAAGTCCAAGTTTAGACGTTCAATGTGTACGATCCTGTGGGCCTATCTTTATGTTGGCAGTGGGCCTTTGGCCCACAGGCTACAGGTGGGATCTAGCAAGCCACTGCAGCCCCCAATTAAGATGGAGATAGCAGTCCAATTGTAATTATAACCCTGTAGTTAAAACTTGTATATCCCATGTTATTGATATCGGTGTCCAACACAGAGGCATGGATTGATCACCCTCTTTTGTGTCCGGACATTTACTTGATCCCAAATGAACTGATGCTCACAAATAAGTTCCAACTTGTTTGGGTGTGGCCACACTCTTATCAGTTGCATTTATCAAGAGACCGGTGATATCTTCTTTGTGGATCACTGAGTGACATTTCCCATGTGCATATCCATAGTACTGCCATGCTTAGTGACATACCCAAATGTACCCATACTTGGCACCCTTTTACAGGCCCTTTAGGCATACACCAAAGTATGCCACTTTACATGCAGCACCATCATATGTTCAGGTCAAAGGATCCATACAAGTACTAAACGAGAATCACTTATGATACTTTACCATGTGGATTTCTCGTTTAATGGATCTATACAGTACCATGCCCCTTTTGCATGTTCCCATTAATTGTGTTGACATCCCATGTCTAATGGTCGGTAAGACACTGCCATACAACCAAGTTAATGATAGTCTCTAGTTCCATTCATTCCCATGACTGGAATAGACTACGGATCATTTTATGGTCATATCATTTTCCCTATCTATGGTCTTACTGCCAAGTGCATGACACTTGTCAACATGGATATGGATATGTCCATTGGATACTCTATTTAAAATACAGCACAAGATATATAATAAACAGATTGATGCCTTTATTTAATTACACAAAATATGTATAATACATAAATCCAATAAATGTACAATATAAATACAAGGTCCAATGCCTCAGGACTAGGGCATATCCAACAATCTCCCACTTGCACTAGTTCCAACTAGGCATGGGCCTAATCCCTATAAATCTAGTATGAGCCTTGTGCTTGGGCTGAGCCAGTGCCTTGGTCAAAGGATCTATGACATTATCCTTGGTGTCCACTCCATGTAATGAAATGTCACCCCTCTCTGCAATTTCTCGTATGAGGTGAAACTTCCTGAGCACGTGCTTTGTGTTCTTGTGTAACTGGGGCTCCTTAGCTTGTGCAACAGTCCCATTGTTGTCATAGAAGATATCAACTGGGTCCTAGATAGTGGGTACTACTCCCAAGTCAATGATAAAATTGCTCATCCACACAGCTTCCTTAGCTGCATCACACGTTACAATGTACTCAGCTTCTGTTGTAGGGTCTGCAATGGTCGGTTGCTTTAAGTTCCTCCAGCTTACAACACCACCATTTAGGAAAAACATGTACCCAGACTATGACTGGTACTTATCTTGGTCGGTCTGGAAGCTTACATTAGTGTACCTAGTAACTGACAGCTCTTCCTAACCTCTATACACTAAGAAGCTATCCGTAGTCCGGTTAAGGTACTTCAGGATTGCTTTGACAGCCTTCCAATGATACTTCCCAGGATTCTGCTTGTACTAGCTCGTCATACATACTGCAAAAGCGACATCAGGTCTCGTACATAGCATGGAGTATATGATTGATCCTATAGCCGAGGCATACAGGACCAATTTCATGTTCTCACTGTCCTCCCTTGTCTTAGGATAGTTCTTCTTACTAAGTTTCAGCCCATGGCTCATCGGCAAGAAACCTTTCTTGGCCATATCAATGCTGAATCTTTTCAGAACTTTGTCTATATGCGTGGCCTGACTTAGGCCCAAAAGCCGATTGGATCTATCCCTATAGATCCTGATCCCTAGGATCATCTCTGCTTCGCCTAAGTCCTTCATTGCAAAGCACTTACACAACCATTGCGTTACCCCTTGCAGTGTTGGTATGTCGCTTCCAATAAGAAGGATATCATCCACATATAATACTAGGAATGTGACAGTGCTCCTACTAATCCTTTTATACACGCAAGGCTCATCTTGATTTTGTATGAAACCGTATTCTTTTATGGCTTCTTGAATCTAAGATTCCAACTTCGGGATGCTTTCTTTAGTCCATAAATGGACTTTTGAAGCTTGCATACCCTCCCTAGATACTCTGGATCGACAAAACCCTCAAGTTGTGTTATGTACACATCCTCGAGAAGCTTTCCGTTAAGGAAAGCGGCTTGGACATCCATCTGCCAGACTTCATAGTCGTACCATGTGGCTATGGCCAGCAAGATCCTAATGGATTTGAGTGTGGTGACTGGTGAGAAGGTTTCATCATAGTCTATACCATGGACTTGTCTGAAACCTTTTCCAACCAGATGCCTCTTGAAGGTGTTGTTAGCTTTTAGCTTATAGCACCACTTGCAACCTGTTACCTTAGCACCCAGAGGTGGATCAACCAGGTTCCAAACCTGGTTATTGTACATAGATTGCATCTCAACCTCCATGGCTTTACGCCAATTCATAGACTGTGGGCTAGCCATAGCTTTTTGAGTAGGTTTTAAGTTCTTCCTCATAAAAGATAAGAAAAGTGTGATCATCAGTGATGAGAAAACCATATCTCTCTGGTTCCCGACGATCCCTACCAGACTTTTTAGGTCCTTGTGTGACCTGGGTTAGTGCTTCGTCCTGTGGAAGCTATTCCCTGGTCTTTGAGTTATCCTCTTTAGGAGTTTGTAAGCTTTGAACTTCCCTGAGTTCAACATTGCTCCCACTGTCTTTCTTGGAGATGAAATCCTTTTCTAGAAAGACCCCCTTCCATGCCACGAACACCTTGTTCACAGCAGGGTTGCAAAAGTAATACCCTTTGGTTTCCTTAGGGTAGCCCACAAATAGGCATTTATCAATTCTGGGTTCTAGCTTACCCCCAGTCAATCTCTTGACATGTGCATCGTATCCCCAAATCCACACGAAAGACACATTGGGTACCCTGCCCATCCATATCTCATATGAGGTCTTTTCCACAGCCTTAGTCAGAGTATTATTCAAAATGAGAGCTGCTGTCTCGAGGGCGTATCCCTAGAAGCTTATTGGGAGAGAGGCATGACTCATCATTGAGCGGACCATGTCCAACAAGGTCCTATTCCTCTCTTTGGACACCCCCTTCCATTGTGTTGTTCCTAGAGGAGTGAGCTGTGGAACTATTCCATGCTCTCTCAAATAGGAGTTAAACTCTAGGCTCCTATACTCGCCTCCTCGGTCTGACCAAAGAGCTTTGATATTTCTACCTAGATTCCTTGAACCTATCAAGGGTTTCAGGCTTATATTTCATCAGATAGACATAGCCATATCTGCTAAAATCGTCTGTGAACATGATGAAGTACAGATGTCCACCTCTAGTAGTTGCACTCATGGGCCCACATATGTCTGAATGTATTATGTCCAATAAGCCAGTAGCCCTTTCAGCTTTCCTGCTATAAGGCGCTTTAGTCATTTTGGCTCATGAACAAGACTCACATATATCAAGTGACTCCAAGTCAAATGACCCTAGGATTCTAGTTTTGTGAAGCCTAGCTATGCGCTTCTCGTTTATGTGGCCTAAATGAGAATGCCAAAGGCAGACATGATTAAGTTTGTTAGGCTTAACCCTTTTAGTGTTTATGTTATAGACATGATTGGTTTCATTCAAATCTAGGATATATAGGCCATTATTAATAGAGCTTCTCCATAAAATAATCCCTCTCTAGATAAACCAATTCTACCATTAGAAATAGTAAAATTAAATCTAGAAATATCCAATACTAAAACAGAAATAATATTCTTACACATGGCAGGTACAAAATAACAACGTTCCAATATTAAAACCAATCCACTAGGCATCATGAGGTGACATTCGTCGATCTCTATGGCAACAACCCTTACTCCATTTCCGACCTGCAAGTCCACCTCCCCCGATCCCAGTGACCTCCTGTTCATAAGTCCCTGCACATTACAACAAATGTGAGAACCACATCTAGTATCCATTACCCAGGATGCTGAAACAGTGAGGTTAATGTCTATGACATAAATACCTGATGAAGACGAGCCCTGGGTCTTCCTTTGCTCTCCCAATAGTTTGGGACACGATCTCTTCCAATGCCCTGCCTACTTGCATCCAAAGCAGACGTCCTCAGGACTAGCCTTAGGCTGGGCCTTAGGCTTCTTGGCTTTGGCTTTCTTAGCCTTGGCCTTAGCCTTCTCCTTGGCTTTGGCCTTCACAAGAGGGGGGTTCCCCTTGTTTACTAGTAGCACCGGCAGAGTCTTCTTGATCGACTGCTCAGTGAGCTTCAGCATCCCATGCAGCTCACTAACAGTACGGTTCATCCCTTGCATATTATAGTTCAAGATGAACTGATCGTAAGAATCTGGTGAGGAAGCTAGGATTGTGTCCACCACTAGCTCCTGTGAGATAGGCAATCTGAGATGGGATAAAGTATCCAGATAGCCCTTCATCTTGAGCACGTGTGCACTCACAGATGTCCCAGCCCCCATCTTACAGGACTGGAATGCCTTATCGGTCAGGTACCCTTCCTGACAAGCTTGCTCCTGAAACATCTCATTTAGTGTTGTTATCATAGCATAGGCCTGATGGTCCATGAATTGCTTTTGCAGCTCAGGGACTATACACGCCAACATAAGGCATGTCACATCCTAGTTATCCGTTACATGCACCTCGTATTCCTCCAGCTGGGCAGCTAGTCGATTACGTCCTTGAGGCGCAGCTGGCACAGGCCTTTCGAGCACATACTCCTTTGACTATTGTCTTAGAACTATTCTCAAGTTCCTAGACCAGTCTAAGAAGTTAGGAGCAGAAAGCTTGTCCCTTTCTAGGATGGATCACAATGAAAGTGAGTTGTTGTTTGCCATTTAAAATTCTACACATAAAAAATTTAAGAGTGTTAATAAAGGTCTTAAACTTGTTCCCCACATTTAATTAATAATGAATCATGTTATTAATTAACTCGAGTTGTTGGCTCATGGGCCAAGATCCATATTGCATTAAGATATACCCAAACAAGGACCTAGAAAAACTATACCCTAATTATATGGGTAGGAACGCCGTCTAATCCCAACCTAAGTACTCTCGATTTATGGGCTTGTTGGGTGCTTAGGGCCTGGAGAATCCTACTACCCATGCTAAGTCAACACCTCCATCCAAGTGTCAGAGTAACCAATACTCCAACCCAATACAAAATGACAATAAACTAGTGCATCCAGCGAGGGCATGGTCCACAACTGGCCTATCCCTACTTCGAGCCTGTTTTGAATAAGGGAAGCACTTTTAAGCATCTTAGTAATTTCCATTTGGTTATTAGATTCATTCAATAATAGTTTATATGCATAGGCGGGTGAGAATGGGTTTGGATCATACATACATATATGCAAATAAATATAAAGCATAATTAAATAAGTAAAATGGAATGCTATGGCCTATATTACAACCTAATATAATTCTAGTAAACCTATACTAGAAAATACATCAGGTGGGCCTCCTTTTCCTTCCTTCTGGGCTCGCCTCTCCACTGGGCTTCTTCTTTACAAATTTTATAATAAATGAATAAAATAAAATTACACTAAAAAAGAAAAATGGTGTGTAGGCGGTATTTACCGAAACAGAAAGATTGCAACCCATCTTGAATATGGCCCAATAGCATCCAAACATACATACATTTAATCATACTATAAGCACCGGGTTTTTCCGACCTTTATGATGAGAGTTCCTATGTTACCTATGAAGCGAATGGTCTTGAATCGGACTTAAAAGCACCCGGAATGTTTCCTGGGTATCTAAAACATCCTGAAAACCAAGCTATCTGCGATCCGAAATTCCCAAAAAGGTCTCTCGAGTGATTTCTAGGGTTTAAGGTGCGCGTCAAATTTTTGAAAATTTGCCCCAGCTCTTGTTAGAGCCGCACGGCTCTAGTGGGCAAGACAAATTGCTCTGCAAAGCAGGGCAACTTCTCTCGCCAGAAAAAAGATATGGGCAAAATCAGAAAGTTAGGCGGCCATTTAATATTGAAATGATATGTGAGAGGAGAGTATAAAAAGAGAAAATCAAATCAAGAAAAAGGAGAGGCTTTTCAATCTTGAAAAAAAAAAGAAACAGAGAAAAGGAAGCAGGAGAAAAAGAGAAGAAGAGAGGCCGAGACTAAGCAAGAAGAGAGAAACCAAAAACATAGTTATTAAGGCTTAAAATCAATCCTTAAACATTAAACACAAGTTACTTAACCTTTGCTCATTGGTTGGAAACCATTTTGGATTCGTTTCGGCTCATTTGGATTGTTGCGGTTCTTTGGTCGGTTGAGTTCCCAGGATATATTTCAGGCTTCCAATATGTTCTTTGACATTCAAGGCATCCAAACAACATCGAGGTAAACTCTAAGAGGCCTTAAACCTGTGTGCATTGTCTTTTCTGTGTGTTTTCTGCATTTTGTCAACTTTCAGAATTGGATTGCCCGAATAGAGCTGTACGGCTGTGTTCATGATAAACAGAGCTGGCCAGCTCTGTTCTTCAGGGACAGCCTCCTGGTTCATCCCGATCGGCCGAAAACAGTCCATTTTCCATTTTAAGCTTTCTATTGTGATCATTTTCGGCCCAAATTCATCCTTATGTTTTTGGTTTTTAGATTTCTGTACGTATGGATATTAGTATTTTCATATTTCCTAGGGTTTTATTTTCTGAGTTTCGGGGTAATTTTATCCGAATCGGATCCACAGTTCAGCATTAGCGGTTCCCCGAACCCTATATAGACCCTAGAAAATATTGAAAAACAAGCAAAATAGTATTTTCACAAATGTTTTTAGTGTGTTTATTACATTTTGGACCCTAGATGGATTGTGTATTTAGGAACCCGCACGAACGGAACCCTAGATTCCGAGATAATAGGCCCACAAAAATGGAAATTTGCATGTAACCGAGCCAATTGTTTTCCAAAAATTGATTTTCCAATACAAAAATTACAGGGCGTTTCAAAACTATTTTCCAGGTCTAACCGGTCCGACCGGTCGGGTTAACTTGGTTATCCCCTAAATGCATGCCCCGGTTTCCTAAATTCCCGATTCTGTCCTATCTGAGTCCTATCTGTGTGTGCAACATATATTGTGTTAACCTCTTTGTTTTGCAGCATTTATTTTTATTATTTTTACTGTATTTAATAGATTATTTTGTGTATTTTTAGGTGGTTGTAATTTTTAGATCCTTGTGTACTTAGGCGATTGTAAAGTGACGATGAGAGTTTTCCATTTTTATTCAATTTTCCCCGGTTCGCTTCATAGCGTCCCAATTTTTTCTTTTCGAAAGAGGTCGTCCGCTCACAGTGACGACTCTGCTAGGGAATAGCTTCTTAAAAAGTTTTCATAAAAACTTAAGGAACTTAGGCAACTACCAAAATAAAACCTCGCTTGCAGTCACTTTACCTAATTATATTACCATATTTATTTGCACCTTGCATATCATGACATTTTCTTCTTCTCAATCCTTCCAACACACTGATCAGCCCCTGTTTACCCAAGAAGGTAGACTACCTCTTCCGCTAGGATTGGAGACACCCGACAGGGTAAACCACTCATAGCACCGCATGACCTTACATCGTGTTCTATGGTGGGGAAGTGTATATTCGCTATGGGAACCTGTACGACCCTTGGTTTTGGCTTTGGCCCACATGTAATGGGTTAGCAACTTCCCCTAGGATTACCAAAACTTAAATTCAAAATGGACATTGAGCGTGCACCTTTGCTATCCCCCGTTGATGCCAAAGAGACCCAACACCTAGGAAGACTGGGAGACCAATCGAAAGAAGAAATAAGGTAGGAAGGGATCACATATTTTTGCGTGTGCTAACGTTTGTTCTATGGTGTTTTCTATTTGACTTTTCAAGAAGCATCAAACATGCATAGCTTTCGCGTGCCATTCTAACCACATCTTTGTGAAGCCATTTTTGAGCACTGACATATGTGTGACACTAATCACATTTTCATGCAGCCATAACATTTTTTTTTGTGTGCCATTTACATCTCACATGCAACATTTCCCACGAAGCATACACGACATCATTCCATTGCCATGCATTTTAACCACATTTTCGTGTAGCTACTTGCATTTTTTTTTCGCGTGACATACACATCCATATCATTCTATCCCACCTAGTAAAGGATGATTCCAAGTGTGCCCTTCACGATCATTTCATTCCACAACATATCAGGTACCCTAAAACTACTCGTGTTCCGCCTGTGCACCGGATTGCACTCGGCCATTTCACAAATATCATATCATTCAATAGAAAACCACAATGGTCATAGATTTGTTTCACAATGGTCATAGATTTGTTTTCGTGTGACAGTTCACATGATTTCATCACATGGCATCATATGCATTCATCATAGATGTCTCGGTGATACCAAAATCCTGTTTGTGCATTATGGTTCACATCGGACCATCTCATAACATCCTGAAATCATTCGAGGTACTCCCCAAGTACCAAATTAGTACACATATAGGGGCATTCCACAACATTATCAAAATCATGCAAGGTGTTCCACGAACACCGAATCTCTGTCCATGTCTCGAGTTACACATGACTTTCTTATAACATCACTTCATATCACTTCGCCTTAAAAGCGTCAGACCTCTGTCCGTGGGACGGTCCCTACGTGACCATTTCACCTCATGACATCGACTACAAAGCTTCAAAACCCTGCACGTGTGCCGGTACACACGCGGCCATCTCATTACAATTGATTAGGTGCCCCAAAGGCGCCGAACCTCTCTCCATGCGGTGGCTCCCACGAGACATTTTCGTATCATTTTGCATAGCATTAGGCACTCTTGGGACATCCCAAATAAAGGAAATTCAAGCATGCAAAGATCATCCTCATTTTCATCTCCATTCATGAAGCATCATCCAAGCATCATTCAGCATGACACGATGTCATTCATTTGCCATCCCTAATTCTCCACTTATGATGTAGGACCATACACACATGAGACTAGAAAAGACCAAAGCTCCGTACAGACAGTTCACAGAGTAAGCTAGAGTGACCAAGCACAAGGTCTCAGGCTTTGAGGGCTGTTGGGGAACACAGGATAGTGGAAACTGACAGTGAGTCTGACTCCGCAGAGGAAATGAAAATGGCCAACCAAACACCTAGTCTTGCTGATGCCTTGAAGGATTTCTTGAGATCTCAAGATTTTCGTGACATGCTAAAAGAAGAGATGCGAGCAGTAGTGAGAGAGGCTAGAGAAACTGGTGGTAGTGGAGCCGGAAAAGAGAAAGAGGCCAATCCATCCCAGCAGGGTGGTGATACCTCGGCTAGCCTGGAAAAGCTATAGGAAATAGAGGTAGCTATGGAAAGAAAAATAAAGGCTAAGTATTCTGAGTTGGATGAAGTGGTCGCCGAGCTGAAGAAAGGGGCCAACATCAACCTGGGCTCCAAGAAAGGGGTGAACATGGATGCAATGATCAACAAGGGCATTGAGACCTCCCCGATTGGATTTCAAGTGCCAAAAATCCCTTCCTATCAGAGGATTGGCTCACCGAAGGCCCATGTGAACCTTTAAGTCAGAATCATGCTGACGGCAGGCGCAACCAAGCAGCAGCTGATTAATTTCTTCCCAACCACACTCGAGGGAGGCGAGCTGAGCTGGTATAGTTCTTTATCTGAAGATGTGAAATCAGATTGGAAAGCTTTTTCTGCATCTTTCATCAAATACTATAGCTTCAACACCAAGATCCAGGTGAAACTGTCTGATTTGGAAAGGATCAAGCAATAGCAGAATGAATCCTTTGATGCTTACTACCGGAGATGGATGAACAAAATGATTCTGCTAAAGAACTGCCCCGATGAGGATGAGCTAATCCAGAAGCTGATTGACGGGAGTAAGAACATCTTCTGAAACAACATGAAATTCCACTCCTTTGGTGAGCTCAGTGAAGTGTGTAGTATGACCATGAAAATCGAGAGAGACGACGAAGAAAAGGCAGTGAACCAAAAGCATGGCAGGAGCTCTGGGTATGGTCTTGGGTACCAATCAGTGACTACCACCGGGTCAGAGAGCGGATCTGATTCTGGATCTATAGGCAAAAGCGGGCAATCCTCAAAAGACAAGCCAGCTGAAGTTGCTGTTGTGTCCCAACAGCGGGGCAGCCACGATGAAAATGTGCAAAATCGAGGCCTATCCCCTTGGACTCTTTCTTTGGCCAAGATTTTTGTGAAATGCAGGAACGGCGACCTATTGAATTCTCTGAAGCCGTTTGAAAAGCCGGCTGAGACCGACAAAGGAAATTTCTATTCCTATCACCTGACAGTGGGTCACCACACGAATGACTGCAAGCAATTACTGAGGGTTGTCCGACAATTGATCACTGAAGGAAAGATTGTAGAACCACTTTTAAAGCCCAGTGTTAAGAATAATCCCTTGCCAAGCTTTGACTGATCCACGTGTGCAAGCTATTAAGGAGATGATGCAGCACAAAAGAAGACCTTTCCCTGTGGAGGATGACAACTATTTCGATGTATCTGCTTTTGTTTTTTTTTTCTGTTTTGTGAATAATTCAGCCCATGAGGCATTTAATGTAATGCAATTTGATTTCAATTACTTGGGCGAAATTTTTCGGGATGGGACACTGTGCATACATGCAAACATTCATCTAATGTCTTTAGCATACATGACACATCATTGCATGAAATGAATTTAAAAGCAGATGATGATCTAAAAATGGTATCTGTCTCAAAAGACTTCACGTCTGAAAAAAAAAAAAGAAATTGCAAAACACCTAAAAGCACGTAACAAGCTTTGCCCGATCCTACCACAGCATCACTAGGGATCGACAGAGAAGTTAGCAAATGCCGGACTGCAAAAGATGTAAGGGCAAAATTAGTTGAGTAGAAACTTTATGGACCCAGATAAGACAGAGAGGGGAGACCACGACAGGAGAAACTAATGTCACCAAAAAAACAAGACTATTCACGGCAAACAGACATCAATTCACAGCCATGACTGTCAACCACCCAAAGTGGATGAAAATGGAGTCGACCATGATGTCACAGCCTTAAAAAAAAAAAGTATGCCCAAATTTTGAAAAGAAGAACACACGTGCATGGTATGGAATTCCATATTCCGTCATGACCAAGAGGAGACTATGGTTTCAAGGGGCAACGGTGTATGTGTTCCAGAATAAAGGGTTAGGGCATCGATCGTCAACTCCACATCATCTATGAACCAGTGGGGTGACAAAAGGAGCCAACAGATCTGTCAAAAGGAGTTTTATCAAAAAGTAGATTGGCATGTCATTATTCGCCTTGCAAAGATGCTAGACTGGCCTCAGAATACTCACCAGGGAGGCACCATAGGCATCAACCTTCAAAGTGGAAATGGCTCTACCAGGGAAAAGAGAGACCAACTTGTCAACTCCCATCAACCAAGACGAGCTTAAAAGAAAAAAAAAATAAAGTCCGATGTACAGAAAATCGAAAAGGCGGTCCATGCAAAATTTAGGACACTGAGGTGAGCACTGTTGGACTCATGGGTCGAGATCCATATTTCATTAAGATATAGCCAGACGAGGGCCTGGTACAACTATACCCTAACTATTTAGGTAGGAACGCCGTCCAATCCCAACCTAGTGACTCTCGGTTTGATGAGCTTGTTGGCACTTACCCATCTGTGCTTAGGGCCAGGAGAATCCTACTACCCATGCTAAGTTAAAACCTCCATTGAAGTGTTAGAGAGTATCCCATACCCTAACCTAATACAAAATGACAATACTCCAGTGTATCCTGTGAGGGCATGGTCTACAACTGGCCTATCCCCACTTCGAGCTGGTTTTGAATGAGGGAAGCACTCTTAAGCAACTTAGTAATTTCCATTTGGTTATTAGATTCATTTAATAATGGCTTACATACATAAGGGGGGTGAAATTGCTATGGAATCATACATTCATACATGCAAAAAACATAAAGCATAATTAAATAAATAAGTAAAATGGGCTGCTATGGGCCTATATTACATCCTAATATTATTCTAGTGAACCTATACTAGAATCCAATATCAAGTGGGCCTCCATCTTTTTACTTCTGGGCTTGCACCTCCACTTAGGCTCACCACTCCATGGGCTTCTTCTTTTACAAATTTTATAATAAGTAAATAAAATAAAATTACATTAAAAGAAAAACGACGCACAGGCCGTATTTACCAAAAAGAAAATACAACCCATCTTGAATAAGGCCCAAT
Organism: Euphorbia tirucalli; assembly: GCA_039660915.1. NCBI lineage: Eukaryota > Viridiplantae > Streptophyta > Magnoliopsida > Malpighiales > Euphorbiaceae > Euphorbia > Euphorbia tirucalli. Next base: position 45,559,502 of record CM077638.1, on the reverse strand, counting down.
AGCATCCAATCATACACAATATTCAATCACCCATATGCATCCAATACATATAATTCATAAGCATGTTACAATGCATGATTTAAGCCCATTTCAATTATGTCCAAGCCATTATTTTGAAATCGCCAATTTTGGCCCACCATGGTTCTAACCCTTAACGGGCTTTGGGCCTCCAGCCTAGGCAGTCCAACTGCTCCCACTGGAATTGGGAAACCATGGGTCTAATTAAGCCGTCCAAGTAATTGTGCCAAAATTACCCGAACCAATTACAATTAACCATATTAATTTCCAAAATTAATATCACGTGAATAAAATTAAATTTCACAAGAAACCATACGCATTTAAATTACAGAAATTTAAACACACGAATTTTAAAACCAATTAATGGGCCCAGGACCAAAAACCCGCCAAATCCAATAATACTGGGCCCGGCCCGTTACGGATAGAGGCAGCGGCGGCGCAGCCGCCTAGCGGCTGCCACTGGAACCAGCGTCTGCTGCCTCTGGCACCCAGCACCACGGGCAGCGGTTGCCACCACTGTTCCCACTGCCGGCAGCCCTGCACGCCGGGAACAGCCAGATTTTTTTTTTAAACAGAAAATAATAAAAAAAAAACATGGCATCCAAAACAAGAAATTCACCAAGAATTCACATACATACAATTAAATTAAACAAACATAAACCAATATGCATATTCAATTTCAATTGTATAAAAATCAAATGGGAAAAATCTTAAACCCAAACCAAGAACCCTAATAAAAAATCTCCACTTTTAAAATATGGGATTCAACCAATTTTAACAATTTCCACGGATCAAAAGCCTACTCTGATACCACTATTAGAGCGAAAGAACGCGATGATTTCCTCAAATCCATGCCCAGGAGCAATTGAGATTGAATTTGGAAAAACAAAAATTAAATCACAAGAGATAAATCTCTTACCCGGAATTTCTCTTTAAGAGATGGATGCAGATTGTAGGAATCAATCTAGAATCCCTCCTAGTTCATGTACACGAACGCCTAACGAACACTACCCGTGCTAGCGTCGGAAAAACACGAACAATGGAGAGGAGGAAGGGACAAATTCGGCTAGCTTGTGTGTTCATTCCTTGGCCGAAATTCCTAGGGTAATTAAACCCTAGGTGGCCGAAATCCTCAAGGAGAATTTCGGACCAAACTAGCTCCTTCATCTATGTGGGCTTCCATCTTTTATTTCAGGCCCAAACCTATTTTAATTAGTCTGGTTTAAATTAATTTCAAGCCCAACTTTAATTTACCCATGTATTTAATATATTACACCATGTAACATATTATTTACATTTAAATTAAAATTGGTTTGACTAATTAATTTAATCCATCAAATTAAAATTAGATTTTCACAAAATAAATTCCTATGTAAACCTTTACATATGAATATTTCCACCCAGGAAATAATCTCATAATTAATCCAATTAATTATGAGAGAGCCAATCAAATATTAATTTTATTATTATAATCAATTCAATTGATCTTTATAATATAATTAATATATTCCTCTCTCTCCAGAGTGTATGATCTAAGTATACATGTGACTCCTTAAGTCAGTGTTCAGTCGCTCAATGTGTATGATCCCGTGGGCCCATCTTTATGTTCGTAGTGGGCCTATGGCCCACAGACTGCAGTTGGGATCTAGCAAGCCACTGCAGCCCCCAATTAAGATGGAGATGGCAGTCTAACTGTTATCATAACCCTGTAGTTTGAACTTGTATATCCCATGTCATCGATATCGGTGTCCAACACAGAGGCATGGATTGATCACCCTCTTTTGTGTCCAGACATTAACTTGATCCCGAATGTACTGAAGCTCACAAACAAGTTCCAAATTGTTTGGGTGTGGCCACACTCTTATCAGTCACATTCATCAAGAGGCCGGTGATATCTTCTCAGTGGATGACTGAGTGACAAATCCCTTCTGCATATCCATAGCATTGCTAAGCTAAGTGACATACCCCGAAAGTACCCATACTTGGCACCCTATTACAGGCCCTTTAGGCGTACCCTTAAGTATGCAGCCTCACTTGCAATACCATCAAATGGTCAGGTCAAAGGATCCATGCAAGTACTACACGAGAATCACTTGTGATACTATACCATATGGATTTCTAGTTTAGTGGATCTATCTAGTATCGTGCCCTTCATACATGTACCCATTAACTTGGTTGACATCCCATGTCCAATGACCGGTAAGACACTACCATACAACCAAGTTAATGATAGTCTCTTGTTCCACTCATTCCTATGACTGGAACAGACTACGGATCTATTTATGGTCATATTTTTACCTTATCCATGGTCTTACTGCCAAGTGAATGACACTTGTCATCATGGATATGGATATGTCCATTGGATACTTCATTTAATATAATGCACAAGATATTTATAATAAATGAATTAATGCCATTATTAATAACACAAATGAGTATAATACATAAATCCAATAAATGTATAATACAAACACTAGGACCGATGCCTCGGGACTAGGGCATATCCAACATGCTTCAATCCATAAATGGACCTTTGAAGTTTGCATACCCTCCCAGGATACTCTAGATCGACAAAATCCTCAGGTTGTGTCATATACACATCCTCGAGTAGCTTTCCATTAAGGAAAGCGGTTTTGACATCCATCTGCCAGACTTTATAGTCGTACCATGCAGCTGTGGCCAGCAAGATCTTAATGGATTTGAGCATAGTGACTGGTGAGAAGGTTTAATCATAGTCTATTCCATGGACTTGCCTGAAACCTTTTGCAACCAGATGCCCCTTGAAGGTGTTGTCGGCTTTTAGCTTGTAGCACCACTTGTAACCTATTACTTTAGCACCCAGAGGTGGATCAACCAAGTTCCAAACCTGGTTATCATACATAGATTGCATCTTTGCCTCCATGGCTTTAGGCCAATGTGCAGGCTGTGGGCTTGCCATAGCCTCCTTGTAGGTTTTGGGTTCTTCCTCATCAAAGACGAGAAGAGTGTGATCATTGGTGATGAGGAAACCATACCTCTCCAGTTCTCGACGATCCCTACCAGACCTTCTAGGTCCTTGTGTGACCTGGGTCGGTGCTTCCTTTGGTGGAAGCTCCACCTGGGTCTCTGAGTTATCCTCTTCAGGAGCTTTTGAGCTTTGAACTTCCCTGAGTTCAACATTGCTCCTTGTGAGCGAACGACCTTTTTCGGAATGCACGGTGAAGCGAGAATCATGGATTTTCTTTTTAAGTGTTAATGTTTTGGTTTTGAAAACGGGTTTTAATCTTTCTTAGAAAAACCTTTCATTTTATTGGAAAAGTCTTTTTTGTAGAAAACATAATTTTAGACACGAATTTTAGAAAACAGGCTTTTACAAAAATCCCATTTTTACTTAAAGATCTCGAAACACGAATTTTGAGATTAAATAGAGAGTCGCCACTCGGATCAGCTCATCCGGGAAATTCAGGTATAGCTCCCTACCAAGTATAGACGCAGTACCTAATCCAGAGATTCGAGGTTCGGGCAACATATCAACTAATCCTCACTTATTTTTAATTATTATTTCATAATATGACATTTCATTCATTTAAATCTATCTATTTTATCTTCCTTTAATCATTGACCAATGCTCATGCAAATGACATGAATATAAGTACTAAAATGAAGTGTGGAAAAATAAAAGTGCGGAAAAGTAAACCAGAGGCCAAATTATACAACCCAAGAAAAAGAAAACTCTCATCCTCACCTTTTACAACCGCCTATTATACATGATAATCTAAAAATTACAATCGCCTAGATACACGGGATAATCTATTAATTACATCAAAAGTAAAAAGAAAACTAAAAAATGAGAGCTGCATCCAAATAGGGTTAGCACAAATAATCAAGGCATACAAAAGACTCAAATAGGATAGAATAGGGATTTTTAGGAGTGGGGGACATGCATGTGGGGGTAACCGGGTCGACCCGATTGGTCGGCCCGGTTAGACCTGGAAAACGGTTTTTTAAACGCCCTGTAGGTTTTATGGATGAAAAACCAATTTTAAAAGCAGTTTGGCTCATTTACATGCACTTTTCCAACTTTAGTGGGCTGGATATCACGGGACCTGGGGGTCCCATTCGTGTGTGGGCCTAAATAAAACATCCATCTAGGGTCTAAAAGTATGCAAACACACCAAAATTCATTTTTGAATAAGAAAATGATGCAAAATTACAAGTTTGGGGCCCAGAAGGGCAAAACTGTAATTTTGCCTTTTTACTTCAGAATCGATTCCAGTGTGCCTTTTTACTTTATCGAAAATCGTTTTGCAAAGTTTAATGATTTTGGGCGATCTGGGATTTCTAGAAAAACATCAAAATCAACAGCAAAAATTCGAAATGGATCAAATCGAATCCAGAAATCCCTAATTGTCCAAAATCACCAAATTTCATACTACATCCATCCATTAAAATCAAAGAACAAGGAATCTAAGTATGCAGGGATGTAATTGGATCGATAACAAATATGAAAAATACATTTAATTGAAATATGGGAGTATTATCGATCGATTTGGGGCGATTGGAACTTCTGCCTATGTAGGTTACAGCCGTGCCCTTATAGGTCACAGCCGTGCGGCTGTGATCATAAGTGGGGCGCTGTAACCAGAAAAACTCCCAAAAATCACAATAAATTCAAAACATGCAATCAAATCACAACCAGAACAAAAAAAATGGATTTCTAAGGCCTCTCAGAAGATTACCTTATCTGTGTTTCAGTATTTGGACCACGGAAAATGAATCCGATGCCGGGAACGGTTTGTAGTCATGAACAACCCGAATAGCACATGATTTCCGAAGCCCGAACGGAACCCTGAAGAAGATTGAAGGATTAATTATGATATATCCCCAAACCCTATGATTGTTTCTATGTTTTTTATTGAGATTATTATTTAAGTCCCACTCTTTTCTTTTTCCCCAATTGCTTTAAGAACCCTAGAGAATATCTAAGTGAAGTGTTATTTTGTCTCCAAAATCCTCTTTTTCCCTTTTCTATTTTTTTGATTGCTATGTTTTTGAACGATTATGATGTTTATATATCTCCCTTTTTGGCATTAAATCAGAATTAATTACTGATTTCAGCAAAAAAGGAAAACTGGTGCTCACAACCGCGCGGCTATAGCGGCCAGAATTGCCTATTTTGCTAAAAAATCGAATTAAATGCTGATTTGGACAAAAAATGAAATCTGATGATTACAGCCGCACCACTGTAGAATACAGCCACGCCCCTATAGACTATAGCCGCACCCTTGTAGGCTACAGCCATGTGGCTGTAATGTCCAGATAAGGCCATTTTTACTTATTTTTCATTCTTTTCCTCGGTTCTCTTAAATACTCACTCGAATTCTTCGGGGTTCCGTATTAGGACTTGTCACACACCCTCGGGCTATCCGGGATATTTTCGGCATTATCCCGGTCGGTCCGAATCCGCTTCACATTTATTCGTGAAAAGGTAATAGTAGCTTTCATTACCGAGGTCGGGAAAAAACCAGTGCTCACAGGCTACCCCTCGCGTGGCCAAAGTCGACTTGAACAGGTGCTTGTGCCCGATTCGAGTTTGGCCTCGCGATAGGGAGCACAGTGAGAAGGAAGAGAGAACGTACCTGGGGGTTCTCCTTGCGTTGACTTGTTTTGATGTTTGTAGGGACTTGTCATGACTGCTTTTCGAGACAGTGGTCTTGCCCAAATTGGTTTGAATCTTCAGGGTCTTACTTCGATTCCGATGCGAAGCTTAGGACTTTGTCCGAATTGATTTGATGTTATCTAGGGTTATGCTTAGAATCCGTTGCAAAGTAGAGGACTTTGCCCAGATCTCGTTTGATTTGCTAGGGACATGCTTCGACTCCATTGCGAAGCAAAGGACTTGCCCGGATCGAATTCTCCTTGCCATTCGGTGCTTACGAAAGGGAAGGGTATTTTGATAATTTTGCAACTTGGGAAGTTGGCATTCCTTGAAGTAAGGGTACTTTGGTTGTTTTGTCTTTTGTGGTGCCTATGTCACAAAAGAAATGGGTTTCAGTGATTTGGTGTCTCCTTTTTATGGAAAAGGGTATTTTGGTCATTTGGCAGCTTGGAGGCCGAAAAAAGGGAATTTCGGTTATTTCACCCCTAATGGAGCCTATGTCATTAGGGGAAGAAATATTTTGGTGATTTGGTCTTCCATATAGCTCGTGTCGCTAAAGGAAAGGCGTTTTAGCCATCCGGTAGTGTGGTTATTAACTGAAGGACATTTTGGTCATTTCACTTCTGGTGGAGCCTGTGTCACTGAAGGAAAGGATAATTATGTTTCCTGTGGAGCTCATGTAGCTGGGTGGATGATGTTTTGGCAGTTTGAGAAATTAAGTAAACACTTGACGTTTTGAAGTCATTTCGTGCGCGTATTCGTTCCTTGGCCGATAATTTTGGAAACAAAAAATTTTTGCCCCTTCGATCAAGAACGAATATGGGCCTAATTTGATGCTTGAAAAACATGGAAATTACCTTTTTGGGGTCAAATAAGCATGAAGCAAGTTTCAGAAAAGAAAAAGATTAAAAATTTTTTAAGGGAGAAAAGCTACATCCGAGCGACTGTAGTGTTTGAAAACTACAGCTGCTTGGCTGTAGTGGTAGGTGAGGGGGTGGCTTAAAAGCCACCAAACCAAGGCAGCCTTCATTTACTCATTTTTGGACGAAAAACTCTCTTTTGGGGATTTTCTAGCTCCCAAACGGGAACCATGAGGCGGAAGATCCTTAAAGTTCTCTGGCCCATCCTTGCTGCTCAACCCGTATTTCAAACTCAGTTTTCCATTCCGGAGGGAAACTTTACTTTACCCTTTGAACCCACAGAGTACATTTATGGATTAAAAGAGCAGGATGAGTATTGTGGAGTGAAGATCGACGACCCGGTGCCCATCTTACTCCAAATTTCGAACCATGCTTACATGAATCCGGTTAGTTTTCTCAAATTTCTCCACTTTTTTCAAGTTTCAAATTTCTTCAAAATTAGAGAAAATATGTGAAATTGATGCATGATTTAAGTAGATTATGCCCTTATGATGATTAGTTATTGGTTTGGTTGGAGTTAGAACCAGATTTAACCGAAAAAAAAACCAAATCAGCCGAAAATTTACAGCTACAGCCGCCCCATGTATGATCACAGCCGCACGGCTATGATCATGGGGGGTTATAGCCACACGGCTATGACCCTATAGTGAGGCAGCTGTAACCATTAAATTCAAGGCAGGCTGATTTTTCGCGATTCGAATGACATTTCTTCGATTTTTATGATATTTATGCATTCTAAAAAGCTCATAAACTCCCTGATTATTGATTTTGCAATCGAGATCTGACTATTGTGGTACCAGATCCATTACGGAGGCCCTGAAGTGGTATAGGCATCTCCCTCAAGGAGTGAAAGACATAGTAAACTCCACCGGCTTGCACCAACTGGTTCACAGCATGTCGATCACTACTCCTCGTACGAGCCGAGGGCTTTTAGCCGCACTTCTGGAGAGGTGGATGGATTCCACCCACACATTTCATTTCCCTTCCGGGGAGTACACAGTGACCCCGGAGGATATTGTTGCTATCATAGGTCTTCCCTTCTCCGGCGAGACGATCCACTTCAATCAGGTCTTTGTGCATGGTGGGTATCATCAGGAGCTGGTATCCATGCTGATTGGGATTAGTTCTTCCCAGAGCCAGATCCAATGTAGTAGTATCCGTGAGTACTGGCTTAGGCAGAAGCGTGCGCTCCCGGAGGGGGCTACCTTCGATGCTAGTGATGAGAGGAAGTATGCTAGAGCCTTCCTGTTGCATGCTCTCTCCACCACCCTTTTTCCTACGAGCCGGAGCAATCTGAATCTGGCCTTGCTGCCTTCGCTGATCGACTTGGAGTCTGTGAGGACTCTTAATTGGGCTCGGGCTGCCTTGGCCCAACTTTATTATGCCCTAGATCTCTGTGCCTGGGGTTCCCACAAGGAGTTGAAGGCTTTCTAGATTCTGCTGCACGTGAGTATCATGGACCCTCTCTCTTTTTTTTTTTTTTACTTGATTTAAATCTCCATTCGCAGATCTGGGTCTACGAGTACTGTTTCGTCCCTCCCCCAGTTGTGTAGATTCCTGAAAGGGTAATCCTTGTTGAATTCCCTCACCTCCGACGATACATAGGATATGTCTGGAGCGAGGTTGATAAGGACTAAGAGGAGTACCGGCAGGCGTTAAGAGATATGACATTTGAGGGGGTATTTTTATTTTTATTTTTATTTTATTTATTTTACTTTATTTTATTTTATTTTATTTTTTTAATTTCCTAGTTCCTCAATCTCAGATTGCCAAGGCCCCTTGGTGCCGGAAGGGCAAAAATTTGCCCCAGCAGCTTCGTGATGCACAGGCGCTCGCGAGCAGGTGCTTTGTGATGGAGTGCCCCTACGGTCATGAGTGGTTCTTAGGTGAGAGGACTCACGACTAGCGTTCTGGTCCTGGGGTACGTAGGATTCCAGCTGCCTTACCGGTGGGGTTATTCTGGCCTCACCTGCTGCCTCTTGAGTTGCACCCGGACCTCTACGGTGTTGGATACGAGGCTGGCAGTGTGGATAGCGATTATAGCCACTTCATCACTGTTCATTTGCTTCCGCCATCTGTTAATACTGGTGCTGGTGCTGGGGTAAATTTTCTTTTTTTTTTTTGACATTATTGTTTTTAATTGATTCCAGCCATCTTCACGAGGTGGACGAGCACGTGCGTCTTCATCAGCCAAGGGAAGAGGAGGATTGTCAGGTACAGCTGCTCCTAGGACTGCTAGGATGGATTCTACCACCGATGCGGAGGACATCGCTATTCCTTAGTTCCAAGTTCCTCTGGCTCCCGAGGTCAGATATGTATATGGCTGGCTCCAATTCCCGATTGAAGATTCCGTTCAGCTGTATGATGATTCCCAGCAATCTTATCGGGTTGATTTGTATCTCCATTACCATAACTTTCCCCCGGCTATTCCTCCTGACACCACACATGTGAGTATTTCCTTGCTCATCTATTTCTGCCCTTTTTCTATCATTAACTGATCCTCTAAATCTCGATCTTTGCAGATTCTAGTGATGCAAGGTATGTACATGGGTCAGGCCATTAATGCGCTGAAGGCGCTCTCTTTTCGGGACAATTCCGCTAGGACAGTAAGTACCTGTACATGATAGTATGCTTATGTCTGGATGTATGCATGTATGTGTGGATGCATATGCACGTAATGTGATGTTTCTCATGCTTTGTTCAATGCAGACGACGATCGGGATAGAGCGCTACGAGTCCGCTCGCTTGAGGGCTGAGAACGATCAATTATGGCGTCGGGTCACCGAATTAGAGGTCATGAATCATACCTTCAGAGACCAGGCGGGCGACTGGAATGCCCAGATGGGAGATGCAGGTGATGACAAGGATGATGATGATGAGGCAGAAGATGATGAGAATAATGATGACTCCTCTTAGGGTTATCCCTCCATTCTTTATTTGTAATGTATTAACCCGTCTGTGGGGTTTTTTTTTTCTTCGCACATTTTAGGTCCTTGCGTAGGCCTGGTTTAGTGACGTATCTAATGTATCTGATGTAAATGACTTTTGTATGACATTTGTACCTTTTATCGACATATTTCCTCGCCTTTTCTTGCGCTTTACCACTCTTTTGTTCAATTTGGTTGGGTCGGGGAGATATTCCGGTGCCTTTAGACTTTGTTTTCCTTGAAAGACGATCCCCAGAACCCATAGCTGCGTGGCCATAAACATTAGAAATCATATAAAGATTTAAATGAAGTGTTGTCTGTACTATAGCCACTCCCCTGTAGGCATACAGCCACCCCACATGCTACAGCCGTGCCCCTGTAGGCTATAGCCGCGCGGCTATAGATGGTTATAGCCACCCCACACCAAAAATCCATCCCACATAGATTTACAAGCTTTCTTCAGCACAGCTGAGCCCCTATAAGTATTACAGGTGCCCCATGCATTACAGTCACACCCCTGTAGCAGATTACAGTAGCCCCATGCATTACAATCATGCACCTGTAGTAGATTATAGCCGCCCCATTCATTTTTTAGCCTTTCTTCTTCTATCGCTCCTCCTTCGGCATGGATCAGCTCAGAAGACGACTCTAAGACTACTGGGGTATGACCCGCTCTTCTAATTGGGCTCTACTTGCCCCCTTTGGCTTACAGTATCTTGGGTGTTACATTGCTTTAACCCTGAACTGGGTCTTCTTGGATGCAGCTGTCAGCTTTTGGGATCCGATGGATCATGTATTTTGTTTCTCCGGTCAAGAGTTATGCCCCTTGATAGAGGAGTTTAGTGCCATTCTCTGTGTTCCCTGCCCTCGGGGGGTCCGGTTAGCTGTTCCCAACTCTGACTCTGATGATGTTCACACATTTTTGAGCCAGTTCGTTCCTATTGTAGCAGGCATGGGTCATGCACTTACTGGTAGGTCTACCTCTCCCAGACTCAGTCTTTCTGTCATTGCTGACTTATCTTTCGCTTTATCTCCCACTGCCCTTAGCCAAGCTCCACTGATGAGTCTGTTACTGATGGCTTGCTATCTGTGTGAGTCCCGAGATGGTACCTAGAGCCTTAGGCTGGCTTCAATAGTGACTCAGATGTCTCAGGGTGCATCTTTCATGGGGGTTGTCTTGGCTGAGACCCTAATCCACTTAGATTCCTTCCATTCTGATTGTCCCATCGAGAGCTATAGGTCTCCCTTTCTGCTTCAGGTATGCTTTAGCACTGCCCATTTCTGAATTCAAACATTAATTACCCCTTCATCCTGACTAAACCATATGCAGATTTTGCTGTTGGAGAAGCTATGTCTCCTGAGCCCTCCTCCACCTCATCCGAGATATGCTCTGAAGCGCTATTGGTCTCAACGCATCGAGTTCCTGGATTTCGGTTTCATGTCCATAGAGCATTGGTTTAACTGGCTGAGGAGGCAGTCTGACGCCTCTATCCGATGGGTCTGCCCTTGGTGGGATATCACTAATGTGACTACTACGACCTGGGCCGGAGGTGTCCAGTTACTTGGATTGACTCATGTGACTTTCTACTCTCCTGCTCGACTGTTCAGACAGTATGGGCAACTACAAGGGGTTCCTCGATCTTTGTGTACTACTGAGTGCGGGGTGTTTACGCTGTAATGGCCTCGGCATGTGCAGCACCAGTGGCTGCATCCTACTCGCACCGAGGTTCTAAGGTATGACAGTCTTGCCTCTGTAGAGACAGATGCTTGCTACACGGCTTGGTTGGCGGATCTGGTCGGCTGTCCCACCAGGCAAGGACGTGAGGCACTGACATTGCGGTATCCCATCCTCTAGATGACTAGGATTAAAATTGATTACTGCTGTATGACTTTTATTCTTTTTTTTTTTTTTTTTTTTGCATTTATTGTCCTAATTTTTACATAGGTTGCCCTTTTGGGTTTTCAGCCTATCGGACTGTCTTTATTTTTGCCTGAACCGCTCTCAGCAGACATTATTTTATGTCCTATCTTTTGCATAGACCGCCCTTTTCGGGTTTTCAATCTATCGTACTTTTTTTTTTGAATATGTGTTCAATCTATAGATGTGAGATAGGACATAAAATATATAAAGATAAATATGTATAGAATAATCTGAATTGCAGATAAACTTGGGACATTTAAGCGGATAAAACCGAACATTCATCATTCATTCATAAATATTGTTTTAGCACAATGTACATCGAATGACGAAATAAAACTATGAACAAAATTATTGATGGTATACATCTCATCTGAAGCCAAACTTGCCATCAACCAGTCTTTGCAGATTTTCCAGTTGATAGTCCTCACCTCTTTGTCCTAACTTCTGCATGGATCCCTTTTTCGGTTTTCGACCCATCGGACTGTCCTAACTTTTGCGTGGATTGGTTTTTCAGTTTTTAATCCATCGGACTCTCTTTTTTTTTTTCTTTTACACGTAGTAGTGTTTTAGCTTGTCTTGATTGATGGGGTTGACAAATTCATTCCCGTCCATATTGTTGGTGTGTCCTAGTTCTTAGGGCATTGGATTCTTGTATTTTGTATTATACATTAAGACTCATTCTATGAATACATTATTTATGTCACATTAATAAAGGCAATTAATCTATTTCATTTATATCTTGTGATATAATATTAGTAGAGTATCCATTGATTGATAATCATAAAACCCATCCTAGGTCTGTTCTAATCGTGGGAATGAATAGAACCACAGATTTGTCTATTCGATGATTGTATGACAGTTCTTAACTAGCCATAGTACTTGTATAGTCAGTCATGAATATAGGTACATGTCGTTGACATGGGACTGGATCGATCCGCACAAGAAAGCCACATAGTTGTCGCATCATAGGTCTTTCTTGAGTAGGTCTCTTTTATCCTCATACCAGATTTCATTATAATATCAATATGGAATCCGGTTCACTTTGACATATGCCTAACGGGTCTGTAAAAGAATGCTAAATACGGGTATGATTGGGTGGACCGGTGAACATATTGATATTGATGATGAAGTGATGGAATTGCCACTCGGGTAACACCGAGATGATGTCATTGGCCACTTGATGAGTGGGACTGATAAGTGTATGGCCATAGCCAAATAAGTTGGTTGCTTATTTGAATAATCAGCCAACTCAAGCTCAAGAAATATAATGAACAACAGAAGAGGATGATAGACACCATGCCTCTTGTTTATTCATATCGATATCGTTAGGCAAAGGACGCTATGAGATTACTACCGGGTGAGTATCTTCTAAAGACTGCTGCATCTCTGTCTTAATTGGGGACTGTAATGGTTTGCTAGAACCCACTTACAGTCTGTTGGCCTTGGGCCTACTGCCAACATAAAGACAGACCCATAGGATCGTGCACATAGATCAACTGAGCTGGAACTTATAGAAATTGTACATGTAATGCACATTGGAAGGAATGCATTAATTAATTAGTTGACATTCGGTGTCAAGGTAATTAATTGACATTGGGTTGAATTTAATTTAATTAATAAGTTTACATAATGTAATTAATTAATTTATCAATTAATTAAATTACATAAAGTAAACAATTAATTAAATAATTTTCCTAAGTAGGAAAATTAAATACATGTATTGTATTAACTTAAGAGTGATTTAATTTCATTTAGGGGTAATTAAATCTAGTCAAATGGAATTAAATTACATAGTATATACTTTTTAATTAAATTTTTTTTATGTAATTATAATCCTAGTGGGCTTGGGTTTAATTAGCCTAATTAAAACCCAATTAGATAATGTGACTATATGAGGGCACACTTAAGGAGTAAAAACCTAATTCAACCCTAATTAATTGCTTGAAATTTCAGTCACCAATAGCAGCTCCAAATAGCCGAAAATCCCAGTATTAATCTTCCATTCCTTCGCGTCTTCGGCTAGCACCGGTTCCCGCTCAATAGTTAGTCGTGCACCGTACGTTGGAGATCGCAGTTTCAAGAAACGATTCTGTAGCAGTTTCTAGAGGAGACGAATCGGTGAGTTAATCTCTCTTGATTCAAATTGTTTTTATTCTAATCAATGGTAATTGGACACGATGGGTGGATTCTAGGAAATTCTAGACGGTGTATTTTCCACTGCGCCATGTTATTTTTCCAATGACGAATCCCAATAGTGGTATCAGAGTCTTGGTTTTATCCATTAGATTGATTGGAATTGGTCCTTGAAAGCGTTCTTGAAGAAAGAACGGTTTTCAAGTTTGTGATTTTAGGGTTTTTTATTCAAATGGTTTTGTTTTTGGATGAACCCTAAAATTGTTGGATTGGAGTTTTTGGTATTTTTCCCCAATTGGTTTCCATCTAAAATTGTTTGGGGTTTTTTTTAAATTTTTTTGGCTGGAAAATTTAATTTTATGATTTATATAAAAAAATAATAATAATAATTGTTCACAATTGGAATCGTAATTTTGCGATTCCAATTATGGGCTGCTGTTGGCAGCAGGCTGCCGCACGGCAGTGCTGCTGTCTCCGGACAGCAGCGCCACGTGGGATTGGGATCCGGTTTTGGATTTTATGGGTATTTTATCCCGGACCCTAATGCAAATTAAATTAAAATTTTTTTTAAATTAATTTGTATTTAAATTATTTATTTTGTTGGCATGCATATTTAATTTAATTGTTTGCATATTAAATTGAATATGGACTTTGTGAAATTGGCCAAATAAACCGTGACACCGGTTAAAATTGTGAGAGCTAAATTTTAAATTTGTACAACCCAAATTCAAGTGGGAGAAAAATTGTTAATTTTGCATTTATGGATGTTATCCATTGGGCCTCTATGGGCCTTAGTCACATTTGTTAAAATTAGCGATTTCACCCTAAGTAATTCGGCTTAACATTTATATTTATAATTTGGAATGCCATGATCATGCATCATATTGGTATGTATGTGCACGATAGGTACTTTGTTTGAAATGTGATGTTGAGTTCTATGGGCCCTAAATTATTATCGGTTGTAATTTAATTTTGGGAAATATGGCCTGCGTGCCATTTTTTTATTTTGATGTAATTTTAGAATAGATTTTATTTTACAAAATTATTGTAATTGCATCAAGTATGGAGGAAGGCCCATATGGAGAAAGCCCATGGTGGGAGCCCAAGAAGGATTGTAGTCCGGCCCATGAAGAATTAGATCAGACATCTAGTTTTTCATTAGGTTGTAATTAAAGGCCCATAGGATCTCATTTATTTTAAATTAAGTATGCTATTGTATTTGTCATATAATATGGATGTATGGATCACCAAATTATTACCCGCATTTTTGCATGCTAAGTCATATCACTTAATTATAATCCGGAATAAAAATATTAAGTTGTTTAAAAGTGCTTCCCACATTTACACCTCTTCCTCCCATTGATGCTGTAATGTGCGCCATGCCCTAGCTAGGTACATTATAGTATTCAGTGGGCCGTCGAGGGTTAGGATACTTGGTATGGTTAACATGTGAATGATGGTTTGACTCAACATGGGTAGCATTAGCTCAGAGTGGGCCCTAAGCAAAGATGGGTAGAGTTTCAATAAGCCCATCAAACCAAGAGTCCTTCATGGAAGGATTGGATAGGTTGTCCTACCAAACGAATCAATGGTTGGTTAGCGAGCCCTAGTTCGGCCAGTCATTGATAAGTTGTGTATCTTGGTCAAGTCAGCCAATTAACATCACCAACAAACAAATTAAAATCGGATTATTAATTTGAATTGGCTTAAAAGTCCTTTATTTCTAACTCAAGCAATGATTTCTTTCATGTAGATAATCCCATTTCACTTAAGCAATTTAAATGGCTGCAACAAACAACAACTCACTCTCACTTAGGTCACTCTTGGAGAAGGAGAAGCTTTCGGGGACTAAGTTCCTGGACTGGGCTAGGAACTTACAAATAGTTCTTAGATAAGAGTCCAAGGAGTATATACTGAATTCTCCTTTACCAACTAGCCCTCCCGCAGGTGGAGGCATCACCACGGCGATGGTGGAGCAGTATGATCGGCATGTGAGGGATGACCGAGATGTCTCGTGCCTCATGCTGGGTACCATGGCTTTTGATCTTTAGAAGCAGTTTATGGAAGAGCATGCTTATGAGATGATAGATCAACTTAAAAAGCTGTTCCAAGATCAGGCTCGTCAGGAACGTTACCTGACAACTAAGGCACTTTGCACTACTGTGATGGCAGCTGGGACTTCTGTTAGCACTCATATGCTAAAGTTGAAGGGGTATATTGATACACTTGCCCACCTTGGCTCGCCAGTTCCGTATGACTTAGCAGTAGACATTATTCTCGGGTCACTTCCTGAGTCTTACAACCAATTTCTCATGAATTACCATATGCAAGGGTTGGATAAATCGGTTGTTGAGCTGCATGGCATGCTCAAGCTTGCTGAGTAGTCTCTTAAGAAGACTCCTAAAGTATTGCTGGTGAATAAGGGCAATACGCCCATTGCTAAGGGAAAGGCCAAATCTAAGGCCAAGGCTAAGGCCCAAAAGGCTAAGGCTAAGGGCAAAAAGGTGGTGGCCCAACCTAAAGCAAGGGTTGCTTCTCCTGACGATGTCTGCCATGAGTGTCATGAGAAGGGGCACTGGAAGAGCTCATGTACAACGCTAACGGAGCAATTGAAGGGCAAAACTGCTGCTTCGGGTATTTATGTTGTTGAGATTAATCTGGCTATTTCTACATCTTGAGTCTTGGACACTGGATATTGATCTCACATTTGTTCAAATGTGTAGGGTCTAAGAAATAGGAGATTATTAGGATCTGGAGAAGTAGATCTTCGAGTCGGAAATGGTGCTTGGGTTGAGGCCATGGAGATCAGAGATTATTTCTTAGAGATGCCTAGTGGACTTC
This sequence comes from Euphorbia tirucalli, assembly GCA_039660915.1. NCBI lineage: Eukaryota > Viridiplantae > Streptophyta > Magnoliopsida > Malpighiales > Euphorbiaceae > Euphorbia > Euphorbia tirucalli. The sequence continues at coordinate 45,543,104 of CM077638.1, read as the reverse complement.
TTTTGGAACTAAGAAACTGTTATTTTGTACCTGCGATGCGCAGGAATATTATTTCCATTTCTTTATTGGATATTTCTGGTTTCGTATTTAATATTGGACATGGTAGAATTTCTATGCAATGTGGCAATATTATTTATAGAACAGCATTTCTTGAAAATGGCTTGTATATCCTTGATCTAAAACGTAAAAGTTCAATCTATAACATAAATACTAAAAGGATTAAACAAAATGAAATTAATCCTACTTACATCTGGCATTGTCGACTTGGCCATATAAATGAGAAGCGCATAGCTAGGCTTCGCTCTAGTGGAGTGCTAGGATCATTTGACATCCAGTCTTATGACATATGCGAATCTTGTTTGAGAGGCAAGATGACAAAGGCGCCTTTTACCAAGACGGCTGAAAGGGCCTCAGAGCTATTGGAGAAAATACATTCTGATGTTTGTGGCCCAATGAGCACTAGCGCTAGATCTGGTTTTCTGTACTTCATCACCTTCACGGATGACTTCAGCAGATACAGTTACGTGTATCTGATGAAGCATAAGTCTGAGACTCTCCAAAGGTTCAAGGACTTTAAGAATGAAGTAGAAAACCAACTTGGCAAGAAAATAAAAGCACTTCGTTCTGATAGAGGGGGTGAATATTTGAGCCAAGAGTTTGACTCGTTTTTGAGAGAGTGTCGGATTGTATCCCAACTCATTCCTCCTGGTACACCCCAGTGGAATGGAGTGTCAGAAAGGAGAAATAGGACCTTGCTTGACATGGTGGACTTAATGATGAGTCATGCGACACTCCCTGTCTCCTTTTGGGGATATGCTTTAGAGACAGCTGCTTACATTCTTAATAATACACCAAGTAAGGCAGTTGAGGGAACACCATATGAACTATGGAAGGGCTGAAAGCCCAATGTTTCCTTCTTGAAGATTTGGGGCTGTGATGCACATGTTGAGAAATTGACAAGTGGCAAACTCGAGTCCAAATCTGTCAAGTGCCAGTTTGTGGGTTACCCTAAAGAAACTAAGGGTTATTACTTCTACGATTCGGCCGAAAACAAAGTTTTCATAGCCAGAAATGCAGTCTTCTTGGAGAAGGAATTCGTTTCAAAGAGAGACAATGGGAGTAATATTGAACTTTCAGAAGTTCAAGACTCACAAACTCCTCCAGCTACTGCTGAGGATGCTTCGGGAACTGATCTGACTACTCAAGAAATTGAGGAACCGGAACCGGTTGCACAGGACCTTAGAAGGTCTGGTAGGACACGTCATCAACCAGAGAGGTATGGTTTTCTCATGACTGAGGATGGGGACCTTATGGTCATTGACCAAGAAGAGCCCAAGACCTATCAGGAGGCTGTTGAATGCCCACACTCAGATCAATGGCGCAAAGCCATGGAGGCTGAGATGCAATCTATGCACGATAACCAAGTATGGAACTTGGTGGATCCACCTCCAGGTGCTAAGGTGATAGGTTGCAAGTGGTGTTTCAAGTTAAAAGCTGACAACACCTTCAAGGGGCGATTGGTGGCAAAAGAATTTAGGCAAGTTCAAGGAATTGGCTATGATGGAACCTTTTCACCAGTTGCTATGCTCAAATCCATTAGCATACTAATAGCCATAGCTGCATGGTACGATTATGATATATGGCAGATGGATGTTAAGATGGCTTTCCTTAATGGAAAGCTACTCGAGGATGTGTACATGGCACAACCTGAGGGTTTTATTGATCCAAAGTATCCAAACCGGGTATGCAAGCTTCAAAGATCCATTTATGGATTGAAGCAGGCATCAAGGTCATGGAATCAGAGATTCAATGAGGCCATTACAGAATATGGCTTCATGCAGAATTCTGATGAGCCCTATGTGTATAAGATGGTTAGTGGGAGCATTTCCACCTTCCTAGTGATGTATGTTGACGACATCCTTATCACTGGAGGTGACATACCAACACTGCAAGGGGTTAAGCAGTGGTTGAGTAGGTGCTTCATAATGAAGGACTTAGGCGAAGCTGAGACGATCTTAGGGATCAAGATCTACAGAGATAGATCCAATCGGCTTCTAGGCGTAAGTCAAGCCACGTACATTGACAAGATTTTGAAAAGATTCAGCATGGACAAGGTAAAGAAAGGATTCTTTCCTATGCAACATAGGTTGAAGCTAAGTAAGAAAGATGGTCCTAAAACAAAGAAGGACCGGGAGAACATGGAAAAGATCCTTTATGCATCTGCTATTGGATTTATCATGTACTCCATGTTATGTACGAGGCCTGATGTTGCATTTGCACTAAGTATGACAAGACAGCACCAGTCGGACCTCGGGGAGGAACACTGGAAGGCTATCAAGGCAATCCTAAAGTACCTTAATCGGACTAAGGATGCTTTCTTAGTGTATGGAGGTCAAGATGAGCTGGTAGTGTTAGGTTACACTGATGCAAGCTTTGAGACCGATGAGGATGAGAACCAGTAACAGTCTGGTCATGTTTTTCTCCTGAATGGTGGTGCCATTAGTTGGAGGTCCTCAAAGTAGGCCACCATTGCTGACTCTACAATGGAAGCTGAGTACATAGCTACGTGCGAAGCTGCAAAGGAAGCCGTTTGGATTAAGAAATTCATAACCGAGTTGGGAGTAGTACCTACTATCCTAGACCCAGTTAATGTTTTTTTGTGACAACAACGGGGCCATCGCACAAGGTAAGGAGCCCCAGTCACACAAGAGATCCAAACATGTGCTCAGAAAGTTTCACCTCATTCGGGAGATCGTGAACAGAGGTGACATATCATTGCAGAGAGTTGACACCAAGAATAATGTCACTGATCCATTGACCAAAGTGCTACCACAGACACAGCACGACGATCATACCAGATCTATAAGAGTTAGGGCAATGCCCACTTGGAACTAGTGCAAGTGGGAGATTATTGGTGTGCCCTAGTTCTTAGGGCATTGGATTCTTGTATTTTGTATTATACATTAAGACTCATTCTATGAAAACATTATTTGTGTCACATTAATAAAGGCAATTAATATATTTCATTTATATCTTGTGCTATAATATTAGTAGAGTATCCATTGATTGATAATCATAAAACCCATCCCAGGTATGTTCTAATCGTGGGAATGAATAGAACCATAGACTTGTATATTCGATGACTGTATGGCAGTTCTTAACTAGCCATAGTACTTGTATAGTCAGTCATGAATATAGGTATATGTCGTTGACATGGGACTGGATCGATCCGCATAAGAAAGCCACATGGTTGTCGCGTCATAGGTTTTTCTTGAGTAGGTCTCTTTTGTCCTCAGACCAGATTTCATTATAATAGCAATATGGAATCTGGTTCACTTTGACATATGCCTAACGGGTCTGTAAAAGGATGCTAAGTACGGGTATGATTGGGTGGAACAGTGAACATGTTGATATTGATGATGAAGTGATGGAATTGCCACTCGGGTAACACCGAGATGATGTCATTGGCCACTTAATGAGTGGGACTGATAAGTGTATGGCCATACCCAAATAAGTTGGCTGCTTATTTCATTAATTAGTCAACTCAAGATCAAGAAATATAATAAATAATAGAAGAGGATGACAGACACAATGCCTCTTATTTATTCATATCGATATCGCTAGGCAAAGGGCACTATGAGATTACTACCGGGTGAGTGTCTTCTAAAGACTGCTGCATCTCTGTCTTAATTGGGGGCTGTAATGGTTTGCTAGAACCCACTTACAGTCTGTGGGCCTTGGGCCTACTGCCAACATAAAGATAGAACCATAGGATCGTGCACATAGATCAACTGAGCTGGAACTTATAGAAATTGTACATGTAATGTACATTGGAAGGAATATGTTAATTAATTAGTTGACATTCGGTGTCAAGGTAATTAATTGACATTGGATTGAATTTAATTTAATTAATAAGTTTACATAATTTAATTAATTAATATATCAATTAATTGAATTACATAAAGTAAACAATTAATTAAATAATTTTCCTAAGTAGGAAAATTAAATACATGTATTGTATTAACTTAAGTGTGATTTAATTTTATTTAGGGGTAATTAAATTTATCCAAATGGAATTAAATTACATAGTATATACTTTTTAATTAAAGTTTATTTATGTAATTATAATACTAGTGGGCTTGGATTTAATTAACCTAATTAAAACCCAATTAGACAAGGTGTCTATATAAGGGCACACTTAAGGAGGAAAAACCTAATTCAACCCTAATTAATTGCTGGAAGCAGCCCCAAATAGCCGAAAATCCTAGCATTAATCCTCCATTCCTTCGCTTCTTCGGCTAGCACCGGTTCCTGCTAAATAGTTGGACGTGCACTGGACTTTAGAGATCACAGTTTCATGAAACGATTCTACAGCAGTCTCTAGAGGAGACGAATCCAGTGAGTTAATCTCTATTGATTCAAATTGTTTTTATTCTAATCAATGGTAATTAGACACGATAGGTGGATTCTAGGAAATTTTATATAGTGTATTTTCCACTACGCCACATTATTTTGCCATTGAGGAATCCCAACACATATCCATAATCTTTGCAGCACCCTTCGAAAGTACCCTTTTGATTACATACGGACCTTCCCAGTTCGTCTTGAATTTCCCCCGTACATCTGTGTTGGTCTATTTCATCTGCTTGAGTACCAGATCCCCTACCTTGAATGGGCGCTTCTGATGAAGAACCTTGTTATTGTATGTCCTAGCCATCCTTTGTTGGTACATTCGCAACCGATCTAACGACTGAAGGTGCCTTTCATCAATCAGTGCTAGCTGTTCATATCTCGACTGGAGCCAATCAGATTCTGGTAGCTGTGCCTCCATAACCACTTTTAATGATCTGATTTCCATCTCTACCCATAATACTACTTCCAACCCGTAAACCAGTGAATACAGAGTTTCTCCGGTAAGGGTTCTGATGCTTGTCCGGTATCCCCACAAAGGCAATGGTAACATGTCGGCCCAATCTCTGTAGGTTACCACCATCTTTGACAGAATCTTCTTACGGACTTATTAGTCGCTTCCACCGCCCCATTGGCTTGTGGGCGATACGGGGATGACTTGTGGTGCTTAATCCCTTTATCTTGGAATAAGTGTGCCGTCACCCCTTGGAATTGTACCCCATTGTTGGTCCCGACATGATGAGGGATCCCATATCTTGCGAAGATGTTCTTTTCTATAAATTTGGCCATTTTCTTAGAGGTGATATTTGCAAATGATTCCGCTTCAACCAACTTGGAGAAATAATCCGCAGCTATAACTATGAAGCAGTGCCCATTTGAGCAAGTGGCCTTATCTCTCCAATTATGTCTATACCCCAAGCTGTAAACAGCCATGGAGTCGAAGATACTTGAAGTTCAAGCGGGGGAAGATGATTGAGGTCTCCATACACTTGACATTCATGGCATTTCTTAACTTCTTCGATACAGTCAGCTTGTAGAGTGAGCCAAAAGTATCCTTGTCTTAGTATCTTGTTTGCTAGGGCCAACCCATTCATGTGCGGGCCACATACACTAGAGTGTATCTGTTTCATAACTACCACTACCTCTTCCTCCGTTAGACACTTAAGAAGAACTCCATTAGCCGTCCTTTTGAAAAGTTGATCCTCAAATACCCGAAACTGTGCTGCCAACCTTCTGAGGGAAACCTTATCAGACTCATTGGCATCCTCGGGGTACTGACCATCCCGAATGAACTGTACAATATCATAATACCAAGGGCGTGTTTCGATTGTTGCGATTGAGTTGACTGACGAATAGCATGGATTCTGAGCAATTTCCAGGATGACCGGCTCTATTGGCTGTTTTCGGGGACCTTCCCACATTGATGATAGTGTAGCCAAGGAGTCTGCCATCTGATTCTCTTCCCTCGGTACATGTCAGAACTCACACTTACTGAATACCTTTGCCCTTTCCCAAACCATCTCGAGATAAGGTTGGAGTGATTCTTCCTTTATTTCCCAGTCCCTGGTCACCTGCAGAATCACCAAGGATGAATCCCTAATAACTAACACCTCGTTCGCCCCCAGTGTGATCAAGGCATCGATACTAAAGAGACATGCTTCATATTCGGCCCCATTATTGGTCACTTGAAAGTCAAGTCGCTTCACTAGAGGAATGATTTCTCCTATGGGTGTAGCAATGATTACCCCCAAGCCTGCACCGTGTTTATTCACCGCTCCATCGAAGTACATCACCCACCTATTCGACTCCTCTTCCACCACCGCCAGTTGTTCGTCGGGAAATTCTAAATTCTCCACATAGTCTGAATCTATTGGCTGGTTAGCTAGGAATTTTGCTACGGCCCTTCTCTTGATTGTCTTCTTGTCACATATTCTATGTCGAATTCTGACAACAAAAGCAACCACCTGGATAACTTCCCTGCTAGTACTGGAGCTTGGCATAAGTACTTCATGGGGTCCACCTTGGCCACTGCCTAAACCTTATATGACTAAAAGTAGTGTCTTAGTTTCTTTGTCAACCATACCATAGCAGCACAAGTCTTCTCTACTATCGTATATCTAGTCTCATACTTGATAAGGTCGGTTTCGACCTTGTCTTCTAGCCAAATTCGTGGTTTGAGTGGTAGTTTTTAGAATCATTTATGTGAATGTTTGATTGTTTTTTTTCGTATTTTGTGATTTTTTATGTTTTGGTTTGATTTCTTATTTTTTTTAGTATTCCTCGTGTTTTTCGTGTTTTATGGTCCGTGGTTGTGGTGCGGTTATGTCTCTTTGTGTTTGTTTTGGACAGGCATTAGGACCCGGATCGGAAGTTGGAGCAACGGTGGCAAGGAAGGGCTTGAAGTGCTGAAAATCAGAATGGCACGGCGTGCCACAATGGCAGCACGGCGTGCCAAGCCAACCAGCGTGCCAAGAGTTCCAGAGAAGCAGCACGACGGCGTGCCATGCCAATCAGCGTGGCGTGCCGATTCACAATGGCAGCACGGCGTGCCACAATGGCAGCACGGCGTGCCGAGGCCCGAAAATCTGCTGTTGCCCTAATTTCAGCTTTTCTTTTCTGTGGTTTTAGCCTAGCCGTATAAATAGGTTATTTTCTTTGTTTGAGGGATCTTTTTTCCCAACTTGTAGAGGCAGAGCAAAAACTTGTAGCTAGGGTTTAGCTTGGCCTTTTTGTTTTCTTTGAATTTTGGAACCATCGATTGGTAGATTGCTTTGCATTGAACCTTCCCCTTTTGCAACGTTCTTAGTTTCGGCTCGGGTTCGTTAATAGAGGTACACCTCCAAGCATCTTCACACCGTCGGCATCCGGTTAATTGGATCAAGAAGGGCATAAGTTTTTCTTTTTGTCTTTTGTAATTCAATTTAGCTAGCTTTTGATTCCGCAATCGATTTTGTTTGGTTGAAAACATTGAATCTGTTACATCTTTCTTGATTAATACAGTTGAATGCAAGTTAATTTCAATCTTTATCCCTTTTCTTTATGCAATCCCTTTAGTGATAATCTAGTCTCATAAGATCTTAATCTATTAAGTTCATATTCGTGGCATTACCTAGATTGACACCTAGGCAACCATTAGTATTGACGACACTGTGGAACATACGTGCCCCTATTTTCTGAGCTTTAAGAATTAGACCGCCCCTAAACAAGGAAAACCGGCTAAGGACCTAAAAGATCTAGATACGCTAGGTTGATTTAATTGGAGGAATATAATTGAGGGTTTATTGTTGAGTTAACTTCGTCTTTTGTAGTTGATTAAGTAAGCCATCCCCATCAGTCTTCATAGGTCGGTAAAACCGCCAATTGATATTCCAAATTTAAGAGCAAGGAAAGCTGGGATAGATCAACTAGGAGTAGACTAATATAGTTGTTAATATAATCAAACTTAAATTTAGTTCCGCTTAGACACGTAAAGACTCTTAGTAATTTAGTGATTATCGAGGTTTAAATTCCTTGTGGGATCGATACCTGGACTTTAGGCCAGATTTTATTACTTGAACGACGAGGTACACTGCCTTTGTTTGTGAGTCCGTTCAGGCTCCATCAAGTTTTTGGCGCCGTTGCCGGGGAATTTTAACTTGTTTCGATAACATTAGATAAAAGGATTATTTTCTGATCTAAGCATTGTTAATACTGTTCATATTCTGTTTTTGGTTTTATTATTTGTGTATTAAATTTATTTTCTTTTTGTGTGAGTGTTTCCTAGCTTATGCAAACTCGTTCTCAAAGTTCTGAATTATTACCTTTGGATACTGAAATTGACCGTACGTGTAGGAATATTCGAAGATCCCAAAGAGTGGTAACCGCAGCCATGGACGAGGAACAAAGGCGACAAATGAGGAATGAAATCGAAGCCGAAATGAGGGCAAGGATTGAGGCTGAAGTGCGGGAGCAGGAACGTCTCCGCCAAGAACGTCAATTGGAAGGCGCGGGAGATGATAGAATTATGGCGGATATGATGGCACCCCATCGTCCTAGAAACCGGGCTGGTGTTATTCTACCACCAATCACTGCTAACAACTTCGAGCTCAAGACGAACATGATCCAAATGGTGCAAAGTAACGGCCAATTTAGTGGAGCTAGCAATGAAAACCCGAACGATCATCTTGATCGATTCCTAATGGTGGCTGATACTGTAAGACTCAATGGAGTTCCTCAAGACGTGATCCGATTGAAGTTATTTCCATTTTCTTTAATCGGAGGAGCTGTTGAATGGTACAAGTCCCTTCGAGCGGGATCCGTAACGTCATGGGACCAGCTTGAGGAAGAATTTTTGGCTTATTACTTTCCTCCGTCTAAAACAGTCCAATTGAAGAATGAGATCACAGCCTTCCGGCAATTTGGTTCAGAATCCATGATGGAGGCATGGAGGCGTTTTCAAAGGCTACTCAGAAACTGCCCACACCATGACCTTCCTAAGTGCACTCAAGTAAGTATTTTCTATCATGGGATTTCGCCTTCTCACCGTGCTATCATTGACTCATCTGCAGGTGGGGATATTTTTAATAAAACCGCAACGCAAGCGGAAGAACTTATTGAGGAACTAGCTAGGAAAAGCCCCTTGTGGCAACAAGAAGTGCCAACGCGAAGAGATGTCCATGCTGTAGAAATGGGACGCCGTGATACAGCAGTGGAAGAATTGAATAAGAAGGTTGATCTTATGATGGCACATCTGAGTTTGAACCCAACACACCAACCTGTGCTGTGTGTGTCTTGTGGAGGGGACCATCCCAGTCAAGAATGTGGAATGGGCAATCCATCAGCCCAAGAGGTAAGCTATGTTGGAGGTAACCAAAGGTATAATCAACCACCCCTTCAAAATGCTTTCCAAAATAATAACAACTTTCAAAGAAGATTTCAACATCCGAATTTATCCTATGGTAACAATCAAAATGTGTTGAAACCTTCTAATGATTTTCTGCAAGACTTTCGTAATCAAGAGCTTGGTAGGGCTCCTCAATCTCAATTTGGTCAAAATAGTAATGCTCATAATGCTAAACAAGATGAGTCGGTATTAAGCCTTCTTAAGGACATATCAACTCGTCTGGCTACTAACGAAGCTCGTTTGGCCAATAGTGAAGCTTTGAACAGGGACCTCACCAACCAGTTGGCTCAAATAGCTAGAAGCTTGCAAGAACGACCTCAAGGAAGCCTTCCTAGTACAACGGAACCGAACCCAAGACAAAACCCAAGGGAGTCAGCCCAAGCAATTACTCTAAGGAGTGGGAGGCAAACGGAAGAACCAAGGGTTGATCAACCCATGAGAGTAAGTAAACAATCGGAAGAAGTAAGTCATTCTAAACCCGAAAACATCTCTACTTCTTCTAATGCTCAAAAGGAAGATATTTCTGTTCCTATTAGTCCTTACATTCCTAAACTTCCTTATCCAAGGAAGGAGAGAAAGGACAAATTGGACCAGAAATACTCTAAGTTCCTTGACATCTTTAAAAAGCTTGAACTTAATATCCCTTTGGTGGAAGCTCTTCAAGAGATGCCCACCTATGCTAAATTTTTCAAGGAGCTAATTGCAGGAAAAAGGAGATTAGGGAATGACGAAGTAGTGGCCCTAACAGAAGAGTGTTCCGCGATTGTAAGCAACAGACTTCCACCTAAACTAAAGGATCGAGGCAGCTTCACGATTCCATGCCAAATTGGGAATCTTAAAATTGCAAATGCCTTATGTGATCTGGGAGCAAGCATCAACTTGATGCCACTTTCAATGTTTAGGAAGCTTGGTTTGGGGGATCCAAAACCTACAAACATGACACTCCAATTAGCGGATCGATCTATAGCAAGGCCACAAGGTGTAATAGAGGACGTGTTAGTCAAGGTAGACAAGTTCATTTTTCCAGCGGATTTTGTGGTACTAGACATGGAGGAGGACACGGTAGTCCCAATCTTGCTCGGGAGACCATTCCTTGCAACCGGTAGGACCTTGATCGATGTGCAAGAAGGTAAACTTATTCTACGGTTGCAAGATGAGGAGGTAACCTTTAATGTTTATAATTCAATGAAATATCCACTGAATAATGAAAATTGTTATGCTATTTCCTCTTTCTCTCCGGTTGATGAATGTGTGAGTGAGACTTTCTACAGTGAATTAGAGACCCCTTTAGATGAAGGTCTGAACCTGGAGGCGGAGCAAGATGAGGCGTTTGCCTCAGAAGAAGAACATTGTGCATGGGTACAAAGGTTTGAGAGGCTAGAAAGAGAGATCAAACCAGCACCAAAGTCATCACTAGAAAAGCCTCCTACTTTGGAACTCAAAACTCTACCCATGAATTTAAAATATGCTTTCTTACATCCTCCCAATGACTTACCGGTTGTTATTTCTTCTTTATTGACAGTGGAGCAAGAAGAAAAACTTATCGAGGTGTTACGGAAGCATAAGGGAGCTTTTGGATGGACGATCCATGACATTAAAGGAATTAACCCAGCATTTTGCACCCACCGGATATTCCTTGAAGAGGCGGTGAAACCCTGCGTACAACCTCAAAGACGCTTGAACCCAAACATGAAAGAGGTTGTTAAAGCAGAAGTGATCAAACTCCTCGATGCGGGCATAATTTTCCCAATCTCTGACAGTCAATGGGTAAGCCCAGTCCAATGTGTGCCTAAGAAGGGCGGTATGACGGTAATTGAGAATGAAAAAGGTAATTTAATTCCATCTAGAACGGTCACCGGTTGGCGTATGTGCATTGATTATAGGAAACTAAACAACGCCACCCGGAAAGACCATTTTCCTTTACCGTTTTTGGACCAAATTTTGGAACGTATGGCGGGTCACGATTTCTTTTGCACATTAGATGGCTTGTCCGGGTATATGCAAATCCCTGTGGATCCTCTTGACCAAGAGAAAACCACATTTACATGCCCATTCGGGACATTTGCATATAGACGGATGCCATTTGGCTTATGTAATGCACCAGCCACGTTCCAAAGGTGTATGCTTGCCATATTTACCGACATGGTTGAGGATTTCATGGAGGTATTTATGGATGATTTCTCTGTGTATGGATCTAATTTCTCTACTTGTCTTGGAAATTTGGATAAGGTTTTGCAGCGGTGCGAGGACACGAACTTGGCCCTTAGTTGGGAAAAGTGCCAGTTTATGGTAAGGGAATGTATTGTGCTTGGACACAAGATCTCGGGGGAAGGGATTAAGGTCGACCCGGCCAAAATTGAGGTTATTGCAAAGTTACCTCCCCCTAGTTCAATTAAGCTTGTGAGGAGTTTTCTCGGCCATGCCGGATTTTATAGGAGATTTATAAAAGATTTTTCTAAAATCTCCAAACCACTAACCGAGTTACTCCAAAAAGATGTTTCTTTTGAATTCTCTGATAAATGTTTGCATGCTTTTGAATTGCTAAAACAGAAATTGATTGAAGCACCTATAATGATCGGCCCTAATTGGACTCTTCCCTTCGAACTTATGTGTGATGCATCCGATGGTGCAGTAGGTGCATGTTTAGGTCAGCGGGTGGATAAAATCCTCCGCCCAATTTATTATGCTAGTAGAACGTTGAATGATGCTCAAATAAACTATTCTGTAACGGAGAAGGAATTACTAGCTATTGTGTTTGCCTTTGATAAATTTCGGTCCTATTTGGTTTTGTCAAAAGTAATCGTGTTTACTGACCATGCTGCACTCAAGTATTTGATGTCTAAACAGGATGCAAAACCTCGTCTTATAAGATGGATCTTACTGCTGCAAGAGTTCGATATCGAAATCCGAGATAAGAAGGGAGTAGAAAATGTGGTAGCAGATCACTTGTCAAGGCTGCCGCAAGAAGGTGAAAGTAAGCAAGAACCGGAGATCCAAGATGCATTCCCGGATGAACAACTCCTTGCGGTTACTTCCGTACCATGGTTTGCCGATATTGCAAACTATAAAGTTGGTAACATCATTCCGCCTGATCTCACACGAAACCAAAAGGTAAAATTTTTTCATGATGCTAAAAACTACTTTTGGGATGATCCTTTCTTGTTTAAGTCGTGTGCAGATGGTATTATTCGAAGATGTGTACCTTTTGAGGAAGTTACCTCAATCATCCGAATGTGCCATGATAGAGAGGCGGGAGGACATTTTGGGCCGGATAGAACCATGGGGAAAATTCTGTCTTGTGGATTCTTTTGGCCAACAATGAGAAGTGATGTGGAGGCTTATGTTCGAGCTTGTGATGCGTGCCAAAGGACCGGAAATATTTCACAAAAAAATGAGATGCTCCAACAAGGAATTCTAGTGTGTGAGCTCTTCGACGTATGGGGGATCGATTTCATGGGACCATTCCCAAACTCTAATGGGAATCAGTTCATTTTGGTGGCGGTCGAATACGTGTCAAAATGGGTAGAAGCAGTAGCATTGCCTACGAACGATGCAAAAGTGGTAATCAAGTTCTTAAAAAGCAATATATTGACTCGTTTCGGGACCCCTAGAGCTATCATTAGTGATGGGGGCTCCCATTTTTGTAACAAGCAGTTTGATTCCCTTTTGCAGAAATATGGCGTTACCCACAAAGTAGCCACACCTTACCACCCTCAAACGAGCGGACAAGTGGAAGTGTCGAATAGGGAACTGAAAAGAATCCTTGAAAAGACGGTCAGCATGTCGAGGAAAGATTGGAGTTTAAAGCTTAACGATGCACTTTGGGCTTACCGGACGGCATTCAAAACACCAATAGGAATGTCACCATACCGTCTTGTGTTTGGAAAAGCATGCCATCTTCCCGTTGAGCTAGAGCACAAGGCGTTTTGGGCCTTAAAATTCTTGAACTTTGATATGAAAGCAGCGGGAGAGCTCCGGCTTCGTCAACTTTTCGAACTTGAAGAATTACGCCTCTCGGCCTACGAGAACGCCAAAATTTATAAAGAAAAGACCAAGAGGTGGCACGATCAAAGGATCCAGGAAAAGAGCTTCGAGGAGGGAGAAGCGGTACTCTTGTACAACTCAAGGTTGAGGTTTTTTCCCGGAAAATTGAAAAGTCGTTGGACAGGACCGTTTACCATTCACAAAGTTTACCCTTCGGGAATGATTGAGATACTTACTCCGGAGGGCATCCAAAAGGTAAATGGTCATCGCCTCAAGAAATATTTCACGGGGGCACAAGAGCAAAGGCAAGTGATGCTCTTGAGAGACCCATGAACACAAGAGAAGCGAGAGAGTCGAGCTATTCCGACTATAAACATAGCAATGAGGTACGTGTGCCTCACTTGTACATTAATTGTGTTTGTATTATTATGTTTTTGTGTGTTTTTATGTGTAGGAATAGGGTATTGAGCAAGTTAGCCAAGAGTCATGATCAAAGTGTGGAACAAGGCAAGGATTGGCAATATTCAGTGCAGCACGCCGTGCCGCAATTCCGCACGCCGTGCCAATGTGCAATCTGGTGAGCACGTGGCGTGCTCAAGCGGCACGCCCTCGTGCCGCGCTTCTGGCTCAACATCGCGTGCAAGCGACATCGGCACGCCGTGCCAAAACGGCACGCCGGCGTGCCGTCATTCTGCTTCAAAGAGGCATTGAGGAGTTGGAATCGGCACGCCGTGCCAAATCGGCACGCCGGCGTGCCGATGTTCTGTTTCCAGGTATGTTTGCGTTGCTCTGCTCAGCACGCCGTGCTGAATTCTTGGCACGGCGTGCCGAGCGTTTAAAATTTGAAACGCCAGGTCGAAAACTGCGCCTCTCTATTTAAACCTCTTTTTCCCCCTTCTCTTCTTCACGCCCCTATTCATCTTCTTCTTCTTCTTCTTCGTTTTTTCTCTCTGATTTCTCTCTCTCTCTCTCTCTCTCATCACTTCTCTCTCTAAACCTCTCGCCTTACTTTCTCTCTCTCCCTCTCCTTCCTCTTCTCTTTTCCATTTTTCTCTCCTTTCCCCTTCTCCTCCACTCCCCTTTTGACCTAGGTTTCTGCTTGTGCTTCATTTTCTCTACACCAAGGTATGAATCTAAACCTTATTCTTCTTTTTCTAGTTTTGATTTTTGCTTGGTTACTTGCTTAATAGGGTCTTTCTTTTGTTATGTTTTCTTTTAGTAAATTGAATTTCTGCACTTAGGTTGTTTATGGTTTTGCTTTCTTTTGTTGTTGAGTTTTGTTTTGTTTTGTTTTTTTTTTTATGGATGTGCAATTGTAGGATGAAGAGAAAGTCTGTACCCGCTAAGAGACATGGTTCTTCCCGTCCGCCTGTGGATCCGTCACCGGAATCGGAGCCACGCGCCAACCTTCCTTCCGAGCCGCAAATGGCTCCTTTGACGAGCCTTTCAACTAAGTATAAGTGTCCTTTTCCTCTGCTCTCGGACGAGGAAGGTAAGCGCTATAAAACTTTGTTCCCTCTTGAAAGCACTCCCTACCGAATCTTCGATTGGGGATTTTTGAGTGTGCTAGATCGGTCTGATGATTTATGTGCTAAATTGCATAGTATGGGTTGGTATTCGTTTGTCAAATCTAGCGTACCTGTTTTTAGGGAGTTGAACCTCGAGTTCTACTCCACATTGAGTTTCAAGACTGACCCTAATTCAGGCCTTAGGAGCATCACCTTCCGACTCTTCGGGGCTGCACACTCCCTAGACATCGATGGTCTTCGGGATTGCATAGGCATAGAAGGAACTAGTTATACATGGCCCGAAGATATGGATGCCAAGCAATTTTGGCGTTTGATAGGCACTGGGGTATACAAACCCCGGTTTGCCAAGACTTCCCAAATCCAGGACCCCATTTTGCAACTGTTGCATAAGTTTGTATGCTTTAATTTTTCTGGGAAAACTGAAAGTAATCGGGTCAATGCCTTTGAGCTGTTACTCTTGTGGCATGTGCACAATAATGTTAAGGTGCACTTAGGATTTTTTGTCATGGAGGCCCTTTACCTTCACCACAATAGGTCCAAGTCTGAACTCGGGTTAGGGCACATCGTCACTTTAATTGCCTATTTCTTTCATTCTAATACTTGTTCTAGGCACCTCGATAGCATTCTTCCCAAGAAGCTTTCGAAGGGCATTTTGTCTTGTGCCCCGAATGTGACGGCTGCAGGTACCTCGAGCGCGGGCGGTTCGCGTAAAGGAAAGGCTCCCATGGAGGTCGATGAGGAGGAAGCTTATGAGGAAGCGGAGGCCGCCGAGGAGGATGCGGAAACTGTCTCGGTCGGCGTGGATTTTATGGCGCGGGTTGAAGGACGGTTAGATGGCATCGTTGAACAACTGGAAAACTTAACCGTCCATCAGGTTATGCTTGGGCAGCGGATGGCCAATATCGAGGCGTTTGCCACTCGTTTTTGTGCTGATCACGGTTGGCCGTATCCGCCGCCACCTCCTCCCGGCCCCGATATGTGAGGTAACCCTTTTTCTTTTCCCGCTTTATTTTGCTCTTTCTTCCTTTGCACTTTTGGAAGTAAGTGCAATTTAAGTGTGGGGTGGGTCAAGGGATTTTCCCTCTCTCTTTTATTTCTTTTTACATTGCACTATTTGTTGTTTGTTTTGTATGCTTATCTTAGTTTTTGCATGTTTTGTGTGGAGTTATTTCTGGTTGTTTTTGGTTTGATAATATTTGTTTTTTTTGTTTGTCACTTGCAACTTAATGATCCAACTCCTCATAAGCAATGTTTTACAATCTTTAAAAAAAAAAAAAAAAAAAAAAAAAAAAAAAAAAAAAAAAACAAAAACCATAACCGCATAACCTCTTATTTTGCATCTTTCTAGGTTAAGTATGCTTGTTAATAGGGATGTTTACATTGAATGCAACATGAGGCCCCATTTGATTGTCACCTTTGGAACAATATAGACTTTGGGGTTGAGATGCATCGCTTTTAGACATATACTCTCTAAGAAGCTTCTTTTTGATTGAGCATGAGTAAAGAGATGAAATAGGCAAATTGTGTGTTTTATTTTGATTAACCTTGGGGTAAGGGAAACTAATTATCTGTACTTAATGAACATTGACAAAAAGTCAAGAATGAAAAATGGAAATTTATTCCGCTGGCTTCACTTACAAGGTGAAGTTATGAATAGTGCTAGTAGCCGCTTGATTGAATGTGCTTAGTTGAGTAAGTCGGGTGCATTGTGTTTGCTCCATCTTTGTTATCTGTTCGGAAAAGCTAAGTGACATCTCAAGTAAGGTCGAAAGTTATAAAGTAAATCAAATGGAATCGATCAATGCATCGTGATAATTTTGTTTTCCTCCCCAAGAAAATTGTGTGAATTCTAAAGTCCTATTGATCTTTATCTATGTGATTGATTGGGAAGTGACTTAGAAGTGTACTATTTTAGTGATGCAAATCATATTCTGATAGTTAATTGAGTTGCTTTGTGTGCATGAGATTGGGGTTAAATGTTAAATTCTTTGTGACAGCCTTATTGATTGAGTATGCTTGACTTGTGGATAAAATTGAGGTTGTGGTTTGTGATTTTGTAAAAATCGATTATTTGATCTTTAATTTTGCTTCATTGTTTTCGGGAGTTGGAGATGTTTTGTTTGCTTGAGGACAAGCAAGACTTTAAGTGTGGGGTGGTTGATAAGGTCGGTTTCGACCTTGTCTTCTAGCCAAATTCGTGGTTTGAGTGGTAGTTTTTAGAATCATTTATGTGAATGTTTGATTGTTTTTTTTCGTATTTTGTGATTTTTTATGTTTTGGTTTGATTTCTTATTTTTTTTAGTATTCCTCGTGTTTTTCGTGTTTTATGGTCCGTGGTTGTGGTGCGGTTATGTCTCTTTGTGTTTGTTTTGGACAGGCATTAGGACCCGGATCGGAAGTTGGAGCAACGGTGGCAAGGAAGGGCTTGAAGTGCTGAAAATCAGAATGGCACGGCGTGCCACAATGGCAGCACGGCGTGCCAAGCCAACCAGCGTGCCAAGAGTTCCAGAGAAGCAGCACGACGGCGTGCCATGCCAATCAGCGTGGCGTGCCGATTCACAATGGCAGCACGGCGTGCCACAATGGCAGCACGGCGTGCCGAGGCCCGAAAATCTGCTGTTGCCCTAATTTCAGCTTTTCTTTTCTGTGGTTTTAGCCTAGCCGTATAAATAGGTTATTTTCTTTGTTTGAGGGATCTTTTTTCCCAACTTGTAGAGGCAGAGCAAAAACTTGTAGCTAGGGTTTAGCTTGGCCTTTTTGTTTTCTTTGAATTTTGGAACCATCGATTGGTAGATTGCTTTGCATTGAACCTTCCCCTTTTGCAACGTTCTTAGTTTCGGCTCGGGTTCGTTAATAGAGGTACACCTCCAAGCATCTTCACACCGTCGGCATCCGGTTAATTGGATCAAGAAGGGCATAAGTTTTTCTTTTTGTCTTTTGTAATTCAATTTAGCTAGCTTTTGATTCCGCAATCGATTTTGTTTGGTTGAAAACATTGAATCTGTTACATCTTTCTTGATTAATACAGTTGAATGCAAGTTAATTTCAATCTTTATCCCTTTTCTTTATGCAATCCCTTTAGTGATAATCTAGTCTCATAAGATCTTAATCTATTAAGTTCATATTCGTGGCATTACCTAGATTGACACCTAGGCAACCATTAGTATTGACGACACTGTGGAACATACGTGCCCCTATTTTCTGAGCTTTAAGAATTAGACCGCCCCTAAACAAGGAAAACCGGCTAAGGACCTAAAAGATCTAGATACGCTAGGTTGATTTAATTGGAGGAATATAATTGAGGGTTTATTGTTGAGTTAACTTCGTCTTTTGTAGTTGATTAAGTAAGCCATCCCCATCAGTCTTCATAGGTCGGTAAAACCGCCAATTGATATTCCAAATTTAAGAGCAAGGAAAGCTGGGATAGATCAACTAGGAGTAGACTAATATAGTTGTTAATATAATCAAACTTAAATTTAGTTCCGCTTAGACACGTAAAGACTCTTAGTAATTTAGTGATTATCGAGGTTTAAATTCCTTGTGGGATCGATACCTGGACTTTAGGCCAGATTTTATTACTTGAACGACGAGGTACACTGCCTTTGTTTATGAGTCCGTTCAGGCTCCATCAATACTCCAGCAGCTTCTTGCTCAAATAATAGATCACATGTTCGTGCCCATCCTCTTGTTCTTGTACCAACATGGCTCCCACAGAAGTCTCTTCAATGGCTAAGTACAGAATCAAAGGCTTGTTTGGTTTTGGAGGTTTTAAAACTTGAGGGGTCATCAAATAAGTTTTAATTCTGTCGAAGGCTATTTGACATTGCTCATTCCATTCTACTGGCTGGTTCTTCTTCAGTAGTCCAAAAATTGGCTCACAAACTGTCGTCAATCTCGTAATAAACTGACTGACTTACTATAGTGAACCCAGAAACGACCTTACTCCTTCTCTGACTACGGTGCTGGCATATCCCTGATGGCCTTGATCTTGTCTGGATCCATCTCAATCCCTTTCTGGCTGACCACATGACCAAGCAATTTCCCTGAGATACCCCAAATACACACTTCTTAGAGTTGAGGCAAAAGATTGTACCTCTCGATTCTAGTTAAAAATCCATCCAGGATGGCTGGGTGCTCCTCCTGGGTCATGGATTTTACCAACATATTGTCCACATAAACCTCGACCTCCTTATGGATCATATCATGTAGAAGAGTCTTGACCACCCGCTGATAAGTTGCCCCGGTATTCTTCAACCCAAAAGGCATAACCCTGTAGCAGTAAACTCCCCATTCTGTGATGAAGGCTGTCTTTACTTTGTCGATTACATTCATCAAAATCTGATTGTACCCTGAAAACCCATCCATGAAGGAATAGATAGCTGCCCTGGCGGCACTGTCAATCAGAAAATGGATATGCTGGAGTGGAAAGTCATCTTTGGGAGATGCCTTATTCAGATCACGGTAATCCACACAAACCCTTACTCAACCGTCTTTCTTTGCAACTGGATACTCTATCGCTTCTAAGAACTTGGCTTTAATTTGTTTGGCTACTTCTTCCTTAACCTTTTCAGCCCATTCTGGTCGGAGTTGTCTGAGTTTCTGCTTAACCGGTTTCATCTTCGGATCTGTGGAAATTCTATGCTCTGCAATTTCTCTGTCAACCCCAGGCATGTCGTCGTAGGACCAGGTGAAGGCTTTGATGTGTTTTTACAAGATTTTTACAAGTTCTTTTCTCTCATCAGGCATGAGGTCTTTCGAGATGGATACCATCTTTGGTTCATCATCTATCCCTAGGTTCATTTCATGCAATGATGCATCATGTATGCTAAAGATATTAAATGAATGTTTGTATGTATGCACAGTTCCATTCGAAAAAGCATCGCATAAGTAAGCAAAATCAGATTTTATTGCATTGTATGCCTTGTAGGCAGAATTGTTCACATCAAAAATAGAAAAAGTAGATACATTCAAAAAGTTTCCATCCTCTACATGCGGAGGGTCTTCGTCAACCGCAGCATTGTCGATCTCTTCAAATAAGTATCCCAGGTCTCCCTCCAGGTCTTCCTTCTGTTTCTCAGTCAGCTCTTCCTTTGGCGTTTCAGCCTTGCCCCTCATAACCAGCTTAGTGAGCTCCTTCACTACTTCCTCTACCCCGTCTCCATGTGTTTTCTCAGCAGGTGATGTCTTCCTTTCTACACCCTTGCTTGGCTTCATCAAGGTGGACAGTGCTCTTGTAATGGCCCCCATAACCACTTCCATCTCACTTCTCACTAGGTCTGTCTTCTTAAAAGCTTCTCCCTTGTCCCTAAATTCAACCCTGACTTGGTCAATAGCTTTCCGATTCTGAACCACTTTGTTTCCATCCTCAGCTCTGACACGCAGCATGCTGACAACTGGCTCTATTCCATACTTGCTAAAATCAACCACTTCAGCAAAAATTTCAAATCCAGGGAGCTGACCTCCCTCTACAATTATCGGCTCAGGAGTCCCATCATACACTGATTCTATGGCTCTGACAAAAGTATCCACCAGGTTCACACGCTTCCGCTCTTGCTTGGCCCTTCCTTCTTGATACCCCATCCCAAATTGTCGATACTTACCAGCCTCAATTGTTAAATTTAGGGATTCCTTATTGCTTGGCCCCTAATCCCTTTCCCGGTTCATAATTCTGCTTGGCAAAATACCTATGAACCCAGTCTGGGAACTTAAGCTTGTCAGAAATCACAGCAACCTGAAACCCTGTCATCGGCTTCTCGGTAGCACTCAATGTGGTACTATTCTCCCCTCAATTAAGAACTTCACCTTCTGATGCAGAGTTGATGGAACTCCTCCCAAAGCATGGAACCATGGCCTCCCCAAGAGCAGAGAGAAGGTGACAGGAATGTCGATCACGATAAATAGTACCTTGGATTTGACCTCCCACACTTTATCTTCCGTTTCGAAGGTTCCCAAGGCAGCTCTCTTGCTATCATCATAAGCTCTAATTACGGTGTTGGATTAGTAGAGAGCTTCAAGACTCACCCCCAGGAAGGGTAGGATCTGAGAAGGACAAATGTTCAAGGCCGAGCCATCATCCACCATTACACCCGGCATCACTTTATCCATGCCTTCCACCCTTAAGTACAGGGCCCTGTTGTGTTTCACCCCTTCAGGTTGGAGATCCTCTACCCCAAAACTAATCTCCGGGGCCTTGTTAGCCTTCAAATCCACTCCCCTAATCATTGCACAAACCTCATCAGGGGACATAGTGGGGTTGGCATCCATCTCCATTAGTTGTTTTACCACCGCTTCTCTGTGCCTCTTGGACTCTATAAGTAAGTGCCACACGCTGGCATGGGACGGTGTCCTTTTCAATTGGTCCACCACCATGTCCTCCTCCTTAGCCATTGGATTATCACCCTGTACTGGTGTTATGTTCCTTCTTGGGGGTGCTGGAGGTGGTACACTAATGGGTTGATAAACCCTACAGCTCCTTGTGATGTGCATCACCGGCCCATCCTTTTCTATCACAGTCCCCCTTTTTGTCTCCACCGGATAAACTGGCTTCGACTCTTGGACCTCAAATTCATCATAATCATCATCTGCTTCAAATTCATCTAAATCAATAGGACCCATCTTGTCCCTCACCACTGTAGTCTGTTCCTTAACCACCTCTGGCTTTTCCTCCTTTTCTACCAGTATAGCTTGCACACTTGGATTAGGTGGCTGGCAGGCCCGACTGCACCATGTTCACCTGACTACCAAAGGTGGGGAGTGGATTTTTCTACACATTCGGCTTCAGAGCCGGCTCTACTATTTTGCCATCTGTGACCAGCTGTTTGATGGCTTTAATCAATTGGGTACACTCATTTGTACGGTGACCCGCCATTACATGGTAAGAACAAAAATTCTCTTTATCTGCCTCTGCTCGAGGTGAGAATGGCCTCAAACTCTGTAGCAACCCTACCTTCCTACACTTGGCAAAGATTCGGCTAACTGACTCAGCCCATAGACTGGTAATTCTTGGGACAATTGCTCTCCCCTGATTCACAGTACCCACTTCTGCCTCCTGAGCTTCAATAGAGGCTACCTTTGGCATTGTCCTTGAACTAGATCCTACTGCAATAGTTTTGGAACTTCCACTCTTGTACCCTAGAGAGTACCCCTGGTTGCTTTTATAGGAGCCTGAACCCTGTCTGCCCCTCTGCTCTTCTTCCTCGTACCGCTCGATACGCTTGGCAAAATCCACCACATCATTGAAGGAATGGAATCTCTTCAGTTTCATTTTATCCTTGTACTGGGGCAGGCTTCCATCCACCAACTTCACAATCAGAGACTCCAACTTTGGTGCCCCATCCACCAAAACCTACACGTCCATCCACCATTTATAATAAGCTGGGAAAGACTCATTCAACTTTTGACGGATCCTTTCTAGGTACTCAAGAGTTGTCTTAGTCTGGGTGTTGTAGGCATACTACTTCACAAAAGCATCAGATAAATCCTTTCAGGTGGAGTGAGTGTGCATGGGCTTCTTCATGTACCACTTTGTCGCAGCACCTCTCAGAGTAGTTGGAAACAAGTTCAATAAATGGCCCTTTCCAATCCCCATGCTGGTCATCAGCCTCACATAGCTGTCCAAATGGGCTTTCGGTGGTCCTTCCCCGGTGTAGGGAGGAAGGTATGGCATATGAAAACCAACCGGAAGTGATCCTTCCGCATCAGCCACCAACATGGCAGGATCGACGCACTTGATAGGGTTGAAGTGGACAATTTCCTTTAACTTGGGCATCATGGCATCAATGTCAGAAAATTTTTGATTGAGACGCTTCTCCAGCATCATCTCAATCGAAGCCTCCCTTGCCTTCTCAAAGGCTTCATCCTCCTCTAACTACCTATCGGGTTCCCTCTGGTTCACCACTGGGCCATTCCCCTCGGGAAGACTTCCTCCAGCACTGTTGTCCCCCACTTCCATCTGACGTTTGGGCCGATTGGACAACCTGAATAGGGAGGGTGGTCATCACCGCCTGCACTTGCTCCCTGAGAGTGACTCTGAATTCATCCGAGCTTAAGAAGCTCCTCATAAAGGTAGCCATGTCAAAAGGTAGATTTCCATTGTTCCCATTGTTCCGTTATTTTCTTCAGCCATCTATGTTCCGTTAACCTCTTCCAACAAAACCTGACTGTCAACTGGTAGGGTATGCAACTGCACTTTAAACTCTCTGTCTGAATCTGACCCTGAATTGATTACCTCTACGATGATCAGTTTTGATTGAACTAACTGAACTGGGGTGTTTGGTTCTGACTCAACTCGAACTAACCTTCCCGAGATGCGACTCGAAACTGCGCAATCAACATAAGATTAGAGTTTCAGATGGATGTCGTGGTCCTAGACTCGACACTCTAAATGGTACTTTTATGCTCATGTTCGGATGATGACTTATGGATATGGATGATGCTAAAGATGGTTTTAGTGCTTTTCTTTCTCTTGCTTCGGATGTTCCAAGTATACCTTATGCTACACAAAAGACAATGCAATAACGTCACGTGTAAGCCATCACACGGACAGAGGTTCGGTGCCTTTGGGGCACCTAGGGGATGTCGTGAAATGGTCGCATATGTACCGACACACAGACAAAAGCTTGACTCTTTGTAGGTCAATGTGATGACATAAAATGGTCCTGAGGGAACCGTCCCACAGACAGACGTTCGATGCTTTTATGGCATCTAACATGAAGTGATGTCACATACAAGTCACGTGTAAGTCAAAACACGGATAGCATTTCAGTGTTCGTGGAACACCTTACATGATTTAGGAATGCTATGAAATGTCTTAATATGAAAACTAGCTCGGCACTCGTGGAGTACCTCAAATGGGTTGTCGATGTTATGTAACAATTCGATATGGATTGGGACACGCAAGAAAAAACTAAGGCATCTCCATGACCCCAAATGTGAATGATCAAGATGTGATGATGTCATGTGGTCCATCACACAAATGCAAGCCTAAGATCGTTGTGGTCTTCTAATAATGTAAGGGGATGGCCCAAACGAGATGAAATGGTAGTGAAGGGCATACTTAGAACATCCTTACATTTTAATGAAATGAAATGATGTGGATGCCTATGTCATACAACATTGCAAGTGGCTGCACAAAAACGTGGTTAGAATGCATGACACACACGTATGAGGATGCTCTAAAATGGCTGCATAAAGTAAGTGATTGGAATATGGCATACGGATGATGCGTGTTTATGTCATATGAAAAGGTCAAAAATAAAACAACCATGGAGCAAATGTTAGCACACACACAAAAATATGCTCACCCTTCCAACCTTATTCCTCCATTCGGTTGGTCTCGCATTCTTCCTAGGTATTGGGTCTCTTTAGCATCAACGGGGGATACCAAAGCCGTACTCTCAATGTCCATTTTCAAGTATATGTTTTGGTAATCCTAAAGGGAAGTTGCTAGGCCATTACATGAAGGTATGAGTCAAGCCCAGGGTCGTACAGGTTCCCATAGCGAAAATATACTCCTCACTTCTCCCCACTCAAGGGTTCAAATGAAGGGGTTCGTACAAGGCTGAGTGGTTTACCCCCTCGGGTGCTTCCAATCCTAGCGAAAGAGGTAGGTCATCTTTGGAAATAAACTAGGCTTAAATGAGTGTTGGAGGGATTTAAGAAGAGAAAATGTCATGCTTTATGCAATGTGAATGAAATATTGAGTTACGATTTAAGAATCAACTATAAGCGAGGATATACTTCAATTGTTGCCTAAGTTCCTTAAGTTTTTGTAAAAACTTTTTTGAAGAAACCGTTAATCCCCAGTGGAGTCGCCACTATGACCAAACGACCTTTTTCGGAATGCGCGGTGAAGCGGGAACCGGGGATTTTCTTTTTCAGTGTTGATGTTTGGATTTTGAAAACGGGTTTTAATCTTTCTTAGAAAAACCTTTCATTTTATTGGAAAAGTCTTTTTTGTAGAAAACTTAATTTTAGACACGAATTTTAGAAAACAGGCTTTCAGAAAACTCCCATTTTAACTTAAAGATCTCGAAACATGAATTTCGAGATTAAATACAGAGTCGCCACCCGGATCAGCTCATCCAGGAAATTCCGGTACAGCTCCCTACCAAGTGTAGACGCAGTACCTAATCCACACATTCGAGGTTTGGCAACATATCTACTAATCCTCACTTATTTTTAATTATTATTTCGTAATATGACATTTCATTCACTTAAATCTATCCATTTTATCTTCCTTTAATCATTGACCAATGCTCATGCAAATGACATAAATATAAGTACTAAAATAAAGTGCGGAAAAATAAAAGTGTGGAAAAGTAAACCAGAGGCCAAATTATACAACCCAAAAAAAAGAAAACTCTCATCCTCACCTTTTACAACCGCCTATTATACACAATAATCTAAAAATTACAATCGCCTAGATACACGGGATAATCTATTAAATACATCAAAAGTAAAAAGAAAACTAAAAAATGAGAGCTGCATCCAAATAGGGTTAGCACAAATAATCAAGGCATACAAAAGACTCAATAGAATAGAATAGGGATTTTTAGGAGTGGGGGACATGCATGTGGGGGTAACCAGGTCGACACGGTTGGTCGGCCCGGTTAGACCTGGAAAACGGTTTTTTAAACGCCCTGTAGGTTTTATGGATGAAAAACCAATTTTAAAAGCGGTTTAGCTCATTTACATGCACTTTTCCAACTTTAGTGGGCCGGATATCCCGGGACCTGGGGGTCCCGTTCGTGTGTGGGCCTAAATCAAACATCCATCTAGGGTCCAAAAGTATGCAAACATGCCAAAATTCATTTTTGAATAAGAAAATGATGCAAAATTACAAGTTTGGGGCCCAAAAGGGCAAAACTGTAATTCTACCTCAACTATAGCCGTGTCCCTGTAGGCTACAGCCGTGCCCCTGTAGCTTATAGCCGCATGGCTGTAATGCTCCAGAATCGATTCCAGTGTGCTTTTTTGCATTTTCGAAAATCGTTTTGCAAAGTTTGATGATTTTGGGCGATCTGGGATTTCTGGAAAAACATTAAAATCAACAGAAAAGATTTGCAATGGATCGAATCGAATCCTGAAATCCCTAATTTTCCAAAATCACCAAATTTCATACTACATCCATCCATTAAAATCAAAGAACAGGGAATCTAAGTATGCAGGGATGTAATTGGACCGATAACAAATATGAAAAACACATTTAATTGAAATATGGGAGCGTTATCGATCGATTTGGGGTGATTGGAGCTTCTACCCCTGTAGGTTACAGCTGCACCCCTATAGGTCACAGCCGCGCAGCTGTAGGTTATAGTCGGGCGGCTGTGATCATAAGTGGGGCAGCTGTAACTGGAAAAACTCCCAAAAATCGCAATAAATTCAAAACATGCAATCAAATTACAACCAGAACAAACAAAACAGATTTCTAAGGCCTCTCAAAAGATTACCTTGTCTATGTTCTAGTATTTGGACCACGAAAAATGAATCCGGATGCCAGGAACGTCTTGTAGTCACGAATAACCCGAATAGCACGCTATTTCCGAAGCTCGAACGGAACCCCGAAGAAGATTGAAGGACTGATTATGATATATCCCCAAACCCTATGATTGTTTCTATGTTTTTTATTGAGATTATTATTTAAGTCCCACTCTTTTCTTTTTCCCCAATTGCTTTAAGAACCCTAGAGAATATCTAAGTGAAGTGTTATTTTCTCTCTAAAATCCTCTTTTTCCCTTTTCTATTTTTTTGTTTTCTGTGTTCTTGAACCCTAATCCCGATTATGATGCTTATATATCTCCCTTTTTGGCATTAAATCAGAATTAATTGCTGATTTCGGTAAAAAAGGAAAATTGATGCTCACAGCCGCGCGGCTGTAACAGCCAGAATTGCCTATTTTGCTAAAAAACCGAATTAAATACTGATTTGGACAAAAAAGGAAATTTGATGATTACAGCCGTGCCACTGTAGACTACAGCCGCGCCCCTATAGGCTATAGCCGTGCGGCTGTAATATCCATATAAGGCCATTTTTATTTAATTTTCATTCTTTTCCTCGATTCTCTTACATACTCACTCAAAATCTTTGGGGTTCCGTATTAGGACTTGTCACACACCCTCGGGCTATCCGAGACATTTCCAATGTTATCCCGGTCGGTCCGAATCTGCTTCACGTTTATTCATAAAAAAGGCAACAGTAGCTTTCATCACCGAGGTTGAGAAAAAACCCATGCTCACACTCCTACTGTCTTTCGTGGAAATGAAATCCTTTTCCAGAAAGACCCCCTTCCTTGCCACGAGCACCTTGTTCTCAGCGGGGTTCTAGAAGTAATACCCTTTGGTTTCCCTAGGGTAGCCGACAAACAGGCACTTGTTGGTTTTGGGTTCTAGCTTGCCCCCAGTCAATCTCTTGACGTGTGCATCGCATCCCTAAATCTGCAGAAAAGACACATTGGGCTCCCTGCCTGTCCATATCTCATATGGGGTCTTTTCCACTGCCTTAGCCAGAGTATTATTCAAATGAGAGTGGCTCTCTCGAGGGTGTATCCCCAGAAGCTTATTGGGAGATAGGCATGACTCATCACTAAGCGGACCATGTCTAACAAGGCCCTATTTCTCCGTTCAAACACCCCATTCTATTGTGGTGTTCCTGGAGGATTGAGCTGTGGAACTATTCCATGCTCTCTCAAATATAAGTCAAACTCTAGACTTATATACTCACCTCCTTGGTCTGATTGAAGGGCTTTGATATTTCTTCCTAGCTGGTTCTGTACTTTGTTCCTAAATTCCTTAAACCTATCAAGGGTTTCAGACTTATGTTTCATCAGATAGACATAGCCATATCTGCTGAAATCGTCCGTGAACCTAACAAAGTACAGATGTCCACCTCCGGTAGCTACGCTCATGGGCCCACATACGTCTGAATGTATTAGGTCTAATAAGCCAATAGCCCTTTCAGCTTTCTTGCTAAAAGGTGCTTTAGTCATTTTGCCTCATAAACATGATTCGCATATATCAAATGACTCCAAGTCAAATGACCCTAGTGTTGGTGTGCCTTAGTTCCTAGGGCATTGGATTCTTGTATTTTGTATTATACATTAAGACTCATTCTATGAATACATATTTGTGTCACATTAATAAAGGCAATTAATCTATTTCATTTATATCTTGAGCTGTAATATGAGTAGAGTATCCATTGAATGATAATCATAAAACCTATCCCAGGTCTGTTCTAATCGGGGGAACCAATAGAACCACAGACTTGTATATTCGATGACTGTATGGTAGTTCTTAACTAGCAATAGTACTTATATAGTCAGTCATAAATATAGGTACATGTCATTGACATGGGACTGGATCGATCCGTATAAGAAAGCCATATGGTTGTCGCGTCAGAGGTCTTTCTTGAGTAGGTCTCTTTTATCCTCAAACCAGATTTCATTATAATATCAATATGGAATCCGGCTCACTTTGACATACGCCTAACAGGTCTGTAAAAGGATGCTAAATACGGGTATGACTGGTTCGACCGGTGAACATGTTGATATTGATGATGAAGTGACAGAATTACCACTCGGGTAACACCGAGATGATATCATTGGCCAGTTGATGAGTGGGACTGATAAGTGTATGGTCATACCCAAGTAAGTCGGTGCTTATTTGATTAATCAGTCAACTCAAGATTAAGAAATATAATAAACAACGGAAGAGGATGACCGACAGCATGCCTTTTATTTATTCATATCGATATCATTAGGCAAAGGACACTATGAGATTACTACTTGGTGAGTGTCTTCTAAAGATTGCTGCATCTCTTTCTTAATTGGGGGCTGTAATGATTTGCTAGAACCCACTTACAGTCTGTGGGCCTTGGGCCTACTGCCAACATAAAGACAGACCCATAGGATCAAGCACATAGATCAACTGAGCCAGAACTAATAGAAATTGTACATGTAATGTACATTGGAAGGAATGCGTTAATTAATTAGTTGACATTCGGTGTCAAGGTAATTAATTAACATTGGATTGAACTTAATTTAATTAATAAGTTTACATAATGTAATTAATTAATTTATGAATTAATTGAATTACATAAAGTAAACAATTAATTAAATAATTTTCCTAAGTAGGAAAATTAAATACATGTATTGTATTAACTTAAGTGTGATTTAATTTTATTTAGGGTTAATTAAATTTAGCCAAATGAAATTAAATTACATAGTATATACTTTTTAATTAAAGTTTATTTATGTAATTATAATCCTAGTGGGTTTGGGTTTAATTAACCTAATTAAAACCCAATTAGACAAGGTGTCTATATAAGGGCACACTTAAGGAGGAAAAACCTAATTCAATCCTAATTAATTGCTGGAAATTTCAGCCACCAAGAGTAGCCCCAAATCATCCGAAAATCCCAGCATTGAACCTCCATTCCTTCGCATATTCGGCTAGCACCGGTTCCCGCTTAATAGTTGGTCGTGCACCGAACTTTGGAGTTCGCAGTTTCAAGAAACGATTCTGTAGCAGTCTCTAGAGGAGACGAATCCGGTGAGTTAATCTCTCTTGATTCTTATTGTTTTTATTCTAATCAATGGTAATTGGACACGATAGGTGGATTTTAGGAAATTTTAAACGGTGTATTTTCCACTGCGCCACGTTATTTTTCCAATGACGAATCCCAACACCTAGGATTCCAGCTTTGTGGAGCCTAGCTATGCACTTCTCGTTTATGTGGCGTAAATGACAACGCCAAAGGTAGACAAGATTAAGTTCATTAGGTTTAACCCTTTTAGTGTTTATGTTATAGACATGATTGGTTTCATTTAAATCCAGGATATATAGACCATTATTTAATAGAGCCTCTCCATAAAATAATCCCTCTCTAGATAAACCAATTCTACCATTAGAAATAGTAAAATTAAATCCAGAAATATCCAATACTGAAAGAGAAATAATATTCCTGCACATGGCAGGTACAAAATAAAAATGTTCCAATATCAAAACCAATCCATTAGGCATCATGAGGTGATATTCTCCGATCTCTATGGCAGCAACCCTTGCTCCGTTACCGACCCATAAGTCCACCTCCCCCGATCCCAGTGACCTGCTACTCTTAAGTCCCTGCACATTGCAACAAATGTGAGAACCACATCCAGTATCCAATACCCAAGATGTTGAAACAGTGAGGTTAATGTCTATGACATAAATACCTGATGAAGACGCACCATGGGTCTTCCTCTGCTCTCCCAATAGTTTAGGACATGATCTCTTCCAATGCCCTGCCTATTTGCACCCGAAGTACACGTTCTCAGGACTGGACTTAGGCTGGACCTTGGGCTGGGCCTTAGGCTTCTTGGCCTTGGCTTTCTTAGTCTTGGCCTTAGCTTTTTCCTTGGCTTTGCCCTTCACAAGAGGAGGGTTCCCCTTATTTACCAGCAGCACCGGCGGAGTCTTCTTGATCGACTGTTCAGTAAGCTTGAGCATCCCATGCAACTCACTAACAGTACGGTTCATCCCTTGCATATTATAGTTCAAGATGAACTGATCATAAGAATCCGGTAAGGAGGTAAGGATTGTGTCCACCACTAGCTCTTGTGAGATAGGCGATCTGAGATGGGCTAAAGTATCCAGATATCCCTTCATCTTGAGCACGTGTGTGCTTACAAATGTCCCAGCCCCTATCTTACAGGAGTGGAATGCCTTATTGGTCAGGTACCTTTCTGGACGAGCTTGCTCTTGAAACATCTCATTTAGAGTTGTTATCATAGCATAGGCTTGATGATCCATGAACTGCTTTTGCAGTTTGGGGACCATACATGCCAACATAAGGCATGTCACATCCCTATTATCCTTAACATGCACCTTGTGTT
The DNA here is from genome assembly GCA_039660915.1 of Euphorbia tirucalli. Lineage (NCBI taxonomy): Eukaryota > Viridiplantae > Streptophyta > Magnoliopsida > Malpighiales > Euphorbiaceae > Euphorbia > Euphorbia tirucalli. The sequence continues at coordinate 45,512,431 of CM077638.1, read as the reverse complement.
CCTCCAATTAGGCAGCTGGTGGATTACATCTTTGAGGTGCAGCCGATACAAAGCCTTTCCAGTATGTACTCCTTTGACTCTTATCTTAGAACTATTCTTAAGTTCCTAGACCAGTGTAAGAAGTTAGGACTGGAAAGCTTGTCCCTTTCCAGGATAGATCACAGTGAAAGTGAATTGTTGTTTGCCATTTGAAATTCTACACAGAAAAATTTTAAGAGTGTTAATAAAGGACTTTATCTTGTTTCCCATGCATAATTAATAGTGAATCAAGTTATTAATTAATCCGAGTTGTTGGGCTCATGGGCCGAGGTCAATGTTTCATTAAGATATAGTTCAAGATGAACTGATCATAAGAATCCGGTAAGGAGGTAAGGATTGTGTCCACCGCTAGCTCTTGTGAGATAGGCGATCTGAGATGGGCTAAAGTATCCAGATATCCCTTCATCTTGAGCACGTGTGTGCTTACAAATGTCCCAGCCCCTATCTTACAGGAGTGGAATGCCTTATTGGTCAGGTACCTTTCTGGACGAGCTTGCTCTTGAAACATCTCATTTAGAGTTGTTATCATAGCATAGGCTTGATGATCCATGAACTGCTTTTGCAGTTTGGGGACCATACACGCCAACATAAGGCATGTCACATCCCTATTATCCTTAACATGCACCTTGTGTTCCTCCAATTAGGCAGCTGGTGGATTACATCTTTGAGGTGCAGCTGATACAAAGCCTTTCCAGTATGTACTCCTTTGACTCTTATCTTAGAACTATTCTTAAGTTCCTAGACCAGTGTAAGAAGTTAGGACTGGAAAGCTTGTCCCTTTCCAGGATAGATCACAGTGAAAGTGAATTGTTGTTTGCCATTTGAAATTCTACACAGAAAAATTTTAAGAGTGTTAATAAAGGACTTTATCTTGTTTCCCATGCATAATTAATAGTGAATCAAGTTATTAATTAATCCGAGTTGTTGGGCTCATGGGCCGAGGTCAATGTTTCATTAAGATATAGCCATACGAGGGCCTAGAAAAACTATACCCTAATTATTTAGGTAGGAACACCGTCCAATCCCAACCTAGGGACTCTCGGTTTGATGGGCTTGTTGGCACTTACCCATCTGTGCTTAGGGCCAGGAGAATCCTACTACCCACGCTAAGTCAAAACCTCCATCCAAGTGTTAAAGTAACCTATACTCCAACCCAATATAAAATGACAATACTCGAGTGCATCCAGCGAGGGCATGGTCTACAACTGGCCTATCCCCACTTCGAGTCGGTTTTGAATGAGGGAAGCACTTTTAAGTGACTTGGTAATTTCCATTAGGTAATTAGATTCATTTAAGAATGGCTTTCATGCGTAGGCGGGTGAGAATGGGTTTGGATCATACATTCATACATGCAAATAAATATAAAGCATAATTAAATAAGTAAAATGGACTGCTGTGGGCCTATATTACAACCTAATATAATTCTAGTAAACCTATACTAGAAAATACATCAGGTTGGCCTCCTTTTCCTTCCTTCTGGGTTCACCTCTCCACTGGGCTTCTTCTTTACAAATTTTATAATAAATAAATAAAATAAAATTACATTAAAAAGAAAACGGCGCGCAAGCTGTATTTACCCAAAAAGAAAAATTACAACCCAACTTGAATAAGGCCCAATAGCATCCAACCATACATACATTTAATCACACAAAATGCATCCAATACATCAATTTATAAGCATGTTATAATGCATGAAATTAAGCCCATTTCAGTTATGTCCAAAGCCATTATTTTGAAATCACCAATTTTGGCCCATCATGGTTCTAGCCCTTAACGGGCTTTGGGCCACAGCCCAGGCAGATAACTGCTCCCACTGGGATAGGGAAACCACGAGTCCATATCAGCCGCCCGGGTAATTGTGCCAAAATAACTCGAACCAATTTCAATTAACCATATTAATTTCAAAAATTAATATCGCATGAATAAAATTAAAATTTCATCCAAGAAACCATGTGTATTTAAATTACAAAATTTAAACACACGAAATTTTAAAACCCATCAAAATTTTAAAAATGGGCTACCGACCCGAAACCTTCCAAATCCAAAAAAAAACTAGGCTCGGCCCGCTGTGGCTAGGGCAACCGAGTTGCCCTAGCAGCAGTCGCTACTGGACCCAGCAGCAGCAGGCAGCGGCTGCTGCCTGTGGTGCCTAGTGCCGTAGGCAGCGACTGCTTCCGCCACGTTCGACGGCCACCGGCGACGATTCTGCCGCCGGCAATCCCAGATGCCTGGAAATAGCCCATGATTTTTTTTTCCGGAAAAAAAAATTGCAGGCAAAAAATTATAAATCACTAAGAAATATAATCCAATCAACAGAAAATTAAATAAACATAAACCTATATGCAAATTAATTCTCAATTGAAAAATCCAAGGAGAAAATCACAAACCCCAGTCCAAGAATCCCAAATTAAAATCACCAATTTCTCAACCAAGGGATTCAATCCAATTTTAACAATTTCCACGGATTAAAAGCCTGCTCTGATACCATTGTTGGGATTTTTCACCGGAAATCACCAGATAAAAGAGGAAGAATGCGGTGATTTCCTCAAATCCGTGCCCAGGAGCAATTGAAATGGAAATTGTAAAACTTAAAATCAAATAGCAATGAAAAGATTTCTCACCAGAGATATCTCTTCCAGAGATGGCTGCAGAAACCAAAATTGATTCCCCCCACATTCACGTACACGAACGGCTATCGAACACGACCCGTGCTAGTGATGAGATCAAACGTGTGTGTGTGAGAGGAGGCTGAAAATTTCGGCAAGTGTTGCTATATATTTCCCCTTGGCCGGATTCTCTAAGTTAAAAAGCTAACCTAGATGGCTGAAATTTTTCACAAAAATTTTGGCCTAATCCCATCTCAATTTTACTTGGGCTTTTCTCCTTTTTAAGTGAAGGTCAATGTTAATTCTATTGGTCCAATTAATTATCAAACTTAATTTTATTTAACATGTATTTTGACATATTATTCCATATATTATGTTTCATACATTTAAATTAAAATTAATTTGATCAATTAATTTCACCATGGAATTAATTTTGACATTCATAAAATAAAGATACATGTAAACCTATACATGTGAAATATTTCCACCTAGGAAATAATCTCATAGATTAATTTAGTTAATTAATTATGAGAAGGCCAATGCAGATATTAATTTTATTATTTCGATCAATCCAATTGATCCTTATAATATAATTAATATAATCCTCTCTCTCCGATGTGTATACTCCAAGTATACAGGTGATCCATTAAGTCCATGTTCAGACGTTCAATGTGTATGATCTTATGGGCCCATCTTTATGTTGGCAGTGGGCCTATGGCCTACAGACTACAGGTGGGCTCTAGCAAGCCACTGCAGCCCCGAATTAAGATGGAGATGGCAGTCCAACTGAAATCATAACCCTGTAGTTTAAACCTGTACATCCCATGTCATTGATATCGGTGTCCAACACAGGGGCATGGATTGATCACCCTCTTTTGTGTCCAGACATTTACTTGATCCCGAATGTACTAATGCTCACAAACAAGTTCCAATTTGTTTGGGTGTGGCCACACTCTTATCAGTCACATTCATCAAGAGGCCGGTGATATCTTCTCAGTGGACTACTGAGTGACATATCCCTTTTGTATATCCATAGCACTGCCATGCTTAGTGGCATACCCGAACATACCCATACTTGGCACCATTTTATAGGCCCTTTAGGCATACACCAAAGTATGCGACTTCGCATGCACCACCATCATATGGTCAGGTCAAAGGATCCATACAAGTACTACACGAGAATCACTTGTGATACTTTACCATGTGGATTTCTTTTTTTATGGATCTATCCAGTACCATGCCCTTTTTACATGTACCCATTAACTTGGTTGACATCCTATGTCCAATGACCTGTTAAACACCGCCATATAACCAGGCTAATGATAGTCTCTAGTTCCATTCATTCCCAGGACTGGAACAGACTACGGATCTCTTTATGGTCATATCATTTTCCCTATCCATGGTCTTACTACCAAGTGCATGACACCTGTCAACATAGATATGGATATGTCCATTGGATACTCCATTTAAAATACAGCACAAGATATATAATAAACAGATTAATGCCTTTATTTAATGACACAAAATATGTATAATACATAAATCCAATACATGTACAATACATATACAAGGACCAATGCCTCGAGACTAGGGCATATCCAACATAGATCAGCAGCAATTTCAGACTCTTGTTTAGTAGAGAGAGTGGTCTCCTTAACCTCAGCCAATTGTGCCTTAGCTTTCATCATGATTCCCGTGATTTTAGAAACTACAAAATTTAGACTCACTTCGATCATCAGCTCCTCCTTGTACCCTTCCTTGGTCTTTGCAAAAGCATTGTTCAAGGCGACAGCCAATGCCTTTGAAATCGCCTCCAGAGTTTCATTATAGAACTTTACCTCAACTTCCTCCTTGGACACTTCCACTGCATTTGCTATCTCTTCCGATGACTCCTTCTAGAGGATAACAGGCTTGAAAACTATCTCCTCCTCTGTCATATGTGTGACTAGTTCTTCTTGGCTTTTTTCAAAATCTACTATATAGGAGAATATTTTAAAACCCAGGTATTCAATATTTCCAACTTTAACAGGCTTGGCTTGCCCCTTATACAGCTCTTCACCAACTTTAATGAATGGCTTCATCATAAGTTTTCCATTCTTCCCCCTCCTCAGATTTTTCTTTTCAGATGCTTCTGTTGTGTAGCCCAACTCGAATTGGTTTGACTTTCCTGAATCAATGTTGAATTTGGGCACTACCTGTAGATTAGCTCCAAGCCCCATACCCGGGACAAAGTTCCACTTGCGCAAGTAATTGGACAACCACTTTGGCATATAATTCTCATAGATAACCATTGGAGCATCTGTGACTTCTCCTTCATTGCCCACGGTGATATGGAATCCGCCGAATGGTAGGACTTCTTCATTCATGGTAGCAATCATAGACTCAGAATCTGCTTTAATTTTCACAACCTCATTGCCCATTGAAAACTTTATCTTCTGGTGCAATGTGGAAGGGACACCTCCCAGTGGATGAAACCATGGCCCTCCTAATAGTAAGGAGAAAGCGACTAGAATATTGATTACAGTGAAAGTAACCACTGACTTGACTGGTCCTACTTCCACCCCAGTCTCAAACATTCCAATCATAGTCCTCTTCGAGTCATCGTAAGCCTTGATCACAGTTGAAGACTTCTTTAAAGCATCTTCACTTAAGCCCAAATACGGTAGCATTTTCGATGGACATATATTCAAAGCTGACCCATAATCCACCATAACACATGGCATGACCCTATCCATTATGTTAGCTTTGACATAAAGAGCTTTGCTATGAGCTCTTGCTCCACTCGGCAGATCTTTCTCAGAAAACACAATGTTAGGGGATCCAAAATGAACCTGGTCCAATAAGAAACATATAGCTTCTGGAGATATAATTGGGGACACTTCAACTTTAGACAACTTCTTCACTAATGCTGCTCTATTCTCCTTTGAGACCAATAGCAAATGCCATAAATTGGCCTGAGCCAAAGTTTTCTTCAACTGAGAAATGACCAAATCTTCTTTTTCAACTTCTTTCTGCGTTGATGCGCTGCTCGATCTAATCAATGGAGCCTTATCCTTTTGCTGAGTTGCTGGCTGATAGACCCTGCCACTTCTCGTCACATTCTAAACTTTAGGAATTTTCAGCTTTTCAACAACCGATAGCTTAATTAATTTATCCCAGCCATATTCCTCGTATTCATCTTCTGAATCCATATCATTCAAGATCACTGGCTTTATTTCTTTTTGTTCCGCCAGCTTCCCATATTCTATCTCTATTTTGGTTTCTCCGGCTACCATAAACTACACAGTGGGATTTACTTACAGCATCTGAGCAAAATCAAAGTTGGCTAGCAACCCCAACTGCACCATGTTGACTTGCTTCCTAAATGCTGGCAATGGATTAGTCTTTGTGCTGGGCTTTGCAGGTTCCTGCAACTTCCCTTCATCAATAAACTTTTGAATGGCATAACTCAGCTTAAAACAGTTGTTAGTTTTGTACCCCACTACGACATGATACATACAGAAGTTGTCCTTATCTACATCGGCCGGCTTCTCAAATGGCTTTAGAGAATTTAACAGGCCACCATTCCTACACTTTATGAAAATCTTGGCCAAAGATAAAGTCCAAGGAGGTATGCCTTGATTGCCTAGATTTCTACTTTGACTGCCTTGTTGCTGAGATACAGCGGCAACTTCGGCTTGCTTCACTTCTGAGAACTACCCACTTTTACCTGAGGAATTGGAACCAGATCCACTGCCTAACCTAGTTGCAGTCATTGATCGATATCTAGAGCTATACCCAAAGCTTCTGCCACCTCTGCAGCTTACTACCTTCTCTTCTTCATCTCTTTCAACCTTCATGGCCATTCTGTAAACCTCACTAAGCTCATTGAAAGTGTGAAACTTCATATTATTCCTGTAGACATCCCTACTGTCATCGATCAGCTTCTGGATTAGCTCGTCTTCATCAGGGCGGTTCTTCAACAAAATCATTTTGTTCATCCACCTCTAATAGTACTTATCGAAGGATTCATTTAGTTTCTGCTTAATTCTTTCCAAGTCATACAGCTTCAATTGGATCTTGGTGTTGAAACTATAGTACTTGATGAAAGCTGTTGACAAAGCTTCCCAATTCGACTGTATATCCTCTGACAATGAGCTATACCTAGACAAAGCTCCTCCTTCCAGTGTGTTTGGGAAGAAATTAATTAGTTGCTATTTTGTGGCACCTACTGTCAGCATGACACAAGCATAAAGGTTCACATGAGCTACTGGTGAACCAATTCCTTTGTAAGAAGCAATTTTTGGCACTTGAAATCCAATAGGGAAAGTCTCAATGCCTTTGTTTATCATGGCATCCATGTTCACACTGCTTTTGGATGCTATATTGACATTAGCACCCTTCTTTAATTCAGCAGCTAGTTCATCTATTTCTGTGAACTTAGCCTTCATCTTGTTCTCCATTGCAGCCTCAATCTCTTGTAGCTTCTCCACACTAGCCGAGATATCAGTCCCAAACTAAGATGATTTAGCCACTTTCCCTTTCCCAGCCCACTGGTATGACTCATAACAGCCTGCATTTCATCTTTTAAGATATCACGAAAATCCTGAGATTTCAGGAAATCTTTCAGAACATCAGCAAGATTTGGTGTCTAATTTGCCATCTCAACTTCCTTATCGGATTCAGTTTCACCTTCTGTCTCGATTGTTCTTTATTCCTCAACCGCCCTCACACTGAGATCTTATCCTACGTTGATCCAGCTTACTCAATGGACTGTCTATGCGAAGCTTCTTTCTTTCTAGTCTTTGACCAGTCTTTCTTCTTTACGCACGTACTATTTTACATTATACGTGAAATATAAGTGATAATGAATGAATGAAATGATGACATGAGGAATGAAACATTAGGGATGATCCATGATGAATGAATGAAATGATGACGTCGGGACAGTTGGACAAATAAAAGAATGAATAAATGAATGTTGATATGTATGTATTTTATAAGATGGAGTGTCATGTATGCGTATAGAGCTAATCTTATACGGAGTTTTGTAATGGATGTATAGAGCTAGTCTTATACGACATGTGATGTGTGCATAGAGCTGATCTTATGCATGGGTTTATGATTTGTGCATAAAGCTGGTCTTATGCATGAGTTTGGATATGCATAAAGCTGCTCTTATGCATGAGTTTTGTGATTATGCATAGAGTTGGTCTTATGCATGTGTGTGTGATGTGTATGGCACATGGGCAGAATTTTGGCACTAGGGGAGCATCTTGGGCTTTTATGCTATGAAGATGAAATGACTGTGTGCTAGGCACATGGATGGAGTTTTGGTGTTCTGGGAGCACCTTGGGTTCTTGTGTTATGATATGAAATGACCGTATGCTCGGTACACGGACAAAGTTTCGGTGCTCAAGGAGCACCTTACGTTTCTTATGCAATGATATGAAATGACCGTATGCTCAGCATACGGATAGAGTTTCAATGCTCGGGGAGCACCTCAGGCTTTTATGATACAAAATGAACGTGTGCTCGGCACACGGGCAGAATTTTAGTGCTCTGGGAGCACCTCAGGTTTTTATGCTATGATGTGATGTGAATGCATGCTTGGCACATGGGTAGAGTTTCGGTACTCGAGGAGTACCTAATTGGTTTGATGTGTGAAATTAGATTTTCGATACTCGTGGAGTGCCTATATGGTTCGGTGCATGAAATAAGGTATGAAATGATGTCTTGGGTACCCGTGGAGCACCTTAACAGTTTGATGTATAAAGTGTGGTTTTTCAGCACTCGTGGAGCACCTAAACAGTTTGATGTGTGAATTGATATTTTGGGAAATTGTGGAGCACCTAAATGGTTTCCTACTTGGTAGGTGATATGGTGCACATTATCCTTATGGAATTGTTCAAGGTCTACATGAATGTTTTATGCATGACATGTATTCCATATGGCTGTAAAACAAATTGGTTAGTGCTTATGATATGCAAGTGATGTGCATGAATTAATATTTTTTATTTTTTTTTTTTTCACAATGAGGGGATGCATGGCTGCAAAAGAAATGGTTAGTATGAATGTCACACGGGTGATTAATGTTTTCACATATGGAAAATGCAACTGGCTGTACAAAAGATGTGAGTTAGTATCACACAAATGCTTTGCATGTAGCATGTCATGTTTATGGAAAATGTTGATGATGGTATGATACGAAGAAATGAGAAACACGTAGCACATAGCATGCAAAGCGTATTCCTCCAACCTAATTCCTCCAATCGTGGTCAATTTTTTGAGAAAATTCTAACCGAGTCCTAGGAGGGGTTCACTTCGATCATCAACCAGGGATGATGTTGTTGGAAATGCCCTAGTCCCGAGGCATTGGTCCTTATATTTGTACTATACATTTATTGGATTTATGTGTTGTACTCATTTGTGTTATTAATAAAGGCATCAATTCATTTATTATATCTATCTTGTGCAATATATTAAATGAAGTATCCAATGGACATATCTATATCCATGATGACAAGTGTCATGCACTTAGCAGTAAGACCATGGATAGGGTAAACGATATGACCATAAATAGATCCGTAGTCTGTTCCAGTCATGGGAATGAATGGAACAATAGACTATCATTAACCTGGTTGTATGACGGTGTCTTACCGGTCATTGGACATGGAATGTCAACCAAGTTAATGGGTACATGCCTGGAAGCATGGTACTGGATAGATCCACTAAACGGGTAATCCACATGGTATAGTATCACAATGGATTCTCGTGTAGTACTTGTATGGATCCTTTGACCTGACCATATGATGGTATTACATGTGAACTCACATGCTTAGGGGTACGCCTAAAGGGCCTGTAATAGGGTGCCAAGTATGGGTGTTGGGATTTGTCACCGGAAATCGACTGAAAAAGCAGAAATACGCGTCGATTTCCTCGAATCCGGTCCCAGGAGCTTAAGTAGTGGAAATAAAAAACACAAAGAACAAGGAAGAAGGTTTTAAAATTCACCTTAAAGTCTCTCCTAGAGAGAGATGATGACTGCAGAAACCAAATTAGATTTCCTCCTTTGTCCCGTACACGAACGGCTCTCAGACTGAAACCCGTGCTAGCGGTTCGGAAAATCAATAAGAGAGAAAGAGGGAGATGTTGTTGGACGTCCAAGATAGATGTAATATGGCAGATTTTTTTCTCTTATATCACCAAAAGAAAGATCAAAAAATCAAAGAAAGAAAAGTCCAACTTTTCTACCACAAAGTCAAATAATGACTCACCATATTAATCATCATCTTTTGTCCCTTTAATGAGTCATTCTTCCTATCCAAAATGACTCACCAAAACTTGGCAAAAATCCCACCAAATATCTACGGCCAAATCATCCAAAAAGAAGGGCTTTCATGTTTAAAAGCTCAAGCCCATATTTCACTCTTTGGTATTAATTTGATTTCAAATAAAATTTAATTCTACATGTATGTTAATATATTATACCATATAATATGTAACATATATGTGAATTAAACTGTGTTTGACACATCAAATTAACCAATGGATTAAATATGACATACATAGGATGATATACATGTAACCCTATACATGTACAAATATTTCCACCTAGGAAATAAATACACAAAATTAATTCATGGAATTAATTATGTGATGGCCTAAATAAATATTAATCATATTATATTTTGATCAATCCAATTGAGCTATATAATATAATTAATAGACCTCTCTCTCTTCGACGTGTATACACCAAGTATACACTTAATCCAACTAGTTAAAGTCCAGACGTTCAATGTGTACGATCCGATGGGTCCGTCTTTGTGTTGGCAGTGAGCTAAGGCCCACAGACTCTAGTTGGGCTCTAGCAAGCCACTGAAGCCCCCAATTAAGACGGAGTAAGCAGTCAAACTGAAACTTTAACCCAGTAGTTTAAACTTGTACATCCCATGTCATCGATATCGGAGTCCAACACAGAGGCATGGTGTGATCACCCTCTATTGTGTATGAACATTAACTTGATCCCGAATGCACTGATATTCACAAACAAGTTCCAACTTGTTTGGGTGTGGCCACACTCTTATCAGCTGAATTCATCAAGAGGCCGGTGATATCTTCTCAGTGGGACACTGAGTGACATTCCCATCTGCATATCCATAGCACTGCAATGTTCATTAACATACCCGAACGTACCCGTACTTGGCACCCTTTTACAGGCCCGTTGGGCGTACACCAAAGTATGCCACTTCACATCCAGTACCATCATATGGTCAGGTCAAAGGATCCATACAAGTACTACACGAGAATCCGATGTGATGTGATACCATGTGGATTCTCGTTAAGTGGATCGATCCAGTACCATGCCCTTTTTCGCATGTACCCATTAACCTGGTTGACATTCCATGTTCTATGACTGGTAAGACACCGCCATACAACCAAGGTTAATGATAGTCTTTAGTTCCATTCATTCCCATGATTGGAACAGACTACGGAAGACTTTATGGCCATATCGTTTTCCCTATCCATAGTCTTACTGCCAAGTGCCTCACACTTGACAACATGGATATGGATATGTCCATTGGATATTCTATTTAAAATATTGCACAAGACATATAGTAAATAGATTGATGCCTTTATTAATTAACACAAATTGTATCATACATATCTTACATAAAAGGTACAATGTATAATACAAACACAAGGACCAATGCCTTGGGACTAGGGCATATCCAACAATCTCCCACTTGCACTAGTACCAACTAGGCATGGGCCTAATCCCTATAGATCTAATATGACCCTCGTGCTTGGGCTAAGCCAGCGCCTTGGTCAAAGGATCTGCGGTATTCTCCTCGGTGTCCACTCGTCGTAATGAAATATCACCCCTCTCAACAATTTCTCTGATGAGGTGAAACTTCCTGAGTACGTGTTTCGAGTTCCTGTGTGACCGGGGCTCCTTAGCTTGTGCAACAGCCCCATTGTTGTCACAGAAGATATCAACTGGGTCCTGGATAGTTGAAACTACCCCCAGTTCCATGATAAACTTCTTTATCCATACAGCTTCCTTAGCTGCATCACACGCTGCAATGTACTCAGCTTCTGTGATAGAATCCGCTATGGTCGGTTGCTTGGAGCTTCTCCAGCTTATAGCACCACCATTAAGCATGAATACATATCCTGACTGCGACTTATATTCATCCTGGTCGGTGTGGAAGCTTGCATCAGTGTATCCAGTAACTGATAACTCTTCCTGACCTCCATACACTAAGAAGCTATCCTTAGTCCGGTTAAGGTACTTTAGGATTGCTTTGACAGCTTTCCAGTGATCCTCCCCAGGATCTTGCTGGTACCTGCTAGTCATACTTAGTGCAAAGGCGACATCAGGTCTTGTACATAGCATGGCGTACATGATTGATCCTATAGCCGAAGCATATGGGACTAATTTCATGTTCTCCCTGTCCTGCCTTGTGTTAGGACAGTTTTTCTTACTAAGTTTCAGCCCATGACCCATTGGCAAGAACCCTTTCTTCGCCTGGTCCATGCTGAATCTTTTCAGAACTTTGTCTATGTACTTGGCCTGACTTAGGCCCAGGAGCCGATTGGGTCTATCCCTGTAGATCCTGATCCCTAGGATCGTCTCAGCTTCGCCTAAGTCCTTCATTGCGAAGCACTTACACAACCACTGCTTTACCCCTTGCAGTGTTGGTATGTCGCTTCCAATAAGAAGGATGTCATCCACATATAATACCAGGAATGTGACAATGGTCCCACTAATCCTTTTGTACACACAAGGCTCATCTTGATTCTGTATGAAGCCATATTCCTTTATAGCCTCATTGAATCGAAGATTACAACTTCGGGATGCTTGCTTCAATCCATAAATAGACCTTTGAAGCTTGCATACCATTTCAGGATTCTGTGGATCGACAAAACCTTCAGGCTGTGTCATATACACATCCTCGAGTAGCTTTCCATTAAGAAAAGCGGTTTTGACATCCATCTGCCAGACCTCATAGTCGTACCATGCGGCTATGGCCAGCAGGATCCTTATGGATTTGAGCATAGCGACTGGTGGGAAAGTTTCATCATAGTCGATTCCATGGACTTGCCTGAAACCTTTCGCTACTAGCCGCCCCTTGAAGGTGTTATCTGGCTTAAGCTTGTAGCACCACTTGCAACCTATTACCTTAGCACCCGGAGGTGGATCAACCAGATTCCAAAACTGATTATCGTACATAGATTGCATTTCCGCCTCCATGGCCTTTTGCCAATTTACGGACAGTGGGCTAGCTATAGCCTCCTGGTAGTTTTTCGGCTCTTCTTCGTCGAAGACAAAAAGAGTGTTATCATCGGTAACAAGAAACCCATATCTCTCAGGTTCCCGACGATCCCTACCAGACCTTCTAGGTCCTTGTGTGACCTGGGCTGGTGCTTCCTCCTGTGGAAGCTCCACCCTGGTCTCCGAGTTATCCTTTTCAGGAGTTTTTGAGCTTTGAACTTCCCTGAGTTCAACATTACTCCCACTATCTTTCTTGGAAATGAACTCATTTTCAAGAAAGACCCCTTTCCGTGCCTCGAACACCTTGTTCTCGGCGGGGTTGTAGAAGTAATACCCTTTGGTTTCCCTAGGGTAGCCCACAAACAGGCATTTGTCGGTTTTGGGTTCTAGTTTGCCCCCAGTCAATTTCTTGACATGGGCATAACAACCCCAAATCCGTAGGAAAGACACATTGGGCGCCCTGCCCATCCATATCTCAAATGGGGTCTTTTCCACTACCTTAGTCGGAGTACTATTCAAAATGAGAGCTGCTGTCTCAAGAGCATATCCCCAGAAACTTGTTGGGAGAGAAGCATGACTCATCATTGAGCGGACCATGTCCAACAAGGTCCTATTCCTCCGTTCGGACACCCCATTCCATTATGGTGTTCCTGGAGGAGTGAGCTATGGAACTATTCCATGCTCTCTCAAGTATGAATCAAACTCTAGGCTCATATACTCGCCACCTCGGTCCGACCGAAGGGCTTTAATATTTCGGCCTAATTGGTTCTGTACTTCGTTCCTAAATTCCTTGAACCGATCAAGTGTTTCAGACTTGTGTTTCATCAGATAGACATAGCCATATCTGCTGAAATCGTCTGTAAAGGTGACGAAGTATAGAAACCCACCCCTGGCAGCAGTGCTCATAGGTCCACATACATCCGAATGTATTAGGTCTAATAAGCCAGTAGCCCTTTCAGCTTTCTTGCTAAAAGGCGCTTTAGTCATTTTACCCCGTAAACAAGACTCACAAATATCAAGTGACTCCAAGTCAAAAGATCCTAGAACTCCAGCTTTGTGGAGTCTAGCTATGCGTTTCTCGTTTATGTGGCCTAAACGACAATGCCAAAGGTACACATGATTAAGTTCATTTGGTTTAATCCTTTTAGTATTTATGTTATAGACTTGATTAGTTTCATTTAAATTCAGGATATAAAGGCCATTATTTAATAGAGCATTTCCATAAAATATGCCTTCTCTAGATATAACCATATTACCATTACCAATAGTAAATACATATCCAGAAGTATCCAAAACTGAAACAGAAATAATATTCCTGCACATTGCAGGTACAAAATAACATTGTTCCAGTAACAAAACTAATCCACTAGGCATCTTAAGCTGGTACTCGCCGATCTCAATGGCTGCAACCCTTGCACCATTCCCGACCAGCAAGTCCACTTCTCCTGATCCCAGTGATCTTCTGTTCCTAAGTCCCTGCACATTACAACAAATGTGAGAACCACATCCAGTATCCAATACCCAAGATGTTGAAACAGTAAGGTTAATGTCTATGACATATATACCTGATGAAGACGCACCCTGCGCCTTCTTTTGCTCTCCCAGAAGCTTTGGACATGATCATTTCCAATGTCCCATCTGCTTGCACCTGAAACGGACATCCTCAGGACGGGCCTTAGGCTGGACCTTGGCCTTCTTAGCTTTGGCTTTCTTAGCCTTTGCTTTAGCCTTTGTCTTAGCCTTGGCCTTTACAAGAGGAGCCTTCCCCTTGTTTACCATAAGTACCGGTGGAGTCTTTTTGACCGACTGTTCAGTAAGCTTAAGCATCCCATGCAGCTCACTAACAGCTTTGTTCATCCCTTGCATGTTGTAATTCAAGATGAACTGATCATAAGACTCCGGCAAGGAAGCCAGGATGGTATCAACCGCCAATTCCTGTGAAATGGGCGACCCGAGACGGGCTAAAGAATCCAAATAGCCCTTCATCTTGAGCACGTGAGCGCTCACAGATGTCCCAGTCCCCATTTTGCAGGAATGGAATGGCTTATTCGTCAGGTACCTTTCCTGACGTGCCTGTTCCTGAAACATCTCATTTAGAGTTGTTATCATAGCATAGGCCTCATGGTCCATAAACTGTTTTTGTAGTTCGGGGACCATGCACGCCAACATAAGGCAAGGAACATCCCGGTTATCCTTCACATGCACCCCGTATTCCTCCAGCTGCGCAGCTGGTGGATTACGCCCAGTAGGTGCGGCCGGTACAGGCCTTTCCAGTACATATTCCTTAGACTCCTGTCTTAGAACTATCCGTAAGTTCCTAGACCAGTCCAGGAAATTAGGACTAGAAAGCTTGTCCTTTTTGTTGGAAATGCCCTAGTCCCGAGGCATTGGTCCTTGTATTTGTACTATACATTTATTGGACTTATGTGTTGTACTCATTTGTGTCATTAATAAAGGCATCAATTCATTTATTATATCCATCTTGTGCAATATATTAAATGAAGTATCCAATGGACATATCTATATCCATGACGACTGGTGTCATGCACTTAGCAGTAAGACCATGGATAGGGTTAACGATATGACCATAAATAGATCCGTAGTCTGTTCCAGTCATGGGAATGAATGGAACAACAGACTATCATTAACCTGGTTGTATGGCGGTGTCTTACCGGTCATTGGACATGGAATGTCAACCAAGTTAATGGGTACATGCCTGGAAGCATGGTACTGGATAGATCCACTAAACGAGTAATCCACATGGTTTGGTATCACAATGGATTCTCGTGTAGTACTTATATAGATCCTTTGACCTGACCATATGATGGTGTTACATGTGAAGTCGCATACTTAGGGGTACGCCTAAAGGGCCTGTAATAGGGTGCCAAGTATGGGTGCTTTCGGGTATGTCACTGAACATGGTGACACTATGGATATGCAGAAGGGATTTGTCACTCAGTAACCAACTGAGAAGATATCACCGGCCTCTTGATGAATGTGACTGATAAGAGTGTGGCCACACCCAAACAAGTTGGAACTTGTTTGTGAGCATCAGTACATTCGGGATCAAGTTAATGTCCGGACACAAAAGAGGGTGATCAATCCATGCCTCTGTGTTGGACACCGATATCAATGACATGGGATGTACAAGTTTAAACTACAGGGTTATGATATCAGTTAGACTGCCATCTCCATCTTAATTGGGGGCTGCAGTGGCTTGCTAGAGCCCAACTGCAGTCTGCGGGCCAAAGGCCCGCTGCCAACATAAAGATGGGCCCACAGGATCATACACATAGAACGATAGAATGCGAACTTAAGGAATAACATGTATACTTGGAGTATACGCAATGGAGGGAGAAGTGTGTATATATTAATTATATTATAAAGATCAATTGGATTGGTCATAATAATAAAATTAATATATTCTATTGGCTCTTCATAATTAATTGGATTAATTATGAAATTATTTCCTAGGTGGAAATATTCATATGTATGGGCTTACATATGATTTTATTTTGTGTAGAGTTAATTTTAATTTGATGGATTAAATTAAATGTCAAACCAATTTTAATTTGGATGTAAATAATATATTACTTGGAGTAATATATTAAATACATGGGTATATTAAAATTGGGCTTGAATTAATTTGAACCAAATTAATTAAAATTAGACTGGGCCTAGATTAATACAAGAAAGCCCGCACAGAATTTCGGCCAGGATGGGCCAGGATGGGCCAGAATCCCCTAAGGAATTCGGCCAACCCTAGGTATAAATACCTAGGGTTAGAAAATTTCGGCCAAGCTAAGCCAATAGCCTCATAGCCGGAATTCCATAGCTCTTCCCTCTCCTTTGTTCAGTTTTTCCAACGCTAGCACGGGTTGCATTCGCCAAGCGTTCGTGTACGTGAGAGTGGAGGAATTCTATTTTGAATTCTGCAGTCATCATCCATCTCTAAAAGAGATTTTTCTGGTATGAAATTTCAATCTCTTTCTATTTAATTTTAAGTTTTTCAATTTCCACATCAATTGCTCCTGGGACTGGATTTGAGGAAATCACCGCGTTCTTCCGCTTTTATCGGGTGATTTCCGGTGACAAATCCCAACAGTGGTATCAGAGCAAGGTTTTTGATCCGTGGGAATTGATTAATTTGGTTGAATCCCTATTTTGAAATTGGATGTTTTTTGATTGGGATTCATGGTATGGGTTTTTATGATTTTTCCCATGTGTTTTAATACAATGAAAATTAATATTGCATATTGGTTTATGTTGTTTTAATTTTGTTGTATTGTTGTAATTCTTGGTGAATTGCTATGGATGATGATTGGATAATTTTTTTTTTGGATTAATTTAATTCTGTTTTTTTAAAAAAAAAAAAAAAAAATCGGCCTCCCGGCGGCGGGAGGCGCGGCAGCAGCCGCTGCCTGCTGCTGCGCCAGCAGCAGCAGCCGCGCAAGCGGCTGCTGCCGCTGGTTCCAGCAGCAGCCGCTGCTGGACAGCAGCTGCCGCTGGGCGGCAGCCGTTGCCGCAGCAGCGGGCTGCTGCTGGGCAGTGGCCGCTGGGCGGCCACTGCACAGCGGCAGTGCCGCTGCAGGCGGCAGCCACTGCTGGGAAGTGGCTGCCGCACGGCAGCAGCGGGCAGCCGCTAGGCGGCTGCAGCAGGCCGGGCCCAGTTTTTGGATTTTGCGGGTTTTTGGGTCCGGGGCCCAGTTTTGAAATTTTAATTGGTTTTAAAATTCGTGTGTTTAAATTTATGCAATTTAAATGCGCATGGTTTCTTGAATGAATTTTAATTTCGTTCATGTGACATTAATTTGGAAATTAATGTGGTTAATGGAAATTGGTTCGGGTAATTTTGGCACAATTACTCGGACGGCTAAATTGGACCCATGGTTTCCCAATTCCAGTGGGAGCAGTTGGACTGCCTGGGCTGGAGGCCCAAAACCCGTTAAGGGTTAGAACCATGGTGGGCCAAAATTGGCGATTTCCAAATAATGGCTTTGACATAATTTAAATGGGCTTAAATCATGCATTTTGACATGCTTTTGAATTGTATGTATTGGATGCATATGTATGGTTGAATGAATGTATGATTGGATGCTATTGGGCCTTTTACGAGTTGGGTTGTATTTTCTTTTGGGTAAATATGGCCTGCGTGTCGTTTTTCTTTTAATGTAATTTTATTTTATTTAAGTTATATATTATAAAATTTGTAAAAGAAGAAGCCCATGGAGTGGTGAGCCCAAATGGAGGTGCAAGCCCAAATGGAGGTGAAAGCCCAGAAGGAGAAGGAGGAGGCCCACCTAATATGTATTTCTAGTATAGGTTTACTAGAATTATATTAGGATGTAACATAGGCCCATAGCAGTCCATTTTAATTTTGTTTAATCATGTTTTATTTTCATTTGCATGTATGTATGTTTATAGCTCATTCACCCGCTTTATGTATGTAAGCCGTTATAATTGAATCTAATAACCAAATGGAATTACTAAGTCGCTTAAAAGTGCTTCCCTCATTCAAAACCGAATCGAGGTGGGAATAGGCCAGTTGTAGACCATGCCCTCGCAGGATGCACTAGAGTATTGTCACTTTGTATTGGGTTAGAGTATGGGATACTCTAACACTTGGATGGAGGTTTTGACTTAGCATGGGTAGTAGGATTCTCCTGGCCCTAAGCACAGATGGGTAAGTGCCAACAAGCCCATCAAACCGAGAGTCCCTAGGTTGGGATTGGACGGCGTTCCTACCTAAATAGTTAAGGTGTAGTTGTACCAAACCCTCGTTTGGCTATATCTTAATGAAATATGGATCTCGGCCCATGAGCCCAACAACTCGGTTAAATTAATAACTTGATTCATTATTAATTTTATATGGGATCAACAAAGTAAAGCCCTTTATTAACACTCTAAATGTTTTTCTGTGTAGAAACACCCAAATGGCAAACACTAATACCTTATCACTGCGATCGATTCTTGAGAAGGACAAGCTTTCCGGTCCTAACTTTTTAGACTGGTCTAGGAACTTGAGGATAGTTCTAAGACAGGAGTCGAAAGAGTATGTACTGGAAAGGCCTGTGCCGGCTGCGCCTCAGGGACGTAATCCGACGGCTGCACAGCTAGCGGAATACGAAGCGCACGTCAAGGACAACCGGGATGTGACGTGCCTTATGTTGGCATGCATGGTCCCCGAACTGCAAAAGCAGTTTATGGACCATCAAGCCTATGCTATGATAACAACTCTCAATGAGATGTTTCAGGAGCAAGCTCGTCAGGAAAGGTACCTGACCAATAAGGCATTCCACTCTTGTAAGATGGGGGCCGGGACATCAGTGAGTGCTCACGTGCTCAAGATGAAGGGCTACTTGGATACTTTGGCCCGTCTCGGATCGCCTATCTCTCAAGAGTTGGCGGTGGACACGATCCTGGCGTCCTTACCGGATTCTTATGATCAGTTCATCCTAAACTATAATATGCAAGGGATGAACCGTACTGTCAGTGAGCTGCATGGGATGCTTAAGCTTACTGAGCAGTCGATCAAGAAGACTCCGCCGGTGCTGTTGGTTAACAAGGGGAACGCTCCTCTTGCTAAGGGTAAGGCCAAGGAAAAGGCCAAGGCCAAGGCCAAGAAGGCCAAGGCCCAACCCAAAGGCCAGCAGAAGGCAGGTCCTGAGGACGTCTGTTTCGGGTGCAGACAGGCGGGCCATTGGAAGAGATCGTGTCCCAAGCTGATGGGAGAGCAAAGAAGGGGCCAAGGTGTGTCCTCTTCAGGTATTTATGTTATAGATATTAACCTTACTGTTTCAACATCCTGGGTATTGGATACTGGATGTGGTTCTCACATTTGTTGCAATGTGCAGGGACTTAAGAACAGAAGGTTGCTGGGGTCGGGTGAGGTGGACTTGCGGGTCGGGAATGGAGCAAGGGTTGCTGCCATAGAGATCGGCGAATACCACCTATTGATGCCCAGCGGATTGGTTTTAATTTTGGAACATTGTTACTTTGTACCTGCTATGTGCAGGAATATCATTTCTGTATCAATGTTGGACATGTCTGGATTTGAATTTTCTATTATAAATGGTCGAATTTCAATATCTAGAGAGGGGTTATTTTATGGAGATGCTCTATTAAATAATGGCCTGTATGTCCTGGACTTAAATGAAACCAATCACATCTATAACATAAACATGAAAAGGGTTAAGCCTAACGAACTTAATCCAGTCTACCTATGGCATTGTCGTCTTGGCCACATAAACGAGAAGCGCATAGCTAGGCTTCACAAAGCTGGGGTCCTAGGGTCATTTGACTTGGAGTCAATTGATACATGCGAATCATGTTTAAGAGGCAAGATGACAAAGGCACCTTTTAGCAAAAGGGCTGAAAGGGCCACTGGCTTGTTGGACCTAATACATTCAGATGTATGTGGACCTATGAGTGCAGCGACCAGGGGTGGGCATCTGTACTTCGTCACGTTCACGGATGATTTCAGCAGATATGGCTACGTCTATCTGATGAAACACAAGTCCGAGACCCTTGATAGGTTCAAGGAATTTAGGAACGAGGTACAGAACCAGCTAGGCAGGAATATCAAAGCCCTTCGGTCGGACCGAGGCGGTGAGTATATGAGCCTAGAGTTTGACTCATACTTGAGAGAGCATGGAATAGTTCCACAGCTCACTCCTCCCGGAACACCACAATGGAATGGGGTGTCTGAACGGAGGAATAGGACCTTGTTGGACATGGTCCGCTCAATGATGAGTCAAGCAACTCTCCCGATTAGTTTCTGGGGACACGCCCTCGAGACAGCAGCTCTCATTTTAAACAATACTCCGACTAAGGCAGTGGAAAAGACCCCATATCAGATATGGACGGGCAAGGAGCCCAATGTGTCTTTCCTAAGGATTTGGGGATGCGAAGCACATGTCAAGAAATTGATTAGTGGCAAGCTAGAGCCCAAAACCGATAAATGCCTGTTTGTGGGCTACCCTAGGGAAACCAAAGGGTATTACTTCTACAACCCCGCCGAGAACAAGGTGTTCGTGGCAAGGAAGGGGGTCTTTCTGGAAAAGGAGTTCCTTTCCAAGAAAGATAGTGGGAGCAACATTGAACTCAGGGAAGTTCAAGGTCCACAAGCTCCTGAAAAGGATAGCTCGGAGGCCCAGGTGGAGCTTCCACAAGTGGAGGCACCGACCCAGGCCACACAAGAACCTAGAAGGTCTGGTAGGGATCGTCGGGAACCGGAGAGGTATGGTTTCCTCTGTTGGAGATTGTGCCCTAAGGCCAATATTGGATTATGTAATTTGACTTCTAAGATTAATCTAGTGTAGATTAATATTATCATTTATGTTTGTATGTTAGCATTTATGATAAGTATCCATGAATAAATCGTGTTATTCTAAATATCCCTAGTCGATTGTTATTATGGGAATAATAACAAACTAAGACTAGTGTGAGTGATAATGGATATTCATAAGATGAATATAGTGTATACAGATACAGATTATACTCACGGGTAATATGTTAGAGAACATGTTACTGGAGACCCACTATGAGATCAAGTTCATGGTCACGTGTCACAACTGATCTTGATTATAGTAGTGTCATCAGCTGATTCCTTTGACCTGAGGTCACCATGGATTCCGGGATGAATTCATGTTGTGCTTTGACGCAGTCAAACGCTGCTTGTAACAGAGTAGTTATAAAGGCTGTGGTTGGGTACAATATGACTCATGCTTAGGGATGTGAGTGACAGATATGGGATTTTGTCCCTCTCTATCAAGAGAGCGATATCACTGGGCCCCTCGATAAGTAAGACTGTTAAATGCATGGCCGTGCTCAAATAATTGATAGAGTATCAATTGATTTGTCTGAACAGTTTATTTTGAGATCGAGAAAGCATATGATTAATTATATAAGATTGACAAGTGTACCATGCCTTATGATTAATCATGATATCAAAGAGACAAAAGGGAATATGACATTCTATAAATAGGTATTGGATCATTCCAATCATGTTAATTGGGTAGTCGTAATGGCTTGCTAGAGTCCGCTTATGACCTATAAGGACATTATGGTAATTTCCTTATTGCCAATTAATATGAACCTATGGGGTCACACACAAGAGCAAAATGAAGTTCATCTTATCGGGTATAAATTATTATTGGATAATAATTTATGAATGAGAAAGAGAATAAATATATATAGTGATATATATTTATATATATATATGTATATGTGAATATTAATGTGATTAATATTGCATAAAGTATGCCACATATTATAATTAAATTATATAGAGATATAATTAATTATAATATTGTATATACATAAGTGTATTATGGAGAATTGATTTGATTTAATATTAATTGAGAATTAATATTAAGTTGTGTGGGTTAATTTATAATTATGACTAATAAGTGTATTAGGTCATAATTATAATTAACTTTTAGGTTTTATATATAAGGATATAAAAACCTAAAAGAGACATGATTTTCCATATATACAAAACTGGTTTTCGGCAGACACTTAAGAAAGGAGTGTGGCAGCCGAATTTCACCATTGACACCCAAAGAAAAATCTGATTTTTCGGTGCCTTTCTCTCGTTCGAAGAATCGTTCTTCAATCTCGGCGCTAGCACGCGGTGAATCAATTGCTCCGTGTGGATCAACCGTAGAGGGAAGCTAATTTGGTTCCTAATTGATTCAAAACCTACAAAGAATTAAGGTAATTCTTTAACCCTCTTTCCGATTCAATGCAATGTACATGGATCCTTGGTGGGGATTAATCCGTTTTTCCGCTGCGCATTTTTTGTTTTGTGCGTTTAATCCCCAACAGTGGTATCAGAGCCACTTGTGCATTGGTTGAATTGGATTTATGTTTTGATTGGATCAAAATTGCATGTTAGGGTTTGTATGATTTTGATTGGATCAAAATTGTTGTTGGGAGTTTGTATGTTTTATTTAGGGTTCTTTGTTATTGTGAATAACAAAATAAAATTTGATTTTATTGATTAATCATTGTGAATGATTTTATGTTAATGATTTGGAATGTTTAAGGGGTTTTGGAATCATGAATTTGATTCATGGGTTTTTATTGAAATTGTTTCAATTAATTAAATGAAATTAAAAAAAAAAAAAAAATATAAAACATTGCTGTTTTCGTTATTCTGGGCATAATGCCCAGAATTATTTTGGGTGCAATGCAATTGCAATTGCAATTGCGCCCAACTGCAATTGCAATTGCAATTGCAATTGCACATGCTGCGTAAGCAGCATGCTGCTTACGCAGCATGGGCTGCGCAGCTGCGTGTTGCGCAGCATGGGCTGCGCAGCTACGTGTTGCGCAGCCCGTCGGGCTGCGCGCAGTATTGGATACTGCAGTGCGAGGCCCGACTAGCATGCTGTCCGACAGTTTTAACCCCTTTTTCGTTTTAAGTGTGGAAAATTGTTTCTGCAAATTTACAAATTTTCTTTTCCAAATTAATTAATTCTAAATACAATGTGATTGTATTTTATCACTTTGAACCCTAAATATTTTAGATATAAAATTATTGTTGATAATTTTATGCATGGTGTTATGGTATAGTTTTGGACCCGTGGATGCTTTATTTTATTTATTATGGTATTATATAAATACGACCTGCGAGTCGTTTGTATTTATGTAATTTTTAATTTTACTAGATAAATTGTATAGGATGCAATTTATGATATGTAAAATTTATTTTACTAGAAAAATTGTATAGGTTGCAATTTTTGTAAAATATAAATCCATGAGATGGTGCTTAGAAGCAAAGACGTGGAGGCGGATCCAAGGGGTGCGGGAGAGCTGTGACCATGCGATGGTTACAACCACCTAGGAAATGGCCTTGTTGATTTTCATATTGGCCTATGAAAATCAATGTAGATAAAACCATACCATAACACGGTTTTGAGTCTTATGCATGTTGTATTTATTTTATGCCATAAGATGCCATGTTAATAAATATTGATGCATGTTAGAAATTATTTTGCATGTGATGCAAAATGTTGATATATATATGTAAATGCATGCTTTGTTTCTTTTAGATGCCATGTGATGCCATGCTAGATTGCATGCTTAACATATGTATGACATAGGATGCCATGCTAATTAGTATTAACAAGAGTATGTTTAATATTAATGCCATGAATTGTATATGATACAATTAAAATCACAGGATTTAACAAACCCTAAATAAACTTATGAAGTTTATATTTGCCACCCAATTACGTATAACACTAGTCAAGTACTATGTTCGCATCATGGTAGCCACGCCAAAGCGGGTACGCATGTTGTGACCTTAGCGAAGCGATAATATGAGAAATGGTGATTCTCATTGTGTTGTAATTGGTTTAACAAAGGGTTAATCAAAATGGTGTTTGAGCCCGAGGCAAAGATGAGATGAGTAACATACAATTAAATATGATATATGATATCATACATCTCATAAATTATAAGAGTTGCATAATGATGCAATTGGCAAAGAAGTGCACATCCAAAATATGTTTAAATGGTTTAAAGCATGATTTTGAGTCTTTGCCTACCGAAATTATATTTAATCATAGGGACATGCCAAAGCAGTGCTATGGTTAAGTATGGATTTTGGATCTTCACCCACTTAAATATTTTAAAGGGTTTTATAATTTAAGTGGGAGCATTTAACTAAAATCTTTACACGCTTTATTATAGTTATAATTGCTATTACCTTGATCTCGATTGTTATTGAACATTGAGAATTGTTCTCAAATCAAAAGGAATCATATGTTCTCAATAATCCTTTTGCCCAATGAACCACTAGCAATTGTAACACGAGTATAAAAGATGCTTACTTGAAGCATCGAAGGGACTCTGTTAAATTTTGTTATCTTACACTTGCCACCAATTCTTCCGTACGTGGAAGTTTTACTTGAGATATATGATACATCACAAATGGAAATGTTCCATCAGTTAGTGAGCAAGAAAAGATAAGTGTTTGAGGCAACATTTTCTCATTGGCCTCCAAAAAGGCATTAAGATGTGATCTTGAATTCATTAATTGATAGTCATTGGTGATGAACTATCATTTGAATGACATGGAGAAAATTGTGAATTAGTTGCATAGGATGCAAAAGAATGTTAAGTTATCCATAAAGGATAAGCCCGCCTCGAATTGTGTGCTTAAGGTTCAAAAGGAAAAGGATAAAAGAAAGGTCGAAAAGCATAAAGACCGAAAGGTTCGGGTGAAAGTGCTTTAAAGGCCAAAGCTGTTGGCATAGAGAGATCTCCAAAAGTAGGGTGTTGCCAATTCTAGAATGAATCGTTCATTAGAATAGAAATAGCAAACTCTGTTTGGAGAACTATAAGAAGATGAAAGGCAGTGAGACTGCTACCTTAAGTATTTATTAACTATTCTACTTTTGTTTCTATATCAAAAGGTATTAGATATCGTTGTGAATCTTATATTAGTAGAATATGAAGAATCACAACTTGAATAGAAACCTTATGAAGGTGAAAGGTAGAATGCGAATAGGCAAAAGAAGCAAAGATTGTTACTCGAAGGTTTTTGAACTTTTACATGAAAGTTGTGAACTTCAAGTTAAAAGTTATGAACCTTTTTTTTTTCATAAAAGTTATGAACTTTTATATGAAAGTTATGAACTTTGGTTAAAGGTTATGAACTTTTGCATGTGAGTTACGAACTCTTGTTGCCTATTGAACTTGTTGGCTTAAGTAAACAAATGTTGTTTATTTTATAATTGTGAATTATAAACTTTATAAAGACATGATTATGAAATGTAGATTTACATAATTGTCTTTATATGTGGAGCCCATCTGTAACATAAATACTGTAAGGATCGAATCAAATAGTTTGATTCAACCCATTTTGGCAGTGTCGTCTTGGAGACATAAGCAAAGTCGCATTACGAAACTCCATGAGAATGGACTTTTGGATTCATGAGATTATGAATCATCTTGAATCATGCAAATGTTGTTTATTGTAAAAGATGACAAAAGTGGTTCTTTGCTAAAAGTAGTTAAAGAATAATCGATTTATTAAGCATTATACATGTGGATGTATATGAATTATAAATCAACTGCTAAAGGAGGTTTTAATACTTCATTATTTTGTGGAACTTTTCACTAGATAAGTGTATCTAATGAAACACGAGTTTGGAACTTTTGAAGTGTTCAAAAGCTTATAAAAGGAGTATGAAGTATATTGACAAGATAGTAAAGTCACTTAGATATGATCCGAGTGGTGAATATTTGAGTCAAGATTTTGACAATCATCTTAGAGATTGTGGGACTGTCTCACAATTGACTCCTCCAAGTACGCCACAAAGGATGTTGTGTCGAACAGGGAGTAATCGAACTCTATAAAGATATAGTTCAATCTATGATGAAGTCAAGTTGATCATCGTTTTCTCAAAAATATGCCATTAAAGCAGCTGTGTATATTGTTCCCTCTAAAACAATTCATGAATCAACATATGAGATATGGTTGAGTAAGAGACCCAAGTTGTTTCATTGAATAGGTTTAGAGCTGTAAAGCTTATTTCGAATAAGTTGGCACCTAAATTTTAAATGTCGTGTTGTGGATTACTCAAAAGGAAAGTAGGAGTTGTTATTCCTGTGTTTCTTTTGGATACAAAATGTTGTAGCTAGAAATGGTTTCTCCTTGACGAGGGAGTTAATTTCTAGAAGAGTTAGTGGGAGTAAGGTACACCTGCAAAACTCGTAATTCACAAAGTGACATTTAACGTTGAAGAGGAACATGGAAATGGTTTCATGATCATTGTTGAAATTACACAAGTCCAATGAAAGTCTAGTGGAATACGACATGATTAGGAGAGATATGGATTTCTCAAAATCATGATGTAGTTTTACTAGATTGAAGTAAGTCTTCTTTTATGAAGAAGCGATGTTAGATTATGAATCTAATAAGTGACTTGATGCTACAAAGTTTGAAGATAAGTCCATGTGTGACAATCAAAGTATAGACTTCGATAAATCTTTTAGAAGATGCATATGCAATGGTTGCAAGTGAGTTTTCAAATTGAAAACCGACATGGATGGTGATCTTCAAACTTATAAAGCACGACTAATGACTATAAGGATACGAACAAATTCATAGTGGGACTATGATGAAATCCTCCTTAGTCATTAATCATGATCAAGTCATATTGAGTTCTTGTTGCCATATCTGCATAATGTGATTATAAAATATGGCAAATGGATATCAAAATCTGTTTTCTACGTGAAAACATGATTGAGGATGTGTACGTGACACAACCCAAAGTTTTGAGCATCCAAATAATTCAAATAGCGTATGCAAGTTTCAAAGATTCTTATAAGGATCGAAACATGCATCAAATAGTTGGAATCATAGTTTTGATAAAGAAATCAAATGGTTTGATTTTATCAAAAGGATGATGAATCTTGTGTTTCAAAAGGATCAGTGGGAGCATATCGGTATTCCTAATGCTATATGTAGATGACATATTGCTTGTTGGAAATAACATTCTTACCTTGTAAGAAGTAAAATCTTGGCTAAGAAAGTAATTTCAATTAATGTTTTTAAGCATGACTGCCTACATTCTTGAAATTGGAATCTATAGAGATAGATCTAAAAGAATGTTTTGGCTTAAGTCAGAGCATTGAAAGCGGTTCAATGTGAAAGACTTGAAAGGAGCTTGCTTAAGTTAACTGTGTAAATAGTTGCACATGTACAATTGATTGCAATTAGTTGCAATATATCAGTCGAGATCTAGTATTCTCTTGAAAAGAGATGTTATGATTTTAAAAGGTTCAAAATAAAACGTCATAGCTAAATATCTATAATAATAGTCAAAGATATAGTTACATATGATGTAAAGAAATTTTGGATGAAATGTTCATCACAAAATGTTATGTTTTGTTCTAAGCATTGCCTATCCTGTGAGACTATTGTAGGGACAATAGTTCAATGCGTAAGAACCTTGTATGACACAAGCATATACTTAGGCGTTTTTCACTAATTTAGAGAGGCTGTCTCTAAAGAGAGAGTGAATATGTGTAAAGTAGCAACGGAAGCGAAAATTAATAATTCATTGACAAAGACTCCTGCACGAGTGAATACATGAAAGTCATGTAGGTCAATGGGTATAAGATACATGTATGATTGGCCATAGTGCAAGTGGGAGATTGTTGGAGATTGTGCCCTAAGGCCAATATTGGATTATGTAATTTGACTTCTAAGATTAATCTAGTGTAGATTAATATTATCATTTATGTTTGTATGTTAGCATTTATGATAAGTATCCATGAATAAATCGTGTTATTCTAAATATCCCTAGTCGATTGTTATTATGGGAATAATAACAAACTAAGACTAGTGTGAGTGATAATGGATATTCATAAGATGAATATAGTGTATACAGATACAGATTATACTCACGGGTAATATGTTAGAGAACATGTTACTGGAGACCCACTATGAGATCAAGTTCATGGTCACGTGTCACAACTAATCTTGATTATAGTAGTGTCATCAGCTGATTCCTTTGACCTGAGGTCACCATGGATTCCGGGATGAATTCATGTTGTGCTTTGACGCAGTCAAACGCTGCTTGTAACAGAGTAGTTATAAAGGCTGTGGTTGGGTACAATATGACTCATGCTTAGGGATGTGAGTGACAGATATGGGATTTTGTCCCTCTCTATCAAGAGAGCGATATCACTGGGCCCCTCGATAAGTAAGACTATTAAATGCATGGCCGTGCTCAAATAATTGATAGAGTATCAATTGATTTGTCTGAACAGTTTATTTTGAGATCGAGAAAGCATATGATTAATTATATAAGATTGACAAGTGTACCATGCCTTATGATTAATCATGATATCAAAGAGACAAAAGGGAATATGACATTCTATAAATAGGTATTGGATCATTCCAATCATATTAATTGGGTAGTCGTAATGGCTTGCTAGAGTCCGCTTATAACGTATAAGGACATTATGGTAATTTCCTTATTGCCAATTAATATGAACCTATGGGGTCACACACAAGAGCAAAATGAAGTTCATCTTATCGGGTATAAATTATTATTGGATAATAATTTATGAATGAGAAAGAGAATAAATATATATAGTGATATATATTTATATATATATATGTATATGTGAATATTAATGTGATTAATATTGCATAAAGTATGCCACATATTATAATTAAATTATATAGAGATATAATTAATTATAATATTGTATATACATAAGTGTATTATGGAGAATTGATTTGATTTAATATTAATTGAGAATTAATATTAAGTTGTGTGGGTTAATTTATAATTATGACTAATAAGTGTATTAGGTCATAATTATAATTAACTTTTAGGTTTTATATATAAGGATATAAAAACCTAAAAGAGACATGATTTTCCATATATACAAAACTGGTTTTCGGCAGACACTTAAGAAAGGAGTGTGGCAGCCGAATTTCACCATTGACACCCAAAGAAAAATCTGATTTTTCGGTGCCTTTCTCTCGTTCGAAGAATCGTTCTTCAATCTCGGCGCTAGCACGCGGTGAATCAATTGCTCCGTGTGGATCAACCGTAGAGGGAAGCTAATTTGGTTCCTAATTGATTCAAAACCTACAAAGAATTAAGGTAATTCTTTAACCCTCTTTCCGATTCAATGCAATGTACATGGATCCTTGGTGGGGATTAATCCGTTTTTCCGCTGCGCATTTTTTGTTTTGTGCGTTTAATCCCCAACATCCTCGTCACCGATGATCAAACTCTTCTCATCTGGGATGAAGAAGAACCCAAAACCTACCAAGAGGCTATGGCTAGCCCACAGTCTGCGAATTGGCGTAAAGCCATGGAGGCAGAAATGCAATCTATGTACGATAACCAAGTTTGGAACTTGGTTGATCCACCTCCGGGTGCTAAGGTAATAGGTTGCAAGTGGCGTCTGGTTGCGAAAGGTTTCAGACAAGTCCATGCCGGATTCTTATGATCAGTTCATCCTAAACTATAACATGCAAGGGATGAACCGCACTGTCAGTGAGCTGCATGGGATGCTGAAACTTACTGAGCAGTCGATCAAGAAGACTCCACCGGTGCTGCTGGTTAACAAGGGGAACGCTCCTCTTGCTAAGGGTAAGGCCAAGGAAAAGGCCAAGGCTAAGGCCAAAAAGGCCAAAGCCAAGAAGGCCAAGGCCCAACCCAAAGGCCAGCAGAAGGCAGGTCCTGAGGACGTCTGTTTCGGGTGCAGACAGGCGGGCCATTGGAAGAGATCGTGTCCCAAGCTGATGGGAGAGCAGAGAAGGGGCCAAGGTGCGTCCTCTTCAGGTATTTATGTTATAGATATTAACCTTACTGTTTCAACATCCTGGGTATTGGATACTGGATGTGGTTCTCACATTTGTTGCAATGTGCAGGGACTTAAGAACAGAAGGTTGCTGGGGTCGGGAGAGGTGGACTTGTGGGTCGGGAATGGAGCAAGGGTTGCTGCCATAGAGATTGGCGAATACCACCTAATGATGGCCAGCGGATTGGTTTTAATTTTGGAACATTGTTACTTTGTACCTGCTATGTGCAGGAATATTATCTCTGTATCAATGTTAGATATTTCTGGATTTGAATTTTCTATTATAAATGGTCGAATTTCTATATCCAGAGAGGGATTATTTTATGGAGATGATCTATTAAATAATGGCCTGTATGTCCTGGACTTGAATGAAACCAATCATATCTATAACATAAACACGAAAAGGGTTAAGCCTAACGAACTTAATCCAGTCTACCTATGGCATTGTCGTCTTGGCCATATAAACGAGAAGCGCATAGCTAGGCTTCACAAAGCTGGAGTCCTAGGGTCATTTGACTTGGAGTCAATTGATACATGCGAATCATGTTTAAGAGGCAAGATGACAAAGGCGCCTTTTAGCAAAAGGGCTGAAAGGGCCATTGGCTTATTGGACCTAATACATTCAGATGTATGTGGACCTATGAGTGCAGCGACCAGAGGTGGGCATCTGTACTTCGTCACGTTCACGGATGATTTCAGCAGATATGGCTATGTCTATCTGATGAAACACAAGTCCGAGACCCTTGATAGGTTCAAGGAATTTAGGAACGAGGTACAGAACCAGCTAGGCAGGAATATCAAAGCCCTTCGGTCAGACCGAGGTGGTGAGTATATGAGCCTGGAATTTGACTCATACCTGAGAGAGCATGGAATAGTTCCACAGCTCACTCCTCCCGGAACACCACAATGGAATGGGGTGTCCGAACGGAGGAATAGGACCTTGTTGGACATGGTCCGCTCAATGATGAGCCAAGCATCTCTCCCAATTAGCTTCTGGGGACACGCCCTCGAGACAGCAGCTCTCATTTTAAACAATACTCCGACTAAGGCAGTGGAAAAGACCCCATATCAGATATGGACGGGCAAGGAGCCCAATGTGTCTTTCCTAAGGATTTGGGGATGCGAAGCGCATGTCAAGAAATTGACTAGTGGCAAGCTGGAGCCCAAAACCGATAAATGCCTGTTTGTGGGCTACCCTAGGGAAACCAAAGGGTATTACTTCTACAACCCCGCCGAGAACAAGGTGTTCGTGGCAAGGAAGGGGGTCTTTCTGGAAAAGGAGTTCCTTTCCAAGAAAGATAGTGGGAGCAACGTTGAACTCAGGGAAGTTCAAGGTCCACAAGCTCCTGATGAGGATAGCTCGGAGGCCCAGGTGGAGCTTCCACAAGTGGAAGCACCAACCCAGGCCACACAAGAACCTAGAAGGTCTGGTAGGGATCGTCGGGAACCGGAGAGGTATGGTTTCCTCGTCACCGATGATCAAACTCTTCTCATCTGGGATGAAGAAGAACCCAAAACCTACCAGGAGGCTATGGCTAGCCCACAGTCTGCGAATTGGCGTAAAGCCATGGAGGCAGAAATGCAATCTATGTACGATAATCAAGTTTGGAACTTGGTTGATCCACCTCCGGGTGCTAAGGTAATAGGTTGCAAGTGGTGCTATAAGCTAAAAGCTGATAATACCTTCAAGGGGCGTCTGGTTGAAAACGGTTTCAGACAAGTCCATGGGATAGACTATGATGAAACTTTCTCACCAGTAGCCATGCTCAAATCCATTAGGATACTGCTGGCCATAGCC
Source organism: Euphorbia tirucalli (assembly GCA_039660915.1). Taxonomy (NCBI): domain Eukaryota; kingdom Viridiplantae; phylum Streptophyta; class Magnoliopsida; order Malpighiales; family Euphorbiaceae; genus Euphorbia; species Euphorbia tirucalli. The sequence continues at coordinate 45,480,384 of CM077638.1, read as the reverse complement.
GCATGGTATGACTATGAGGTATGGCAGATGGATGTCAAAACCGCTTTCCTTAATGGGAAGCCACTCGAGGATGTGTACATGACACAACCTGAGGGTTTTGTCGATCCTAAGTATCCGGGAAGGGTATGCAAACTTCAGAGGTCCATTTATGGACTGAAGCAAGCATCCCGTAGTTGGAACCTAAGATTCAATGAGGCTATAAAGGAATATGGCTTCATACAGAATCTAGATGAGCCTTATGTGTATAAGAGGACTAGTGGGAGCATTGTCACATTTCTGGTACTTTATGTAGACGACATCCTACTCATTGGAAGCGACATACCTACACTGCAAGGGGTAAAGCAGTGGCTGAGTAAGTGCTTCGCAATGAAGGACTTGGGCGAAGCTGAGATGATCCTAGGGATCAAGATCTATAGGGATAGATCAAATCGGCTTCTGGGCCTAAGTCAGGCCTCGTACATTGACAAAGTTCTGAATGGACCGGGCCAAGAAAGGTTTCTTGCCAATGGGCCATGGGCTGAAACTTAGTAAGAAGAACTGTCCTAAAACAAGGGAGGACAGGGAGAACATGAAATTGGTCCCATATGCCTCGGCTATTGGATCAATTATGTACTCTATGTTGTGTACGAGACCTGATGTCGCCTTTGCACTGAGTATGACGAGCCGATACCAGCAGGATCCCGGGGAGGATCACTGGAAAGCCGTCAAGGCAATCCTCAAGTACCTTAACCGGACTAAGGATAGCTTCTTGGTGTATGGTGGTCAGGAAGTGCTATCAGTTACTGGGTATACTGATGCAAGCTTCCAGACAGACCAAGATGACTACCAATCGCAGTCAGGGTATGTATTCTTGCTAAATGGTGGTGCTGTAAGCTGGAGGAGCTCAAAGCAACCAACCATAGTGGACTCTACAACAGAAGCTGAGTACATCGCTGCGTGTGATGCAGCTAAGGAAGCTGTGTGGATGAAGAAGTTTATCACTGAGTTGGGAGTAGTGCCAACTATCCAGGACCCAGTCGATATCTTCTGTGACAATAATGGGGCCGTCGCACAAGCTAAGGAGCCCCGGTCACACAAGAACACAAAGCACGTGCTCAGAAAGTTTCACCTCATACGAGAAATCGCGGAGAGAGGTGACATTGCATTGCACAGAGTGGACACCGAGGATAATGTCGCAGATCCATTGACCAAGGCGCTGGCCCAGCCCAAGCACGAGGGTCATACTAGATCTATAGGGATTAGGCCCATGCCTAGTTGGAACTAGTGCAAGTGGGAGATTGTTGGAAATGCCCTAGTCCCGAGGCATTGGTCCTTGTATTTGTACTATACATTTATTGGATTTATGTGTTGTACTCATTTGTGTCATTAATAAAGGCATCAATTCATTTGTTATATTTATCTTGTGCAGTATAGTAAATGAAGTATCCAATGGACATATCTATATCCATGACGACTAGTGTCATGCACTTAGCAGTAAGACCATGGATAGGGTTAACGATATGACCATAAATAGATCCGTAGTCTGTTCCAGTCATGGGAATGAATGGAACAACAGACTATCATTAACCTGGTTGTATGGCGGTGTCTTATCGGTCATTGGACATGGAATGTCAACCAAGTTAATGGGTACATGCCTGGGAGCATGGTACTGGATAGATCCACTAAACGAGTAATCCACATGGTATGGTATCACAATGGATTCTCGTGTAGTACTTGTATGGATCCTTTGACCTGACCATATGATGGTGTTACATGTGAAGTCGCATACTTAGGGGTACGCCTAAAGGGCCTGTAATAGGGTGCCAAGTATGGGTGCTTTCGGGTATGTCACTGAACATGGTAATACTATGGATATGCAGAAGGGATTTGTCATTCAGTAACCAACTGAGAAGATATCACCGGCCACTTGATGAATGTGACTGATAAGAGTGTGGCCATACCCAAACAAGTTGGAACTTTTTTGTGAGAATCAGTACATTCGGGATCAAGTTAATGTCCGGACACGAAAAAGGGTGATCAATCCATGCCTCTGTGTTGGACACCGATATCAATGACATGGGATGTACAAGTTTAACTACAGGGGTATGATATCAGTTAGACTGCCATCTCCATCTTAATTGGGGGCTGCAGTGGCTTGCTAGAGCCCAACTGCAGTCTGCGGGCCAAAGGCCCGCTGCCAACATAAAGATGGGCCCACAGGATCGTACACATAGAACGATAGAATGCAGACTTAAGGAATCACTTGTATACTTGGAGTATACACAGTGGAGGGCGAAGCATGTATATATTAATCATATTATAAGGATCAATTGGATTGGTCATAATAATAAAATTAATATATTCTATTGGCTCTTCATAATTAATTGGATTAATTATGAAATTATTTCCTAGGTGGAAATATTCGTATGTATGGGTTTACATATGATTTTATTTTGTGTGGAGTTAATTTTAATTTGATGGATTAAATTAAATGTCAAACCAATTTTAATTTGGATGTAAATAATATATTACTTGGAGTAATGTATTAAATACATGGGTATATTAAAATTGGGCTTGAATTAATTTGAACCAAATTAATTAAAATTAGACTGGGCCTAAATTAAAACAATAAAGCCCGCACAGAATAGAGAAGAGCCAAGATGGGCCAGAATCCCCTAAGGAATTCGGCCAACCCTAGGTATAAATACCTAGGGTTAGAAAATTTCGGCCACCCTATGCCATTAGCTCCTAGCCTAAATTTCTATAGCCTCTCCTCTCCTTTGTTCAGTTTTTCCAACGCTAGCACGGGTTGCATTCGCCAAGCGTTCGTGTACGTGAGAGTGGAGGAATTCTAAATTGAGTTCTGCAGTCATCATCCGTCTCTGAAAGAGATTTTTCTGGTATGAAATTTTAATCTCTTTCTATTTAATTTTATGTTTTTCAATTTCTACTTCAATTGCTCCTGGGACTGGATTTGAGGAAATCACCGCGTTCTTCCACTTTTATCAGGTGATTTCCGGTGAAAAATCCCAACATGATATTCACAAACAAGTTCCAACTTGTTTGGGTGTGGCCACACTCTTATCAGCTGAATTCATCAAGAGGCCGGTGATATCTTCTCAGTGGGACACTGAGTGACATTCCCATCTGCATATCCATAGCACTGCAATGTTCATTAACATACCCGAACGTACCCGTACTTGGCACCCTTTTACAGGCCCGTTGGGCGTACACCAAAGTATGCCACTTCACATCCAGTACCATCATATGGTCAGGTCAAAGGATCCATACAAGTACTACACGAGAATCCGATGTGATGTGATACCATGTGGATTCTCGTTAAGTGGATCGATCCAGTACGATGCCCTTTTTCGCATGTACCCATTAACCTGGTTGACATTCCATGTTCTATGACTGGTAAGACACCGCCATCAACCAAGGTTAATGATAGTCTTTAGTTCCATTCATTCCTATGATTGGAACAGACTACGGAAGACTTTATGGCCATATCGTTTTCCCTATCCACAGTCTTACTGCCAAGTGCCTCACACTTGACAACATGGATATGGATATGTCCATTAGATATTCTATTTAAAATATTGCACAAGACATATAGTAAATAGATTGATGCCTTTATTGATTAACACAAATTGTATCATACATATCTTACATAAAAGGTACAATGTATAATACAAACACAAGGACCAATGCCTTGGGACTAGGGCATATCCAACAATGGGTACTTTCGGGTATGTCACTGAGCATGATAATACTATGGATATGCAGAAGGGATTTGTCACTCACTAACCCACTGAGAAGATATCACCGGCCTCTTGATGAATGTGACTGATAAGAGTGTGGCCACACCCAAACAAGTTGGAACTTGTTTGTGAGCTTCAGTACATTCGGGATCAAGTTAATGTCCGGACACAAAAGAGGGTGATCAATCCATGCCTCTGTGTTGGACACCGATATCGATGACATGGGATATACAAGTTTAAACTACATGGTTATGATAACAGTTAGACTGCCATCTCCGTCTTACTTTGGGGCTGCAGTGGCTTGCTAGAGCCCAACTGCAGTCTGCGGGCCAAAAGCCGCTGCCAACATAAAGATGGGCCCACGGGATCGTACACATAGAACGACTGAATGCAGACTTAAGGAATCACATGTATACTTGGAGTATACGCAGTGGAGAGAGAGGTGTGTACATATTAATTATATTATAAAGATCAATTAGATTGGTCATAATGATAAAATTAATATATTCAATTGGCTCCTCATAATTAATTGGATTAATTATGAGATTATTTCCTAGGTGGAAATATTCATATGTATAGGTTTACATATGATTTTATTTTGTGTAGATTTAATTTTAATTTGATGGATTAAATTAATTGTCAAACTAATTTTAATTTAAATGTAAATAATATATTACTTGGAGTAATATATTAAATACATGGGTGTATTAAAATTGGGCTTGAAATTAATTTAAACCAGAATAATTAAAATTAGACTGGGCCTAAATTAAAACATGGAAGCCCTCACAGAAGAGAAAGGAGTCAAGGTGGGCCTGAATTCCCTTAAGGGAATTCGGCCACCCTAGGTATAAATACCTAGGGTTAGAAATTTCGGCCCCCCTAAGACACTCACACCATAGCCGAAATTCCTAGCCCCTTTCCTCTCCATTGATTCGTTTTTCCGACGCTAGCACGGGTTGCATTCGTTAGGCGTTCGTGTACGAAAACGAGGAGGAAATCTGCTTTGGTTTCTGCAGTCTTCATCCATCTCTAGAAAGAGATTTTCTGGTAAGAAAATTAATCCCTTTCTATTTAATTTTAAAGTTTTTCAATTTCCATCTCAATTGCTCCTGGGACTGGATTTGAGGAAATCACCGCGTTCTTCCGCTTTTATCGGGTGATTTCCGGTGAAAAATCCCAACAGATGAAGGCATAATTGTATCATTCATGCAATTTGTTTTGGTATCTTAAGGGAATCCAACTAAGGTTGCCTAAATGAGTTTGGTCCAAGCCGGGATAAAATCAAAGTCCACATAGCAAGATATACTCCTCACTTCTCCCCACTCAAGGGTCCAAACGAAGGGGTATGTACGAGGCTATGGGTGGTGTTTCGTATCCGTGTCCCTAAGACCATAAGGAACATAGGTGACACTTCAATAATTCACCGGGCTTAAAATTGGATTCTCAACCTAATGCAAGTATGTCTAACAAAAATGCAAAATAAAATGCCATGCAAGAATCATCCACCTTATTTTGATTAGATATTTTTCAGGACTTGTCAAATTCTCTTAAGTTTTGAGAAAACTTTTATAAAAAGTCCCCAATAGAGTCGCCACTGTGAGCGGATGACGTTTTCTCTTGGAAGGGATCCTCGATATTGGGCAACCCTCCCTCGCGAGGGGTTTTTTATCACTGAAATTTGGTTTTGGAAAATTCATCAATTATTTTCGTAAAAGAATCGAGACCTAAGTCTCGATAGAAAATATAAGAGTCACCACCCGGCTCAACTCAACCGGGAAATTTTAGTGTGGCTGAACCGGACGGGGTCCGCTACACTTTCCAGAGATCTAGGTCCGGACAAGTCCCTTATTTCATGTCTAATCAAAATAAATTTGGCCAATGTTCATTGATAGCATTTTATATTTCTAAGGTTGATTTCCATTGTTTTAATCATGCAGCATACATGCAGATAAAAAGTGATGAATAAATTATTTATTTACAACCCAATCGAATCACAACAAAACTATCCTAAGGGATACATTTGTATAATTTCGGAATCATGATACAATCGCCTATAATACATGAGTATCTAATGAAATCAACATTAAAATAAAAAAAATAAATTCAAATCCTACAAAACAAAGGTTCGTACAATATATGCAACAAGTTCGACTCAAATAGACAGAATGGGGAAATGAGAGAATTGGGGATATGCATTTAGGGGATAGTCGGGCAAACTCAGCTAGTTCACTAGGTTAGACCTGGAAAACAGTTTTGAAACGTTCATGTATTTTGTTTTATGAGATACATTCTTGAAAACATTTTCTTTTTCCCAGTTTATTTCCATTTAGCATGTGAATGTGAGTCAGTTTTCGGGAGATTTGGATCCGTCGTTGTTCTGTTCTAAGTGAGATAACTTCAAAAATTAAATCTAAGATCGTGAATATAAATTTATTTTTTATGATTTTCTGATTTTTATGCATTTTTATAACTTTTCCAATTTTTCTAAATTTTTCTTTATTTTTTGTATTTTTTTTGTGATTTTCTGCTGCTGGCCAGAAACTACAGCCGCGCAGCTGTAACTGCAGAATGCGGCTGTAATTACAGTCGTACGACTATAACTCACTTCTAATCAGAAAATTACCAAAATTATTTTAAGTTACAAAGATTATAGCCATAGAAACCATTTACAGTCGTACGGCTATAGTTACAGTCGTGCGACTATAATTACATCCACACAGCTGTTCATCCTGCCCAGAAGTAGCAGACTTGCATTTTTGGTTTTAAATGAATTTATGCATAAAAATGGACCAAAACACTCAGAAAATGAAGCAAAATATTAGTTTAAGGTATATTTACCCTTGTAGCACAGATCCACCGTCGATTTGACCGAAGAAAATGCTTTGAATGGGTTCCAGATTGCTTCTCCTCCTTAGAATGTTAGGGTGCAAAAATAAGTCCAAAAATCTCCACAAGTTACATATTTGAGTGTGTTCAAGTTCTGGAATTAAGTATCTTTAAGTGACAAGTTATTAGCCTATGATTTCTACCAATTCAAACCTCACAATACAAAGATTCAAAGAGAATAGAGCAGGGGAAAATGGGTGTATATCTTCTCTTCTATTCTCTTCTCTCAATGCCTCTTGAGCTCTCTTCAATCCAAAGTTTTTCTGTCTCTCTAGTTGTCCCCCCTTGCTCCTTTCTTTTTACACCTCTAGACCCTCAAAAAGACAGGAAGACGTAATAAAGCCCCTAAATCCCACCCCATTTCTCTCCCATGCATAATGAGTTATAACTAGCTACTATAGACCTACAGTCATACGACTGTAATTTGACTACAGCCGTGCGATGGTAATTACAGTCATGCGGCTGCTTGTCTCTTTTATATATATATATATATATATATATATATATATATATATATATATATATATATATATATATATATATATTATTGAGGTTGGAAAATTCTGGCACTTACAGCAAGATGGCTTGTATGTGCTTGATATTTATAAGAACCTTGTTTTTTAGAGCCTTCTAAGTACTAATAGCTTTAGAATGGATTTAAGTCTCAAAAGTTTATTTTGTCTAATGGGAATGGATGAGGGACATGAGTCCAATGGACTCTACAAATTAATGTATCTCTTAAAAGTTCAAATCAATGAATATCAATAAGAATAATGTTTCTTCTACTTATATCATTGAGCCATTAGTTTATTGAACATGTTAATTATGACACTTTACAAAGATTAATTAATTTAGAGCATATTCCTTCATTTTCGATAAATAATAAACATAAATGTGAAATTTGTGTTGTGACAAGATAAATAAAGTCTTCATTCCAAACAATTAACTGGAATACGTAATCACTTGATCTTATACATAATGATGTTTGTGACTTAAAGTTTTCATTGATATTTGTACAAAATATTGTTATGTATATTTTCTTAAAAGCAAAGAAAGGATTTATAAAAATCTATTCTATATAAGCAGAAAGTAGAAAACCAACTTAATAGAAAAATTAAGGTGGTAAAAAGCGATTGTGGTGGCGAATATATTGAACCATTTGTCGAGTTTTACTCATAACATGAAATTATTCATGTAACGACCCAAAATTTAGAAAATCTCAAATAATATTGTTGAACTCATGAACAATATAATTGGAGATAAATTTTGAGTTAAGATAATATTATAGAAGTCATAATTAAGGGTTAAAGTCATAGTGTGAAATAAAAAGGAAACAAGTTTGACCGACGGTCAAATTTTGACCCATAACAGGTAAAATTTAACCCAAAAAGTTTCTAAATTAAATATATGAGGAAGTGTGTTGGCATAATATATTGTGGGAATTATGATTATGGTATGTATTGTTTGGTTACAGAGTTAAAATACGAGAAAAGGATAACAAAGTAAGTTATGACGGGTGTTATGATAATAAAATTTTCTTCAGGGATTGAAGTGTAATTTTACACCCTTGGACCCAAATAAAATCTGATTTTACTTGAGCTTATATGTATCCTTCTTCTTCTTCTTCTTCTTCTTCTTCTTCTTCTTCTTCTTCTTCTTCATCACCCATTTTTGCCAATTTTCTTAAAGAAACCGAAATCTTCTCCTTCCTTCAATCCAATGTCAAATTCTTGTTAGAAATTGATGATTAAGGTCATTAAGCTCATCAATTTCACCTATTCAGTCAAGAAAAGATGGATTTAAAGAAGTTAGGGTTCTTGGCGAATAGAAACCCTAATTTGAGGTAAGTAGAAATTGATGAAATTGAAGCTTTTAAGTTAGGGTTTAAGGTTAATTAAGCATGTTTTATGCATTTGATGGTATAATTATGTGTTATATATCTTGAATCAATTGTGGTTATATATCTTGAATCCATTGTGGTTATGTGTAGAGGAACCAAGGTCAAGTAGGGAAAGAGGAAAAGAGGTAGAAGAAGGCTAGTGAGGGCTTTTATAAGATTTGTGTACACTAATGTTATTTCTATCTCCTTTTGCTGAAATTCCAGATTTGAGCACTGTGGATTGTTTGTGACTTTTCTCATGTTTTACAAGTCCGATTTGGGTGATTCTAATTTCTGTGGATTCTTAAGACATAGAACAAGATATGTTTAGAAGAAAAGTTTGTCAGATTTGATTGTTTTCTTATTCGAATTCGTGGTTGAAGTTGATGCACGAATTCTGTTTCTGGGCAGAAATTCTTGGAGTGTGATCTAATTGTGTGGCTATAACTTGGTGTGTATGGCTTGGAATACTTCTCCAAGATTGACTTGAGATCGGGCTATTATCAAATGAGAGTAAAAGAAGATGATATCTCAAAAAGAGCTTTCCGGACCAGATATGGGCATTATGAATTTTTAGTGATGCCATTTGGTCTTACTAATGCACCAGCAGCATTTATGGACCTTATGAATCGTGTGTTCTATTCATATTTAGACCAGTTTGTGGTGGTCTTTATTGATGATATTTTAGTGTATTCTAAGACGAGGGAGGAGCATGATCAACATTTGCAGATAGTTTTTCAGATTTGAGCATTGTGGATTGTTTGTGACTTTTCTCATGTTTTACAAGTCTGATTTGGGTGATTCCAACTGTTATGGATTCTTAAGACATAGGAAAAGATATTTTTAGAAGGAATGTTTGTCAAATTGGATTGTTTTCTGGTTCGAATTCATGGTTGAAGTTGATGCATGAATTCTGTTTCTGGGCAGAAATTCTTGGAGTGTGATCTAATTGTGTGGCTATAACTTGGTGTGTATGGCTTGGAATTTCATGATTTGAAATTCCTAGTGAACTTAAGATGCAAGGGAACATGTTTATGATGTTTATTTTGAATGTTTGGGCTGGTTAAGGGTCTGAATTTGGGTTTCAAAATTGATGTTGGAAGCTGTCCTGTTTTTGGGAAGAAATAGGTTTGTCTTGTATTGTGAAATAAATTGCCATATTGTTTTGATGATTTTGTTTTTGGTGATATGATTTTTAGGCTGTTGGTTTTATGAAATTGAGGTTAAGCTCTTGTTTGAATTATATAAGATAAATTGTATTGCCCTTAGTATTCAAGTAAAGAATGGGTTCGGATAGATTGGCGCCAATAAAGGGGGGTGCGGTACTGCACAAACAATTGAAGCTTTTGCTTTAGGCTTTGGCTGATATTATGAGATTATTAAGATTATGGATATTTGATTTTGAAGCTTCGGCTTCGGGCTTGTCCGATAATTATGATTTGGAGCTTCAGCTTCGGGCATGACCAATATGATTGTTATTGGAGCTTCAGCTTCGGGCTTTTCCGCCCCCGTATCCAATTCCTGTTTATATTTTACTTGAGTTACTTGGGCAATAATATTTGATATTATTTTTGAGTTATTTGGATAACTAAAAGTTATGACATTCTTATGGAGCTATATATGGTTTTTAGGTTAATTTCATTTATTTGTACTTCTATAAATTTAAGTGATTGTTTTTAAAGGAAAAATTGAGTGATTGAATTGTATGAAATAAAGTTAGTGTACACCACTATGCAAATTTGCTTAGCGTGTAGTTTGTTTTTCTACATGTAGTTTTGGAGCTGTAGATAGCCTGGACCAGTGGTAGAAGTGGATCAAGTGTGTGCAGAGCAGATAGTGGAAGCGTGCTAAGGTGGATATTTTGTATAATGTATATATTGGTGAATGGTGAATTGTTGTAATAGTATGGCATGTACTAAATGGTTAAATGTGTAACTTGGAGTTTCATTTGGATACTTTATTTTAAAGCTTTGGAGTTGTGAATATTTATTCTAAGTATTATAAATTTTTTTACAATGTATATATATATGACGTATGGAAAATAAATGAATGGACCGAATTAATAGATATTATCAGAGTTTAGTAGGTTATTATGAATACAGGGTGATGATTTTGTGGGACCCTTGGTTATTGGAATGTGACATACATGCTTAGTTTTATTTAAAAGGGGTGTTACAATTCACGAGGAAAACCTTATTCTCCTCAATCCAATGGAGTAGTAAAATGTTAGAATTGTACTCTAAAGGAAATGATGAATGCAATGTTAAGCAGTTATGGGTTACCACAGAACATGTGTGGGGAAGCAATTGAATAGGATCCCCATAATAAACAAGGCAAGACCTCATATGAGTTATAGAAAGGAAGGAAACTTTCTATAAATTCTTTAAAGTGTGAGGAAGTCTTGCTAAGGTGATGATTTAGTTGCCAAATAAAATGAAAATAGGTCTAAACACGGTTGGCTATATTTTCAGGGGCTATGGGCATCTCACAATGGATATTGGTTTATTTGGTATGAATCTAAAAATCTTAAAATTTAAAAGAACACTTCATTCTTCGAATATGTTGTTTGAAGTTAAGGTTTAACGAGTTCATTTAGAAGAAATAAAATGCAAAGCAGGCTTTGCAGGGTTATTTATGGTGCCAATTAATCATAATGGGGGAGGAATTGCTACGATATGGAGGCATAAAGATTCTATAAATTTAATTTCATACTCTGCCATGTTTATCGATGTGAAGGTGAATTTTCTTAGATGTGCTCCTTGGCGTTTAACTAGTTTTTATGGCAACCCAGATAGGAATAAGAGATTGGAATCTTGGAATGAACTTTAGAGATTAAAGAATGTTTCAAATTTAACTTGGTGTGTCATCAGAGATTTAAATGAGATTCTTGCACATTCTAAAAAGCGAAATGGGGCTCCTCATCCATAAAACTTAATTGACAATTTTAAAGAAGCTTTGTCAGATTGTGATCTATACGATGCAGGTTTGGAAGGTTATGAATTTACTTGGCGGAAGTCAAGATTAGAGCCAAACAGCTGTGAGCACGGGTTTTCCCAACCTCTGTGATGAAAATCCTATGTTGCCTGTTAAGACAGACGAACATGAATCTGTGAGGGGATGACTTTTTTAACAAAAAGGGTACGCGGCAGAGTGAACCAGGGAAAAGGAAATTGAAAAATGTGTTTGAGTTTTTGAAAGTGGGATTTCAATTATCTTGTTTTATAAAAACCATTAATTTTGTTTTGGAAATTTATTTTGTAGAAAACCTTTTCCCATTTTATTAGCTTAAAGACCTCAAAACCTAAATTTCAAGATCAGTGACAGAGTCGCCCCCCAGATCAGCTCATCCAGGAAATTCCGGTACAGCTCCCTACCGAGTGTAGACAACTATACCTGGTCTAGAGATTCAGGGTTCTGGCAACTCACCTATTCAATTACTTTCATTTATAATTCATATTACCATAATTTATTCGCTTTATTATCTTTCTCTGCCCAATTTTGTTTTTGTATTTATTTAACCCGTGCTTATACATATGACAGAGATCAGTAAAGTGCAGAAAAATAAATCATGCAACCACGCAACCAAAAGAATAAAAGTAAAGGCCACTTATACAACCAAATCGAATAAAAGCAAAACTCTCATTCTCACACTACAAGCGCCTAATATACATGAGGATCTAGAAAATTTACAACTGCCTAGAATACAATATAATCTATAAATTACACAATAAATAAAAATTAAAAGCTACAAAACAAATGGTTAGCACAATTACATTATAAACACACATAGGACTTAGACAAGACAGAATGGGAATTTAAGGAATTCGGGGGCATGCAATTAGGGGATAGTTGGGCCGATTCTGCTAATTGGCCTGACTAGACCTGCAAAACAATTTTGAAACGCCCTATAGGTTTTGTGCTGGAAAATGATTTTAAAAAATGATTTGGCTCAGTTTCATGCAAATTCCTCTTTTTTAGCGGGTCTGTTATCCCGAAACTCGGGATTCCGTTCGTGTGGGTTTCCTGATTTTCAGTATCCATCTAAGGTCTAAAAATCATAAACACACCAAAAACAGTTTGATTTTAAAGACAGCACTACACGATGACATCCGTGCGGGTTGTCCCGGAATTCTATCTCCTTCTGGAGACTATAGCCGTGCGGCTGTGGTTAGAGCTGTGCAACCGTGTGGCTGTAATATCCAGAACCCAAAAAATATTTTTCTCATTTTGAAAATACTGTTTTGCTCATTTTTAGTGTTTCATGAGGATTTTTGTAGAGTCCGAGGGTCCGCTAACGCTGGACAACAGATCCAATTTGGATCAAAGAACCCCGAATCCTAGAAAAACAAAACCCATGGAACCAAAAGCCTTGTATCTGCGAGACAAGAAATCTGAAAACCAAAATTTTACAATACATGGATACGCTTCGACCGAAATGTATCATAATCAGAATGATGAAATGGAAAACAGACTGCTTTTGGCTGATTTAGGCATTTTTGGCTTTCTACCCTTGAGGAACACAGCCATGCGGCTATAATACTACAGCCGCATGCCTCTGTTCTTATGGAATACAGCCGCTCTGTGTTCAAAACAAACACAGCCCTGCGGCTATAACTGGACAACCTGCTTTCCTGAAATTTGTAAAAACAAAAGGAAAATGCAAAAATAAAGCAATAAACATGGGTTTAAGGCCTCTTAGAGTTTAACTTGTTGATGTTTTGATGTGTTTAACATCCAGAATCGAACTGAGAAGTCAAGATATCCCTTGAATCCTCAAACATCCTGAAATTCTTAATACGAATCTGAGTCAATTCGAAACCAATCCGAAATAGTCCCAATCGAGTGTGGAATGATCAATAAGTCTCCCTTAATACTTTTGGTTATGCTTTTGGTTATCTATTTCAGGTCTCTCCCTCTCTCTCTTTCTCTTTTTTTTATTTTGCTCTCTCTTCCTTTTCCAATTTTGAGAATTCTAACCTCTCCCTTTTTCTCTCTCTTTTCTTCCTTTTTTATCCTCTTTCTCTTCTCATTAATGTTTCTCCTTTTCTTCTCCCAAAATCTGCCAAAATTTCTAACACCCATACCCTGTCACCAACTTTCTGAGATTTCTGGCAGAAAATTCTACCGCTTGTTAGAGCCGCACAGCTCTGGCATTACAGCCATGCGGCTATAGTTGTGAAACTACAGCCGCATGGCTCTAACCAGAGCCATGATGGATTGTTCTGAAATCTCACGCTCACCTATGAACCCCCCTAATGACTTGAAGGACCTATCTCGAGGTTTCGGGTCAAAGATTGTTCGGTTTTCAGGGCTTTCGAGACACTCTAGGCAACATCCTGGTCAATCTCAAGCCTAATTCTCATCTGTCTGCTCAACAAGTGATACAGGAGTCCCATCATAGAGGTCGGGAAAACCCAGCGCTTACAGATGCCCCTCGCGTGATCAAATTTGACACCCGATTCTAGGTTTAATGATCACATTATCCGAGGCGATGATCGAATAAGCCTGTGTCAGATCTACATTATCCGAGGCGATGATGGAATAAGTTTATGTTGGATCTACATTATCCAAGGTGATGATGAATTAAGCCTGTGCGGGATCTACATTATCCGAGGCGATGATGAATTAATCCTATGTCGGATCTACATTATTCGAGGCGATCATGAATTAAGCCTGAGCCGGATCTACATTATTCGAGGTGATGATGGAATAAGCCTGAGCTGGATTTATATTATCTGAGGCGATGATGAATTAAGCCTATGCCAGATCTACATTATCCAAGGTGATGAAGAATTAAGCCTATGTCAGATCTACATTATCCAAGGCGATGATGGAATAAGCTTGTGTCGGATCTACATTATTCGAGGCAATGATAGAATAAGCCTGTGTCGGATCTACATTATCTGAGGCGATGATGAATTAAGCTTGTATCAGATCTACATTATCCGAGGTGATGATGCACTAAGCTTAAACCGGATCTACATTATTCGAGGCGATGATGGAATAAGCCTGAGCCAGATCTACATTATCTGAGGCGAAGATGCATTAAGCCTGAGTTGGATCTACATTATTCGAGGCGATGGTGGAATAAGCTTGAGCCGGATCTACATTATCTAAGGCGATGATGCATTAAGCCTGACCCGGATCTACATTATCCGAGGCAATGGTGGAATAAGCTTGAGCCGAATCTACATTATCCGAGGCAATGATAGAATAAGCCTGAGCCGGATCTACATTATCTGAGGCGATGATGCATTAAGCCTGAGACAAATCTACATTATCCGAAGCAATGGTGGAATAAGCTTGAGCTGAATCTACATTATCCGAGGCAATGATGCATTAAGCCTGAGCAGAATCTACATTATCTGAGGCGATGGTGTTTAATTCCTACATTTGAAATGATGAGTCTTCATTCCTTGATCGAGAGATTTTGAACAAAAGGTTTTACCCCTTCGATCAAGAATGAAGACTAGCTGGAGATGAATGATCCATGCATGTTATGTATGTATGTATGATGATGTATATGCACTTGTACCCAAAAGGATACATTTCCCGCTATTTGTCCAGGCTCGATTTTTCATGTTTTTGCTAGGGAGAATGAGTCATGCCTCTGGCTGACATTAGCTAGGGATAGTATATTCTTTACTCAATTCAACCTTTGTGTCTTTGTTGAGTTTGTATGATGGCTATTGAGGTAGAAGTAATGATATTCCATGTAACGGTTCCGCTGGGGAATCCCCTAGGCAGAATGACATATGAACTCTGCTGGGGAATAACAAAAAGGGTTTTATCATTTTGCCCCTAGGCAGTATGGGTTTGGGAAGTGCTCTAATTTTTGCCTAAGCTACTCGATCCAGGTTTTCAGCTTAGCGAGCTGCTCTAACTTTTGCCTAAGGTGCCTTTTCGGTTTTCACCTCAGCGAGCTTTTTTTTTTTAAATAATCATACTAACACATGTTAAAAGCAAGTCATTAAAATATACAACTAAACATTGAACGAAGTTAATTAACCACTGAACACTGAACGAAGTTAATCAATTAACCACTTGATTCTCCAAGGGTCTGAACCTGTATACATGTTTCCAGTTCACCTCATATTTTAACTCACACACAGCTCCCAAAGATGGACATAGCTTTTAGTCCTTTAAAGCATGGCCTGATTCAAAATGACTGGAGTTAACTTTGGTTT
Organism: Euphorbia tirucalli; assembly: GCA_039660915.1. Classification (NCBI taxonomy): domain Eukaryota; kingdom Viridiplantae; phylum Streptophyta; class Magnoliopsida; order Malpighiales; family Euphorbiaceae; genus Euphorbia; species Euphorbia tirucalli. The sequence goes on along the minus strand of CM077638.1, from coordinate 45,464,692 downwards.
TCTTTGCTTGCCAATCACAATAATCCTAGAGCAAACCACACCATCTGTAGGAGGTGAAAGGACCACTGATAAGTAGTCACTCTTATTGCAGCTGAAGACCGGGTTCTTGAAATGGTTGGTAAATTGAACTCTCCCCTGAATATTAGCATAGCAGACTTTGCAAGTCTTCCTGTTGACCAGAACTTCCATTCATGATTGTTGAAAGCTTTATAAAACCTAGTTGCTTCAACACTGTTAGTGAAGTTCACAAATACAAGACCAAAACTTCCTCTGATCTGAAACTGATTTGGTATATTTTTTATCATCAGGCTTGTTTTTCCACCAAAGTTAGCTTCAATCTCTTTCTTATTCAGCTTGGTCTTCATCTTTACTTAGATTTAGATAGGAGGGGGAAATCCTACCGCTTGCCCTAAGTAAGGACTTATAAGGGTAGGTGTCAATCTCCACCCTCTCCCTATCACCTTTTGCTCAACTGAATCCCTTGTACCATCCTCTACTGGGCTGAACGTTGCGGTAACTAATTACTCCTTTCACACTCTGATATTGACCTCTCAAAGTGCCTCATCAGCTCCTCTTTTCCTGAACCTTAGCACGGGCTATAGTGCAGACTTTGCTGGATAAGTAGAGTGGCCATCTCTTATTATGGACTGCTCGCTGAAACTTGCATATGGCTTTTGGGCTTGTGAAATTTACAAATGCATACCATTTGTTCACTTTGTTTTTGAAATCAATAGGGCGATATAAGAAATCAAAGGCCGACACTGATTTCCCATTATTGCTCTCATTCTCTTTCTTGCAGTGCTCATCCAGGAATTTCATGCCGTAATCTTCCCGTGTATCGGTTGGGTACATTCCTGATCATCAGGTTTGTTCTCCCACCAAAGTTGATTTCAATCTCTTTCTTATTTAGCTTGGTCTCCTTAATAGTCAAGTTCTTGGGCAACCACTGTTACTTTCTTTAAAAGATGAACTAGGTTTGGAGGATAAGAAAGGATTTCAGATTGTATGTATTTAGCACATTTCCATTGTTTAACAATGTAAGTCCTTTAATCAACAAAATGCAAGATGCCTTCTTTGGATGGATGTTTAGACAAGATAACTTTGTTAATGCATTTCGACATAACCATATGAATATTTTTAAACATACATCACACTTTATTGGTAAAATCAAGATAAGTACATTTGAAAGGATTTATTCCTAAAAATGGTATATACTTCATACAGAACTAGAATGAGCCATCAGCATTTCCTTTTGGATTTTTCAACTGATCATTCTCTCTTATGTCTTCATTTTTGCCTAGGCTGCCCTTGTCGAGTTTTCAACCTAACAGACTCTCTTTTTTTTAGACATGATAAGGCTTCAAGCGGTCTTGGTTGAGAGGGTTTACGAACTCATTCCCATCCATATCCATGATGCTAACACCACCTTTTGACAGCACCTTCTTCATAAAGTAAGGGCCTTCCCATTTTAGCCTGAACTTCCCCCGAACATCGACATTTGAAGGTCTTAGTTGTTTCAGGAGCAAATCTCTAGCTTTCAACTGCCGTCTGGGATACTTCATTTTTTGATTATAGGTCTTAGTCATTCTGCGTTGATACATCTGTAAATGGTCCAGTGCCTTCAATCGCTTCTCGTCTAACATTGCCAACTGCATATCTAGCTTGAACCTATCCAGTTTCTGCCAATTGAGCTTCCAAGGCTATTCTGAGTGACTTGAGCTCTATTTCCACCGGTAACACTGCTTCCATACCATACACCAAGGCATAGGGGGTTTCACCTGTTGGTGTTCTAACACTAGTTCTATAACCCCAAAAAGCATACGGCAGCTTGTCAGCCCAGTCTCTGTATATGGTTACCATTTTGGACCCTTCCATTGCACCATTAGCCTGTGGTCTATATGGAGAAGATCTATGATGCTTGATGCCATATTCTGCAAATAGTTTGGCTGTTGCCCCTTAAAATTGCACTTCGTTATCAGTTACTACATGGTGGGGGATCCCATATCGAGACAAGATGTTTTTCTGAATGAACTTAACCATCTACTTAGCTGTTACGCTGGTGAAGGATTCTATTTCTACCTACTTGGAGAAATAGTCGACTGCAAATACTATGAATCTGTGCTCATTAGACGCTACGGGATGAACTTTTCCAATCATATCTATCCCCCATGGTGAAAATGGCCAGGGAGACACCAGATTTTGTAGCTCGAGTGGTGGTAGATGACTGATATCAGTATAGATTTGGCACTCATGACATCTTTTCACCTCCTTCACTCAATCAGACTGCATTGTCATCAAGAAATACCCTTGCCTCATTACTTTTCTAGCCATAGCGATTCTATTCATATGAGGCCCACAGGACCCCGCATGCACTTGCTGCATCACTGCTTCTGCTTCTTGCTCTGTCAAGCATCTTAGAAGAACTCCATTTCAAGTTCTCTTGTACAGCTTACCTTTAAAGATTCTGAACTGGCTGGCTAGTCTTCTCAATGAAACTTTATCAGCAGTACTAGCTCCTTCTAGGTATTTTCCCTCCTTCACATACTAATGAATGTCAAAGAACCACAACTTTTCTTCAGCTGCCAACTCCATTACCTCGTGCACATTAAAACAGGGTCATCTGGAAATTGCTATAACCAAGGGTTGTATTTATGTTCTCTCTAGATCTTCCTATAAAGAGGACAGTGTTGCTAGTGCATCAGCCATTTTATTCTCCTCCTTGGGAACATGCCTGAATTCGCACTGGCCGAATAGCTCTCTTTTGTATTGCAACAGTTCCAGATAGGGCCGTAAAGCTTCTTCTTTCAGATCCCATTCGCTTTGCGCTTGCTTGATCACCAAAAGTGAATCTCCAACAATCAACACATCATTTGCCCCCAGCATCAAAAGAGATTATACCCTGAATAAGCATGCTTCACACTCTGCCCCATTATTAGTTATAGGAAAATCCAATCTCTTCGATAAGGGGATGATCTCACCATCTGGTGTCACTATGATTACTCTGATTCCAGCACCCTTTCTGTTTCTGGCACTGTCGAAGCACATAACCCATCTTTTTACCTCCACCATAACCAATTGTTTGTCAGGGAACTCTAGGTTCTTCATATAATCCAATTCTAACAGTTGATTTGCCAGAAATTCTGCCACAGCTCACCCTTTGATAGCTTTATTGGTGATGTACTCAATATCAAATTTTGATAAGAGTAATAACCACCTAGATAGTTTCCCGACCAACACTGGTGCTTCATACAGATATTTCATTGGATCCACTTTGGCCACAGCTTGTACTTTGTATGACTGGAAGTAATGGCACGGCTTCTTAGTCAACTAAACCATCACCACACATGTCTTCTCTACCATTGTGTACTTGGTTTCACACTCCAACACCTTCTTGCTAAGATAGTAAAAAGGATACTCCTTCTTCCTATCTTGCTCTTGTGCTAGCATTGCCCCTATGGAGAAATATTCAGCAGCCAAATATAAAATCAAGGGCTTTCTCGGAATCGGTGTGCTCAGAACTAGCGGATTTACCAGATAAGCCTTGATCTTCTTAAATGCCAATTGACATCTGTCATCCCATACAATAGGCTGATCCTTTTTCAACAACTTGAAAATCGGCTCACAAGTTGAAGTCAACCGTGCTATGAAATGACTGACATACTGCAAAGAGCCCAGGAACGATCGAACCTCCTTTTCTGTTCTAGGAGCTGGCATATCTCGAATGGCCTTGATTTTATCTGGATCCATCTCTATCCCTCTCTAGCTAACCATATGACCCAGCAGCTTTCCTGATGTGACCCCGAATATGCACTTCTTGGGATTGAGTGGTAGATTATACTCCCCTATGCGTGTAAGAAATCTATCCAAGATGGCAGGATGCTCTTCCTGGGTCATTGATTTAATGAGCATATCATCGACATACACTTCTACTTCTTTATGAATCATGTCATGCAACAGTGTTATGACAGCCCTTTGGTAACTAGCTCCAGCATTTTTCAATCCGAAGGGCATTATTCTATAGCAGAAAGTGCCCTATTCTGTAATGAAAGATGTCTTCACTTTATCAATCATATCCATCAGGATCTGGTTATATCTTGAAAATCCATCCATGAATGAGTACATTGCTGCCTTAGCCGCGCTATCGATCAAAACATCAATGTGAGGCAAGGGGAAGTTATCTTTCTGATATGCTTTATTCAAATCCCTGTAGTCGAAACATACTCTGACCCTTCCATCTTTCTTAGGTATTAGAACAACATTGGCTAACCATTCTGTGTACTCCACCACTTCGAGGAATTTAGCTTCGATCTGCTTCGCCACTTCTTCCTTTACCAATGTAGCCCATTTTGGTCTTAGCCTTCTTAGCTTCTGCTTCACAGGCTTGAATCTACGATCCGTTGGAATCTTGTGAACCACTATTTCTGTGTCGACTCCTGGCATATATTCATACGACCAAGGGAAAGCCTTAACATGTTTTTGTAATGTCTTCGCTAATTCCCTTTCTTCCTCAAGTTCTAGTTTGCCTGAAATGAATACCGTTTTGGGGTTTTCATCTGTACTTATATTGATTTCATGCAATGCAGTGTCACAAATGCTAAATATGCTTGATGGTGATTCAAATGCATGCATAGAGTTATCAGGGCAAACATTGCACAAGTAAGCAAACTGATATTTCATTGCATTGAACTTGTCATAAAGTACATTGTTTACATTGAAAATGGAAGAAACAGATACAACAAAATCATTTTCATCCTCCACAAACGGAGGGTCTTGCACTTCTTCATCCTTCACACTCAGCTTCAGGATGTTGTCTAGATCTGTAGCCACTTCAGACTCTTGTTTAACAGGAAGAATGGTCTTCTCAACCTCAGCCAGTTGTGCTTTAGCCTTCATCATGATTTTTGTAATTTCAACGACTACAGAGTTTAGATTTGCTATGGTCATTGGCTCTTTCTCATATCCTTCCTCGATCTTTGCAAAGGCATTGCTTAAGGCGGCGGCCAGCGCCTTTGAAATTGCTTCCACAGATTCATCACAGATCCTTTCCTTAGATTTCTCCTTGGATATTTCCACTGCTTCTGCTATCACTTTAGATGGCTTCTTCTAGGGGATGATAGGCTTAACAACTGCTTCCTCCATTGTCACAGGCACGACTGGCTCTTCTTGACTCTTTTCAAAGTCCATTACATTGGAGAATATATCGAAGCCCGAGTATTCAACATCCCCAACTTTCACAGGCCCGACTTGCCTCTTGTACAGCTCTTCACCAGCTTTGGAGAATGGCTTCATCATAAGCTCGCCATTCTTCCCCTTCCTCAGGTTTTTCTTCTCAGAGGTTTCTTCCATGTAGCCCAATCCAAACTGCTTCGACATTCTGGAATCTATGTTGAATTCAGGGATTCCATGTAGATTAGCTCTAAGCCCCATGCCCGGGATAAGGTTCTGCTTGCATAAGTAGTTAGACAACCATTTTGGCATATAATTCTCATAGATGACCATCGGTGTGTCCGTGGCTTCTTCTTCACTGACCACAGTGATTTAAAACCCGCCGAATGGTAGGACTTCTTCTTTCACAGCAGCAATCATAGACTGAGTATCAGATTCAACTATCACAACCTCACCATTCATTGAAAACTTTATCTTCTGGTGGAGTGTAGAAGGACTCCTCCCAATGGATGAAACCATGATCTTCCTAACAGAAGGGAGAAAATGACTGGAATATCAATTATAGTGAAAATAACCATCGACTTAACTGTTCCTACTTCCACTTCAGCCTCAAAAGTTCCAATCACATTCCTCTTCGAGTCATCATAGGCCCTGATCACGGTTGAGGACTTTTTCAAAGCACCTTCACCCAAACCCAGGTACAGCAGCATTTTTAACGGACATATGCTCAGGGCTGAGCCGTCATCCACCATCACACATGGCATGACTCTATCCATTATATTAACCCTGAAATAAAAAGCCTTGTTGTGAGCCTTTCCTCCCTCTGGCAGATCTTTCTTGGAGAACATAATATCAGAGGACCCAGAATGAACCTTGTCCAACAAACAACACATAGCTTCCAGAGTTGCAATCGGGGAAACTTCAATTTTGGATAGCTTCTTCACTAATGCTGCCCTATGTTCCTTCGAGACCAAAAGCAAGTGCCATGAATTGGCCTGGGCTGGAGTTTTCTTCAGCTGAGACATGAGTAGGTCTTCTTTTTCAATCCCTTCCTCTGTTGACTCACTGCTCAACCCAGTCACTGGGCCTTATCTTTTTGCTGACTTGCTGGCTGATAGATTCGACCACTCCTTGTCACATTCTGGACTTCAGGAACTTTCAGCTTCTCAACAACTGGTAGTTTAACTAATTCATCCCAGCCACACTTTTCATATTCATCTTCCGAGTCAAGATCATTCAAGCTTATGGTCTTTACTTTTTTCTGCTCTGTCGACTTCTCACATTATGGTTCTACTTCGGTTCCACTGGCTACCACAGACTGCACAATGAGATTCGCTTGTAGGATCTGAGCGAAAACAAAGTTGGCTAGCAACCCCGACTGTACCATACTAACTTCTCTCTCAAACGTAGGCAGCGGATTGGTCTTTGTGTGAGGCTTTGCGGGCTCTTGCAACTTCCCTTCATCAATTAGCTTCTAGATGGCATCCCTTAATTTGAAACAGTTGTTAGTCTTGTGTCCAACCACAACATGATATGTGAAGAAGTTGTCTTTGTCTGCATCAGCTAGCTTTTCAAAGGGCTTTAGAGAACTCAATAGGCCACCATTTCTGCATTTTATGAAGATCTTGGCCAGGGGAAAGGTCTAAGGAGATATGCCATGACCCCCCCAAATTCCTACCTTGACCACCTTGTTGCTGTGACACAACAGCAACTTCGGCTTGCTTAACCCCTGAAGATTGCCTACCTCTACTTGTAAAAGCAGAACTAGATCCACTGCCTGACCCAGTTGCTGTCATTGATTGGTATCCAGAGCCATACCTAGAGCTCTTGCCACCTCTGTTGCTCACTGCCTTTTCTTCTTTGTCCCTTTCGATCTTCATGGCCATGTTGTAGACCTCACTGAGTTCGTTGAAGGTATGGAACTTCATATTGTTCCTATGGACATCCCTACTACCATCAATCAGTTTTTGGATCATTTCATCCTCGTCGGGGTAATTCTTCAATAGGATCATTTTGTTCATCCACCTTTGATAATACTCATCAAAGGATTCATTCAGCTTCTGCTTAACCCTCTCCAAGTCATACAGCTTCACTTGGATCTTAGTAATGAAACTGTAGTACTTGATAAAGGCTGCTGATAGGGCTTCCTAATCAGACTGTACATCCTCAGACAAAGAACTGTACCAAGTCAATGCTCCACCCTCGGGTGTGGTAGGGAAGAAATTGATTAGCTGCTCCTTTGTGGCACCAGTTGTCAGCATGATCCGAGCATAAAGGTTCACATGAGCTTCTGGTGAACCAATTCCTTTATAGGGGGCAATTTTCAGCACCTAAAACCCAATAAGGAAGGTCTCTATGCCTTTGTTTATCATGGCATCTATGTTCACACCCCTCCTGGAGCCCAAACTGATGTTGGCCCCCTTCTTCAATTCGGCAACCACATTATCTAGCTTTGAGTACTTCGCTTTCATCTTCTTTTCCATTGCAGCCTTAATCTCTTGCAACTCCTCCATACTAGCTGAAATATCAGCCCCATACTGAGATGATTCACCCACTTTCTCTTTTCCAGTCCCATTATTGCTGGCTTCACCATCTTCCCTTACAACAGCTCGCATTTCCTCTTAAGGATATCACGGAAATCCTGAGATTTCAGAAAGTCTCTCAAAACATCAGCAATGTTTGGTGTCTGGTTTGCCATTTCAACTTCTTCCATAGATTCAGTTGCACTTCTTGACTCGATTGACCTTTCTCTTTCAAGCTCTCTCACGGTCAGAGACCTTGTTTGAGGTCGCTCCAGCTTATTCTGCTTCAAATTATACGGGGAATGTTAGGGCTAATGAGTGAATGGAATGATGAAATGTATGATGATGCTTGAATGATATTTCATGAATGGGGATGATAATGAATGCGACTTTCTTTGTTTTCATTCTTTTATTTTGGATGTCCCTAGAGTGCCCAATGACACGCAAAAGACAATGCAAGAAGGTCGTGCGTGCCATCACACAGAAAAAGTTTGGCACCTTCGGGGCACCAAGTGAATGTTGTGAAATGGTCATGTGTGCCGACACACAGACAGAATTTTGACATTTTTGTAGGTCAATGAAGTGATATGAAATAGACCCATAGGCACCACCCCACGGACAGAGTTCTAATGCTTTTGAGGCATCTGATATGAAATGATGTTATAGATAATTCACGTGCAACTCGAGACACAGACAAAGGTTCGGCGTTGGTGGAACACCTCGCATGATTTGGTAGTGTCATGAAATGCCCCTATGTACGTAATAATCTATCACTCGTGGAGTACCTTGAATAATTTAACAATGTTATGAAACAATTTGATGTGGACCATAACACACAAGAAAGACTTCGGCATCACTATGACACCAATGATGAATGCGTATGATGTTGTGTAATGATATCGTGTGACCCACCACACAAAAATAGACCTAGGACCATTATAGTCCTCTAGTGAATGACATGATATAGTGAAATGGCCAAGTGTAACCCGATGCATAGGCGGAATAAGGGTAGTTTTGGGACACACGATATGTTATGAAATGAAATGATCGTGAAGGGCATACTTGGAGCATCCTTTATTAGGTGGAATGAGATGATATGAATGTTCTGTTGGGATTCGTCACGGGAAACCGACCAATAAAAGCGGAAATACGCGTCGATTTCCTCGAATCCGGCCCAGGAGCTTAAGATGTGGAAATCAAAAACTTAAAGCATAAAAGGAGGGTTTCAAAAAACTCACCACAAAGTCTCTCTAAGAGACGGATGCAGACTGCAGAAATCAAGTGTAGATTTCCTCCACCGATGCGTACACGAACAGCTCTCGGACCGAAACCCGTGCTAGCGACTCGGATGACAAGAAGAAAGGGAGAGAGGGCTGCCCACAAGAGGAAATATGGCTGTCCTAATTTCTTTCCAAAAGAAAAATCTATCTAGCCAAAGATAGAACCAAATTTCTCCAAGTATGGCACCTCATTCTTACCAAAAGAATTAAGGCAAAAAGTGGGCAAATTTTTCTTCCAAGGAAGAATATATATACGGCAAGAATGGGATTCATGAAATGCTATGGGCCAAAATTTACATCCTAATATAATTCTAGTAAACCTATACTAGAACGACATCAGGTGGGCTGCATCCTCATCCTTCTAGCACGCCAATCCAATCGGCTTCTTCTTCTTTACATAATTCCATAATAAACACATAAAATAAAATTACATAAAAGAAAACGGCGCGTAGGCCGTATTTACCAAAAGAATATTACAACCCGAATAAATAAGGCCCAAAACATCCATTCATGCATTTAATCATACATACACGTATCCAATACATACAATTTATAAACATGTTAAATGCATGAATTAATCCCATTTCATATATGTCCATAGCCATTATTTTGAAATCGCCAAATTTTGGCCGATCATGGTTCTAAACCCGTGCGGGCTTTAGGCCTCCAACCCAGGCAAAATTGCTCCCAATCCAATTGGGAAACCATGAATTCCAAAATTAGCCATCCGGGTAATCGTGCCAAGAAAACCCGAACCAATTTCAATTAACCGTATTTATTTCCAAAATAAATATCGCATGAACGAAAAATAAATTCATTCATAAAACATGCGCACAAAATTTCCAAAATTAAACACGCACAAGTTTAAAAACAATTAAAATTTTAAAACCCCACGCGCATAAAAACTACCAAAATTTAAACACGCATATTTTTAAAATTTTAAATCCGGCCCGGCCCTAAAAATCCCGCCAAATCCAAAAACGGGCCCGGCCCGCCGCGCGGGGCAGCCGCGGCGCTGCTGCCCAGCAGCAGCCCCGCTGCCGCGCAGCGGCTGCTGCCCCCGTTTCGACCCGAAACGGTCCGTGATTTTTCCGAAACAAATATAGCAACATGAAATTAAATCACCAAGACATAAAATCATGCAACGGAAAAATAAATCTAGCATAAACCTATATGCAAAAAATAATTTTCCCATAAACAATTCACAAATAGAAAATTAAATAAAGCATAAACCATATGCAAATAATTTTCCATAAGTAAAATTCAAGGGGCAAAATCACCAAACCCCAAACCAAAAATAAATCCCGTCTACAAAATCGCCAATTTTAAAACACGGGATCCGCCAAGTTTAAAGATTTCCACGGATCAAAAGCCCGCTCTGATACCACTGTTGGGATTCGTCACGGGAAACCGACCGATAAAAGCGGAAATACGCGTCGATTTCCTCGAATCCGGCCCAGGTGCTTAAGATGTGGAAATCAAAAACTTAAAGCATAAAAGGAGGGTTTCAAAAAACTCACCACAAAGTCTCTCTAAGAGACGGATGCAGACTGCAGAAATCAAGTGTAGATTTCCTCCACCGATGCGTACACGAACGGCTCTCGGACCGAAACCCGTGCTAGCGACTCGGATGACAAGAAGAGAGGGAGAGAGGGCTGCCCACAAGAGGAAATATGGCTGTCCTAATTTCTTTCCAAAAGAAAAATCTATCTAGCCAAAGATAGAACCAAATTTCTCCAAGTATGGCACCTCATTCTTACCAAAAGAATTAAGGCAAAAAGTGGGCAAATTTTTCTTCCAAGGAAGAATATATATACGGCAAGAATGGGATTCAAAATGCTGCCATCTTTTTCCACACGTCCAAATTGTAAAAGATATGCACTTATGAAAACAAAATCCAATTTTGCTTTTCCATAAGTCAAACCAATGACTCACCATTCTTCCATTGGTCCACCATTAATAAGCCATCATCAACTTTTGTCCAAGAATGACTCACCATCTTTCTAATTGGTGCCACAAGGTAGACAAGTCCAACTTCTCTTCCTTTAAGTCAAATACATGACTCACCATATTAAGAAAAGGGATGCATCCATTCTTAACAAAATGACTCATCAATTTTCACCATCTTCTTTGGTCCAATATTTCGGCCATCACCATCTCATCTTATGTGGGAATTTTCATTTTAAGCCTTAAGCCCAATTTTTAATTCCTTTGATTTAATTAAATCAAATGCAACTTTAATTTAACATGTATGCTTATATATGATACCATGTAACATATTACATACATTTAAATTTAAAATTCATTTGACCTATTAATTTAATCAATGGATTAAATTAGACACACATAAAATGACAAACATGTAAACCTATACATGTCATAATATTTCCACCTAGGAAATAACCCCATAAATTAATTCATTGAATTAATTATGAGTAGGCCAAAATAAATATTAATTATATAACTTTGATCAATCCAATTGATGCATATAATATAATTAATATATCTCTCTCTCTTCAAATGTGTACACTCCAAGTACACACTTAATCCGACTAGTTAAAGTCCAGACGTTCAATGTGTACGATCCAATGGGCCCGTCTTTATGTTGGCAGTGGGCCAAGGCCCACAGACTACAGGCGGGCTCTAGCAAGCCACTGTAGCCCCCAATTAAGACGGAGTAAGCAGTCCAACTGAAAACGTAACCCAGTAGTTTGAACTTGTAAATCCCATGTCACTGATATCGGTGTCCAACACTGAGGCATGGAAGTATCACCCTCCTTGTGTCTGGACCTTGACTTGATACCGAATGAACTGATGCTCACAAACAAGATCCAATCTTGTTTGGGTGCGGCCGCACACTTATCAGTAACATTCTTCAAGAGGCCGATGATATCGTCTCAGTGAATCACTGAGTGACATTCCCTTCTGCATATCCATAGTGCTGCCATGCTCACTGACACACCCGAACGTACCCGTACTTGGCACCCTTTTACAGGCCCGTTGGGCGTACACCAAAGTGTGCCACCTCACATGCAGCACCATCATATGGTCCAATCTAAGGACTTATACAAGCACTACACGAGAATCATTTGTGATACTATACCATGCAGATTCCCGTTAAGTGGATCAATCCAGTACCATGCCCATTTTGCATGTACCCATTAACCTAGTTGACATTCCATGTTCTATGACCGGTAAGACACCGCCATACAACCAGGCTAACGATAGTCTTTGGTTCCATTCATTCCCATGATTGGAACAGACTACGGATGACTTTATGGTCATATCGTTTTCACTATCCACAGTCTTACTGCCAAGTGCCTCACACTTGACAACATGGATATGGATATGTCCATTGGATACTCTATTTAACATATAGCACAAGACATATAATAAATAGATTAATGCCTTTATTTCCTTGACACAAATTGTATAATACATAAAGTTTACATTAATGTACAAATGTATTATACAAACACAAGGACCAATGCCTCGGGACTAGGGCATTTCCAACATGTTCGTGCCACACAAAATGCAAGTGGCTATAGGAAGATGTGGTTAGGACGCATGACACGCGGGATGATGTTGTGTATGCTTTGTGAAATGTCACACATGAGATGTGAATGGCGTATGAATAAAATGTCGTGGCTGCATAAAGATGTGGCTAGCATCACACATATGTCGATGTTTTGAAGATGCCTGCACAAAGATGTGATTAGAATGGCACACGAATGGTATGCATGTTTAATGCTTCGTGAGAAGGTCAAATAAAACCCACAGAACAAACGTTAGCATACGCAATTGTGAGCGGACGACCTTTTCAATGGAGATGAAAAAGCTGGACGCGGTGAAGCGAATCGGGGAAAACGTTTTCGTTTGGTTTGTTTTGAGTTGGAAAACGGGTTTTGTTTATCTTGAGTTAGGAAATCATGAATTTGATTTGGAAATTCCTTTGTAGAAAAACATTTTCCTATTTTAACTTAAAGACCTTGAAACTTAAATTCCAAGATCAGTGACAGAGTCGCCACCTGGATCAGCTCATCCGGGAAATTCCGGTACAGCTCCCTACAGAGGGTAGACCTATACTTAATCCAGAGATTTAGGGTTTGGGCAAGTGACTTACTCAACCTCAATCTTGCTTTCACTTTACAATTTATATTACCATATTTAATTTGCTTTATTATCTTTCTCTATCCCAATTTCGTTTATGTATATCAACCCATGCTCAGGCAAATGACAGAAATAAATTACAGAAAAATAAATCATGCATCCAGATTATACAAAAATAATAGAGGCCGCTTATACAACCAAATTGAATAAAAAGGAAAACTCTCGTCCTCACTTTACAAACACCTAGAATACATGAATATCTAAAAAATTACAGTCGCCTAGAATATACGGAATAATCTATTAATTACAGTAAAAATAATAAAAACAAAAATAAATGCTGCAAGATAAATTAGTTAGCACAATTTACAGCACAACACAGATAGGACTCAAATCAGGACACAATTGGGATTTCAGGAACGGGGGTATGCATTTAGGGGGTAAACGGCTCGATCCGACCAGTCGGACCGGTTAGACCTGGAAAACGGTTTTGAAACGCCTTCTAAATTTTTGTGCTGGAAAATCAATTTTAGAAAATTATTTGGCTCGGTTTCATGCAAACTTTTTCACTTAGCGGGTCTGTTATCCCAAAACTCAGAGTTTCGTTCGTATGGGTTTTCCTAAATTTAGCATCCATCTAGGGTCCAGAAAGCAGTAAACACGCCAAAAATAATTTTGAATTCGAAAACAGCATCGCGCGACGACGTCCATACGGGTCGTTTCGCGATTCCATCTTATTACAAAAATTACAGCTGTGCGGCTGTAATTCCTGGAACCCAAAAAAAGGTTTTCTCATTTTTTTTTTTGAAAGTGTCGATTTGCTCATTTTCGATGTTTTCCGGGGATTTTATAGCGTTCAAGGGTTCGTTGATGCTGGACTATGGATCCGATTTGGATTGAACAACCCCAAAATTCAGGAAATAAAACATGGGAGAAATCGAAAACCCTAATATCTGTACATAGAGAAATTCAAAAACCAAAATTTTACAATATACGGATGAATTCGGGCCGAAATTGATCACAACAGAATGAACAAAATGAAAAATGGACTATTTTCGGCCTATCGGGGCAGTCCGGGAATCTGTTCATCACAATCACAGTTGTGTGGCTGTGTTCATGGAGAACAAAGCCGTACGGCTATGTTCGGGGAAATCTGGTTTCTAAAAATTGTAAAAATGGAGAAAACGCAAAGAAAAAGCAATGTACAAAGGTTTAAGGCCTCTCAGAGTTTACCTTGATATTGTTTTGATGTTTTCAAAATCAAGAAATTGATTGAAAACTTAAAATTTGCCTCGAATACTCAACCGGCCGAAAACCAAAACGATCCCGAAACAATCCGAAATCAATCCGAAACGATCCTGAATCAATGTGCAAAGGTCAAAGAGCTTTCTGTTGATGTTTGAAGATTAGTTTAAGTCTTAATTTTTGTCTTTGGATCACTTCCCCTTGGTTTCTATACCTCGGCCCTCTTATCCCCTTTTTCTGCCTTTCTTTCTTTTTCCCTCTTTCTTGAAATTTTCCCCCCGTTTCTGCCTAAAGATCCAAAATCATCTCCTTGTTGATTTGATTTTACTTTTCTTTTATACTTCCCTTCCATAATCATAACAAACAATAAATGAGACACCTGACTCTTTGAGATTTTCGGCCAATATCTTTTCTGTTGAGCCAAGTTGCTTTGGCTCAACCCGCTAGAGCCGTCCGGCTCTAGTTTGTACTACAGCCGGGTGGCTCTAGACTACAGCTGCACGACTCTAGTAAGAGCTGGGCCGAAATTCTCAAAAATCTGATGCTCACCCTAAACCCTAAAAATCACTTGGGGGCCTTCTCGGGGGTTTCGGATCAAGGATAGCTCGGTTTTTGGGGACGTTTGAGACACTTCGGGTGACATTTCGGTCGTTTTCAAGTCTGATTCATATCCGTCTGCTTCATAGGTAATACAGGAATTCTCATCATAGAGGTCGGGAAAACCCAGCGCTTATAGCTACCCCTCACGTGATCAAATTCAACATCCCAATACCAGGTTTAAGTTACCCGAGGGGAATTTGAGAATGCGAATTGAAGTGATGTAAGCGGACAAACAGAAAGACATACCTGAGTTGCAGCTGATCTGGGCCTGACATCAGGTTTATATTACCCACGACAGATCTGTTGAAGTTGAGATGGAAGCAAATCTGGGCCTGACACTGGGTTTAGGTTACCCGCGATAGACTTGCTGAAGTTTGAGGTTGAAGCAAAGCTAGGTCTCACACCCGGTTTAGGTTACCTATGACGGACTTACTGAAATTTAAGGTTGAAGCAAATCTGGGCCTGGCACCGGGTTTAGGTTACCCGCGATGGATCTATTGAAGTTGAGATGGAATCAAATCAGGGTCTGACATCGGGTTTAGGTTACCCCCGACGGACTTGCTGAAGTTTAAGGTTAAAGCAAATTTGGGTCTAACACCGGGTTTAGGTTACCCGTGACGGACTTGCTCAAGTTTGAGGTTGAAGTAAATCTGGGCCTGACACCAGGTCAATATTACCCGCGGCGGATCTACTGGATTTCTGAAGAGAAGCCGATCTGGGCCTGTCACTGGGTTTATGTTACCTACGGTGGATCTGCTGGATTTTCGAGGAGAAGCTGATCTGGGCCTGTCACCGGGTTTATGTTACCCACGGTGCATCTGCTGGATTTCCGAGGTTGCATTGGTGATGAGTATTTATTCCTTGATCGATAATTTTGGAACAAAAATTTTTGCCCCTTCGATTAAGAATAAATACTGCTTGATTACCCTGCCCTTGGATACCTACACTTGGGTTGGTCACGATGCATGTATGCATGTGTATGTGCATGTTTTGAATGCTTGTGTGTGTGTGTTTCAATGTATGCATATGCGAATGGACTCTGCGAGATGCATTTTCCGCTATTCGTCCGGCCTTGAAATGCTACGCTCTTGCTGGGGAGATCGGGTCGTGCCTCTAGCTGGGGAAAGCATATCACGCCTATGACCGATATAGCTGGAGAGTATATTCTTTATGTGATGTGACTCTCACACTTCTGCTGGGGATATGCGGGGATATGCAATGGCTGTTAGCGAAGTACGATGACTGTTGGGGAGAAAGTGGTCATGCTCTTTGTGACGCTGGGGAATAGTGCAGAGGATCCCGCTGGAGAATAGTGGAATAGTTTCTACTGGGGAATGGTGGAAGGGTTCCACTTTTCTGCCCCTAGGAATGGTGAATCTGGAAGTCCTCTAAATTTTTCCTGAACTGCCTAATGTGGGTTTTCAGCTCAGCGAGCTGCTCTAACTTTTGCCTAAGGCACCTTTTCGGTTTTCACCTTAGCGAGCTCCTTTTTTTTCGGTCCTGTTACGTTTGGATTTGGATTTGCTTTGAAATTTCTGTCGCCTTGAGAAATGATGAGTTAGATTTGGAGGATAAGAAAAGATCACAGATTACATGTATTCAGCACATTTTCTTGTTAAAGTAATGCGAGTCTTTTAACCGATTAAATGCAAAGTGCTTTCTTTAATGGATGTTCAGGTGAGATAACTTTGTTTATGCATTTTGATATAACCATGCAAATATATTTAAACAAAACATCACACTTTATTGATGAAATTAACATGAATACATTTGAAAAGATTGGTTCCCAAAATGGTATACATTTCCCACAGAACCAGAATCCATCACTAGTCGTCCCTTATGGATTTTCCGACTGATCATTTTTTCTCATGTCTTATCTTTTGCCTAGGCCACCCTTTTCGAGTTTTCAACCTAGCAGACTCTTTTTTTTAAAAAAAAAATAGTAAGGCTTTAGGCGGCCTTGGTTGACAGGGTTTGGAAATTCATTCCCATCCATGTCTGCAAAGCTTACACCAGCCTTCAATAGCACTTTCTTCACCACATAGGGGCCCTCCCAATTCGATTTGAATTTCCCACGAGTGTCCAAATTTGTAGGCCTCAATTGTTTCAGAACTAGGTCCTTGGCTTTCAGCTGTCATCTGGGATACTTTGCTTTCTAATTATAGTCTCTGGCCATTCTACGTTGATACATCTGCAAGCGGTCCAGTGCTTTCAATCGCTTTTCATCTAATGCTGCCAACTGCTTGTATCTAGCTTGAACCCACCCCGTTTCTGGCAACTGGGCTTCCAAGGCTATTCTGAGTGACTTGAGCTCCATTTCCACTGGTAATACTACTTCCATCCCATGGATAGTTGAAACTACCCCCAGTTCCATGATAAACTTCTTAATCCATACAGCTTCCTTAGCTGCATCACACGCTGCAATGTACTCAGCTTCTGTGATAGAATCCGCTATGGTCGGTTGCTTAGAGCTTCTCCAGCTTATAGCACCACCATTAAGCATGAATACATATCCTGACTGTGACTTATATTCATCCTGGTCGGTCTGGAAGCTTGCATCAGTGTACCCAGTAACTGATAACTCTTCCTGACCTCTATACACTAAGAAGCTATCCTTAGTCCGGTTAAGGTACTTTAGGATTGCTTTGACAGCTTTCCAGTGATCCTCCCCAGGATCTTGTTGGTACCTGCTAGTCATACTTAGTGCAAAGGCGACATCAGGTCTTGTACATAGCATGGTGTACATGATTGATCCTATAGCCGAAGAATATGGGACTAATTTCATGTTCTCCCTGTCCTGCCTTGTGTTAGGACAGTTTTTCTTACTAAGTTTCAGCCCATGACCCATTGGCAAGAAACCTTTCTTAGCCTGTTCCATGCTGAATCTTTTCAGAACTTTGTCTATGTACTTGGCCTGACTTAGGCCCAGGAGCCAATTGGGTCTATCCAAGTAGATCCTGATCCCTAGGATCGTCTCAGCTTCGCCTAAGTCCTTCATTGCGAAGCACTTACACAACCACTGCTTTACCCCTTGCAGTGTTGGTATGTCGCTTCCAATAAGAAGGATGTCATCCACATATAATACCAGGAATGTGACAATGCTCCCACTAATCCTTTTATACACACAAGGCTCATCTTGATTCTGTATGAAGCCATATTCCTTTATAGCCTCATTGAATCGAAGATTCCAACTTCGGGACGCTTGCTTCAATCCATAAATGGACCTTTGAAGCTTGCATACCATTTCAGGATTCTGTGGATTGACAAAACCCTCAGGCTATGTCATATACACATCCTCGAGTAGCTTTCCATTAAGAAAAGCGGTTTTGATATCCATCTGCCAGACCTCATAGTCGTACCATGCGGCTATGGCAAGCAGGATCCTTATGGATTTGAGCATAGCGACTGGTGAGAAAGTTTCATTATAGTCGATTCCATGGACTTGCCTGAAACCTTTCGCTACTAGCCGCCCCTTGAAGGTGTTGTCTGGCTTAAGCTTGTGGCACCACTTGCAACCTATTACCTTAGCACCCAGAGGTGGATCAACCAGATTCCAAACCTGATTATCGTATATAGATTGCATTTCCGCCTCCATGGCCTTTTGCCAATTTACGGATAGTGGGCTAGCTATAGCCTCCTGGTAGGTTTTCAGCTCTTCTTCGTCAAAGACAAAAAGAGTGTTATCATCGGTAACAAGAAACCCATATCTCTTAAGTTCCCGACGATCCCTACCAGACCTTCTAGGTCCTTGTGTGACCTGGGTCGGTGCTTCCTCCTGTGGAAGCTCCACCCTGGTCTCCGAGGTATCCTTTTTAGAAGTTTCTGAGCTTTGAACTTCCCTGAGTTCAATATTGCTCCCACTATCTTTCTTAGAAATGAACTCATTTTCAAGAAAGACCCCCTTCCGTGCCACGAACACCTTGTTCTCGGCGGGGTTGTAGGAGTAATACCCTTTGGTTTCCTTAGGGTAGCCCACAAACAGGCATTTGTCAGTTTTGGGTTCCAGTTTGCCCCCAGTCAATCTCTTGACATGTGCATAACAACCCCAAATCCGCAGGAAAGACACATTTGGCGCCCTGCCCATCCATATCTCAAATGGGGTCTTTTCCACTGCCTTAGTCGGAGTACTATTCAAAATGAAAGCTGTTGTCTCAAGAGCATATCCCCAGAAACTTGTTGGGAGAGAAGCATGACTCATCATTGAGCGAACCATGTCTAACAGGGTCCTATTCCTCCGTTCGGATACTCCATTCCATTGTGGTGTTCCTAGAGGAGTGAGCTGTGGAACTATTCCATGCTCTCTCAAGTATGAATCAAACTCTAGGCTCATATACTCGCCACCTCGGTCCGACCGAAGGGCTTTAATATTTCGGCCTAATTGGTTCTATACTTCGTTCCTAAATTCCTTGAACTGATCAAGTGTTTCAGACTTGTGTTTCATTAGATAGACATAGCCATATCTGCTGAAATCGTCTGTAAAGGTGACGAAGTATAGAAACCCACCCTTGGCAGCAGTGCTCATAGGTCCATATACATCCGAATGTATTAGGTCTAATAAGCCAGTAGCCCTTTCAGCTTTCTTGCTAAAAGGCGCTTTAGTCATTTTACCCTGTAAACAAGACTCACAAATATCAAGTGACTCCAAGTCAAAAGATCCCAGAATTCCAGCTTTGTGGAGTCTAGCTATGCGTTTCTCGTTTATGTGGCCTAAACGACAATGCCAAAGGTACATAGGATTAAGTTCATTTGGTTTAATCCTTTTAGTATTTATGTTATAGACTTGATTAGTTTCATTTAATTTCAGGATATAAAGGCCATTATTTAATAGAGCATTTCCATAAAATATGCCTTCTCTAGATATAACCATTTTACCATTACCAATAGTAAATACATACCAAGAAGTATCCAAAACTGAAACAGAAATAATATTCCTGCACATTGCAGGTACAAAATAACATTGTTCCAGTAACAAAACTAATCCACTAGGCATCTTAAGCTGGTACTCGCCGATCTCAATGGCTGCAACCCTTGCTCCATTCCCGACCGGCAAGACACTTCTCCTGCTCCCAGTGATCTTCTGTTCCTAAGTCCCTGCACATTACAACAAATGTGAGAACCACATCCAGTATCCAATACCCAAGATGTTGAAACAGTAAGGTTAATGTCTATAACATATATACCAGATGAAGACGCGCCCTACGCCTTCTTTTGCTCTCCCAGAAGCTTTGGACATGATCGTTTCCAATGTCCCGTCTGCTTGCACCCGAAACAGACATCCTCAAGATGGGCCTCAGGCTGGACCTTGGCCTTCTTAGCTTTGGCTTTCTTAGCCTTTACTTTAGCCTTTGTCTTAGCCTTGGCCTTTACAAGAGGAGCCTTCCCCTTGTTTACCATAAGTACCGGTGGAGTCTTTTTGATCGACGGTTCAGTCAGCTTAAGCATCCCATGCAGCTCACTAACAGCTTTGTTCATCCCTTGCATGTTGTAATTCAAGATGAACTGATCATAAGACTCCGGCAAGGAAGCCAGGATGGTATCAACCACCAATTCCTGTGAAATGGGCGACCCGAGACGGGCTAAAGAATCTAAATAGCCCTTCATCTTGAGCACGTGAGTGCTCACAGATGTCCCAGTCCCCATTTTGCAGGAATGGAATGCCTTATTTGTCAAGTACCTTTCCTAACGCGCCTGCTCCTGAAACATCTCATTTAGAGTTGTCATCATAGCAAAGGCCTCATGGTCCATAAACTGTTTTTGCAGTTCGGGGACCATGCACGCCAACATAAGGCAAGTAACATCCCGGTTATCCTTCACATGCACCCCGTATTCCTCCAGCTGGGCAGCTGGTGGATTACACCCATTACGTGCGGCTGGTACAGGCCTTTCCAGTACATATTCCTTAGACTCATGTCTTAGAACTATCCGTAAGTTCCTAGACCAGTCCAGGAAATTAGGACCAGAAAGCTTGTCCTTCTCGAGGATAGTGCGCAGTGATAAAGTGTTATTCGATGCCATTGATTACTACACAGAAAAATAAGTGAGTGTTAATAAAGGACTTAACAAATTTTTCCCATAAAATAATTAATAATGAATCATGTTATTAATTAATCTGAGTTGTTGGGCTCATGGGCCGAGATCCATATTATATCAAGATATAGCCAGAGGAGGGCCTGGAACAACTATACCCTAATTTTTAGGTAGGAACGCCGTCCAATCCCAACCTAGGGACTCTCGGTTTGATGGGTCTGTTGGCACTTACCCATCTGTGCTTAGGGCCAGGAACATCCTACTGCCCATGCTAAGTCCAAACCTCCATCCAAATGTCAGAGTAACCAATACTCCAACCCAATACAAAATGACAATGCTCCAGCGCATCCAGCGAGGGCTGGTCTACAACTGGCCCATCCCCACTTCGAGTAGGTTTTGGATGAGGGAAGCACTTTTAAGCGACTCAATAATTACCTTTTGGTTTTTAGATTCAATTAATAACGGCTTAGATGCAAAAGCGGGTGAAATAGGATATGGACATACATTCGCACATGCCAATAAAATATCGCATAATTAAATAAAGAATGGAATGCAACGGGCCAAAATTTACATCCTAATATTATTCTAGTAAACCTATACTAGAACAGCATCAGGTGGGCCGCCTCCTATTCCTTCTGGGCTCGCCAATCCAATCGGCTCCTTGCTTACATAATTTCATAATAAACATATAAAATAAAATTACATAAAAGGAAAACGACGTGCAGGCCGTAAAAACCAAAAAGAATATTACAACCCAACATAAATAAGGCCCATTTACATCCATCCACACATTCAATCATACAACATGTAAACCAATACATGTAATTTATAAGCATGTTACATGCATGAATTAATCCGATTTCATTTGTCCATAGCCATTATCTTGAAATCGCCAAATTTTGGTCGATCATGGTTCTTAACCCGTGCGGGCTTTGGGCCTCCAACCCAGGCAAAATTGCTCCCAATCCAATTGGGAAACCATGAATTCTAAAATTAGCCGTCCGGGTAATCGTGCCAAGAAAACCCGAACCAATTTCAATTTACCGTATTCATTTCCAAAATAAATATCACATGAACGAAAAATTAATTCCATTCAAGAAACCACGCGCATTAAATTTTCAAAATTTAAACACGCAAATTTTAAAAACATTTTACAAATTTTAAAACCCGGCCCGGCCCAAAATCCCTCCAAATCCAAATTCGGGCCCGGCCCGCAGCGCCGGGCAGCCGCGGCGCTGCTTTCCAGCAGCGGGATGCTGCTAGCGTGCAGCAGCTGCTGCCCAGCAGCAGGCAGCGGCTGCTGCCTATGGCGCGTAGCGCTGCAGGCAGCCCCCGTTTCCGCCCGAAACGGTCCGTGATTTTTTTTTGTTTTGTTTTTTTAAAAAAAGAAAACAACATATGCAAGATATTAAATCACCAAGAAATAAAATCTAGCATACAGCCTAGATGCAAGAAATTAAATCAACCAAGAATTAAAATCAAGCATCCATAAACTATATATATATATATATATATATATATATATATATATATATATATATTTGCAAAAGGAAATTGAACCCTAGCATGCTCCATATGCTAAACAATTTCATATGCAAATATCATGAATAACCAACACAAATAGAAAATTAAATCTAGCATAAACCCTATGCATATAATTTTCCATTTGTAAAATTCAAAGGGGCAAAATCACAAACCCCAAACCGAAAACAAATCCCATCCACAAAATCGCCAAATTTTAAAACATGGGATTCACTTCAAGTTAGAGATTTCCACGGAACATAAGCCCGCTCTGATACCACTGTTGGGATTCGTCACCGGAAATCGACCGAAAAAGTGGAAATACGCGTCGATTTCCTCGAATCCGATCCCAGGAGCTTAAGTAGTAGAAATAAAAAACACAAAGCACAAGGAAGAAGGTTTTAAAAATTCACCTTAAAGTCTCTCCAAGAGACAGATGATGACTGCAGAAACCAAATTAGATTTCCTCCTTCGTCCCGTACACGAACGGCTCTCGGACTGAAACCCGTGCTAGCGGTTCGGAAAATCAATAAGAGAGAGTGAGGGGAGGTGTTGTTTCGGCCAAGAAGGACAGAAAATATGGCTGCCATATTTTCTTTTATATCACCAAAAGACAAATTCAAAAAATAATATCTCAAGTAGAAAAGTCCAACTTTTCCACCCTAAGTCAAACCATGACTCATTACATATGATCATCACATTTTGTCCTTAACATGAGTCATCCTTCTTGTCACATATGACTCATCAAAACTTGGCCCAAATATCTCCCCACAAATTCGGCCACCAAGTCATCAATTAAGGGCATCCCTTTTTCATGCCCTAGACCATATTTACATCTTTGATTTTATGTGATGTCAAATCAAATTTTACTCCCACATGTATGTAACACTCTTATACCAT
Organism: Euphorbia tirucalli; assembly: GCA_039660915.1. Lineage (NCBI taxonomy): Eukaryota > Viridiplantae > Streptophyta > Magnoliopsida > Malpighiales > Euphorbiaceae > Euphorbia > Euphorbia tirucalli. Next base: position 45,441,324 of record CM077638.1, on the reverse strand, counting down.
ATAATATGTTACTTACACTAAAATAAAATTCATTTGACATATCAAATAAACCAAGAGATTAAATATGACATCCATAAGATGACAAACATGTAAACCTATACATGTAGAACTATTTCCACCTAGGAAATAAATACTTAAATTAATTCATTGAATTAATTCAGTGATGGCCTAAGAAATATTAATCATATTATATTTGACCAATCCAATTGAGTTATATAATATAATTAATACACCTCTCTGTCTTTGATGTGTATACACCAAGTACACACTTAATCCGACTAGTTAAAGTCCAGACGTTCAATGTGTACGATCCGATGGGCCCGTCTTTATGTTGGCAGTGAGCTAAGGCCCACAGACTCCAGTTGGGCTCTAGCAAGCCACTGTAGCCCCCAATTAAGACAGAATAAGCAGTCAAACTGAAACTTTAACCCAGTAGTTTAAACTTGTACATCCCATGTCATCGATATCGGAGTCTAACACAGAGGCATGGTTTGATCACCCTCTATTGTGTATGGACATTAACTTGATCCCGAATGCACTGATATTCACAAACAAGTTCCACCTTGTTTGGGTGTGGCCATACTCTTATCAGCTGCATTCATCAAGAGGCCGGTGATATCTTCTCCGTGGAACACTGAGTGACATTCCCATCTGCATATCCATAGTACTGCAATGTTCATTAACATACCCGAACGTACCCGTACTTGGCACCCTTTTACAGGCCCGTTGGGCGTACACCAAAATATGCCACTTCACATCCAGTACCATCATATGGTCAGGTCAAAGGATCCATACAAGTACTACATGAGAATCCGATGTGATGTGATACCATGTGGATTCCTGTTAAGTGGATCGATCCAGTACCATGCCCTTTTTGCATGTACCCATTAACCTAGTTGACACTCCATGTTCTATGACCAGTAAGACACTGCCATACAACTAAGGTTGATGATAGTCTTTAGTTCCATTCACTCCCATGATTGGAACAGACTACGGATGACTTTATGGCCATATCGTTTTCCCTATCCATGGTCTTACTGCCAAGTGCCTCACACTTGACAACATGGATATGGATATATCCATTGGATACTCTATTTAAAATATTGCACAAGACATATAGTAAATAGATTGATGCCTTTATTTATTAACACAAATTGTATCATACATATCTTACATTAAAATGTACAATGTATAATACAAACACAAGGACCAATGCCTCGGGACTAGGGCATATCCAACATCAACTTCTTTGTGGATCATGTCATGCAGCAATGTTGTGACAGCCCTCTGGTAAGTGGCCCCAGCATTTTTCAATCCAAAAGGCATTACTCTATAGCAGAAAGTGCCCTATTCTGTAATAAAGGATGTCTTCACCTTGTCGATTACATCCATTAAGATCTGGTTATACCCCAAAAATCCATCCATGAAAAAGTACATTGCTGCCTTGGTTGCACTGGCTATCAAAACATTAATGCAAGGCAAAGGGAAATTATCTTTCGGGCATGCCTTATTCAAATCTCTATTATCGACGCACACTCTGACCCTTCCGTCTTTCTTAGGCACAGGAACAATGTTGGCTAACCATTCTGTGTATTCCACCACCTCGAGGAACTTAGCTTCAATCTGCTTAGCCACTTCTTCCTTTACCAATGCAACCCATTCTGGTCTTAACCATCTTAGTTTCTGCTTTGCTGGTCTGAACCTGGGATCTGTTGGAATCTTATGAATTGCTATTTCTGTGTTGACCCCCGGTATGTCTTCGTATGACCAATCGAAAGCCTTAACATGCTTTTATTGTATTCTTGTCAATCCTCTCTCTTCTTTGGATTTTAGTTCGTGTGAAATGAATACCATTTTGGGATTTTCATCTGTACTTATGTTAATTTCATGCAATGCAATGTCATGAATGCTAAATATGCTTAATGGTGATTCAAAATGCATGCACAGAATTATCAGGATAAACATCACACAAGTAAGCAAACTAGGATTTCATTGCATTAAACTTGTTAAAAAGGACATAGTTCACATCAAAAAGAGAAGAAACAGATACAACAAAATGATTTTCATTCTCCACAGGTGGAGGGCCTTGAACTTCTTCAGCATCCTTGCTCAGCTCCAGGATGTTTTCCAAGTCAGTAGCAATTTCAAACTCCTGTTAAGCAGGAAGAGTAGTCTTCTCAATCTCAGCCACCTGTGCCTTGGCTTTCATCATGATACCTGCTATCTCGACAACCACAGAATCCAGGCTTGCCTTGGTCATCAGCTCCTTAGTGGATCCTCCCTCATAATTTTCAAATGCCTTACCTAAGGCGGCATTCAGTGCCTCTGAAATTGCTTTCACAGATTCATTATAGACTTCCTCTTCGGCTTTCTCTTTGGCCATTTGTACTGCTTCTGCTATTACTTCAGATGGTTTCTCCTGGGGGAGGACAGGCTCAACAACTACCTCCTCCACTATAACTAGTGCAACTGGCTCCTCCTGGCTCTTTTCAAAGTCCATAACATCAAAAAATATCTCAAAGCTTGGGAGTTCAATGCTCCTGACTTTCACTGGCTCAGCTTGCCCCTTGTACAGTTGTTCACCAACCTTAATGAATGGCTTTATCATGGGCTTGCCATTCTTTCCTCTTTTCAGATCCTTCTTCTCAGATGCCTTTGCTGTGTAGCCTAAGCCGAACTATCTCAGCTTTCCAGAATCAATATTAAATTCAGGCACCCCCTGTAGATTGGCTCCGAGTCCCATACTCGGAACAAAATCATGCCTACAAAGGTATTTAGATAACCACTCTGGCATATAATTCTCATAGATAACCATCGAGGCCTCTGTAGTTTCCTTCTCACTAACCACTGCGACATGGAATCCACCGAATGGTATGGTCTACTCGCTAACATCAGCAATCACAGACTGAGAATCTGCCTCGACTGTCACAACCTCATTGCTTACTGAAAACTTGATCTTCTGGTGCAAGGTTGAAGGAACACCCCCCAATGAGTGGAACCATGGCCTCCCTAAAAGCAAGGAGAAGGTGACTGGAATGTCAATCACAGTAAAGGTGACCGTCGACTTGACCGGTCCCACTTCCACTTCAGCTTCAAAAGTCCCAATTACAGTCCTTTTGGAATCATCATAGGCCCTAATCACAGTAAAGGACATTTTCAAACTATCTTCGCTTAGGCCGAGGAATGGTAGCATTTTTAGTGGACATATGTTCAGGGCAGATCCATCGTCTACCATCACACACAGCATAACCCGGTCCAGGAGGTTAACCTTGACATAAAGGGCTTTGTTGTGAGCTCTCCCCCCATGCGACAAGTCTTTTTCTGAAAATACAATATCAGGGGACCCTACGTGAATCTTGTCCAGTAAGCAACACATGGCCTCTGGAGATGCCAGAGGAGAAACTTCGATTTCAGACAGCTTTTTGACCAGCGCTGCCCTATGTTCCTTCGAAGTCAGCAACAAGTGCCACAGACTGGCCTGTGCTGGAGTCTTTTTCAATTGAGAAATGACCAGGTCTTCCTTTTCTACTTCTTTCGGCGCTGACATACTGCCTGACCTAGTCACTAGAACCTTGTCTCTCTGCTGAACCACTGGTTGGTAAATCCTACCACTCCTTGTTACATTCTGTACTTCGAGAACTTTTGACTCCCCAACAACTGGTAGCTTGACCATCTCACTACTGCCATGTTCTTTGTATTCATCTTCTAAATCTATCCAAACTCACAGGCTTCACTTCCTTCTGCTCTGTCAACTTCTCACAATCAGACTTTGCCCCAGCTCCACTAGCCACTACAAACTGTACGGTGGGGTTTGCCTGCAGGACTTGTGCAAAAATGAAGTTGTCTGGCAGGCCCGACTGCACCATATTGACTTGCCTTTCGAACATTGGCAAAGGGTTAGTCTTAGTACTGGGCTTGGCAGGCTCCTGTAACTTCCCTTCATCGATCAACTTTTGTATGGCATCCTTCAGCCTGTGACAGTTATTGGTTCTATATCCCACCATGACGTGGTAGGTACAGAAATTGTCTTTGTCTTCCCCGTGGACTTCTTAAAAGGACTGAGAGAGCTTAATAGACCGCCATTCCTACACTTGGCAAAGATCTTAGCCAAGGAGAAAGCCCATGGAGATATACCTTGGCCTTTTGAATTTCTGCTTGGGTTTCCTCATTGCTGAGACACAACAGCAACCCTTGCTTGCTTATTCTCTGTAAACTGTCCACTCTTGCCTGTAGAACCAGAACCTAACCCACTGCTTGACCCAGCTACAGTAGTTGACCAATACCTGGAACTACAGCCGGAGCCTCTGTTGCTCCTATAGCTTGCTGACTTTTCCTCTTCATCCTTCTCAATTTTGTTGCCCCATGCTATACACTTCACTGAGCTCACTAAAGGAGTGGAGTTTCATGTTGTTTTTGAAGATTTCCCTACTACGATCAATCAACTTTTGAATCAATTCATCTTCGTCGGGACAGTTTTTCAACAGAATCATCTTATTCATCCACCTTTGGTAATATTCATCAAAGGGCTCATTCAGCTTCTGCTTAACCCTTTCCAGGTCGTACAGCTTCACTTGGATCTTAGTGTTGAAGTTGTAATATTTGATGAAAGCTGCTGACAAGGCTTCCCAGTCTGACTACACATCTTTGGATAAAGAGTTATACCAACTCAGTGCTCCCCCCTCGAGTGTAGTTGGGAATAAGTTAATTAGTTGCTGTTTGGTAGCACCTGCTGTCAGCATAACCAGTGCATAAAGGTTTATGCGAGCCTCTGGTGAACCAATCCCCTTATAAGAAGGAACTTTCGGCACTTGAAACCTAATGGGGAAGGTCTCAATGCCCTTGTTGATCATTGCATCTACATTCACTCTCCTCTTGGAGCCCAAACTGATGTTGGCCCCTTTCTTCAGTTCAGCCACTACCTCGTCTAACTCTGAATACTTAGCCTTCATTTTCTTTTCCATAGTTGCCTCAATCTCTTGCAGCTTTTCTACACTGGCTGAGACATCAGCCCTGTACTGAGAAGACTCATCTACCTTTTCCTTTCCAGGCCTACTATTTCCAATCTCCCTATTTTCTCTTACAATAGCCCCCATCTCTTCTTTCAGCATGTCACGGAAATCCTGGGATCTCAAGAAATCCTTTAGAGCATCAGCAAGACTTGGTGTTTGATTGGCCATTTCCACTTCCTCTCCGAAATCAGAATCACTATTAGTTTCTACTGCTCTCTGTTCCCTAACAGCCCTCAAAGTCTGAGACCTTGTCCTTGGTTGATCCAGCTTACTCTGTGAACTGTCTTTATAAAGCTTTGGCCTTTTCTAGTCTCACGTGTGTATGGTCCTACTGTTGGATATGCCCTAGCCCCGAGGCATTGGTCCTTGTATTTGTATTATACATTTATTGGATTTATGTATTATACTCATTTGTGTTATTAATAAAGGCGTTAAATCATTTATTATATTTATCTTGTGTAATATATTAAATGAAGTATCCAATGGACATATCCATATCCATGATGACAAGTGTCATGCACTTGGCAGTAAGACCATGGATAGGGCAAACGATATGACCATAAATAGATCCGTAGTCTGTTCCAGTCATGGGAATGAGTGGAACAAGAGACTATCATTAACCTGGTTGTATGGCGGTGTCTTACCAGTCATTGGACATGGGATGTCAACCAAGTTAATGGGTACATGTAAAAAGGGCATGGTACTGGATAGATCCACTAAACGAGAAATCCATATGGTATAGTATCACAAGTGATTCTCATGTAGTACTTGTATGGATCCTTTGACCTAATCATATAATGGTGTTGCATGTGAGGTCACATACTTAGGGGTACGCCTAAAGGGCCTATAATAGGGTGCCAAGTATGGGTACTTTCGGGTATGTCACTTAGCATGGCAATGCTATGGATATGCAGAAGGGATTTGTCACTCAGTAGACCACTGGGAAGATATCACCGGCCTCTTGATGAATGTGACTGATAAGAGTGTGGCCACACCCAAATGAGTTGGAACTTGTTTGTGAGCTTCAGTGCATTCGAGATCAAGTTAATATCCGGACACAAAAGAGGGTGATCAATCCATGCCTCTATGTTGGACACCGATATCGATGACATGAGATATACAAGTTCAAACTACAGGGTTATGATAACAGTTAGACTGCATCTCCATCTTAATTGGGGGCTGCAGTGGCTTGCTAGAGCCCAACTGCAGTCTGTGGGCCACAGGCCCACTGCCAACATAAAGATGGGCCCATAGGATCGTACACATTGAGCGACTGAACATGACTTAAGGAATCACATATATACTTGGAGTATACTCTCTGGAGAGAGAGCTATATATATTAATTATATTATAAAGATCAATTGGATTGATCATAATAATAAAATTAATATTTGATTGGCTCTTCATAATTAATTGGATTAATTATGAGATTATTTCCTAGGTGGAAATATTCATATGTATAGGTTTACCTATGAATTTATTTTGTGTTGATCTAATTTTAATTTGATGGATTAAATTAATTGGTCAAACCAATTTTAATTTAAATGTAAATAATATGTTACTTGGTATAATATATTAAATATATGGGTAAATTAAAATTGGGCTTGAAATTAGTTTAAACCAGACTAATTAAAATAGGTTTGGGCCTGAATTAAAAAAAGGAAGCCCACACAGATGAAGGAGCTAGCTTGGGCCAAAAATTCCCTTGGGAATTTCAGCCACTTAGGGTTTAATTACCCTAGGAATTTCAGCCAACAGTGAACTAACACAAGCCAGCCGAAATTCTCCCTAGCCTCCCTCTCCAAAGTTTGTGTTTTCCGAAGCTAGCACGTGTGGTGTTCGTAAGGCACTCGTGTATGTGAACAAGGAGGGATTCTAAGTTGATTCCTGCGGTCTGCATCCATCTCTGAAAGAGATATTCTGGGTAAGAGATTTATCTCTTTCAATTAAATTTTGTTTTTCCAATTCCCATCTCAATTGCTCCTGGGCAAGGATTTGCAGAAATCATCGCGTTCTTCTGCTTTAATCGGGTGATTTCCAGTGACAAATCCCAACACCTACATCATAAGTGAAGAGTTAAGGATGGTAAATGAATGACTTGGTGTAATGGAGAATGATGCTTGGATGATGCTTCATGAATGGAAATGAAAATGAGGATGATGTTTGCATGTTTGAATTTCCTTTGTTTAGGATGTTCCAAGAGTGCCTAATGCTATGCAAAATAATGCAAAAATGTCTTGTGGGAGCCACCGCACGGACAAAGGTTCGGTGCCTTTGGGGCACCTAATGAATTGTAGTGAGATGGCCACGTGTGTGCCGACACACGAGCAGAGTTTCAACGCTTTTTAGGTCAATGGTATGAAATGGAATGGTCACATGGGGATCGTCCCACGAACAGAGTTCTGATGCTTTTAAGGCAATGTGATATGAGGTGGTGTTACCATAAAGAGTCACGCGTAACCGGAGACACGGACAAAGGTTCGGCATTCGTGGAATGCCTTGTATGATTTTGATAATGTTATGGAATGCACTTATATGTTTACTAATTCAGTACTCAGGGAGCAGCTCAAATCATTTCACAATGTCATGAAGTGGTCCGATGTGAACCATAATGCGCAAACAGGATTTCGGCATCACCGGGACACCTATAATGAATGTGTATGATGCCATGTGATGACATCGTGTGAACTGCCACACAAAATAAATCTAGGACCATTATGGTCTTTATTGAATGACATGGTATTGTGAAATGGTTGAGTGCAATCCGGTGCAAGGGCGGAATACGGGTAGTTTCAGGGTATGCGATATGTTACGGAATGAAATGATCATAAAAGGCACACTCGTAACATCCTTTATTAGGTGGGATGAAATGATATGGATGTGTATGTCACGTAAAAAATGCAAGTGGTTGCACGAAAATGTGGTTAAAATGCATGACACATGGAATGATGCCGTGTATGCTTCGTGAAAATGTCACACGTGAGATGTAAATGGCATACAAATAAAATGGCGTGGCTGCACGAAAATATGATTAGTGTCACGTAGATGTCAATGTTCGAAAATGGCTACGTAAAGATGTGGTTAGAATGACACATGAAAGCCATGCATGTTTGATGCTTCGTGGAAAGTCAAATAGAAAACACCATGGAAAAAATGTTAGCACACGCAAAAATATGCACTCCCTTCCGACCTTATTTCTCCTTTCGATTGGTCTTGCATTCTTCCTAGGAATTAGGTCTCTTTGGCATCAACGGGGGATACCAAAGGTGCACACTCGATGTTCAATTTGATTTTAAGTTATGGTAATCCTAGGGGAAGTTGCTAAGCCATTACATGTGGGTCAAAGTCAAAACCAAGGGTCGTACAAGTTCCCATAGCAAATATACACTCCTCACCATAGAACACGATGTAAAGTCATGCAGTGCTATGAGTGGTTTACCCCGTCGGGTGTCTCTAATCCTGGCAGTAGAGGTAGTCCACCTTCTTGGGTAAATCAGGGCTGATCAGTGTGTTGGAGGGATTGAGAAGAAGAAAATGTCATGATATGCAAGGTGCAAACAAATATGGTAATATGAACTAGTGAAGTGACTGCAAGCGAGGTTATGTTTTGGTAGTTGCCTAAGTTCCTTAAGTTTTTGTGAAAACTTTTTAAGAAACCATTGTCCCCAGCAGAGTCGCCACTGTGAGCGGACTACCTTTTCAACGGAGATGAAAAAGCAGGACGCGGCGAAGCGAACCAGGGAAAACATTTTCGTTTGGTTTATTTTGATTTGGAAAACGGGTTTTGTTTATCTTAAGTTAGGAAAATCATGAATTTGATTTGGAAATTCCTTTATAGAAAAACATTTTCTCGTTTTAACTTAAAGACCTTGAAACTTAAATTCCAATATCAGTGACAGAGTCGCCACCCGGATCAGCACATCCGGGAAATTCCGGTACAGCTCCCTACCGAGGGTAGACTACTGTACCTAATCCAGAGATTTAGGGTTCGGGCAAGTGACTTACTTAACCTCAAGCTTGCTTTCACTTTACAATTTATATTACCATATTTAATTTGCTTTATTATCTTTCTCTATCCCAATTTCGTTTATGTATATCAACCCATGCTCAGGCAAATGATAGAAATAAATTACAGAAAAATAAATCATGCATCCAGATTATACAAAAATAATAGAGGCTGCTTATACAACCAAATTAAATAAAAACTCTCATCCTCACTTTACAAACGCCTAGAATACACGAATATCTAAAAAATTACAGTCGCCTAGAATACACGGAATAATCTATCAATTACAATAAAAATAACAAAAACAAAAATAAATGCTACAAGACAAATTGGTTAGCACAATTTATGGCACAACACAGATAGGACTCAAATCAGGACAGAATTGGGATTTCAGGAATGGGGGCATGCATTTAGGGGGTAACCGGGTCGACCCGACCGGTCGGATCGGTTAGACCTGGAAAAAGGTTTTGAAACGCCCTGTAAATTTTTGTGCTGAAAATCAATTTTAGAAAATTATTTGGCTCGGTTTTATGCAAACATTTCCACTTAGCGGGTCTGTTATCCCAGAACTCGGGGTTCCATTCGTGTGGGTTTTCCTAAACTCAGCATCCATCTAGGGTCCAAAAAGCATCAAACACACCAAAAATAATTTTGAATTCGAAAACAGCATCGCGCGACGACATCCGTAGAGGTCGTTTCGCGATTCCGTCTTATTCCAGAAATTACAGCCGTGCGGCTGCAATTCCTGGAACCCGAAAAAAGGATTTCTCTTTTCTTTTTTTTTTTACAGTGCCGTTTTGCTCATTTTTGATGTTTTCCGGGGATTTTATAGGGTTTAGGGGTCCGCTGATACTGGATTATGGATCCGATTTGGATCGAACAACCCTGAAATTCAGGAAATAAAACCCAGAAAAAGCCGAAAACCCTAATATCCGTACGTACAGAAATCCGAAAACCAAAATTTTACAATATACCGATGAATTTGGGCCGAAATTGATCACAACAGAATGCACAAAATGGAAAACGGACTATTATCGGCCTATCGGGGCAGTTCAGGAATCTGCCCTTACAGAACAGAGTCGGGCGGCTCTCACAATCACAGCCGTACGGCTTTGTTCTGGGAAATCCGGTTTCCAAAAATTGTAAAAATGGAGAAAACGCAAAGAAAAAGCAATGTACATAGGTTTAAGGCCTCTCTGAGTTTACCTTGATATTGTTTTGATGCTTTAAATGTCAAGAAACGGATTGAAAACTTGAAATTCGCCTCGAATACTCAATCGGCCGAAAACCAAAACGATCCCAGAACAATCTGAAATCAATCCGAAACGATCCCGAATCAATGTGCAAAGGTCAAAGAGCTTTCTATTAATGTTTGAAGATTAGTTTAAGGTCTTAATTTTTGTCTTTGGATCACTTCCCGTTGGTTTCTATGCCTTAACCCTCTTCTCCCCTTTTTCTGCTTTTCTTTCTTTTTCCCTCTTTCTTGAAATTTTCTCCCCATTTCTGCCCAAAGATCCAAAATCCTCTCCTTGTTGATTTGATCTTACTTTTCTTTTATACTTCCCTTCCATAATCATAACAAATAGTCAATGAGCCACCTGACTCTCTAAGATTTTCGGCCAATTTCTTTTCTGTCGATCCAAGTTGCTCTGTCGAGCCAAGTTGCTCTGCTTTACAGAGCAACTTGGCTCAACCCACTAGAGCCGCCTGGCTCTAGTTTGTGCTAGAGCCGGATGGCTCTAGACTGCAGCCGCGCGACTCTAGCAAGAGCCGGGCCGAAATTCTTGAAAATCCGAAGCTCACCCTAAACCCTAAAAATCACTCGGGGGCCTTCTCGGGAGTTTCGCATCGAGGATAGCTCGATTTTCGGGATGTTTAAGACACTCCAGGCGACATTCCGATCGTTTTCAAGTCCGATTCGTGTCTGTCTGCTTCACAGGTAATACAGGAATTCTCATAATAGAGGTTGGGAAAACTCAGTGCTTACAGCAATAATATGCTCTCCCTTCCAACCTTATTCCTCCTGTCTATTGGTCTCACATTTTTCCTAGGTATTGGGTCTCTTTGGCAACAACCGGGGATACCAAAGGCGCACTCTCAATGTCCAATTTCATGTATTATATTTTGGTATTCCTAAGGGGAAGTTACTAAACCATTACATGTGGGCCAAAGTCAAACCAAGGGTCGTAAAGGTCCCCATAGCGAGAATACACTCCTCATCATAGAACACGATGTAAGGTCATATGGTGCTATGAGTGGTTTACCCCATCGGGTGCCTCCAATCCTAGCGGAAGTGGTAGGTCACCTTTTGAAGTAAACAGGGGCTGATGAGTGTGTTGGAGGGGTTGAGAAGAAGAAAATGTCATGATATGCAAGTGCGAATAGAATATGGTATTATAAACTAGTTAAATGACTGCAAGTGAGATTATATTTCAGTAGTTGCCTAAGTTCTTTAAGTTTTTATAAAAACTCTTTTAAGAAACTGCTTCCCCAGCAGAGTAGACACTATGAGCAGACAACTTTAAAAAAAAAAAAAGGGTATGCGATGAAGCGAACCGGGGAAAAGGAAATTGGAAAATGTGTTTGAGTTTTGGAAAGTGGGATTTCAATTATCTTGTTTTACAAAACCATTGATTTTTTTTTGGAAATTTATTTTGTAGAAAACCTTTTCCCATTTTTTTAGCATAAAGACCTCAAAACCTAAATTTCAAGATCAGTGACAGAGTCACCACAGCTCATCCAGTAAATTCCAGTACAGCTCCCTACCGAGTGTAGACAACCATACCTGGTCTAGAGATTCAGGGTTCGGGCAACTTACCTATTCAACCTTGAGCTTGCTTTCATTTATAATTCATATTACCATATTTTATTCACTTTATTATCTTTCTCTACCCAATTTTGTTTTTGTATTTATTTAACCCGTGCTCATACATATGATAGAGATGAGTAAAGTGCAGAAAAATAAATCATGCAACCACGCAACCAAAAGAATAAAAGGCTGCTTATACAACCAAATCAAATAAAAGAAAAACTCTCATTCTCACATTACAAGCACCAAATATACACGAGGATCTAGAAAATTTACAACAGCCTAGAATACAATATAATCTATAAATTACACAAGAAATAAAAATTAAAAGCTACAAAACAAATGGTTAGCACAATTACATTATAAACACGTATAGGACTCAGACAAGATAGAATGGGAATTTAAGGAATTCGGGGACACGCAATTAGGGGACAGTCGAGCCGATTCGGCTAATTGGCCCGACTAGACCTAGAAAACAGTTTTGAAATGCCCTGTAGGTTTTATGCTAGAAAATGCTTTTGAAAAATGATTTGGCTCAGTTTCATGCAAATTCCTCTTTTTTAGTGGGTTTGTTATCATGGAACTCGGGGTTCCGTTCGTGTGGGTTTCCTGATTTTCATCATTCATCTAAGGTCTAAACACCATAAACACACCAAAAACAGTTTGATTTTGAAGATAGCACTACGCAACGACATCCGTGCAGGTCGTCCTGGAATTTCATCTCCTTCTGGAGACTACAGCCGTGCTACTGTGGTTAGAGCCGTACGGCCTTAGTTAGAGCCGCACGGCTCTAACAACCACAACTGTGTGGCTGTAACATCCAGAATCCGAAAAATGGTTTTCTCGTTTTGAAAATACCATTTTACTCTTTTTCGGTGTTTCCTGAGGATTTCTGTAGAGTCCGAGGGTCCGTTAACGCTGGACAATGGATCCAATTTGGATCAAACAACCCTAAATCTCAGAAAAATGAAACCTATGGAACCGAAAACCTCGTATCCGCACGATCAGAAATCCGAAAGCCAAAACTTTACAATACACGGATACGTTTTGACCGAAATGGATCATAATCAGAATGATGAAATGGAAAACGGACTGTTTTCGGCCGATTGGGGCATTTTCAGGTTTTTGTCCTTGAGGAACACAACCGTGCGGCTGTAATACTATAGCCAAACGGCTCTATTCTTATGGAATACAGCCGTGCGGCTGTAACTGGACAGCCTGCTTTCCGAAAATTTGCAAAAACAGAAGGAAAATGCACAAATAAAGCAATAAACATGGGTTTAAGGCCTCTCAGAGTTTACCTTGTTAATGTTTTGATGTGTTTAATGTCTAGAATCGAACTAAGAAGTCAAGATATCCCTTGAATCCTCAAACGTCCCGAAATTCTGAATATGAATCCGAAACCAATCCGAAATGGTCCCAATCGAGTATGGAATGATCAAGAAGTCTCCCTTAATACTTTTGGTTATGCTTTTGGTTATCTATTTCTAGTCTCTCCCTCTCTCTCTCTTTCTCTTATTTTTTTTATTTTGCTCTCTCTTCCTTTTCCAATTTTGAGAATTATGATCTCTTCCTTTTTCTCTCTCCTTTCTTCCTTTTTTATCCATTTTCTCTTCTCATTAACGTTTCTCCTTTTCTTCTCCCAAAATTTGGTGAAATTTCTAACACCTATACCTTGCCACCAACTTTCTGAGATTTCTGGCAAAAAATCATACAGCTCGCTAGAGCCGCGAGGCTGTAGTATTACAGTCACACGGCTCTGGCATTACATCCGTGCGGCTGTAGTTATGAAACTACAGCCGCAGGCTCTAACCAGAGTCATGATGGACTTTTCCAAAATCTCACGCTCACCTCTGAACCCCCCCCCCCCCCAATGACTTGAAGGACCTATCTCGGGGTTTCGGGTCAAAGATTGTTCGGTTTTTGGGGCTTTCGAGATACTCTAGGCAACATCCCGGTTAATCTCAAGCCCAATTCTCATCCGTCTGCTCAACAAGTGATACAAGAGTCTCATCATAGAGGTTGGGAAAACCCAGCGCTTATAGAATCGGATTTGAAAATGAACGAAATATTGCCTGGAATGTATCAAACGCTTCAAAAACCGAACAATCCTCAATCCGAAACCCCGAGAAAGGTCCTTCGAGTGATTGGAAAGCTTAGATGTGAGTGTGGGATTTAGGAAAAGCCTTGACAGCTCTGGTTAGAGCCACACAGCTGTAGTTTCACAACTACAGCCGCGCAGCTATGACATCAGAGTCGCACAGCTGTAACCTTACAGCTGCGTGGCTCTAACGAGCGACCAAGTTACTTCCTAAATAACCAACATTAGTCTTTTACACTGGGGATGATTCATAAATTAGAGGAATTGGAGCCGCAATAGGCTAGGTTTTAATACTAGAAACCAGAGAAATAATAGGGGAAGAAGACAAAACCAAAAAAGGATCCAAAAAGAGAGAATTAATTAAGAAAACTAAGAGAAAGCCAAAAGAAAAAGAGAGAAATAGAGAGAAAACATACTCGAAACACTTAGAGTGAGAATCTCCAATCGTACTATCACTCATTCTGTTCATTCTCAAGTGTGTTCGGATTGATTTGAGGTTCGTATTCAAAGTTTCGGGATGTTCGTGGGATTCTAAGCCATTCTGATGTTCAAATCCACTTCTAGTCATCAAATATGCTGGAACACAAAAAGGGTAAACTCTAAGAGGCCTTAAACTCGTAACTGTTTGTTTTGTGCTTTGTGTTTTCTTAATTTTGTAAAAGTCCAGAAACTATCTATTTGATTATAACCGTGTGACTCTAACCAGATCCGAGCGGCTATAATCCCTTAGAACAGAGCCATGCGGCTATACCTCTATAGTCGCACGACTGTATTCTTCTAGGCAAAAACCCGAAATGCCTTAAATCGACCGAATACAGTTAGTTTCCCATTTTGTTTCTTCTGTTATGAACTATTTCGGTCAAATCACATCCGTTATGTTCAAAATTATGGTTTTTGGATTTCCAGTAACGTTGATGTGAGATTTGGGTTTCATTGATTTCGGTGTTTTGGAATCCGGAGTTGTTCGACCCTAATCAGATCCATGGTTCAACTTTAGTGGACCCCCAGATTCTTCAAAATCCTTAGAAATCATCGAAACGATTCAAAATAGGGATTTTCAAGGACAAAGAAAACCAATTTCGAGTTTTGGACACTACAGCCGCACAGCTGTAGTGGCTATAGTCACGCGGCTCTAACTAGAGCCACACGACTGTAGTTACAGAACCGAGGCAGAATCTCGGGACGACTCCTACGGACATCATCGTGTGATACTGTCTTTGGAATCAAATTGTTTTTTTATGTGTTTACTACTTTAGGCCTTAGATGGATGTTGAAATTAGGAAACACCCACGAACAGAACTCCGAGTTCCGGGATACCCAACTCACCAAAAAGAAGTTATTTTGTATGTAATTAAGCCAAACTATTTTCAAAATT
This sequence comes from Euphorbia tirucalli, assembly GCA_039660915.1. Taxonomy (NCBI): domain Eukaryota; kingdom Viridiplantae; phylum Streptophyta; class Magnoliopsida; order Malpighiales; family Euphorbiaceae; genus Euphorbia; species Euphorbia tirucalli. Next base: position 45,426,024 of record CM077638.1, on the reverse strand, counting down.
GTTTTCAAGCACAAAAATATACAGGGCTTTTCTAAAATGGTTTTCCGGGTCTAATCGAGTAAGTCATCCAGACTTCTCGGTTACCCCCTAGATGTATGCTCCCATTTCTTGAGATTCCCTATTCTATCCTGTTATGAGTCATATGTGTGTTTATGATATAGTTGTGCTAACCAGTCTGTTTTCCAACTTTTATTTCTTTTTTATTTTATTTTGGATGTATTTAATAGATCAAATCGTGTATTCTAGGCGATTGTACTTTTTATAGATTTTCATGTATCTAGGGCCCGCTCTGAGCTAATGCTACCCATGTTGAGTCAAACCACTATTCACATGTTAACCATACCAAGTATCTTAACCCTTGATGGCCCACTGAAAACTACAATGTACCCAACTAGGGCATGGCGCACATTGCAACATCAATGGGAGGAAGAGGTGTGAATGTAGGAAGCACTTTTAAACGACTCAATATTTTAATTTTCAGATTAAAATTAAGTGATACGGCTTAGCATACATAAATGTGGGTAATAATTTGGTGATCCATACATCCATATTATATGACAAATGCAATAGCATACTTAATTTAAAATAAATGAGATCCTATGGGCCTTTAATTACAACCTAATGAAAAACTAGATATCTTATCTAATTCTTCATGGGCCAGACTGCAATCCTTCTTGGGCTCCCACTATGGGCTTGCTCTATTTGGGCCTCCCTCCATACTTGATGTAATTACAACAATTTTATTTTAAACAATATCTATTCTAAAATTACATCTAAATAAAAGAAATGGCATGCAGGCCATATTTCCCAAAATCAAATTACAACCGATAATAATTTAGGGCCCATAGAACTCAACATCACATTTCAAACAAAGTACCTGTCGTGCACATGCATAACAACATGATGCATGATCATGGCATTCCAAATTATAAAATACAAATGTTAAGCTAAATTACTTAGGGTGAAATCGCCAATTTTAACAATTGTGACTAAGGCCCATAAAAGCCTAACGGATAGTATCCATAAATGCAAAATTAAGAATTTTGCTCACACTGGAATTTGGGTTATCACAAATTTAAAATTTAGCTCTCCCAATTTTAACCGGTGTCACGGTTTATTGGGCCAATTTCACATAGTTCATAATCAATTTATTATGCAAACAATTAAATTAAATATGCATGCCAACAAAATAAATAATTTAAATATAAATTAATTTTAAAAAATTAATTTAATTTGCAATAGGGCCCGGGATAAAAAAAAATAACTACAAAATCCAAAACCGGACCTGAACCCTTTGCGCGACGCTGCTGGTGATGGCCAACAGCTGCTGCGCACGCTGCATCCTGTCCCAAATATTTTTTTTTTCCTTTTTTTTTCTTAATCATTAAAAAAATACCAGCCAAAAAAATAATTAATAAGCAGCAGAATATAAATCGCAGTAGGAAAAAAAAACGATAAAACCAATCGGGGAAAAATTATCAAAACCCGAAAAACCATTCTTGAAACCCATTCTTTCTTTAAGAACACAATCAAGAATGAATTTCAATCAATCTAATGGATAAAACCTAGGCTCTGATACCACTGTTGGGATTTGTCATTGGAAAAATAACATTGCCCAGCGGAAATTATACCATTAAAATTTTCATAGAATCCACCTATCGTGTCTAATTACCATTGATTGGAATAAAACCCAATTTGAATCAAGAGATATTAACTCACCGAATTCGTCTCTTCTAGAGACTGCTGTAGAATCGTTTCTTGAAACTGTGATTTCCAAAGTCCGGTGCACAACCAACTATCAAGCGGGAACCAGTGCTAGCCGAAGAAGCAGAAGGAATGGAGAATAATTGCAGAAATTTTCGGCTATTTTTGGGGCTGCAATGGGCTGAAATTTCTAGCAATAAATTTAGAGTTAGGGTTAGGTTTTCTTCCTTAAGTGTGCCTAGGTTTTCTTCCTTAAGTGTGCCCTTATATAGACAGCTTGTCTAATTGGGTTTTAATTAGGTTAATTAAACTCAAGCCCACTAGGATTATAATTACATAAATAAACTTTAATTAAAAAGTATATACTATGCAATTTAATTCCATTTGGCTAAATTTAATTACCCCTAAGTAAAATAAAATCACACTTAAGTAAATACAATACATGAATTTAATTTTCCTACTTAGGAAAATTATTTAATTAATTGTTTACTTTATGTAATTCAATTAATTGATAAATTAATTAATTACATTATGTAGAATTATTAATTAAATTAAATCAACACAATGTTAATTAATTATCTTGACAGCGAATGTCAATTAATTGATTAAGGCATTCCTTCCAATGTACATTACATGTGTAATTTTTATAAGTTCCGGCTCAGTTGATCTATGTGCACGATCCTATGGGTTTGTCTTTATGTTGGCAGTAGGCCCAAGGCTTATAGACTATAAGTGGGTTCTAGCAAACCGTTATAGTCCCCAATTAAGATAGAGATGCAGCAGTCTAAAGAATACACTCACCCGGTAGTAATCTCATAGTGTCCTTTGCCAAAAGATATTAATATGAATAAACAAGAGGCATGGTGTCTGTCATCCTCTTCTACTATTTATTATATTTCTTGATCTTGAATTGACTGGTTAATCAAATCAGCAAATGACTTACTTGGGTATGGCCATATACTTATCAATCTCACTTATCAAGTGGCCAATGATATCAACTCGGTGTTACCCGAGTGGTAATTCCATCACTTCATCATCAATATCAATATGTTCACCAGTCCACCCATTCATACCCATATTTAGCATCCTTTTACAGACCTGTTAGGCATATGTCAAAGTGAACCAGATTCCATATCGATACTATAATGAAATCTAGTCTGAGGACAAAAGAGACCTACTCAAGAAAGACCTATGACGCGACAACCATGTGGCTTTCTTGTGTGGATCGATCCAGTCCCATGTCAACGACATGTACCTATATTCATGACTGACTATACAAGTACTATGGCTAGTTTAGTGTCATACAGTCATCGAATATACAAGTTTGTGGTTCTATTCGTTCCTATGATTAGAACAGACCTGGGATAGGTTTTATGATTATCAATCAATGGATACTCTACTCATATTATAGCACAAGATATAAATGAAATAGATTAATTACCTTTATTAATGTGACACAAATAATGTATTCATACAATGAGTCTTAATGTATAATACAAAATACAAGAATCCAATGCCCTAAGAACTAGGGCACACCAACATACCAAATAAGGAGGATCCAAATAGCTTTGAGAAGCCATTGAAGAAAATAGTCAAAACCTTCAATAAGAGGTTGATGAAAGCATTCAAGATTTTCAACAAGAGGTTGAGGTTGAAGTTGACAAAGAGGTAGAGCGTAGAAGAAGTAAAATGATCACAAGGGTAGAAAAATCTTTTATACCTAATTTTCTAACCTATATGCTAGATGCTAAAACTCGGAACTGTAGATAAGTTGTAAGTTCAATAGAACATCCTTTATGAAAAGAGGTTTTTAGAAGTGAAATTGATTCCATCATGTATAACCATACATAGGAATCAGTGAATCTTCCTCTGGAAACTAAACCACTACATTCCAAATGGATTTTGAAATGGAACGGAAATCAAATGGAACAATTGATAATACCGGATTGGTTATAAAAGGTTATAGACAAAAGGAAAGCCTTAATTAATTTGAAACTTATTTTCCTGTGTTGAAAATAAGTTCCATTATAATCAATGTTATCAAAATCGAACAGATCAATTTGACCGGTTCAACTACAAACTGGTAATGAGTCTAATAGGTTTGATAACAAGAGGTGGTTCAGGAGAAAACCGACACTAACTGAAGAATTTCTCCTCAATTACTTTATACTACATGGTTTTTCCAAATTTGTTCTTTTTTTCTGAGAAAAAAAAAAATTGTTGTGCAAATTGAAACCATCTCCGCCAGATCCATGAAAGATGAAACTCAGAAGGTTGACAACAAATAGCATTAAATTGACTTATATTATTATGGAAAATAGAGTGACGAAGAAAGGAATAATTGCAACCGTACTTTTTGAAAAAGGAAAAAGAAAGGAGATGAAGAAAAGGTGTAGCTTATCCCAATTTTTCAAAAACACAGAGATGAATAAGAAGATGAGGCGATAGTAGAATTATGGGTAGGAGAAGAGGCAACAAGTTTAATTTATAAGTAGGGTTAATTTAGGTTGTAAAAGGAAATATGGGTAGTGGTTTTAATCCAATTGGAATTGGGCTCTTGGTATAGTTCTTAGCCCAATCTACATACATGTTATGAAAATTTTGGTAGGCTTTATGGATAGATATAAATTTAATAAAATCATTTCTTTTTTTTTTAAATTAATTTTTATTTGAAAAAATAATATATAAAGCATATATTGTAAAATAATGTTAAAGATGTTAGTAACTTGTTGTTAGGTTATTATGGTTTATATTTACTTAAATATGTGAGTGCATGAGCAATGGTTATACATATAAATATAGTGGCATTTATAAATTTGTATTAAATGATATATTTAAATAAAATAAAATAAAATATGGTTGATCCACCACAATCTGGTTGAACTGGTCGAACCGTGAACCAGTAATTTTATCGGTTCGTTGTTCATTTTGGTTTTAATAATATTGATTATAATTATACTTGCAATTGCCGCTTTGCGGAATTACATCAAATGGATGTTAAGTTAGACTTTCTAAATGGAGATCTTGATGAAAAGATCTACATGGAACAATATGATGGTTGTGTAGCTCTAGGTCTGGAAAGAAAAGTTCATAAATTTGTGAAGTCTTTGCATATGTGGATTGAATCAAGTACCAAAAGAATGACACAAAAAATTTTAATGATGTCATTGTTGGAACCAGCTCTGTCGACAAAGGAAACAAAGGTAGAACTATTTGTCTACCACTAGGATTCGTGTCCAGGATATATGCTCAGATTATACAATCAAAAAACATAGAACAAGAGGGATTAAAGTCTCATCGTTGCCATCCCCGCACAGAAAAACTTTTCTAGCAGCAATTTGATCCTAATAATTGGACCGTCTCTGATTCGTAGAATCTAATCTTTACCATTCACAATCGATACACGGTTGTTAGAAATCTCCAGTTAAAATTTTGAAGCAATCCAACGGTGGGATCTCTGGAAAAATGCAAAAAACTGACTGCTGGTCAGAATTGACAAGAGATACCAATGTCCCTCCTCTGCTGACACACGTGAAGCTTTTTCGAGGAGATCGAGTGCTAGCTCTGGACTAATTTGTGCACCTTCATTTCCCTCTACTGGCTGAAAATTCCAGCTCCGAAACCCTCAGTGGAATATGTTTTTGCTTAAGAGAGAAAGAGAGGGAGAGAGTTATTTCTAGGTTAAAACTCTATTTTTCCTTTTCCCACTTAGAAAAGTATTTAATAAATTAATATAATATCTTTTAAAATCTGATTTAAAAGACATTAAATACCAAAATAACTCTCATTTAATCTAATTTAAATACTCAGATATTTTAATTAGATGTGGGCTTGGTAATTTTACTTGGACCTTAACCATTTAAGCCCAACAAAATAAGCAACTCGATAAGTGCACCAATAACTAATATGTATATCCAATATACATATTGTCCGATATGAATCTACCCAGACTTCAATGCATGCGATCCTATAGGTTCATCCATATGTTGGCAGTGGCCCAAAATTATCATTTTGCCCACAGATTGCAAGTGGGCTCTAGAAGCCATTGTAACCCCCAATTAAGATGAAGATGTCAAAGCCCAACCGGCATACACCTGTGGTATTCTTATATGATCTTTTGCAGTTTAGATATCGATGTCCTACACAAGGCATGGCTCTGCCATTCTTTTATGTGCTAAGATATTTACTTTATATTTAAGTAGACGGAAGAGATCAAATAAATGATTATCCAATAATCATTCTATTTGGGTACGGCTGTACACCTCTCAGTCTCACTCGTCAAGAGGCCGGTGATATCATCTCATAGATGTGAGTGGCAATTCCTTCACATTACCCCCAGTCTCGGCATGATCCCTAGCATACCCAATGTACCCATACTTGGCACCTAGTTATGGGCCCGTTAAGTGCACATCAAAGTATGTGAGTTCACATCTAAGAGTGTGGTAATATCAGTTCTAAGAATCCAATATAAGCTATACGTGAGAAGCATTTACAACGTTGGACTATGTAGTGTTGTCCCAAGCGGATCGATCCAGTACACTATTTACTAACATGTACCTATGTGCTTAATTGACTTTCCAAGTCCTGTGGTCAGTAAGTCACCACCCATCTCACTAGAAACATACTAGTCTTTGGTTCATTCCCATTATCATAACAGAGTAGGGGTAGCTTCTAAACTATGTTCTCTAAACTCGTGGTCTTACTTGTCCAGTACACGCTCCTAACAAATATGAGTGAACATCAGTTTATGAATTCTCGGTATTTATTAATTGCACAAGTGATTCAATAAATATGATTATGCCTTTTATCAATATGAAGAAAATGTATTTCCATATATAAGTAACAGAGTACAACATCTAGTAACTAGGGCATACACCAATAGTCATGATGACAAACGGTCTACAAAATAAATGAGTCTGACAAATGTGTATATATCAAAACTACAAACGAATGATATATTATTTTGTATTTGTATGGTGATGAAATACTCATTGTGGGAATAAGAAGATAGTAAAGAGTACCTAAAACATGTTGAACTTAAGGTTTGACATAAAATATAAGGGAAAAAAAAGATACTTAAGCAAGCTTTCCAAGGATGATTCTAGTAACGCCAGAACTGGAACAGACATTGGCTATCATTTGTCGAAAAATACTGGTGAAAGCATTAACCAAGTGGAATACACAAAAATAATAGGCAATCTGTGTACCTCATGAGTTATAAAAGGCTTGATATTGCTTTCACTGTGAGTAGTTTAAGCTAATTCATGATTCATTCAGAGGAGAATCATTGGATAGTTATCGTAAGAATCCTAAGATATTTGTGATACACTTGTGATTACGGATTACACTATACAAAAAATCCATATGTGTTAGAAGGATACTATGCGAAACCACAATATTTTTTTCCTTTTGTACTTTACCCTGTAATATAGTTTGGTTATAGTATATATTAAAGATTAAACATTGGTTGCATATACACTACATTGGTTGCATATACACTGCTTATACATAAAACAAAATATATAATTATGATAATATTAAATGTTATTAGATATAATTAAAATGGTAATTTTTTTAATAAAGAAATTAATTGAGCAATTTGAAAATAAGAGTTTCATGTCTAGCCCAACTTAATTTTTTGAAAGTGTTTTTCGCATGAATATCTCCAAAAAAATTTCAAATTACATTTTTTTAAGTAAGAAAAGAAAAAGTAATTAAATTAGAAAAAACGTTATAATATTACAAATCTATACCCATAACTTCCTGTACTTTTTTTAATAGTAAAAATAGAAAGAAGAGGATATAAAAGCATATTTAAAAATTATAAAAAAAAAATTTTGAAAATGTTGGAGCGAAAGAGATTAAATCGCATTTACGGTTAAATTATCCCGTGAACTATTCTCTAAAAATCGATTTAGTCCCCAATCTTTCAAAATCGTCAATGTGGTCTCACCTAAATTTTTAACAATTTGGAATCCCTTGCAACAACTTTCAGTATCTTTTGTTGAAAATTCATGTTCAGTAATATGTCTAAATTTAATTTAAACAATTATTGAACGCAAATTATTTTTCTAAACCATCTCTTTCCACTGAAAATGTGATATCTTCACTTTGGACACTAAAGCAAAGGATATAAATGTAACCCCTAATATACTGGGAAGATACAATAGGAAAACAACAAAAATTGGGAAAAAAATTTGATAATGTAACTATTAAAATTCATGTTATGCACAATTTTCCAAGTTTCCTAATCCATAGTGTAGGTACTGCTGAAAGAGTGGAAAACTTGTTGAAAATTTTAAAAAATAAAATGTTCATTCTTATGGAAATGGGAATAAAAAGCAAGAGATAGTTTTTCTTGAATTATGGACAAATAGAAAAAATATTTATGATTTCAAAAGGTTAGAGATTAAATTAACTTTTAAAAAATACTTCACGGACAATTTGACCACAAACAACACAAGTTCATAAAAGAACCTATATAAGAACTTCTTAGGAATGTCCAGCTAGGTCCAACCTAAACCTGACCTAGTCAGCCCAAGGAGTCCAGAAAGTAGTGCGGGATTTTTAAATTCATTACCCACAATCCCAAAAGTTGGCAAAATGCCGTACGAAGAAAATAACACATGCTGCCAAGTTGGAAGAAATTTTCACTTAGAGGGATGAATACCCTTGCTAGGGGGTCTTTCATTAAGATCCTCAGACATTTTAGCACAGCTGACAGAAATCCAGCAAGATTCAAAATCATCAAAATGAGCTTTGAACTAAATTATCCTTAAAACTTTCTCTACAATGCCAATTCAGTATTTAATATCATATAATCTCATATGGAATGCCAAAATCAATATTTTGAACGGGAAAGTAAATGTTAATTAGTTACATCCAATATCGTATGTATGTATATATATATATATATATATATATATATATATATATATATATATATATATATATATATATCTTTAAGATTACATGCAATGAATGAATTCAAAATAAATGAAACCATAAAAACATATATTGTTCCATGTCAAAAAATATTTGGGAAACACCATTGCTACAGGGATTTTGAGCTCTAATTTGTCTAACAATTGTATTAAAATAAGTCTCACAAGCCAAACAACAACAGCTAGCTTTCAACTGGACAGATGGACGGCCGGACAGACAGACATCAAGCAACTGATTGCACTGCTCTTTCAAAGCTATCTTCAGCAGATGATGCACGTCTCACAAGCATGTGGTCTGGATGAGAAAGTTTCAATTGGCTGCAAGCCAATCATCAAAACACTAGTCATTACCTATACGATACAACGTATCCCAAGTTTGAACACATGCATGAAAAAAGAAAAACAAATCAAAGAGCGATAATGTGCTCAATCAGTCCACGCAACAAATCATTTCATGGTAAACTTGCCACCCATCAATAATCAAATACGCATCAGCTTCGCAATACCAAATAACTTTCTGAACCTCAGGTTAAACTTGCCTCCCATTAATAATCTAATGGAAGTGCTTTTTTTTTTTTTTAAACACCATTTTCAAATGAATTTCCATCCCACTTGATTCTGTAATACTATCTGAAAGCAGATAGCCAACTGACTTTACAATTCTTCAAAGCTACGGCTTACGATATAGTTCTGGTAAAGGATAGCTACGGATCCCACCATAAACCTATAACATTACTTACATAACAGATGCACAAAAACAAACATAAATTTTACTCTTGACTCTTGAGAAGTAGTGACATTGACTCCTCAAGGAACAAATAATTAGCAGTTTTTCATATTCATTCACCAGCTGAAACTGAACCGTGTAGAGCACAAGAAGCTTCCAACTTTCCTATGTACAGTCTAATGTCAGACTTGACAAATGAAACAATCATGTTTTTGCATAATAATCCAGAACATACAACTTCATCTAATAATATTGTATACTGATTTCTAAAAAATGACCAAAAAGGACAAAGTGCATGTTAAGTTCAACTGAAATAAATTGATGTGCATGTGTCATCCTTGTATGAACTTCTTGAAGAGCTAAAATGAAACCTAGGCGTTCATACTACTTTCAAAACATAACTGAAAGAATGGAAATTCCGAAAGCCCCGTTTATTACATTTCAACCATACCATTATCACAAGTAGATCACTATGATTGTCTAAAAGCATTACTAAAACATATGGCTGTGTTAAGCAGTAAGAACCCATATACCCAATTGCAGTAAATACAGCCCGCAATGATTACACAAAAGAACATCAACAGAGATCACAATACACCTCGTATTCTTCTCAGAACTAGTTGTAATGTCTTTATAAGTACACAGAAATATTAAACAAGTATTGTTCTTGCCCATGGAATTAGGTATTGCTACTCGCACACAAGGAAAAGCTACTGATGATTCTAAATGCCTAACATCAAACTCTAGATGAATCACTAGCATCATTTCCTTATTGCCATGGATTCCCTGGAATTTTGGGGATGAATATCTTTCTAATTTTGCCAAAGAAAACCTCATCTTAATTAAAAAGTAAAAACATGAAGTAAAGAAGCAGATACTGTACCTGAGATAACGGGAAGAGGGTTTGCCAAGGTGAAGACTGCATACTACTAGATTGGCTAAAGTCTCTGGATCCTTTGCGTCCTGTGCCAATGAAAATACAAACCTAGTCACTCAAATGATTCAGGGAAAAAACAAAAAATCAATCCCAAGTTCATGTGCATGCTTCATCAAAAAACAAATATTTAGAGATAGGTGCCAGAGCAATGGTGAGTGAAGTTTCAAAGCAGTTCCAAAGGATATTTTCAAGTATCATATCAACAAATACATGCTGCAATTTGACGAGGACCAGCTTAAATAAGCTTTAACATTAGCACTACCTTATATGAAAATAAATAATGTGTACATTCTTAATATTAAAGCTAACTGGAGTTTTCTCAAATGGAAGGAAAAGGAACAAGACATGGGATCACCATCTATAGCCTCAGTAAGAAACAGAAAGAAACATTAATTTTAACTTGCCTTATTTAGTGCTTCAAGCAACAATGTTTCAGCTTCATCAAAGTTGCCCATGTGCATACAACATACAGCCTTCCCATTCAAGATCAAACTAGTCATCTGAAACTTCTCAGAAAAATCTTGAAAGATGAGATAAGCTTCTTGAATCTTAGAACCACCCTGGTTTATGTAGCAATATTCAATTAGCATATATAAAAGGCCTTCTAATAGTTATCATAATAATATAAACAACATCACATACAACAGCCAAATTCAACCAGGCATTCGAAAGTTGAGTCAGTGTGTGGTCCTCATCAATCTGCTGCATAACTCTCAACTGTTTCTCTGCGAAATCTGACCTGTGCATCTTAAGGAATATTTGAACATTCAATGCATGCCTGGAAAACCAGAAGCATTGACTCTTAGTATTAGAAACTGATGAAATTTATGTGAGAGATTTTTCCAACCTAATTAATTCATGAATAATGCCACAGAAACTAAATGTTCTAACTCTACAAGTTATTCCACAAACATCTTCTGTTCAACAGAAGTATCCTTACAAATTTTGGACAAAGGCCAAATCTAGCATCTGAACAAACTTATGCTAAAGCTCACAAAAATATCCCAGTTTAGTTCTGTGATGATGAACATGAAAAATGTGATGGAACCTACACTATTTTCAAGTTAGTACGTACCACCACGACACTCTAATTCAAGAACAAATTTTGCATGATAGATAACGTTGTGAAAGCAAAACAAAAAAAGAGTCGAGAAAAATATTTTTATGTACCTTCGTTTTCAGTTGACAAGAAAACTAACTTATGATTTCTTAAGAAGAAAATCACTCAAAGTTTGTAGTTTAAAGTCCAATGGTGACTCACTCAAACATGGAATATAAATAGAACCATATAGGTGCAAATGGAAGAAAAAACCTTCTTGGCTTCTTGCATTGGCACAAACGACTATAGCAGAATCAATAATTAACAGATTGAAATCATAAATTACAACTTCTATGAATGAATCAACCAAAGGTAAAGTTTATAAGGATAGACCTGCAGGCTGCAACTACTGGCAGAATTTCGAAATCTAAGTCAAACGACACTTACAATTCCATGGTTCCCCCCACATTGGTGTGTTTTAAAGCCTCATTGTAATCCTCTTCATGCATGAAAATGATCCCAGCAATAAGCCTCAAAGTAGCATTGTTTCCAACGGCTGAATCAGCCAGCCATTCTTTCAGGCTTGAAATAGTGGATTCCTAACGATCCAAATAATGAGAAAAATTTCTTCATGAACAATTTAAAGGCATTTATTGTAGTAAAAAAATTTTGCATCTTTCTGAATTTCAATTAAGTGAAAGTTCATAGTTATAATTCAAGCTTGATGTACAATAAGCAAAAAGCAGCAGAGTAGATTTCAGACAGCAGCCACACATTCATGGACTAGAGCAAGCATAAACAAAGACATAAGTAATTACAGATACACAGCTTAATACATGATTAGGCCGCATTCGGCAGGCAAATAAGTATCACAGATTTTTCAAAGTGACAAATCCAAAAATCTTCGTAAAAGGTAAACAAAAAACCACACCTCCAAAAATTTCTTTCAAGAAAGAATGCAGCAATAAGCAATTCTCAAACTCATATTCTCAAGCTAATATGCAGAAATTCCACTTAAATCTAAAGCCTCCAAATCCATAAACGCAAAGTCAATAAAATAAAAGAATCTGACCAATTTAAACTAATCAAGCGACCAGGGAACATCAAATCAAAGGAAACCTATATGGAACTCAGATCTCACACAAACACGCAGTAGATAAGCACTAATCTTAATGAATCATCAAACAAAAATAATCAAAATACATAGGATCTAACGAAATAAACCTTGGCTTCAGGGCTGGAGAGATACAAGGCCAGCAATTTCACCGCCTGGAGAGGCGTGGGGGCCGAGTCATCGATCTCATTGATCACCAGCTATAAAAGTAAATCGGAATTAAAAACAAAGGCATAATTGAGAGTGAAAAAGGAAAGGCAAAAGAAGAAAAGGGGAAGACCTGGTAGCTGCCGAGGGCAATGTAAGAGCGGTGAACAAGGCAATCACGTTCGACGGCGTCGTCAGGGGAGAGATGAGGGAGATCGCTGTTGTTAATAGCAGCCTGATAAGCTCCCAAGTAGAAGTTGTTACGCAGAGTGAAGAGATGGTCTGGGGTTGCCATTGCTTTGCTTCTTCTTCTAGCTTGGTAATCGATATTTGATAGATCCCAAGATTCCGACTCCTCTCGCTTGAAAATGTTGGTTTCACTATCAAATTATTCATATATACAAAGTTTGGTAATTTCTATGGTTACTGACCACATTTTGTTTTTATTAATCAATACTATTTTGAAACATTAACAAATTAAAATAAAAAATAAATAAATTATAAAAAATTAAACTGTTATTACAAGTTACCAACAGGTTAAAAGAAATATTAAAATTATTTAAGATAGTATATAGCTTCTATATACCTATTCATTTTACAAAAATTCATTCCTTACTAAGTAAAAATATCAAAAACTTTACAAATTTCCGTAATATTATTAAATTTTCCGAAACTTAATTATTTTTCATTTAATTATTAGTAAAAAGAATTTTATCTAATTTGAAATATATTTATAGGTGATTTAGTAGGCTTCAATTTTATGATTAATATTAATTAAAACTATGTATTATAATAATTTTATGTAAATAAAATGAAAATAGATATATTTAAGTAATTTCCAAATCATTTTTCGTGAAATTGAAGTTTTTTTTTTTTAAAGTAATAATATAACGAGAATTGGATTTCATTTTACATAAAATATGCATAGCATTGCAAAGTTTCTGTAGAATTTAAAAGTTTTACATAAAAACCAATTTTTCTACTATTTTTTCATCTTTATACGGAAAACTACTACTCAATTATTACATTCTCATACAATATAAATATTTCTCGCGAATACATCTCAGTAGTTTCCAGGTCATTTTTCACGAAATTAAAGAATTTTTTGTAAAATAGTAATATTACGAGAATTTGGTATCACTTCATGTAAAATATGCCTAGCATTGCATGGTTTCCGTAGAATTTAAAGATTTTATGTGAAAACCAATTTTTCTACTATTTTTTGTAATATGCGGAATTTTTCATCTTTATACGGAAAACAATTACTCAATTATTATATTCTTGTACAAATTAAATATTTCTCGCGAATATATTTTAGTAGTTTTCATACCCTTTTTCATGAAATTAAAGAATTTTTTTATAAGGTAATTATGTTACAAGAATTGGGTTTCATTTCACGTAAAATATGCCTAGCATTACATGATTTCCGTAGAATTTAAAGGTTTTACGTGAAACCCAATTTTTCTACTACTTTTTGTAATATGTGGAAGTTTTCATCTCTATATGGAAAACAACTACTCAATTATTATATTCTCGTACAATATAAATATTTCTCGCAAATATATCTCAGTAGTTTTCAGATCATTTTTCAAGAAATTGAAGTTTTTTTTTTTTTTGTAAAGTAGTAATATTATGATAATTGGGTTTCATTTCACATAAAATATGCATCGCATTGTAAGGTTTACGTAGAATTTAAATGTTTTATATGAAAACCAATTTTTCTACTTTTTTTGTAATATGCGGAATTTTTTCATTTTTATTCGAAAAACTACTACCCAATTATTACATTGTCGTATTATATAAATATTTCTCCCCAATATATCTCACTAGTTTCTAGATTATTTTTCGCTAAATTAAAGAATTTTTTGCAAAATAGTAATAATACGAGAATCGGGTATCACTTCACGTAAAATATACCTAGCATTGCATGGTTTCCGTAGAATTTAAAGATTTTATGTGAAAACCAATTTTTCTACTATTTTTTGTAATATGCGGAATTTTTCATCTTTATACGGAAAACAACTACTCAATTATTATATGCTTGTACAATATAAATATTTCTCGCAAATATATCTCAGTAGTTTTCAGATTGTTTTTCGCGAAATTGAAGTTTTTTTTTTTTTTTGTAAAGTAATAATATTACAAGAATTGGGTTTTATTTCACATAAAATATGCCCAGCATTACAAGGTTTCCATAGAATTTAAAAGTTTTATCTGAAAACCAATTTTTCTACTTTTTTTGTAATATGCAGAATTTTTTTATTTTTATACGGAAAACTACTACCCAATTATTACATTCTCGTACAATATAAATATTTCTCACGAATATATCTCCGTAGTTTCCAAATTATTTTTTGCGAAATCAAAGAATTTTTTGCAAAATAGTAATATTATGTGAATTTGGTATCACTTCACGTAAAATATGCCTAGCATTGCATAGTTTCCGTAGAATTTAAAGATTTACGTGAAATCCAATTTTTCTACTTTTTTTGTAATATGTGGAATTTTTCATCTCTATACGGAAAACAACTACTCAATTATTATATTCTCGTACAATATATATATTTCTCACGAATATATTTCAGTAGTTTTCATATCATTTTTCACGAAATTGAAGTTTTTATTTTGTAAAGTACTAATATTACGAGAATTAGGTTTCATTTCACATAAAATGTGCCTAGCATTGGAAGGTTTCTGTATAATTTAAAGGTTTTACGTGAAAATCAATTTTTCTACTTTTTTTGTAATATGCGGAATTTTTTCATTTTTATACGGAAAACTATTACCCAATTATTACATTCTCGTACAATATAAATATTTCTCACGAATATATCTCAGTAGTTTCCAGATCATTTTTCGTGAAATTAAAGATTTTTTTGCAAAATAGTAATATTACGTGAATTAGGTATCACTTTACGTAAAATATGCCTAGCATTGCATGGTTTCCATAGAATTTAAAGGTTTTACGTGAAACCCAATTTTTCTACTGTTTTTTGTAATATGTGGAAATTTTTCATCTGTATACAGAAAAACAACTACTTAATTATTATATTCTCGTATAATATAAATATTTCTCGCGAATATATCTCAGTTGTTTCCAGATCATTTTTTGCAAAATTGAAGTTTTTTTTTTTTTTTTTTTTGTGAAGTAGTAATATTACGAGAATTGGGTTTCATTTCACATAAAATATGCCTAGCATTGCAAGGTTTCCGTATAATTTAAAGGTTTTACGTGAAAACCAATTTTTCTACTTTTTTTGTAATATGCAGAATTTTTTCATCTTTATACAGAAAAACTACTACCCAATTATTACATTCTCGTACAATATAAATATTTCTCGCGAATATATCTCAGTAGTTTTCAGATCATTTTTCGTGAAATTAAAGAATTTTTTGCAAAATAGTAATATTACTTGAATTGGGTATCACTTCACGTAAAATATGCCAAGCATTGCATGATTTTCGTAGAATTTAAAGATTTGACGTGAAACCCAATTTTTCTACTTTTTTTATAATATGTGGAATTTTTCATCTCTATATGGAAAACAACTACTCAATTATTATATTCTCGTACAATATAAATATTTCTCGCGAATATATCTCAGAGTTTCCAGATCATTTTTCTCGAAACTGGAGTTTTTTTTTGTAAAGTAGTAATATTACAAGAATTGAGTTTCACTTCACATAAAATATGCCTAACATTGGAAGGTTTCCGTATAATTTAAAAGTTTTACGTGAAAACTAATTTTTCTACTGTTTTTTGTAATATGCGGAATTTTTTCATTTTTATATAAAAAACTACTACCCAATTATTACATTCTCGATACAAATATTTCTCCCGAATATGTCTCAGTAGTTTCTATATCATTTTTCACGAAATTAAAATTTTTTTTGCAAAATAGTAATATTACGAGAATTAGATATCACTTCACGTAAAATATACCTAGCATTGCATGGTTTTCGTAGAATTTAAAGATTTTACGTGAAAACCAATTTTTCTACTATGTTTTGTAATATGCGGAATTTTTCATATTTATACGGAAAAATATTACTGAAATATTATATTTTCGTAAAATTAAAATATTTCTCCCGAAGTATTTATTATTTTATATTTCAACAGTTTACATTCATTTTTCGCGAAATTAAGATTTTTTTGTGAATTAATAATATTATGAGAATTATTTATCATTTCACGTAAAATATGTTTTCATTACATGAATAAGGTAGAATTTAAAAGTTTTATGTGAAATTTTGTTTTTCTATCGTTTTATACACTATGCGGATTTTCGTCATCTTTATTTGGAATTTTAGAATAATTTTTTCATAAAGAGATTACAACAAACAAATTGGTTTTAGGTTTCGAGTTCGTGACTCAAAGGTTAACAAAAATTGTCATTCAAAAATGAAAAAATAGGTATGTGAAAAAAAAGAAGAAAACGCAGTGAGATTTGACAAGCATATCGTGCTTGTTTTAATGTCAAGTGCGATAGTAAATTCAATAAATGGGTTGTTAGAAAATTTGTTCCTTCTCATAACCATGACCTTGCTCAACCTAAGTCTGTTCAGTTTTTGAAATCTCATGGGAGCATTGATGATGGTGATATGACACAATCCAAAGCAATGCATGATATGACACAATCCAAAGCAATGCATGATATCGACATGGAGATTAGTAAAATTGTTGATTTTCTTACACATCAGAGCGAAAGTTTTCAAAATTTGGAATTTACACCGAAAGATATGCATAATTGTATGAGCTCTACTAGAAGAATGGAGATGCAAAATGATGATGCATGCACAAATTAGATTTTTTAGCTTAGGAAACTCGAGTTGCCGATATAATTTGAAACCAAGCCAATTAGTTTGTTTCCTTGCAAAACCAAAGACACAACTCTCCGATGACAGCAACCCGAGGAAACTCTGAACCAAGAAGTGGAAAGAATTCACTCCATGAATTATGCTTATGTTTAAAGACTTATCTTATAATTAAAGATTTAAATAATAATTTTATGACTTAATTTCAGGGTATGAAAAGTGCTTATGTTTATAGACTTATTATAAACTTAAAAGAGTAAATTTATCAGATTCCAACTCATTAATTGACAAGTTAAGAAGCACACTGATATGGATTGAAGTAGGAATAAAAAGCACATTGATATGAATTGAATAACGAATCCAAATTAGCATAATTAAGTTATTAATAAACCTTAACATATGTATTGAACTACTAACAACTTTGTCCCAACGCTCCAACCATATATGGATATGAAATCATTACAGGTATGAGCTTGGACCTTTACTACAAAAAACCTTAAAATTAAATCTTTACAAATTCTTTTATGTTCTTCAATGTACAAATAGACATGAAAATCTAGACAACACCAATGCAAAGAGTAATGCTGATGCTGAATTAATTTTAAAAAGGGTGGCAATTAAAGGGTAAGCAATTGAAAGGAAATCAGTTTAGTAGTAGGCTAGTTTAGTTCAATATCGATACATTCTGGGTTCCTACTGCCCTTTGTCTCTAGTACCAAATGCATACATTTTACTAGATTCAGTTAGAGAAAATGTGTGAGCATTCCAATATATGGAATTGGTAATGCTGATACCCTTTCATTCACCTCCTTCAGTGATGTTCTTAGTTTCAGACTTAACACATTAGCATGCCTATTTCCTTACAAGAGGAAACATAGATTTACAACAAGCTTCAGAATTTGCTCGGATAAACATTAGTTCATACGAGCTCCACATTATCCTGTCTCTATATCATGCTTTGTTTTTGACATATCAATAAAGGACAAAAAGCTAATTTAAAGGAAATCATGAATTCAATGTTAAATTGCATTCTAGGGGATCACTGCGAATAATGAAAGTCGTTTGAGCATAGAGGGCAATGAATTAACTTAAGCAGGAGAGGATCAGACCTGTCCATCCTGCCCTAGAATAGAAGCATGTCAGGCACCGGCTGCAACTACCATAGACTGAACCCAACAGAGTATACCGACTTGATACACATGAAATGAACATCAAATAGTTTAGCAACATCATCCATTATTAACACTACACTATCACATTTATGTATAGGCATAGCAAACCAATACAACAACTCACATGCTGCTAGGTTGACAAGCCAGAGCAAGAAGGTAACAATATCCACCTGCATTGATTTCGTTGAAATGTGGATATGGGGGCAGCAACAATGACATTAATAGGCTAGTCAGTTAAGTTATGATATTGTAAAGTTGAGGTTCCACTTGTTGTTAGCAAGGAAAGTTATTCAAATTTGCTGTTAAAATAAACATTTACCCAAACCATCCATTAGTCTCTCCTATGATCCAACCAAAGTCAATAACTATTACAATGCCCAAAATAACAACATGAAAACAAATTTACACATGAAAGTGTATTAATTGTATCTCAAATATCAACAATCATAACTTCAATTTTATGTTTAGACACAACAGAACCTATATCAACCATATAACACAGATTCCAATATGATCTTAGAACAATAGGAACAGCAACCAATTTGCCATTGATCAAATTCAAGTATTCTACCAGTTTAATCAAGAATCTATGTTGCAGCCAAACATTGATGTTGAAGTGTTAACATGTTTTCGAAACGGAAACTCACAAAAACTTGAAAAATGAAACAAATATGACAATCAACTTGATTATAAATAAACAATGAATTAAATTGCAGCATTCACAAATACAAACATCTCAGTATATAAAGTCGTATAACTCATCGTAATTATATAGCTTTAGCTCTAGTAGTTTTGTATATCCAACCGGCCAGGTTGGTCCAAGTTTCGTAACCATGACAATTACATAAAACAAATATTGATACTAAGGAAATGAATTAAAAATTATTTATTAAACAAAAAATTCTAGCATTTCTGCTATAATTTTGAATAGATTGTAGCTTAAAAACCTACAAGTCAACCCTTGTGGTTCGCATAAGAAACCAAAATATCATCAGATGATTAATGATTAATTAGAACCTAATATTAACTTATCAGTACATCAAAAATATATAGCAGAAATTAAGTATATCCATCAGGAAAAATGCTAATTAAGATGGCAAAAAGTTAAATCAGACAAAACACACTATAATGCACTTTCTGAGAGTATACATCCGTATTCTCTGCTAGCATGGAATCTATTATATGCATCAATTTTGAGGGAAATTATCCACAAAGTTTATACTATCCAGCAAACATGCCACTCTTTAAAGTTAATAAAGTACATTTATATAGAAAAAAAAAGCAGTGACAAGTTAATAAAGCAGAAAACAGAACACTGTAGAATGAGAAAAGGCTTACCAATCTGCTGTCATCCCATCTTGACTTGCAACAGCTCTTAAAGCGACAACATGAGAATTTGTTCTTGTTGGGATTTGTCACTGGAAATCACCCGAATAAAGCAGAAGAACGCGATTATTTCCTCAAATCTGTGCCCAGAAGCAATTGAGATGGAAATTGTAAAAACAAAAATTTAATAACAAGAGATAAATCTCTTACCCGGATTATCTCTTTAAGAGATGGATGCAGACTACAGGAATCAAGATAGAATCCCTCCTCGTTCACGTACACGAACGCCTAACGAACACCACCCATGCTAGCGTCGGAAAAACACGAACAACAGAGAAGAGAAGGGGGGCAATTAGGCTATAGTGGCTTGTGCTCCATATGGCCGAAATACCTAGGGTTATTTTAACCCTAGGTGGCTGAAATTCTCAAGGAGAATTTCAGCCCAATTGGCTCCTCTTTGTATGGGCTTACCTTCTTTCATTTTAGGCCCAAATCTATTTTAATTGGTCTGGTTCAAATTAATTTCAAGCCCAACTTTAATTTACCCATGTATATAATATGTTACACCATGTAACGTATTATTTACATTTAATTAAAATTGGTTTGACTAATTAATTTAATCCATGAAATTAAAATTAGATCTTCACAAAATAAATTCATATGTAAACCTATACATATGAATATATCCACCCAGGAAATAATCTCATAATTAATCCAATTAATTATGATAAAGCCAATCAAATATTAATTTTATTATTATGATCAATCCAATTGATCTTTATAATATAATTAATATAATCCTCTCTCTCCAGAGCGTATACTCCAATTATACAGGTGATTCCTTAAGTCAGTGTTTAGTCGCTCATTGTGTACGATCCCGTGGGCCCATCTTTATGTTGGCAGTGGGCCCGTGGCCCACAGACTGCAGTTAGGCTCTAGCAAGCCACTGTAGCCCCCAATTAAGATGGAGATGGCAGTCCAACTGTAATCATAACCCTGTAGTTTGAACTTGTATATCCCATGTCATTGATATCGGTGTCCAACACAGAGGCATGGATTGATCATCCTTTTTTGTGTCCGGACATTTACTTGATCCCGAATGTACTGAAGCTCATAAACAAGTTCCAACTTGTTTGGGTGTGGGCACACTCTTATCAGTCACATTCATCAAGAGGCCGGTGATATCTTCTCAGTGGACTACTGAGTGACAAATCCCTTCTTCATATCCACAGCATTGCCATGCTAAGTGACATACCCGAAAGCACCCATACTTGGCACCCTATTACAGGCCCTTTAGGCGTACCCCTAAGTATACAACCTCGCATGCGATACCATCATATGGTCAGGTCAAAGGATCCATACAAGTACTACACGAGAATCACTTGTGATACTATACCATGTGGATTTCTCGTTTAATGGATCTATCCAGTACCTGCCCTTTTTACATGTACCCATTAACTTGATTGACATCTCATGTCCAATGATCGGTAAGACACCGCCATACAACCAGGTTAATGATATTCTCTAGTCCCATTCATTCCCATGACTGGAACAGACTATGGATCTCTTTATGGTCATATCGTTTACCCGATCCATGGTCTTACTGCCAAGTGCATGACACTTGTCATCATGGATATGGATGGTTGAGATTGGGTTGTTTTATGAAGTTCACATGTACCATGCTAAAGGATTAATCTATTACTTTGCACACTAGCAAAACAGCTATAGTCTGAAAGATAATTAATAGTAAACAAACCAATCACCAACACTCTTAACATTCTGATAACTGCTTATAAAGAAGAAATAATTTGCCAATCATACATACAGTGAGTAGTTATTATACTATGCACGATGCAGCAACTATGAGCGGACGACATTTTTCGGAATGCGCGGTGAAGTGGGAACCGGAGATTTTCTTCTTGGAAAAATCCTTTTTGTAGAAAACTTAATTGTAAGTGTAAATTTTGGAAAATAGGTTGTTTTTGAAAATCCCAATATAAACTTAAAGATCTCGAAACCTAAATTTTGAGATTAGATACAGTCGCCACCTAGATCAGCTCATTCGGGAAATTCCGGTACAACTCCCTACCAAGTGTAGACGCGGTACCTAATATAGAGATTCAAGGTTCAAGCAACACTTCTATAATCTTCAAACTTGTTTTCAATTATTATTTCATAATGTGATATGACATCCACTTAAAGCTACCCATTTTATCTTCTTTTATTTTTAGTTAATGCTCATACACATGACATAAATATAAATCCAAAATAAAGTATAGAAAAGTAAAAGTGCGAGAAAAGTAAAGTAAAGGCCAAATTATACAACCCAGAAAGGAAAAAACTCTCATCCTCACCATTTACAATCGCCTATAATACATGATGATCTAAAAAGTACAATTGCCTAGATACACGAGATGATCTATTAAATACATCAAAAATGAAAATAAAAATAAAGAAAGCTGCATCCAAATACGGTTAGTACAAACAAATAAAGCACACCAAGGACTCATATAAGACAGAATAGGGTTATTTTGGGAAACGGGATCATGCATAGAGGGGATAATCGAGAAGTCCGGATGACCACTTGATTAGACCTGGAAAACATTTTATTGAAATGCCCTGTTAATTTTGTGAAAGAAAAATCAATTTTGAAAACGATTTGGCTCATTTTACATGCATCTTCCAACTTTTAGTGGGACAGATATCCCGGCACCTGGGGGTTCCATTCGTGAGTGGGCCAAAATTGAACATCCATCTAAGGTCCAAAAATGTAAAAAGGCCAAAAATCCATTTTGAATAGGAATGAGACACAAAATTACAAGTGAGAGGCCCAAAAGGGCAAAACTGTAATTTTACCTCTCAGACTACAGCCGAGCGGCTGTAGGGTATCATAGCCATGCCACTGTAGTGGATGGGGCAGCTGTAACACCTACAGCCGAGCGACTGTAGTGCTCCAGAATCAGTTTCAGTTTTCTTTTCTCGTTTTGTAGATTGTTTTAGAATTTCAATGGTTTCGGGAAATCTGGGATTTCTGGAAACACACAAAATTACACAAAATAGATCAAAATCGGATCAAACGAGTCTGAAAATCCCTAACAACCCGAAATCACCAAACTTTAACCTTACATCCATCAATTGTAAATCTAAAAACCAAAAATCTAACATATATGGATGTAATTAATCGATAATAATCATGAAAAACACATTTGATTTAAAGAACGGAAGTATTATCGGTCGATTTAGGGCATTCAGAGCTTCTGCCCTGAAGATTATAGCCGACCAGCTGTAATCAGAAGATTACAGTCGAGCCACTATAGGTTACAGCCGCGTGGCTGTAGATTATAGCCGAGCGGCTATAATCATCAGATGGGGCGGCTGTAACCGGGCTCACTTCTTGATTTGAGAAAAACACAAAATCGTAAATAGACAACACCCAAAACAGATCAGAATGAGTTTTGAGGCCTCTCAGAACATACCTTACCTGTGTTCCAGTGTTTTAAACCACCAGGAACGGATTCGGAAGCCGGAAAATCCCTTTGGAATCACAAACAACCCAAACTCCTTTGCGATCCTCCAAAGCCTGACAAAACCCCAAATTGATCTAAATGACAACTTTTGATCAAAATCTCTCTCCAAAATATCAACACCCCTAAACCATAATCGTTTCTACAGATTTAATTAAGGTTTTGAAGATTTTTGTTGAATTATTTTCTTTTTTTCCTTTTTCTCTCCTTAAAATTCGTAAAGAAAACCCTAATTCTGTGTTTCTTGATTCAGAGAAGACAATTCCAAGTCTGCTCCCCTTTTAATTTCTGTTTTTTTTGCTTTTATATTGCCCAAAATATGGTTAAAATCCGAATTAATGACTAATCTCCGCCTATTTAGGAAATATGGTGATTACAGCCGCGTGGCTGTAGGGCACTATTTCCGAGTACCTATAGTGGCCAGACTTGCCTATTTTCACATTTTTTCGCTTTTCTCTTCGGTTCTTTCAAACGCTCACTCGACCTTCTTCGGGGTTTTGTACCAAGACTTGTCATACATATTCGGGTCATCCTAGACAGCTCCAGCATCATTCCGGTCATTCTGAATCTACCTCACGTTTGTCCATGAAAAAGGTAATAAAAGCTTTCATCATTGAGGTTGGGAAAAACCCATGCTCACAGGCTACCCCTTCGCGTGGCCAAAGTCAACTTAAATGGGTGCTTGTGCCCAATTCGAGTTTTGTCTCGCGATAGGGAGCACAGTGAGAAGGAAAAGGGGACGTAACTTTGTGTGGACCCGCTTTGATGTTTGTAGGGACTTGTCTCGGTCGATTAACGAAACAGCGGTCTTGCCTAAGTGAATTTGATTTTTCAGGGACTTACTTCGACTCTGTTGCAAAGCATAGGATTTTGCCTGAATTAATTCGATGTTCTTCAGGGACATGCTTCGACTTCGTCGCGAAGCAAAGGACTTTGTCGAGATTAGATTGGTCTTCCAAGGACGTGCTTTGACTCCATCGTGAAGCAGAGGACTTTGCCCATAGTTAATTCGATGTTCTCTAGGGACGTGCTTCGACTTCGTCGCGAAGCAGAGGACTTTGCCCAGATTAGATTGGTTTTCAGGGATGTGCTTGTACTCCATCGTGAAGCAGAGGACTTTACCCAGATTAGGTTGGTTTGCCAGGGACATGCTTCAACTCCATTACGAAGCAGAGGACTTTGCCTAGATTGAATTCTCCTTGTCATTTGATGTTCATGAATGAAAGGGTATTTTGGTAATTTTGCAACTTGGAAAGTTGGTATCCCTTGAAGGAAGGTTATTTTTGTCCTTTAACTTCTCATGGGGCCTATGTCATGAAAAGAAATGAGTTTTAATGGTTTGGTATCCCTTTTTGATGGAAAAAGGGTATTTTGGTCATTTGGTAGCTTGGCGGCTAGCAAAAGGGTATGCTGGTCATTTCACCTATAGTGGAGCTTATGTCACTAGGGAAAGAAATATTTTGATGACTTGGTCTTCCGCGTAGCTTGTTCACAAAAGGAAAGGGTGTTTCGGCCATATGGTAGTTTGGTTGCTATCAGAAGGGCATTTTGGTCATTTCACTTCTAGTGGGGCCTGTTTCACTGAAGGAAAGAATAATGGGGTTCCTCGTGAAGCTTGTGCGGCTGGGGAAAGATGTTTTGGGTGATTTGAGAAGCTTGATTATCCCCTTTGATGTTTTGAGGTTGTTTTCGGACGCGTATTCGTTCCTTGATCGATAATTTTGGAACAAAAATTTTTGCCCCTTCGATCAAGAATGAATACGGGCCAAATATCTTGTCCCTTGATACCTATTAGACATGAAAACTACCTTTCTCGGGATCAAATTGGTATAAAATAAGTTTTGAAAAACGAAAAGAAGAAGACTTTGTAAAGTAGCAAGCTACAGCCGCGCGGCTGTAGTGGCTTTAAACTACAGCCGCTTGGCTATAGTAATGGGTATGAAGTGGGTTTTAAAAACACAAAAATGTAGTAGCCACACTTACCTTACTCCAAAACCGACACTTCTCATTTCCTTGGTGATTTTCTTACCCCTAATCCCAAATCATGAGGCGAAAGATGCGTAAAGTACTCCGGCCCGTTCCCCCTGCTCAACCTACCTTTCAAACAAGGTTTTCTATCCTAGAAGGGAATTTCACCTTAGCTTATGAACCCACGGAGAGTATTTATAGGTTAAATGAAAGTGACGAGTATTGTGGAGTGAAGATCGATGCCCCAATGCCCATCCAACTCTAGATTTCGAATCATGCTTTCCTGAATCCGGTTAGTTTTCTTAAATTTCCTTATTTTTTTCAAGTTTGTAATTCCTGCAAAATTAGAGAGAATAGGTGAAATTGATGCATGATTTGAGTAGAATATGCCCTAGGATGTTTAGTTATTGATTTGGGTTGAGTTAGAACGAGATTTAACCGAAAAATGGATGAACTTGTATTTGGCCGAATTTTTCTAGCTATAGCTGCCCCATTGGATGATTACAGCCACGCGGCTGTGATAATGAGGCTTACAGTTGTGTGGCTGTGACCTTTTACAGCCGGGCAGCTGAAGCTAGCAGAATCAAGGCCGTCCAAATTTTTACGATGTTAAGGGTGTTTATTTGATTTTTACGATGTATATGCATTCTAAAAAGCTCATAAACTACCTGATTATTGATTTTGTAGGCGAGATCCGGCCATTGTGGCTACGGATCGATTACGGAATCCTTGTACTGATACAAATGGCTTCCTCAAAGGGTGAAGGAGATTGTGAATTCTACTGGTCTGCAGCGACTAGTTCATAGCATGACCATTACTACTCCTTGCACGAGTCGAGGACTTCTGGGTGCACTTCTGGAGAGGTGGATGGACACCACTCACACGTTTCATTTCCCCTCTAGAGAGTACATGGTGACTCCAAAGGATATTGTTGCTATCACCGGGCTTCCATTCTTCGGGCAGATGATCTATTTCAACCAAATCTTCGCACATGGTGGCTATCCCCAGGAGTTAGTGGCCATTCTTATTGGCATTGACTCCCCTGATAGTCGGATCCAGTGTAGGAGCCTCCGGGATTACTGGATGAGGCGGCAGACTGGGCTCCCGGAGGGGACTAGTTTCGAGGCTCCCGATAAGAGGAGGTATGTGAGGGCCTTTCTGCTGCATGCTCTTTCCACCCTCCTTTTCCCCACAGGCCTGAGTAGTTTGAATCTGGCCGTGTTGCCCTCCTTGATTGACCTAGAGTCTATGAGGACTCTTAATTGGGGTTGAGCGGTCTTGGCCCAGCTTTACTATGCCCTCGACCTCTGTGCCCGAGGCTCTTATAAGGAGTTGAAGGCTTTCTGGATTCTACTGCACGTGAGTATCTTGGACTCTTTATCTTAAGATTTTACTTTCTTTCGTATGTTTTCTGGATTGTTATTGATTCCGTTTTCATACTTCTTTTTGTAGATTTGGGTTTATGAATATCACTTCGTTCCACCCCCAACGGTGCAAGTTCCTGATGACTATAATCTGGTCGATCCCCGCCTTAGATGGTGGCTGGGGTTTGTCTGGAATGATGTAGACAAAAATCAGGCCGAGTGTCGACAGGCTTTGAGAGGGATGACATTTGCTGGGGTATGCCTCTTGTTTTTTTTTTTTTTTTCTTTCTAATTTTCTGACCTTCTGATTCCAGATTGCCAAGGCCCTTTAGAGGTGAGAGGGGGATAACTTGCCTCAGCTGCTTCGAGACTCGCAGGCGCTGTCAAACAGATGCTTTGTGATGGAGTGCCCGTACGGTCAGGAGTGGTACCTTGGTGAAAGGGTTCATGACTGGAGCTCCGGTCCTAAGGAGTGTAGGATTCCAACTGCTTTACCGGTGGGGTTATTCTAGCCCCATCTCCTGTCTCTTGAGTTGCATCCAGACCTTTACGGCGCTGGATACAGGCTGGCAGTGTGGATGGTGATTATAGTTATTTCATCGCTACTCATCTGCTTCTGCTTTCTGCTGACACTGATGCTGGGGTATTTTGCAAACCTCTCTTTCTTTTTTTTTGACATCCTCTTCTTAACTGATTCTAGTCGTCTTCGCGAGGTGGGCATACCCACCCGTCCCCGTCTGTCAGCGCAAGAGGTAGGAGGTCTGGTACCGCCGCTGCTTGGGCCGCTGGAGCGGGTTCTGCCATTGGATGGAGGATGTTCCTGTTGGGATTTTTCACAGGAAATCACCCGATAAAAGCGGAAGAATGCGATGATTTCCTCAAATCCAGTCCCAGGAGCAATTGAAGTGAAAATTGTAAAACTTAAAATTATAATAGAAAGAGATTAAATTCTTACCAGGAATATCTCTTTCTAGAGATGGATGAAGACCGCAGGAATCAAAGCAGAATCTCTCCTCGTTCATGTACACGAGCGCCTAATGAACACCGCCCGTGCTAGCGTTGAAAATCACAAAGTTCGGAGAGGGAGGAGGTTGAGAAATTTCGGCCAAGATGGTGGCTACACACACATGTCTATTGGCCGAATTCCTCCCTAGGGTTTTAACCCTGGGGTTTCCAAATTCCCTTGTTGGAATTTAGGCCCAGTCTGGCTTCTGTGTCTGTGTGGGCTTCCTCCTTTTATTTTAGGCCCAAACTTATTTTAATTAGTTTGGTTTAAATCAATTTTAAGCCCAATTTTAATTAACCCATGTATTTAATATATTACTCCAAGTAACATATTATTTACATTTAAATTAAAATTAGTTTGACCAATTAATTTAATCCATCAAATTAAAATTAAGTCTTCACAAAACAAATTCATATGTAAACCTATACATATGAACATTTCCACCTAGGAAATAATTTCATAATTAATCCAATTAATTATGTGAAGCCAAATATTAATTTTATTATAATGATCAATCCAACTGATCCTTATAATATAATTAATATATGTACTCCTCTCTCTCTAGTGTGTATACTCCAAGTATACCTGTGATTCCTTAAGTCGGTGTTCAGTCGCTCAATGTGTACGATCCCGTGGGTCCACCTTTATGTTGGCAGCGGGTCTTTGGCCCGCAGACTGCAGTTGGGCTCTAGCAAGCCACTGCAGTCCCCAATTAAGATGGAGATGGCAGTCTAACTGTTATCATAACCCTGTAGTTTAAACTTGTACATCCCATGTCATTGATATCGGTGTCTAACACAGAGGCATGGATTGATCACCCTCTTTTGTGTTGGACATTAACTTGATCCCTAATGCACTGAAGCTCACAAACAAGTTCCCACCTGTTTGGGTGTGGCCACACTCTTATCAGTTACATTCATCAAGAGGCCGGTGATATCTTCCCAGTGGACTACTGAGTGACAAATCCCTTTTACATATCCATAGTATTACCATGCTAAGTGACATACCCGAAA
Organism: Euphorbia tirucalli; assembly: GCA_039660915.1. NCBI lineage: Eukaryota > Viridiplantae > Streptophyta > Magnoliopsida > Malpighiales > Euphorbiaceae > Euphorbia > Euphorbia tirucalli. The sequence goes on along the minus strand of CM077638.1, from coordinate 45,397,224 downwards.
GTACCCATACTTGGCACCCTATTACAGGCCCTTTAGGCGTACCCCTAAGCATGCGACCTCACATGTAACACCGTCATATGGTCAGGTCAAAGGATCCATACAAGTACTACACGAGAATCACTTGTGGTACTATACCATGTGGATTACTCGTTTAATGGATCTATCCAGTACCATGCCCCCATGCATGTACCCATTAACTTGGTTGACATTCCATGTCCAATGACTGGTAAGACACCGCCATACAACCAGGTTAATGATAGTCTCTTGTTCCATTCATTCCCATGACTGGAACAGACTACGGATCTATTTATGGTCATATCGTTTGCCCAATCCATGGTCTTACTGCCAAGTGCATGACACTTGTCAACATGGATATAGATATGTCCATTGGATACTCCATTTAATATATTGCACAAGATAAATATAATAAATGAATTGATGCCTTTATTAATAACACAAATAGTACAATACATAAATCCAATAAATGTATAATACAAATACAAGGACCAATGCCTCGGGACTAGGGCATTTCCAACAATCTCCCACTTGCACTAGTTCCAACTAGGCACAGGCCTAATCCCTATAGACCTAGTATAACCCTCGTGCTTGGGCTGAGCCAGCGCCTTGGTCAACGGATCTGCGACATTATCCTCGGTGTCCACTCTGTGCAATGCAATGTCACCTCTCTCTGTGATTTATCGTATGAGGTGAAACTTTCTGAGCATGTGCTTTATGTTCTTGTGTGACCGGGGCTCCTTAGCTTGTGCGACGGCCCCATTGTTGTCACAGAAGATATTGATTGGGTCTTGGATAGTTGGCACTACTCCCAACTCAGTGATAAACTTCTTTATCCACACAGCTTCCTTAGCCGCATCACACGTAGCGATGTACTCAGCTTCTATTGTAGAGTCCGCTATGGTTGGCTGCTTTGAGCTCCTCCAGCTTACAGCACCACCATTCAGCAAAAATACATACCCAGACTGCGACTGGTACTCATCCTGGTTTATCTGGAAGCTCGCATCAGTATACCCAGTAACTGATACCACCATACACTAAGAAGCTATCCTTAGTGCGGTTAAGGTACTTGAGGATCGCCTTGACAGCTTTCAGTGATCCTCCCTAGGATCCTGCTGGTATCGGCTTGTCATACTTAGTGCAAAGGCGACATCAGGTCTCGTACATAACATTGAGTACATAATTGATCCAATAGCCGAAGCATATGGAACCAATTTCATGTTCTCCCTGTCCTCCCTTGTCTTAGGACAGTGTTTCTTACTAAGTTTCAGCCCATGGCCTATTGCCAAGAAATCTTTCTTGGGCCGGTCCATGCTGAACCTTTTCAAAACTTTGTCAATATACGAAGCCTGACTTAGGCCCAGAAGCCGATTTGATCTATCCCTGTAGATCCTGATCCCTAAGATCATCTCAGCCTCGCCTAAGTCCTTCATTGCGAAGCACTTACTCAGCCCCTGCTTTACCCCTTGCAGTGTAGGTATGTCGCTTCCAATGAGCAGGATGTTGTCTACATAAAGTACCAAGAATGTGACAATGCTCCCACTAGTCCTCTTATACACACAAGGCTCATCTTTATTCTGTATGAAGCCATATTCCTTTATGGCCTCATTGAATCTTGGATTCCAACTTCGGGATGCTTGCTTCAGTCCATAAATGGACCTTTGAAGTTTGCATACCCTTCCCGGATACTTTGGATCGACAAAACCCTCAAGTTGTGTCATGTACACATCCTCGAGCAGCTTTCCATTAAGGAAAGCGGTTTTGACATCCATCTGCCATACCTCATAGTCATACAATGCGGCTATGGCCAGTAGTATCCTGATGGATTTGAGCATGGCTACTGGCGAAAAAGTTTTATCATAGTCTATTCCATGGACTTGTCTGAAACCTTTTGCAACCAGATGCCCCTTGAAGGTATTATCAGCTTTTAGCTTGTAGCATCACTTGCAACCTATTACCTTAGCACCCGGAGGTGGATCAACCAAGTTCCAAACTTGGTTATCATACATGGATTGCATTTCTGCCTCCATGGCTTTACGCCAATTCGCAGACTGTGGGCTAGCCATAGCCTCCTGGTAGGTTTTGGGTTCTTCCTCATCCCAGATGAGAAGAGTTTGATCATCGGTGATGAGGAAACCATACCTCTCCGGTTCCCGACGATCCCTACCAGACCTTTAGGTTCTTGTGTGGCCTTGGTCGGTGCTTTCACTTGTGGAAGCTCCACCTGGGCCTCCGAGTTATCCTCTTCAGGAGCTTGTGGACCTTGAACTTCCCTGAGTTCAACATTGCTCCCACTATCTTTCTTGGAAAGGAACTCCTTTTCTAGAAAGACCCCCTTCCTTGCCATGAACACCTTGTTCTCGGCGGGGTTGTAGAAGTAATACCCTTTGGTTTCCCTAGGGTAGCCCACAAACAGGCATTTATCAGTTTTGGGCTCCAGCTTGCCACTAGTCAATTTCTTAACATGTGCTTCGCATCCCCAAATCCTTAGGAAAGACACATTGGGCTCCTTGCCCGTCCATATCTGATATGGGGTCTTTTCCACTGCCTTAGTTGGAGTATTATTTAAGATGAGAGCCGCTGTCTCGAGGGCATGTCACCAGAAACTAATTGGGAGAGATGCTTGACTCATCATTGAGCGGACCATGTCCAACAAGGTCCTATTCCTCCGTTCGGACACCCCATTCCATTGTGGTGTACCGGGAGGAGTGAGCTGTGGAACTATTCCATGCTCTCTCAAGTATGAGTCAAACTCTAGGCTCATATACTCACCGCCTCGGTCCGACCAAAGGTTTTTGATATTCCTGCCTAGCTGGTTCTATACCTCGTTCCTAAATTCCTTGAACCTATTAAGGGTCTCGGACTTGTGTTTCATCAGATAGACATAGCCATATCTGCTGAAATCATCCGTGAACGTGACGAAGTACAGATGCCCACCTCTGGTCACTGCGCTCATAGGCCCACATACATCTGAATGTACTAGGTCCAATAAGCTAGTGGCCCTTTCAGCCTTCTTGCCAAAAGGCGCCTTTGTCATCTTGCCTCTTAAACATGATTCGCATGTATCAATTGACTCCAAGTCAAATGACCCTAGGACTCCAGCTTTGTGAAGTCTAGAAATGCGCTTCTCGTTTATATGGCCAAGACGACAATGCCATAGGTAGACAGGATTAAGTTCGTTAGGCTTAACCCTTTTAGTGTTTATGTTATAGATATGATTGGTTTCATTTAAGTCCAGGATATATAGGCCATTATTTAATAGAGCATCTCCATAAAATAATCCCTCTCTAGATATAGAAATTCTACCATTAGAAATAGTGAAAATAAATCCAGAAATATCCAACATTGATACAGAAATAATATTCCTGCACATAGCAGGTACAAAGTAACAATGTTCCAAAATCAAAACCAATCCACTGGGCATCACAAGGTGGTATTCGCCGATCTCTATGGCAGCAACCCTTGCTCCATTCCCGACCCTCAAGTCCACCTCTCCCGACCCCAGTGACCTTCTGTTCTTAAGTCCTTGCACATTGCAACAAATGTGAGAACCACATCCAGTATCCAATACCCAGGATGTTGAAACAGTAAGGTTAATATCTATAACATAAATACCTGAAGAGGACGCACCTTGGCCCCTTCTTTGCTCTCCCATCAGCCTAGGACACGATCTCTTCCAATGGCCCACCTGTCTACACCCGAAACAGACATCTTTAGGACCTGTCTTCTGCTGGGCCTTGGGTTGGGCCTTGGCCTTCTTAGCCTTGGCCTTCTTGGCCTTGGCCTTACCGTTGGAAACAAGGGGGTTCCCCTTGTTGACCAGCAGCACCGGTGGAGTCTTTTTGATCGACTGCTCGGTGAGCTTAAGCATCCCATGCAGCTCACTGACAGTACGGTTCATCCCTTGCATATTGTAGTTCAGGATGAACTGATCATAAGAATCCAGCAAGGATGCGAGGATTGTGACGCGAGGATTATGTCCACCGCCAACTCTTGAGAGATAGGCGATGCGAGATGGGCCAAAGTGTCCAAATAGCCCTTCATCTTGAGCACGTGTGCACTCACAGATGTCCCGGCCCCCATCTTACAAGAGTGGAATGCCTTATTGGTCAGGTACCTTTCCTGACGAGCTTGCTCCTGAAACATCTCGTTTAGAGTTGTTATCATAGCATAGGCTTGATGGTCCATAAACTATTTTTGCAGTTCGGGGACCATGCAGGCCAACATAAGGCATGTCACATCCCTATTGTCCTTGACATGCGCCTCGTATTCCTCCAGCTGGGCAGCCGGTGGATTATGTCCTTGAGGCGTAGCCGGCATAGGCCTTTCCAGTACATACTCTTTTGACTCTTGTCTTAGAACAATCCTTAAGTTCCTAGACCAGTCTAAAAAGTTAGGACCGGAAAGCTTGTCCTTTTCAGGAATAGATCGCAGTGATAAGGTATTATTGTTTGCCATTTGAGAGTTTCTACACAGAAAAACATTTAGAGTGTTAATAAAGGACTTTAAATTATTATTCCCATATGAAATTAATAATGAATCATGTTATTAATTTAAACCGAGTTGTTGGGCTCATGGGCCGAGATCCATATTTCATCAAGATATAGCCAAACGAGGGTTTGGTACAACTATACCTTAATTATTTAGGTAGGAACGTCGTCCAATCCCAACCTAGGGACTCTCGGTTTGATGGGCTTGTTGGCACTTACCCATCTGTGCTTAAGGCCAGGAGAATCCTACTACCCATGCTAAGTCAAAACCTCCATTCAAGTGTTAGAGTATCCCATACTCTAACCCAATACAAAGTGACAATACTCCAGTGTATCCTATGAGGGCATGGTCTACAACTGGCCTATTCCCACCTCGAGTCGGTTTTGAATAAGGGAAGCACTTTTAAGCGACTTAGTAATTCCGTTTGGTTATTAGATTCAATTTATAACGGCTTACACACATAGGGCCGGTGAAATTGCTATTGGATTATACATTCATACATGCAAATAAACATAAAGCATAATTAAATAAAAGTAAAATGGATTGCTATGGGCCTATATTACATCCTAATATTATTCTAGTAAACCTATACTAGAAATGAATATCAGGTGGGCCTCCATCTTTTCCTTCTGGGCTTGCACCTCCACTTGGGCTTGCACCTCCACTTGGGCTCACCACTCCATGGGCTTCTTCTTTTACAAATTTTATAATATTCGAATAAAATAAAATTACATTAAAAAAGAGAAAAACGACACGCAGGCCGTATTTACCCAAAAAGAAAAATACAACCCATTTTGTACAATGCCCAATAGCATCCAACCATACAAACATTTAATCATACATATGCATCCAATACATATAATTCATAAGCATGTTACAATGCATGATTTAAGCCCATTTCAATTATGTCCAAGCCATTATTAAGAAATCGCCAATTTTGGCCCACCATGGTTCTAACCCTTAACGAGCTTTGGGCCTCCAGCCCAGGCAGTCCAACTGCTCCCATTGGAATTGGGAAACCATGGGTCCAATTCAGCCGTCCAAGTAATTGTGCCAAAATTACCCGAACCAATTTCAATTAACCATATTAATTTCTAAAATCAATATCACATGAATAAAATAAAATTTCATTCAAGAAACCACGCGCATTTAAATTGCATAAATTTAAACACACGAATGTTAAAACCAATTAAATTTCAAAACTGGGCCCCGGGCCCAAGACCTGCCAAATCCAAAAACATTGAGCCCGGCCCGCGATTCGAGCGGTTGCAGCGCCCCACCCCGGGAGCCAGATTTTTATTTTTTTTTTATTTTTTAAAACAGAAAAAAAATATTCCATTCATCAACAAATATCAACCAAATATTCCATCCATCAACAAAAAGAAATTCACCAAGAATTCCAAAAACATACAATTAAATTAAACTAACATAAACCTATATGCAAATTTAATTTCAATTGTACAAAATAAATGGGAAAAATCTTAAACCCAAACCAAGAACCCCAATAAAAAATCTCCAATTTTAAAACATGGGATTCAACCAATTAAACAATTTCCACGAATCAAAAGCCCGCTCTGATACCACTGTTGGGATTTTTCACCGGAAATCACCCGATAAAAGCGGAAGAACGCGATGATTTCCTCAAATCCAGTCCCAGGAGCAATTGAAGTGAAAATTGTAAAACTTAAAATTATAATAGAAAGAGATTAAATTCTTACCAGGAATATCTCTTTCTAGAGATGGATGAAGACCGCAGGAATCAAAGCAGAATCCCTCCTCGTTCACATACACAAGCGCCTAACGAACACCGCCCGTGCAAGCGTCGAAAATCACAAAGTTCAGAGAGAGAGGAGGTTGAGAAATTTTGGCCAAGATGGTGGCTACACACACATGTCTATTGGCCGAATTCCTCTCTAGGGTTTTAACCCTGGGGTTTCCAAATTCCCTTGTTGGAATTTAGGCCCAGTCTGGCTTCTGTGTCTGTGTGGGCTTCCTCCTTTTATTTTAGGCCCAAACTTATTTTAATTAGTTTGGTTTAAATCAATTTCAAGCCTAATTTTAATTAACCCATGTATTTAATATCTTACTCCAAGTAACATATTATTTACATTTAAATTAAAATTAGTTAGAACAATTAATTTAATCCATCAAATTAAAATTAAGTCTTCACAAAACAAATTCATATGTAAACCTATACATATGAACATTTCCACCTAGGAAATAATTTCATAATTAATCCAATTAATTATGTGAAGCCAAATATTAATTTTATTATAATGATCAATCCAACTGATCCTTATAATATAATTAATATATGTACTCCTCTCTCTCTAGTGTGTATACTCCAAGTATACCTGTGATTCCTTAAGTCGGTGTTCAGTCGCTCAATGTGTACGATCCCGTGGGTCCACCTTTATGTTGGCAGCGGGTCTTTGGCCCGCAGACTGCAGTTGGGCTCTAGCAAGCCACTGCAGTCCCCAATTAAGATGGAGATGGCAGTCTAACTGTTATCATAACCCTGTAGTTTAAACTTGTACATCCCATGTCATTGATATCGGTGTCTAACACAGAGGCATGGATTGATCACCCTCTTTTGTGTCGGACATTAACTTGATCCCTAATGCACTGAAGCTCACAAACAAGTTCCCACCTGTTTGGGTGTGGCCACACTCTTATCAGTTACATTCATCAAGAGGCCGGTGATATCTTCCCAGTGGACTACTGAGTGACAAATCCCTTCTACATATCCATAGTATTACCATGCTAAGTGACATACCCGAAAGTACCCATACTTGGCACCCTATTACAGGCCCTTTAGGCGTACCCCTAAGCATGCGACCTCACATGTAACACTATCATATGGTCAGGTCAAAGGATCCATACAAGTACTACACGATAATCCATTGTGATACCATACCATGTGGATTACTCGTTTAGTGGATCTATCTAGTACCATGCTTCCAGGCATGTACCCATTAACTCGGTTGACATTCCATGTCCAATGACCGGTAAGACACCGCCATACAACCAGGTTAATGATAGTCTGTTGTTCCATTCATTCCCATGACTGGAACAGACTACGGATCTATTTATGGTCATATCGTTTACCCTATCCATGGTCTTACTGCTAAGTGCATGACACTTGTCGTCATGGATATAGATATGTCCATTGGATACTTCATTTAATATATTGCACAAGATAGATATAATAAATGAATTGATGCCTTTATTAATAACACAAATAGTACAATACATAAATCCAATAAATGTATAATACAAATACAAGGACCAATGCCTCGGGACTAGGGCATTTCCAACAGTTCCCATTCCTCATTCTCAGGCTCCTCAGGCTCCTGAGGTTGAGTATGTACATGGTCATCTCGAGTTCCTGATCGAGAGCACCATTCAGCTATTTGAAGAGTCTCGGCAGTCTTACCGAGTCGATCTCCATCTCCAGGACCATACTTTTCCTTCGGCCATTCCTGATGGCACCACATATGTGAGTATTTCTGCTCTTCTCTATTTCTGCCTCTTTTACTGGTCACTCATCATAGATTGATCCCTTTGAGTGTGATCTTTGTAGATTCTGGTGATGCAAGGCATGTGTATAGGCTAAGCCATTTATGCACTGAGGGCGCTTACTTTCGGGGACAATGCTACTTTAACGGTAAGTACCTATACTTGATTTTATACTTGTGTTTGGATGTATGAATGTATGTATGGATGTATATGCATGTGATTGTGACATTTTCCCTGTTTTTCTTGGTGTAGACGACTATTGGGATGGAGCATTGTGAGTCCGCTGGTTAGAGGGCAGAGAATGACCAGTTGTGGCATCGGGTCACCGAGCTGGAGGTTATGAAACAGACCTTCAGAGATTAAGCAGATGACTGGGATGCCTAAATAGGACATGCGGGCGAGGATATGAGTGAGATTCCGACTGATGAGGCAGGAGATGACAGGGATGACGATAACGATGCTGGCTTTGACTTTTCTTAGGCCTATTTCCCTATTCCCTATTTGTGATGTAGTGACCCACCAGTGGGTTGTTTTCTTGCACATTTCGGCCCTTGTGTGGGTTTGACTCAGTGATGTACTTGATGCACATGATATTTACATGACATTTGTACCTTTTGGCTATTGAATTTAAGTCTTTGAATATGTATTTCTTTGCCTTTTTATGCTTTTACCGCTCTTTGGTTCAATTTGGTCGGGCCCGGGATATATTCTAGTGTCTTGGGACTTTATTTTCCATGAAAAACAGCCCCTGGAACCTATAGCCGCACGGCTATAATCATCAGAAATCATATAAAGATATAGACAAAGTGTTGTCTTCACTATAGCCACACCCCTGTGCTATTACAGCTGCCCAGCATACTGCAGCCACGCCCCTGTGATCTACAGCCGCGCGGCTGTAGTGGGTTATAGCCGCCACACACATCAAACTTTCCCACATCGAATTTCAACCTTTCTTCAGCACAACAGCTCCACTATAAGCATTAAAGCCGCCTACGACATTATAGCTGCGCCACTGTAGGGCATCATAGCCGCCCCACAAACCATAGCCACCCCACCCCTTTTTCAGCCTTTCTTCTTCTTCCATTCCTCTTTCAGCATAGATCAGCTCAAAGGACGACTCCGGGACTACTGGGGTACGACCCGCTCTTCTAATTAGGCTTTGCTTGCACCCTTTGGCTTGCAGCACCTTAGGTTCTACACTGCTTTGACTCCAAACTGGGTCTTCTTGGATACAGCTACCAGCTTTTGGGATCTAATGGATCATGTCTTTCGCTTCTCTAGTCAAGAGTTATGCCCTTTGGTAGAAGAGTTTAGTGCTATCCTCTGTGTTCCTTGCCCTCGGGGGGTCCGGTTAGCTGTCCCCGACCCAGACTCGGGTGACATTCATACATTCTTGAGCCGATTCGCTCCAGCTGAAGCAGGTATGGGCCGTGCACTTACTGGTAGGCCTGCTTCATCCAGACTTAGTCCTTCTGTTATAGCTAATTTATGCTTCACTTTGCCCCCTATTGCCCCTGGCTGGGCTCCACTGATGAGTTTACTGTTGACGACATACTATTTGTGCGAGTCCCGAGATGGTACTTGTAGCCTTAGATTAGCCTCGGTAGTGACTTAGATGGCTCAGGGTGCATCACCTATGGGGGTCGTTTTGGCTGAGACACTGATCCACTTAAATTCTATCCATTCTGATTCCCCCGTCGAGAGCTGTGGATCCCTTTTTCTGCTTTAGGTATGTTTTTGCATTGTATTCTCCTAAAGACATAGATCCATTAGTCCTTTCCATTTTGACTAACTCATGCACAGATCTAGCTGCTGGAGAAGCTGAGTCTTCTGAGCCCTCCTCCACCTCATCCGAGATACGCTCCGAAGCACTACTGGTCCTGACGCATCGAGCTTCCAGATTTCAGTTTTATGACTATGGAGCACTGGTTTGATTGGCTTAGGACGCGGACTGACGCCTCTATCCAATGGATCTGCCCCTGGTGGGATATTTCCAATGTGACTACTGAGACTTGGGCTGGAGGTTTTCAGTTGCTTGGGTGACCCTTGTGACTTTCTATTCTCCTGCTCGGCTGTGCACACAGTATGGGCAGCTACAAGGGGTCCCTTGATCCTTGTGTACCACCAAGTGCAGAGTGTTCACATCATAGTGGCCTCGACATATGCAGCACCAGTGGATGCATCCTACTTGCACTGAGATTCTAAGGTATGACAGCACTACTCCTGTGGAGACAGATGCTCGTTCTAGAGCTTGTTGACTAAGCTGGTTACTTCCCCCGCTAGGCGTGGATGCGAGGCGGTGACTTTGCAGTACCTCGGTCTTTAGAGGGTTAGGATTGTTTGGTTTTTTTTTTTTGTCCTAACTTTTTCATAGGTCGCCATTTTTTGGGTTTTCGGCCTATCGGACTGTCTTTATTTTTGCTTGAACCGCCCTTTTGGGTTTTCAATCCAGTAGACTTTATTTTATGTCCTAATTTTTGTATAGACTGCCCTTTTCAGGTTTTCAATCTATCAGACTCTATCCTTTTTTTTTTGCATATATATGTTTAATCTATAGATGTGAGATATGTAAAAGATATACAACCAATTACACATAAAATAATCCGAATCTCAATAAAACTGGGGACATTTAAGTAAATCGAATCATGTTGGGATTCGTCATCGGAAAAATAACGTGGCACAGCGGAAAATACACCTTTAAAATTTCCTAGAATCCACCTATCGTGTCCAATTACCATTGATTAGAATAAAACCAATTTGAATCAAGAGAGATTAACTCACCGGATTCATCTCTTCTAGAGACTACTGCAGAATCGTTTATTAAAACTGCGATCTCCAAAGTCCGGTGCACGACCAACTTTTTAGCGGGAACCAGTGCTAACCGAAGACATGAAAGAATGGAGGATTATTGTTGGGATTTTCGGCTGTTTTAGGGCTGCTATTGGTGGCTAAAATTTCCAGCAATTAATTAGGGTTGAATGAGGGTTTTCTTCCTTAAGTGTGCCCTTATATAGACACCTTGTCTAATTGGGTTTTAATTAGATTAATTAAACACAAGCCCACTAGAATTATAATTACATAAATAAACTTTAATTAAAAAGTATATACTATGTAATTTAATTCTATTTGGCTAAATTTAATTACCCCTAAATAAAATTAAATCACACTTAAGTAAATACAATACATGTATTTAATTTTCCTACTTAGGAAAATTATTTAATTAATTGTTTATTTTATGTAATTCAATTAATTGATAAATTAATTAATTACATTATGTAAACTTATTAATTAAATTAAATCAACCCAATGTTAATTAATTACCTTGACACTGAATGTCAACTAATTAATTAACGCATTCCTTCCAATGTACATTACATGTACAATTTCTGTAAGTTCCGGCTCAATTGATCTATGTGCACGATCCTATGGATCTGTCTTTATGTTGGCAGTAGGCCCAAGGCCCACAGACTGTAAGTGGGTTCTAGCAAACCATTACAGCCTCCAATTAAGAAAGAGATGCAACAGTCTTTAGAAGACACTCACCCGGTAGTAATCTTATAGTGTCCTTTGCCTAACGATTTCGATATGAATAAATAAGAGGCATGGTGTCCATCATCCTCTTCTGTTGTTTATTATATTTCTTGATCTTGAGATAACTGATTAATCAAATAAGCAACCAAGTTATTTGGGTATGGCCATACACTTATCAGTCCCACTCATCAAGTGGCTACTGATATCATCTCGGTGTTACCCGAGTGGCAATTCCATCACTTCATCATCAATATCAATATGTTCACCTGTCCACCCAATCATACCCATATTTAGCATCCTTTTACAGACCTGTTAGGCGTATGTCAAAGTGAACCAGATTCCATATTGATATTATAATGAAATCTGGTTTGAGGACAAAAGAGAGCTACTTAAGAAAGACCTATGACGCGACAACCATGTGGATTTCTTGTGAATCCAGTCTGGAAATTCTGGCTTACCAGAAATCACTGTGACTTGAAAACTAGTCATCGGCTGCTCAGTAGCACTCAGGGCAGCCACAACAGAAGGCTCATTTGCTTCGACAGTGACAACCTTCCCTTTAATCAAGAACTTCACCTTCTAATGCAAGGTCGAAGGTGTTGGGATTTGTCGGAAATCACCCGATAAAAGCGGAAGAACGCGGTGATTTCCTCAAATCCAGTCCCAGGAGCAATTGAAGTGGAAATTGAAAAACATAAAATTAAATAGAAAGAGATTAAAATTTCATACCAGAAAAATCTCTTTCAGAGACGGATGATGACTGCAGAACTCAATTTAGAATTCCTCTACTCTCACGTACACGAACGCTTGGCGAATGCAACCCGTGCTAGCGTTGGAAAAACTGAACAAAGGAGAGGAGAGGCTATAGAAATTTCGGCTAGGAGCTAATGGCATAGGGTTTCCGAAATTTTCTAACCCTAGGTATTTATACCTAGGGTTGGCCGAATTCCTTAGGGGATTCTGGCCCATCTTGGCTCTTCTCTATTCTGTGCGGGCTTTATTGTTTTAATTTAGGCCCAGTCTAATTTTAATTAATTTGGTTCAAATTAATTCAAGCCCAATTTTAATATACCCATGTATTTAATATATTACTCCAAGTAATATATTATTTACATCCAAATTAAAATTGGTTTGACATTTAATTTAATCCATCAAGTTAAAATTAACTCCACACAAAATAAAATCATATGTAAACCCATACATACGAATATTTCCACCTAGGAAATAATTTCATAATTAATCCAATTAATTATGAAGAGCCAATAGAATATATTAATTTTATTATTATGACCAATCCAATTGATCCTTATAATATGATTAATATATACATGCTTCTCCCTCCACTGTGTAAACTCCAAGTATACAAGTGATTCCTTAAGTCTGCATTCTATCATTCTATGTGTACGATCCTGTGGGCCCATCTTTATGTTGGCAGCGGGCCTTTGGCCCGCAGACTGCAGTTGGGCTCTAGCAAGCCACTGCAGCCCCCAATTAAGATGGAGATGGCAGTCTAACTGATATCATACCCCTGTAGTTAAACTTGTACATCCCATGTCATTGATATCGGTGTCCAACACAGAGGCATGGATTGATCACCCTCTTTCGTGTCCGGACATTAACTTGATCCCGAATGTACTGATTCTCACGAACAAGTTCCAACTTGTTTGGGTGTGGCCACACTCTTATCAGTCACATTCATCAAGTGGCCGGTGATATCTTCTCAGTTGGTTACTGAGTGAAAAATCCCTTCTGCATATCCATAGTATTACCATGTTCAGTGACATACCCGAAAGCACCCATACTTGGCACCTTATTACAGGCCCTTTAGGCGTACCCCTAAGTATGCGACTTCACATGTAACACCATCATATGGTCAGGTCAAAGGATCCATACAAGTACTACATGAGAATCCATTGTGATACCATACCATGTGGATTACTCGTTTAGTCGATCTATCCAGTACCATGCTCCCAGGCATGTACCCATTAACTTGGTTGACATTCCATGTCCAATGACCGGTAAGACACCGCCATACAACCAGGTTAATGATAGTCTGTTGTTCCATTCATTCCCATGACTGGAACAGACTACGGATCTATTTATGGTCATATCGTTAACCCTATCCATGGTCTTACTGCTAAGTGCATGACACTAGTCGTCATGGATATAGATATGTCCATTGGATACTTCATTTACTATACTGCACAAGATAAATATAACAAATGAATTGATGCCTTTATTAATGACACAAATGAGTACAACACATAAATCCAATAAATGTATAGTACAAATACAAGGACCAATGCCTCGGGACTAGGGCATTTCCAACAATCTCCCACTTGCACTAGTTCCAACTAGGCATGGGCCTAATCCCTATAGATCTAGTATGACCCTCGTGCTTGGGCTGGGCCAGCGCCTTGGTCAATGGATCTGCGACATTATCCTCGGTGTCCACTCTGTGCAATGCAATGTCACCTCTCTCCGCGATTTCTCGTATGAGGTGAAACTTTCTGAGCACGTGCTTTGTGTTCTTGTGTGACCGGGGCTCCTTAGCTTGTGCGACGGCCCCATTGTTGTCACAGAAGATATCGACTGGGTCTTGGATAGTTGGCACTACTCCCAACTCAGTGATAAACTTCTTCATCCACACAGCTTCCTTAGCTGCATCACACGCAGCGATGTACTCAGCTTCTGTTGTAGAGTCCGCTATGGTTGGTTGCTTTGAGCTCCTCCAGCTTACAACACCACCATTTAGCAAGAATACATACCCTGACTGCGATTGGTACTCATCTTGGTCTGACTGGAAGCTTGCATCAGTATACCCAGTAACTGATAGCACTTCCTGACCACCATACACCAAGAAGCTATCCTTAGTCCGGTTAAGGTACTTGAGGATTGCCTTGACGGCTTTCCAGTGATCCTCCCCAGGATCCTGCTGGTATCGGCTCGTCATACTCAGTGCAAAGGCGACATCAGGTCTCGTACACAACATAAAGTACATAATTGATCCAATAGCCGAGGCATATGGAACCAATTTCATGTTCTCCCTGTCCTCCCTTGTTTTAGGACAGTTCTTCTTACTAAGTTTCAGCCCATGGCCCATTGGCAAGAAACCTTTCTTGGCCCGGTCCATGCTGAATCTTTTCAGAACTTTGTCAATGTACGAGGCCTGACTTAGGCCCAGAAGCCGATTTGATCTATCCCTATAGATCTTGATCCCTAGGATCATCTCAGCTTCGCCCAAGTCCTTCATTGCGAAGCACTTACTCAGCCACTGCTTTACCCCTTGCAGTGTAGGTATGTCGCTTCCAATGAGTAGGATGTCGTCTACATAAAGTACCAGAAATGTGACAATGCTCCCACTAGTCCTCTTATACACACAAGGCTCATCTAGATTCTGTATGAAGCCATATTCCTTTATAGCCTCATTGAATCTTAGGTTCCAACTACGGGATGCTTGCTTCAGTCCATAAATGGACCTCTGAAGTTTGCATACCCTTCCCGGATACTTAGGATCGACAAAACCCTCAGGTTGTGTCATGTACACATCCTCGAGTAGCTTCCCATTAAGGAAAGCGGTTTTGACATCCATCTGCCATACCTCATAGTCATACCATGCGGCTATGGCCAGCAGTATCCTAATGGATTTGAGCATGGCTACTGGTGAGAAAGTTTCATCATAGTCTATCCCATGGACTTGTCTGAAACCTTTCGCAACCAGACGCCCCTTGAAGGTATTATCAGCTTTTAGCTTATAGCACCACTTGCAACCTATTACCTTAGCACCCGGAGGTGGATCAACTAAGTTCCAAACTTGATTATCGTACATAGATTGCATTTTTGCCTCCATGGCTTTACGCCAATTCGCAGACTGTGGGCTAGCCATAGCCTCCTGGTAGGTTTTGGGTTCTTCTTCATCCCAGATGAGAAGAGTTTGATCATCGGTGACGAGGAAACCATACCTCTCCGGTTCCCGACGATCCCTACCAGACCTTCTAGGTTCTTGTGTGGCCTGGGTCGGTGCTTCCACTTGTGGAAGCTCCACCTGGGCCTCCGAGCTATCCTCATCAGGAGCTTGTGGACCTTGAACTTCCCTGAGTTCAACGTTGCTCCCACTATCTTTCTTGGAAAGGAACTCCTTTTCCAGAAAGACCCCCTTCCTTGCCACGAACACGTTGTTCTCGGCGGGGTTGTAGAAGTAATACCCTTTGGTTTCCCTAGGGTAGCCCACAAACAGGCATTTATCGGTTTTGGGCTCTAGCTTGCCACTAGTCAATTTCTTGACATGCGCTTCGCATCCCCAAATCCTTAGGAAAGACACATTGGGCTCCTTGCCCGTCCATATCTGATATGGGGTCTTTTCCACTGCCTTAGTCGGAGTATTGTTTAAAATGAGAGCTGCTGTCTCGAGGGCGTGTCCCCAGAAGCTAATTGGGAGAGATGCTTGGCTCATCATTGAGCAGACCATGTCCAACAAGGTCCTATTCCTTCGTTCGGACACCCCATTCCATTGTGGTGTTCCGGGAGGAGTGAGCTGTGGAACTATTCCATGCTCTCTCAGGTATGAGTCAAATTCCAGGCTCATATACTCACCACCTCGGTCTGACCGAAGGGCTTTGATATTCCTGCCTAGCTGGTTCTGTACCTCGTTCCTAAATTCCTTGAACCTATCAAGGGTCTCGGACTTATGTTTCATCAGATAGACATAGCCATATCTGCTGAAATCATCCGTGAACGTGACGAAGTACAGATGCCCACCTCTGGTCGCTGCACTCATAGGTCCACATACATCTGAATGTATTAGGTCCAATAAGCCAGTGGCCCTTTCAGCCCTTTTGCTAAAAGGCGCCTTTGTCATCTTGCCTCTTAAACATGATTCGCATGTATCAATTGACTCCAAGTCAAATGACCCTAGGACTCCAGCTTTGTGAAGCCTAGCTATGCGCTTCTCGTTTATATGGCCAAGACGACAATGCCATAGGTAGACTGGATTAAGTTCGTTAGGCTTAACCCTTTTTGTGTTTATGTTATAGATATGATTGGTTTCATTTAAGTCCAGGACATACAGGCCATTATTTAATAGAGCATCTCCATAAAATAATCCCTCTCTGGATATAGAAATTCGACCATTTATAATAGAAAATTCAAATCCAGAAATATCCAACATTGATACAGAGATAATATTCCTGCACATAGCAGGTACAAAGTAACAATGTTCCAAAATTAAAACCAATCCGCTGGGCATCATTAGGTGGTATTCGCCGATCTCTATGGCAGCAACCCTTGCTCCATTCCCGACCCGCAAGTCCACCTCTCCCGACCCCAGCAACCTTCTGTTCTTAAGTCCCTGCACATTGCAACAAATGTGAGAACCACATCCAGTATCCAATACCCAGGATGTTGAAATAGTAAGGTTAATATCTATAACATAAATACGTGAAGAGGACACACCTTGGCCCCTTCTCTGCTCTCCCATCAGCTTGGGACACGATCTCTTCTAATGGCCCGCCTGTCTGCACCCGAAACAGACGTCCTCAGGACCTGCCTTCTGCTGGCCTTTGGGTTGGGCCTTGGCCTTCTTGGCTTTGGCCTTTTTGGCCTTAGCCTTGGCCTTTTCCTTGGCCTTACCCTTAGCAAGAGGAGCGTTCCCCTTGTTAACCAGCAGCACCGGCGGAGTCTTCTTGATCGACTGCTCAGTAAGCTTCAGCATCCCATGCAGCTCACTGACAGTGCGGTTCATCCCTTGCATGTTATAGTTTAGGATGAACTGATCATAAGAATCTGGTAAGGACGCGAGGATTGTGTCCACCGCCAACTCTTGAGAGATAGGCGATCCGAGACGGGCCAAAGTATCCAAGTAGCCCTTCATCTTGAGCACGTGTGCACTCACAGATGTCCCGGCCCCCATCTTACAAGAGTGGAATGCCTTATTGGTCAGGTACCTTTCCTGACGAGCTTGCTCTTGAAACATCTCATTAAGAGTTGTTATCATAGCATAGGCTTGATGGTCCATAAACTGCTTTTGCAGTTCGGGGACCATGCACGCCAACATAAGGCACGTCACATCCCGGTTGTCCTTGACGTGCGCCTCATATTCCGCTAGCTGTGCAGCTGTCGGATTACGTCCCTGAGGCGCAGCCGGCACAGGCCTTTCCAGCACATACTCTTTCGACTCTTGTCTTAGAACTATCCTCAAGTTCCTAGACCAGTCTAAAAAGTTAGGACCGGAAAGCTTGTCCTTCTCAAGAATCGATCGCAGTGATAAGGTATTAGTGGTTGCCATTTGGGTGTTTCTACACAGAAAAACATTTAGAGTGTTAATAAAGGGCTTTACTTTGTTGTTCCCATATGAAATTAATAATGAATCAAATTATTAATTTAACCGAGTTGTTGGGCTCATGGGCCGAGATCCATATTTCATTAAGATATAGCCGAACGAGGGTTTGGTACAACTATACCTTAATTATTTAGGTAGGAACGCCGTCCAATCCCAACCTAGGGACTCTCGGTTTGATGGGCTTGTTGGCACTTACCCATCTGTGCTTAGGGCCAGGAGAATCCTACTACCCATGCTAAGTCAAAACCTCCATCCAAGTGTTAGAGTATCCCATACTCTAACCCAATACAAAGTGACAATACTCCAGTGTATCCTGCGAGGGCATGGTCTACAACTGGCCTATTCCCACCTCGATTCGGTTTTGAATGAGGGAAGCACTTTTAAACGACTTAGTAATTCCCATTTGGTTATTAGATTCAATTTTAACGGCTTACATACATAAAGCGGGTGAATGAGCTATATGTAACATACATTCATACATGCAAAAGAATATATAAAATGATTAAATAAAATTAAAATGGACTGCTATGGGCCTATATTACATCCTAATATAATTCTAGTAAACCTATACTAGATACATATATTAGGTGGGCCTCCATCTTCTCCTTCCGGGCTTGCACCTCCAATTTGGGCTTGCATCTCCATTTGGGCTCACCACTCCATGGGCTTCTTCTTTTACAAATTTTATAAAATTTAATTTAAATAAAATAAAATTACATTAAAAGAAAACGACACGCAGGCCGTATTTACCCAAAAGAAAAATACAACCCATCTCGTAAAAGGCCCAATAGCATCCAATCATACATTCATTCAACCATTCATATGCATCCAATACATACAATTCAAAAGCATGTCATAATGCATGATTTAAGCCCATTAAATTATGTCAAAGCCATTATTAGGAAATCGCCAATTTTGGCTCACCATGGTTCTAACCCTTAACGGGCTTTGGGCCTCCAGCCCAGGCAGTCCAACTGCTCCCACTGGAATTGGGAAACCATGGGTCCAATTTAGCCGTCCGAGTAATTGTGCCAAAATTACCCGAACCAACTTCCATTAACCATATTAATTTCCAAAACTAATATTGCATGAACGAAATTAAAATTCATTCAAGAAACCACACGCATTTAAATTACATAAATTTAAACACACGAATTTTAAAACCAATTAAAATTTCAAAACTGGTCCCCGGACCCAAAAACCCGTAAAATCCAAAACACTGGGCCCGGCCCGCTGCAGCTAGGGCAACAGAGTTGCCCTAGCGGCTGCCCGCTGCTGCCGCTGCGCAGTGGCCGCCCAGCAGCAGCAGGCAGCGGCCGCGCCTCCCGCCGCGTGCGGCGGCCGCCGGGAGGCCGATTTTTTTTTTTTTTTTTTTTTATAAACAGAATAAAAAAAAATAAAACAACCAATCACCATCCATAGCAATTCACCAAGAATTACAAAATTACACAATAAAATTAAACTAACATAAACCTATATGCAAATTTAATTTTCATTGCATAAAACATATGGGAAAAATCATAAAACCCATACCAAGAATCCCAAACAAAAACATCCAATTTCAAAACAGGGATTCAACCAAATTAATCAATTCCCACGGATCAAAAGCCCGCTCTGATACCACTGTTGGGATTTGTCACCAGAAATCACCCGATAAAAGCGGAAGAATGCGGTGATTTCCTCAAATCCAGTCCCAGGAGCAATTGAAGTGGAAATTGAAAAACATAAAATTAAATAGAAAGAGATTAAAATTTCATACCAGAAAAATCTCTTTCAGAGACGGATGATGACTGCAGAACTCAATTTAGAATTCCTCCACTCTCACGTACACGAACGCTTGGCGAATGCAACCCATGCTAGCGTTGGAAAAACTGAACAAAGGAGAGGAGAGGCTATAGAAATTTCGGCTAGGAGCTAATGGCATAGGGTTTCCGAAATTTTCTAACCCTAGGTATTTATACCTAGGGTTGGCCGAATTCCTTAGGGGATTCTGGCCCATCTTGGCTCTTCTCTATTCTGTGCGGGCTTTATTGTTTTAATTTAGGCCCAGTCTAATTTTAATTAATTTGGTTCAAATTAATTCAAGCCCAATTTTAATATACCCATGTATTTAATATATTACTCCAAGTAATATATTATTTACATCCAAATTAAAATTGGTTTGACATTTAATTTAATCCATCAAGTTAAAATTAACTCCACACAAAATAAAATCATATGTAAACCCATACATACGAATATTTCCACCTAGGAAATAATTTCATAATTAATCCAATTAATTATGAAGAGCCAATAGAATATATTAATTTTATTATTATGACCAATCCAATTGATCCTTATAATATGATTAATATATACATGCTTCTCCCTCCACTGTGTAAACTCCAAGTATACAAGTGATTCCTTAAGTCTGCATTCTATCATTCTATGTGTACGATCCTGTGGGCCCATCTTTATGTTGGCAGCGGGCCTTTGGCCCGCAGACTGCAGTTGGGCTCTAGCAAGCCACTGCAGCCCCCAATTAAGATGGAGATGGCAGTCTAACTGATATCATACCCCTGTAGTTAAACTTGTACATCCCATGTCATTGATATCGGTGTCCAACACAGAGGCATGGATTGATCACCCTCTTTCGTGTCCGGACATTAACTTGATCCCGAATGTACTGATTCTCACGAACAAGTTCCAACTTGTTTGGGTGTGGCCACACTCTTATCAGTCACATTCATCAAGTGGCCGGTGATATCTTCTCAGTTGGTTACTGAGTGATAAATCCCTTCTGCATATCCATAGTATTACCATGTTCAGTGACATACCCGAAAGCACCCACACTTGGCACCCTATTACAGGCCCTTTAGGCGTACCCCTAAGTATGCGACTTCACATGTAACACCATCATATGGTCAGGTCAAAGGATCCATACAAGTACTACACGAGAATCCATTGTGATACCATACCATGTGGATTACTCGTTTAGTCGATCTATCCAGTACCATGCTCCCAGGCATGTACCCATTAACTTGGTTGACATTCCATGTCCAATGACCGGTAAGACACCGCCATACAACCAGGTTAATGATAGTCTGTTGTTCCATTCATTCCCATGACTGGAACAGACTACGGATCTATTTATGGTCATATCGTTAACCCTATCCATGGTCTTACTGCTAAGTGCATGACACTAGTCGTCATGGATATAGATATGTCCATTGGATACTTCATTTACTATACTGCACAAGATAAATATAACAAATGAATTGATGCCTTTATTAATGACACAAATGAGTACAACACATAAATCCAATAAATGTATAGTACAAATACAAGGACCAATGCCTCGGGACTAGGGCATTTCCAACAGAAGGCACTCCTCCTAGGGCATGGAACCAAGGCCTTCCTAAAAGTAGAGAGAATGTGACGGGAATGTCGATCGTAGTGAATAGCACCTTTGACTTAATCTCTCCTACCTTGATTTCCGTTTCAAATTTCCCAAGCACAGCTCTCTTGCTATCATCATAAGCCCTAATCATAGTCTAAGATCGACAGAGAGCTTTAGTACTCACCCTTAAGAAAGGCAGGATCTGAGAGGGGCAAATGTTCAAGACCAAATCGTCATCCACCATTACGCTCGACATTACCTTATCCATGATTTCCACCCTCAAGTATAGAGCCCTGTTATGGTTGACTCCTTCCGGTGGGAGGTCTTTGACTCCGAAACTGATCTCAAGGGCTCTATTGGCTTTCAAGTCCACTCCCTTGATCATCACACACACCTGATCAGGGGACATAGTGGGGTTGGCTTCCATCTCCATTAACTACTTGACCACAGCCTCGCGGTGCCTCTTCGACTCTATAAGTAAGTGCCAAACACTGGCACGAGCTGGTGTCCTCTTTAGTTGGTCCACTACCATGTCTTCTATTGGAAATGCCCTAGTCCCGAGGCATTGGTCCTTGTATTTGTACTATACATTTATTGGATTTATGTGTTGTACTCATTTGTGTTATTAATAAAGGCATCAATTCATTTATTATATCTATCTTATGCAATATATTAAATGAAGTATCCAATGGACATATCTATATCCATGACGACAAGTGTCATGCACTTAGCAGTAAGACCATGGATAGGGTAAACGATATGACCATAAATAGATCCGAAGTCTGTTCCAGTCATGGGAATGAATGGAACAAAAGACTATCATTAACCTGGTTGTATGGCGGTGTCTTACCGGTCATTGGACATGGAATGTTAACCGAGTTAATGGGTACATGCCTGGAAGCATGGTACTGGATAGATCCACTAAACGAGTAATCCACATGGTATGGTATCACAATGGATTCTCGTGTAGTACTTGTATGGATCCTTTGACCTGACCATATGATGGTGTTACATGTAAAGTCGCATACTTAGGGGTACGCCTAAAGGGCCTGTAATAGGGTGCCAAGTATGGGTGCTTTCGGGTATGTCACTGAACATGGTAATACTATGGATATGCAGAAGGGATTTGTCACTCAGTAACCAACTGAGAAGATATCACTGGCCATTTGATGAATGTGACTGATAAGAGTGTGGCCACACCCAAACGAGTTGGAACTTGTTTGTGAGCATCAGTACATTCGGGATCAAGTTAATGTCCGGACACAAAAGAGGGTGATCAATCCATGCCTCTATGTTAGACACCGATATCAATGACATGGGATGTACAAGTTTAAACTACAGGGTTATGATATCAGTTAGACTGCAATCTCCATCTTAATTGGGGGCTGCAGTGGCTTGCTAGAGCCCAACTGCACTCTGCGGGCCAAAGGCCCGCTGCCAACATAAAGATGGGCCCACTGGATCGTACACATAGAACAATAGAATGCAGACTTAAGGAATCACATGTATACTTGGAGTATACACAATGGAGGGAGAAGTGTGTATATATTAATTATATTATAAAGATCAATTGGATTGGTCATAACAATAAAATTAATATATTCAAGTGGCTCTTCATAATTAATTGGATTAATTATGAAATTATTTCCTAGGTGGAAATATTCATATGTATGGGTTTACATATGATTTTATTTTGTGTAGATTTAATTTTAATTTGATGGATTAAATTAATTGTCAAACTAATTTTAATTTAGATGTAAATAATATATTACTTGGAGTAATATATTAAATACATGGGTATATTAAAATTGGGCTTGAAATTAATTTAAACCAGAATAATTAAAATTAGACTGGGCCTAAATTAAAACATGGAAGCCCGCACAGAATAGACAGGAGCCAAGATGGGCCTGAATTCCCCTAAGGAATTCGGCCAACCCTAGGTATAAATACCTAGGGTTAGAAATTTCGGCCACCTTTAAGCATTACACACCTAGCCGAATTTTCTAGCCCTCTCCTCTCTATTGTTTTGTTTTTCCGACGCTAGCACGGGTTGCATTCGTTAAGCGTTCGTGTACGTGAGAGTGGAGGGATTCTACATTGAATTCTGCAGTCATCATCCATCTCTAGAAAGAGATTTTTCTGGTAAGAAATTTAATCCCTTTCTATTTAATTTTAAGTTTTTCAATTTCCACTTCAATTGCTCCTAGGACTGGATTTGAGGAAATCACCGAGTTCTTCCGCTTTTATCGGGTGATTTCCGGTGACAAATCCCAACATCTTCCTCTTTAGCCATGGGAGATGATTGGGTAGCATCATTCTATGCAGGTGTGGTATTCCTTCTCAGAGGTGCCAGAGGTGGTACATTGGCGAGTTGATAAACCCTTCCTCTCCTTGTGATGTGCATCACCGGCCCATCTTTCTCAATCACAATCCCCCTCTTCATCTCCACTGGATAAACTGGCTTCGACTCTTGAACTTCAAAATCCTCGTATTCATTATCCACTTCATCTCATCCAAATTGATAGGACCCTAATTATCCTTCATTGCCAAAGTCTGCTCTTCGACTACCTCTGGCTCTTTTTCACTTTCCACTAGTACAGCTCGCACACTCGGATTTTGCTTGGATGATCTAAGCGAATACATAATTAGCAAGTAGACCAAACTGTACCATATTCACTTGACTTTTGAAGGCCAGGAGTGGATTCTTTTGCACACTTGGCTTCAGAGCTAGTTCAACAATCTTGCCATCAATAACCAACTACTTGATGGCTTTAATCAGCTGGGTGCACTCATTTGTATGGTGACCCGTCATTACATGGTAAGAGTAGAAATTATTCCTATCTGCCTCAGCTGGAGGTGAGAACAGCCTTAGACTTTGCAACAGACCATCCTTCCTACACTTGGCAAAGATCCGACTTGCTGACTCGGCCCACGGACTGGTAATCATCTGAGAAGTTTATCTCTTTTGATTTACAGCAGCTACCTCTGCTTCTTGTACTTCAATAGAGGTTGCTTTTGACATCGTCTTAGAACTAGACCCAACAGCGGTAGTCTTAGAATTGCTGCCCTTGTACCATTGGGAATACCCTTGGTTATTTCTGTAGGATCCCGAACTCTGTCTGCCCCTCTGTTCTTCTTCCTTGTATCGTTCGATACATTTAGTAAACTCTAGCACCTCATTAAAAGAGTGGAACCTTTTTAGCTTCATCTTGTTTTTGTATTGGGGTAAGCTACCATCCACCAGCTTCATAAGCAGTGACTCTAACTTTGTTGCCCCATCCACTAGAACTTGCACATCCATCCACCGTTTGTAATAAGCCGGGAAAGACTCATTCGGCTTCTAGCGGATTCTCTCCAGATCTTCAAGAGTCATCTCTACTTGGGTGTTATAGGCTTATTGCTTCATAAAAGCATCGGATAGGTCCTCCTAAGTAGAGCGGGTATATACGGGCATCTTCATGTACCACTTTACCGTAGCACCCCTTAGAGTAGTTGGAAACAGGTTTAAGAGATGACCCCTATGCTAGTCATCAACCTCACGTAACTGTCCAAGTGGGCTTCCGGTGGGCCTTCCCCGGTGTAGGGAGGAAGATAGGGCATGTGAAAACCAACCGGTAGCAGCTCCTCTCCACCAGCCATCAGGGTAGCAGGATCGGCACACCTAATCAGATTGTTGTCCACCATCTCTTTCAACTTGGGTAACATGGCTTCTATATCAGATAGCTTCTGATTAAGACGCTTCTCCACCACAGTCTCAATCGAGGCTTCCCTCGCCCTCTCAAAGGTCTCATCCTCCTTAGATTGACGATCGGGTAACCTCTGGTTGACAACTCCACCGCTTCCTCCAGCACCATTAGCCACTTGGAAAAACTGCTGTCTTCCATTTCCAACCGAAGTATGAGTTGGTGGAACAGTCTGAATAGGGGTAGTGTTCATCACGGCTTGCATCTGCTCCCTAAGAGTAGCCTTAAACTCATCCAAACTTAGAAAGCTTCTTATGAAAGCTGCCACATCGAAAGGTGCATTTCCGTTTTTTCCATCAGCCATCTCCGATCTATTAGCTTCTTCCAACAAAACTTGACTATCAGCTGGTAAGGTAGGCAATTGAATTTTGATCTCCCGATCTGAGTCTGACCCTGAACTGATCCCCTTCATGATGACCGGCTCTGATTGAACTGATTGGTTTGGCACTGACTCGACATGAACTAACCGCTTTGAGGTTCGTCTCTAAACTGCGCATTTAACATAGGGTTAGAATCTTGGATGGATGTCGTGGACCTAGACTCGACACACTAGATGGTGTGCATGGTATGTTTGTGTTCATGTTTGGATGATGCTTCATGGATGTGAATGATGATGGAGATGACTTTTGTATTTTCTTTTTATTTTGTTTTGGATGCTCTAAGCATACCCCATGCCATACGAAAAACAATGCAAAAATTTCACGTGTGAGCCGTCACACGGACAAAGGTTCGGCACCTTCGGGGCACCTAGTGGATGTCGTGAAACGGTCACATGTGTACCTACACATGGACAGAGGTTTGACACTTCATAGGTCAATGAGATGATATGAAGTGGTCATATGGGAACCGTTCCATAGACAAAGCTTTGATGCTTTTATTGCATCTTAAAATGAGATGATGTCACAAACAAGTCGAGTGTAACTCGAAACACGGACAGAATTTCAGCATTTGTGGAAAACCTTGCATGGTTTAGGCATTTTATGAAATGTCTTAATACAAGTTCTAGTTCGGCACTCATGGAGTACCTTGAATGAATTATCAATGTTATGTAACAATCCGATGTGGATCGTGACACACAAGCAAGAGTTTTGTGTCTCCATGACACTATGATGAATGGACATGATGTCATGTAATGGTATCATGTGATCCGCCACATGAATATAAACCTAAGACCGTCGTGGTCTTCTAATGAGTGAAATGATGATTCGGGATTCGTTTTAGGAATTTCAGGAAGTTTACGGATTCAAGGCATATTCTTGCTCCTTAATCCATTTCAAATTGTCCAATACACTAGAACAACAACAAGGTAAACTCTGAGAGGCCTTAAACTTGTGTTCATTGTGTTTTTGTGCATTTTCTCCTCTATTTTGTCAATTTCTGAGAAACCGACTACGTCGACAGAGCCGCACAGCTGTGTTTTCTTAAAACACAGCCGTGCGGCTATAGTCTCTTGGAATAGAGTTGCGCGCCTGTAACACTATAGCCGCACGGCTATGTTCCTTCCGGGCAGAAACCCAAAAAGCCCTCGAATTGGCCGAAAGTAGTCCGTTTTCTATTTTGTTCATCCGTTGAGATATATTTCAGCCCAAATACATCCGTGCATTATTAAACTGTGGTTTTCAGATGTCTATGTGCGCGGATGCTAGGTTTTTGGTTTTTCCTGGATTTTGTTTTCTGGAGTTCGGGGTTGTTCGATCCAAATCGAATCAGTCGTCTAGCATTAGCGGACCCCCGAAACCTACAAAAATCTTTAGGAAACATAAAAAACAAATAAAATAGTGATTTTTGAAAGAACAAGAAAATCAATTTTGGGTTCCAGGTGTTACAGCCGCACGGCTGTGGATGTTATAGCCGTATGGCTTTAGCTTGAGCCGCACGGCTGTAGTTCCCGGAAGGAGACAGAATCGCGAGATGACCCACGCGGACATCGTTGCGCGATGCTGTCTTAAGAATCAAATAGGTTTTGGTGTATTTACCGCTTTCAGACTTTAGATGGTTGTTGAAAATAGGAAGCCCGCATGAATGGAACCCCGAGTTTCAGGATAACAGACCCGCTGAAATATAGAAATCTACATGACATTGAGCCAAATGGTTTTACAAAATTGTTTTCCCACACAAAAAACCTATAGGGCATTTCAAAACCGTTTTCTAGGTCTAGCCGGGCCAATTGGCCGAGTCAACCCGGCTATCCCCTAAATGCATGCCCCCGTTCCTAAAAATCCCAATTCTGTCTTGTGTGAGTCCTATTTGTATTTGTGTCATAATTGTGCTAACCGTTTGTTTTGCAGCATTTATTTCCCTTTTTATTATTTTTGATGTAATTAATAGATTAATTCGTGTATCTTAGGTGTTTGTAAATTTTTAGACACCCTTGTATTCTAGGCTCTTGTAATGTGAGGATGAGAGTTTTCTTTTTTATCCAATTTTGTTGTATAAGTAGCCCTTATTATTTTTATATAATTTGGATGCATGATTTATTTTCCTGCAATTTATTTCTGTCATCTGTATGAGCATCGGCTGATAATTAAACAAAATTGGGTAGAGAAAGATAATACATTCAATAAATATGGTAATATAAATTATAAAATGAATACAAGCTCGAGGTTGAATAGGTAAGTTGCCAGAACCTTAAATCTCTGGATTAGGTACGGTAGTCTACACTCAGTAGAGAACCAGAATTTCGCGGATGAGCTGATGCGGGTGGTGACTTTGTCACTGATCTTGAAATCTAGGTTTCGAGGTCTTTAAGTAATAAAATGGGAAAATATTTTCTACAAAAGGAATTTCTAAATAAATTAATAGTTTTCCTAAAGTAAGACACACTAACCCATTTTCATCAAATCCAATCACAAAAACCCTGCTCAATTCCTGGGTTCCCTTCGCCGTGTTCCCCCCTTTTTAGGTCGTCCGCTCACACGATCCATAATAATCTCTGGAAGTACCCATACACCAGCTTAGCACTGAATTCAGGTGGAAGATAGGGGTTGAATCAGAAGTAGAAATCAATGTTTTCATTTGAGATGGAGGGATGCCGAACAGGTTGCTCAAGGAAGAGGCATCACGAAAGACAAACCTAGGGATGGTGATCTTGGTACCTTTGGGGCAAGGCACGTTCAGAATTATGTTGAATTCTTTAAACAAGGGACTCAAATCCTGATGCGAGAAGTGGAACACATGATCAACTGGATGTCAACAATGTAAGGTAGATTGCAATAAAGCTGGATTCCTCAACCGATTGTAATAGGCTTTCATATTCCAAAGCCTGAAAGGCTTCAGCTTCAGCCAATCTGAGTCCTTCAGAGTTTTGAAAAATAAGCAAAGCCAAGAATTGAAAGAATCCATAGCTGAATCGATGTTGAACGGACGAATGCTGGAAAGCAAGGCTCAAGAGTCATACGACTATTGTATCAACCGTGTGGCTATTCTTTAACTCGTACAGTTGTTGATCAACACTCATATGGCTATTGATTCTATAGTTGTATGGCTATATCTATAGACGGAATGATTTTCTTTGATCCGTACGAGTATTGATGCTTCAAGGGCCTTTTTAAGCGTAATTGGGCTTTCGGCTTTCGTTTCTATGTGTTCGAGTGTGAAAATAACTAGATTTGATGAAATTACTAAAAATTTCTATAAAAATTGAAGTAAGAGATGTAACAAAAGGTCTCAATAACATAAACTATACAAATCCAATGTTTTGAAATGTATACAGAAAAAGAATACAAATACCAGAAGTATCTAAATAAGACCCTAACATCTACTGCCCAAGACCCGGCGTCCCTCCCTCATCCTCATCCGCATAGGAGTCCACTGCCTTTACCTCAACATCTTGATACCTAGCCCTATGCCAATCCAAGTCGGCCCACAGTCTCTAATTCTCCTGCTCATAGTGTGCCAACCACTTTGTAGTTCCCTGATGGACCCGTAGTGACTGAATATGAGTCTGCAAAACCAAAGCTAAAACTACTCATGTTAGCATATTCATGCATATCCATACATCTCATGCATACATCACATAATAATAATAATCATCAGAAACTCACCGATGCCAGTGTATTCTCCCAAAGAAGGAGATGATGTAAGGACTGGTACATCTGCATGGGCCTCTCCACGACCTCACGTGAAACCTATAACAATCAAGGCTTGGTTTTATATATAAAAAATGCTGAAGCTATTGCAACTTAACTCTAACTATAAGCGAAAGAATACTCACATGGGTGGTTCCAGGTGGGATAAAGTCTATCGATAAAAAAGTTGCACAGGGGCAACTCCTTCTCCTTGTACCAACCGTCCAGACCCATTAGGCTGAATTACTCTCAAGAGGAGTCAAAAAGTCCATGTGAATCACCTCGGTTGGTGCAGAAGAAGTGGCAACCCCACTAGCGACACCCGAGTAAGAGCTAGTTCCCAAGATCTAGACCTTACCCAGTGCCTTGACCTAGCAGGGTCAACGTCATCTCCTACAGCTGCGGCCTCCATCTCTTCATCCTCGACCTCCTCGGTGGATACCTTCTTCTTTCCTTTCTTGTACAGGAGAAGAGAAAGAAGAACAATGCAATATTAAAAATCAATCGGAACAACAACGAGATAATCAAATCCGAAATTAATAAGTTAAGTTTATTTACCTCATAAGGGACTGGAATTCGGGGAGTCTTAGGCAATAAATGACTCATAACATCGTCATAACTGCCCGGTACTAGGGGAACGACCAGCTCGGTTCCAAAAATCTATTCCCGGTCAGCTAGAGAGCACATGTAGGGCCAGAACAGAATCAGGGGCAACTCGGGAGGCACTGGCCTAGCAGAGGGGGTGGTAACAGTATCCCATCCTATCATCCTTTCGCCCAAGTACCACTCTTGGGAGCATGCACACTCCATCACAAAACATCGATGGTCTCATGCCGCAGTGGCCTACACCATCTAAGGATTTGGGACACGGTCCCATAGATCCAAGTTCACCTATTTCATAAAAGAAAATAAGATTAGAACATTTTATCAGGTCTGAATCACAACTTTAGTCGCTTAAGTTTAAACTAATGATTTTTGGTTTGTATTCATCATACCGTGTCCCCAGTGATAGCCCTGAGCTCCTGCCAGGTCCGTCTGACATCCCTCATGATGTCACTCCAACTTTGGGTCCACCTCAGCAATGTAGACAGCCTATCAACCCCCTCTAGCTTGCTCAGGGTAGGCTGAGACGAGAACCTATGCTTATAGGCCCAAATCTATAGACAAATGCCTAGTTAAAAAAAAGAGAGGAATAGTTAGAATTCTTACCAATACAACAACCTAGCAGCCCTTGAGCTCCTTCTGCATGGCACGAGCACAAAAATCAAGGCTGTAGTACAGCCGCCCAAGTCCTACCTTGGCTTAATTGAACTCCTTAGCCCTCTCCAGATCAACCAAACAAGGAAACATCCCTAGATTCATACAACTCCCTTCAGTCGAGAAAAGAAGTATGGAAAGAAGAATGACAATAAATACCCGAGCGTGCTAATCAATCCTACATGCCGGGGGTAGCTGATGGCCCTGGCTCTCCCTAACCCAGTATTGTTTAAAGTCTGAGCACTGTACTTTCCCCTGTGTGCTGCCTAGGCTGATCATCTCCACCATATATAAGTCCCGGTAGAAACCCAAGACAAATAGCAGTGAACTCTAGAAGAGTCCCACAGAATGGCAGCCCGGTAATAACAGTGAAGTTGGAAGGGATGATGGTGCACTCCCCTATTGGAAAATGAAGAGTATGAGTCATATCCATCTACCACTTGATCCGAGTCATCACCTCCCCATGACTAGTGTATGGGGTAGAAGGGGAGACAAACCTCGCCACATCAGCAAAACCAAGAGCGCTAACATGCCTCTTCACATACTAAGGCATATCATCCTGCCAAAGAAGGGCCTTAATCATGCTCCTACAAAGTCAAACAACAAATAAATACTAGAATAGAAAGTTGTCGGTAATCTCTAAATCTATCCATCATGTATCTAGTCATAATTCATTTGCATATGGGAGCTCTTTTCTAAATCAGTCTATTTAAAAAGAAAAGGCTTTCTGTTTCTAGGTTCAACACCTGTATAGGTGATGTGACACTCATACAGGTGTGGCATCAAGAGCTGCACGGCTCTTAACAACAGCCAAGCTACCTGAACTAGGCTCGTATGGCTGTTAAACCCATAAAACCTTAAATTTTAGATTTTCATTTTTCACTTGGTTTTTCTCTAATTTTTCAATCCATACAGTTTCTAAAGGGTCCTTAACATGCATTCTACTCGTTATGGGTATCAAATAAGCACAAAATCACAAAAACCCAATTCAAAAACCTAACTTTCTAACTTTCAAATTTTAACTCTAAATCAGAAGTTTAAGCACTTACTTGATGTTGTAAGGAATGATTTTGCAGCTCTAGGAGAAGGAGGGATGTTTTAGCTGAATGAAACATTGAGATGAGGTGTGTCTTGTGATAATCCACAACCGTGAGCAACTGAGAGGAAGGGGAGAGCATGTGGATCCTCACTCACCCTAATCAACCTAGTGGGAACCTTGGGGAGGCACTTATCTTGCTTCTTCAATATTTTGAGTTGAGTTTGGGAGAGAAAAATCAAATTTTGAGAGAAGGGTTTGAGAGAAAAGCTTTGGGGTTCACGTGAAATGGCCTCTGTCCGTTGCCCATTGTTTATGTCTGGGTGCGATACCTGTACGAGCATCGCAATAGCCACACGGCTGTCCCCTAGACACCCACACAAGTGTAATGTATTAGCCATACAACTGTTGCGGTACAGCCATGCCAAATGCTATCTTTTTCCCCTTTTTGATTTATTTTTGCTCTTTACTAGCCTTAGCCATGCATTTATTTCACTATTATTATTATGATCGACAACTTTATCTTTATAATTATAAATTTCATCAATTTATCGATGATAAATTAACTCACTTTCTTCCAAAAAATTTTTGTTTTGTGATCCTACAGCTATAAGTAGCCTCGCTGAATTCTAGTTTTCCAAAAAAAATCAACCAAGAAAGCAATTTGATGTGTAATAAATACATGCACTACATAAGCAAGTCACTTTATTGCTCAAGTAATACAGAGTAAGAAGGATGTCGATCCCACGAGGACTAAGTATGCTAACCCCAAATGCAGTTGGATTATTATTAACCTAGGCAGAGAGAATAAAATTTTTGATTTTGGTTTGTGAATTAAAATTGCTGCTAAAGACAATTAAATTAAAACTAAGAATGAAACAAAGTTGTATGTGAGAAATTCAATGAGAAAACCAACTAAGGCTTCCGGTTTCACTTAACACCAAATCCAGTAATATTTTAAGTTATGCAACTAATCCGATTAAACTCCAAGATGGTGATTTCCAAAAATAATTAACACCGGTTAGGGATATTAATTCTAATCCTTAACCTAAACACTTAAACCTCTCAGTTCTAAGCACTCAAGCAAGGAAGCATTAAACCTAAGAAATCCTAGTACTAACTAGTGAGCCACTAGAGCAATGGTCATGCAAAAGTCGTGTTGTATGATTCTGTTAATCTAGTCCTTTGGTCAATTATAAATTAACTATGAACATTGGAACTGATGGTCACGCATCCAAAGCATTAAGCATATACAACATGATCATTGGAAAATAATACAAATTAAATTGCATTAAACTATAAAATAATTACATGGAACAAATGCTAAGATCCACCATAACCTTAGCTATGGTGGAATTAGTTCAATACTAAACTAATAACACACAAAAGAATCAAGGAAAACATGGTAAAGAGAAAGTTTAGAGAAAACTAGAGTCGAGATGTATGACGGAAGGATGTCCGAATCGTTGAGGTGGAAAGATGAATGTGTTGAGATTTTCACCAGAAATCATCCGAATAAATGTGGAAGATTGCGACAATTTCCTCAAATTCGTGCCCAGGAGCAATTGAGATGAAAATTGCAAAATCAAAATTTTATCAAGAAGAGATTGAACTCTTACCAGGAGTATCTCTTCTAGAGATAGCTGCAGAAATCAAAGTAGATTCTCTCCGTGTTCACATACACGAACGGCTCTAGAACACAACCTGTGCTAGCGTTGGAATCGGGAAAACTTTGAGAGAGATGGAGGCTGAAAATTTCGACTGGGATGTCTGTCATCCTTTTAGACAAAATCCCTAGGTATTTTTACCTAGGGTGGGCCGAAATTCTCCTTGAGATTTCGGCCCAATTTTCTTCCTTGTCTCATGTGGGCCTTTCTCCATTTAAAACCCAGTCCAATATTAATTTGCCAGGTCCAATTAATTATCAAACCCAATTTCATTTAACTTGTATCCTTAACATATTATTCCAAATAATATATTTGATACAATTAAATTAAAATCAATTTGATCAATTAATTATACCGTGGAATTAATTTTGACATCCAGAAGGCAAAGACACATGTAAACCTATACACGTGAAATATTTCCACCTAGGAAATAATCTCATAAATTAATCTAATTAATTATGAGAATGCCAATCAAATATTAATTTTATTATTATGACCAATCCAATTGATCTTTATAAGATAATTAATATAATCCTCTCTCTCTAGTGTGTACACTCCAAGTATACAGGTGATTCCTTAATTCCGTGTTTAGACGTTCAATGTGTACGATCCCGTGGGCCCATTTTTATGTTGGCAGTGCGCCTATGGCTCACAGACTACATGCGGGCTCTAGCAAGCCACTGATAAATCCAATAAATTTATAATACAAATACAAGGTCCAATGCCTCTAAACAAGGGCATATCCAATAGTTCTTTGATCACCTTGAACTCCAACTGATCTTATTGGCAAAAATACTGCAAAGCTTGCCAAATTGAATCATAAAGCCCAACGTCCTTAATGGACTGGATGAAAATCTCATCTACTTAGAGAAACAGTTAAAAGAATAAACTTTGGTGATAGAAATTGATTAGGTTTTTGCAAGGTAATCCGCGCTCCCAATCGTGAGACCAAACTCGATTCAGGCCTGATAGCCCGATCATGAATCAACTTTGATCCCGCAAGGGGTAGCCTATGAGCACGGGTTTTCCTGACCTTCGTGATGAGAATCCTTTATTACCTGTTAAGCAGTTGGACTTGGGAATGAGCAGGATGTCACCTGGAACACCTCAAATGCTCCGAAAACCAAACCGCCCGCGATCCAAAACCGCAAAAAAGGTCCCTCGAGTGATTACAGGGTTTAGAGGGGCGGAATACGGGTAGTTTTTTGGGGACACCCGATATGTCATGAAATGAAATGATCAGGAAGGGCATACTTAGAACATCCTTACATTTTAGATGGGATGAGATGATGTGAATGCCCATGTCATACAGAATGCAAGTGGCTGCATAAAGACATGGTTAGGATGCATGACATACAAGATGATGTCATGTATGCTTTATGAAATGCGAACACACAAGATGTTTATGACACACGGATAAGATGTTATGGCTGCACAAAAATGTGGTTAGTATAATAGCACACGTATGATGATGCTTCAAAATGGCTGCATAAAAATGTGGTTAGTAAATGGCATACAGATGATGCGTGTTTTGATGTCGAATGTAAAGATAAACAATCATAGAGCAAACGGTAGCACACACAACAACATGCTCTCCTTTCCAACCTTATTCCTCCATTCGATTGGTCTCGCATTCTTCCTAGGTATTGGGTCTCTTTGGCATCAACCAATCCATTTTCAAATATATGTTTTGGTAATCCTAAGGGCAAGTTGCTAGGCCATTACATGAAGGTATGAGTCAAACAAGGGTCGTACAGGTTCCCATAGCAAAAATACACTCCTCATCGTAAAACACGATGTAAGGTTCATACGGTGCTATGAGTGGTTTACCCCCTCGGGTGCCTCCAATCCTAGCGGAAGAGGTAGGTCACCTTTGGAAATAAATCGGGCTTAATCATGTGTTGGAGAGATTCAAGAAGAGAAAATGTAATGCTATGCGGTTGTGAATGAGATATCGGATTATAAATTAATAATTGACTACAAGTGAGGATATACTTCAATTATTGCTTAAGTTCCTTAAGTTTTTATGAAAGCTTTTTTAAAGAAATCGTTAGTCTCTAGCTGTGAGCGGACGACGTTTTTGACGGAACGCGAGACTCCCTTTCGGAAGGGGCGCCATGATTTCGGGTGGGACCCTCCCTCGCGTGGAGTTTTCGGATTGAAAATTCGTTTTTAGAAAATCAGATTATTTCATAAAAGAATCGAGACCTAAATCTCGATAAAAAGTATAGGAGTCACCACCCGGCTCAGCTCAACCGGGAAATTGCAATGTAGCTGAACCAAAGCAAGAACTGCCACACTTTCCAGAGATCTAGGTTCGGACAAGTCCCTTATTTCATGTCTAATCAAAATAAAATGGCCAATGTTCTATAATGACACTTTAAATTACTAAAATTGATTTTATTGAATAAATACTTGCGGCGCGTATACATAATACAAAATAAAGGTAAAGAAATAAATATTTAAAAGGGTTACAACCCGATTGAATGAAAAATAAAAACTCTCGGCCTCACATTACAAGTGCCTAGAATACACGAGAATCTAAGAAAAGTTTACAATCGCCTAAAATACACGTATTAATCTATTAAATACATTAAAAATAAAAATAAAGAAATTAAAGCTGCAAAACAGATGGTTAGCACAGATATATAGCACATCACACATAGGACTCAAGTTGGAAAGAATCAGAAATTTTAGAATTCGGGGGCATGCATTTGGGGGTAACCGAGTCGGCCCGGTTAGACCAGGAAAATAGTTTTGAAACGTCCCTGTATTTTTGGTTTTGTGAGAAAATCACTTTGAAAACATTTTTCCGGTTCATTTTAATTTAGCATACGAGGTGGGTCGGTTTTCGGAGAATCGAGTCTCCGTCGTGGTTTTGTCTTAAATGCAAAAACACCGAAAAATAAATCTAATGTCGTGAATGCACACTCCAAAATTCATTTTTGATGATTTTTGATTTTTCTGGATTTTTCTGATTTTTATGAAATTTTTGGGATTTTATGAATTTTTTTGGATTTTTAAGGATTTTTTGCTTCTGGCCGAGGACTACAGTCGTGCGACTATAGCTCTTCCTTAAGCAGAAATCGCCAAAATTTATTTAAATGAAAAAGCTAAAAACTGAGGAAATTCAACAACAGTCGTATGACTATAGATGATATGACACGACTGTAATTACAGTCGTGCCCCTGTTCTTTGTGACAAGAACAGTCGTACGACTGTTCTTAATTTTCCAAAAACAGAAATGAAAAAGGTTGGATAAAAATGCACAAAATCAACCAAAACACCCAGAAAGCATGAAAATAAGAGGGATTGAAGTGTGTTTACCTATTTGGTGCCGATCCACCGTTGGAATGACCCTTGGCAATGCACCAATCCACGTGAAATTGCTTCTTTTCCTTGGTGTGTTAAGATTGCAAATGGGTCCAAAAACTCCCAAAAAAGTCATGGATTTGAGCAAGTTTGTGTCTAGAAATGATTTAGATTCGTGTGTTGATTTTAACCTACGATTTCTAGTTCGTTTTAAACATTCACACACAGAAATTAAGAAGAAGGATTGAAGAAAGTCCCTAGTTTCTTTTAGTTTCTCTTTTTTTTCTTCTTTTCTCTTTTCTCTCTCTCTCTAAAATTTTCTTCTCTCAATCATCTGCCAAAAGTCCTTTCTCTTTTCTCTTCTTTCTTTCAGAAAATCTTGAGCATTAAATGCTCAAGATTTTCCCCAATTTTTTAGTTTAGGGGTATGGGTTATGCAACCTGCCCCGACTTGACAGTCGTACGACTGTAATTTAGTTATAGTCGTACGACTATAACTAAATCCCTATGACTGTAATTACAGTCATGGTAATCAAGGCTTTTTTTTTAGACCCAGAAAATTCCATGTGTTGGATATGCCCTAGTCCCGAGGCATTGGTCCTTGTGTTTGTATTATACATTGTACATTTTATGTAAGATATGTATGATACAATTTGTGTTAATAAATAAAGGCATCAATCTATTTACTATATGTCTTGTGCAATATTTTAAATAGAGTATCCAGTGGACATATCCATATCCATGTTGTCAAGTGTGAGGCACTTGGCAGTAAGACTGTGGATAGGGAAAACGATATGGCCATAAAGTCATCCGTAGTCTGTTCCAATCATGGGAATGAATGGAACTAAAGACTATCATTAACCTTATTGTATGGCGGTGTCTTACCAGTCATAGAACATGGTATGTCAACCAGGTTAATGGGTACATGCAAAAAGGGCATGGTACTGGATCGATCCACTTAACGAGAATCCACATGGTATCACATCACATCGGATTCTCGTGTAGTACTTGTATGAATCCATTGACTTGACCATATGATGGTACTGGATGTGAAGTGGCATACTTTGGTGTACGCCCAACGGGCCTGTAAAAGGGTGCCAAGTACGGGTACGTTCGGGTATGTTAATGAACATTGCAGTACTATGGATATGCAGATGGGAATGTCACTCAGTGTTCCACTGAGAAGATATCACCGACCTCTTGATGAATGCAGCTGATAAGAGTGTGGCCACACCCAAACAAGGTGGAACTTGTTTGTGAATATTAGTGCATTCGGGATCAAGTTAATGTCCATACACAATAGAGGGTGATCAAACCATGCCTCTGTGTTGGACTTCGATATCGATGACATAGGATGTACAAGTTTAAACTACAGGGTTAATGTTTCAGTTGGACTGCTTACTCCATCTTAATTGGGGGCTACAGTGGCCTGCTAGAGCCCAACTGGAGTCTGTGGGCCTTAGCTCACTGCCAACATAAAGACGGGCCCATCGGATCGTACACATTGAACGTCTGGACTTTAACTAGTTGGATTAAGTGTATACTTGGTGTATACATGTCAAAGAGAGAGAGGTCTATTAATTATATTATATAGCTCAATTGGATTGATCAAAATATAATATTATTAATATTTATTTAGGCCATCACATAATTAATTCAATGAATTAATTTTGTGTATTTATTTCCTAGGTGGAAATATTTGTACATGTATAGAGTTACATGTATATCATCCTATGTATGTCATTTTTATCCATTGGTTAATTTGATGTGTAAAACAAAGTTTAATTTACATATATATTACATATTATATGGTATATTTATATGGTATCATATATTAACATACATGTAGAATTAAATTTTATTTGAAATCAAATTAATACCAAAGAATGAAATATGGGCTTGAGCTTTTAAACATGAAAGCCCTTCTTTTTGGATGATTTGGCTGTAAATATTTGGTGGGATTTTTGCCAAGTTTTGGTGAGTCATTTTGGATAGGAAGAATGACTCATTAAAGGGACAGCAAAAGAAGGCGCAGGGCGCGTCTTCATCAGGTATATATGTCATAGACATTAACCTTACTATTTCAACATCTTGGGTATTGGATACTGGATGTGGTTCTCACATTTGTTGTAATGTGCAGGGACTTAGGAACAGAAGATAACTGGGATCAGGAGAAGTGGACTTGTGGGTTGGGAATGGAGCAAGGGTTGCAGCCATTGAGATCGGCGAGTACCAGCTTAAGATGCCTAGCTAGTGGATTAGTTTTGTTACTGGAACAATGTTATTTTGTACCTGCAATGTGCAGGAATATTATTTCTGTTTCAGTTTTGGATACTTCTGGATATGTATTTACTATTGGTAATGGTAAAATGGTTATATCTAGAGAAGGCATATTTTATGGAAATGGTCTATTAAATAATGGCCTTTATATCCTGAATTTAAATGAAACTAATCAAGTCTATAACATAAATACTAAAAGGATTAAACCAAATGAACTTAATCTTGTGTACCTTTGGCATTATCGTTTAGGCCACATAAATGAGAAACGCATAGCTAGACTCCACAAAGCTGGAATTCTAGGATCTTTTGACTTGGAGTCACTTGATATTTGTGAGTCTTGTTTACGGGGTAAAATGACTAAAGTGCCTTTTAGCAAGAAAGCTGAAAGGGCTACTGGCTTATTAGACCTAATACATTCGGATGTATGTGGACCTATGAGCACTGCTACCAGGGGTGGGTTTCTATACTTCGTCACCTTTACAGACGATTTCAGCAGATATGGCTATGTCTATCTGATGAAACACAAGTCTGAAACACTTGACCGGTTCAAGGAATTTAGGAACGAAGTACAGAACCAATTAGGCCGAAATATTTAAGCCCTTCGGTCAGACCGAGGTGGCGAGTATATGAGCCTAGAGTTTGGTTCATATTTGAGAGAGCATGGAATAGTTCCACAGCTCACTCCTCCGGGAACACCACAATGGAATGGGGTGTCTGAACAGAGGAATAGGACCCTGTTAGACATGGTTCGCTCAATGATGAGTCATGCTTCTCTCCCAACAAGTTTCTGGGGATATGCTCTTGAGACACCAGCTCTCATTTTGAATAGTACTCTGACCAAGGCAGTGGAAAAGACCCCATTTGAGATATGGACGGGCAGGGCGCCCAATGTGTCTTTCCTGTGGATTTGGGGTTGTTATGCACATGTCAAGAGATTGACTGGGGGCAAACTGGAACCCAAAACCGACAAATGCCTGTTTGTGGGCTACCCTAGGGAAACCAAAGGTATTACTTCTACAACCCCGCCGAGAACAAGGTGTTCGTGGCACGGAAGGGGGTCTTTCTTGAAAATGAGTTCATTTCTAAGAAAGATAGTGGGAGCAATATTGAACTCAGGGAAGTTCAAAGCTCAGAAACTCCTAAAAAGGATACCTCGGAGACCAGGGTGGAGCTTCCACAGGAGGAAGCACCGACCCAGGTCACACAAGGACCTAGAAGGTCTAGTAGGGATCATCGGGAACCTGAGAGATATGGGTTTTTTTGTTATCGATGATAACACTCTTTTTGTCTTCGACGAAGAAGAGCCGAAAACCTACCAGGAGGCTATAGCTAGCCCACTGTCCGCAAATTGGCAAAAAGCCATGGAGGCAGAAATGCAATCTATGTACGATAATCAGGTTTGGAATCTGGTTGATCCACCTCCGGGTGCTAAGGTAATAGGTTACAAGTGGTGCTACAAGCTTAAGCCAGACAACACCTTCAAGAGGCGGCTAGTAGCGAAAGGTTTCAGGCAAGTCCATGGAATCAACTGTGATGAAACTTTCTCACCAGTCGCTATGCTCAAATTCATAAGGATCCTGCTGGCCATAGCCGCATGGTACGACTATGAGGTCTGGCAGATGGATGTCAAAATTGCTTTTCTTAATGGAAAGCTACTCGAGGATGTGTATATGACACAGCCTGAGGGTTTTGTCGATCCACAGAATACTGAAATGGTATGCAAGCTTCAAAGGTCCATTTATGGATTGAAGCAAGCATCCCAAAGTTGGAATCTTCGATTCAATGAGGCTATAAAGGAATATGGCTTCATACAGAATCAAGATGAGCCTTGTGTGTACAAAAGGGTTAGTGGGAGCATTGTCACATTCCTGGTATTATATGTGGATGACATCCTTCTTATTGGAAGCAACATACCAACACTGCAAGGGGTAAAGCAGTGGTTGTGTAAGTGCTTCGCAATGAAGGACTTAGGCGAAGCTGAGACGATCCTAGGGATCAGGATCTACAGGGATAGACCCAATCGGCTCCTGGGCCTAAGTCAGGCCAAGTACATAGACAAAGTTTTGAAAAGATTCAGCATGGACCAGGCTAAGAAAGGTTTCTTGCCAATGGGTCATGGGCTGAAACTTAGTAAGAAAAACTGTCCGAACAAAAGGTAGGACAGGGAGAACATGAAATTAGTCCCATATGCTTCGGCTATAGGATCAATCATGTACGCCATGCTATGTACAAGACCTGATGTCGCCTTTGCACTAAGTATGACTAGCAGGTACCAGCTAGATCCTGGGGAGGATCACTGGAAAGCTATCAAAGCAATCCTAAAGTACCTTAACCGGACTAAGGATAGCTTCTTAGTGTATGGAGGTCAGGAAGAGTTATCAGTTACTGGGTACACTGATGCAAGCTTCCAGACCGACCAGGATGAATATCAGTCGTAGTCAGGATATGTATTCATGCTTAATGGTGGTGCTATTAGCTGGAGAAGCTCCAAGCAACCGACCATAGCGGATTCTATCACAGAAGCTGAGTACATTGCAGCGTGTGATGCAGCTAAGGAAGCTGTATGGATAAAGAAGTTTATCATGGAACTGGGGGTAGTTTCAACTATCCAGGACCCAGTTGATATCTTCTGTGACAACAATGGGGCTGTTGCACAAG
Organism: Euphorbia tirucalli; assembly: GCA_039660915.1. Lineage (NCBI taxonomy): Eukaryota > Viridiplantae > Streptophyta > Magnoliopsida > Malpighiales > Euphorbiaceae > Euphorbia > Euphorbia tirucalli. The sequence continues at coordinate 45,355,932 of CM077638.1, read as the reverse complement.
CTAAGGAGCCCCGGTCACACAGGAACTCGAAGCACGTACTCAGGAAGTTTCACCTCATCAGAGAAATCGTTGAGAGGGGTGATATTTCATTACGACAAGTGGACACCAAGGAGAATGCCATAGATCCTTTGACCAAGGCACTGGCTCAGCCCAAGCACGAGGGTCATATTAGATCTATAGGGATTAGGCCCATGCCTAGTTGGTACTAGTGCAAGTGGGAGATTGTTGGATATGCCCTAGTCCCGAGGCATTGTTCCTTGTGTTTGTATTATACATTGTACATTTTATGTAAGATATGTATGATACAATTTGTGTTAATAAATAAAGGCATCAATCTATTTACTATATGTCTTGTGCAGTATTTTAAATAGAGTATCCAATGGACATATCCATATCCATGTTGTCAAGTGTGAGGTACTTGGCAGTAAGACTGTGGATAGGGAAAACGATATGGCCATAAAGTCATCCGTAGTCTGTTCCAATCATGGGAATGAATGGAATTAAAGACTATCATTAACCTTGGTTGTATGGCGGTGTCTTACCGGTCATAGAACATGGTATGTCAACCAGGTTAATGGGTACATGCAAAAAGGGCATGGTACTGGATCGATCCACTTAACGAGAATCCACATGGTATCACATCACATCGGATTCTCGTGTAGTACTTGTATGAATCCATTGACCTGACCATATGATGGTACTCGATGTGAAGTGGCATACTTTGGTGTACGCCCAACGGGCCTGTAAAAGGGTGCCAAGTACGGGTACGTTCGGGTATGTTAATGAACATTGCAGTACTATGGATATGCAGATGGGAATGTCACTCAGTGTTCATTGAGAAGATATCACCGGCCTCTTGATGAATGCAGCTGATAAGAGTGTGGCCACACCCAAACAAGGTGGAACTTGTTTGTGAATATCAGTGCATTCGGGATCAAGTTAATGTCCATACACAATAGAGGGTGATCAAACCATGCCTCTGTGTTGGACTCCGATATTGATGACATGGGATGTACAAGTTTAAACTACAGGGTTAATGTTTCAGTTGGACTACTTACTCCATCTTAATTGGGGGCTACAGTGGCTTGCTAGAGCCCAACTAGAGTCTGTGGGCCTTAGCTCACTGCCAACATAAAGACGGGCCCATCGGATCGTACACATTGAACGTCTGGACTTTAACTAGTTGGATTAAGTGTATACTTGGTGTATACACGTCAAAGAGAGAGAGTTCTACTAATTATATTATATAGCTCAATTGGATTGATCAAAATATAATATGATTAATATTTATTTAGGCCATCACATAATTAATTCAATGAATTAATTTTGTGTATTTATTTCCTAGGTGGAAATATTTGTACATGTATAGAGTTACATGTATATCATCCTATGTATGTCATATTTATCCATTGGTTAATTTGATGTGTCAAACAAAGTTTAATTTACATATATGTTACATATTATATGGTATATTTATATGGTATCGTTTATTAACATACATGTAGAATTAAATTTTATTTGAAATCAAATTAATACCAAAGAATGAAATATGGGCTTGAGCTTTTAAACATGAAAGCCCTTCTTTTTGGATGATTTGGCTGTAAATATTTGGTGGGATTTTTGCCAAGTTTTGGTGAGTCATTTTGGATAGGAAGAATGACTCATTAAAGGGATAACAAAAGAAGGCGCAGGGCGCGTCTTCATCAGGTATATATGTCATAGACATTAACCTTACTGTCCGTAGGAACATGAACAGTCGTGCGACTGTTCATTTATTTTATGAACAGTCGTACGACTGTGGGGTCAAAAGTCGTACGATCGTTGTTAGGCTCGTGCGACATGTGCTATAGTCGTACGACTGTAGCCTAAATTTCAGTCTTTTTTTTTTAAGATTAATGATTTATGGAATTTATTATTACAATATGTGCATGCCCCTTTTTAATTAACTATACTAAAATCAAACATGTATGTTGTACTTCCTGAATGTGTAGGATTGGGTGATTTCCGGTAGCGGAAATCTCTCTTTGCCTCGGGTCTGGTTGGACCGTCTCCCCGAGTCCGTAAGGGCTCGGGGTTAGGATTCTGGGTCTTGAGACCTTCATCACGTCGTTGCCTACGAGCACACCGCACACTACACATGCCGTGTTGACGGCCATATGCGAGAGGTGGGTCTGCACCACCCACACGTTTCATCTGCCCATCGGGGAGTTCACCGTCACTCCCTAAGATTTTAATGTGATCACGGGATTCGGGTTTGGTGGGACCCCGATCATATTCAACTGTTTTCTAACTCGTCAGCAGCTTACGAATGACTACATTGGTAGATTGATTGGCTGCACCCCTGAGAAGGGGAAGATTTTGTGCTTGCGGGTGGAGGCTTACTGGGCTGCTCGTCTTGACCTATCAGAGGAGGACGTGGAGAGGTGCACTCGGGCCTATGTGCTCGTCTTGCTATCTTGCACCTTGTTTCCCACCGATCAGAGTACTTGTAATATGACTCTGCTCCCCACTCTATCGGACTTAGCTGCCTTTCCTACCTTGGATTGGGCTCAAGCTGCGCTGGGGCAACTATACTATGGACTAGACTTGTGCACCAGGGGGAGGCAACAGGAGATCCTCGGCTTCTAGTTCGGCCCTCTGTTATTATTTATTTCTCCGCTCTTTTTTTTGACTCTTTTATTAATTACAGATTTGGGCATTCGAGCACCGCACCTTGGAGCTGCCGGAGTTGAGGGACGTTCAGGATGACGACCAACTGACCGTTCTGCACTGCTGGACGCAGGGGTGGCAGGGCATTGTCGCAACTTACAGGAGGTCAGGCGGAGTTTACTTGATGCTTCCTGGCAGAGGGTAAGCAAACAAGCCTTGTTAATAAGAAAAATTTAATTTAACTTTTACTTACCTGTGTTGAATTTCTTTTATTGTATTTTTGTAGATCCAGCACCACCCGTGGCATGGTTAGGGTGCCATTTCTCTTCTTATGTAGACATCTGCGTGGTTTGACAACCACCGGTTTGTCTTAGAGTGCCCGATGTCCCAGGAGTGGTTCCTGGGTGAGCGCCTTCGTCTTTCTGACCATGTGGACGGCCCTGCTGGTCGGCTTGTACCTCTGCCGCTCCCGTTTGCATTATTCTAGCCCTATTTTACCGATCTTCCTATAGACCCCGACATTTTTGGAGAGGGATACAGTGTTGACACTGTTGATGGCGATTATCCAACCTTTATCCGCCGGTGTCTGCTGCCAGTTGAGGGTGATGCACCGGCAGCCCCTCCCACTCATTAGGTATTTACTTCTTTCTTTTTTTTTTCTTTTTTTTTAAATATTCTTCCGTTTGCAGGTTAAGAGGTGCAGGGTGGTCCAGTTCTACTGAGCGGACGGGTCCAGCATATGAGGGTGCTGAGACTGCCACTACTGATGGGCATGCCCCCGTGCAGGATAGGAGTCACCTTGTGTATGCTGGTAGCGCTGCAGCATCCGCTTCTCAGACTGTTGATGTGGTGGAGGGTCAGCTGATGATGGATTTTAGGACCGGCTTTAGTCTGATAGGGCTGGACGGCAACTTCACTTTTAGGGGGGTGCTGATTCACTGCGAGCGGCAGCTTGCGTTTGCCCCGGCAGACACCACCCATGTAAGTCTTCCATCTTCTTCTTCTTCTTTTTTGACTCTATTGTGTGTTCTAGATCCCACGGGCTCAGGTGGAGGATATAGCCTACCAGCATTTGGGCTTGGAGGCTTATCTAGTCCAGGAGAACGCCATGTGGGCGGTAAGCATTCTGCAGTTTCTGCATTATCTTATGATTTATGCAATGCATAAATGTGTATGTATGTATGTATGCATGTTAATTTATATTGTTATTTTGCAGACTCGAGTGCAGATACTCTAGGATCAGGCCAGACAGGCAGTTGCTTCTGAGGCTCGGGCCTTGGCTGCGACCCACGAGTTGACCTGGGTGCGGGCTGACATGGCCAGGCTGCAGGCTAATTTGACTCGGGTGCAGGAGGACTTTGATGCCTATAGGGCTACACATCAGAGTGAGTCTGAGGAGGAGGAGGAGGGAGAAGGAGAGGATGAGAGCTAGATTGAGTGCTCTGTTTTTTACACATATTATTTTTTTTCTTTCTTGTATTGGATTTTCTGCACACATCATGAACTAAATTTTTTTATATTATGGGATTTTATCTTCCTAGTTTCTTGAAAATTCACTCCTTTTTCTTTCAATTTTTGCTTCCTTTTATCTAGGCTTTTATAATTTTTTAGAATCGTTACAAGACTCCGATTGGCTCAAATTGAAGCCTTTCGGGTTGTGGAACATCAAAGCCTATTATAAACATCCCTGGAACATTGAATTGTTGAATGCCTATTGTCGCTTCTAGGATCCGATGGACAATGTTTTTCGTTTCTCGTGCCAAGAGCTTTGCCCCTTGTATAAGGAATTTAGTGCCATTCTGAATATTCCGTGTCACAAAGGGGTAGACATTGCCATTCTCGAGTTCACCTTCGGCAATGTTTCTTCGTTGGTGAGCTTATTTGGGCTTCCCAATCCCGAGGTGGAAGCTCTTCTTTCCATCAGATCCTCCTCTCCTGGATTGAGCTTGAGATCTATACTGGAGTGGTGCATTAATGCCTTTAGGGACCACATCAGTTGGGCTTGTATGGTTAGCCTGTTGCTGGTGAGCTGGTATTTTTGTGGTCCTAGTGATGGGGTTATCTCCTTCAGAGCTGTCCCTTATTCCCCAGATGGCTGTAGGAGCATCTCCGGCTCCTTCTGCACTTGCTAAGACACTAATCAACCTGCATGCATCCAAGATAAGCGGTGCCCTCCACATCGGCCCTCATCTTATACTGCTCCAGGTAAATCTCTTTACTGACTTGTGTGCATTCCAGGGCCCAAATGAGCTTCTAACCATTGCTTCATGCCATAATGCAGATCTGGTTATTGGAGAAGCTGTCGATTCTTAAGATTCCGAGAGGGAACTTTGAGAAGTACCATCCGGCCAACTTCAGGGAAAGAGGCTTCTCTCTTGGTTATCTCACCTGACTGACGACCGGATTAGGTGGGTATGCCCCTGGTGGAAGATCACCCACGTGATTGTGGATATGTGGGCACATGGTGTGTAGTTGTTGGGAGTGACTAGGGTGATATTTTATTCTCCGAGTTGCCTTTGCTGACAATATGGCCACCTGTAAAATATCCCACAGCGTTCTTGTGTCACTACATGTGAGGAGTACACTGCCTCTTGGCCCGATCACATCAGATTCCACTTGGCTAAGAATAGCCGCCATGTGGCATTTAGTTATGCTTCCCTTGCTCTCACAGAGACAGATGACTAGTACAAGCAGTGGTTGGCTGAGATCCAGGACCTGCCGACCCGCGAGGCGCGTGAGCGTGCGACTTTCCATTGGCTGGCTTCTTCCGAGGCTGCGAGATCACTTCCTGTCAAGAAAAGAAGGACATGAAAGAGACATGATTTTTATTATTATGCATGTATTGACTATCATTATTATATTTTTTCCTTTTCTTTTCTTTTTCATTTTTTTCTTTTCCTCTTTTTTTTTTCTCTTTCTTTTTTTTTTTTGAATGAATGATGTTCATAATTCACATACTTAGGCGTATGAACGACTTTGTTTATTTGGATGTTTTGACGAATGAATCATGTAACATACTCCATACATTCATGCAATATGTTGAGCAAAACGCACTTCATTAATGAAATTTAATTATTGTATCAATTAAAAATGCCAAAATTAGTACATATCTAGAACGAATTCACTCATGTTATCAACCATCCTATACAGATTTTCTGGTCGGTAAGCTAACTCTCATCGCCTTAATTTTTGCTTAAATCACCCTTGCGGGTTTTCGACTCAACAGGCTCTTTTTTTTTACACATGGTAGCGTTTGAGGTGGTCTTGATTAATGGGATTGGTGAACTCGTAGCAGTCCATGTCCATAATCTTCACTGCACCTTTGGAGAGTACTTTCTTAACCACAAACAGCCCTTCCAAGTTGGGTTTGAATTTGCCCCTCACATCTGTGTTAGATGGCCTCATTTGTTTCAACACCAGTTCTCCCGTTTTTAAAGGATATTTCTGATGACGAACTCGTCGATTGTAGGCCCTAGCCATCCTTTGGTGATACATCTGCAAATGATCTAGAGCTTTGAGGCGCTTCTCATCGACCATAGCCAGTTGTTCAAACCTCGCCTTTACCCATTCTGTTTCAGGCAATTGAGCTTCTAAGACAGTTCTTAATGACTTCAATTCTATCTCAATAGGAAGGACTGCTTCCATCCCATAAACCAGCGAATACGGCGTTTCCCCTGTTGGTGTTCTAATGCTGGTTCTATATCCCCATAGAGCATAAGGTAATCTATTTGCCCAGTCTCTGTACGTTGAAGTGGTCTTGGATAAGATCTTCTTAATAAACTTATTCGCCGCTTCTACTGCTCCATTGGCTTGAGGTTTATAAGGTGAAGACTTACCCTACTCTACATTGTATTCTTTGAATAATTCAGCTGTGGCCCCTTGAAATTGCACTCCGTTATGAGTCACCACGTGATGTGGTATACCGTATCTCTCGAAGATGTGCTTCTTTATAAACTTAGCCCTATTCTTAGCCATTACGGTGACATAAGACTCAGCTTCAGCCCACTTGGAAAAATAATCCACCGCCACTACAATGAACCTGTTACCATTTGATGCCGGAGGCCGAATTTCACCAATTATGTCTATACCCCACACTAAAAACGGCCAAGGAGTCATGAGATTTTGTAACTCCATAGGTGGAAGATGGCTAATATCCCCGTAAATCTGGCACTCGTGACACTTTTTCACTTATTCGGCGCAATCTATTTGCATAGTAAGCCAGAAGTACCCTTGTCTCATGATCTTCTTCGCCAGAGCTAAACCATTCATATGCGGGCCATAGATCCCCGAATGCATCTCTTGCATAACCTTTTTAGCTTCTGCTTCCGTTAGACACTTTAACACCAATCCATCAGCAGTCCTTCTGAAAAGTTGTCCATCAAACCATCTGAACTAAGCTACTAATCTCCTCAGTGTGGCCTTATCCGATGTATCTGCTTTCTCAGGATATTGGCCATTTTGTAGAAAATCAGCTATATCCTGGTACCAAGGCTTATCATCTGCTACTAAGGTCAGGACATCACAAGAACAATAGAATGGTGTTCTAGCAGTCTCGAGGATCAAGGGCTGCATCGGTGCCTTCTGAGGTCCTTCCCACATGGATGACAAGGTTGCTAACGAATCGGCCATCTGATTATCATCTCTAGCCACGTGCCTGAATTCAATATGCCTGAACACTTTCACCATTTCCCACAAAATCTCCAAGTATGGACGAAGCGATTCTTCTTTGATTTCCCATTCCCCGGTGGCTTGACGGATTACCAACAACGACTCTCCAACAATGGTCACATCATTTGCCCCTAGTGTGATGAGAGCATCAATGCCAAATAAGCAAGCTTCATATTCTGCGCCGTTGTTAGTTACCGGGAATTCTAGCTGTTTTGATAAAGGAACTATCTCCCCCTCAGGAGTTACAATAATTACTCCGAGACTTGTTCCTTTCTTGTTTACGGCTCCATCAAAGTACATGATCCATTTCCTGACCTCCACTTCCACCATGGCCAACTGTTCATCCGAAAACTCCAAGTTCTCCACATAATCAGATTCGAGTAGCTGATTGGCTAAGAACTCAGCCACTGCCCTTCCTTTGATCACCTTCTTTGTCACATACTCAATGTCGAATTCTGATAGCAAAAGCAACCATCGGGGATAGTTTTCCCATTAAAGATGGGGTAGAGCAGAGGTATTTCATCGGATCAACCTTCACCACTGCTTGTATCTTATAGGATTGGAAATAGTGTCTCAGTTTCTTTGTCATCCAAACCATAGCAGTTCAAGTCTTCTCCACCACGGTGTACCGAGTCGCATAATCTAGCAGTTTCTTACTAAGGTAGTAAATAGCATGCTCCCTCTTATCATCTTATTCTTGAACCAACATTGCCCCTATGGAGGTCTCTTCAATGGCTAAGTACAGAATCAAGGGCTTTCCCAGAGTCGGAGGCTTCAGCACTGGTGGATTGATCAAGTATTCTTTGATCTTATCGAATGCAACCTAACACTGGTCATTCCATACGACGGGTTGTTCTTTCCAAAGAAGCTTGAAGATGGGTTCACATACAGTGGTCAATCTGGTAATGAATCTGCTGACATATTGAAGTGACCCCAGAAAAGATCTGACTTCCTTTTCTGTTTTTGGTGCCGGCATATCTCGAATAGCTTTAATCTTGTCTGGGTCCATCTCAATGCCTTTCTGACTGACAATGTGTCCCAATAGTTTGCCCGATGTAACTCCAAACACACGTTTCTTATACTTTTCAATCTTGTTCATGAATCTATCCAGGATAGCAGGGTGCTCTTCCCGGGTCATGGATTTGACCAGCATATCATCTACATATACCTCGACCTCCTTATGGATCATGTCGTGTAGCAACGTTGTAACCGCCCTCTGATAAGTTACCCCCGCATTTTTCAAAATCCAAAAGGCATTACCCTATAGCAGTACACCCCCACTCGGTGATGAAGGCTGTCTTGACTTTATCAATGACATCTATTAAGATCTAATTGTATCCAGAGAAGCCATCCATGAATGAGTACATAACTGCCCTTGCTACACTGTCGATCAGGACATCAATGTGAGGGAGTGGGAAATCATCCATTGGAGAGGCCTTATTCAAATCCCAATAATCCATGCAAACTCTGACTCTTCCATCTTTCTTGGCAACTGGGACTATATTGGCTAACCATTCCGGGTATTCCACTACTTCTAGGAAGTTGGCCTTAATCTGCTTTGCTACCTCTTCTTTGACTTTCTCAGCCCATTCTGGACGTAGACGTCTGAGCTTCTACTTTACTGCACTGAACTTGGGATCTATTGGGATTATGTGTTATGCTATCCCTCTGTCAACCCCCGGTATATCGTCGTAAGACCAAGCAAACGCTCCCACATGTTTTTTAAGTATTTTTTATTAATTCTCTCTATTCTTCAGGAGTGAGTTCGTTAGAGATAGATACCATTTTAGGATTTTCAATTGTACCCAAATTAATTTCATGTAATGCAGTGTCGTGAATGCTGAACACATTGAATGAATGATTACATGTATGCACAAAGCCATTAGGAAAAACATCACACAAATAAGCAAATTCAGATTTCATTTCATTCATCGCCTTATAGGCGGAATTGTTCACATCAAATACATATGATAAGTTTACAAAGAAATCATTTTCCTCCTCCACATGCGGAGGGTCTTCAGCAGCAAGGTCTTCTGGATCAGCAGGTCCTTCCTTGAACAAGTCGATCAAGTTAGCCTCAAGGGTCTCTTTCTGCACCTCCGACAGAACCTCTTCTTCTTTCTTTCCTTTACCCTTAGCCATCATCTTGGTGAGCTCAGCAACAGCCTTCTCTACCAACTCTGCCTGTCCTAAAACAGCTTCCTTCCTCACAGGGCTCTCTTTCAATCCTTTCTTTAGCAAAGCAGAAAATGGCTTAGTGATGGCATCTACCAGGGGATCTGTATCTTCTTTTGGTTGCTCCTCCAGAATGATTCAAGCCACTACTTCAACTTAGGTTGTTGGAGGAGTATTGATCTCATTTATTGCTCCAAGCTTAAGCATTTCTTCCACCAAACGAATCCCATACTTCGAGAAGTTAGTGACATCAGCAAAGATCTCAAATCGAGGACTATCTCCCCATCAATCATCATTGGCTCTGGCTTACCATCATATGACTTGTCACTTGCTCGAACAAAAAAATCCAAGAGATGGACTTTCTTTGACTCGAGGACCTCCTTCTTTTCAGCACCTTTGTAGCCAAGACCTCCCCAGTGTGACTGGCGCATACTGACATCAAATTTTGCAACCCCTTGCTGGTGGACTCCAAGCCCCTTTCCTGGGATGAAATTCTACCTTTGAAAGTACTTATAGATCCACGGAGAAAACACCAGATCTTTCTCCTTTTGTTCTAGGGGTTATCAACCCTAGGAATTTCAGCCAACCAGGAGATACACTGTGATAGCCAAAATCCTCCCTAGCCTCCCTCTCCAAAGTTCGTGTTTTCCGACGCTAGCACGGGTGGTGTTCATTTGGCGTTCGTGTACGTGAACGAGGAGGGTTTCTAGTTTGATTCCTGCCGTTTGCATCAATCTCTTGAAAGAGATATTCCTAGTAAGAGATTTATCTATTTCTATTAAATTTTTATTTTTCCAATTTCCATCTCAATTGCTCCTGGGCACGGATTTGAGGAAATCATCGTGTTCTTCCGCTTTAATCAGGTGATTGCCGGTGAAAAATCACAACAAAGTTCACATAACTCTCCCCAGTCGGGAAGAGAAGTGAAGATAGTAATGAAAGAATCAAGGCACGGGCTTATTGATCGATCCTCTTTGTAGGAGGCAACTTGCGGCTTCGACCCTCATGAACCCAATACCTCCTCAACTATGAACACATCACCTTAGCATTGCTCAAACCAATTAACTCCACCATGTACGACTCTTTGTAGGCTACCCAAGACAAATAGCAGTTGAACTCTAGAGGAGTCCTACTGAAAATGGTAGCAAATTTGGAAGGTGTAATAGTACACTCCCCAATCATGAAATGGAAAGGGTGGTTCGTGTCCACCCATCTCTCAATCAGGGCCATCAGTGCCCTATGACTTGTATGCAAAGGGGGAAGGCAAATGGATATAGCTAAACTCGCAAAACCAAGAGCAGCTATGTGCCTCCTCACCACCCAAGGCATGCCATCCCACCATGTGCGAGCCTCGGCTAAGGATCCAGCTCCCTGAAACTCATGCTCCTGCAAAGATAAGTAGAAAATAAACACCAAAATAGAGAGTTTCACTAACCCCTAGATATTCATGAATTTAGATGTAATTCATTTGCATAACTGTTAGTGTATGCTCTAGTTCCTAGATGATATACTATGTTATTTATGTATGAGAATACATGTAGTTCATATTAATGGAAGGCATAATCTTATTTATTGAATTACTTATGCAATTGATACATAAAGAGAATCCATAAACTAGTGTTTACTCATGTTTATTAGTAGCGCGTACTGAACGAGTAAGATTATGAGTTTGAAGAACATAGTTTTAAAGTTATCCCTAGTCTGTTATAATCATGGGAATGAATATGACCAAAGACTAGTATGTTCCTTATGAGATGGGTGGTGTCTTACCGATCATAAGACTTGGAAAGTCAATCAAGGACATAGGTACATGTTAGTGAATAGTGTACTGGATCGATCCACTTGTGAGAGCACTACATAGTCTAGTGTCATAAGTGTTTCTCACATATTGCTTATATTAGATCCTTAGACCTAATATTACTACACTCTTGGATGTAACCTTATATGCTTTGATGTGGGCCTAATGGGCTTATAACTAGGTGTCAAGTGTGGGTACATTAGGTATATCAGGAACCATGCTAGGACTAGGAGTAATATTAAGGAATTGCCTATCTCTTCACTGAAGGGATGATATCACCGGCCTCTTGACGAGTGAGACTGAGTAATGTACATATACCCAAATAAAATGATTATTGGATACTATGCCTTGTGTAGGACACTGATATCAAATGTTCAAGGGATTGTATAAGGATACTATAGGTTTATATTGGTTTTATTTTGACATTTTCATCCTAATTGGGGGGTGTAATAGCTTGCTAGAACCCACTTACAACTTATGGGCTGAATGTCATTTTGGGCCCATGGCCAACATACGAATGGACTTATAAGATCACACACTAAGGAGTTTAGGTGGTTTTATAACGAACTATTTAATATGTATTGATTAAATATTAATCATTGTTGGTGGATTATTTTATTTTATGGGATTAATTAGTTAAGTCCGAAATAAAATATAATAATCCCATTTTGAGAATTGGTTATTACAACTTTTCACAATATACTATATGGTATATTTGGTTAAGTTATTATGTTGTAAAGTATGGTAGATATTTTAGTCAAAATATCTAGATATTTTAGAAGCAGAGGCATTATGGGTATTTTCCCTTTACGTTTCATATGTAAAGGAAGAGATAAAACCTTAATACCTAATGGACAATTGAGAGCCACCATTCTCATCTTCCTCCTTCTCTAGGGTTTAGAGAAACTTGAGAGCAAAATTGTTTTGGCTACTTGGTAGGAATTTTGGTGCAAAGTTAGCACTCACATTCAACTGAGGAGACTTTATGTGCATGGTGGTAAAGGGGCTACAATTGAAGCTCTAGTCAAATCAAGTATCATTGCAAGGACTTCTCCTCTTTATATTTTTATGGATCCATAATCTAGCCAAGAGATTTGGGCACAAACCTTAGTTCACATATCTTTTGTTTACTAACCAGGATAGGTTCTTATAATAACATCTTAAGAAAAACGGATGGAGTTCAATACTATTTCAATCTAGTTGAATTCAATTCAATCTTGACTCATTCTACTTTAATTCAATTCTAAATTCAGTATAGTTTAGTCCATTAAAAAAAAGTTCCTGCTTGGGCGCATCACCCACACGGGTGTGGGAGCAATAGCTGCACGGCTGTCCAAGGGGATGAGAAATTTCAGATTTCAAGTTTCTGCCCCGTTTTTCTCCTACTTTTTAGTTCCTGCAGTTTCTATGGGAGTCCTAACATGTATTCTACTCATCAATTTCATCAATTATACATTAAATTACAAAATGAAAATCCAAAACCTAACTAAGAAATTTTGAATTTCAAACTCAAAATCGCAGGAAAATAAAGGCTTGGTCTTGAGATGCATGATTCCTCATTTCCAATAAGAGAGGGATGTTTTGACTAAACAAAATGCCCAAATGTGGAGTGTCCTGAGTTAACCCAAACCCATCCAAAATGGTGACTATGGGCAGCGCCTGTGGCCTCTCTACGGCTTAAATCAACCAAAGGCACCCTAGGAAGTCTCTTGTCTTGCTTTTTCAACATTTTAGCAAAGTTTTGTGAGAAAATCGAGTTTTAGGAGGAAAATTTGAGAATAAAGTTTGAAACTCGTATGAAATGCCTGCTAAATTCTAGCCTCTGCTTATATTTGGGGTAGACACATGTGCGGTCATCATGAAAGCCATACGATTGTCAAATCTATAGCCGCACGGGTGTCGACCCTACAGTCGTGTCCAACACACATTTACTCTTACTTTTTTATTATTTATTTATCTATTTATTTTTTCATTTATCTATTTATTTTTTCTTATTTATTCACTTGTATATTTTCTTTACTTATTTACTCATTCATTTATTTTAGTATGCTATTTTCATATGCCCCTTTAATCAATGTTTATCTTTCAGAGACGAAGCGATTAGTTTTCCCAAGAATCTTACTTATATTTATGAAGGAAGGCAAAACCTTTGTTTCTAGAAAATTGTCGTTCAAGGAATAAATTTCTATCTCGTAACTACCAATTCACCAATGTATCATTCTCATCGTTTCAATGCCTCAGCGTATCAAAACTTTCCTTTTATTATTCTAAGTATTCCATAATATACCAGAACTTGCCTTTTACAACTCTAGGTGTTCCATAATACATCGGAACTTCCCCTTTAACGTTGTAGGTGTTCCATAATATACTAGAACTTCTCTTCATCATTTTAGGTGTTCCATAATACATCAAAAATTTTCTTTATCCTTCTACGTGTTCTATAATACACCAAAACTTTCCCTTATCATTCTAGGTCCTCCTCAACATTAGGTTATGCCCTAGTCCCTACATGATGTACTATGTTTTATTTATGTATGAAAATAGATTTACTTAGTATTAATAAAAGGCATAATCATATTTATTAAATTACTTGTGCAATTAATAAATATTGAGAATCCATAAATCGGTGTTTACTTATGTTTGTTAATAGCATGTACTAAATAAGTAAGACCATAATTTTAAAGAACACAGTTTTAAAGTTATCCCTAGTCTGTTATAATCATAGGAATGAATATAACTAAAGACTAGTATGTTCCTTATGAGATGGGTCGTGTCTTACCTACCATAGGACTTAGAAAGTTGATCAAGGACATAGGTGTGTGTTAATGAACACTGCACTGGATCGATCCGCTTGTGAGAACACTACATGGTCAAGTGTCATAAGTGTTTCTCACGTATTGGTTATACTGGATCTTTAGACCCGATATTACTACACTCCTAGATGTGACCTTATATACTTTGATGTGCACCTGACGGCCCCGTTAACTGCCATGTATGGTTACATTGGGTACATTAGGAACCATGCTAGGATTGGGAGTAATGTCAAGGAATTGCCTATCTCTTCACTGATTAGATGATATCACTGGCCTCTTAACGGGTGAGGATGAGTAATGTACGGCCATACCGAAATAGATTGATTATTGGATGATCATTTATTTGATCTTATCAGTCTACTTGGATGTCAAGTAAATGTCCTAGCACTTACAAGGATGACAGAGCCATGCCTTGTGTAGGACATTGATATCATTTGTGCAAGGGATCGTATAAGAATACTTCAACTGTATGTCAGTTTGATTTTGACATCTTCATCCCAATTAGGGATTGTAATGGCTTCCTAGAGCCCACTTACAACTTATGGGCCAAAATGGAATTTCGGGCCCATGGCTAACATACTAATGGACTTATAGGATCGAATGCTTAGGAGTTTAGGTGGGCTTCATGACGGACCATTTGATATGTATTAATTACATAGTAATTATTGTTAATGGATTATTTTGTTTTATGGGATTAATTGTTTAGTCCCTAAATAGAATATAATAGTCTATGATGAGAATTGGTTTAATGGTTTTTCAAAGTTACCATATGGTAATTTGGGTTAAATCATTATTATGTTAAGTATGGTGGATACTTTGCAAGGAAGGGTAGTTTGGGTATCTCACCTTTATATTTCATATATAAAGGATGAGGAGAAAAAACCCTAATACCTAATGGTTAAGACCTAGCCACCATTTCTTATCTTCTTCTTCCATCCTTGAGCAAAAGGGTTTTAGCTTGAAATTGGAATCTTGGTTCGAAGAGCTAGCACTTAGATCTCGCCATTGACAGTAGAGGAGCGACAAGTGAAGTCCTTATCAAAATCAATTTGGCGAGGATAGCTGAGGTGAGGAATCTTCTTCTTCTCCCTTTGATTTTATAGATCTATAACCTAGCTGTAAGCGCCGTGTTTTCTCAACCTCTGTAATGAGAATTCCTGTATTACCTGTGTAGAAGATGGACTTGAATCGGACTTGAAAACAACCATAATGTTGCCCGGAGTGTCTCAAACATCCTAAAAACCAAGCTATCTGATCTGAAACCCCCGAAAAGGTCCCTCGAGTGATTTCTAGGGTTTAGGTTGTGCATCGGATTTTTGAGAATTTTGCCCCGGCTCTTACTAGAGTCAAGCGGCTCTAGTGGGTGAACCAAGTTGCTCTACAAAGCAGAGCAACTTAGCACGACAAAAGAGAAGTTGGCCCAATTCTCAGGAAGTCAGGCGGCCATTTAATGTTTGACATGATGATGAGGGGAGGGTATAAAAAGAAAAGCAAAAATCAAATCAGAGGAGAGGTTGAGTCTTGGGCAGAAAAAAAGACTTTGAAAACCAAAGAGAAACAGAGAGAAAAAAAAGAAAGAAAGAAGGAGGCTGAGACATTCTAAGCCAAAGGAGAACCCAAAAACATAAAGGCTAAGACTTAAAACCAATCTCAAAACTCTAACAACAAGTTCTTTAACCTTTGCTCATTGATTGGAGATTGTTTTGGATTCGTTTTGGGTTGCTTCGAATTGTTTCAGCTTTCGGCCGGTTGAGCTTCTAGGACACATTTCAAACTTTCAATATGTTTCTTGACATTCAAAGCATCAAAACAACATCAAGGTAAACTTTGAGAGGCCTTAAACCTGTTTGCATTGTCTTTTCTATGCGTTTTCTTCATTTCTGCAATTTCCAGAACTGGACTTACCCGAATAGAGGTGGGCGGCTGTGTTCATGATGAACAGAGCCGCCCGACTCTGTTCTGCAGGGACAGATTCCCGAATCATCCCGATCGGCTGAAAACAGTCTGTTTTCCACTTTGTGCGTTCTGTTGTGATCAATTTTGGCCCAAATTTATCTGTATGTCGTAAAAGTTTGGTTTTTGGATTTCTATATGTACGAATATTAGAGTTTTCGGTTTTTCTGGGGTTTTATTTTCTGAGTTTCGAGGTCATTTTTTCCGAATCGGATCTGTAGTTTAGCATTAGCGGATCCTCTCGAAAAATATCGAAAATGAGTAAAACGGTATTTTCACAAATGTTATTGGTGTGTTTATTGTTTTTGGACCCTTGATAGATGTTGGAATTAGGAAACCCGCACGAACAGAACCCTAGATTCCGGGATAACAGACCCACAAAAAAAGGAAATTTGCAAGTAACCGAGCCATTTGTTTTCCAAAAAAAAGATTTTTTCAGCACAAAAATTACAGGGCGTTTCAAAACTGTTTTCCAGGTCTAACCGGTCCGACCGATCGGGTGGACCCGGTTACCCCATAAGTGCATGTCCCCTTGTCCTAAATTCCCAATTCTGTCTTACTTGAGTCCTATCTGTGTGTGTAATATAAACTGTGCTAACTAATTTGTTTTGTAGCTTTTATTTTTATTTTTGTTGTAATTAATAGATTATCCCGTGTATTCTAGGCGGATGTAATTTTTAGATATTCATATACCATAAGCGCTTGTAAAGTGAGGAAGAGGGTTTTAATCTTTTATTCGATTGGGTTGTATAATTGGCCTCTACTATTTTCTTATATATTTTGGATGTATGTTTTATTTTTCTGTAATTTATTTTCTGCATTTTGCTTTAGCATACAATAAACAAATTGGGGTTAGAGAAAGATAATAAAGTAAATTAAATATGGTAATATAAACTATAAAGTGAAAGCAAACTAGAGTTGAAAGTAAGTCACTTGCCCGAACCCTAAATCTCTGGATTAGGTACAGTAGTCTGCCCTTGGTAGGGAGCTGTACCGGCATTTCCTGGATGAGCTGATCTGGTGGCGACTCTGTCACTGATCTCGGGATTTAAGTTTTGAGGTCTTTAAGTTAAAACGGGAAAATGTTTTCTACAAAGGAATTTCTAAATCAAACCCATGATTTTTCCAAGATAAAGAAAACCCGCTTTTCCAAAACAAACGAACGAAAACGTTTTCCCCGGTTCACTTCGCCGCTTCCTGATTTGTTTCCATTTTGAGAATGATCATCCGCTCACAAAGTTGACTCTGCTGGGGATTTAGTTTCTTAAAAGGTTTTCATAAAAACTTAAGGAAGTTAGGCAACTACCGAAATATGACCTCGCTTGTAGTCACTTCACTACTTCATATTACCATATTTGTTTGCACCTTGCATATCATGACATTTTCTTCTTCTCAATCCCTCCAACACACTGATCAACCCTGGTTTACCTAAGAAGGTGGACTACCTCTTCCACCAGGATTGGAGACACCCGACGAGGTAAACCACTCATAGCACCGCACGACCTTACATCGTGTTCTACGGTGGGGAAGTGTATATTTGCTATGGGAACCTGTACGACCCTTGGTGTTGACTTTGACCCATATGTAATGGCTTCACAACTTCCCCTAGGATTACCAAAACTTAAATTCAAAATGAACATTGAATGTGCACCTCTGGTATCCCCCGTTGATGCCAAAGAGACCCAACACCTAGGAAGAATGCAAGACCAATTGAAAGGAGAAATAAGGTCGGAAGGGAGTGCATATTTTTGTGTGTGCTAACATTTGCTCCGTGGTGTTTTCTATTTGACTTTTCATGAAGCATCAAACATGCATAGCTTTCATGTGCCATTCTAACCACATCTTCATGCAGCCATTTTCGAACATTGACATATGTGTGACACTAATCACATTTTCGTGCAGCCACGACATTTTATTCGTGTGCCATTTACATCTCACGTGCGACATTTCCACGAAACATACACGACATTATTCCATGTGTCATGCATTTTAATCACATTTTTGCGCAGCCACTTGCACTTTTGTGTGACATGCACATCCATATCATTTCATCTCACCTAATAAAAGGATGATTCCAAATGTGCCCTTCACGATCATTTCATTTCATTTCATATCGGGTACCCCAAAACTACCCATGTTCCACCAATGCATCGGATTGCACTCGACCATTTCATAAATATCATATAGTTTAATAGAAGACCACAATGGTCCTAGGTCTATTCCAGTGTGAAGGTTCACATGATGTCATCACATGACATCATGTTCCTTCATCATAGGTGTCCCAGTGACGCCGAAGTCCTGTTTACGCATTATGGTTCACATCGAACCATTTCATAACATCATGAAATCATTCAAGGTACTCCTCGAGTACTGGATTAGTACACATATAGGGGCATTCCATAATATTATCAAAATCATGCAAGGTGTTCCACTAACACCAAACCTCTGTCCGTGTCCCTGGTTACATGCGACTTTTCTATAACGCCATCTCATATCATGCGCCTCAAAAGCATCATAATTCTGTCTATGGGATGATCCCTATGCAACCATTTCATTTCATACCATTGACCTATAAAGCATCAAAACTCTGCTCGTGTGTCGATACACACGTGACCATCTCACGACAATTCATTAGGTGCCCCAAAGGTGCCGAACCTCTGTCCGTGTGGCAGCTCCCACGGGAAATTTTTGCATTATTTTGCATAATATTGGGAACTCTTGGGACATTCCAAATAAGGGGAATAAAACACACAAAGTTCATTCTCATGTCCATCTCCATTCACGAAGCATTATCCAAGCATCATTCTCCATAACATCACGTCATTCATCTACCATCCCTAACTCTCCACTTATGATGTAGGACCATACACATGTGAGACTAGAAGCTACCAAAGCTCCGTAAAGATAATTCACAGAGTAAGCTGGATCGACCAAGGACAAGGTCTCAGGCTTTGAGGGCTGTTGGGGAACAGAGAACAGTAGTGACTGATAGTGATTCTGATTCTGGAGAGGAAGTGCAAATGGCTAATCAAACACCAAGTCTTGCTGATGCCCTAAAGGATTTCCTGAGATCCCAGGATTTCCGTGACTCGCTGAAAGAAGAGATGCAGGCTGTGGTAAGAGAAACTGGGGAAATCGGCACCAGTAGGCCCGGAAAGGAAAAGGTGGACGAGTCCTCTAAATTTGGGGCTGATGTCTCAGCCAATGTAGAAAAGCTGCAGCAGATGGAGGCAGCCATGGAAAATAAAATGAAGGTGAAGTACTCTGAACTTGACAAAGTAGTTGCAGAGTTGAAGAAAGGGGCCAACATCAGCCTGGGCTCCAAGAGGGGAGTGAATGTCGATGCAATGGTCAACAAGGGCATTGAGACCTTCCCTATTAGGTTTCAAGTGCCGAAAGTCCCTTCCTATAAAGGGATTGGTTCACCGGAGGCCTATGTGAACCTCTATGCATGAGTCATGTTGATGGCAGGTGCCACTAAACAGCAGCTGATTAACTTCTTCCTGACCACGCTGGAAAGGGGAGCCCTAAATTGGTACAACTCTCTAGTAGAAGATGTGCAATCTGACTGGCAAGCCTTATCAGTGGCTTTCATCAAATATTACAGCTTCAAAACTAAGATCCAGGTGAAGCTGTATGATCTGGAGAGGGTTAAGCAGAAGCCCAATGAATCCTTTGATGCTTATTATTAGAGATGGATGAACAAAATGATCCTGCTGAAGAAACACCCCGACGAGGATGAACTAATTTAAAAGTTGATTGATGGGAGTAGGGACATCTTTTGAAACAACATGAAATTCCACTCTTTCAGTGAGCTTAGCGAAGTATATAACATGGCTATGAAAATTGAGAGAGATGAGGAAGAGAAGGGAGTGAACCAAAAGGTTGGCAGAGGCTCCGAGTACAGTTTAGGGTATCGGTCGACTACTGCAACTGGGTCAAGCAGTGGGTCCGAGTCTAGTTCTGCAAGTAAAAGTGGACAGTTTTCAGAGACCAAGCAAGTAGGGGTTGCCATTGTATCTCAGTAGCGGGGAAACCAAGGCCGAAATTCAGAAGGCCAGGGTATATCTCCGTGGGCTTTCTCCTTGGCTAAGATCTTTTCCAAGTGCAGGAACGGTGGTTTATTAAGGTCCCTCAGGCCTTTCAAGAAACCAGCGGAGGAAGACAAGGATAATTTCTGCACCTACCATGTTATGGTGGGACATAGGACCAACAACTAATACAAGCTAAGGGATGCCATCCAGAGGTTGATTGACGAAGGAAGCTATAGGAACCTGCCAAGCCCAGTATTAAGACTAAATCGTTGCCAGCATTCGAAAGGCAGGTCAACATGGTGCTGTTTGGACTTCCGGTCAATCTCATTTTTGCACAAGACCTACAAGCAAATCCCACTGTACAGTCTGTGGTGGCTAATGAAGCAGGGGCAAAGTCAAAATGTGAAGAGTTGACAGAGCAGAAGGAAGTGAAGCCTGTGAATCTAGCTGATCTAGATTGAGAAGATGAATATGAAGAATATGGTAGTAGTGAGATGGTCAAGCTGCCAGTTATTGGGGAATCAAAAGTTCCCGAAGTACAGAATGTAACAAGGAGTGGTAGGGTTTACCAGCCGCCGATTCAGCAGAATGAAAAGGCTCCAATGACTGGGTTTGGCAGTATGTTAGCACCGAAGGAGATAGAAAAGGAAGACCTGGTTATCTCCCAACTAAAAAAGAGCCCCGTACAGGCCAGTCTGTGGCACTTGTTGTTGACTACCAAGGAACACCGAGTAGCACTGGTTAAAAAGCTATCTGAAATCAAAGTTTCTCCCCTGGCATCTCAGGAAGCCATGTGTTGCTTACTAGACAAGATCCATGTCGGGTCCCCTGACATTGTATTTTTTGAAAAAGACCTACCACACGAAGGAAAGGCTCACAACAAAGCCCTTTATGTCAAGGTCAACATCATGGATCGAGTCATGCCGTGTGTGATGGTAGACGACGGGTCTGCCCTGAACATATGTCCATTGAAAATGTTGCCATTTCTAGGTCTGAGTGAAGACAATCATAAAAAGTCCTCCACTGTGATCAGGGCCTATGATGATTCCAAGGACAGTAATTGGAACTTTTGAAGCTCAAGTGGAAGTGGGACCAGTCAAGTTGATGGTCACCTTTACTGTGATTGACATTCCAGTCACCTTCTCCTTGCTGTTGGGGAGGCCATGGTTCCACCTGTTGGGGGGTGTTCCTTCAACCTTACCTCAGAAGATCAAGTTTTCAGTGGGCGGTGAGGTTGTAACAGTTGAGGCAGATTCTCAGTCTATGATTGCTGCTATTAGTGAGGAGACCATACCATTCGGCGGATTCCACGTCGCCATAGTCAGTGAGGAGGAAGCCACGGATGCCCTGATGGTTATCTACAAAAACAATATGCCAGAATGGTTGTCCAAATACCTTTGCAGACATGATTTGGCTCCAGGCATGGGACTAGGGGCCAATCTACAGGGGGTGCCTGAATTTAACATTGATTCTAAAAAGCCGAGGCAGTTTGGTTTGGGCTACACAGCTGAGGCATCTGAGAAGAAATACCTGAAGAGGGGAAAGAATGGCAAGCCTATGATGAAGCCATTTATTAAGGCTGGCGAACAACTATATAAGGGGAAAACCGAACCAGTGAAGGTCGGGAGCACCGAACTCCCAGGCTTCGAGATATTTTCGGATGTTGTAGACTTTGAAAAGAGCCAAGAGGAGCCAGTGGTGCCGGTGATAGTAGAGATGGCAATTGTTTAGCCTGTCATCCCCTAGGATAAACCATCTGAAGCAATAGCAGAAGCAGTAGAAGTGGCCAAGGAGAAAGCTGAGGAAAAGTCTGTGATGAATGTGTGAAAGCAATTTCGGAGGCACTGACTACTGCCTTAGGCAAGGCGTTTGAAAAATCTGAAGAAGGATCCACTAAGGAGTTGATGACCAAGGCAAGCCTAGATTCTATGGTTGCTGAGATAGCAGGTATCATGATGAAAGCCAAGGCACAGGTGGCTGAGATCGAGAAGGCTACCCCTCCTGCTGAACAGGAGTCTGAAATTGCTGCTGACCTGACAACATCCTGGAGCTAATCAAGGATGCTGAAGGAGTTCAAGGCCCTCTGCTTGTGGAGGATGAAAATCATTTTGTTGCATCTGTTTCTTCTCTTTTAGATGTGAACGATGTACTCTTTAACAAGTTTAATGTAATGAAATCCCAGTTTGCTTACTTATGTGATGTTTATCCTGATAATTCAGTGCATGCATTTGAATCACCATCAAGCATATTTAGCATTCATGACACTGCATTGCATGAAATTAACATAAGTACAGATGAAAACCCCAAAATGGTATTCATTTCACACGAATTAAAATCTGAAGAAGAGAGAGAATTGACGAGAATACTGCAAAACATGTTAAGGCTTTCGCTTGGTCAAACGAAGACATGCCAGGGGTCGACACAAAAATAGCAGTTCATAAGATTCCAATAGATCTCAGATTCAGGCCAGTAAAGCAGAAATTGAGACAGCTAAGATCAAAATGGGTTGCGTTAGTAAAAGAGGAAGTGGCCAAGCAGATTGAAACAAAGTTCCTCGAGGTGGTGGAATACACAGAATGGTTAGCCAATATTGTGCCAGTGCCTAAGAAAGATGGAAGGGTCAGAGTGTGTGTCGACTATAAGGACTTGAACAAAGCCTGCCTAAAAGATAACTTCTCCTTGCCTCACATTGATGTTTTGATCGACAGCACAACTAAGGCAGTAATGTACTCTTTCATGGATGGATTTTCGGGGTATAATCAGATCTTAATGGATGTAATTGACAAGGTGAAGACATCCTTCATCACAGAGTGGGGCACTAGAGTAATGCCTTTTGGACTAAAAAATGCTAGGGCCACCTACTAGAGGGTTGTCACAACATTGCTACATGACATGATTTATAAAGAAGTAGAGTGTATGTCAATGATATGCTTGTTAAATCAATGACCCGGGAAGAGCACCCTGCTATCCTGGATAGATTTCTTACACGTATTGGAGAATACAACCTGTAGCTTAATCCCAAGAAATGCAGATTTGGGGTTACATCAGGGAAATTGCTGGGTCATGTGGTCAGTCAAAGGGGAATAGAGATGGATCCAGACAAAATCAAAGCCATTCGAGATATGCCAGCCCCTAAAAAAGAAAAGGAGGTCCGGTCATTTCTAGGCTCCTTGCAATATGTCAGCCGTTTCATAACGCGGTTAACTTCAGTGTGTGAGCCAATCTTTAAGCTGTTAAGGAAAGATCAGTCACTTGTATGGGATGATAGGTGCCAATTAGCTTTCGAAAAGATTAAAGCTTACCTGGTAAATCCACCAGTTCTCAGCCTGCCAACTCCAGGGAAGTCCTTAATTTTGTACTTGGCTGTCGAAGATTCCTCCATAGGGGCAATGCTGGCACAAGGGTAGAACAAAAGGAAGGATTATCCTATCTACTATCTCAGCAAGAAGCTGCTAGAATATGAAACCAAGTACACACTGGTGGAGAAGACATGTGGAGCAATGATTTGGCTGAGTAAGAAGTTACGCCATTAATTTCAGTCATACAAGGTACAAGCCGTGGCTAAGGTTGATTTGATGAAATATCTGTATGAAGCACCGGTGTTGGTCGGGAAATTGTCCAGGTGCCTAGTACTCCTATCAGAATTCGACATTAAGTACATCACTAAGAAAACCATCAAAGGGCGAGATGTGGTAGAATTTCTAGCAAATCATTCCCTAGAATCGAACTGCGTGGAGAATCTGGAGTTCCCTGATGAGCAGTTGGCTGTAGTAGAAGTGAGAAGATGGATTATATGCTTCGATGGTGCCGTAAACAGAAAGGGTGCTGGAATTGGGGTAATCATAGCAACACCAAATGGCAAGATCATTCCACTGTGAAAAAGGTTGGACTTCCCCATAACCAACAACGGGGCAGAATATGAAGTGTGCTTATTCAGAATGGAAGCTCTCCTGACATTAGGGGCAGACAACGTCTTGATCATTGGGGACTCACTCTTGGTGATTAGGTAGGCACAAGATGACTGGGATTTGAGAGAAGAAGCCTTATAGCCCTACTCAGAACTGCTACAGTACAGAAAAGGGTTCAACCAGTGTGAGTTCAGGCACGTTCCCAGAGAAGAAAACAAAATGGCGGATGCACTAGCAACATTGTCCTCCATGTGGGAAGATCCAAAAAAGACACAGATACAGCCCTTAGTCATAGCAATTTCCAGGCAACCCTGCTTCGATATGTATGAAGTGATGGAGTTAACAGCCGAGGAAAAGCCCCGGTTCTTTGTCATTTATCAGTATGTGAAAGAGGGAAAGTATCCAGAAGAAGCTAGCATTGCTGATAAGATGTCATTAAGAAGATTAGCCAGCCAGTTCAGAATCTTCAAGGATAAACTATATAAGAGGACTACAAATGGGGTTTTTCTGAGATGTTTGAAAGAACAAGAAGCAGAAACTGTAATGCAGCAAGTACAAGTCAGATCCTGCGGGCCGCATATGAATGGAATTGCTATGGCCAAAAAGATAATGAGACAAGGATACTTCTGGATGACAATGCAGTCTGACTGTGTGAAGGAGGTAAAAAGATGTCACGAATGCTAGATCTATAAGGATATCAGTCATCTGCCACCACTTGAATTACAAAATCTAGCATCTCCTTGGCCATTCTCGACATGGGGGATTGACATGATCGGAGAAGTTCATCCCGCAGCTTCTAATGGGCAAAGATTCATAGTGGTTGCAGTCGACTATTTCTCAAAATGGGTAGAAGTAGAATCCTTCTCTAGTGTGATAGCTAAGCACATGGTCAAGTTCATTCAGAAGAACATCTTCTCCCGATATGGGATCCCCCACCATGTAGTGACTGATAACGGGGTGCAATTTCAAGGGGCAACAGCTAAGCTATTCTCAGAACATGGCATCAAACATCATAGGTCTTCTCCATACAGACCATAGGCTTATGATGCAGTAGAAGCGGCTAATAAGTCAATAAAGAAGATCCTATAAAAAATGGTAACCACCTACAGAGACTGGCCTGATAAAATGCCATATGATCTTTGGGGTTATAGAACCAGTGTCAGAACACCAACCGGTGAGACTCCTTACACCTTGGTGTATGGGATGGAAGCAGTGTTGCCAGTAGAAATGGAACTCAAGTCACTCAGAGTAGCTCTGGAAGCCCAACTACCAGAAACGGGATGGGCTCAGGCTAGATACGAGTGGTTGGCAGCATTAGATGAAAAGTGGTTGAAAGCACTGGATCACCTGCAGATGTATCAACGCAGAATGGCCAGAGCTTATAATCGAAATGTGAAGTATCCTAGACAGCAGCTGGAAGTTGGGGATTTGGTTCTGAAATAGTTAAGGCCTATAAATGTGGACGCCCATGGGAAATTCAAACCGAATTAGGAGGGCCATTATGTGGTGAAGAAAGTGCTATCAAAAGATGGTTTAAGCATCGTAGACATGGATGGGAATGAATTTGCAAATATTGTCAACCAAGACCGCCTGAAGCCTTGCTATGTATAAAAAAAAAAAAGAAGTTTGCTAGGTTGAAAACTCGAAAAGGGCGGCCTCAGCAAAAGTCAAGACACGAGAGAAAATGGTCAGTCAGAAAATCCGCAAGGGATGGCTGGTGACGGATTTGGTTCTGTGTGGAATGTATACCATTTTGGGAACCAACCTTTTCAAATGTACTCATGTTAATTTCATCAATAAAGTGTGATATTTTGTTTAAATATATTTGCTTGGTTGTGTCAGATGCATAAACAAAGTTATCTTGCCTAAACATCCATTTAAAGAAAGCACTTTAAATTGCTTAAAAGACTCGCATGATTCAGTGATGAAATGTGCTAAAACGCTTACAACTCACAATCTTTTCTTTTCCTTCAAATTCAATTCATTATTTCTTAGAGCGGTCAGAAATTTTGAAACAGATCAAAGTTTAAGAGCCACAGGACCTTAATAAAAAAAAGATCTCGCTATAGGCACCTTAGACAAAAATTAGAGCAGCTCGCTAAGCTGAAAACCCACGTCGGGCAGTTTAGGCAAAATTCAGAGCATTTCCGAACTCACCACTCCTAGGCACAGAATGATAAGACACTTTCATCATTCCCCAGCAGAGACATTTTCATTCCTCAGCGGAGATCCCTTTCACCATTCTCCGGCAGAAGCCTTTTCACATGTCCTCCAGCAGGATCATCTGCACTATTCCCCAGCGGAACTATCATAAAGAACACCAGCACTTTCTCCCCATCAGCAACTCTTCCATGATATCTTCCCCAGTAGGAGCATCCACACTACTCCTAGTGGGACCTTTACAAGGGGCATTTTCATTTCCTCCCCAGTAAGTCATCGCACATCCCCAACAAGGCTATAAGGATCACGCCGCCCAAAGGGCATACTTCCTCAGCTAAAAGCCAGTCAGAGTCGTGGCATAATCTCCACAAACATCCCTAGCAGGAATGTGAGACACCCGGGTTGGACACGGTAGGAAACACATCTTTTAGAGTCTGCATTCATATGCATCATCATGCATACATACATACCATGCATAAAGCACTTATCCCCAGCTAGTCTTCATTCTTGATCGCAGGGACAAAAATTTTTGTTTAAAATCTCTCGGTCAAAGGGATGAAGACTCGTTGTTTCAAAAACAGGAATTATCAACTTTGGTCCGCCGCGGACACAGATAGATCCGGTATCGGCTTACATCAACTTCATCAGCAGATGCACCTCGGGTAACCTAAACCCGGTATCAGTCCAAATTGGCTTCACTCCAAATCCTCAGTAGATCCACCTTAGGTAACCTAAACCCGGTATCGGTCCAGATCGGCTTTATTCCAAATCCCCAGCAGAACCTCACCTCGGGTAACCTAAACCTGGTATCGGCTTATTTCATCATCAACTCTGTCTCGGGTAACCTAGACCTAGTATCGGCTTATTTCTCCAGCAGATCCACCTCGGGTAACTTGGTCCAGATTTGTGTTGGGATTTTTCACCGAAAATCATCTGAATAAATGCGGAAGATCATGAAAATTTCCTCAAATGCGTGCCCAGGAGCAATTGAGATGAAAATTGTAAAATCAAAATTTAACAAGAAGAGATTCAACTCTTACCAGGAGTATCTCTTCAAGAGATGGCTACAGAAATCAAAGCGGATTCCCTCGGCGTTCACGTAAACGAACGACTGTGGAACACGACCCATGCTAGCATCGGAATCGAAGAACTTTGAAAGAGAAGGGGGCTGTAATTTCGGCTATGGTGTTAGCGTACACTGGCCGAATTCTACCCTTGGTATTTTCACCTAGGGTTAGCCGAAATTCACCTTGTAATTTCGGCCCAATTCCTTTCCTTATCTCATGTGGGCTTTTCTCCATTTAAAACCCATTCCAATATTAATTCCTCAGGTCCAATTAATTATCAAACCTAATTTCATTTAACTTGTATTCTTAACATATTATTCCAAATAATATGTTTGATACAATTAAGTTAAAATTAACTTGATCAATTAATTATACCATGGAATTAATATTGACATCCATAAAACAAAGACACATGTAAACCTATACATGTGAAATATTTTCACATAGGAAATAATCTCATAAATTAATTTAATTAATTATGAGAAGGCCAATGCAGATATTAATTTTATTATTATGATCAATCTAATTAATCTTTATAATATAATTAATACAATCCTCTCTCTCTGGTGTGTATACTCCAAGTATACAGGTGATTCCTTAAGTCCATATTCAGACATTCAATGTGTACGATCCCGTGGGCCCATCTTTATGTTAGCAGTAGGCCTATGGCCCACAGACTGCAGACGGGCTCTAGCAAGCCACTACAGCCCCCAATTAAGATGGAGATGGCAGTCCAATTGAAATCATAACCATGTAGTTTGAACTTGTATATCACATGTCATTGATATTGGTGTCCAACATAGAGGCATGGATTGATCACCCTTTTTTGTGTCTGGACATTTACTTGATCTCGAATGTACTGATGCTCACAAACAAGTTCCAACTTGTTTGGGTGTGGCCACACTCTTATCAGTCACATTCATCAAGAGGCCGATGATGTCTTCTCAGTGGACTACTAAGTGACAAATCCCTTCTGCATATCCATAGCACTGCCATGCTTAGTGACATACCCGAAAGTACCCATACTTGGCACCCTATTACAAGCCCTTTAGGTGTACCCCTAAGTATGCAACCTCGCATGCAGTACCATCATATGGTCAGGTCAAAGGGTCCATACAAGTACTACATGAGAATCACTTATGATACAATACCATATGGATTTCTCGTTTAGTGGATCTATCCAACACCATGCTTCTTTTGCATGTACCCATTAACTTGGTTGACATCCCATGTCCAATGATCGGTAAGACACGCCATGCAACCAGGTTAATGATAGTCTCTAGTTCCATTCATTCCTATGACTAGAACAGACTACAGATCTCTTTATGGTCATATCGTTTTCCCTTTCCATGGTCTTACTGCCAAGTGCATGACACTTGTCAACATGGATATGGATATGTCCATTGGATACTTCATTTAAAATAATGCACAAGATATATATAATAAATGAATTAATGCCTTTATTAATGACACAAAATATGTATAATACATGAATCCAATAAATGTACAATATAAATACAAGGTCCAATGCCTTGGGACTAGGGCATATCCAACAATCCGCTTCACCAACGCTGCCTCGAGTGACCTAAACCCGGTATCGGCTTATTTCTATAGCAGATCCACCTTGGGTAACCTAGACCCGGTATCGGTCCAGATCTGCTTCACCAACTCTACCTCGGGTAACCTAGACCTGGTATCGGCTTATTTCTCTAGCAGATCCACCTCGAGTAACCTAGACCCGCTACCGGTCCAGATCGGCTTCTACCTCATTAACCTTGCCTCGGGTAATCTAGACCCGATATCAGCTTATTTTCAATCATCACTACAACAACAACGCTTCAACAAGTCAGGTATGTCTTTCTATCCTTTCGCTTGCAGTGCTTTCATTCGTGTTCTCAAATTCCCCTCTGGTAACCTAAACCTGGTATCGGGTATTGAATTTGATCACACGAGGGGCAGCTATAAGCGACGGGTTTTCCCGACATCTGTGATGAGAATTCCTGTATTACCTGTGGAGCAGATGAACTTGAATCGGACTTGAAAACAACCAGAATGTTGCCCGGAGTGTCTCAAACATCCTGAAAACCAAGCTATCCGCGATCAGAAATCCCCGAAAAGGTCCCCCGAGTGATTTCTAGGGTTTAAGGTGTGCATTAGATTTTCGAGAATTTTGCCTCGGCTCTTACAAGAGCCATGCGGCTCTGGTATTTGAACCACTACCAGGCGGCTCTAGTGGGTAAACCAAGTTGCTCTGCAAAGCAGAGCAACTTGGCTCGGCAGAAGAGAAGTTGGCCCAATTCTCAGGAACTCAGGTGGCCATTTAATGTTTGAAATGATGATGAGGGGAGGGTATAAAAAGAAAAGCAAAAATCAAATCAGAGGAGAGGAGAGGTTAAGTCTTGGGCAAAAAAAAAGACTTTGAAAACCAAAGAGAAACAGAGAGAAAAAAAAGAAAGAAAGAAGGAGGCCGAGACATTCTAAGCTAAGGGAGAACCCAAAAACACAAAGGCTAAGACTTAAAACCAATCTCAAAACTCCAACAACAAGTTCTTTAACCTTTAAAACCAATCTAAAAACTCCAACAACAAGTTCTTTAACCTTTGGTCGTTGATTGGAGATTGTTTCGGATTCATTTTTGGTTGCTTCGGATTGATTCGGTTTTTGGCCGATTGAGCTTCCAGGACACATTTCAAACTTTTAATCCGTTTCTTGACGTTTAAAGCATCAAAACAACATCAATGTAAACTCTGAGTGGCCTTAAACATGTTTGCATTGTCTTTTCTGTGCATTTTCTTCATTTTGCAATTTTCAAAACCAGACTTACCCGAATAGAGTCGGACGGCTCCGTTCTATAGGGATAGATTCCCGAATCATCTCGATCAGCCGAAAACAGTTCGTTTTCCATTTTATGTGTTCTGTTGTGATCAATTTTGGCCCAAATTCATCCGCATGTCTTAAAAGTTTGGTTTTTGGATTTCTGTATGTATGGATATTAGGGTTTTCGATTTTTCTGGGGTTTTATTTTCTGAGTTTTGAGGTCATTTTACCCAAATCGGATCTGTAGTTCAGCATTAGCCCCAGACCATATAAAATTCCCGAAAAATATCAAAAATGAGTAAAACGGTATGTTCACAAATGTTTTTGGTGTGTTTATTGCTTTTGGACCTTTGATGGATGTTGGAATTAGGAAACCTGCACGAACGAAACCCTCGATTCCGGGATAACAGACCAACAAAAAAAGAAATTTACATGTAACCGAGCCAATTGTTTTCCAAAAAAAAAATGATTTTTTCAGCAAAAAAATTACAGGGCGTTTTCCAGGTCTAACCGGTTACCCTATAAGTATATGTCCCCATTTCCTAAATTCCTAATTCTGTCTTGTTTGAATCCTATCTACGTGTGCAATATAAACTGTGCTAACTAATTTGTTTTGCAGCTTTTATTTTTATTTTTACTATAATTAGATTATCCCATGTATTCTAGGCGGATGTAATTTTTAGATATTGGTGTACCATAGGCACTTGTAAAGTGAGGACAAGGGTTTTTATCTTTTATTCGATTGGGTTGTATAATTGGCCTCTACTATTTTCTTGTATATTTTGGATGTATGTTTTATTTTTCTACAATTTATTTTCTGCATTTTGCTTTAGCATCGGCTGATTAAAATAAACAAATTGGGGTTAGAGAAAGATAATAAAGCGAATTTAATATGGTAATATAAACTGTAAAGTGAAAGCAAGCTAGAGGTTAAAGTAAGTCACTTGCCCGAACCCTAAATCTCTGGATTAGGTACAGTAGTCTGCCCTCGGTAGGGAGCTATACCGGAATTTCCTGGATGAGCTGATCTGAGTGGCGACTCTGTCACTGATCTCGGGATTTAAGTTTCAAGGTCTTTAAGTTAAAACAGGAAAATGTTTCCTACAAAGGAATTTCTAAGTCAAACCCATGATTTTTCCAAGATAAAGAAAACCCGCTTTTCCAAAACAAACGAACGAAAACGTTTTCCCCGGTTCGCTTCGCCGCATCTTGATTTTTTCCATTTCGAAAAAGGTCGTCTGCTCACACTAGCTATGGACTCTTGGGCATGAACCCTAGCTTGAAAAAATTTGTTCTGCAATTTTTTTTGTTTACAAGCCAGGATGGGTTCCAACAGTGGTATAAGAGTCCCTAGCTTTGGTTATGGATTTTCTTGAGTTAGGCTTCATGTTTGATTTGAATGGGTTTTTGAACCTTTTGTTTTTGGAAACCCTAGCTTTGTTTGAATGGATCTCTAGGTTTTAGGTTTGTCTTCCCCTCTTTTCCATTCCTTTTTCGCTGTTTTTAGAAATGAACTAGTTTTGCTGCTGGGTTTTGGGCAGATTTGCACCCAGAAAACCAGAGCTGTATGGATGTTACAAACATCCATACGGATGTCGACAGATCCGCATGGCTGTGGTTTCTAGCAGTCTATTGATTGTGTTTTCTATGACCAATAGCTGCACGGCTGTTGTTATAGCTACACGACTGTAGCATGGGCAGTCGCACGGCTGTTGTCCATTTTTTGGGGGTAGAATTTTCTGATCTTTCTAGACAGGCGTGTAGTTAAATATAACAGTCACGTGGCTGTAGTTTATAACCACACGTCTGTTGTGCCACAGCCGCACAACTCTTGGTTTTCTGGTTAGTTTTTCCAACAGCTTTTTCTCGGGTCTGTTTTCTGGTTTTGTGGGTTTTAGCGTGGCCTAGGATGGTGAATTTTAAAATGGTTTTAAAATTCACATGTTTAATTATGGCATTGGATGCATATGGTTTCTTGATTGATATTTTATCTTATTGAATATGTTAAAATTGAAATTGGTAAAGGAAATTAATTCAAGAGTTTCTAGCACGAATCTCTAAATGGCTAACTCGGGTTTTCTTGGTCGCCCCATCCTAGTGGGAGACAATAGGATTGGTCAATGGGCCTCAGGCCCAAGCCTGTCACAAAGCTTAGACCAAGAATCCCAAAATTGGCAATTTCCATAATGGTTATGGTAAATTAAATTGGTTAACATATGCATGCATATGTAATTCCAATAAATATGATTTGATTGGATGTTGTGATGTAAGTTGTAATTTGATTAGCTATGCATTTCATCGGCTCTTCTGAAGATGGATTGTAAATTTGGTTTTTTGGTTATTATGGCCTACGTGCCATTATATTTGTTGTAATTTTACTTTTATTTAGAATAGTTAAAAAATTGTAATACGTCCAAATTCCTTTGTAAAAGTTGGTGTCCAAGCCTAGCCTGTTGGAGGATGCAGCTAGTATAGGTTGCTAGTTGTTCTAATAGATTGTATTATTGGCCCATTATCTGTCGCATTTACATATATCTTTTATGCATGTTATGTATGTTCTCCATATCACCTGCATTTGCATGTAAGCCTATTTAAACTAACTGATTCCATTAAATAATAAGTCGCTTAAAAGTGTCTTCCACAATAGAACCTCGTCAAAGTGTCAATTGTGTAAATGTGGGCCATGCCAAAGCCAGGTGCATTTGTGCAATCTTCATAAGACTAGGGTTAAAGGAAAAAGTTGTGCTTTAACACTCGATTGGTGGTTTGACTCAACATGGGAAAGGAATGTTTGGACCCTAGGCACAGGTGGGAAAGGGCCAATAATCACACCAAACCAAGAGAGCCACATAGGATGTGGATTGGATGTTATCCTACTGTGAGCACGGATTTTTATCCAACATCTATGATGAAGATTTTTTGTTATCCTTTATCTGAAATTATCCAGAATACTAATCCAAGAAGCGAAGAACAGATTCTAACTCATGCCAAAACAAACCAAAAACTGCCAGAATCAGAAAAGGGTATTTTCATCGTGAAGGATGGGCCGTATGGCCCATCTCAAGAGGACGCACAACCCAAAATTTGAGGGTTAAGCCGTGGAAGGAAGCTGCTTGAAGCGAATATAGCTGGACTTCAAGGAAGAGCAGTATGGCTCAACTGATAGGCTGCACGGTCCAATTTATAAGGCAAATGGGCTGTACAGCCCATCTTTGTGGTAGAATTAAAAACATAATTCCCTGAAGCTTGTTGATTATGGATGCAGAGAACCTATTACGGAGAATATTGAAGAAAATATATATAATTGAGCTTACCAAGGCAAAGGATATATCCTGCGGCCTATCTCTCCCTGACTAAGGCATCATCTCCTGCTTCAACTTTTCCTTGGCTGAGCAACTCATTTTCTCTCTAGCAACAAAAACCTCCATTACAACTATTCATCATCTCCTTCCTCAACTTCCAAATGCCAAACCAACCCAAATCCAACCCTTTCAAACACCAAAACCCCATTTCGACATGTAAATCTCTACGGTTTGAAGTTATTCACGGCTGCATTTTGATTCCCGGCAAGTTTTGGTTTGTTTTCTCATGTTATACCAGATTCAAAGCTTTAAGGAACAGATTCATATTATTTCCCAAAAACCTGGATAAACAAGCTAAAGGTAATCTCTGAGAGGCCACAAATCCTATCTCATTATTCCTACATTATCTGATTTGTTTATGCATTGCCAAACTCGTTAAAAGCGAAAAATTAGTTTTACTGTAAATTTTAGAACAGGGACATACATCCCATCTTGTAGGCCGTATGGCCCATCTTGAGGAGAAATAAAGTTGTGCGGCTCATCATGGCCTATGAGTTCCTGTGGCAGTTTTTCTCTTTTTTTTGGGATTTTTGATTTTATGTATCCAGGGAAAAAATCTCTAATTTCTCATTCTAATCAATTGATAGACCCCCAAGGGATCGTAAAACTCAAAAGGGGAAAACCCTAAAATGAATTTCTACGTGTTAAAATGATAAATAGAAAATTATTTTTATCATTAAATCTGAGCCCCAAGGTCTGTATTTGACTTATTTTTGAACCCCAGGGTTCTAGTGATCCATTGCCAGCATACCATTTTATTTGTCCCATTATTCATTGTTCATTCATTTTTCATAAAATCGATTTTGGCTGTTTCTGTGGTTTGAGTCCTAGTTTTAATTTTGAAGAATATTTAGGACCCAAACGAACGAGGTTTCCAATAAATCTCTAGATTACCGGCCCACATTGCCATGCTAAATATAAAATTGGCAAAATTGTTTTCCAAAACCGTTTTCTCTAGATCCAAAAATACAGGGCCTTTATAAAATTGTTTTCTAAGTCTAATCAGGTAAACCTGTTAAGTTTTCCCAATTATCCCTTAAATGCATGATCCCAACCTATCTGGATATCATATTCTGATAGATCTGGGTCCAATATGCTTACATTTATCGGACCAGAAACTGTTTTAAAGGTATAGGAATCCCTATTGGGCTTGGCTATACCAAAATTTCCTGGTAAGAACTCAACCGGGTGGCGACTCCTGTCAACCGTTAAGGCACGAGGCATTGGTTTTGTACTTCCTTTATTTTGCCTTAATATTTCCCAAAACCAAAAAACCACATTTTCTAAGCTTACATTTTCTATGATAAACCCTCCGGCACTGGCCTCGCGGCCCGTCCCGTCTAGGATCGCCCACTCACAGTGGCAATTCCACTAGGGATGATTTTTATAAAGTCAATAGATAAACACTGAAAATGCTATATGTAAAATAGCTTGACCTTACCAATTTTCACTCTTTTAGTCTCATCATATCACAAGCACTTATGCACACACGTTCCCGAAAATTCCCTTATTCACCCCGGTGTATTGTTGAAATGTAGCTAACGGAACGAATGCTCCCTAGGATACGGATGTGGAACATCACCCATAACCTAGTACCAACCCCTTTGTTTAGACCCTTGAGTGGGGAGAAGTGATGAGTATATATTACTATGGGAACTATGTTGACCCTTGGTGTGACCATGACCCATATAGAAAGCCATAGTAATTTCCCCATAGGGTATCCAGAACTTTAAAATTGCATTTTTTTGAAAGGCATCTTTGTTATCCCCCAATGATAATGGAGAGACCTAATTCCTAGGACAGTTTTGAGATGACCAATCATGGAGAAATATGGTCGGAAGGGTGATCATCCTTTTGCTTGCAGTAAAATGTTTGCTTAATGTGCAGGATATAGATTTGTTTCGTTTCATTCCTGCAAAACATAATCATTTATGTACGTTCACCCCAACCTTCTTTATGCAACCACATGCATTATGTAACATTCACATTTAGGCATGTCACTATACCAATGTTTGGGTCCGTATATCATGCATATATACCTATCCATAACCCTTATCTTATGATACCCATAAACCTTAGGCGTACCATTACACCAAAACCCTACCAATACACACTTATGTACGAGTACACCACCGCAAGCCCTGTCTTGCTTCTAACCTTAGGCATTCAAACATGCCAAACCTCTGTCCATACACACTCGTGTATAAGTACCCTTTTGTAAGCCATGTCTTGCTCCTAAACCTTAGGCATACCAATACGCCGAAACTCTGTCCATACACACTCGTGTATGAGTACAGTTTTACAAGCCTTCGCAACCTTAGGCGTACAAATACGCCGAAACTTCATCCGTACACACTCGTGTGTGAGTACACCTTTACAAGCAACATCTTTTATCCAACCCCAGGCATACAAATACACCAAAAATGAATCCGTACACACTCATGTGCGAGTACACCTTTACAAGCAGCACTTTGTATCCAACCCTAGGCGTACAAATATGTCAAAACTTCATCTGTACCTACTCTTGTGTGAGTACACCTTTACAAGCAGCATCTGATATCCAACCCTAAGCGTACAAATACGTCAAAGCACCATCTATACACACTCGTGTGCGAGTACACCTTTACAAGCAGCATCTTTTATCCAACCCTAGAGGTATAAATATGCCAAAACCCCATCCATACACACTCGTGTTCGAGTACACCTTTACAAGTAGTTTCTTGTATCCAACCCTAGGTGTACAAGTACGTCGAAACTCCGTCTATGCGAGTATATCTTTAGAAGCAGCATCTTGTATCCAACCCTAGGCGTACAAATACACCAAAACTCCGTCTGTACTCACTCGTGTACGAGTACCCTTTTGCAAGCAGTGTCTTGCTCCTAAACCTTAGGCTTTAAAATAGGTCGAAACTCTATCCGTACACACTCGTGTATGAGTACACCATCGTAAGATGTGTCTTGCTTCTACCCTAGGAGTACAAACGAATTGAAATTCCATCCGTACACACTCTTGTACGAGTACACCCTTTATAAGCAATGCCTTGTATCCAACCTTAGGCACAGTAATACACCAAAATTCTATCCATACACACTTATGTACGAGTTCATCCTTTTGTAAAGACACACTTTGCTCTTAAAGCTTAGGTGTATCAATATGTCAAAACTTTGTCCGTACACACTTGTGTATAAGTTCACCTTTCACAAAGAAACACTTTGCTCCTAAACCTTAGGCACACTAATATGCCAAAATTTTATCCGTACACACTCGTGTACGAGTTCCCTCTTTGTAAGCCATGTCTTGCTCTTAAGCCTTAAGCATACCAATATGCTGAAACTCTATCCGTACACACTCGTGGATGAGTATAGCATTTATAAAGATATACTTTGCTCCTAAAACATATATGTACCAATACGCCGAACCTCTATCTGTACACACTCGTGTATGAGTACACCTTTTGCAAAGATATACTTTGCTCCTATACCTTAGTCATACCAATACACCGAACTTTTGTCCGAATACACTCATGCACGAGTTCACCTTTTGTGAAGACATACTTTGTGTTACGAAATGCCTTAGTCCCAAGGCATTGGTCCTTGATTTGTATCATACATTGTTAGACCATTTATGGATTAATGTATTATACATTTGTATTAATTTATAAAGGCATAATCTATTTAATTTATCTCTTATGCAATGAATGTAAATAGATTATCCAATGGTCATATCTATATCCATGTTGTCAAGTGTCATACACTTGGTAATAAGACCATGGATAGGGAAATGATATAACCATAAAGCCATCCCTAGTCTGTTCCAGTCATGGAAATGAATGGAACATAACATTAGCATTACCTTGATTGTATGGTGGTGTCTTATCGGCCATAGTACTTGGATTGTCAATCAGGTATATGAGTACATGTAATAGGATATGGTACTGGATAGATCCACTAACGGAAATCCACATGGTATAGTATCACAAGTGATTCTCGTGTAGTACTTATATTGGATCCTTCGACCTAACCATATTATGGAGTTGCATGTAAACTCACACACTTTGACGGGCGCCTAAAGGACCTATAACAAGGTGCCAATTATTGGTACGGTTGGGTGTGCCAGTGAGCATGGCAAAGCCTTGAATATGCAAAAGGGATATGTCACTCAATGATTCATTGAGAAGATATCAGTGGCCTCTTGATGAGTGCAACGGATAAGAGTGTGGCCACACCCAAATAAGTTGAAACTTATTTGTGAGCATCAGTTCACTCGGTATCAAGTGATTTTCCGGACACAAATGAGGGTTATAATACCATGTCTCTGTATTGGACACCAATATCGATGACATGGGACATATAAATTATACTACAAGGTTACGATTTCTGTTAGACTGTAGCTCTGTCTTAATTGGGGCCTGTAATGATTTGTTAGAACCCACTTACAGTCTGTGGGCCTTGGGCCCATTACCAACATAAAGATGGACCCATAAGATCGTACACATGGAACGGCTGAACGTTGACTAATAGGAGTTGGAATGGAAACCAAATTAATTGAGTTATTGACATTAGGTTATGTCATAATTAATTCAATTATATTAAGGGAGAAATTAATTTTATTTGATTAATTAATTACATGTAGTAAATTAAATAAAAAAGAATTTCCTTGGTGGAAATATAAATACAAAGAATGTATTTATTAAGGTTGATTTCAATTTAACTTTAGGTTATATTAATTTGATAAAATTATATTTAATTGTGTCAATTGAAATTTTATAATAAGGTTTTATTTAATTCTAATTGTACAAGATAAATTAATTTAATCAAATTAAATAACCTATAGTTTTAGTTAAAATCCTAGTACGCTAAGGAGTATACTAAGGAGTATATAAGTAAGCTTTAAACCTAATTTCTCCCTAACCCTAGCCACTTGATATTTTGGCCTACACCAAAGAAAGGAGCCGAATTCCCTAGGCTGAAATTTCATGGTTTCCGTTCTTCCGTTCGCTAGCACGAGTCACGTTCAAGAGTCATTTGTGTACCGGATTGCGGAGGAAACACGTTTGGGTTTCTACAGCAGTCTGTAAAAGAGACAGTTAAGGTGAGAATAATCTATTTTCCTTCCGTTCCATCTTTGATTCTATCAAAATCATGATTCTTGGGATCATGGAATTGAGGAAAATTTTAATTGCTATTTTCCGCTGTGCATCATTTTTCCCATGAAAATTCCCTACACTGGTATTAGAGAAGTTATGATCTGTGATAGAATTAGGATTTTAGGGTTCTTGTTTCAATCGGTTTTGATTTTTGTTTGAACCTTAGAATTGTTGGATTGGGGTGTGGTTTTTAATATAAAATTGGTTTTTTGGATTGATGATTATTGATTTATTATTTTTTTCCTACTGTTCTTCGATTTAGATGCTGGTATTTTTTATATAAAGAAAGAAAATTATTTGGGCTGCTGTCCCCGTCGCGCAGGGGGTTGGGATCTGATTTGGATTTTTGCGGGTATTTTGATTTTGCGGACCCTATGTGAATTTTAAATTGGTTTTAAAATTCGTATGATTTTATATTCGCGATTGGATTCATTTAATTTTTCGTTTAAAATTAAATTGGTTAATAAAATTATTCTAATTGGCCCTTGGCATCGGTTGAGAATTGGACAGCTAATCCGGGTCTGTGACCGGATATTGGTTATGGATGCCAGAATCAATGATTTCACAAACGGCTGGACATAATTAATCAAAGTTGGAACTATCATGTTCATGCATTTTATTAAATGTATGTATATTGATATTTGTTATGCGTATATATGTTTCTATGCTTGGCTGTATGGATTTGAGTGTTATTGGGCCTTAGATGAAGTTGGGGGTAAAATTTATTTTGGGAAATACGGCCTACGTGTCGTTTTGTTTTATTTTGATGTAATTTTATTTTAATTATATTTTGTAAATTTAATTGTAATTGCATCAAGCTATTGGAGAGGAAGTCCATTGGTGCCAAACCCAAGAGGAGTTTGCAAGCCCACCCGGTGGATCTCTAGTATAGGCTTACTAGTTATTCATTAGGTTGTAAAATAGGGCCCACAGTGTCTCTTTTATTTATATACATATTTTTATGCTTATGTGAATTGTATATATATATATATATATATATATATATATATATATATATGAATGAATGTATGTTATGCCATTCCAATCACTCGCGATTATGCATGCTAAGCTATTATTAATCAAACCAATAAGTTGATTAAAAGTGCTTTCCACATTCGAACCTTTTCGGTTTTTGAATAGTGCAATGTGGGTCATACCTCTGCCGAGTGCATTGTATTATTCATTTACTGTATAGGGTTAAGGTATTGGGTATGCTTAACACTTGGATGGTGGTTGGACTCAATGTGGCTAGTAGGATATGCTCCTGGCCCTAAGCACAGATAGGTAAGTGCCACTAAGCCCATCAAACCAAGAGTCCCTAGGTTGGGATTGGAGGGAGCTCCTACCTAAATGGTTAAGGGTTGGTTGACAAGCCTTCACTTGGCCAATTCTTAAAGAAATATGGATCTTGGTCATTTAACCATTCATTACTAGCAAATTAATTAAAATGGATTGTTAATTAACATGGTTAAAATAATAAAGTCCTTTATTAATCACTCTGTAAAATTTTCTGAGTAGATAATCATAAAATGGTTGGTAATTCATTTTCACTGCGATCACTCCTAGAAAAGGAGAAACTATCTAGGCCTAACTTCCTAAACTAGGCTCGGCAGCTAAGAATAGTGCTGAGAAAAGAGTCCAAGGAATATGTGCTAGATAGGGCCTTACCGGCCACACTGCCTTACGTTGAGGGGTTACTCAAGCACAAATTGAGGAGTACGACCTGCATAGGAGGGATGATAGAGATGTGTCTTGCCTTATGTTGGGCACGATGGTTCCTGAGCTGGAAATGCAGTTTATAGACCATCATGCCTATGCAATCATGGATGATCTTAAAAGGATGTACCAAGATTAGGCATGTCAAGAAAGGTTCTTAATAACTAAGGCACTCAACACTTGCAAGATGGCAGCTGGGACATCAGTGAGCACCCATGTGCTCAAGATGAAGGGATATATCGATGCATTGGCCCTTCTCGGCACGCTAGTCCCATAGGAGTTGGCGATAGACATCATCTTGGGATCCATCCTCGAGTCTTATGATTAGTTCATCATGAACTATCATATACAGGGCATGGACAAGATTGTGGTCGAGCTATATGGAATGCTCAAACTTGTTGAACAGTCTATCAAAAAGACTCCATCGGTGTTGTTAGTGAACAACGGGAACACCCCTATTGTGAAGGGTAAAGGCAAGGCTAAAGCCAATGCCAAGGCCAAGAAGGCTAAGCAAGGGCCCAAGCCCAAGGTTGCTCCTAAGGACATCTGCTTCAAATGCAAGCATAAGGGACACTGGAAGAAGACATGTCCGATGCTTGTGGGAGAGCAAGTGAAGAACCAAGGCAGTTCTTCAGGTATTTAATGAAAGGGCTAAGCCCAATGAACTTAATCCTGCTTACTTCTGGCACTGTTGTTCAGGCTGAAAAAATGAGAAGCACATAGCTAGACTTCACAAAAGTGGAGTGCTAGGGTCATTTAACTTGGAGTTTTATGACACATGCTGTGGGCCGACGACTTTTTTTTTTCACTCTCAGAAGGGAGCCTCGATGTCAGGCAACCCTCCCTCGCATGGAGTTTTTGTGATGAAAATGTGGTTTTGGAAAATTATCAGATTATCTCATAAAAGAAACGAGACCTAAGTCTCGATGGAGAGTGCAAGAGTCGCCACTCAGCTCAGCTCAACTGGAAAATTATAACGTAGCTGAACCGGAAGGAGGCCGCTACACTTTCCAAAGATCTAGGTCCGGACAAGTCCCTTATTTCATGTCTAATCAAAATAAAATGGCCAATGTTTATTGATGATATTTTATATTTCTAAAGTGAATTTTTATTGATTTGAATCATGCGGCGTACACACAAATAAAATAAAGTAGTAAAAAAATAAACAAATTATTACAACCCAATTGAATCACAAATAAACTATCCTAGGGATACATTTCTTTAATTCGGGGATCGCGGTACAACCGTCTATTTTACATGAATATCTAATGACTAAAATTAAAATAAATAAATGAAAATAAATAAACTAAACCCTGCAAAACAAAGATTAGCGCAAATACATGCAACAAGTTGGACTCAAATAGACAGAACTAGAAAATTAGCGATTGGGGGGATGCATTTAGGGGGTAGTCGAGTAAACTTGGCTAGTTCACTCGACTAGACCTGGAAAACGGTTTTGAAACGTCCCTGCATTTTTGTTTTACGAGAAAACACATTTTGAAAAGATTTTCTTTTTCCGATTTACTTTCATTTAGCATGTGAGGTGGGTCGGTTTTCAGGACATTTGGGTCTCCGTCGTTGCGTTGTTCTAATTCCAACAACTTAAAAAATTAAATCTAAGGTCGTGGAATGCATGAGACAACTTCATTTTTGAAGATTTTCTTATTTTTTTGAATTTTTATGATTTTTATGATTTTTGTAGGTTTTTTTGAATTTTCTGCTCCTGGACGAAAATTACAGTCACCCGGCTGTGATTACAGCCGTACGACTATAAGCACAATCACACGACTGTAACTACAGTCGTGCGACTGTAATTCACCCATTTACAGAAAATTGCCAAAATTATTTTAATGAAAGGAAATAGCAGTGGGAATTTGAATACAGTCGTATAACTGTAGCTGTGGTAGCACAACTGTAATTACAGTCGTGCGACCATTCATAGCAACAAGAATATTCATAAGACTGTACTTACTACCCAGAAATAGCAAAGCAGAAGAAATTGATTTTATGCACGAAAATGAAGCAAAACACCCAGAAAGCAAAGCAAAACAAAGGATTTAAGTGTAGTTACCCTTGTTGCGTAGATCCACCGTTGATTTGACCGCTGGACACGCCTTAAATTGGCTCCGGATTGCTCCCTTTCCCTTGTATGTTAAGGTTCCAAAACAAGTCCAAAAATCTCCAAGTGTTATGGATTTGAATGAGTTTAGGGGCTGGAATTGATTATGTTTGGTGTGCCAAGTTTTTCACCTATGGTTTTAAGCTTTACAACACCAGAATTAAAAGAACAAGAGTAGAAGAAAATGGTGCTTGGGTTGGTTCTGTTTTCTTCTCTTCGTTTTCTTCCTCTTCTCCTCCTTTTGTGGCTGTAGGAGGCATTAAATGCCCCTCAAATCACACTCCCCTTTTTCTCTTTCGCGGTATGGGCTACTGTACCTGATACGAATCTATATTCGTACGGCTGTAATTACAGTCGTGTGACTTGGGAACTTTTTTTTTGGGACCCGGAAAATTCCAGCGCTTACACATGGGAATCTTGTTTAAGAGGCAAAATGATAAAGGCACCATTCAATAAGAAAGCTAAAAGGGCTAAGGGCTTATTGGAGCTAATACACTCGGATGTGTGTAGGCCAATGACCCTAGGTGCTAGAAATGGTTTTCATTACTTCGTTACTTTCATAGACAACTTCAGCAGATAAGGTTATGTATATCTGATGAAGAATAAGTCTACATGGTCCGCTCGATGATGAGTCAAACTACTCTCCCAACATCCTTTTGGGGACATGCATTAGAGACAACTATATT
The DNA here is from genome assembly GCA_039660915.1 of Euphorbia tirucalli. Lineage (NCBI taxonomy): Eukaryota > Viridiplantae > Streptophyta > Magnoliopsida > Malpighiales > Euphorbiaceae > Euphorbia > Euphorbia tirucalli. The sequence continues at coordinate 45,312,860 of CM077638.1, read as the reverse complement.
CACACTTAACCGTACATCGTGTAAGGCATTTGAAAAGACGCTATATAAACTATGGACTAGTAAGGAGCCCAACATCTCTTTCATACGGATTTGGGGTTGCGAGGCCCACGTTAAGAAATTGACAAGTGGCAAGCTAGACTCCAAAAATGAAAAGTGCCTGTTTATGGGTTACCCTAAAGAAACAATGGGATATTACTTCTACAACCCTACTGAGAACAAGGTGTTCATAGCACGAAAGGGTGTCTTTCTTGAAAAATAGTTTATCTCCAAGAAAGACAATGGAAACAATATTGAACTCAGGGAAGTTCAAGATCCACAAGCAGCTATACAGGATAGGTCAGAAATCGAACCAAAACCTCAAACAATTGAGGAATCTAAACCGATCACATAGTACCTTAGAAGGTTTGGTAAGGTCTATCACCAACCCTGTTGCGCTTTTTCACCAGAAATCAACAGATTAAAGTGGAAGAACACATTGATTTACTCAAATCCGTGCCCAGGAGCTAATGATGTGGAAATCAAAAATCAAAACCATTAAGAGAAAGATAAGATTCTTACCAATATATCTCTAAAAGAGATGGCTGTAGAAATCAAAATTTGACTTCCTCCACCGTCACATACATGAACGGCTTTAGAACTAAAACCCGTGCTAGCAGTAGGAAACTCAAGAAGAGAAGAGAAGAAAGGAGAGGATAAGCTCAAAGGAAGCAAAGTGACTTACTCAACCTTTTCCTTCTTATCCTTATCCAATTATATAGGCAAAATATCTAAGTTATTAAACTTAGTGGCTAAGTTTTCCTTTAAGAAAATTTGGCCCAACCCGTATTAATTCTATATGGGTTTTATCACTTTAAGGCCCAAGTCAATTTAATTCCTTTGGTTTTATTTAATATCAAATGTAACTTTAATTTAATATGTATGTTTATATATTATACCATATAACATATTACATACATTTAAATTAAAATTAATTTGACATATTAATTTAACCTAGGGATTAAATTAGACTTTCATAAAATTAAATACATGTAAACCTATACATGTAAAATATTTCCACCTAGGAAATAATCTCATAAATTAATTCATTGAATTAATTATAAGAAAGCCTATATAAAGATTAATTATATTATTTTGATCAATCCAATTGATCTATATAATATAATTAATGAAACTCTCTCTTTCTAGCGTGTATATTCCAAGTACACACTTAATCTTTTAATTTAAGTTCAGACGTTCTATGTGTATGATCCTGTGGGCCCGTCTTTATGTTGGAAGTGGGCTTATGGCCCCCAGACTACAGGCAGGCTTTAGCAAGCCACTACAGCCCCTAATTAAGACGGAGTAGGAGTCCAACTGAAACCGTAACCCTATAGTTTAAACTTATATATCCCATCTCATTGATATCAGTGTCCAACATAGAGGCATGGATTGATCACCCTCTATTGTGTCTGGACATTTACTTGATTCCGAATGAATTGATGCTCACAAATAAGTTCCAACTTGTTTGGGTGTGGCCACACTCTTATCAGTTGAATTCATCAAGACGCCAGTGATATCTTCTTTATAGACTATTAAGTGACATTCCCATCTGCATATCCATAGCACTGCCATGTTCATTGACATACCCGAATGTACCCATACTTGGCACCCTTTTACAAGCCCTTTAAGCATACACTAAAGTACGCCACTTCACATGCAGCACCATCATATGGTCAAGTCAAAGGATCCACACAAGTACTACACGAGAATCACTTTGATACTATACCATATGGATTTCTCGTTTAGTAGATCTATCCAGTACCATGCCCCTTTGCATGTACCCATTAACCTAATTGACATCCCATGTTCAATGGCCGGTAAGACACCGCCATACAACCAGGCTAATGATAGTCTTTAGTTCCATTCATTCCCATGATTGGAGCAGACTATGGATGACTTTATGGTCATATCGTTTTCCCTATCCATGGTCTTACTACTAAGCGCATGACACTTAACAACATGGTTATGGATATGTCCATTGGATACTATATTTAAAACATAGCACAAGATATATAATAGATAGACTGATGCCTTTATTTAATGACACCAATTGTATAATACATAAAACTCATATCAAAGCATAAATGTATGATACAAAAATAAGGACCAATGCCTTAGGACTAGGGCATATCCGATAATCTCCCACTAGCACTAGTACCAACTAGGCATGAGCCTAATCCCTGTAGATCCAATATTATCCTCGTGCTTGGGTTGAGCCAGCGTCTTGGTCAAGGGATCTACGACATTGTCCTCAGTGTCCACTCTATGTAATGAAATGTCACCCCTCTCAGCGATTTCTCTTATGAGGTGAAACTTCTTGAGTACGTGCTTTGAGTTTTTGTGTGACCGGGGCTCCTTAGCTTATGCAACATCCATATACTTGTCACAGAAGATATGAACTAGATCCTGGATAGTTGATACTACCCCCAGTTCAGTGTAAAAATTATTTATCCATACAGCTTCCTTTACTGCAACACACACTACAATGTACTCAGCTTTCGTAATAGAATCCGCGATGGTCGGTTGCTTGGAGCTTCTCCAGCTAACAGCACCACTATTTAGCATGAATACATACCTAGACTATGACTGGTATTTATCCTGGTCAATCTGGAAGCTTGCATCAGTATACCTAGTAATTGATAGCTCTTCCTGACCTCCATACACCAAGAGGCTATCTTTAGTCCGGTTAAGGTACTTTAGGATTGCTTTGATAGCCTTCCAGTGATCCTCGACGGGATCCTACTGGTAACTGGTTGTCATACTTAGTTCAAAGGTGACATCAGGTCTCATACATAGAATGGAGTACATGATTGATCCTATAGCTGATGCGTATGGGACCAACTTTATGTTCTCCCTGTCTTGCCTTGTCTTAAGATGGTTCTTCTTACTAAGTTTCAGGCCATGGCTTATCGGTAAGAAACATTTTTTGGCCTGATCCATGCTGAATCTTTTCAAAACATTATCTATGTTCTTGGCCTGACTTAGGCCCAGAAGCCAATTGGGTCTATCCCTATAGATCCTGATCCCTAAGATCATCTCAGCCTCGCCTAAGTCCTTCATTGTGAAGCACTTACACAACCACTGCTTTACACCTTGCAGTGTTGCTATGTCGCTTCCAATTAGAAGAATGTCATCCACATATAATACCAAGAATGTTATAATGCTTCCACTAGTCCTCTTATACACATAAGGCTCATCTTGATTCTGTATGAAGCTGTATTCCCTTATGGCCTCATTGAATCTAAGATTCCAACTTCGGGATGCTTGCTTCAATCCATAAATGGACCTTTGAAGCTTGCATACCTTTCCAGGATGCTTTGGATCGACAAAACCCTCAGGCTGTGTCATGTACACATCCTCAAGTAGCTTTCCATTAAGGAAAGCAGTTTTGACATCCATCTGCCAGGCCTCATAGTCATACCACTCGGCTATGGCCAGTAGGATCCTTATGGATTTGAGCATAGCGACTGGTGAGAAAGTTTCATCATAGTCTATTCCATGGACTTGTCTAAAACCTTTCGCTACCATCCGCCCCTCGAAGGTATTGTCGGCCTTTAGCTTATAGCACCACTTTTAACCTATCACCTTAGTACCCAGAGGTGGATCAACTAGGTTCCAAACTTGATTATCATACATAGATTGCATTTCTGCTTCCATGGCCTTTCACCAGTTGGCAGACTGTGGGCTAGCTATAGCCTCCTGGTAGGTTTTGAGCTCTTCTTCATCGAATAAAAAAAGAGTGTCATCATCGGTAATGAGAAACCCATATCTCTCAGGTTCCCGACGATCCCTACCAGACCTTCTAGGTCCTTGTGTGACCTGGGCTAGTGCTTCCTCTTGTGGAAGCTCCACCCTGGTCTCCGAGTTAGCCTCTTCAGAAGTTTGTGAGCTTTGAACTACCCTGAGTTCAACATTACTCCCACTATCTTTCTTGGAAATAAACTCCTTTTCAAGAAAGACCCCCTTTCATGCCACGAACACCTTGTTCTCGGTGGGGTTGTAGAAGTAATACCCTTTGGTTTCCCTAGGGTAGCCCACAAATCGGCATTTATCGGTTTTGGGTTCTAGTTTGCCCCCAGTCAATTTCTTGACATGTGCATCACAACCCCAAATTTGTAGGAAAGACACATTGGGCACCCTGCTCGTCCATGTTTCAAATGGGGCCTTTTCCACAGCCTTAGTCGGAGTATTATTCAAAATAAGAGCTGTTGTCTTAATAGCGTATCCCCAGAAACTTATTAGGAGAGAGGCATGACTCATCATTGAGCGGACCATGTTCAATATAGTCCTGTTCCTCCTTTTGGACAACCCATTCCATTGTGGTGTTCCTGGAGGAGTGAGCTATGGAATGATTCCATCCATTCTTAGATATGAGTCAAACTCTAGGTTCCTACACTCGCCTCCTCGATCTGATCGAAGGGCTTTGATATTTCTGCCTAGTTGATTCTTGACTTCATTCCTAAATTCCTTGAACCTATCAAGGGTCTTAGACTTATGTTTCATTAGATAGACATAGCCATATCTGCTGAAATCGTCTGTGAACGTGACAAAGAATAGATGTCCACCTCTAGTAGCTACGCTCACATATGTTTAAATTTATTAGGTCCAATAAGCCAGTAGCCCTTTCAGCTTTCTTGCTAAAGGGTGCTTTAGTCATTTTACCTCGTAAACAAGACTCGCATGTATCAAGTGACTCCAAGTCAAATGATCCTAGGATTCCAGCTTTGTGAAGCCTTGCTATGCGCTTCTTGTTTATGTGACCTAACCGACAATGCCAAAGGTAAACTTGATTAAGTTTGTTAGGCTTAACCCTTTTAGTATTTATATTATAGACATGATTAGTTTCATTCAAATCCAGGATATATAAGCCATTATTTAACAGAGCTTCTCCATAAAATAATCCCTTTCTAGATAAACCCATTTTACCATTACAAATAGTAAAATCAAATCTAGAAACATCCAAAACTGAAATTGAAATAATATTCCTATACATAGCAGGTACAAAATAACATTCTTCCAGTATTAAAACTAATCCACTAGGCATCATAAGCTGGTACTCGCTGATTTCTATGGCAGCAACCCTTGCTCCATGTTCGACCTACAAGTCCACCTCTCCAGATCCCAGTGATCTCCTGTTCTTAAGTCCCTGCACAATACAACAAATGTGAGAACCACATCCAGTATCCAATACCCAAGATGTTGAAACAGTAAGGTTAATGTCTATGACATATATACCTGATGAAGATGCACCTTGGGTCTTCCTTTACTCTCCCAACAGCTTAGGACACGATCTTTTCCAATGCCTAGCCTGCTCTGAAGCAGACATCCTCGGGACTGCCCTTAGGCTGGGCCTTATCCTTTTTAGCCTTGGCCTTGGCCTTGCACTTAGCAAGAGGAGGTTTCCCCTTGTTGACCATTAGTACCGATGGAGTCTTCTTGATCGACTGCGCAGTGAGCTTGAGCATGCTATGCAGCTCACTAACAGCACGGTTCATCTCTTACATATTATATTTCAGGATGAACTGATCATAAGAATCTAGTAAGGAAGCCAGGATCATGTCAACCACCAGCTCCTATGAAATAGGTGATATGAGATGGGCTAAAGTATCTAGATAACCCTTCATCTTGAGCACGTGTGCACTCACAGATGTCCCAGCCCCCATCTTACTATAGTGGAATGTCTTGTTGGTCAAGTACCTTTCCTAACGAGCTTACTCCTGAAACATCTCATTAAGAGTTGTTATCATAGCAAAGGCTTAATGATCCATGAACTGCTTTTGCAGCTCAGAAACCATACACGCCAACATAAGGCATGTCACACCCAGTTATCCTTAATGTGCACCTCGTATTCCTCCAGGTGGACAGCCAGTGGATTATGACCCTTTGGTGCAGCCGGTACAGGCCTTTCTAGCACATACTCCTTAGACTCTTATCTTAGAACAATCCTTAAGTTCCTAGACCAGTCACAGAAGTTTGGGCCAGAAAGCTTATCCCTTTCTAAGATAGATCCCAGTGATAATGTATTACTTGTTGCCATTTGGTTACTACATAGAAAAATTTACGACTGTTAATAAAGGACTTATATTGTTTTTCCCATATTATAATTAATATTGAATCATATTATTAATTAACTTCAGTTGTTGGGCTAATGGGTCGAGATCCATATTTCATCAAGATATAGCCAGACGAGGGCCGGAAAAAACTATACCCTAATTATTTAGGTAGGAGCATCGTCCAATCCCAACCTAGGGACTCTCGGTTTGATGGGCTTCTTGGCACTTACCCATCAGTGCTTAGGGCTAGGAGAATCCTACTACCTATGCTAAGTCCAAACCTTCATCCAAGTATTAGAGTAACCTATACTCCAAGCCAATACAAAATGACGATGCTCCAGTGCATCCAGCGAGGGCATAGTCTACAACTAGCCTACCCCCACTTCGAATCGGTCTTGAATGAGGGAAGCACTTTTAAACCACTTAGTAATTTACTTTTGGTTATTAGATTCAATTTAATAACGGCTAAGATGCAAAGGCAGGTGAAATTGAGATTGGAACATACATTCTTACATGTCAATAAATAAAGTATAATTAAATAAATAATAGGCTACTATGGGCCAAAATTACATCCTAATATAATTCTAGTAAACCTATACTAGAAAAACATCAGGTGGGCTTCTGTTCTTTCTTCTAGGCACGCCTCTCCAACGGGCTTCTTCTTTACATAATTTATAATAAACAAATAAAATAAAATTACATAAAAAGAAAACGGCACGCAAGCCGTATTTACCCAAAAGAATAATACAACCCAACATAAAAAGGCCCAATAGCATCCATTCATACATTTAATCATACAATCATGTAAACCAATACATCAATTTATAAACAAGTTAAATGCATGAAATAAATCCCATTTCAATTATGTCCTTAGCCATTATTTTGAAATCGCCAATTTTGGCCCATCATGGTTCTAAGCCCTTGTGGGCTTTAGGCCTCCAGCCCAGGCAGAATACTGCTCCCACTGGAATTGGGAAACCATGAATCCAAATCAGGAGTCTGGGTAATCATGCCAAGAAAACCCGAACCAATTTCAATTATACCATATTAATTTCAAAAATTAATATCCAATGAACAAAAATAAATTTCATTCATAAAACTAAGCGCATATAAATTACAGAAATTTAAACACGTAAAATTTTAAAACCAATTAAAATTTTAAAAATGGGCTCGACCCAAAACCCCACCAAATCCAAAACAGGGCCCGGCCCGCTGCTAGGGGCAGCAGCAGTGGCATATTGCAGAAGTAGTAGCTGCCGCTGCTGGGCGGCAGCTGCTGGTCTCAATGGCAACAGCTGCAAGTGCGGCTGTTGCTGTCGCTGTTTTTGCTGTTACAGCGGCGACCAGCAGCAATTCCGCCATTAGCAACCCTAAATCCGCAAAAACAGCCCATGATTTTATAGAAAAAGAAAATAAATTAGCGATACCAAATTACCAAAAAATCAATAGAAAATTAAACCAAGAATAAAACAAATATTCAAATTAATTTTCCATTCAAAGAACAAAGGGAGAAATCATGAAACCCCAAACTAAGTATCCCAAAGACAAAATCACTAATTTCAAAACAAGGGATTCAACTAAGTTAAAGATTTCCACGGATCAAAAGCTTGCTCTGATACCACTGTTGGGATTATTCACTGGAAATCAACCGATAAAAGCGGAAGAACGTGTTGATTTACTCAAATCCATGCCCAGGAGCTAATGATGTTGAAATCAAAAACCAAAACCATTAAGAGGAAGATAAGATTCATACCAGTATATCTCTAAAAGAGATGGCTGCAGAAATCAAAATCTGACTTCGTCCACCGTCACGCACACTAACGGCTTTCGATCTAAAACCCGTGCTAGCAGTAGGAAACTCAAGAAGAGAAGAGAAAAAAGGAGAGGATAAGCTCAAAGGAAGCAAAGTGGCTTACTCAACCTTTTCCTTCTTATCCTTATATAGGCAAAATATCTAAGATATTAAACTTGGTGGCTAAGTTTTCCTTTCAGAAAATTTGGCCCAACCCATATTAATTCTATGTGGGCTTTTAGCACTTTAAGGCCCATGTCCATTTAATTCCTTTGGTTTTATTTAATATCAAATGTAACTTTAATTTAATATGTATGCTTATATATTATACCATATAATATATTACACATATTTAACTTAAAATTAATTTGACCTATTAATTTAACCTAGGGATTAAATTAGACTTCCATAAAATTAAATACATGTAAACCTATACATGTAAAATATTTCCACCTGAGAAGTAATCTCATAAATTAATTCATTGAATTAATTATAAGAAAGCCTATATAAATACTAATTATATTTTTTTTTATCAATCCAATTGATACTATATAATACAAATTAACGAAACTCTCTCTTTCTAGCGTGTATACTCTAAGTACAATTTAAGTTCAGACGTTCTGTGTGTACGATCCTGTGGGCCTGTCTTTATGTTGGCAGTGGGCTTATGGCCCCCAGACTGCAGGTGGGCTCTAGCAAGCCACTGCAGCCCCCAATTAAGATGGAGATAGTAGTCCAACTGGAACCGTAACCCTGTAGTTTAAACTTGTATATCCCATGTTATTGATATGGGTGTCCAACATAGAGGCATTGATTGATCACCCTCTATTGTGTCCAGACATTTACTTAATCCCAAATGAACTGATGCTCACAAATAAGTTCCAACTTGTTTGGGTGTGGCCACACTCTTATCAGTTGCATTCATCAAGAGGCTGGTGATATCTTCTTTATGGACTACTGAGTGACATTCCCATCTACATATCCATAGCACTGCCATGTTCACTGACATACCCGAATGTACCCATACTTGGAACCCTTTTGCAGGCCATTTAGGTGTACACCAAAGTATGCCACTTCACATGTAGCACCATCATATGGTAAAGTCAAAGGATCCATACAAGTACTACACGAGAATCACTTATGATACTATACCATATGGATTTCTCGTTTAGTAGATCTATCCAGTACCATGCCCCTTTGCATGTACCCATTAACCTGGTTGACATCCCATGTTCAATGGCTGATAAGACACAGCCATACGACCAGGCTAATGATAGTATTTAATTTCATTCATTCCCATGATTGGAACAGACTATGGATGATTTTATGGTCATATCATTTTCCTTATCCATGGTCTTACTGTCAAGCGCATGACACTCGACAACATGGATATGGATATGTCCATTGGATACTCTATTTAAAACATAGCACAAGATATATAATAAATAGATTGATGCCTTTATTTAATTACACTAATTGTATAATACATAAAACTCATATCAAACCACAAATGTATGATATAAAAACAAAGACCAATGCCTTGGGACTAGGGCACATCCAACAAACCCGAGAGATATGGGTTTCTCATGACCAATGATGGAAATCTTCAGTCTTTGACCAAGAAGAACCCAGGACCTACCAGGAGGCTATTAAAAGCCTATAGTCAACTAACTGGCGTAAAGCCATAAAAGCTGAGATGCAACCGATGTACGATAACCAAGTTCAGAATTTGGTTGATCCACCTTCGGCTGCTAAGGTAATCGGTTGCAAGTGGTGTTTCAAGTTAAAGGGTGATCGGTGGCAAAGGGTTTCAGACAAGTCTAGGGAATTGACTATGATGAAACCTTCTCTCCAGTTGCAATGCTCAAATCCATTAAGATACTACTTGAAATAGCTGCATGGTACACTTATGAGATTTGGTAGATGGATGTTAAGACCACCGTTCTAAATGGAAAGCTACTTGAGGATGTGTACATGAACAAACTGAGGGTTTTATTGATCCAAAGTATCCTAACCGGGTATGCAAGCTTCAAAGGTCCATTTATGGATTGAAGCAAGCTTCTCCGAGTTGGAACCTGAGATTCAATGAAGCTATTAAGGAATATGGCTTCATATAGAATCCATATGAGCCCTGTGTGTATAAGATGGTTAGTGGGAGCATATCTACTTTCCTAGTCCTATATGTAGATGACATCCTTCTCATTGGAAGTGACATACCAACACTGCAAGGGGTTAAGCATTGGTTGAGTAAGTGCTTCGCAATGAAGGACTTAGGAGAAGCTGAGATGATCTTTAGGATTAGGATCTATAGGGATAGACCCAATCAGCTGTTGGAAATGCCCTAGTCTCGAGGCATTGGTCCTTGTATTTGTATTATACATTTATTGGATTTATGTTTTTACTCATTTGTGTTATTAATAAAGGCACCAATTCATTTATTATATCTATCTTGTGCAATATATTAAATGAAGTATCCAATGGACATATCTATATCCATGATGACAAGTGTCATGCACTTGACAGTAAGACCATGGATAGGGTAAACGATATGACCATAAATAGATCCGTAGTCTGTTCCAGTCATGGGAATGAATGGAACAATAGACTATCATTAACCTGGTTGTATGGCGGGGTCTTACCGGCCATTGGACATGGAATGTCACCCAAGTTAATGGGTACATGCCTGGGAGCATGGTACTGGATAGATCCACTAAACGATTAATCCACATGGTATGGTATCACAATGGATTCTCGTGTAGTACTTGTATGGATCCTTTGACCTGACCATATGATGGTATTACATGTGAAGTCACATGCTTAGGGGTACGCCTAAAGGGCCTGTAATAGGGTGCCAAGTATGGGTACTTTCGGGTATGTCACTAAGCATGGTAATGCTATGGATATGCAGAAGGGATTTGTCACTCAGTAACCCACTGAGAAGATATCACCGGCCTCTTGATGAATGTGACTGATAAGAGTGTGGCCACACCCAAACAAGTTGGAACTTGTTTGTGAGCTTCAGTACATTCGGGATCAAGTTAATGTCCGGACACAAAAGAGGGTGATCAATCCATGCCTCCTTGTTGGACACCGATATCAATGACATGGGATGTACAAGTTTAAACTACAGGGTTATGATATCAGTTAGACTGCCATCTCCATCTTAATTGGGGGCTGCAGTGGCTTGCTAGAGCCAACTGCAGTCTGTGGGCCATAGGCCCACTGCCAACATAAAGATGGGCCCACGGGATCGTACACATAGAACAATTGAATGCAGACTTAAGGAATCACATGTATACTTGGAGTATACGCAATGGAGGGAGAAGTGTGTATATATTAATTATATTATAAAGATCAATTGGATTGGTCATAATAATAAAATTAATATATTCAATTGGCTCTTCATAATTAATTAGATTAATTATGAGATTATTTCCTAGGTGGAAAAATTCATATGTATAGGTTTACATATGATTTTATTTTGTATAGATTTAATTTTAATTTGATGGATTAAATTAATTATCGAACTAATTTTAATTTAAATGTAAATAATATATTACTTGGAGTAATATATTAAATACATGGGTATATTAAAATTGGGCTTGAAATTAATTTAAATCAGAATAATTAAAATTAGACTGGGCCTAAATTAAAACATGGAAGCCCGCACAGAAGAGAAAAGAGTCAAGGTGGGCCTGAATTCCCCTAAGGGAATTCGGCCACCCTAGGTATAAATACCTAGGGTTAGAAATTTCGGCCACCCTAAGTCATTCACACAATAGCCGAAATTTCTAGCCCCTTTCCTCTCCATTGATTCGTTTTTCCGACGCTAGCACGGGTTGCATTCGTTAGGCGTTCGTGTATGAAAACGAGGAGGAAATCTGCTTTGGTTTCTGCAGTCTTCATCCATCTCTAGAAAGAGATTTTTCTGGTAAGAAAGTTAATCCCTTTCTATTTAATTTTAAGTTTTTCAATTTCCATCTCAATTGCTCCTGGGACTGGATTTGAGGAAATCACTGCGTTCTTCTGCTTTTATCGAGTGATTTCCGGTGAAAAATCCCAACAGTGGTATCAGAGCGGGCTTTTGATCCGTCGAAATTGATTAATTTGGTTGAATCCCATTTTTGAAATTGGATGTTTTTTTTATTGGGATTTATTGTATGGGTTTTATGATTTTTCCCATATGTTTTATACAATGAAAATTAATATTGCATATTGGTTTATGTTATTTTAATTTTGTTGTATGTTATTGGAATTCTTGGAGAATTGCATTGTGTTGATGGATGGTGATATATTTTTTTTTATTTTAATTCTGTTTTAAAAAAAAAAAATCTGCCTCCCGGGGTGCGGGGCTGCCGGCGGCGAGCCGCCGGCGGCAGCCGCACGCGGCGGGAGGCGCGACAGTAGCCGCTGGTTCCAGCAGCTGCCACAGCAGCGGGCTGCTGTTGGGCATTGGCCGCTGGGCGGCCACTGCACAGCGGCAGTGGCTGCCGCACGGCAGCAGTGGGCAGCCGCTAGGCGGCTGCGCGCCTAGCTGCAGCGGCCCGAGCCCAGTATTTTGGATTTTGCGGGTTTTGGGTCTGGGGCCCAGTTTTGAAATTTTAATTGGTTTTAAAATTCGTGTGTTTAAATTTGTGAAGTTTAAATGCGCATGGTTTCTTGGATGATTTAATTTCGTTCATGTGATATTAATTTGGAAATTGATATGGTTAATGGAAATTGGTTCGGGTAATTTTGGCACAATTACTCGGACGGCTAAATTGGACCCATGGTTTCCCAATTCCAGTGGGAGCAGTTGGACTGCCTGGGCTGGAGACCCAAAGCCCCGTTAAGGGTTAGAACCATGGTGGACCAAAATTGGCGATTTCCTAATAATGGCTTAGACATAATTTAAATGGGCTTAAGTCATGCATTATGACATGCTTTTGAATTGTATGTATTGGATGCACATGAATGGTTGAATGAATGTATGATTGGATGCTATTGGGCCTTGAACAAGATGGGTTGTAAATTTTATTTTGGGTAAATACGGCCTGCGTGTCGTTTTTCTTTTTAATGTAATTTTATTTTATTTAAATTAAATATTATAAAATTTGTAAAAGAAGAAGCCCATGGAGTGGTGAGCCCAAATGGAGGTGCAAGCCCAATTGGAGGTGCAAGCCCAGAAGGAGAAGATGAAGGCCCGCCTAATATCCATTTCTAGTATAGGTTTACTAGAATAATATTAGGATGTAATATAGGCCCATAGCAGTCCATTTTAATTTTGTTTAATCATGTTTCATATTCATTTGCATGTATGAATGTATGTTCTAATAGCTCATTCACCCGCTATATGTATGTAAGCCGTTATAATTGAATCTAATAACCAAACGGAATTACTAAGTCGCTTAAAAGTGCTTCCCTCATTCAAAACCGAATCGAAGTGGGAATAGGCCAGTTGTAGACCATGCCCTCGCAGGATACACTGGAGTATTGTCATTTTGTTTTGGGTTAGAGTATGGGATACTTTAACACTTGGATGGAGGTTTTGACTTAGCGTGGGTAGTAGGATTCTCCTAGCCCTAAGCACAGATGGGTAAGTGCCAATAAGCCCATCAAACCGAGAGTCCCTAGGTTGGGATTGGACGGCGTTCCTACCTAAATAGTTAAGGTGTAGTTGTACCAAACCCTCGTTTGGCTATATCTTAATGAAATATGGATCTCGGCCCATGAGCCCAACAACTCGGTTTAAATTAATAACTTGATTCATTATTAATTTTATATGGGAACAACAATGCAAAGCCCTTTATTAACACTCTAAATGTTTTTCTGTGTAGAAACACCCAAATGGAAAACACAAATACCTTATCACTGCGATCCATTCTTGAAAAGGACAAGCTTTCCGGTCCTAACTTTTTAGACTGGTCTAGGAACTTGAGGATAGTTCTAAGACAAGAGTCAAAAGAGTATGTGCTGGAAAGGACTATGCCGGCTGCGCCTCAAGGACGTAATCCACCGGCTGCCCAGCTGGAGGAATACGAGGCGCACGTCAAGGACAACCGGGATGTGAGATGCCTGATGTTGGCCTGTATGGTCCCTGAACTGCAAAAACAGTTTATGGACCACCAAGCCTATGCTATGATAACAACTCTTAATGAGATGTTTCAAGAGCAAGCTCGTCAGGAAAGGTACCTGACCAATAAGGCATTCCACTCTTGTAAGATGGGGGCCGGGACATCTGTGAGTGCACACGTGCTCAAGATGAAGGGCTATTTGGATACTTTGGCCCGTCTCGGATCGCCTATCTCTCAAGAGCTGGCGGTGGACACAATCCTCGCGTCCTTGCCGGATTCTTATGATCAGTTCATCCTTAACTATAAGATGCAAGGGATGAACCGCACTGTCAGTGAGCTGCATGGGATGCTTAAGCTTACTGAGCAGTCGATCAAGAAGACTCCGCTGGTGCTGCTGGTTAACAAGGGGAACCCTCCTCTTGCCAAGGGTAAGGCCAAGGAAAAGGCCAAGGCCAAGGCCAAAAAGGCCAAAGCCAAGAAGGCCAAGGCCCAACCCAAGGCCCAGCAGAAGGCAGGTCCTGATGATGTCTGTTTCGGGTGTAGACAGGCGGGTCATTGGAAGAGATCGTGTCCCAGGCTGATGGGAGAGCAAAGAAGGGGCCAAGGTGCGCCCTCTTCAAGTATTTATGTTATAGATATTAACCTTACTGTTTCAACATCCTGGGTATTGGATACTGGATGTGGTTCTCACATTTGTTGCAATGTGCAGGGACTTAAGAACAGAAGGTTGCTGGGGTCGGGAGAGGTGGACTTGTGGGTCGGGAATGGAGCAAGGGTTGCTGCCATAGAGATCGGCGAATACCACTTAATGATGCCCAATGGATTGGTTTTGATTTTAGAACATTGTTACTTTGTACCTGCCATGTGCAGGAATATTATCTCTGTATCAATGTTGGATATTTCTGGATTTATTTTCACTATTTCAAATGGTCGAATTTCTATATCTAGAGAGGGATTATTTTATGGAGATGCTCTATTAAATAATGGCCTATATATCCTGGACTTAAATGAAACCAATCATATCTGTAACATAAACACTAAAAGGGTTAAGCCTAACAAACTTAATCCTGTCTACCTATGGCATTGTCGTCTTGGCCATGTAAACGAGAAGCGCATTGCTAGGCTTCACAAAGCTGGAGTCCTAGGGTCATTTGACTTGGAGTCAATTGATACATGCAAATCATGTTTAAGAGGCAAGATGACAAAGGTGCCTTTTAGCAAGAAGGCTGAAAGGGCCACTGGCTTATTGGACCTAATACATTCAGATGTATGTGGGCCTATGAGCGCAGCGACTAGAGGTGGGCATCTGTACTTCGTCACGTTCACGGATGATTTCAGCAGATATGGCTATGTCTATCTGATGAAACACAAGTCCGAGACCCTTGATAGGTTCAAGGAATTTAGGAACGAGGTACAGAACCAGCTAGGCAGGAATATCAAAACCCTTCGGTCGGACCGAGGTGGTGTGTAATACCCCGAATATTTTAATAATATTTTTCATCATTATTTTTATTAAATAAATTATTCTCATTATTTTAATTTTATGGCATTTAATATTTTTAGGCTTAATTAATTAATTTAATTTAATACCTTAAGCTTATTATATTTAAATGCATCTTTAAACATGATTAAATTTTGTGAATATTTTGGGGTTAGGAAAATTATATATTTTAGGACTAATATATTTAGACATTTCGGCCAACTTGTATTTATCATAATCCCTCTCTATTTAATCCCTCCTTAACCTAATTCACACTCATTCCACAACATAAAGTCCTAGCTACACTAAAGCTCATCTCCCCCTCTCCCTTGTGTGTGCAATTCGGCCAAGCATCCCACCTTCCCCTCTCTCAAATTTTCGACCTCCTACCTCTACCACACCCCTTCATTGATTGTTCTCATTGCATACTTGAGGTTTAGAAGCTCAATTCAAGGTATTCCCCTCCCTTTTCCTTGTTAAAAGTTTCGACCATGACAAAGAATTTAGGGTTTAAACTTTTTGTTCAACAATTGTTAGGAAGTTGGTTTTGGGTTTGATTTGCTCCTTGGATTTGGCCATCAACACCTTTAATTCTTCCCTTGGATCATCAATTTGAGCAATAGGACTTAGCAATCAAAGGTAACTACTCTATCCATACTCCTACACTTAGGGTTGAATGGTAGAAATTAGGGCTTTTATGTTTTTTTTTTTATGTTGGAATTGATTAAATTAATTGTAATAACTTGATTGGTATTGCTAGAATTTGAATTGGCATGATTTGTTTACTGATTTTGGTCAATTGGGTTGATAGAATTCGAATTATAGGACTGGTATGATGATTTAAAAACTTGCACATAAGGTGTTTGATAGAATACCCTTGCTGGACAGCCTGCACAACATTTTTCTAAATTCGTTTTAAATAGGTTCTGGTTCTCAGAAACTTCTGAAATTTTTATATGTTTTAGATAACATGTTAAACCGAAAATTCGTAGAAGAAACCATGTCAAAATTCATTGGTTTTCATGTCCTAAAAATTCACCCAAAGCTGTTGCTTGAAACTGCCCCTGATTGTTTTCAGCACTGACCTATAATGTTTGAAAATTCATATCTTTTTGTGTACTTCGAATTTTTACATGAAACCACTTGCAAAATTTTTCTAAGATTATGAACTGAAAAGTGATTTATATTTTCTCTTCTAATTATGATGGTAAACTGGGGTTATACTGATTTTAAGATAGTGTAAAATTTGGTGCTCTGTTTCCAGGAATCTGTGATCAGTAATCTTTGGACGCTTTTAACTTTTTCTCTGGTTAATGAATTCATGAAATTCCAGTTGGTATTTGAAGATTATAATGCTATGTTGCTCCCTGAATTATTTCATGATTTTTGGACAAGTGCAACTATTTTATTCTGAATTTTGTTTTCCTGACCTGCTGCCTGCCCTGTTTTCGGGACAGCCTCACTGTTTGGCCTATATTTTTTTGTACACTTATCCGAATGACACAAAACGAATTGCATTTTGTGTGTATTAAATTGAACTTGGTTCCTTAAAATTTTGAGAATTTTTGGAAGAGTTTTCATATGGTTTATACTGTTTTGAAATTCAGGCAGTGGATCTGCCATATTTGGTGTTTTGGATTAAGGATGTTTTTATACCACACTTGGTGGATTTTTGATGAACTGAATTGGTTTATGTGGACACTTGGTCTTTTGGTTTTATATTGAGGAAGAATAGCCTATAATGGCATGTTTTGGACATTTGGTCCTTGGATTTGATGTTGATTTTGGGTTAAGCCTAAAGTGGCACCCTAATGTTGATTTGATGAGATTGGTTTGAAAATTGGTTTTTGATACACGATTGCATATGGGAGTTGCCGGACTGCGGTTTTTCTGGCATATGGACAGTGTTTCCCTTGTGATATTTTTGACCTCTTCATGGTGCACTTGGCCCATGATGGACTCACTTGACTGCGGTTTTTCTTGTGAGTGGTCCGACCTCTTCATTGGTATTTGTCCAATGATGGACTCTTTCGACTGCGGTTTTTCGATTGAGTGGTCATAGACCTCTTCATTGGTATTTGTCCAATGATGGACCTGCTTGACTGCGGTTTTTCGAGTAGGCGGTCTAGTCGTTCTCATTAGGCGAGTGGACTGCGGTTTTTCCCTCGTAAATGGGAGAGTTGGCCAGCTTAGACTTTTTGATTGATTGTGGGATTAGGGGACTGCGTTTTTTTTTCCCGAGCGTCCGACCTATTTGCTATTCGTTGGCGATTTTGGATTGAGAAATTGACTGATGAGTTTTATATCCGAGACTGATTTTTTTATCATGAGATTTTTATACCAATGTTGGTTTGATTTCGTATCATGTTTCTTAATTTAATTAGTTTAAACTCTTTTTCTTCGCTTTACTTTATTCTTGTTTTATTATTTAAACTGTTTTACTCGCTCAGCTTTATTTCAATTTGTTTTTGCCTTATTTTCAAGCTATTCGGTTTTAGGTGTTCGAATATGGACACTGTAGTTACTCGTCACTAAGTGGCGACCATTTTTTTTCAGATTTTGTAGGTACCGATGCCGATGCTTGACGTGTGATTGTTGTGTCGTGATGGGACTTGGGCGAGTGGACGGATTCTTTTTAGGCATTAGCTACTATAGTTGGGCATATTACTAGACTTTGTTTCATTTATTCATTTATTGCTTAACAATGGTTTGTAAGGATATTTATTTATTTATTTATTCATTACTTAGCATTTTTAAGGCTCAATTTATATAGTTAGATAGTTGGTTTGCTCGATGATTACCGATCTCGTGCATTGAATTCCGCCTTTGCACGCTTACCGAGGTCGGGGTTGTCACATGGTGAGTATATGAGCCTAGAGTTTGACTCATACTTGAGAGAGCATGGAATAGTTCCACAGCTCACTCCTCCCGGAACCCCACAATGGAATGGGGTGTCCGAACGGAGGAATAGGACCTTGTTGGACATGGTCTGCTCAATGATGAGTCAAGCATCTCTCCCAATTAGTTTCTGGGGACACGCCCTCGAGACAGCAGCTCTCATCTTAAACAATACTCCGACTAAGGCTGTGGAAAAGACCCCATATCAGATATGGACGGGCAAGGAGCCCAATGTGTCTTTCCTAAGGATTTGGGGATGCGAAGCACATGTCAAGAAATTGACTAGTGGCAAGCTGGAACCCCGCCGAGAACAAGGTGTTCGTGGCAAGGAAGGGGGTCCTTCTGGAAAAGGAGTTCCTTTCCAAGAAAGATAGTGGGAGCAATGTTGAACTCAGGGAAGTTCAAGGTCCACAAGCACCTGAAGAGGATAACTCGGAGGCCCAGGTGGAGCTTCCACAAGTGGAAGCACCGACCCAGGCCACACAAGAACCTAGAAGGTCTGGTAGGGATCATCGGGAACCAGAGAGGTATGGTTTCCTCGTCACCGATGATCAAACTCTTCTCATCTGGGATGAGGAAGAACCCAAAACCTACCAGGAGGCTATGGCTAGCCCACAGTCTGCAAATTGGCGTAAAGCCATGGAGGCAGAAATGCAATCTATGTACGATAATCAAGTTTGGAACTTGGTTGATCCACCTCCGGGTGCTAAGGTAATAGGTTGCAAGTGGTGTTATAAGCTAAAAGCTGATAATACCTTCAAGGGGCACCTGGTTGCGAAAGGTTTCAGACAAGTCCATGGAATAGACTATGATGAAACTTTCTCACCAGTAGCCATGCTCAAATCCATCAGGATACTGCTGGCCATAGCCGCATGGTATGACTATGAGGTATGGCAGATGGATGTCAAAACCGCTTTCCTTAATGAAAAGCTACTCGAGGACGTGTACATGACACAACCTGAGGGTTTTGTCGATCCTAAGTATCCGGGAAGGGTATGCAAACTTCAAAGGTCCATTTATGGACTGAAGCAAGCATCCCGTAGTTGTAATCTAAGATTCAATGAGGCTATAAAGGAATATGGCTTCATACAAAATCTAGACGAGCATTGTGTGTATAAGAGGACTAGTGGGAGCATTGTCACATTCTTGGTACTTTATGTAGACGACATCCTACTCATTGGAAGCGACATACCTACACTGCAAGGGGTAAAGCAGTGGCTGAGTAAGTGTTTCGCAATGAAGGACTTAGGCGAAGCTGAGATGATCCTAGGGATCAGGATCTATAGGGATAGGTCAAATCGGCTTCTGGGCCTAAGTCAGGCTTTGTACATTGACAAAGTTCTGAAAAGATTTAGCATGGACTGGGCCAAGAAAGGTTTCTTGCCAATGGGCCATGGGCTGAAACTTAGTAAGAAGAACTGTCCTAAAACAAGGGAGGACAGGGAGAACATGAAATTGGTTCCATATGCTTCGGCCATTGGATCAATCATGTACTCCATGTTATGTACGAGACCTGATGTCGCCTTCGCACTGAGTATGAT
This sequence comes from Euphorbia tirucalli, assembly GCA_039660915.1. NCBI lineage: Eukaryota > Viridiplantae > Streptophyta > Magnoliopsida > Malpighiales > Euphorbiaceae > Euphorbia > Euphorbia tirucalli. Next base: position 45,293,004 of record CM077638.1, on the reverse strand, counting down.
GAGCCGATACCAGCAGGATCCCGGGGAGGATCACTGGAAGGCTGTCAAGGCGATCCTCAAGTACCTTAACCGGACTAAGGATAGCTTCTTAGTGTATGGTGGTCAGGAAGTGCTATCACTTACTGGGTATACTGATGCGAGCTTCCAGACCGACCAGGATGAGTACCAATCGCAGTCTGGGTATGTATTTTTGCTGAATGGTGGTGCTGTAAGCTGGAGGAGCTCAAAGCAGCCAACCATTGCGGACTCTACAACAGAAGCTAAGTACATCGCTGCGTGTGATGCAGCTAAGGAAGCTGTGTGGATGAAGAAGTTTATCACTGAGTTGGGAGTAGTGCCAACTATCCAGGACCCAGTCGATATCTTCTGTGACAACAATGGGGCCGTCGCACAAGCTAAGGAGCCCCGGTCACACAAGAACACAAAGCACGTGCTCAGAAAGTTTCACCTCATACGAGAAATCGCGGAGAGAGGTGACATTGCATTGCACACAGAGTGGACACCGAGGATAATGTTGCAGATCCTTTGACCAAGGTGCTAGCCCAGCCCAAGCACGAGGGTCATACTAGATCTATAGGGATTAGGCCCATGCCTAGTTGGAACTAGTGCAAGTTGGAGATTGTTGGAAATGCCCTAGTCCCGAGGCATTGGTCCTTGTATTTGTATTATACATCTATTGGATTTATGTATTTTACTCATTTGTGTTATTAATAAAGGCACCAATTCATTTATTATATCTATCTTGTGCAATATATTAAATGAAGTATCCAATGGACATATCTATATCCATAATGACAAGTGTCATGCACTTGGCAGTAAGACCATGGATAGGGTAAACGATATGACCATAAATAGATCCATAGTCTGTTCCAGTCATGGGAATGAATGAAACAATAGACTATCATTAACCTGGTTGTATGGCGGTGTCTTACCGGCCATTGGACATGGAATGTCAACCAAGTTAATGGGTACATGCCTGGGAGCATGGTACTGGATAGATCCACTAAACGAGTAATCCACATGGTATGGTATCACAATGGATTCTCGTGTAGTACTTGTATGGATCCTTTGACCTGACCATATGATGGTATTACATGTGAAGTCACATGCTTAGGGGTACGCCTAAAGGGCCTGTAATAGGGTGCCAAGTATGGGTACTTTCGGGTATGTCACTAAGCATGGTAATGTTATGGATATGCAGAAGGGATTTGTCACTCAGTAACCCACTGAGAAGATATCACCGGCCTCTTGATGAATGTGACTGATAAGAGTGTGGCCACACCCAAACAAGTTGGAACTTGTTTGTGAGCTTCAGTACATTCGGGATCAAGTTAATGTCCGGACACAAAAGAGGGTGATCAATCCATGCCTCCGTGTTGGACACCGATATCAATGACATGGGATGTACAAGTTTAAACTACAGGGTTATGATATCAGTTAGACTGCCATCTCCATCTTAATTGGGGGCTACAGTGGCTTGCTAGAGCCCAACTGCAGTCTGTGGGCCATAGGCCCACTGCCAACATAAAGATGGGCCCACGGGATCGTACACATAGAACGACTGAATGCAGACTTAAGGAATCACATGTATACTTGGAGTATACGCAATGGAGGGAGAAGTGTGTATATATTAATTATATTATAAAGATCAATTGGATTGGTCATAATAATAAAATTAATATATTCAATTGGCTCTTCATAATTAATTAGATTAATTATGAGATTATTTCCTAGGTGGAAAAATTCATATGTATAGGTTTACATATGATTTTATTTTGTATAGATTTAATTTTAATTTGATGGATTAAATTAATTGTCGAACTAATTTTAATTTAAATGTAAATAATATATTACTTGGAGTAATATATTAAATACATGGGTATATTAAAATTGGGCTTGAAATTAATTTAAACCAGAATAATTAAAATTAGACTGGGCCTAAATTATAACATGGAAGCCCGCACAGAAGAGAAAGGAGTCAAGGTGGGCCTGAATTCCCCTAAGGGAATTCGGCCACCATAGGTATAAATACCTAGGGTTAGAAATTTCGGCCACCCTAAGTCATTCACACAATAGCCGAAATTTCTAGCCCCTTTCCTCTCCATTGATTCGTTTTTCCGACGCTAGCATGGGTTGCATTCGTTAGGCGTTCGTGTACGAAAACGAGGAGGAAATCTGCTTTGGTTTCTGCAGTCTTCATCCATCTCTAGAAAGAGATTTTTCTGGTAAGAAAATTAATCCCTTTCTATTTAATTTTAAGTTTTTCAATTTCCATCTCAATTGCTCCTGGGACTGGATTTGAGGAAATCACTGCGTTCTTCCGCTTTTATCGGGTGATTTCCGGTGAAAAATCCCAACATCAGCTTCTGGCCCTGAGTCAGGCCTTATACATAGATAAAGCTCTGAAAAGGTTTGGCATGGATAAGGCAAAGAAAGGTTTCTTGCCTATGCGCCACTCAAACTAAGTAGGAACAATGGTCCTAAGACAAAGGAGGATCGGGAGAAGATGCAAAAGATCCCATATGCTTTGGCTATAGGATCTATCGTGTACTCCATGTTATGTATAAGACCTAATAACGCTTTTGTACTAAGTATGACTAGCCAGTACCAGTCAGATCCCGGGGAGGATTACTAGACGGCAATCAAGGAAATCCTTAAGTACCTTAATAGGACTAAGGATAGCTTCTTGGTGTATGGAGGTCAAGAAGAGCTGTCATTGTTAGGGTACATTGATGAAAGCTTCGAGACCAGTCAGGATGAAAACCAATCACATTCTGGTTATGTCTTTCTCCTGACTGGCGGTGCCATCAACTAGAGGAGCTCAAAATAGCCAACCATCACCGATTCTACCATGGAAATTGAGTACATTGTTGCATGTGAAGCTGCAAAGGAAGCTCTTTGGATAAAAAAAAAAGTTCATCACTGATTTAGAAGTAGTTCCATCTATCCTAGACCTAGTGAATGTCTTTTGTGACAACAACGGGGCCATCACATAAGCTAAGGAGCCTCAGTCACATAAGAAGTCCAAACACATACTCAGGAAGTTTCACCTCATCCGAGAGATCATGGACAGAGGGGATATCTCACTACAAATAGTTGACAATGGGAACAATGTCGCTGATCAATTAACCAAGGTGCTGGCACAGACACAACACGAAGGGCAATGCCTAGTTGGAACTAGTGCAAGTGGGCGATTGCTGTTGTGCCCTAGTCCAAATGGCATTGGTTCTTGTATTGTATTATACTTTATATTTGGATATTTTGTATTATACATTTTATGTTGAAATAAAGGCATGAATTTTATTTATTCATATCTTATGCTATTTATAAATAGAGTATCCAATGATTAATACCATACTAAAGTAAACCAATGTAGGTCATTAGATTATGAGACCTTTTAGTAGAGTTAAAGTTGTGACCATAAAGATATCCCTAGTCTATTCTAATTATGGAAATGAATAAAACTAAAGACTAGCATATCCTTGACTGGATGGCAGCATCTCACTTGCCATTGGACATGGAATGTCAGTCAATGATATGGGTATATGTTGGGTTGTATGGTACTGGATCGATTCGCCTCGAGAACACCACATGGTTTGATCGACATAGGTGTTTCTCAGGTAGGTCTTGCTATTATCCTTAGACCGGATATTCGTTGTACCATAACATGGGATCTCATACACTTTGATATATGCCTAAATGGCCCATAACAGGGTGCCAAGTATGGGTATGTTGGATGGGCCAGTGAACATATTGATGTCGATAGTGAAGTTGATGGAATTGCCACTCAGCGTCCCCTAAGATGATATCACTGGCCACTTGATGAGTGAGACTGACAAGCGTATGGCCATACCCAAATAAGTTGGGATACTTATTTGTTAGGTTTATTCCACTCGGTGTCATGAAATAAATAAGCATATAAGAGGATGACATGGCCATGCCTCTTGCTTATCTATCGATGTCAACTGGCAAGGGATATACAAGATCACTACCAAATTATGTTTTACATTAGACTACAAGTCTCCATCTTAATTGGGGGCTGTAACGGTTTGTTAGAATCCACTTACAGTCTGTGGGCCTTGGGCCCACTACCAATATAAAGACAGACCCATAGGATCGTACACATGGAATGACTGAACATTGACCAATCAGAGTTAGAATGAAGACCAAATTAATTGAGTTATTGATATTAGGTTATGTCATAATTAATTCAATTATATTAAGAGAGAAATTACTTTTATTTGAGTAATTAATTACATGTAGTAAATAATTAATTAAATAAAATAGAATTTCCTAGATGAAAATAAGGTTGATTTTAATTTAACTTTGGGTTATATTAATTTCATAAAATTATACTTAATTATGTCAATTTGAATTTTATAATAAGGTTTTATTTAATTCTAATTGTACAAGTTAAATTAATTTAATCAAATTAAACAACCTATAGTTTTAATTAAAATCCTAGTACGCTAAGGCGTATACTAAGGAGTACATAAGGAAGCCTTAAACCTAATTTCTCTCTAACCCTAGCCGCTTGATATTTTGGCCTACACCAAAGAAAGGAGCCAAATTCCCTAGGGTAAAATTTCTTGGTTTCCATTCTTCTGTTCGCTAGAACAAGTCGCACTTAAGAGTCATTTGTGTTACCAGATTGTGGAGAAAACACGTTTGGGTTTCTGCAGCAATCTCTAGAAGTGACAGTTAAGGTGATAATAATCTATTTTATTTCCATTCTATCTTTGATTCTATCAAAATCATGATTCTTGGGATCATGGAATTAAGGGAAAATTTTAATTGCTATTTTCCGCTGTGCATCGTTTTCCCCATGAAAATTCCCTACAACTTGACATGAAATGACTAAAGCGCCTTTCGATAAGAAAGCTAAAAGGGCTACTAGCTCACTGGACCTAATACATTTAGATGCATGTGGGCCCATAAGCACAGCTACTAGAGGTGGACATCTCTACTTCGTCAGTTTTACGGATGATTTCAGTAGATATGGCTATGTCTATCTAATGAAACACAAATCTGAAACCCTTGATAGGTTTAAGTTTTAAGAATGAAGTACAAAACCAACTAAGCAGGAATATAAAAGCCCTTCACTCAGACCGAGGAGGTAAATATATGAGCCTAGAGTTTGACTCATACTTGAGACTTGAGAGGTTATGGAATCATTCCACAGGTCACTCCTCCAGGAACACCATAATGGAATGGGGTATCCAAGAGGCGGAATAAGACCCTGTCAGACATGGTCTACTCAATGATGAGCCATGCCTCTCTCCCAATCTCATTCTCGGGATATGCACTTGAAACAGCAGCTCTTATTCTAAATAATACTCTGACTAAGGTTGTGGAAAAGACCACACATGAAATATGGAAGGCAAGATGCCCAATGTATCATTCTTGTGGATTTGGGGTTGTGATGCCTATGTCAAGAAATTGATGGGGGGCAAACTAGAAACCAAGAACAACAAATGCCTATTTGTAGGCTACCCTAGGGAAACCAAAGGGTATTACTTCTACAATCTCGCTGAGAACAAGGTGTTCATGGCGCGAAAGGGAGTATTTCTTGAAAAGGATTTTATTTCCAAGAAAGACAGTGAGAGCAATTTTGAACTCAAGGTTCAAAGAATACAAACTCCTGAAAAGGATAACTTAGAGATTGTGCAAGAGCTTTAAAGGATTGAAGCACCAGCTCCAGTCACACAAGAACCCAGGTGGTCTAGTATGGAACATCGAGTACCTGAGAGATATGGGTTTCTCATAACTGACGACAACACTCTTCTTATGTTTGATGTGGAAGAGCCCAAAACTTACTAGAAGGCCATCAATAGCCCGTAATTTGCTAACTGGTGCAAGGCCATGGAGGTAGAGATGTAATCTATGTACGGTAATTAGGTATGGACCCTGGTTGATCCACCTCTGAATGCGAAAGTCATAGGTTGTAAGTGGTGCTACAGGTGAAGGCTGATAACACCTTCAAGGGGAAATTGGTAGCAAAGGGTTTCAAGCAAGTCCATTAGATAGACTAAGATGAAACCTTCTCACCAGTCGCTATGCTTAAGTCTATAAGGATCTTGATGGCCATAGCTGCATGGTACAACTATGAGGTTTGGCAAATGGATGTCATAAACATTTTCCTCAACAAGAAGCTACTCGAGGATGTGTACATGACACAACCTGAGGGATTTGTCGATCCAAAGCATCCTGGACCGGTATGCAAACTGCAAAGATCCATTTATGGATTGAAGCAAGCATCCCAAAGTTGGAATCTTAGATTCAATGAAGCCATAAAGGAATACAGCTTCATGCAGAATCAAGATGAGCCTTATGTGTATAAAAGGAATAGTGGGAGCATTGTCACATTTCTGGTAGTATATGTGGACGACCTCCTTCTGATTAGAAGTGACGTACCAACACTATAAGGAGTTAAGAAGTGGTTGTGTAAGTGCTTCATAATGAAGGACTTAGGCAAAGTTGAGATAATCCTAAGGATCAAGATTTATAGGGATAGATCAAATCGACTTCTGGGCCTAAGTCAGGCCATGTACATAGACAAAGTTCTGAAATGATTCACCATGGATCAGGTAAGAAAGGTTTCTTGCCAATGAGCCATGGGCTAAAACTGAGTAAGAGAAACTATCCCAAAACAAGGAAGGACAGGGAGGACATGAAAAAGGTCCCATATGCATCAACTATAGGATCGATCATGTACTCCATTCTATATACAAGACATGATGTCGCCTTTGCGCTAAGTATAACTAGCCAATACCAGTAGGGTCCCACAGAGGATCACTAGAAGGCTATCAAAGCAATCCTAAAGTACCTTACCTAGACAAAGGACAGCTTCTTTGTGTACGGTGGCCAGGAAGAGCTATCAGTGATAGGTTACACTGATGCGAGCTTCCAGACTGAACAGGATGAATACTAGTCATAGTTTGGAAACATATTTCTACTTAATGGTGGTGCTATCAACTGGAAAAGCTCAAAGCAACCAACCATCACCAATTCTACAATAGAAGCTGAGTACATCATTGCGTGTGATGCATCAAAGGAAGCTGTGTGGATGATGAAGTTTATCATTAAATTAGAAGTAGTACCAACTATCCAGGATCCATTTGATATCTTCAATGATAACAACGGAGCTGTTACAGAAGCTAAGGAGCCTCGGTCAGACAAGAACACAAAGCACCTGCTTAGGAAGTTTCACCTCATACGAGAGATCGTAGAAAGGGGTGACGTTTTATTACATAGAGTAGACACCAAGGACAATGTCGGAGATCCATTGACCAAGGTGTTGGCATAGCCAAAGCATGAGGGTCGTACTAGATCTATAGGGATTAGGCCTATTCCTAGTTGGAACTACTGCATGTGGGAGATTATTGGGAAATGCCCTAGTCCCAAGGCATTGGTCCTAGTCCCAAGGCATTGGTCCTTGATTTGTATCATACATTTTTAAACCATTTATGGATTAATGTATTATAAAATTGTAATAATATATATAGGCTTAATCTATTTGACTTGTCTCTTGTGTAATGAATGTAAATAAAGTATCCAATGATATCTATATCTATGTTGTCAAGTGTCATGCACTTGGAACCATGGATAGGGAAATGATATAACAATAAAGTCATCCCCAGTCTATTCCAGTCATAGGAATGAATGGAACATATGACTAGCATTACCTTGATTGTATGGTGGTGTCTTACCAGCCATAGTACATGCATTGTTAATCAGGTACATGAGTACATGTAATGGGACATGATACTGGATAGATCCAATAACTAAAAATCCACATGGTATAGTATCACAAGTGATTCTTGTATGGTACTTATATTAGATCCTTCGACCTAACCATATTATGGAGTTGCATGTAAACTCACATACTTTGACATGTGCCTAAAGGGCCTATAACAGAGCGCCAAGTATAGGTACAGTTGGGTGTGCCAGTGAGCATGGAAAAGCCATAAATATGTAGAAGGGATATGTCACTCAGTGATTCGTTGAGAAGATATCATTGGCCCCTTGATAAGTGCAACTAATAAGAGAGTGGCCACACCTGTAAGTTGGAACTTATTTGTGAGCATCAGCTCACTCGGTATCAAGTGAATGTCCAGACACAAATGAGGGTGATAATACCATGCCTCCGTATTGGACACTAATATCGATGACATGGGACATATAAGTTATACTACAAGGTTACGACTTCTGTTAGATTGCAGTCTCTATCTTAATTGGGGGCTATAATGGCTTGCTAGAGTCTAATTCTAGTCTGTGGGCCACGAGCCCATTACCAACATAAATATGGGCCCACAAGATCGTACACATTAAACATTTGACCCAGCTCTTAATGGGTCAGTTATATACTTAGAGTATATTGACAAGAGAGGAGAAATTTATTGATTAAATTATAGATCAATCATATTGATCAAATAATATAATCAATAGAAATTGGGTTTCATTGAATTAATTTGATAAATTAACTTTATCTATTTATTTCCTGGAAGGAAATACACTTAAATATATATAGGTTTATATATATTATCTCTCAAGTAATGTCTAACTGGTTATTGAATTTATTTAATTAGACAAATTATATTTAGTTAACATGATATGAATTATATTATATGGTGTAATTTAATTCATACATGTATAATTAAATTAATTTGAAATTAAAATTTAACCTAAAGTAATTAATTAGACCTAGGGTTAGGAAAGTATAAATACTTACTTAAAAGATGGAAAACCTTAATGTTATTTTTCAAGGAATAAAATTTGCTCCTGCCCCCTTCTTCACTCTCTGTGTACTTGATTCGACACTAGCACATGTGTTGCTTCGTTAGGCGTTTCGTGTACGTGAGCGTGGAGAAGATCTACTTTGATTTCTATAGCCATCTCTAGAAGAGACTTGTAAGGTGAGATCAAAATTCCTTGTTCTCTTCTATTTTGATTTATGATTCCATTCTCATAAGTTCCTGGAATATGGATTCTAGAAAATCTTAATCGACTTTTGCTACCATTTGGTTTGATTTTCTGTGATGAATCCCAACACTTTGCTCCTAAACCTTAGGCTTACCAATACACTGAAACTTCATCCGTACACACTCTTGTATGAATTTTCCCTTTTGCAAAGACACACTTTGATCCTAAAACCTTAGGTGCACCAATGCACTGAAACTTTGTCCATGTACACTCGTGTACGAATTTCCCCTTTTTACAAAGACACACTAGGCTCCTAAACCTTAGGTGTACTAATATGCCAAAACTCTGCCCATACATGCTCGTGTATGAATACACCTTCGGTGAAGACATACTTGCCTTTTTTCCACAAAGACTTACTTTGCCCTTACCCTGCGAAGACATACTTTCCCCTTATTTCACAAAGACATACTTTACCCTTATTCTGTGAAGATATACTTTGCTCTTATTCCATGAAGACATACTTTGTCCTTATTTTGCGAAGACATTCTTTGCCCTTATCCCGCAAAGGCATACTTTGACCTGATTCTGCGAAGACATACTTTGCCTTGATTCCATGAAGATATACTTTGTCCTTATTTTGCGATGACATACTGCAAAGATATACTTTGCCCTTATTCTGCAAAGATATATTTTGCCCTTATTCTGCAAAGACATACTTTGCCCTTATTCCGTAAAGACATACTTAGCCTTTATTCCATGAAGACATACTTTGCCCCTATTCTCCGAAGACATACTTTGCCCTTTTTCTGCAAAGACATACTTGGCCTTATTCTGCGAAGACATACTTTGTCCCTATTCTGGAAAGACATACTTTGCCTTTATTCGGTAAAGACATACTTTGCCCTTATCCGACAAAGACATACTTTGCCTTTATTCTGCAAAGATATACTTTGCCCTTATTCGGTGAAGACATACTTTTCCTTTATTCTACTTTGCCCTTATCTTGCAAAGACATACTTTGCCTTTATTCTGTGAAGACATACTTTGTCCTTATTCGGTAAAGACATACTTTGCCCTTATTTTGTAAGGACATACTTTTCCCTTATTCTATGAAGACATACTCTACCCTTATTTTGCAAAGACATACTTTGCCTTTATTCTGCAAAGACATACTTTGCCCTTATCTTGCGAAGACATACTTTGCCCCATATTCTGCGAAGTCATATTTTGCCCGTATTATGTAAAGACATACTCTGCCCTTATTCTACCAAGACATACTTTGCGTTTATTCTGCAAAGACATACTTTGCCCTTATCCCACATACTTTGCCCTTATCCCACATACTTTGCCTTTATTCTGGGAAGACATACATTGCCCTTATTCGGAAAAGACATACTTTGCCTTTATTCTGTGAAGACATAATTCACCTTTACTCCATAAAGACATACTTTGCCTTTAGTCAATGAAGACATACTTTGCCTTCATTCCACAAAGACATACTTTACCCTTATTCTGCAACGACATACTTTGCTCTCATCCCGTAAAGACATACTTTGCTCCTAGTTGCAGAAACATCTCTGCCTCTTTTTGCGATGACATACTTTGCCTTCAAGCCTCGGGCATATCAGTACACCTTTCCCTGAATTGTAGATGTCAATATGTCTCCCACCAGTATGGCATAAGAATTTGTGCCGACTTTGTACGTATAAATTTGTTCCAAATAAGTCTCATTCTTGATCATGGTTCCCCTAATAGTTGCTGCTCATTTCATATGAACATATATTATCCTTGCTTGGTGTCAAAAGTTTAAAATATATATAAGCATAGGTTCTAGAATCCAATACGACATAACACCAATCGACATTTACTACATCTCACCCATGCATACTGTACTGTGGTCAATCGTTCATCACATCGTGGGCCCTAACTTTTGTTGTTTTCATAGTTAAGACCTGGAAAAGGCCTAAGGGAAAGTTAGAATGCAAAAATCCCAAAGAGATAGCAGCCACACCTTCAGCAGCATAGTTTCCAATGGTTAGAGGGTTAGTACCTGTGGTTGAAACAGTGGTTGGTACAGAGTTTGTGACAGCTCAGTTTACAAAAGTAAAGGACAGTGTATTTGTTGTAGCCGAGTGGTTTGAATCTGATAAAGGGGTTGTGATCAATAAAAATCAGAGTCGGCAAGTAACTACAGTGAACCGACAGATAGAGGGGTTGACATAGCAGAAATGGCTGCACCGAACAGTAGCGCAGACTTATCAAGGAAATGCTCTAATCCCCAGAATTCGTAAGGACCATGGAAGCCATGATTAGAAAAATGATGCAGAAAGACAAGGAGCCATCCTTATCCGGATAAGAAGGGGGTCAGTCTAGATAAGAAAGTGCCCCAAAAGGAGAATCCACAACAGAAAAGAAGCTAAAGGCCAAATATGCAAAATTGGAAGAAGTAGTATATGAGTTAAAGAAAGGAGGGAACTCTACCTCGAAATGCCTTAAGGTGGATACTTTGATGAATCGGGGCGTTGAGACTTTCCCTGTGCGATTCCAAATGCCCAGGTTGCCTATCTATAAGGGGCTCGGATCACCAACAGCCTATATTAACCACTATGTCCGGATTATAGTCACCGCTGGAGCAACTAAGAAACAACTAGTAAACCTATTCTCCACTACATTGGAGGGTAGAGCGTTGACCTAGTACAATGCTTAATCGAAAGAGGTGCAAATGGATTAGGAGGCGATGTCAGCCACCTTCACACAATACTATAGCTTTAACACATAAATCCAAGTAAAGCTTTACACTTGGAACATGTCAAGCAGAAGTATAATAAACCATTTGCTGATTATTATGGCAGATGGATCGAGAAAATGGTTCAGCTAAAGAACAAATTGGATAAGGATGAGTTAATCAAAAAGCTGATAAAAGGAAGCCTAGACATATACCGGAATGAAATGAAATAGCAAGACTTTGTAGCTTTACATGATGTGTACAAGATAATGCCCTGAATTAAGTAGGACCTGGGTAACAACACCACCAGCTACAGATCCAGGGGTAGTATTGGTGTAACTTAGGATATAGGTTAGGCGGTCAAAACTAGGGTAGTAGGAGTGCTGATAGTTCAACTTCGAAGAACCAGTCGATTTAGTCAACCGTCAGAGTGGTAGAAGTAGCAACAGGTTCACAGGGATCAAAGACAGAAGAACAGAAAGCTGTGGGGGTATCACCATAGGCTCTATCATTATCCAAGATATTTGTCAAATGTAGAAACAGTGGATTGCTACAATCACTGCGTCCGTATAGCCCCCCAACTAAGGCTGATAAAGAAAATTTCTTCTCGTATCATGTGGTTGTTGGTCACTGAACCAATAATTTTCTGAGACTGAGAGATGATATCTAGAAGCTGGTGGACGAGGGTAAGTTGTAGGAACCCTCGAAGCCCAGTACACAGAATTACCCATTGCCAAGGTTTGAAAGACAGGTGAACATGGTGCAATCGGGTTTGCATGGCAACTTCATATTTGCATAAGTTTTGCAAGCAAACCCTATGGTCCATTCAGTCAAGACAGAAGGAGAAAATCAAGTGGGGGAAGTCCAAGCTCCTATAGCAATGAGCTTGGATGATTTAGATTCAGAAGGTGAGTATGAAAGTTGGGGTAGTTAAAAGATAGAAGAGTCAAAGGAAGTAAGGAATATAACCTAGAGCGGACAGGTTTATCAACTAGCGGCCCAACAGGGGCCTGAGGGAACTGAGGCCCGACAGGGGAAAAGGACAATAGAAGTCAGGGGAAGTAGCATGGAACCCCCAAGAGCATCAGAAAAGGATAACTTTGTAGTGGTTCAGATGAAGAAGACTCCAATGCAAACAAGTCATTGGGATCTGATTTTGGCCTCTGAAAAACATTGAGATGCATTGGCCAGGAAACTTAGGGAGATTGAAGTCCCTCCTATGTACCCTCTGAAAGCTACGTCTTGTCTGCAAAATTAGATCAACAAGAAGGCTTCCGAAATCGTGTTCACTAAGAAGGACCTACCAATGAAGGGATGAGGCCATAACGGGGCCATATATGTAAAAGCCAACATTCGAGATTGTGTCATGCTATGTCTGATGGTGGATGACGGTTTCGTCCTAAACATATGCCCCAAAAATATACTGCTTATTTGGGTCTAAGCGAGGAAGCCTTAAAGAGATCCTCCATGCTAATTAGGGCATAGATCGACTGTGGGCACTTTTGAAGCCAAGATCAAAGTCGGGCCTATCAAGTCCATAGTATCCCTCATGGTGATTGACATCCCAGTCACTTTTTTATTGCTTTCGGGAAGACTGTGGTTTCATCCACTTGGGGGGGTGCCCTCCACTCTCCATCAGAAGATCAAATTTCCCTTGAAAAAGGGGATTGTGACGGTCGAGGCAGATACTCCTTCTGTGGTAGCAACATTGAGCACGGAAGTGCCGCCTTTTGGAGGGTTTCAGGTAGCAATGATCCAAGGGAACATGAACGGGTTCGACAACACACCCACCTATGAAGAAGAATTGGAGAGGATACTGGTTGAGATAACAGAGGCATCCAATTCAACGCCTGGGTTGATGTTGATAAAGTGATCAGCCAGGGAACAGAGATGCCACCATTTGGGATCCAAGTCCTTAGAATGACTTCTTACTTAGGTGTGGGCTTACCCAAGGCACATCTGAACACCTATGCCAAGATCATGCTAATGACAGGCTTTATTGAAAGGCAATTGACTAATCTATTTCCCATCACCCTAAAGTGAAATGCGCTAGTATAGTATAACAATCTACCTGAGGATGTACAGTCGAGCTGGGAGATCTCTCTAAGGTGTTTACAGCGTACTTAGTTTCAATGACATGATGCGAGTGAGGCTGTACGACCTAAAAAAGGTAAAGCAATAGCCTAGAGAATCCTTATAGACTTTTATTAAAGATAGACAAGGAAGCTAGTTCAACTGAGGTAGTGTCCTAGTGAGGACAAATTAATTAGAAAGCTTTTGGAAGGAAGATTAAGTGTCTACAGGGAACACCTAAAATGCTAGTATTATTATACTTTGAGTGAGGTTGATAGAGTAGCAGTCCAACTTGAAGAGGACTTGAACATGCATCCTAGTAGCTCAACTACAGTTGGTAGTACGGGGGTAGCAAGTACCAGTCAGGCGCTGGTTTGGATGACATGCCAGGAATAATGTGATCTGTATAGGGCAATTTGTTTGGGGCAAGCTGTTTGAGGGGCTCTATTGTGGAAAGATTAGAGGCCAGATGTGCAGCATTGGAGAAGATAGTGGTTGATATTAGAAGGGAAGTGTATCTCCACTCTAGAAAGGATGTTAGCCTTAGTGGTGAAGCGACAGTCACAGAAATGTTAACAGCCCAACTGGGAGATCTACTCAAGGATATCTATATCCCTATAGATTACTTAGTTGTGGAAGAGGAGATGGGATTGGTATCCGATGCCCTGGGAATACCTGTCCGGAACATCAATGTACCCCCTGTCGAATTTACTCCATGGCTTATGTTTTTATCCCAAGCATTCGTGAAGTGCCTAAGGTAAGGCTTTTTGTGTCCGATGAAGGCTTTGAAAACCCTGCTGTAGTGGAAGAGGATAATTTTTATGCATACCATGTAGCTATAGGTGCAAAACAGATGAGTGTGATCAACTAAGGAAAGATATACAAAAGCTAATGGATGAAGGAAAATTAGGAGTATCAAACTTATCCAATGATAATGAATTGTCCACAGATTTTCAAAGGGAGTCCAAAGCAGTATAAGAAGCATGACAGGAGAAAGGGGAAGTTGTTAGGCCTACCATAGAAGAAAGAAAGCAACGATGTGGCATTTTTGAATGCTCTTTTTTAACAGAACAATTTTTGTCTATAAAATATATAAAAAACTGTAATCGCTTTAACTTGTTTTGTTTTGAATGTAATCAAAGCTCGGCATTTTATTTCAGTTTACTTATGTGTTGTTCATATGAGCATGACATTATGAATGTGTATGAGCACCTGAGAAACATATCCAATGTACATTGCATTAAGATGCATATAATTGACATGAGCATAATAGGGAATCCAAAAGTAAATCTGGCTTTGATCATATTCTCTCTTGAAAGGAAAGAGTGTCTATAAAAATGAAACTCGATATCAACATCGCATGCGATTCAATGATAAAATTGAAGGTTGACGTCATCCCAATGAAGAACCAATTCTCAGAACCAATGATCAATGAAACACCGGGAAGAGACACCACGATGGAACTTTAGTCCAAGAACAGAACAAAATGCATAACTTCCAGGCAATTGGCATAAGAGTACTTTCTTCACACTTGAACCCCACCCTCAAGTAATATGACGAACAAGAAAAGCACAAACCATTTGAGGTCATGTATCAAAACCGATCTTTGCAAACACTCAATGCAGTAAGTTTAAGCTTTATCTACACCTTGCATCAAACCTAATCTTTCACCAAGAGCCTTTGCATACCAAAAGAAACACAACCTCTTTCCATACAAAAGATGTTATTCCTAAGAACCTTATCTCATTGTAATAAGCACAATACAATCTATAGTCCCTAAGGGCAAGCAGAAGGTTTACTTCAAGTGTACAAGTTCTGATATCACTGAATTTCAAACAAAAAGGCGTAAGTCACCCAAACTAATCAGTCACCCAAACCAGTAAATCACCCAAACTAGAAATTGAGCCTAACTTGAAAAAAAAGGGGAGCCCCCACTTGATATGATTCAAAAAAGTGAAAATTTATCCACAATGAATCCAAAAAAGGTTGTAATCAAACCAGTGTAGAAAATTCAAATTCACCCACGTTGAATATCAATAAAAGATGCTTACTTACTGTAAGCATTGGGTTTTCCCGACCTCTATGATGAGAATTCTTGTATTACCTGTTGAGCAGATGGACACGAATCAGACTTGAAAACGACCAGAATGTTGCCTGGATTATCTCAAACGTCCCGAAAACTGAGCTATCCTCGATTCAAAACCCCAAGAAGGTCCCCCAAATGATTTTAGGGTTTAGGGTAAGCGTCGGATTTTGTGAATTTCGGACCGGCTCTATCTAGACCCACATGGCTATAGTTTTTAAACTTCAGCCATGCGACTGTAACCTAGAGCCACATGGCTCTAGCACAGCTAGAGCCGTGCAACTCTAGTGGGTTCAACCAAGTTGCTCTGCAAAGCAAAGCAACTTGGCTGAGCAGAAAAAGTTGGTCGAAATAAGTAGGGAATTCAGACGGCTCATTAAATTTTGGAAATGATTGTGAATGTGGGATATAAAAGGAAAAAGTAAAAAGAAATCAGGGGGCAGCAATTGAATCTTAAGGAAAGAAAAACAAAAGAAAGAAAGAAAGAATGGGAAAAGAAACAGGATACACAGAGCACCAAGAGCAAGAGAGAGCTAAAATCTTAACACCTAAAAACAATTCCTAAGCATCAAAAGGAGTATTTTGACCTTTGCACATTCATTTAGTATTGTTTTGGATTCGTTTTCGATCGACACGGATTAGTTTTTGGGATTTCAGCCGGTTGAGGTTTCGGGAGAATTTCAGGTTTTCAATTCGATTCTTGATGATCAACGCATCAAAACAATATCAAGGTAAACTCTGAGAGGCCTTAAACCTATGTACATTGCTTTTTCTTTGCGTTTTTCTTCATTTCTCAAATTTTCCAGATACTGACTACCCAAATACAGCCATACGGCTGTGTTTTTCATGAACACAGCCGCACGGCTATATTTCTTATGAACTGAGCCGCGCAGCTCTGGTACCCAGAGTTGCATGGCTATGTTCTGTAGGGGCAGAATCCCGAAACTGCCCAGATCAGTAGAAAGTAGTCCGTTTTCCATTTTATGCATTCTGTTGTGATCTATTTCAGCCTAAAATGCATCCATATGTTGTAAAACATTGGTTTTTGGATTTCTGTACGTACGGGTATTAGGTTTTGGATTTTTCTGGGTTTTATTTTTTGAATTTCGGGGTTGTTCGATCCGAATCGGATCCACAGTCTAGCATTTGTGGACCCCCAAACCTTATAAAATCCTTGAGAAACATCGAAAACGAGCAAAACGTCATTTCCAAAAATGAAAAAACCATTTTCCGGGTTTCAGAAGTCAGAGTCGCATGGCTGTAACTTCCAGAGAGAAATAGAATCACAGGATGACCTATACGGACGTCGTTACGCGATGCTGTTTTCGGATTCAAAATATTTTTGGTGTGTTTACTGCTTTTTGGACCCTAGATGGATGTTGGATCTAGGAAACCCGCACGAACAGAACCCCGAGTTCTGGGATAATAAACCCGCTAGACGGAAAAATTTGCATGAAACCGAGCCAAATAAATTTCTAAAATTGTTTTCCAGCACAAAAAATTACAGGGACTTTTCAAAACTGTTTTCCAGGTCTAATCAGGTTGGTTGGCCGAGTCGACCTGGTTACCCCCTAAATGCATGCCCCCGTTCCTAAAAATCCCAATTCTATCCAATTTGAGTCCTATTTTATGGTGTGCTATGAATTGTGTTAGCCGTCTGTTTTGCAGCTTTAGTTTCTTTTTATTTTCATTTTTAATGTAATTAATAGTTCAATTCGTGTATTTTAAGCGACTGCAATTTTCTAGATATGCATGTATTCTAGGTGCTTGTAAAGTGAGGACGAGAGTTTTTATTTTCATTCGATTTGGTTGTATAAGCGGCCTCTATTATTCTTTTGTATAATTTAGGTGTATGATTTGTTTATTCTGCAATTTATTTCTGTCATTTGTATGGGCATGGGTTAAAAAAAAAATATAAATTGGGTAGAGAAAAATAATAAAGCAAATAAAATATGGTAATATTAATTGTAAAGTGAAAGCAAGCTTGAGGTTAAGTAAGTCACTTGCCCGAACCCTAAATCTCTGGATTAGGTACTGTAGTTTACCCTCAGTAGGGAGATGTACCGGAATTTCCCGGATGAGCTGATCCGGGTGGCGACTCTATCACTGATCTTGGAATTTAAGTTTCGAGGTCTTTAAGTTAAAAATGGGAAAAGGTTTTCTACAAAAAGGGATTTCCAAAACAAATCGACGGTTTTTCCTAAGATAATCAAAATACGGATTTCCAAAAACCAAAACGCAATCCAAAACCCGCATTTTTCCAAGAGTTACCTTTTCCCCGGTTTGCTTCTCCGCGTCCTGCCAGTCATTTTAAAAGGTCATCCGCTCATAGTGGCGATTCCGCTGGGGATCGGTTTCTTAAAAAGTTTTCACAAAAACTGAAGGGACTTAGGCAACTACCGAAATATAACCTCGCTTGTAGTCACTTCACTAGTTCATAATACCATATTTGTTTGCACTTGCATATCATGACATTTTCTTCTTCTCAATCCCTCCAATACACTAATCAGCCCTGGTTTTCCTAAGAAGGTGTTCTACCACTACCGCCAGGATTGGAGGCACCCGACGGGGTAAACTACTCATAGAACTGCATGACCTTACATCGTGTTCTACGGTAAGGAGTGTATATTAGCTATGGGAACCTCTACAGTGTGTGCCTTTGGTATCCCCCATTGATGCCAAAGAGACCCAACACCTAGGAAGGATACAAGACCAATCGAAAGGAGAAATAAGGTCGAAAGGGAGCGCATATTCTTGCCTGTGCTAATGTTTGTTCCATGTATTTGACTTTTCATGAAGCATTAAACATGCATAGCTTTCATGTGCCATTCTAACCACATCTTTGTGTAGCCATTTTCGAACATCAACATATATGTGACACTAATCACATTTTCATGCAGCCCTGACATTTTATTTGTATGCTATTTCCATCTCGTGTGCGACATTTCCACAAAGCATACACGACATCATTCCATGTGTCATACATCTTAACCACATCCTTGTGCAGTCACTTGCATTTTCGTGTCACATACACATTCATGTCATCCCATACCAACTAATAAAGGATGTTCTGAGTATGCCCTTCACGATCATTCCATCCCATAACATATCGGGTATCCCAAAACTACCCGTGTTATGCCCGTGCACCGGATTGCACACGGCCATTTCATTATACCATGTCATTCAATATAAGACCACAATGGTCTAGATCTATTTCCGTGTGGCAGTTCACACAATGTCATTACATGGCATCATACTCATTCATCATAGGTGTCCCGGTGATGCCGAAGTCCTACTTGCGAATTATGGTCCACATCGGATCATTTCATAACATTATGAAATCATTCGAGGTGCTCCCTGAGTGCTGGACTAGTACACATAGAGGGGCATTTCATGACTTTACCGAATCATGCAAGGTGTTCCACGAATGCTGAATCTTCATCCGTGTTCCGAGTTACACGTGACTTTTCTATAATATCATCTCATATCGCATGCCTCAAAAGCATCATAACTCTGTCTGTGGGATGGTCCCTATGCGACCATTTCATGTCATCTCGTTGAGCCATAAGGTGTCGAAACTCTACCCGTGTGTCAGTACACACGTAGCCATTTCAGGACCATTCATTAGGTGCCCCAAAGGCGCCGAACTCTATCCGTGTGACGGCTCGCACGAGACCTTCTTGCATTATTTTTGCATGGCATTGGGCACTCTTGGGACATCCTGAATAAAGGAAATTAAAACACAAAGTTCATCCTCATTCATGAAACATCATCCAAGCATCATTCTTCATGACATCACTTCATTCATTTATTACCCTTAACTCTCCACATGTGATGTAGGACAATACGCACGTGAGACTAGAAAAGACCAAAGCTCTATAAAGACAGTTCACTAAGTAAGCTGGACCGACCGAGGACCAGGTCTCAGACTTTGAGTGCTGTTGAGGAATAGAGGGCAGTAGAAACAGATAGTGAGTCTGATTCCGAGGAGGAAGTGGAAATGGCCAATCAAACACCAAGTCTTGCTGATGCCCTGAATGATTTCCTGAGATCTCAGGATTTCTGTGACATGCTGAAAGAAGAAATGTAGGCCGTGGTAAGAGAAAGTGGGGAAATTGAAACCAGTAGGCCCGGAAAGGTAAAGGTGGTGGAATCTTCTCAGCACGGGGCTGATATATCAGCTAGTGTAGAGAAGCTGCAAGAGATTGAGGCAGGCATGGAAAAGAAAATAAAGGTGAAGTACTCAGAATTAGACGAAGTGGTGGCTGAACTGAAGAAAGGGGCCAACATCAGTTTGGGCTCCAAAAGATGTGTGAATGTCGATGCTGTGATAAGTAAGGGCATCGAGACATTCCCCGTCGGGTTTCAAGTGCCGAAGATTCCTTCCTACAAGGGGATTGGTTAACCGGAAGCCCATGTGAACCTTTATGCCAAAATCATGCTAACGGTAAGTGCCACCAAATAGCAGCTAATCAACTTCTTCCCGACCATGCTCGAGGGGGGAGCTTTGTCCTGGTACAGTTCATTATCAGAGGATGTGCAATCGGACTGGGAAGCCTTGTCAGCGGCTTTCATCAAATACTATAGCTTCAACACTAAGATCCAAGTTAAGCTATATGATTTGGAAAGGGTCAAGCAGAAGCCTAATGAATCCTTTGATGAATATTATCAAAGGTTGATGCATAAGATGATCTTATTAAAGAATCGCCCTGACGAGGATGAGCTAATCCAGAAGTTGATTGATGGAAGCAGGGACATCTTCAGGAACAACATGAAATTCCATACCTTCAATGAACTAAGCGAGGTCTACAGTATGCACATGAAAATCAAGAGAGACGAGGAAGAAAAGGCAGTGAACAAAAGGGGTGGCAGAAGCTCCGGGTATGGTTTTGGGTATCGGTCAGTGACTACAACTGGATCAGGTAGTGGATCTGGTTATGGCTTTATGGGTAAAAGTGGGCAATTCTTGGAAGATAAGCCAGCTGAAGTTACCGTTGTGTCCTAGCAGCGAGGTGGCCAAGATGGAAATTTGCAAAATCAAGGCCTATCCCCTTAGACTCTTTCCTTGGCCAAGATTTTTATGAATTGCAAGAATGGCGGTCTATTCAATTCTCTAAAGCCGTTCGAAAAGCCGGCCGAGACAGACAAGGGCAATTTCTGTTCCTATCATATGACAGTGGGGCACCATACGAATGACTGCACGTAGTTACTGGGGACTATTCAACAATTGGTCGCTGAAAGGAAGGTTGTAGAACCGCCTTTAAAGCCTAGTGTTCAGAATAATCCTTTGCCCAGCTTTGACTGATCCACATGTTCAAGCTATTAAGGAGATGATGCAGCAGCAAAAGAAGACCCTACGCATGTAGAGGATGACAATTATTTTGATGTATCTGCTTTTGTTTTCTTTTCTATTTTGTGAACAATTTAGCCCATGAGGTGTTTAATGTAATGCAATTTGATATCAATTACTTGTACGATATTTTTTTGGATGGAACATTGTGCATACATACAAACATTCATCTAATGTCTCTAGCATACACGACACATTATTGCATGAAATGAATCTACGGACAGATGATGACCCAAAAAATGGTACCCGTCTTGAAGGACCTCATGCCTGATAAGAGAAAAAGAAATTGCAAAATATTCCAAAGCGCATAACAGGCTCCGCTTGATCCTACCACGGCATGCCTGGGGTTGATATAGAAGTTACTAAATGCCAAACTCCAAAGAATTTAAGGGCAAGATCAGTTGAGAGGAAACTCCACGAACCCATACTAGACAAAGAGGGAAGACAACGGCAGGAGAAACTAACATCACCAGAAAGACAAGACTACTCATGGAAAACAGACATCAGTTCACAGTCCTGACCATCACCCAAAGTAGATGAAAACGGAGTCATGTATGAGTGACACAACCTAAAAAAAACGTGCGTCTAAATTTAGGAAGAAGAACACATCTGCACGATATAGAATTCCGTGTTCCATCATGACCAAGAGGAGATTATGGTTTCAAGGGACAATCGTGCATTTGTTCCAGAATAAAGGGCTGGGGCATCGCTCGTCACCTCCACTTCACCCGTAAGCCAATGGGGTGATGGAAGCAACCAACAAATCTGTCGAAGGAATTCTATCAAAAGTGGATTAGCATGTCACTATTTGCTTTCCAAGGACACTAGACTAGCATCAGAGCACTCACCAAGGAGGCGCCATAGTCATCAACCCACAGGGTGGAAACGGTTCTACCAGGGAGAAGAGAGACCAAGTTGTCGACCCCATCAACCAGGACGGGCTTAAAAAAAAGGAGAGAAGAATAAAGAAGTCTGGTGGATCAAAAACCGAAAAGGCGATCGATGAAAAATTAGGACAGTCCGATGGATCAAAAATTGAAAAGGCGGTCCATGCAAAAGTTAGGACGGTGAGGTGAGCACCACCAGCGGGAAAATCTGCAAAGACTAGTTGGCGGCAGTCGTCAATCGGTCAAGATGGATACCATTGCTGATTCCATTCTTAACTTCATTTCATCAATTATGTGCATTATGCTAAAACATTATTAAAGAATGAAGAAATGAATGCCTTGCTCTGTTCATTTAAATGTCCCAAGTCTATTTAGAATTGAATTCACATTATGCATCATACATGGCTGTGCGTGTCTTCCTCTTACATGTGTCTCACTAAAAAAAAAAACTCGCTGAGGTGAAAACCAAAAGGTGCCCCAGGCAAAAATTAAAGTAGCTCGCTAAACTAAAAACCTGCACTGGGTAGTTTAGGCAAAAGTTAGAGCACCTTCCCAAAAAAAAAAGCTCGCTAAGGTGAAAACCGAAAAGGCACCTTAGTTAAAAGTTAAAGCAGCTCACTGAGCTGAAAACCCACATCGGGCAGTTCAGGAAAAATTTAGACCACTTCCAAATTCGCCATTCCTAGGGGCAGAATAGTGGAACCCTTCCACTATTCCCCAGCAGGAGCCCTTCCACTATCCTCCAGTAGGATCAACCGCATTATTCCCCAGCGGAACCATCATAAAGAATGTCATCACTTTCTCCCCAGCAGTCATCGGACTTTCCCAACATCCATTGTATATCCCCAGCATAGGTGCAAGAGCCACATCACATAACGAATATACTCTCCCCAGCTAGAGTCAATCATAGGCATGATGTACTTCCCCTAACCAGAGGCACGACACGCTCTCCTCAGTAAGAACATAGAATATTAAGATTGGACAGCTGGTAGGAAATGCATCTTTTAGAGTCCATTCGCATATGCACACATTAAAACATACACGTACATACGTTCAAAACATACACACACATACATACATGCATCACGACCCATCTAAGTGCAGGTACCCACCATCATGACCAGGCCGTCCCGAATTAGGATCACTCTCAAAGTGGAAATAGTCCAACAGTGAGGCATCCACTGGGTCTTAAGGTACAAATCAGAACCATACGTCTCCAGACCTCAACATCTCAAGCTGCCAAGGGCAAAACAAACAAACCATATTTATTCCTGATCGAAGGGGCAAAAATTTTTGTTTCCAAAACTATCGATAAAGGAATAAATACTCATTCTCAACCCGACTTCAAAATTATCACTCCTAAAGCCAACCACAATCTAATTCAAGCAAGATTTCCAATCCTTGAAACCCCTTCGAGCAAGATTTCAAATCCTTGAAACCCATTCAAGCTAGATTTCCAATCCTTGAAACCCCTTCAAGCAAGATTTCCAATCCTTGAAACCCCTTCAAGCAAGATTTCAAATCCTTGAAACCCATTCAAGCTAGATTTCCAATCTTTGAAACCCCTTCAAGCAAGATTTCGAATCCTTGAAACCTATTCAAGCAAGATTTCAAATCCTTGAAACCCAATTCAATTCAAGCAAGATTTCAAATCCTTGAAACCCAATTCAATTCAAGCAAGATTTCAAATCCTTGAAACCCATTCAAGCATGATTTTAAATCCTTGGAACCCATTCAAGCAAGATTTCAAATCCTTGAAACCAATTCAATTCAAACAAGATTTCAAATCCTTGGAACCCCATCAAGCAAGATTTCAAATCCTTGAAACCAATCTAGTTCAAGCAAGGCCGCTGTTTTGTACAGACATCGAATCAAGTCCCTGGACCAAAACTCAACTCAGTTCACCATTGCCTCAGATACAGATAAATCGGTTCAGGCTCAATCTCAACGTCGCCTCAGAAATTTAGCAGATCCGCCGTGGGTAACATAGACCCGGTGTCAGGCCCAGAGCGACTTCACCTCAGAAATTCAACTTCGCCTTAGGTAACATAGACCCAGTATCGGCTCAAATCAAACCATCACTGCAAATCAGGTACGTCTTGCTTTCCTTCCGTTTACAGCGCTTCAATTCGCATTCTCAAATTCCCCTCAGGTAACCTAAACCTGGCATCGGGTATCGAATTTAATCACATGAGGGGCAGTTGTAAGCACCGGGTTTTCCTGACCTCTATGATGAGAATTCCTATATTACCTGTTGAGTAGACAGACCTGGAGTATCTCAAATGTCCCGAAAACCAAGCTATCCTCGATCCGAAACCCCGAGAAGGTCCCTCAGATGATTTTAAGGTTTAGGGTGAGCATCAGATTTTTGTGGATTTCGGCCTGGCTCTATCTAGAGCCGCATGGCTATAGTTTTTAAACTATAGCCGTGAAGCTCTAGTGGGTTTAACCAAGTTGCTTTGCAAATCAAAGCAACTTGGCTGAGCAGAAAAAGTTGGCCGAAATAAGCAGGGAATTCAGACGGGTCATTAAATTTTGGAAATGATTGTGAATGTGGGATATAAAAGGAAAAAGTAAAAAGAAATCAGGGGGCGGCAATTGAATCTTAAGGAAACAAAAACAAAAGAAAGCAAGAAAGGGAAAAGAAACCGAATACACAGAGGACCAATAGCGAAAGAGAGCTAAAATCTTAACACCTAAAAACAATTCCTAAGCATCAAAAGGAGTATTATTGACCTTTGCACATTCATTCGAGATTGTTTCGGATTGGTTTCAGATCGACACGAATTAGTTTTCGGGATTTTGGCTGGTTGAGGTTTCGAGAGAATTTCGGGTTTTCAATTCAATTCTTAACGATCAACGCATCAAAATAATATCAAGGTAAACTCTGAGAGGCCTTAAACCTATGTACATTGCTTTTTCTTTGTGTTTTTCTTCATTTCTTAAATTTTTTCAGATACTGACTACCCGAATATAGCTGCACGGCTGTGTTTTTCATTAACATAGTCGTACGGCTATATTTCTTATGAACAGAGCAGCACGACTGTGTTCTGTAGGGGCAGAATCCCGAAACTGCCCTGATCGACTGAAACTAGTATGTTTTCATTTTATGCATTCTGTTGTGATCTATTTCGACCCAAAATGCATCTGTATGTTGTAAAACTTTGGATTTCGGATTTCTATACGTACAGGTATTAGGTTTTCGATTTTTCCGGGTTTTATTTTCTGAATTTTGGGGTTGATCGATCTAAACCGGATCCGTAGTCCAGCATTTACGAACCCACAAATGTTATAAAATCCTCGGGAAACATTGAAAACGAGCAAAACGTCATTTTCAAAAATGAGAAAACCATTTTCCGGGTTCTGCAAGTAATAGCCGCACGGCTGTAATTTACAACCGCACGGATCTAATTACAGCCACACGGCTGTAATTTCAGCCGCATGGCTATAACTTCCTTAGAGAAACAAAATCGCAGGACGACCCGTACAGACGTCGTCGCATGATGCTGTTTTTGGATTCGACCTGTTTTTGCTATTTTACGGCTTTTTGGACCCTAAATGGATGTTGGATTTAGAAAACCCGTACGAACGGAACCCCAAGTTCCGGGATAACAGACCCGCTAAATGGAAAAGTTTGTATGAAACCGAGCCAAATAAATTTCTAAAATTGTTTTCCAGCACAAAAAATTACCGGGACATTTCAAAATTGTTTTCCAGGTCTAATCGAGTCGGTTGGCCGAGTCGGACCGGTTACCCCCTAAATGGCTGCCCCCGTTCCTAAAAATCCCAGTTCTGTCCAATTTGTGTCCTATTTTGTGGCATGCTATGAATTGTGTTAACCATCTGTTTTGCAACGTTAGTTTCTTTTTATTTTCGTTTTTAATGTAATTAATAGTTCAATTTATGTATTTTAGGCGACTGTAATTTTCTAGATATGCATGTATTATAGGTGCTTGTAAAGTGAGAACGAGAGTTTTTATTTTCATTTGATTTGGTTGTATAAGTGGCCTCTATTATTCTTTTGTATAATTTGGGTGTATGATTTGTTTATTCTGCAATTTAGTTCTATCATTTGTATGAGCATGGGTTAAAAACAAACATAAATTGGGTAGAGAAAGATAATAAAGCAAATAAAATATAGTATATGAATTGTAAAGTGAAAGCAAGCTTGAGATTAAGTCACTTGCCCGAACCCTAAATCTCTGGATTAGGTACAGTAGTTTACCCTCGGTAGGGAGCTGTATCGGAATTTCCCAAATGAGCTAATCCAGGTGGCGACTCTATCACTGATCTTGGAATTTAAGTTTTGAGGTCTTTAAGTTAAAAATGGGAAAATGTTTTCTACAAAAATGGATTTCCAAAACAAATCGACGGTTTTTCCTAAGATAATCAAAATCCCTTTTCCAAAAACCAAAACGTGATCCAAAACCCGTATTTTTCCAAGAGTTACCTTTTCCCCGGTTCGCTTCATCGCGTCCCACTAGTTCTTTTAAAAGGTCGTCTGCTCACACTTACCGACCACATCGATAACAGAAAAGAATACACTCGAAGTAAAACTTTGTGTGTCCCCATGGGAATGCAGAAAGCCCAAAAGCCCAAACTCATTCTCTTCACCTGAAAAAAATCCCTCCTGTCATTTCCTACCCAAACCCTCAAAGCCATCAAATTTAAAGGAAGCAATCAGAAATTCTGAGGTCAAGACACCATTATCCAGAGAAGGGAGCACCTCGCCGCATGTATGATAATCATGCGAGATTCTAAGAAATTGATTACTAGAAGAAAACCCCAAAACGTTTTGCATAAAGCAGAAAATCTTAGGGAATCATATCAAATACCAAGCAGGAACACAGGTATTTCAAAAAAAGAAAAAAAAAAGAGAGAACAAAGCAAAGAGCCTGCTGGAGTGAAAATCCAAAAAAAGGGCCCCACGCAAAATTTAGGGCGGCCTAGTAGACTAAAAACTCAAAAGAGGGTCTAGGTAAGGCATTTGAGAGAAAATCTCTTGTATGGAAAATCGAAAAGGATGCACAAGTAACAAGGGAGGGTCTTGATCAAAGTTAACATTACTTTTAGATCCCCTGTCATGCTCATTTTGGTTATGTCATAATAATGTTATGGATATTTGATATTTTTCTTAAGTTTTTTTATAACGTATGCAATGTGTCGTCCATTTAAAAACCCATCAGTAAGTCATTGCATTCAATTCAGATAGGTTACATCTATGGAATCATTAAAGCCATCAAAAGCGAATCCTTCAGCAAGGATCAACAAAAGTTAAGCAAGTAAACATGTCACATGAAAATAAGGAGAAATTGTTAGATGGAATGTAATGAAGCATGGATTCCAAATAGATAAAAAGCATCAAATCCTAAGTCTACCAAACAAAGTGTACATATCAGATATATACAGAATAAGCAAAAATCAAATGTTTAGACATCAACGACCCTATCTAAACAACCACAAGGAGACTAAGAGTCTCTGTCACCATCCTCATCATCATCATCGGCCTCCATGATGCTACTGCTGCTCTTTTACTCGAACATCTGGTTCGTCCACATCAGATCAGTGTTCTGGCATCTCAAGGAAGCCACCTGGGCCTCCAGCTGACATATCAGATCCTCTCTCGCTCCAGCTGAGCCTACATACATGTTTATATGATTCATACATTTACATCACACATCACATCAAATCATGCTATACATGTGCAAATTTAATAGGTAAGGAAATCTACATGCATCATCATATTATCGCGGATCAGAAGACTAGGGGTAGAAAAAAGGAGATGAGCATAAGTCTCATAGGAGCTCAGTGGAGACTGTAAGGACAAAAGATACAAACAGTGAAATAGGGAAGAACTAGAAAAGAGCCAATAATAAAGTAGATATGGATCCTTACGTGAGTGGAGTCTTTCGGCTCAAATAGCACAGGCATAGCAGGATCTAGCACGATCTGTGGATAGTAGTAGCCACCAGTAGCACTGTAGAGCTATGGTCAATTATCAAAGATATAGTGGGGTGACCCACTATCCACCTTGCAGAAGGAACAGCCTCCGTGATAGGTATAGAACCACCAACGGCAGGCCGCGGCTGAACTTGCAGCCCTGGAACTAGATGTGTCTATGAACTGGACTCGCTAGAATGTGAGCTATTACCCACCCTGCCCATCTGTGTCTTTCCCCTGCTAGACCGGGGAGGCTCCTAAAACATGAAACACCAGTAATTATGGGATGCATATGAATGACAAAAAGTAAGAGCTACAGGAAAGTGAAAAGGAAAATGCATACCTGTGGTGGTGGTGGAATCGGATCACAAGTCGGAGGCAGCAGGTGCTGGGTGATGTAGGCTCAGTAATCACCATCCTAGCCCACAACCGTATACCCATCTCCAAATACTCCCTGATGCTCATCCTTATAGATATGCGCCCGCTAGAACAAACACATAGGCAACGGGGCGGGGATCAACCTCTCCTCTAGTCATCTGTAGCATCTCTCGACCCTATCCCTAAGGTACCACTTTGAATACGAGAGGCACTGCATGACTACCTGCCTCTCAGTTCGTCACGAGGCTTTTATCATTGCCTCGGACCAGTGAGCGGCATTGCCTAAGAGGCACCTAAATCCCTAAAAAATCCAAAATAGACACACAAATCAAGCTTAAACTCAGGTATGGCCCTAAACTAGTGAATACGTTTAAAGCGAATGAAATTTGCATGTACCTCACTCTAGGTCACAGAGCTCAATTGAGTGTGACATTTATTTACCTCCATCACCACCTTGGTCCAGCTGACCATCCACTGGATGGGTCATGAAAAAAGTGGGACGCCATCCACCCTGCCCAATCTAGAAGGGCACAGGAACTCTTACTCATAAGCTCATATCTGCAAAACAAATTGGAGTTAGAACAAACACAGATGGAATTCTGTAATGAAATAACAAGAAAAAGAACAAAATTCTTACCAAGAGCAGAATCGAGCAAC
Organism: Euphorbia tirucalli; assembly: GCA_039660915.1. Taxonomy (NCBI): domain Eukaryota; kingdom Viridiplantae; phylum Streptophyta; class Magnoliopsida; order Malpighiales; family Euphorbiaceae; genus Euphorbia; species Euphorbia tirucalli. The sequence continues at coordinate 45,263,989 of CM077638.1, read as the reverse complement.
ATTTTGGCTCCTTGTGCTGACCCTAGGCACATACATCTAGCCCATAATATAACCTCAGATAGGAGGTACAACAAGAAGGAGTGAGTGTACTGGTTCTACTCTGCCTCAGTATCGGCACTGCCACTCTTCTAGTAGCCCATCAAAGTGGTACACTATAGCTTGGGCTGAGAAGGCCTACATCCCAGCAGAATAGCCACCATATCAACATTATAATGGCTCATGCTCAAGGTGTAGTTAAACTGGATCTGGGTCCCTCTGAAGCGCAGCCCAGTGATGGCAGAAAAGTCCAGACGAGTGATGGTAAACTCCTCGGTAGGTAGATGAAAGGTGTGGATGGTATCCATCCACCACTCAACTAAGGCCATAATCGCCCCTTTGCTCTTCCTAAGAGCATGATGGAGAGTCTAGGGAACCAATAGCTGTAGGCCCGTGTGTTGGGATTCGTCATCAGAAAAATAACATTGTGTAGCAGAAATTACACCGTTAAAATTTTCCTAGAATCCACCTATTGTGTCCGATTACCATTGATTGGACTAAAAACCAATTTGAATCAAGAGAGATTAACTCACTGGATTTGTCTCTTTTAGATACTACTACAAAATCATTTCTTGAAACTGCAATCTCCAAAGTCCGGTGCACGACCAACTATTGAGCAGGAATAGGTGCTAGCTAAAGAAGCAGAAGGAATGGAAAATTAATTGCTGTAAATTGTGGTTGTTTTGGGGCTAAAATTTCCAGCAAAAAAAATGGGGTTAGGGTTAGGTTTTCTTCCTTAAGTGTGCCCTTATATAGACACTTTGTCTAATTGGGTTTTAATTAGGTTAATTAAACCCAAACCCACTAAGATTATAATTACATAAATAAACTTTAATTAAAAAGTATATACCATATAATTTAATTCCATTTGGCTAAATTTAATTACCCTTCAATAAAATTAAATCACACTTAAGTAAATACAATACATGTATTTAATTTTCTTACTTAGGAAAATTATTTAATTAATTGTTTACTTTATATAATTCAATTAATTGATAAATTAATTAATTACATTATGTAAACTTATTAATTAAATTAAATCAACATGTTAATTAATTACCTTGACACCGAATGTCAACTAATTAATTAACGCATTCCTTCCAATGTACATTACATATACAATTTCTATAAGTTCCAGCTTAGTTGATCTATGTGCATGATCCTATGGGTCTGTCTTTATGTTGGCAGTAGGCCCAAGGCCCACAGACTATAAGTGGGTTCTAGCAAACCGTTATAGCCCCCAATTAAGACAGAGATGCAGCAGTGTGTTGACACTAACCCAGTAGTAATCTCACAGTGTCCTTTGCCAAACGATATCGATATGAATAAAGAAGAGGCATGGTGTCTGTCATCTTCTTGTGCTATTTATTATATTTCTTGATCTTGAGTTGACTGATTAATCAGATAAGTAATCGACTTACTTGGGTATGGCCATACACTTATCAGTCCCACTCATCAAGTGGCCAATGATATCATCTCGGTGTTACCCGAGTGGCAATTCCATCACTTCATCATCAATATCAATATGCTCACCGGTCCACCCAATCATACCCATATTTAGCATCCTTTTACAGACCTATTAGTCGTATATCAAAGTGAACCGGATTCCATATTGATACTATAATAAAATTTGGTCTGATGACAAAAGAAACCTACTTAAGAAAGACTTATGATGCGACAACTATATGGATAGTGGGTACTACTCCCAACTCGGTTATGAATTTCTTGATCCAAACGGCTTCCTTTGTAGCTTCGCACACAGCTATGTACTCGGCTTCCGTTGTAGAGTCAGCAAGGGTGGCCTGCTTTCAGGACCTCCAACTAATGGCACCGCTATTCAGGAGAAAAACATAACCAAACTGTGACTGGTTCTCATCCTCATCGATCTCAAAGCTTGCATTAGTGTAATCTGACACTACCAGCTTATCTTGACCTCCATACACTAAGAAAGCATCCTTAGTTCGATTAAGGTACTTCAAGATTGCCTTGCTGCCTTTCAGTGTTCCTCACCGGGGTCCAATTGGTACTGGCTAGTCATACTTAGTGCAAACGCAACATCAAGCCTTGTACATAACATGGAGTGCATGATAGATCCAATAGCAGATGCATAAGGGATCTTTTCCATGTTCTCCTAGTCCTTCTTTGTTTTAGGACCATCTTTCTTACTTAGCTTTAACCCATGGCGCATAGGCAAGAATCCTTTCTTTGCCTTATCCATGCTAAATCTTTGCAAAACATTGTCAATGTACGTCACCTGACTTAGGCCTAGAAGTCGATTGGATCTATCTCTGTAGATCCTTATCCCTAAGATTGTCTCAGCTTCACCTAAGTCCTTCATTACGAAGCACTTACTCAACCACTGCTTAACCCCTTGCAGCGTTGTCAACATATAGCACTAGGAAGATGGAAACACTCCTACTAACCATCTTATACACACAAGGCTCATTAGGATTCTGTGTGAAGCCATATTCTGTAATGGCCTTATTAAATCTCTAATTCCATGACCTTGATGCCTGCTTCAATCCATAAATGGATCTTTGAAGCTTGCATACCCGGTTAGGATACTTCGGATCACTAAAACCCTCAGGTTGTGCTATGTACACATCCTCGAGTAGCTTTCCACTAAGAAAGCGGTCTTAACGTCCATCTGCCATATCTCATAATCGTGCCATGCAACTATGGCTAGTAGTATCCTAATGGATTTGAGCATAGCAACTGGTGAAAAGGTTTCATCATAGTCAATTCCTTAAACCTGCCTGAATCCTTTTGCCATCAATCGCCCTTTGAAGGTGTTGTCGGCTTTTAACTTGAAACACCACTTGCAAACTATCACCTTAGCACCCGGAGGTGGATCCACCAAATTCCATACTTGGTTATCGTGCATAGATTGCATCTCAACCTCTATGGCTTTGCGCCATTGATCTGAGTGTGTGCTTTCAACAGCCTCTTGATGGGTCTTAGGCTCCTCTTAGTCAACAACCATAAGGTCCACATTATCAGTCATGAGAAAGCCGTACCTCTCTGGCTGACGACGTGTCCTACCAAACCTTCTAAGGTCCTGTGTAATCAGTTCTGGTTCCTCAATTTCTTGAGTAGTCAGCTCAGTTCCCAAAGCATCCTCAGCAGTAGCTGCAGGAGTTTTTGAGTCTTGAACTTCTAAAAGTTCAACATTACTCCCACTATCTCTCTTGGAAAGGAATTCCTGCTCAAAGAAGACTGCATTTTTGGCTATGAAAACTTTGTTTTCCGCTGGATCGTAGAAGTAATAACCCTTAGATTTCTTAGGGTAACCCACAAACTGGCACTTGATGGATTTGGACTCAAGTTTGCCACTTGTCAATTTCTTAACATGCGCATCACAGCCCCAAATCTTCAAGAAGGATACATTGGGCTTTTAGCCCTTCCATAGTTCATATAGTGTTCCCCCAATTGCCTTGCTTGGTGTATTATTAAGAATGTAAGCAGCTATCTCTAAAGCATATCCCTAAAAGGAGACAGGGAGTGTAGCATGACTCATCATCGAGCGAACCATGTCTAGCAAGGTCATATTCCTCCTTTCTAACACTCCATTCCACTAAGGTGTACCAAGAGGAGTGAGTTGGGATACAATCCCACACTCTCTAAAAAACGAGTCAAACTCTTGGCTCAAATATTCACCCCCTCAATCAGACCGAAGTGGTTTTATTTTCTTGCCAAGTTGGTTTTCTACTTCATTCTTAAAGTCCTTGAACCTTTGAAGAGCCTCATACTTATGCTTCATCAGATACACATAACCGTATCTGCTAAAGTCATCTGTGAAGGTGACGAAGTACAGAAAACCGGATCTAGCACTAGTGCTCATTGGGCCACATACATCGAAATGTATCAGCTCCAATAGCTCTGAGGCCCTTTCAGCATTCTTACTAAAAGGCACCTTTGTCATCTTGCCTCTCAAACAAGATTCACATGTGTCATAAGACTTGATGTCAAATGACCCTAGCACTCTACTAGAGTGAAGCCTAGCTATGCACTTCTTGTTTATGTGGCCAAGTCAATAGTGCCAGATGTATATAGGATTAATTTCATTCTGTTTAATCCTTTTAGCATTTATGTTATAGATTGAACTTTCATATTTTAGATCAAGGATATATAGGCCATTTTCAAGAAATGTTGTTCCATAAATAATATTGCCACATTGCATAGAAATTCTACCATGTCCAATATTAAATACAAAACCAGAAATATCCAACAAAGAAACAGAAATAATATTCCTGCGAATCGCAGGTACAAAATAACAGTTTCTTGGTTCCAAAACAAGTCCACTAGGCATCTCTAAGAAATAATCTCTGATCTCTATGGCTAGAACCCGAGCACCATTTCCGACTCGAAGATCTACTTCTCCAGATCCTAGTAATCTCCTATTTCTCAGACCCTGTGCATTTGAACAAATGTGAGATCCACATCTAGTGTCTAAGACCCAAGATGTAGAAATAGCCAGATTAATCTCAACAACATAAATACCTGAAGCAGTAGTTTTGCCCTTCGGTTTCTTCCTTAGCTTTGGACCCGAGCTCTTCCAGTGCCCTTTCTCATGACACTCATGGCAGACATCATCAGGAGAAGCAATCCTCGCTTTAGGTTGGGCCACAACCTTTTTACCCTTAGCCTTGGCCTTAGATTTGGCCTGTCCCTTAGCAATAGGCGTATTGCCCTTATTCACCAACAAAACTTCAAGAGTCTTCTTAAGAGACTGGTCAGCAAGCTTAAGCATGCCATCTAGCTCAATAACTAATTTATCCAACCCCTGCATATGGTAGTTCATGATCAACTGGTTGTAAGACACGGGGAAGTGACCCGAGAATAATGTCTGCTGCCAAGTCCTGTGGAATTGGTGAGCTGAAGCAGGCAAGTGTATCAATATACCCCTTCAACTTTAGCACATAAGTGCTAACAGAAGTCCCGGCTGCCATTGCAGTCGTGTAAAGTGCCTTAGTTATCAGGTAACATTCCTAACAAGCCTGATCTTAGAACATCTTTTTAAGCTGATCCATCATCTCATAAGCATGCTAGTCCATGAACTGCTTCTAAAGATCAGAAGCCATAATACCCAGCATGAGGCACGAGACATCTCGGTCATCCCTTACATGCCGGTCGTACTGCTCCACCATCGCCGTGGTGATGCCTTGACCCGCGGGAGGGCCAGCTGGTATGAGCATTCAGTACATACTCCTTAAACTCTTATCTAAGAACTATTTGCAAGTTCCTAGCCCAGTCCAGGAAGTTAGTCCCCAAAAGCTTCTCCTTCTCCAGGAGTGACCTAAGTGGGAGTGAGTTGTTGTTTATTGCAGCCGTTTTAAATTGCTAATGTGAAATGGGATTATCTACATGGAAGAAATCATTGCTTGAGTTAGAAATAAAGGACTTTTGCAAATTCAAATTAATAATCCGATTTTAATTTGTTCATTGGTGATGTTAATTGGCTAACTTGACCAAGATCCACAACTTATCAATGACTGGCCGAACTAGGGCTCGTTAACCAACCATTGATTCATTTGGTAGGATAACCTATCCAATCCTTCCATGAAGGACTCTTGGTTTGATGGGCTTATTGACACTTTACCCATCTGTGCTTAGGACCCGCTCTGAGCTAATCTACCTATGTTGAGTCAAACCACCATTCACATGTTAACCATACCAAGTATCCTAACCCTCGACAACCCACCAAATACTACAATGTACCCAGCTAGGGCATGGCGCACATTGCAGCATCAATGGGAGGAAGAGGTGTGAATGTGGGAAGCACTTTTAAACGACTCAATATTTTAATTTTCAGATTAAATTTAAGTGATACAGCATGGTGATCCATACATCCATATCATATGTCAAATGCAATAGCATACTTAATTTAAAATAAAAATGAGATCCTATAGGCCTTTAATTACAACCTAATGAAAAACTAGATATCCTATCTAATTCTTCATGGACTAGACTGCAATCCTTCTTGGGCTCCCACCATGGGCTTGCTTCATTTGGGCCTTCCTCCATACTTGATGCAATTACAACAATTTTATTTTAAATAAAATATATTCTAAAATTACATCAAAATAAAAGAAATTGCACGCAGGCCATATTTCCCAAAATCAAAAGGTCCAATGGATAACACCCATTAATGCAAAATTGACAATTTTGCTCCCACTTGAATTTGGGTTGTCACAAATTTAAAATTTAGCCCTCCCAATTTTGACCGGTGTCACGGTTTATTGGGCTAATTTCAAAAAAAATCCATATTCAATTTAATAAGCAAAACAATTAAATTAAATATGTATGCCAACATAACAAAAAATTTAAATACAAATTAATTTAAAAAATAATAATTTAATTCGCATTAGGGCCCAGGATAAAATATACCCGTAAAATCCAAAACCGGACCAAAACCCCGTGCGCGGTGCTGCTGACCCGGCGGGGCAGCAATGTGTCACGGGGTCACTCCTCGGACACCGTGGGCGCTTACGTCTACTCCTAGAAGTAAGCCAGCCAACACACTTTATACGCTAATTCTGCATTAGGAACAAGCATGAGGTTAGATCAAGGTATAACATTTGCTTATATTAGGCTCATAGGCCAATCCGCATTCTATATGAGATATATCGGCACATAAGAAGGGCATAATCAAGGATAAGCATCCATTCACACAGATATAAGCATACACGAGACACATATGAAAAGTGATGCGCAAGGCTTTCATTCATATAAGAATAACAAGTACATCAAACAAGTCCACACCCGTAGTAGTAGGGGGTCCTACTACGGATGGGGCATTCACAAGCACCCACGTGCGGCTGACACTGGTCTCACAAGCAACACCGTGCAACTGACACTCGTTGAGACCTGCCACACCCCCCTATAGTAGTCCTTATACCGCTTTCAAGGGTGGGAGGAACAACCATCAAGATGTCTCACCTCCCACACTTTCACTATTCATGCTACTATTACAATGCTACTATTACAAAGTATTCCCCCCCTTTACACTCTCCCCCACTCAGAGGGTTGACGTCCTCGTCGACCTTGTCTTCTGGAATTCTTCAATCTTCTGCTTGTAAGCTTGTAGATCATCTGCTTTCTCCCAGCTGGTTTCTTCTTCTCCTTCGGCTCGCCATCGAACGAGGTACTCCTTGTATGTTCTCCTGGATGTTGACGCCGTACGATCTGCTAGAATCTCCTCCACTTCTCTGCTGGCTGGTGCTTTCTTCGTGATTGCAGGTCTTGTACTCCTGTTCCGCTTGTCGTCTGTGGGATCTGGATGATACTGCTTCAAGTTGCTGACATGGAAAACAGGATGGACCGACATCCATTCGGGCAAGTCCAGTTTATATGATACTGGACCTACCTTCTTGACGACTGGAATCGGTCCTTCATATTTCCTCACCAGCCTGTTGTCTCTGTTACGGAAGAATCGTAGTTGCTCCGGCAGAAGCTTCACCAACACCAGGTCACCAGCTTTGAACTCCATTGGTCGACGATCTGTATCAGCCCATTTCTTCATCCGCCGGGATGCCTTCTCCAAATGTGCTCTTGCAATCTCCTCGTTCTGCTTCCATTCCTTTGTGAAAAGATATGCTTTGGGATTCTTGCCTTTGTAAGGCATCTCGATGGAATGGGGCACCAAGGGCTGTTGACCTGTCACAATTTCAAAAGGGGTTTTGTTAGTAGCAGAGGACTTCTGGCTGTTAAAGCAAAATTGGGCCACATCTAAAAGGGATGCCCAGTTCCGTTGACTGGCACAGACAAAGTGTCGCAAATACTCCTCAAGCATGCTATTGAATCTCTCTGTCTGACCATCAGTCTGTGGGTGATAACTGGTGGACATGTTCAAGTTACTCCCCAACAGACGAAAAAGCTCCGTCCAAAAACTCCCCAAAAATCGCCCATCCCGATCACTGACAATACTCTTCGGGAGACCCCAATATTTGACCACATGTTTGAAGAAGGCCCTGGCCGTTGTTTCTGCTGAACTGTATTTGGGCATTGGAATAAAGGTTCCATATTTGGAGAACCTATCAACAACCACCAGAATGGAATCAAAATCTTCAACCCTGGGCAAGCCCGTGATAAAATCCATTGACACACTCTCCCAAGGGCGTTGCGGTACTGGCAGTGGTTGAAGTAGCCCAGCAGATTTTCGCCTCTCGACTTTGTCCTGCTGACACACCAAGCATGTCTTAGTGTACTCTCTCACCTCTTCCTCCATCTTGGGCCAATAGTAGTGCTGTTGAAGCAAAGCCAACATCCGATGCCACCCCGGATGTCCCGCCCAGAGGGTATCATGACATTCTCGCATCAACATCTTCCGCAAATTGGCAACCTTCGGCACGTACACTCTTTGCTTGGTAGTCATTAATAGCTCGTCACTGATCCAGAATTGCCGAGTCTTTCCCTGCCTCACCAAGTCCATTATGGCCACCGCCTGGGGGTCCTTTGAGAGTTTCTCTTGAATTAACCGTCGCATAGAGGTAGATAGCTGGCTGCTAGACAAATGGGCTATCTGTTTCAAGACTGCCAGATCTGCCTTACGACTCAGCGCATCTGCCACCTGATTTGACTTTCCTGTGTGGTGCTCCAGCACAAAATCGAATTCAGCCAAGAATTCCTGCCAGCGGGCTTGCTTTCGAGACAAAGTCTGTTGGGTAAGGAAGTGGCTCACTGCTGCATTGTCTGTCTTCACCACAAACCTAGATCCCAGCAAATAATGCCTCCAAACTCGTAAGCAATGAACGACGGCCAGTAACTCTTTTTCATGCGTGGAATACCTCCGTTCGGCATCATTCAACTTCCGGCTCTCAAAGGCAATGGGATGTCCCTCTTGCATGATGACTCCCCCCAAAGCAAAATCCGATGCATCCGTTTGGACTTCGAACGGTTTGGCCATGTCCGGCAGGGCTAGAATTGGTTCTTCTTGGATTGCTTTCTTCAACTTCTCGAAAGCTTCTTGGCATTCTTCTGTCCAGACCCATTTCCTTTCCTTCTTCAACAAGTCGGTGAGGGAGACCACCTTCCGCGAGTACCCTTCAACAAATCTCCGGTAGTAATTGGCCAGTCCCAAAAAGGATCTCAATTCTGGAACATTCCCAGGTGTCCGCCATTCTGAAATAGCTTTCACCTTAGCTTGATCCATGCGAATCCTGCCTTGTTCAATCACGTGGCCAAGAAACTTGATGCTTGTCTGCCCAAAAGCACACTTTTCTCTCTTCAGAAAAAGCTGATTCTCCCTCAGCTTCATGAACACTAGCTTCAAGTGTTCTCGGTGCTCCTCCAGGGTGGTACTGTATACCACGATGTCATCCAGGTACACCACCACGAACTGATCCAGATATTCCCTGAAGACCTGGTTCATGAGAGTACAAAAGGTGGCTGGAGCATTTGTTAGTCCAAAGGGCATAACCAAAAATTCAAATGAACCATACCGGGTGACACATGTGGTTTTGAATACATCTTCATCTTTCACTCGCACCTGGTAATATCCCGAACGCAGATCAAGCTTGGTGAAATACTTTGCCCCACTAAGTTGATCGAACAAGTCAGCTACAAGAGGGATAGGATACTTGTTGCGTACTGTGATCTTGTTCAGGGCTCTGTAATCCACACACAGTCTTAAGCTTCCATCTGCTTTCTTCTGGAACAACACGGGGGCACCAAAGGGGGAGTTTGAAGGTCGAATGAACCCTGCTTCCAAGAGTTCCCCCAGCTGCTTCCGTAACTCTGCCAACTCAGGAGGGGCCATTCTATAGGGAGCCCTTGCGGGTGGCTTCATTCCCGGAAGCAATTCTATTTCATGATCTACCCCCCTCTTTGGTGGCAACGTCTTTGGTAAGGCCCCCGGCATGATGTCTTGAAACTCTTTCATCACTTCGTCAAGCATTTTGGGAAAGCTAGAGTCTTCGTCTGAGTTGCTAGCCAGCGGAACCACCACATAAGAGCACTCCCCCCTTTTTACTCCCTTTTTGAACTGGAGTGCTGAGAGACACTTTTTCTCACAAATGGGACTCACGGTTACTGGCACGACACAGGGATCCTGATTCATAAAGAGGAGGCAGCTCGCTGAGACCATCGGAACTGCGAAACTCTCCTTCAAGAAGTCCATCCCCAGAACCACATCAAAATCATCCATCGGTACCACTGTAAAGTCTATCGAGCCAGTCCAGGGTCCCAACTTACAAGATACATTCTGAGTTGCTCCCAATATCTCTCTGGCCGGGGAGTTGACCGCCTTGATCTTTCCTGCCTCCTTCCTGACTGGTAACCCTAGCCGAGAAGCTTCAGTCCCTGACATGAAGTTGTCGGTGGCCCCTGTGTCAATCATAGCCCTGGTGGCCTTCCCATTGATAATCAGCTCGACATACATCAGCCCTTTTTCTCTTCTTTGACTTGCAGCCTTCACCTGCTTCTCCAGGGCTGAAAGGAATCGCAAAGATCCCATGGCCGATGGCTCCGACCCTTCGAGTCCTGCATCGACTCTCTGTTCTTCTTCTGTCCTCTCAGAGACGAGGGCATTAACAGCACTTCGATGTGGGCACTCCGCCATCCGGTGTGGCCCCTTGCATATAAAACAAGAGATGTTCCGAACTCCGGGGACAGCTTGCCTAAATGGAAAGTTTTTCGGAGGGCCACCGGATTCATTATTAAACTGATTATTTCTCCTTTCACCCCAAGTGCGGCGATTACTCCCTTCTGAAAAGGAACTCGGGCGGCCTCCTGTTGAGGAACTGCTACGATCACTTCCCGTCCCCAACGGTTTCGCCCACTTACTTGGTCTAGTCTCAGGCCCTGGGGTGGGAGGTTGCTTCCTCTTTCCAAGACCATCCGAGAAGTCATCTAAGCTTTCGGCCACCATAATGGCAGTAGCATGATCTCGGACGTTCCTTCTGTTCACTTCATTCTTTGCCCACGGTTTCAACCCCTTGGTGAAATGATACAACTTGTCATACTCATGCATCTCCGGGCATTCCAAGATAAGCTTCTGATAGGCTCTGACATAGTCTCTGATGGAACCCGTTTGCTGGAGTTCTGCAAGTTGACGTCGGGCCACATGGTGGACATTTTCGGGGTAGAAATGGGCTTTGAACTCCTTCTTGAACTCATCCCAGGTGGAGATGGTGGCCAAAGAAGCTTTGTGTCGCCACCACAACTTGGCGTCGCCCTCCAAATACATCGGGATCAACTCCAAGCGGTGGGCATCTGTTCGGGCCCTAGTTGCATTGAAGAAGGCCTCTACATCAAAGAGGAAGTTCTCCACTTCACTAGCATCTCTGGCCCCATCGTATGACTTTGGATCTTTGATTTTGTATTTGGAGGACTCTGGGGCTCTCGACTCACCCCGCTCGTAGAGGTCGGTTAGCATTTTGACCTTGAGCTTCACTTCATCTAGTTCCCCCTTCAGGTTGCCATATTCTTCCATTGCCTCGCCCTGGAACTGTTCTACTACCTCGCATAACTCTTTATGCTCGGTTTGAAGTCTCTCCACCGCCTCTGCGATGTGTAGATTACTCAATTTCTCATTTAAATCTACCATCTCATCAACATTGGAAGTACCACCTCCTCGGGATGTCCCAGTCTCAAGGGCCCTCTCCCTTCGGTCGGACTTCTTAGCCATCATCTCTCGGATGGCAGTGGAATTTGTCACCACAAATTCAAAAATGTCGAGATTGGCCATCACGGCCTGAAAGATCTCCGCCTTCTCATTCAAGGCCTTTATCAACTCACTTTGCCCACTCGTGGCTCCCTCCACTTCACTACGGACAAAGGTCCCAACATTTTCACGAAGGTCTCGGACATCACGGCGGAGCGTTTTGACTGCCCCTAGTGATTCCTCAACCCTTTGGCCACATTCGAATACGGTAGCCGAAAGGCGTTCCGGAGCTATTTCAGCCCATTGTCTTTCCAGGCACTCAATGCGCTTCAACGCCTCAGAGTTGGACATCTTGCCTTTCGCCAAATAGAACTGTGCTCTGATACCAAATGTCACGGGGTCACTCCTCGGACACCGTGGGCGCTTACGTCTACTCCTAGAAGTAAGCCAGCCAACACACTTTATACGCTAATTCTGCATTAGGAACAAGCATGAGGTTAGATCAAGGTATAACATTTGCTTATATTAGGCTCATAGGCCAATCCGCATTCTATATGAGATATATCGGCACATAAGAAGGGCATAATCAAGGATAAGCATCCATTCACACAGATATAAGCATACACGAGACACATATGAAAAGTGATGCGCAAGGCTTTCATTCATATAAGAATAACAAGTACATCAAACAAGTCCACACCCGTAGTAGTAGGGGGTCCTACTACGGATGGGGCATTCACAAGCACCCACGTGCGGCTGACACTGGTCTCACAAGCAACACCGTGCAACTGACACTCGTTGAGACCTGCCACACCCCCCTATAGTAGTCCTTATACCGCTTTCAAGGGTGGGAGGAACAACCATCAAGATGTCTCACCTCCCACACTTTCACTATTCATGCTACTATTACAATGCTACTATTACAAAGTATTCCCCCCCTTTACACAATGCCGCTGTGCGGCAGCAGCAGCTAGCTGCTGCCCACGGCAACAAATGGAATCACAAATGCGATTCCATCTTTTGCCCACAATAAATTTTTTTTTATTAAATCAAAAAAAAAACCCAGCCACAAAAAAAAAACAAATAATCAATAAAAACAACAATTTTAGATGGAAACCAATTGGGGAAAAATAATAAAAAAACCCCAATCCAAAAATTCTAGGGTTCATAAAAAACCAAAACCAATTGAATAAGAACCCTAAAAAAATGTTCTTGAAACCCATTCTTTCTTCAAGAACGCTTTCAAGAACCAATTCCAATCAATCTAATGGATAAAACCTAGGCTCTGATACCACTGTTGGGATTTGTCATCGAAAAACTAACGTGGCGCAACAGAAATTACACTGTTAAAATTTTCCTAGAATCCACCTATCGTGTCTGATTACCATTGATTGGAACAAAACCAATTTGAATCAAGAGAGATTATGCTGGGATTCGTCACGGGAAACCGACCGACAAAAGTAAAGCACGCTTCGATTTCCTCGAATCCAGGTCCCGGGAGCTTAAGTAGTGAAAATCAAAAACAAAACACAAAGGAGGAGTATAAATGTCTTACCAAGATATCTCGTAAGAGATAGAAGAAGACTGCAGAAATCAAGTATAGATTTCCTCCACCGATGCGTACACGAATGGCTCTCGGACTGAAACCCGTGCTAGCGACTCGGAAAATTCAAGAAGAGAGGGAGAGAGCAATTTTTGGGCAGCCAAGAGAACTTCTTGGAGTCACTTGGTAGAATGATATTTTCCCTTATATATCTTACCAAAGAAGAAAGCAAAATATCCAAGTAAGCAAAGTCCTACTTTGCTTACCAAAAAGTCAACCATGACTCACCAATTCACTCATCACATTTTGTCTCAAAATGAGTCATCTTCCTTGCCACAAGACATGAAGAATTCGACCAAGAGGTGATCAAAAGGAGATGGGATATTTTCTCATTTGTCTTTAATCATCACATTAATGTACAAATGTATGATACAAAGACAAGGACTAATGCCTCGGGACTAGGGCATATCCAACAGATTAACTCAATGGATTTGTCTCTTCTAGAAACTACTGTAGAATCGTTTCTTGAAACTGCGATTTCCAAAGTCAGGCGCACGATCAACTATCGAACGGGGCCCGGTGCTAGCCGAAGAATGGGAAGGAATGTAGAATTAATTGCTGTAAATTGTGGTTGTTTTGGGGCTGAACTTTCCAGCAAATAAAATAGGGTTATGGTTAGGTATTCTTCCTTAATGTGCCCTTTTATAGACACCTTGTCTAATTGGGGTTTTAATTAGGTTAATTAAACCCAAGCCCACTAGGATTATAATTACTTAAATAAAATTTAATTAAAAAATATATACTATGTAATTTAATTCCATTTGGCTAAATTTAACTACCCCTAAACAAAATTAGATCACACTTAAGTAAATACAATACATGTATTTAATTTTCCTGCATAAGAAAATTATTTAATTAATTGTTTACTTTATGTAATTCAATTAATTGATAAAATTAATTGATTAAATTATGTAAACTTATTAATTAAATTAAATCAACCCAATATTAATTAATTACTTTGACACCCAATGTCAACTAATTAATTAACGCATTCCTTCCAATGTATATTACATATACAATTTCTATAAGTTCCATCTCAGTTGATCTATGTGCACGAACCTATGGGTCTATCTTTATGTTGGCAGTAGGCCCAACCACAGACTGTAAGTGGGTTCTAGCAAACCGTTACAGCCCCCAATTAAGAAAGAGATGGCAGTCTATTAAAGACACTGACCCAGTAGTAATCTCACAGTGTCCTTTACCAAACGATATCGATATGAATAAACAAGAGGCATGTCATCCATCATCCTCTTCCGCTGTTTATTATATTTCTTGATCTTGAGTTGACTGATTAATCAAATAAGCAACCAACTTACTTGGTTATGGCCATACACTTATCAGTCCCACTCATCAAATTGCCAATGATATCATCTTGGTGTTACTCGAGTGGCAATTCCATCACTTCATCACCAATATCAATATGTTCACCGGTCCACCCAATCATACCCATATTTAGCATCCTTTTACAGACCTGTTAGGCGTATGTCAAAGTGAACTGGATTTCATATTGATACTATAATGAAATCTAGAATTAGGACAAAAGAGACCTACTCAAGAAAGACTTATGACGCGGCAACCATGTGGCTTTCTTGTGCGGACCGATCCAGTCCCATGTCAATGACATGTACCTATATATATGACTGACTATACAAGTAATATGGCTAGTTCAGAACTACCATACAGTCATCGAATATACAAGTATGTGAATCTATTCATTCCCACGATTAGAACAGACCTGGGATAGGTTTTATGATTATTAATTAATGGGTACTCTACTCATATTATAGCACAAGGTATAAATGAAACAGATTAATTGCCTTTATTAATGTTACACAAATAATGTATTCATACAATAAGTCTTAATGTATAATACAAAATACAATAATCCAATGCCCTAAGAACTAGGGCACACCAACACCGTGGAGTCCACTTTCACCTAGACCGGAGCACGCAAGTGATCATAAAAATCTTTGAGGTCATCCCAACCTCCTGCGCCCTTGTTCTTCTTCCTGGACTGGAAAAGAATTAAAGAGGAAAGTTTTTTAAATCTAGATAATTGCATACATGTATATATTTCAGGGAAAAATTGAAAGAAAAATTGATTTTTAGGTCAAAGATGAGAGGTTGTCTCCCAGAGGAAATAAGCCGTACGGCCCTATTTTATGCAATTTTAGGCCATACAGCACAAGTTCTCCACTCACATGGCTTAACTCTTGGTTCTTCGAGAAACTTAGAAATTCAAGAGAAAATCATTCTTACGGCCTAAATTGGACATGAACAAGGCCGTACGGCCCATCTTTTCTGGGAAGCAAATTCTCATTTTAAACCTAGAAATTCGATTTCCTTAAAATTAATCCTAAATCTAAGCAAAAATCAGTCCTAAATCATCCCTAAACATCAAAAAAACCCTAAGCATGCATTCTAATCCATCAATTTCATCAAATTGCAAGGAAATTAACAATGAGAAGAAATTGAAAATCAAAGGGGAAATTGGCAAAACATACTAGATGGGCAATTGCATGTCTATGAATATTGATCACGAGGCTCACCTCCTCCACGAAGGACACACCCTTATATTTCTCATTCGGCCTGAGGCCATATAAGCTCTCCATAAAAACAAAAGGAAGGGAGAAAGAACCCTCTAGCAGCGTGTACTCGTTGGGATTCATCACCGAAAACCGACCGATAAAAGCGGAAATACGTGTCGATTTCCTCGAATCCGGCCCAAGAACTTAAGATGTGGAAATCAAAAACTCAAAACTGAAAGGAGGAAGTTTAGTAAACTCACCACAAAGTCTCTCTAAGAGACGAATGCGGACTACAGGAATCAAAGTAGACTGCCTCCAACATCAAGTACATGAATGGCTCCCGGACCCAGAGAGGTGGCGCACTTGAAGAATTATGGTTGTCTTATATTTCTTTCCAAAAGAAATAAACCAATTTCTCTCAAGTGGGCACCAATTTCTTTCTAAAAGAAATCATGCAAAAGGTGGGCTAAATCTTTCTTACAAAGAAAGAACAAAATGGACGGCTAAGAGTTGGATAAGTGGAAAAGATAAACAAAGTCCAACTTTGCTTGCCAAAGTCAACCAAGTGACCCATCACTTTACCACCTTTTACAAGTATGACTCACCATCATTTTTGTCCTAATCTCCCGCCATATTTTCGGTCAAAAGGATGAGTAAATGGAGAAAGCAAAGTCCAACTTTGCCATCCCTAAGTCAAAAGTCAAAAGCCATGATTCCTCACTTATGACTCACCATATATGACTCATCACTTCTCATCATCCTCTTTTGTCCAACAATGAGTCACCATTCTCATCAACAATAACTCACCATTAAGCCAAAAATCAGCCCCTAATTTCGGCCAAGAAATCCCACTTCTTGTGGGCATTTTCATTTTAAGCCTCCAATTTTACTTCCTTTGATTTAATTAATTTCAAATGCAACTTTAATTTAACATGTATGCTTATATATTATAAGCATACATATATAAGCATTTAACATGTATACTTATATATTATACCATATAATATATTACATACATTTAAATTAAAATTCATTTGACCTATTAATTTCATCAATGGATTAAATTAGACATACATAAAATGAAATACATGTAAACCTATACATGTAATAATATTTCCACCTAGGAAATAATCTCATAAATTAATTCATTGAAGTAATTAAGAGAAGGTCGAAATAAATATTAATTATATTATTTTGATCAATCTAATTAATCTATATAATATAATTAATAAATCTCTCTCTCTTCAAACGTGTATACTCCAAGTACACACTTAATCCGACTAGTCAAAGTCCAGACGTTCAATGTGTACACTTATGTTGGCAGTGGGCCAATGCCCACAGACTATAGGCGGGCTCTAGCATGCCATTACAGGCCCCAATTAAGATGGAGTAAGCAGTCCAACTAAAAACGTAACCCAGTAGTTTGAACTTGTATATCCCATGTCACTGATATTAGCGTCCAACACAGAGGCATGGAAGTATCACCCTCTATTGTGTCCGGACATTTACTTGATGCCGAATGAACTGATGCTCACAAACAAGATCCAATCTTGTTTGGGTGCGGCCGCACACTTATCAGTAGCATTCTTCAAGAGGCCGATGATATCGTCTCAGTAAACTACTGAGTGTCATTCCCTTCTGCATATCCATAGCACTGCCATGTTCACTAACACACCCAAACGTACCCATACTTGGCACCCTTTTACAGGCCCTTTAGGCGTACACCAAAGTGTGCCACTTCACATCCAGCACCATCATATGGTCCGGTCAAAGGACTTATACAAGCACTACACGAGAATCATTTGTGATACTATACCATGTAGACTCCCGTTAAGTGGATCGATCTAGTACCATGCCCTTTTTGCATGTACCCACTAACCTGGTTGACATCCCATGTTCTATGAACAGTAAGACACCGCCATACAACCAGGCTAATGATAGTCTTTAGTTCCATTCATTCCCATGATTGGAAACGACTATGGATGACTTTATGGCCATATTGTTTTCCCTATCCATAGTCTTACTGCCAAGTGCATGATACTTGACAACATGGATATGGATATGTCCATTGGATACTCTATTTAAAATACAGTACAAGGCATATAATAAATAGATTAATGCCCTTATCTTTTAACACAAATTGTATAATACAAAAAGTTCATATTAATGTACAAATGTATTATACAAATACAAAGACCAATGCCTCAGGACTAGGGCATTTCCAATAGTACTATGGTACAGCCGTATCCAGGGCCGCCTACCAAGGCTCGTATGAAATAGACCAGTGGAGTTTCTATCTCATTTTCATTGGAATAGGATTTGAAAGGGAAGGGTCGGCTAGTTTTTGGAAGAAAAATAAGAGGAAAAGAGAAAAAAAGGGGGAAAGAAATGAAAAAGGGATATTTTTTCAAATCTTTTAACCCAAGTCAGATGAGCCGCACGGCCCAACTAACCCTCAAGTTAGGCCATACGGCGTACCAATACTTTTCAAGAATTTTCCCCCCAATGATGGACCGTACAGCCCAAAAACCACAATAGATAGGCCGTACGGCCCATTCTCCCCCAAATGGATAAAACTCAATTCTTCATTTTTAATCGCCAAAATTACTCTGAAAAGGGTTTTCTCTTTCTTATTTTGCAGAAATCTAAGGGCAAGACCCTAGAAAGTAAAGCCACAGACTCCATGATTCATGTCTCTATTCTTAATCCAAGGGGCAAAAATTTTTGTTTTCAAAATTATTGATCAAGGAACAAAGATACTAATACAACTAGCATCAACATTTATCCCCAGCAAGTCAAATCTCAGAAGTAGGGATGTTCAGCGAAGCAATCCTGCTCTCATAAAAAAAATCATAGACCCATCCAGACCTCCATGTTGGGATTTGTCACCGGAAATCACCCGATAAAAGCGGAAGAATGCGGTGATTTCCTCAAATCCAGTCCCAGGAGCAATTGAGATGGAAATTGAAAAACTTAAAATTAAATAGAAAGGGATTAATTTTCTTACCAGAAAATCTCTTTCTAGAGATGGATGATGACTGCAGAATTCAAAGTAGAATTCCTCCTCGTTCACGTACACGAACGCCTAACGAACACCGCACGTGCTAGCGTCAAAAATCATGAAGATTAGAGAGTGAAGGGGGAAGGAGAATTCGGCCAAAGGGGGGCTTCACACACTTGTGTGTTGGCTGAATTCCCTTTAGGTTTTTTAACCCTAGGGCTTCCAAATTCCCTTGTTGGAATTTAGGCCCAGTCTGGCTTCTGTGTCTGTGTGGGCTTCCTCCTTTTAATTCAGGCCCAAACTTATTTTAATTATTCTGCTTTAAATCAATATCAAGCCCAATTTTAATTAACCCATGTATTTAATATATTACTCCAAGTAACATATTATTTACATTTAAATTAAAATTAGTTTGACTAATTAATTTAATCCATCAAATTAAAATTAAGTCTTCAAAAAACAAATTCATATGTAAACCTATACATATGAATATTTCCACCTAGGAAATAATTTCATAATTAATCCAATTAATTATGTGAAGCCAAATATTAATTTTATTATAATGATCAATGCAATTGATCTTTATAATATAATTAATATATATACTTATCTCTCTCTACTGTGTACACCCCAAGTGTACCTGTGATTCTTTAAGTCGGTGTCCAGTCGCTCAATGTGTACGATCCCGTGGGCCCATCTTTATGTTGGCAGCGGGCCTTTTGGCCCGCAGACTGCAGTTGGGCTCTAGCAAGCCACTGCAGCCCCCAATTAAGATGGAGATGGCAGTCTAACTGTTATCATAACCCTGTAGTTTAAACTTGTACATCCCATGTCATTGATAACGGTGTCCAACACAGAGGCATGGATTGATCACCCTCTTTTGTGTCCGGACATTAACTTGATCCCGAATGCACTGAAGCTCACAAACAAGTTCCAACTTGTTTGGGTGTGGCCACACTCTTATCAGTCACATTCATCAAGAGGCCGGTGATATCTTCTCAGTGGGTTACTGAGTGACAAATCCCTTCTGCATATCCATAGTATTACCATGTTCAGTGACATACCCGAAAGCACCCATACTTGGCACCTTATTACAGGCCCTTTAGGCGTACCCCTAAGTATGCGACTTCACATGTAACACCATCATATGGTCAGGTCAAAGGATCCATACATGTACTACACGATAATCCATTGTGATACCATACCATGTGGATTACTCGTTTAGTGGATCTATCCAGTACCATGCTCCCAGGCATGTACCCATTAACTTGGTTGACATTCCATGTCCAATGACCGGTAAGACACCGCCATACAACCAGGTTAATGATAGTCTGTTGTTCCATTCATTCCCATGACTGGAACAGACTACGGACCTATTTATGGTCATATCGTTTACCCTATCCATGGTCTTACTGCTAAGTGCATGACACTTATCGTCATGGATATAGATATGTCCATTGGATACTTCATTTAATATATTGCACAAGATAGATATAATAAATTAATTGATGCCTTTATTAATAACACAAATGAGTACAACACATAAATCCAATAAATGTATAGTACAAATACAAGGACCAATGCCTCGGGACTAGGGCATTTCCAACAATCTCCCACTTGCACTAGTTCCAACTAGGCATGGGCCTAATCCCTATAGATCTAGTATGACCCTCGTGCTTGGGCTGGGCCAGTGCCTTGGTCAATGGATCTGCTGTTAGAGATTGTGCCCTAAGCCAATGTTGGATTATGTAAACAATCTTCTTAAGTCATTAATAAAGACTTATTTTATCATATATATTTGTATGTTAGTATTTATGATAATGTATCCATGAATTAATTGTGTAATTCTAAATTTCCCTAGTCGATTGTTATTATGGGAATAATAACAAACTAAGACTAGTGTGAGTGATAATGGATATTCATAAGATGAATATAGTGTATACAGATACAGATTATACTCACGGGCAATGTGTTAGAGAACATGTTGCTGGAGACCCACTATAAGATCAAGTTCATGGTCACGTGTCACAACTGATCTTGATTATAGTAGTGTCATCAGCTGATTCCTTTGACCTGAGGTCACCATGGATTCCGGGATGAACTCATGTTGTGCTTTGACGCAGTCAAACGCTGCTTGTAACAGAGTAGTTATAAAGGCTGTGGTTGGGTGCAATGTGACTCATGCTTAGGGATGTGAGTGACAGATATGGGATTTTGTCCCTCTCTAACAAGAGAGCGATATCACTGGGCCCCTCGATAAGTAAGACTGTTAAATGCATGGCCGTGCTCAAATAATTGATAAGAGTATCAATTGATTTGTCTGAACAGTTTACTTTGAGATCGAGAAAGCATATGATTAATTATATAAGATTGACATGTGTACCATGTCTTATAATTAATCTTGATATCAAAGAGACAAAAGGGAATATGACATTCTATAAATAGGTATTGGATCATTCCAATCATATTAATTGGGTAGTCGTAATGGCTTGCTAGAGTCCGCTTGTGACCTATAAGGACATTATGGTAATTTCCTTATTGCCAATTAATATGATCCTATGGGGTCACACACAAGAGCAAAATGAAGTTCATCTTATCGGGTATAAATTATTATTGGATAATAAATTTATGAATGAGAAAGAGAATAAATATATATAGTGATATATATTTATGTATGTATATATAAATATTAATGTGATTAATATTGCATAAAGTATGCTACATATTATAATTAAATTATATGGAGATATAATTAATTATAATATTATATATACATATATGTATTATGGAGAATTGATTTGATTTAATGTTAATTGAGAATTAATATTAAATTGTGTGGGTTAATATATAATTATAACTAATAGGTGTATTAGGTTATAATTATAATTAACTATTTAGGTTAATTATTTAAGGAAACAATTGACCTAAACCTAACACAACTCTACACTCATAATACTAGAAGAATTCGGCCACCACAAGGAAATAAGGGGCCAGCCGAAATTCTCTTCCTAGGTCAAGAGAAAATTTGATTTTCTGCCTCTCTCTCAATTCGAGGAAACCGTTTCTTCTATCCCGGCGCTAGCACGCGGTGGACGTATTGCTCCGTGTGGATCAACCGTAGAGGGAAGCAATTTTGGTTCCTATTGATTCAACCTTCAAAGAATTAAGGTAATTCTTTAACCCTCTTTCCAATTCAATGCAATATACATGGATCCTTGGCGGGGATTAATCCTTTTCTTTCCGCTGCGTATTTTGTTTTGTGCGATTAAATCCCCTTCAGTGGTATCAGAGCCACTTGTATTTTGATTGAATTGGATTTATGTTTTGATTGGATCAAAATTGCATGTAAAGGGTTTGTATGATTTTGATTGGATCAAAATTGTTGTTAGGAGTTTGTATGTTTTATTTAGGGTTCTATGTTATTGTGAATAACAAAATAAAATTTGATTTTATTGATTAATCATTGTGAATGATTTTATGTTAATGATTTGGAATGTTTAAGGGGTTTTTGGTATCATGAATTTGATTCATGGGTTTTTATTGAAATTGTTTCAATTCAATTTAATTAATAAACAAAAAAAAAAAAAAAAAAAAAGAATTCTTCTGTTCGTATTCTGGGCATAATGCCCAGAATACTTTTATGGCCGCATATTGCAATTGCAATTTGCAATTGCAATTTGCAATTGCCGTGCTGCGTAAGCAGCATGCTGCTTACGCAGCATGGGCTGCGCGCAGTATGCGCAGCCCGTCGAGCCTGCTGTCCGACAGTTTTAAACCCTTTTTCGTTTTAAGTGTGGAAAATTGTTTTCTGCATATTTACGAATTTTTCCAAATTAATTAATTCTAAATACAATGTGATTGTATTTTACCACTTTGAACCCTAAATATTTTAGATATAAAATTATTGTTGATAATTTTATGCATGGTGTTATGGTATGGTTTTGGACCCCGTGGATGTTTTATTTTATTTATTATGGTTTTATATAAATACGACCTGTGAGTCGTTTGTATTTATGTAAATTTTAATTTTAATTTTACTAGATAAATTGTATAGGATGCAATTTATGATATGTAAAATTTATTTTACTAGAAAAATTGTATAGGTTGCAATTTTTTGTAAAATATAAATCCATGAGATGGTGCTTAGAAGCAAAGACGTGGAGGCGGATCCAAGAGGCGGTGCAATGACCATGTGATGGATGCTACCACCTAGGATATGACCTTGTTGATTTTTATATTGGCCTATGAAAATCAATGTAGATTTAAACCATACCATAACACGGTTCGAGTCATATGCATGCTTTATTTTATTTAGATGCCATGTGATGCCATGCTAGATATTCTATATGCATGCTAGACAATTGTATGCCATAAGATGCCATGCTAATTAATATTAACAAAAGTATGATTAATATTAATGCCATGAAATTGTATATGATACAATTAACTCACAGGAATTAATAAACCCTAAATAAACTTATGAAGTTTATATTTTTGCCACCCAATTACGTATAACACTAGTTAAGTACTATGTTCGCATCATGGTAGCCACGCCAAAGCGGGTACGCATGTTGTGACCTTAGCGAAGCGATAATATGAGAAATGGTGATTCTCATTGTGTTGTAATTGGTTTAACAAGGGTTAATCAAAATGGTGCTTTGAACCCGAGGCAAAGATGAGATGAGTAACATGCAAATTTAATATGATATATGATATCATGCATCTCATAAATTAAAAGAGTTACATAATGATGTAATTGACATGGTGATGTCTACCGAAATTATATTTAATCATAGGGACATGCCAAAGCAGTGCTATGGTTAAGTATGGATTTTAGGTCTTTTACCCACTTAAATATTTTAAAAGGTTTTATAATTTTAGTGGGAGTTTAATTCTCTTATGTAATTAACTTTGCATATATTTTCTGTTGTAGATAAATGGCCAACACAAGCAATCCCGGTTCTATTCGATCTATCCTTGAGAAGGAAAAACTGAACGGAACCAATTACCTAGATTGGTATCGCAACTTGAGAATTGTTCTCAAGCAAGAGCGAAAGCTGTATGTTCTGGATGGGCCTTTGCCCGCTAACCCTCCACCCACCACAGCTTCAAGAGCTGAAAAGGATGCTTTTCACAAGCATCAAAACGATCAGATTGATGTACAATGCCTGATGCTCGCATCAATGATTCCAGAACTTCAGAAGGATCTGGAAACGTTTGAGGCATATGAGATGTCTCAAGAGCTTAAGGAAATGTTCCAAAAGCAAGCGAGAAGGGAAAGGTATGAGACCTTGAGATCTTTGGTTGGGTGCAAAATGACCGAAGGGAGTTCGGTTAGTGCCCATGTTCTGAAGATGAAAGGGTACATTGATCAGTTGGAGAGGCTTGGTTCGCCACTCAGACCTGAGTTGGCAACGGATTTGATCCTTAATTCTCTTCCTGAGAGTTACTCCCATTTTGTCATGAATTATCACATGAATGATATGGACAAAACGGTCAGCGAACTGCATGGGATGCTGAAAAACGCTGAAGTAACGATAAAAGAGAAGCCAAGCTCCAAAGGGATCCATATGGTGCAAAAGGGTAGGATCCAGAAGAAGAAGGGTAAAGCAAACAAACCCAAAGAGTTTGGGAAGGATGCAAAGAAGCCCAAAGCTGTTACCAAGGCAAAGCCTCCAAAGGAAGGCACATGCCATTTCTGCAATCAGCCTGGTCATTGGCGCAGAAATTGCAAGCTTTATTTGGAGGACTTGAGGAAGAAGAGAGGCGGTGAGACCGCTAATCAAGGTATTTATGTTATTGAAATATTTCATTCTACTTCTGTTTCTACTTCGTGGGTATTAGATACCGGTTGTGGTTCTCACATTTGTATGAATGTGCAGGGGCTTAAAGGAAGTAGAAAGCTCAAGAAGGGCGAAGTAGAATTCCATGTGGCGAATGGAGCTAAAGTTGCTGCTTATGAAGTCGGTCGCTACGAGCTCAAGTTGCCAAGTGGACTTGTTCTTTCTTTGAATAATTGTTATTTTGTTCCTAATTTGTCTAGGAACATCATTTCTATTTCATGTTTGGACAAGGAAGGATTTAAATGTGTTATTGAGAATAATCACTTACTGCTTTTCAATAAAGACTTGTTTTATGCAAATGCGGATTTACATGATGGTCTTTATTTGTTGAACCTTAGTGAAGGTTATAATGAGCATATATATAACATAAATACCAAAAGGATAAGAACAAATGTTGTGAATCCTACTTATCTCTGGCACTGTCGTCTAGGACACATTAATGAGAAACGCATTTCAAAACTCCATAAAGATGGAATTTTGGGTCTAGATGTTTTTGAAACATATGACACTTGCGAGTCTTGTTTAATGGGTAAGATGACCAAGAGTCCCTTTACTGGTCACAGTGAAAGGGCTAGTGACTTATTAGAACTCATACATACAGATGTATGTGGGCCTATGAGCACAACTGCTAGAGGTGGTTTTCAATACTTCATTACGTTTACTGATGATTTCAGTAGATATGGTTATCTATATCTAATGAAGCATAAGTTGGAATCCTTTGAAATGTTCAAAGCCTTCCAAAATGAAGTACAAAACCAACTTGGCAAGACAATTAAAGCACTTAGATCTGATCGAGGTGGTGAATATTTGAGCCAAGACTTTGACGATCATCTTAGAAAGTGTGGGATTGTCTCACAACTAACTCCTCCTGGTACACCACAGTGGAATGGTGTGTCTGAGAGGAGGAACCGTACTTTATTGGATATGGTTCGGTCGATGATGAGTCAAACAAATCTTCCTCTATCCTTTTGGGGATATGCACTTGAAACAGCGGCATTCACACTGAACCGGGTTCCATCAAAAGCAGTTGAAAAGACACCATATGAGATATGGGTTGGTAAGAGACCAAATTTGTCTTTTCTCAAGATTTGGGGTTGCGAAGCTTATGTGAAATACTTGATTTCAGATAAGTTAGCACCAAAATCTGTGAAGTGCAATTTTGTTGGTTATCCAAAAGAAACCAAAGGTTATTTCTTTTACAATCCTAGTGAAAACAAAGTGTTTGTTGCTAGGAATGGTACATTCCTGGAAAAAGAGTTTATTTCCAAAGGAATCAGTGGGAGTAAAGTACACCTACAAGAAAATATGGATAACCAAGTTGAAAGTGAGTTTCAAATGGAACAATCTGATTCACAAGAAGTTGTTGAGTCAGAACCGATAACACAAGTCCAACGTAGATCAAGTAGAGTTCGTCATGAGCCCGAGAGATATGGATTTCTCGTCACGAACGAAAATGATCTGATTCTGTTAGAAGAAAATGAACCTTCCACGTACATGGAAGCTGTCTCTAATTCAGAATCTGAAAAATGGCTTGATGCTATGAAGTCAGAAATTCAATCCATGGACGACAACAAAGTATGGACTTTGGTTGATCTCCCAAAGGGTGCCAAAGCAATAGGGCACAAATGGGTTTTCAAGTTGAAAACGGACATGGATGGGAATATTCAGACTTATAAAGCAAGGTTAGTGGCAAAGGGTTACCGACAAGTTCATGGTATAGACTATGACGAAACCTTTTCGCCAGTAGCTATGATCAAGTCCATCAGAATTCTTGTTGCCATAGCAGCATATTATGACTATGAAATATGGCAAATGGATGTCAAAACAGCTTTCCTAAATGGAAACCTTGTTGAGGATGTGTACATGACACAGCCTGAAGGTTTTGTCGACCCAAAGAATCCTGATAAAGTATGCAAGCTTCAAAAGGCCATTTATGGTTTGAAGCAAGCATCAAGAAGTTGGAATCATTGTTTTGATGAATCAGTCAAAAAGTTTGGCTTCATCAAAAACGAAGATGAGCCTTGTGTGTACAAGAAGTTCAGTGGGAGTAATATAGTTTTCCTAGTCCTATATGTCGATGACATATTGTTAATAGGAAATCACATTCCTACCTTGCAAGAAGTAAAATCTTGGCTAGGAAAGTGTTTTTCTATGAAAGACTTGGGTGAGGCAGCCTACATTCTTGGAATAAAGATCTATAGAGATAGATCTAAGAGATTGATAGGTTTGAGCCAGAGTACATACATTGACAAAATACTGAAAAGGTTCAGTATGGATCAATCAAAGAAAGGAAATGTTCCTATTGGGCAAGGGATAAAGCTTAGTCGTAAGCAATGTCCTGTGACAGTTGAAGAACGTCAACGCATGGATAAGATTCCTTATGCGTCAGCTATAGGATCTATCATGTATGCCATGGTATGTACTCGGCCAGATGTCTCTTTTGCTTTGAGCATGACAAGTAGATATCAGTCTGATCCAGGTGATAGTCACTGGACTGCTGTCAAGAGTATTCTTAAGTACTTGAGAAGAACTAAAGATACATTCTTGATATATGGAGGCTCGGACGAAGATCTTGTTGTAAATGGTTACACGGATGCAAGTTTCCAAACTGATCAAGATCAGATGCAGTCACAGTCTGGGTATGTGTTCATTCTGAATGGAGGTGCGATAAGTTGGAAGAGTTCTAAGCAAAGCACGATAGCTGCATCTACAACAGAAGCCGAGTATATTGCTGCATCAGATGCAGCCCAAGAGGCTGTTTGGATCAAGAAGTTCATCGAAGAACTTGGTGTCGTTCCTAGCATAGTGAATCCTGTGAGCCTCTTGTGTGACAACAATGGGGCAATATCACTTGCTAAGGAACCTAGTGTGTCACAGAAATCCAAACATATACTTCGGCGTTTTCACTACATAAGAGAAGTCATCTCAAGAGGAGATGTGAAGATATGCAAAGTTGCGTCTGAAGACAATGTTGCCGATCCACTAACAAAAGCTCTTTCACAAGCTGTACATGATGGTCATACTAGGTCCATGGGTATTAGATACATTTGAAGATTGGACTTAGGGCAAGTGGGAGATTGTTAGAGATTGTGCCCTAAGCCAATGTTGGATTATGTAAACAATCTTCTTAAGTCATTAATAAAGACTTATTTTATCATATATATTTGTATGTTAGTATTTATGATAATGTATCCATGAATTAATTGTGTAATTCTAAATTTCCCTAGTCGATTGTTATTATGGGAATAATAACAAACTAAGACTAGTGTGAGTGATAATGGATATTCATAAGATGAATATAGTGTATACAGATACAGATTATACTCACGGGCAATGTGTTAGAGAACATGTTGCTGGAGACCCACTATAAGATCAAGTTCATGGTCACGTGTCACAACTGATCTTGATTATAGTAGTGTCATCAGCTGATTCCTTTGACCTGAGGTCACCATGGATTCCGGGATGAACTCATGTTGTGCTTTGACGCAGTCAAACGCTGCTTGTAACAGAGTAGTTATAAAGGCTGTGGTTGGGTGCAATGTGACTCATGCTTAGGGATGTGAGTGACAGATATGGGATTTTGTCCCTCTCTAACAAGAGAGCGATATCACTGGGCCCCTCGATAAGTAAGACTGTTAAATGCATGGCCGTGCTCAAATAATTGATAAGAGTATCAATTGATTTGTCTGAACAGTTTACTTTGAGATCGAGAAAGCATATGATTAATTATATAAGATTGACAAGTGTACCATGTCTTATAATTAATCTTGATATCAAAGAGACAAAAGGGAATATGACATTCTATAAATAGGTATTGGATCATTCCAATCATATTAATTGGGTAGTCGTAATGGCTTGCTAGAGTCCGCTTGTGACCTATAAGGACATTATGGTAATTTCCTTATTGCCAATTAATATGATCCTATGGGGTCACACACAAGAGCAAAATGAAGTTCATCTTATCGGGTATAAATTATTATTGGATAATAAATTTATGAATGAGAAAGAGAATAAATATATATAGTGATATATATTTATGTATGTATATATAAATATTAATGTGATTAATATTGCATAAAGTATGCTACATATTATAATTAAATTATATGGAGATATAATTAATTATAATATTATATATACATATATGTATTATGGAGAATTGATTTGATTTAATGTTAATTGAGAATTAATATTAAATTGTGTGGGTTAATATATAATTATAACTAATAGGTGTATTAGGTTATAATTATAATTAACTATTTAGGTTAATTATTTAAGGAAACAATTGACCTAAACCTAACACAACTCTACACTCATAATACTAGAAGAATTCGGCCACCACAAGGAAATAAGGGGCCAGCCGAAATTCTCTTCCTAGGTCAAGAGAAAATTTGATTTTCTGCCTCTCTCTCAATTCGAGGAAACCGTTTCTTCTATCCCGGCGCTAGCACGCGGTGGACGTATTGCTCCGTGTGGATCAACCGTAGAGGGAAGCAATTTTGGTTCCTATTGATTCAACCTTCAAAGAATTAAGGTAATTCTTTAACCCTCTTTCCAATTCAATGCAATATACATGGATCCTTGGCGGGGATTAATCCTTTTCTTTCCGCTGCGTATTTTGTTTTGTGCGATTAAATCCCCTTCATCTGCGACATTATCCTTGGTGTCCACTCTGTGCAATGCAATGTCACCTCTCTCCGCGATTTCTCGTATGAGGTGAAACTTTCTGAGCACGTGCTTTTTGTTCTTGTGTGACCGGGGCTCCTTAGCTTGTGCGACGGCCCCATTGTTGTCACAGAAGATATCGACTGGGTCCTGGATAGTTGGCACTACTCCCAACTCAGTGATAAACTTCTTCATCCACACAGCTTCCTTAGCTACATCACACGCAGCGATGTACTCAGCTTCTGTTGTAGAGTCCGCTATGGTTGGCTGCTTTGAGCTCCTCCAGCTTACAGCACCACCATTCAGCAAAAATACATACCCGGACAGTGATTGGTAGTCATCTTGGTCTGTCTGGAAGCTCGCATCAGTATACTCAGTAACTGATAGCACTTCCTGACCACCATACACTAAGAAGCTATCCTTAGTCCGGTTAAGGTACTTGAGGATCGCCTTGACAGCCTTCCAGTGATCCTCCCCGGGATCCTACTGGTATCGGCTTGTCATACTCAGTGCAAAGGCGACATCAGGTCTCGTACATAACATGGAGTACATGATTGATCCAATAGCCGAAGCATATGGAACCAATTTCATGTTCTCCCTGTCCTCCCTTGTTTTAGGACAGTTCTTCTTACTAAGTTTCAGCCCATGGCCCATTGGCAAGAAACCTTTCTTGGCCCGGTCCATGCTGAATCTTTTCAGAACTTTGTCAATGTACGAAGCCTGACTTAGGCCCAGAAGCCGATTTGATCTATCCCTATAGATCCTGATCCCTAGGATCATCTCAGCTTCGCCTAAGTCCTTCATTGCGAAGCACTTACTCAGCCACTGCTTTACGCCTTGCAGCGTAGGTATGTTGCTTCCAATGAGTAGGATGTTGTCTACA
Organism: Euphorbia tirucalli; assembly: GCA_039660915.1. Taxonomy (NCBI): domain Eukaryota; kingdom Viridiplantae; phylum Streptophyta; class Magnoliopsida; order Malpighiales; family Euphorbiaceae; genus Euphorbia; species Euphorbia tirucalli. The sequence goes on along the minus strand of CM077638.1, from coordinate 45,233,828 downwards.
TAAAGTACCAAGAATGTGACAATGCTCCCACTAGTCCTTTTATACACACAAGGCTCATCTAGATTCTGTATGAAGCCATATTCCTTTATAGCCTCGTTGAATCTTAGATTCCAACTATGGGATGCTTGCTTCAGTCCATAAATGGACCTCTGAAGTTTGCATACCCTTCCCGGATACTTAGGATCGACAAAACCCTCAGGTTGTGTCATGTACACATCCTCGAGTAGCTTTCCATTAAGGAAAGCGGTTTTGACATCCATCTGCCATACCTCATAGTCGTACCATGCAGCTATGGGCAGCAGTATCCTGATGGATTTGAGCATGGCTACTGGTGAGAAAGTTTCATCACAGTCTATTCCATGGACTTGTCTAAAACCTTTCGCAACCAGGTGCCCCTTGAAGGTATTATCAGCTTTTAGCTTATAGCACCACTTGCAACCTATTACCTTAGCACCCGGAGGTGGATCAACCAAGTTCCAAACTTGATTATCGTACATAGATTGCATTTCTGCTTCCATGGCTTTACGCCAATTTGCAGACTGTGGGCTAGCCATAGCCTCCTGGTAGGTTTTGGGTTCTTCCTCATCCCAGATGAGAAGAGTTTGATCATCGGTGACGAGGAAACCATACCTCTCCGGTTCTCGACGATCCCTACCAGACCTTCTAGGTTCTTGTGTGGCCTGGGTCGGTGCTTCTAGTTGTGGAAGCTCCACCTGGGCCTCCGAGTTATCCTTTTCAGGAGCTTGTGGACCTTGAACTTCCCCGAGTTCAACGTTGCTCCCACTATCTTTCTTGGAAAGGAACTCCTTTTCTAGAAAGACCCCCTTCCTTGCCACGAACACCTTGTTCTCGGCGGGGTTGTAGAAGTAATACCCTTTGGTTTCCCTAGGGTAGCCCACAAACAGGCATTTATCGGTTTTGGGCTCCAGCTTGCCACTAGTCAATTTCTTGACATGTGTTTCGCATCCCCAAATCCTTAGGAAAGACACATTGGGCTCCTTGCCCGTCCATATCTGATATGGGGTCTTTTCCACTGCATTAGTCGGAGTATTGTTTAAGATGAGAGCTGCTGTCTCGAGGGCGTGTCCCCAGAAACTAATTGGGAGAGATGCTTGACTCATCATACCATGTCTAACAAGGTCCTATTCCTCCGTTCGGACACCCCATTCCATTGTGGTGTTTCGGGAGGAGTGAGCTGTGGAACTATTCCATGCTCTCTCAAGTATGAGTCAAACTCTAGGCTCATATACTCACCGCCTCGGTCCGACCGAAGGGTTTTGATATTCCTGCCTAGCTGGTTCTGTACCTCGTTCCTAAATTCCTTGAACCTATCAAGGGTCTCGGACTTATGTTTCATCAGATAGACATAGCCATATCTGGTGAAATCATCCGTGAACGTGACGAAGTACAGATGCCCACCTCTGGTCGCTGCGCTCATAGGCCCACATACATCTGAATGTATTAGGTCCAATAAGCCAGTGGCCCTTTCAGCCTTCTTGCTGAAAGGCGCCTTTGTCATCTTGCCTCTTAAACATGATTCGCATGTATCAATTGACTCCAAGTCAAATGACCCTAGGACTCCAGCTTTGTGAAGCCTAGCAATGCGCTTCTCGTTTATATGGCCAAGACGACAATGCCATAGGTAGACAGGATTAAGTTCGTTAGGCTTAACCCTTTTTGTGTTTATGTTATAGATATGATTGGTTCGTTTAAGTCCAGGATATATAGGCCATTATTTAATAGAGCATCTCCATAAAATAATCCCTCTCTAGATATTGAAATTCGACCATTTAAAATAGTGAAATTAAATCCAGAAATATCCAACATTGATACAGAGATAATATTCCTGCACATGGCAGGTACAAAGTAACAATGTTCTAAAATCAAAACCAATCCACTGGGCATCATAAGGTGGTATTCGCCGATCTCTATGGCAGCAACCCTTGCTCCATTCCCGACCCGCAAGTCCACCTCTCCTGACCCCAGCAACCTTTTGTTCTTAAGTCCCTGCACATTACAACAAATGTGAGAACCACATCCAGTATCCAATACCCAGGATGTCGAAACAGTAAGGTTAATATCTATAACATAAATACCTGAAGAGGATGCACCTTGTCCCCTTCTTTGCTCTCCCATTAGCCTGGGACATGATCTCTTCCAATGACCCGTCTGTCTACACCCGAAACAGACATCATCAGGACCTGCCTTCTGCTGGGCCTTGGGTTGGGCCTTGGCCTTCTTGGCTTTGGCCTTTTTGGCCTTGGCCTTGGCCCTTTCCTTGGCCTTACCCTTAGCAAGAGGGGGGTTCCCCTTGTTAACCAGCAGCACCGGCGGAGTCTTCTTGATCGACTGCTCAGTAAGCTTAAGCATCCCATGCAGCTCACTGACAGTGCGGTTCATCCCTTGCATATTGTAGTTGAGGATGAACTGATCATAAGAATCCGGCAAGGATGCGAGGATTGTGTCCACCTCTAGCTCTTGAGAGATAAGCGATCCAAGATGGGCCAAAGTATCCAAATAGCCCTTCATCTTGAGCACGTGTGCACTCACAGATGTCCCGGCCCCCATCTTACAAGAGTGGAATGCCTTATTGGTCAGGTACCTTTCCTGACGAGCTTGCTCTTGAAACATCTCGTTAAGAGTTGTTATCATAGCATAGGCTTGGTGGTCCATAAACTGTTTTTGCAGTTCAGGGACCATACAGGCCAACATAAGGCATGTCACATCCCGGTTGTCCTTGACGTGCGCCTCGTATTCCTCCAGCTGGGCAGCCGATGGATTACGTCCTTGAGGCGCAACCGGCACAGGCCTCTCCAGTACATACTCTTTTGACTCTTGTCTTAGAACTATCCTCAAGTTCCTAGACCAGTCTAAAAAGTTAGGACCGGAAAGCTTGTCCTTTTCAAGAATGGATCGCAGTGATAAGGTATTTGTGTTTGCCATTTGGGTGTTTCTACACAGAAAAACATTTAGAGTGTTAATAAAGGGCTTTGCTTTGTTGTTCCCATATAAAATTAATAATGAATCAAGTTATTAATTTAAACCGAGTTGTTGGGCTCATGGGCCGAGATCCATATTTCATTAAGATATAGCCAAACGAGGGTTTGGTACAACTACACCTTAACTATTTAGGTAGGAACGCCGTCCAATCCCAACCTAGGGACTCTCGGTTTGATGGGCTTGTTGGCACTTACCCATCTGTGCTTAGGGCCAGGAGAATCCTACTACCCATGCTAAGTCAAAACCTCCATCCAAGTGTTATAGTATCCCATACTCTAACCCAATACAAAATGACAATACTCCAGTGTCTCCTGCGAGGGCATGGTCTACAACTGGCCTATTCCCACTTCGATTTGGTTTTGAATGAGGGAAGCACTTTTAAGCGACTTAGTAATTCCGTTTGGTTATTAGATTCAATTATAACGGCTTACATACATAAAGCGGGTGAATGAGCTATTGGAACATACATTCATACATGCAAATGAATATGAAACATGATTAAATAAAATTAAAATGGACTGCTATGGGCCTATTTTACATCCTAATATTATTCTAGTAAACCTATACTAGAAATAGATATTAGGCGGGCCTTCATCTTCTCCTTCTGGGCTTGCACCTCCATTTGGGCTCACCACTCCATGGGCTTCTTCTTTTACAAATTTTATAATATTTAATTTAAATAAAATAAAATTACATTAAAAAGAAAAACGACACGCAGGCCGTATTTACCCAAAAATAAAATTACAACCCATCTTGTTCAAGGCCCAATAGCATCCAATCATACATTCATTCAACCATTCATATGCATCCAATACATACAATTCAAAAGCATGTCATAATGCATGATTAAAGCCCATTTAAATATGTCTAAGCCATTATTAGGAAGTCGCCAATTTTTGGCCCACCATGGTTCTAACCCTTAACGGGCTTTGGGCCTCTAGCCCAGGCAGTCCAACTGCTCCCACTGGAATTGGGAAACCATGGGTCCAATTTAGCCGTCCAAGTAATTGTGCCAAAATTACCCGAACCAATTTCCATTAACCATATTAATTTCCAAAATTAATATCACATGAACGAAATTAAAATTCATCCAAGAAACCATTCGCATTTAAATTACATAAATTTAAACACACGAATTTTAAAACCAATTAAAATTTCAAAACTAGGCCCCGGACTCAAAAACCAGCAAAATCCAAAAAACTGGGCCCGGCCCGCTGCAGCTAGGGCAACGGAGTTGCCCTAGTAGCAGCAGCGGCGCAGCCGCCTAGCGGCTGCCCGCTGCTGCCGTGCGGCTGCCCGCTACTGCCGCCTGCAGCGGCACTGCCGCTGAGCAGTGGCCGCCCAGTGGCCACTGCCCAGCAGCAGCCCGCTGCTGCGGCAGCTGCTGTCCAGCAGCGGCTGCTGCTGGAACCAGTGGCTGCCGCCATGCCTCCAGCCGCGTGCGGCGGCCGCCGGCAGCCCCGCACCCCGGGAGGCAGATTTTTTTTTTTTTTATATAAAAACAGAATAAAAAAAATATCATCCATCAAACAACACAATGCAATTCTCCAAGAATTCCAATAACATACAACAAAATTAAAATAACATAAACCAATATGCAATATTAATTTTCATTGTATAAAACATATGGGAAAAATCATAAAACCCATACCATGAATCCCAATTAAAAACCTCCAATTTCAAAAATGGGATTCAACCAAATTTATCAATTTCCATGGATCAAAAGCCCGCTCTGATACCACTGTTGGGATTTGTCACTGGAAATCACCAGATAAAAGCGGAAGAACGCGGTAATTTCCTCAAATCCAGTCCCAGGAGCAATTGAGATGGAAATTGAAAAACTTAAAATTAAATAGAAAGGGATTAATTTTCTTACCAGAAAATCTCTTTCTAGAGATGGATGATGACTGCAGAATTCAAATTAGAATTCCTCCTCGTTCACGTACACGAGCGCCTAACGAACACCGCACGTGCTAGCGTCAAAAATCATGAAGATTAGAGAGTGAAGGGGGAAGGAGAATTCGGCCAAAGGGGGGCTTCACACACTTGTGTGTTGGCCGAATTCCCTTTAGGTGTTTTAACCCTAGGGCTTCCAAATTCCCTTGTTGGAATTTAGGCCCAGTCTGGCTTCTGTGTCTGTGTGGGCTTCCTCCTTTTAATTCAGGCCCAAACTTATTTTAATTATTCTGCTTTAAATCAATATCAAGCCCAATTTTAATTAACCCATGTATTTAATATATTACTCCAAGTAACATATTATTTACATTTAAATTAAAATTAGTTTGACTAATTAATTTAATCCATCAAATTAAAATTAAGTCTTCACAAAACAAATTCATATGTAAACCTATACATATGAATATTTCCACCTAGGAAATAATTTCATAATTAATCCAATTAATTATGTGAAGCCAAATATTAATTTTATTATAATGATCAATCCAATTGATCTTTATAATATAATTAATATATATACTTATCTCTCTCTACTGTGTACACCCCAAGTGTACCTGTGATTCTTTAAGTCGGTGTCCAGTCGCTCAATGTGTACGATCCCGTGGGCCCATCTTTATGTTGGCAGCGGGCCTTTTGGCCCGCAGACTGCAGTTGGGCTCTAGCAAGCCACTGCAGCCCCCAATTAAGATGGAGATGGCAGTCTAACTGTTATCAAAACCCTGTAGTTTAAACTTGTACATCCCATGTCATTGATATCGGTGTCCAACACAGAGGCATGGATTGATCACCCTCTTTTGTGTCCGGACATTAACTTGATCCCGAATGCACTGAAGCTCACAAACAAGTTCCAACTTGTTTGGGTGTGGCCACACTCTTATCAGTCACATTCATCAAGAGGCCGGTGATATCTTCTCAGTAGGTTACTGAGTGACAAATCCCTTCTGCATATCCATAGTATTACCATGTTCAGTGACATACCCGAAAGCACCCATACTTGGCACCCTATTACAGGCCCTTTAGGCGTACCCCTAAGTATGCGACTTCATATGTAACACCATCATATGGTCAGGTCAAAGGATCCATACAAGTACTACACGATAATCCATTATGATACCATACCATGTGGATTACTCGTTTAGTGGATCTATCCAGTACCATGCTCCCAGGCATGTACCCATTAACTTGGTTGACATTCCATGTCCAATGACCGGTAAGACACCGCCATACAACTAGGTTAATGATAGTCTGTTGTTCCATTCATTCCCATGACTGGAACAGACTACGGACCTATTTATGGTCATATCGTTTACCCTATCCATGGTCTTACTGCTAAGTGCATGACACTTGTCGTCATGGATATAGATATGTCCATTGGATACTTCATTTAATATATTGCACAAGATAGATATAATAAATGAATTGATGCCTTTATTAATAACACAAATGAGTACAACACATAAATCCAATAAATGTATAGTACAAATACAAGGACCAATGCCTCGGGACTAGGGCATTTCCAACACTCCAAAGGTGGGTAGATTTTATCCAACCAATAAACCCAGCAAAGTTCAGCCCCAATAAATCCAAGTCATCTAAACCCTCGAAAGTAGGGACATTCAGCGAAGCGATCTCACTCTCTAAAGAAGGATAGCAAACCTGACTCAATCTCCATATCAGCCGAAATTCAACTCGGCTATCCCAAGGTCAGTCATCTACCCTTTGTTCACTGCGCACTCTATCGTGTACTTAAATTCACCCCAAAAGATCTAGTAAGATATGGTAAGTGTTGACTTTAATTACACGAGGGGCGACCAACAGATTTTTATCTGACCTCTATGATAAAGATTTCCAATTATCCTTTATCTGAAATTGTCTAGAATACCAGACCGAGAAGTGAAGAACGGATTCTAACTCGTGCCAAAATGAACCAAAAACTGTCGGAATTAGAAAAAGGTATTTTCACCATGAAGAATGGGCCGTACGACCAATGTCAAGAGGAGGCACAACCTAAAATTTGAGGGTTAAGCTGTGGAAGAGAACTGCTTAAAGTGGGTACATCTCGACTTTAAGGAAGAGCCATACAACTCAACTGATAAGCCGTACGACCCAATTTACAAGGCAAATAAGCCGTACGGCCCATCTCTAGGGCAGAATTAAAAAATAATTGCTTGAAGCTTGTTGTTACGGATGCAGAGAACCTATTACCGAGAATATTAAAGATAATATACACAATTGACCTTACCAAGGTAGAGAATAGATCCCACGGCCTATGTCTCACTGACCAAGGCATCATCTCCTGCTTCAACTTTTCCTTGGCTGAGCAACTCATTTTCTCTCCAGTAACAAAAACCTCCATTACAACTATTCATCATCTCCTTCCTTAGCTTCCAAACACCAAACCAACTCAAATCCAATCCTTTCAAGCACTAAAACCCTATTTTGACATGTAAATCTCTCGGTTCGAAGTTATTCACGGCTGCATTTTGATTCTTGACAAGTTTCAGTTCTTTTTCATGAGTTATACCAGATTTAAAGCTTTAAGGAATGGATTCAGATCATTTCTCAAAAACCTGGATAAACAAGAGAAAGGTAATCTCTGAGAGGCCATAAATCCTATCTCATTATTTTTGCATTGTCTAATTTGTCTATACTTTGCCAAACTCATTAAAAACCAAAATTAGTTTTGCTATAAATTTTAGAACAAGGCCATACGGCCCATCTTATAGGTCGTACAACCCATCTTGAGGCGAAATAGAGCCGCACGGCTCATCACAGCCTATGAGTTCCTACGGTAATTTTTCTTTTTTTTCTGGGATTTTTGATTTTATGTATCTGGGGCGAAAATCTCCAATTTCTTAGTCTAATCAATGATAGACCCCTAAGGGATCGTAAAACACAAAAGGATAAAACCTTAAAATGAATTTTTACGTGTTAAAATCATAAAAAGAAAATTATTTTTATCGTTAGATCCGAACCCCAAGGTCCATATTTGACCTATTTTTGAACCCCATGGTTCTAGTGATCCATTCCCGACATAACATTTTATTTATCCCATTATTCATTGTTCATTCATTTTTCATAAAATCATTTTAGGTGTTTATGTGCTTTGGTCCTAGTTTTAATTTCAAAGAATATTTAGGACCCAAATGAAAGAGGTTTCTAATAAATCTCTGGATAACCAGCCTATATTGCCATGCTAAATATAAAATTCATAAAATTGTTTTCCAAAATTGTTTTCTCCAGATCTAAAAATACAGAGCGTTTATAAAATTATTTTCCAGGTCCAATCGGGTAAACCTATCGGGTTTTCCCAATTATCCCTTAAATGTATGATCTCGAGCTATCTGGATATCCTATTCTGTTAGATCTGAGTCCAATGTACTTGTATTTATTTGTATCACTAACCCCTGTTTTGCAGGTGGATGTATGTTAGGTTAGATGAATGTTAGCTTTCTATTTTTAGAATATTTTGTGTAAAGTAGGCGATTGTACCCCTATCCCATTTTTTATCAAATGTATCCCCTAGGGTAGTTCATTCGATTAGGTTGTATAATTTTATTTCTCGAATTTATTTATGGCTTTCTGAATTTATTTATGGCTTTTTGTATAAGCATATAGTAAATATCTAGGGTTGAATATTGAATAGGGAATTAAAATGATAAAAGGTGAATATCTAAATATCTAGGGTATAGTTAAAAGCTATTTCACAATAAAGCAAAAATAAGTGATTTGTCTGGACTAGAATCTCTATCTTAAAGGTATAGGAATCCCTATCCGACTTGGCTATACCATAATTTCCTAGTAAGAGCCGAGCTGGGTGGCGACTCCTGTCAACCTTTAAGGCAGGAGGAATTGGTTTTGTATGCTCTTTTGTTTTACCTTAATATTTTCCAAAACCCGAAAACCACATGTTCTAAAATTACATTTTCTATGAAAAACCCTTCAGCATTGGCCTCACAGCTAGTCGCGTCTCATCGAGGATCGCCTGCTCACACGTACCTAAATAGCCAAGGCTTAGGTGTACAAGCTCAGGTTGACGAAGTCATTGCCAAATATGGATCTTGGTCCACCAAAGAGCATAATCAACATGAATATGTAAAATTAGAATTTTATTAAGTGGAAAAATCAAAAGTCCTTTTATTGATCAAAACCTTAATGTTTCGTGTAGATAAATGGCAAAGCATAGAAACACATTTTCACTGCAATCTGTCCTTGAGAAGGATAAGTTATCTGGGCTTAATTTCTTGGATTGGTCGATGAATCTTCAGATTGTCCTGTGATAGGAAGTCAAAGAGTATGTCCTAGATAGGGCCTTGCCAAGGAATGTGTATAATGATGTTATAGCTCAGTTTGAGGACCACAAGTAGGACTCTCGAGATGTCAATTGTTTGATGCTAACCACCATGAGCTCAGAGCTGCAACAATAGTTCATGGACATGAAGGCATATGTTATTATAGAGAATCTCAAGGAGATATTCCAAGTACAAGCCCATCAAGAAAGGTTCTTAATAGTTAAGGCTTTGTACACCTGTAAGATGACACCGGGCTCATATGTTATGTACTAAAGATGAAGAAGTATATTGATGTGCTCTCTAGGCTTGGGACTCCCATCCCACAGGACTTGGCTATTGACATTGTTTTGTCATCATTACCAGATTCTTATGACAAATTCATCCTTCATTACAAATGGAAGGGATGAGTAAGACTATTTCAAAGTTACATGGGATGCTTAAGACTGCTGAATAGTAGGTCAAAAAGACTAATCTAGTGCTCTTGGTGAACAAGGGAATGTCCCTATTGGTAAGGGCAAGAAAAAGGCCAAGGTTGCTCCTAAAGGAAAGAAGGTTTTGTGCCTAAAGGAAAGCAACCCAAGCCAGCTACAAATCCCAAGGCCAAGGCCCATGCTGAGGAGCCCTACTTCCATTGCCAGCAAACAGGGCATTGGAAGAGGCAATGTCCTCTATACCTGGAAGAGCTAAGGAAGAGAAAGGTTGCTGCTTCTAACATAGGTATTTTCATGTTATTGAAGTGAACCTTTCTATTTCTACATCTTGGGTATTAGATACCGGGTGTGGTACCCATATTTGTTCAAATATGGAGGGACTCAGAAGTATAAGGGCACTGGCATGTGGAGAGGTGGATCTCAGAGTCAGAAATAGCACAAGGGTTGCGACTGTAAAAGTTGGAGAGTTCCACTTAGAGATGCCAACAGGATTGGTTTTAGTTTTGAGGAACTGCTATTATGTACCTGCCATGAGCAGAAATATTATATCTATTTCTACTTTGGATTGTGAAGGATTTAATTTTGTTATTTCTAACAATGTTATGAACGTCTTTCATGGAGACATTTTTTTATTGTCATGCATAGTTAAATAATGGTCTCTATATCCTGGAACTAAATGCATCTACTCTTGTTTATAACATAAATACTAAAAGGGTTAAACCAAATGAATTGAACCCTTTATACTTTTGGCACTGTTGTTTAGGCCACATAAATGAGAAACACATAACTAGGCTTCATAAGGATGGAACGCTAGGTTCATTTGACTTGGAGTCATATGAAACATGTGTATCTTATCTATGTGGCAAAATGACCCAAAGTCCATTCAATAAGAAACGTGAAAGGGCTTTGGGCTTATTAGACCTAATACACTCAGACATATATGGGCCCATAAGTACTAATGCTAGAGGTGGTTTTCCGTACTTTATGACTTTTACAGATGACTTCAACAAGTAGGGTTATGTCTACCTTATGAAGCATAAATCTAAAACTCTTGAAAAGTTCAGAGAGTTTAGGAACAAAGTACAAAACTAGCTAGGTAGAAGTATTAAGGCCATTCTATATGATCGGGGTTGTGAATACCTTAGCCTAGAGTTCGATTCATTCCTTAGAGAGTGTGGGATAGTCTCACAACTCACTTCCTTCGGAACATCCTAGTGGAATGGTGTGTTGGAGAGAAGAAACTGGACCCCGTTGGAGATGGTCAGGCCTATGATGAGTCATACAGCTCTTCCAGTATCATTTTAGGGCTATACCCTAGAAACAATTGCATACCTATTGAACTGTACTCCAACTAAAGCAACTAAAAAGATACCATATGAGATATGGACAAGCAAGGTGCCTAATATGTCATTCTTATGGATTTGGGGATACGAGTGCCAAGTCAAGAAGTTGCGCGTGGACAAGCTATCTTCTAAAACTGACAAATGCTTATTTGTGGGGTACCCTAAGGAAACAAAAGGGTATTATTTTTACAACCGTGATGAGAACAAACTGTTTGTGTCTCGAAAAGCTATTTTTCTTAAAAAGTAGTTCATTTCCAAGAAAAAAAGTGGGAGTAAAATTGAACTCAACAATGACAAGCTCTTAAACAGGATAGTTTGGAGATTGAGCAAGATTTTCAAAGGGTTGAGGAATATGTGCTAATCACACAACACCTAAGAAGGTCTAGTAGGGTTCGTCACTAGCAAGAGAGATACGAATTTCTTATGACTGATGATAACACTCTTCTGATAGATGATCAGGAAGAACCGACCACCTACCAGGAGGCCATTGCAAGCCACAACTCTACCAAGTGGCTTGAAGCCATGTAAGCTGAGATGCAATCAATGTACAATAACCAAGTTTGGAACTTGGTTGATCCACCTCCAGGTGCTAAGGTTATTGGTTACAAATGGTGCTTTAAATTGAAGGCTGAAAACACTTCAAAGGGCGATTGGTAGCAAAGAGTTTCAGACAAGTCTATAGAATAGATTATGATGAAACCTTCTCTCTTGTTGCAATGCTCAAATCTATTAGGATACTACTCAACATAACTACATGGTACGACTATGAGATATGAAAGATGGATGTCAAGACCGCTTTCCTTAATGGAAAAATCCTTGAGAATGTTTACATAGCTCAACCGGAGGGGTTTGTTGATCCTAAGTATCCTAATCTGGTGTGCAAGCTGCAAAGATTCATTTATGGTCTTAAGCAAGCATCCCGAAGTTGGAATCTTTATTTTGATGAAGCAATAAAGGAGTTTGGCTTCACTAAGAATGAATATGAGCATTGTTTGTTCAATAAGGCTAATGGGAGCATAGTTGTATTCCTAGTATTATTTATGGACGACATCCTACTCATTGGAAAAGATGTTCTAATAAGGAGAGGTTAGGAAAATGTTACACAATGAAGGACTTAGGAAAAGTAGAGACTATACTGGGTATAAGGATCTATAGGGATAGATCTCTTTATCTTTTAGGCTTGAGTCAGGTGTTAGGATATGCCTTAGTCCCAAGGCATTCATCCTTGTCATGTATCATACATTATTGGATATTTTATTGATCAGTGTATTATATATTTGTGTCATTAAATAAAGGCATAATCTATTTAATTTATTTCTTGTGCAATGCATGTAAATAGAGTATCCAATGGTTATATCAATATTCATGTTGTCAAGTGTCATGCACTTAGCAGTGAGACCATGAATAGGGAAACGATATAACCATGAAGCCATCCCTAGTCTATTCCAATCATGGGAATAAATGGAACAATAGACTAGCATTACCTTAATTGTATGGCGGTGTCTTATTGGCCATAGTACATGAGTTGTCAATCAAGTACATGGGTACATGTGATAGGATATGGTACTGGATAAATCCACTAACGAGAAATCCACATGGTACTTTATCATAAGTGATTCTTGTGTAGTACTTATATTGGATCCTACGACCTGACCACACTATAAAATTGCATATGACCTCACACACTTTGAGGTATGCCTAACGGACCAGTAACAGGGTGCAAAGTATGGGTACGGTTGGGCGTGTCAGTGAGCATGGCAAGACCATGAATGTGTAGAAGGGATATGTCACTCAGTGTTTCATTGAGAAGATATCACTAGCCTCTAGTGAAACTGATAAAAGTTTGGCCACACCGAAATAAGCTGGATCTTATTTGAGAGCATTAGTTCACTTGGTATCAAGTAAAATTCTGGGCCTAAAAGAGGATGATGAAACCATGCTTCCGTGTCGGACTCCGATATCAATGATAGAGGACATATAAGCTATACTAGAGTGTTACAACTTCTGTTAGACTACAGTCTCCATCTTAATTGGAGGCTATAATGGCTTGCTAGAGCCCAACTACAGTCTATGGGAAATGGGCCCACTGCCAACATAAAGATGGGCCCATACGATCATACATATTGAACGTCTGAACTAAAACTTAACAGATCACCAATATACTTAGAGTCTATTGACAAGCGGGGAAAGTAATTGATTAAATTATAGCTCAATTGGATTGATCAAAATAATATAATTAATAGGAATTGATTATTTCATAGAATTAATTTAATGAATTAATCTCCTAGATGGAAATTAAATTAATATATATAGGTTTATATATATTATTTCTTAAGTTAAGTCTCAATAATTATTAGAGTAAATTTTAATAAGCCAATTGCATTTAATTGACATGGTATAAATTATATCATATGGTATAAATTTAATTTATACATATAAAATTAAATCAATTGGAAATTAAATTCTAACCTAAAGTAATTAATTGGGCCTAGGGTTTAATAGAGTATAAATACCAACTTAAGAAAGACAATCCCTTAACCTAATTTGATAAGCAAAAATTTAGCCCCTTTTCTCTCTTCTTGGTTTTCGAAAATCCTAGTATAAGGAGGAGAGCTCCGCTTGATTCGATGCTAGCACCGGTGCTCGTTTAATAGCCGCTCATGTATGTGAGCATGGAGAGGATCTGCTTTGATTCTTTAACAGTCTCTAGAAGAGACAAGAAAGGTGAGAATCATATTCTTAGTTCTTGTTAAAACTGATTTTGATTTCATCTACATAAGCTCCTCGTATCTGGATTCTAGAAAATTGAAAATGCTTCTGCTGCCATCTGATTCGATTTTCAAGGATGAATCCCAACATCAGGAGAGGTACATAGATAAAGTCCTTGAAAGGTTTCTTGCCATTTCGTCATGGTCTTACTAAAGAAGGATTGTCCTTCCACAAAGGACTAGAGGGAATACATGAATGCGATTCCATATACTTCGGCAATTGGATCCATTATGTATGTTTCGCTAGCTATGTACCCGACCTGATGTCACACATGCACTGAGTTTTGACCAGTCGGTACCAATAGGACCCAGGTGAAGCCTATTGGACCATGGTCAAGGCTATCCTAAAGTACCTTAAAAGGAATAAGGATAGCTTCTTAGTGTTTGTTGGTCAAGAAGAGCTTGGTATAAGTGGTTACACTGATCTTAGTTTTTAGACAGATGTTCATGACTTTAGATTGTAATCTGGTTATATTATTGCATCGGATGTTGCAAAGGAGGCTATTTGGATTGGGAAGTTAGTCACTGAGTTAGGAGTTGTTCCCTCCATCCTAAACCCAGTTGACCTGTTCTGTGGCAATAATGGGGCCATAGCATAAGCAAAGGAGCCATGGTCACATCAAAGATCTAAGCACATGTTGGGATTCATCATCAGAAAAATAACATGGCACAGTGGAAAATACACCATTTAAAATTTCCTAGAATCCACCTATCGTGTCCAATTACCATTGATTGAAATATAAACAATTTGAATTAAGAGATTGAACTCACCAGATTATGTCTCTTCTAGAGACTGCTGCAAAATCGTTTCTTAAAATTGATCTCCACAGTACGGTGCACGATCAACTATCGAACGGGAACCGATGCTAGTCGAAGAATGGAAGAAATTGCACCAAAGAATTCGGCTATTGGGGCTGATATTGTTGCTGGCCAAATTTCCTTTGTGCCTAGGGTTAAGAGAGTGATTTTTCCATAAATGTGCCTTTTATATTCCTTATGCAATATGGACTCCAATTAGGTTAAGTAAACCCAAGCCCATTAGGATTTTAATTACATATCTAATTCCTTATTCCATAAGATTTATAATATATAATTTAATGCCATATGGCTAGATTTAATTACCCCTAATTAAAATAAAATCACACTTAAGAAAATAATTTAATTAATTGTTTACTTTATGTTATTCAATTAATTGATAAATTAATTAATTACATTATGTAAACTAATTAATTAAATTAAACCAACCCAATGTTAATTAATTACCTCGACACCAAATGTCAACTAATTAATTAACTCATTCCTTCCAATGTACATCACATGCACAATATCTATACGTTCCGGCTCAGTTGATCTATGTACACGATCCTTTGGGTCTGTCTTTATGTTGGCAGGAGGCCCAAGGCCCACAGACTGTAAGTGGGTTCTAGCAAACCATTACAGCCCCCAATTAAGATAGAGATGTAGCAGTCTTTAGAAGACACTCACCCGGTAGTAATCTCATAGTGTCCTTTGCCTAATGATATCGATATGAATAAACAAGAGGCATGGTGTCTGTCATCCTCTTCTGTTGTTTATTATATTTCTTGATCTTGAGTTGACTGATTAATCAAATAAGCAACCAACTTATTTGGGTATGGCCATACACTTATCAGTCCCACTCATCAAGTGGCCAGTGATATCATTTCGGTGTTACCCAAGTGGCAATTCCATCACTTCATCATCAATATTAATATGTTCACCTGTCCACCTAATCATACTCATATTTAGCATCCTTTTACAGACCTGTTAGGCGTATGTCAAAGTGAACTGGATTCCATATTGATACTATAATGAAATTTGGTCTGAGGACAGAAGAGACCTACTCAAGAAAGACCTATGACGCGATAACCATGTGGCTTTCTTGTGCAGATCGATCCAGTCCTATGTCAACGACATGTACCTATATTCATGACTAACTATATAAGTACTATGGCTAGTTAAGAACTACCATACAGTCATCGAATATATAAGTCTGTGGTTCTATTCGTTCCCACGATTAGAACAGACCTGAGATGGGTTTTATGATTATCAATCAATGGATACTCGACTCATATTATAGCACAAGATATAAATGAAATAGATTAATTGCCTTTATTAATGTGACACAAATAATGTATTCATACATGACTCTTAATGTATAATACAAAATACAAGAATCCAATACCCTAAGAACTAGGGCACACCAACAGCACATACTCAGGAGATTCCATCTTATTCGAGAGATAGTCGATAGAGGGGATGTGAAGATTTACAGGGTTGCTTCAGAGGATAACATCACTGATCCTTTGACCAAGGCATTGGCACAGTCTAAGCATGATGGTCATATGAGATCTATAGGGATTAAACCCCCGCATAGTAGCGACTAGTGCAAGTGGGAGATTGTTGGGTTATGCCCTAGTCCCTATATGATGTACTTTGTTTTATGAGAGTACATTTACTTAGTATTAATAAAAGGTAAAATCATATTTATTGAATTACTTGTGCAACTAATAAATATTGAGAATCCATAAACTGGTGTTTACTCATGTTTGTTAGTAGCATGTACTGAACAAGTAAGACCGTGAGTTTAAAGAACACAGTTTTAATGCTATCCCTAGTCTGTTATAATCATGGGAATGAATATAACTAAATACTAGTATGTTCCTTATGAGATAGGTGGTGTCTTACCTACCATAGGACTTGGAAAGTTGATCAAGGACATAGGTGTGTGTTATTGAACAATACACTGGATGGATCCGCTTGTGAGAACACTACATGGTCAAGTGTCATAAGTGTTTCTCACGTATTGCTTATATTGAATCCTTAGACCAGACATTACTACACTCCTGGATGTGACCTTATATACTTTAATGTGCGCCTAACGGGCCCGTAACTGCGTGCCAAGTATGGGTACATTGGGTACATCGGAAACCATGTTAGGACTGGGAGTAATATGAAGGAATTACCTATCTTTTCACCGAAGAGATGATATCATTAGCCTTTTAACGAGTGAGACTGAGCAGTATACAGTCGTACCCAAATAGAATGATTATTGGATAATCATTTATTTGATCTTATGAGTCTACTTGGATGTCAAGTAAATGGTCTAGCACTTAGAAGGATGATGGCACCATACCTTGTGTAGGACATCGATATCATTTGTGCAAGAGATCGTATAAGAATACTTAGGTCTATGTCAGTTTGTTTTTTATATCTCCATCCTAATTGGGGGTTGTAACGGCTTGCTAGAGCCCACTTACAACTTATGCGCTGAATGTAATTTTGGGCCCATGGCTAACATACGGATGGACCTATAGGATCCCACACTTAGGAGTTTAGGCGGGTTTTATAACGGACCATTTAATATGTATTTATTACATATTAATTATTATTAATGGATTATTTTATCTTATGGGATTAATTGTTAAGTCCCAAATAAAATATTATAGTCTATGATGAGAATTGGTTCAATGGTTTTTCGAAGTTGCCATATGGTAATTTTGGTTAAATCATTATTATGTTAAGTATGGTAGATACTTTGATAGGAAGGGAAGTTTGGGTATCTCACCTGTGAGCGAACGACCTAAAAAGCGGAATGCGGAGAACGAACCGGGGAAAAGGAAAATTTTGGAAAAATGAAAGCCCGTTTTGAGTAGCGTTTTGGTTCTTTTGGAAAACGGGATTTTGTTTATCTTTAGAAAATTTGTTGATTTGTTTGAAAATCCCTTTATAGAAAACCTTTTCCCATTTTTACTTAAAGACCTCAAAACTTAAATTCCAAGAACAATGACAGAGTCGCCACCAATAGCAGCTCATCCGGGAAATTTCGGTATAACTCCCTACCGAGGGTAGACTATTGTACCTAATCCAGAGACTTAGGGTTCGGGCAAGTGACTTACTTAACCTCAAGCTTGCTTTCACTTTACAGTTTATATTACCATATTTTATTTGCTTTATTATCTTTCTCTACCTTAATTTGTGTTTATTTAACCCATGCTCAAGCAAATGACAGAAATAAATTGTAGAATAAGTAAACCATACATTCAAGCAGTTTAAAAGAACAAGAACAGAGGTCGCTTATACAACCAGATCGAATGAAAATAAAAACTCTCGTCCTCACATTTACAAACGCCTAAATACACGAATGTCTAGAAATTACAACCGCCTAAAATACACGACTAATCTATTAATTACATCAAAAATAAAAATAAAAAGAAACTAAAAGCTGCAAAACAGATCGGTTAGCACAATTTATATCACAACACAAATAGGACTCAAATTGGACAGAATTGGGATTTTAGGAATAGGGGCATGCATTTAGGGGTTAACCGGGTCGGCTCGGCCAGCCGATCCGGTTAGACCTGGAAAACGGTTTTGAAACGCCCTGTAATTTTTATGCTGGAAAACAATTTTAGAAAATTATTTGGCTTGGTTTCATGCGAATTTTTCCATCTAAGGTCCAGAAGCAGTAAACACACCAAAAACAGTTTGAATCTAAAGATAGCATCATGCAATGATGTCCGTATGGGTCGTTCCATGATTCTGTCTCCTTCTGGAGACTACAGTCGTACGACTATAGTTAAAGCCGTGCGGCTCTTGTTATAGTCTTGTGACTGTAGTTAGAGCTGTACGGCTCTAATTACAATCGTGTGACAATAACAACTACAGTCATGTGACTGTTGCATCTAGAACCCGAAAAATGGTTTTCTCATTTCGAAAATGCTGATTTGCTCGAGTTCAGCGGTTCCTCGAGATTTCTATAGAGTCTAGGGGTCCGCTATTGCTAGACAACGGATCCAATTCGGATCAAACAACCCCAGATCCAGAAAATCGAAACCACGTAAACCGAGAATCTCGCACCCGTACGAATATAAATCCAAAAACCAAAGTTTGATAGCGTACGGGTGTGTTTGGGCTGAAATATATCACAACAAAGTTGGAGAAAATGGAAAACGGGCTGTTTTCGGCATATCCGGGGTAGTTTCGGGTTTCTACCCAAAAGAACAGAGTTGTGCGGCTCTGTTCTTCAGACCTAGAGCCATGCGGCTGTGTTCTTTGTCAAACACAACCGTGCGGCTCTAGTTGGGCAACCGGTTTTTCGAAAGTTTGAGAAACAGAGAAAAATGCAAGGAAAAAGCATTGTACATAGGTTTGAGGCCTCTCAGAGTTTACCTTGATATTGTTTTGATGTGTTTAACGTCCAGAATCGAATTGAAAACCCGAAATACTCCTTGAATCCTCAACCAGCTTGAAATCCTGAAGCCAGATCTGAAACGATCCGAAACCAATCCGAAGCAATCCTAAATGAGTGTGTCAAGGTCAAGGAAGCTCCTTTCAATGCTTAGGTATTGATTTTAAGTCTTGGATTAAGCTTTCTCTTCCTCGGCTTATGTCTCTGTATCTCGGCTTCTTCTCCTTTTTTTTCTTTTTTTTTCGTTTTCTTTGGTTTCTTAAGGTTCAATTGTTCTCCTCCCTCTTTGATTTTTGGTTTTTATACCTCATAACCCTTAATCATTTCACAAATTAATGAGCAATCTGATTTCTCTGTAGATTTCGACTGCTTTTCTTACGTTTCAACCAAGTTGATGGCTTTGCAGAGCAACTTGATTGACCCACTAGAGCTGTACGGCTCTAAAATTTAGAGTCATGCGACTCTAACATTAGAGTCGTACGACTCTAAACTACAACCGTGTGGCTATAGACAGAGCCAGGGCCGATTCCGCAAAAAACCAACGCTCACCCTAAACCCTAAAATCACCTAAGGGACCTTTCTCGTGGTTTCGGATCGAGGATAGCTCTGTTTTTGGAGCGTTTGAGATATCTAAGGTGACATTTTGGTCATTCTCAAGTCTGATTCGTGCCTGTCTACTCAACAGGTAATATGGAATTCTCATCATAGAGGTCCAGAAAACCCGACGCTTACAGCTGCTCCTCGTATGATCAAATTCGATACCTGATACCAGGTTTAAAATACCTGAGGGGAATTTGAGAACGCGAATTGAAGCACCGTAAACGGAAGGAAAGAAAAACGTACCTGACTTCCCGAAGCGTCATTACTACTGTGATGGTTTGGTTTGAGCCGATACCGGGTCTATGTTACCCGAGGTGAAGTTAATGATGAGACAAGCTGATACCGGGTCTATGTTACCCGAGGCGGTGTTGAGATTGAGCCTAAACCAGATTTATCTGTATCCGAGGCGGTGATGGAATAAGCCTGTACCAAGTTCATTAGTACTCGAGCCTGTGGTGAACTGAGTTGAGCTCTGGTTCATGGACCTGATTCGATATCTATACGAAACAGCGGTCTTACCTGAACCGAGTTAGGTTTAAGGATTTGAAATCTTTCTTGAATTGAATGAGGTTCAAGGATTTGAAATCTTGCTTGAATGAGTTTCAAGGATTTAGAATCTTGCTTGAATTCAGTGGGGTCAAGGATTTGAAATCTTGCTTGAATTGAATGAAGTTCAAGGGTTTGAAATCTTGCTTGACTGGGTTTCAAGCATTTGGAATCTTGCTTGAATGGGTTTCAAGGATTTGATAAGGATTCGAAATCTTGCTTGCATTGAATGAGGTTCAAGGATTTGAAATCTTGCTTGAATTGAATGAGGTTCAAGGATTTGAAATCTTGCTTGAATTGAATAAGGTTGGCTTTAGGAGTGATGATTTTGAAATCGGGTCGGGAATGAGTATTTATTCCTTGATCGATGATTTTGGAAACAAAAAATTTTGCCTCGTTGATCAAGAATAAATACAGCTTGATTGTTTTGCCCCTGGATACCTAAGATTTCGAGGTTTGGGGCCATACGGCTCTGATTTGTATCTTTAAGGCCCAGTGGGTGCCCAGTGTCGGACTATTTCCGCTTTGAGAGCGATCCTGATTTGGGATGGCCTGATGATGATGGTGGGTACCTGTACCTGGATTAGTCTTGATGCATGTATGCACGTGTGTGTATGTTTTGAGCATATGTAAAAGTTTCAATGTATGCATGCGCTAATGGACTCTAGAGGATGCATTTCCTACCATTTGTCCAATCTTGATATTCCATGTTCTTGCTGGGGAGACTGTGTCATGCTATTAATCGACTGTGGCTGGGGGAACCATTCTTTGTGTAATGCAATCCTTACATTTCTACTAAGGATGTATGGCTGTTGAGGAGGTACGGTGACTGCTAGGGAGAAAGCGGTGACATTCTCTGTGATGGTCCCACTGGGGGATAACGCAGAGGGTCCTGCTGGGGAAAAGTGGAAGGGCTCCTACTGGGGAATAGTGGAAGGGTTCCACCTTTCTGCCCCTAGGAATAGTGAATCTGTAAGTACTCTAAATCTTGCCTGAACTACCTTATGTGGGTTTGCAGCTCAGCGAGCTGCTCTAACTTTTGCCTAAGGTGCCTTTTCGGTTTTCATCTTAGCGAGCTTCTTTTGAAAGTGCTCTAACTTTCGCCTAAGCTGCCCAATGCAGGTTTTCAGCTTAGCAAGCTACTCTAATTTTTGCCTAAGGCGCCTTTTCGGTTTTCACCTCAGCGAGCTCTCTTTGTTTTTCTTTTTTTCTTTTTTAGCAAGACGCATGTAAGCAGAAAATGTGCACAGCCATATATGATGCGTAATGTGAATTAAATCTCAAGTAGACTTAGAATATTTAAATGAACGGAGCAAGGCATTCATTCATTCATTCATTGGAAATGTTTTAGCATAATGTACATCACAAATGAAATGAGGCTAAGGACAGAATCAGCAATGGTATCCATCTTAACCGAATCCATGACTACCACCAACCGATTCTTGCAGATTTTCTTGTTGGTGGTGCTTACCTCACTGTCCTAACTTTTGCATGGACCGCCTTTTCGGTTTTTCGATACATCAGATTGGCCTAATTTTTGCATGGACCGCCTTCTTAGTTTTCGATCCATTGGACCTTTTTTGTTTTTCTATGTCGATTGATAGGGTTGATGACTTAGTCTCTGTTTCCTCTGCTAGAACCACTTCCATCCCATAGACCAATGAGTATAGTGTTTCTCCCGTATGTGCTCTACTACTAGTTCTTTGTTTTTGCAAGACAAGTGGTAACGTGTTAGCCCAGTCTCTGCAGGCAAATGTCGTATTTGATAGCACCCTCTTGATGGATTTATTGGCTGCTTATACCACCCCGTCGGCTTATGGGTGATACGGAGACAGCATATGATGCCTCACCTCTTTATCCTAGAACGATTATGTTGTTGCCTCTGAACTCGCATTCCGCTACCAGGCATGATATGGTGCGGAATGCCATATAGTATGATTACATTCTTCTTTCTGAACTTGGACACACACACACTTTTTTTTTACATGAGATCCATATACAACCCCAATTCTACCCATTTTGAGAAATAGTTGATAGTTATGACCATGAATCAATGTCCGTTCGGCATAAGTGGCCCCGTTTCTCCAACACTATCAACCCCTCATCCTATGATATCCCCTTTTTTGGTCTGAGTCTATGGAGCTCCCGCTTTGCTGGGCTCGTCTTTCAGATCCTTTGGAATTCTATGTCCTGCAACCCTTTGTCAACCCCCAGGTGTACCATCATAGGACTAGGCAAAGGCCTTCATATGCTTCTGGGGTATTTTTTAATTTTTCTTCCTCTTATTAAGTGTGGGGTCTTTCAAGACAGATATCATTTTTGGGTCATCATCTTTCCTTAGATTCATTTCATGCAATGATGTGCCATGTATGCTAAAGACATTATATGAATATTTGTATGTATGCATAATGTTCCATCCAGAAAAGTATCACACAAGTAATTGAAATCAAATTTCATTACATTAAATGCCTCGTGGGCTGAATTGTCCACAAAATAGAATAGAAAACAAAAGCAGATACATCAAAATAATTGTCATCCTCCACATGCAGATGGTCTTCTCTTGCTGCTGCATCATCAACTTCAATAGCTTGAACATGCAGATTAGTCAAAGCTGGGCAAGGGATTGTTTTGAACACTAGGCTTTAAAGGTGGTTCCACAATCTTTTCTTCAGCGATCAATTGTCGGATATCCCTCATTAATTACGTGTAGTCATTTATGTGGTGCCCTACTATCACGTGATAGGTACAGAAATTACCCTTGTCTATCTCAGCCAGCTTTTCAAACGGCTTTAGAGAATTCAATAGACTTCCGTTCCTGCATTTCGTAAAAATCTTGGCAAAGGAAAAAGTCTAAGGGGATAGGCCTCGATTTTGCAAATTTCCATCTTGGCCACCTCATTGCTGGGACACAACGACAACTCCAGCTGGCTTATCTTCCAAGAATTGCCCGCTTTTACCTATAAAGCTGGAACCAGATCCACTGCCTGATCTAGTTGCAGTCACTGATCGATACCCAAAACCGTGCCCAGAGCTTCTACCACCTCTTTGGTTCACTGCCTTTTCTTCCTCGTCTCTCTCGATTTTCATGGCCATACTGTAGACCTCGCTGAGTTCATTGAAGGTATGGAATTTCATGTTGTTCCTGTGGGTGTCTCTACTGCCATCAATCAGCTTTTGGATCAACTCATCCTCGTCAAGGTGATTCTTCAACAGAATCATCTTATTCATCCACCTTTGATAATATTCATCAAAGGACTCATTAGGCTTCTTCTTGACCCTTTCCAAGTCATATAGCTTTACTTGGATCTTAGTGTTGAAGCTGTAATATTTGATGAAAGCCGCTGACAAGGCTTCCCAGTCTAATTGCACATCCTCCGATAATGATTTGTACCAGGACAAAGCTCCCCCTTCAAGGGTGGTCGGGAAGAAATTAATCAGCTGCTGCTTTGTGGCCCCTGTTGTCAACATAATTATGGCATAAAGGTTCACATGGGCTTCTAGTGAACTAATCCCCTTGTAGGAAGGAACTTTTGGCACTTGAAACCCGATGGGGAAAGTTTCAATGCCCTTGTTGATCATAGCATCTACATTCACTCCTCTCTTGGAGCCCAAACTGATATTGGCCCCTTTCTTCAGGTCGGCGACTACTTCGTCTAACTCTGAGTACTTTGCCTTTATTTTCTTTTCCATTGCTGCCTCAATTTCTTACAGCTTTTCTACATTAGCTGAGATATCCGCCCCATATCGACCCCATCCTTTCTAGACGCATTGGCTCTGGCTTCCCCACTTTCTCTTACAATAGCCTGTATCTCTTCTTTCAGAATGTCACGGAAATCCTGAGATCTCAGGAAATCCTTTAGAGCATCAGTAAGACTTGATGTTTGGTTTGCCATTTCCACTTCCTCCCCAGAATCAGACTCACCCTTGGTTTCTACTACTCTCTGTTCCTTAACAGCCCTCAAAGTCTAAGATCTTGTCCTCGATCGATCCAATTTACTCAGTGAACTGTCTTTGTAGAGCTCTGGTCTTTTCTAGTCTCACATGCATGCTATCCTACATCACATATGGAGAGTTAGGGATAATAAATGAATGAAGTGATGTTGTGAAGAATGACGCTCGGATCATGTTTCATGAATGGAAATGAAAATAAGGATGAACTTTTAGGTTTGATTTCCTTTGTTTTGGATGTCCTGAGAGTGCCCAATGCTATGCAAAAACAGTGTAAAAAGGTCTCATGCTAGCCATCACACGGACAAAGGTTCGATGCTTTTAGGGTACCTAATGAATGTCGTGAAATGGCCACGTGTGTGCCGTCACATGGGCAGAGTTTCGATGCTTTGTGGGTCAATGAGATGACATGAAATGGTCACAGAGTTCTGATGCTTTTGAGCCATGTGATATGAGATGATGTTATAGAAAAGTCACGTGCAACTGGGGACACGGATAGGGGTTCGGCATTCGTGGAACACCTTACATGATTTGATAATGTTATGAAATGTCCCTATATGTGTACTAATCCGACACTCGAGGAGTACCTTGAATGATTTCTCAATGTCATGAAATGACCCGATGTGGACCATAATGCGCAAACGGGACTCTGGCGTCACCGTGACACTTATGATGAATGAATGTGATGCCACGTAATGACATCAGATGAACCACCACATGGAAATAGGCCTAGGACCATTGTGGTCTTATATTGAATAACATGGTATAGTGAAATGGCCAAGTGTAATCTAATGCACAGGTGAAACACGGGTAGTTTTGGGATACGGGATATGTTTATGGAATGAAATGATCATGAAGGCACACTCGGAACATCCTTTATTATGTGGGATGAAATGAAATGAATTTGTATGTCACATAAAAATGCAAGTGGCTGCACGAAAATATGGTTAAGACGCATGACACACGGGATGATGTCGTGTTGCTTTATGGAAATGTCACATGCGAGATGTAAATGGCATACAAATAATATGTCGTGGCTACACGAAAATGTGATTGGTGTCACACATATGTCGATGCTAAAAAATGGATGCACAAAGATGTGGTCAGAATGGCACACGAAAGCTTATGCATGTTTGATGCTTCGTGAAAAGGTCAAATGAAAACACTATAGAACAAACATTAGCACACGTGATAATATGCACTCCTTTCCAACCTTATTTCTCCTTTCTATTGGTCTTGCATTCTTCCTAGGTGTTGGGTCTCTTTGGCATCTACGGGGGATACCAAAGGTGCAAACTCAATGTTTAATTTAAATTTACGTTTTGGTAATCCTAGGGAAAGTTGCTAAGCCATTACATGTGGGCCAAAAGTCAAAACCAAAGTTCATACAGGCTCCCATAGGAATATACACTCCTCATCATAGAACACGATGTAAGGTCATGCGGTGCTATGAGTGGTTTACCCCATCGGGTGCCTCCAATCCTGGCGGAAGAGGTAGGTCACCTTCTTCAATAAACCAGGGCTGAACAGTGTATCGGAGGGATTGAGGAGAAGAAAATGTCATGATATGCAGGTGCAACAAAAAAATATGGTACTATGAACTAGTGAAGTGACGGCAAGCGAGGTTATATTTCGATAGTTGCCTAAGTTCCTTAAGTTTTTGTGAAAACTTTTTAAGAAACCTTTAGTCCCCAACAGAGTCACCACTGTGAGCGGACGACCTAAAAAGCAGAACGCGGCGAAGCGAACAGGGGAAAATGAAACTTTTGGAAAAATGAAAGCTCATTTTGAGTGGCGTTTTGGTTCTTTTGGAAAATGGGATTTTATTTATCTTTAGAAAATTGTTGATTTGTTTGAAAACCCCTTTATAGAAAACCTTTTCCTATTTTTACTTAAAGACCTTGAAACTTAAATTCCAATATCAGTGACACAGTCGCCACCCAAATCAGCTCATCCGGAAAATTCCCGTACAGCTCCCTACCGAGAGTAGACTACTGTACCTAATCCAGAGACTGAGGGTCGGTAGACTACTGTACCTAATCCAGAGACTTAGGGTTTGGGCAAGTGACTTCCTCAACCTCAAGCTTGCTTTCACTTTACAGTTTATACTACCATACTTTATTTACTTTTTTATCTTTCTCTACCCCAATTTGTGTTTATTTAGCCCATGCTCAAGCATATGACAGAAATAAATTGCAGAATAAGTAAACTATACATTCAAGCAGTATAAAAGAATAAGAATAGAGGCCACTTATACAACCAAATCGAATGAAAATAAAAACTCTCGTCCTCACATTTACAAACGCCTAATACATGAATGTTTAGAAATTAAAACCGCCTAAAATAGATGAATTAATCTATTAATCACATCAAAAATAAAAATAAAAATAAACTAAAAGCTGCAAAACAAATCGTTAGCACAATTTATATGACAACACAAATAGGACTCAAATTGGACAGAATTAGGATTTTAGGAACGGGGGCATGCATTTAGGGGCTAACCGAGTCGGCTCGGACAGCCGGTCTGGTTAGACCTGGAAAACAGTTTTGAAACGCCCTATTATTTTTATGCTGGAAAACAATTTTAGAAAATTATTTGGCTCGATTTCATGCGAATTTTTCCGTTTGGCGAGTCTATTATCCCAGAACTCAGGGTTCCGTTCGTACAAGTTTCCTAATTTCAGCATCCATCTAAGGTCCAGAAGCAGTAAACACACCAAAAATAGTTTGAATCTGAAGATAGCATCATACAACGACGTCCGTATGGATCATTCTGTGATTCTGTCTCCTTCTGGAGACTACAGTCGTACGACTGTAGTTAGAGCCGTGCACCTCTTATTACAGTCTTGCGACTGTAGTTAGAGCCGTGCAGCTTTAATTACAGTCGTGTGACTATAACAACTACAGTCGTGCGACTGTTGCATCTAGAACCCAAAAAATGGTTTTCTCGTTTCGAAAATACTGATTCGCTCGATTTCAGTGGTTCCTCGAGATTTCTATAGAGTCCAGGGGTGCGCTATTGCTGGACAATGGATCCGATTCGAATCGAACAACCCCAGATTCTAGAAAATCGAAACCACCGAAATCAAGAATCTCGCACCCGTACGAATATAAATCCAAAAACTAAAGTTTGATAGTGTACGGGTGTGTTTGGGATGAAATATGTCACAACAAAGTTGGAGAAAAATGGAAAACGGGCTGTTTTCGGCCGATCCGGGGTAGTTTCGTGTTTCTACCCGAAAGAACAGAGCCGTTCTGTTCTTCAGAACTAGAGCCGTGTGGCTGTGTTCTTTGTCAAACACAGCAGTGCGGCTCTAGTTTGGCAACTGGTTGTCTGAAAGTTTGAGAAACAGAGAAAAATGCAAGGAAAAAGCAATGTACATAGGTTTAAGGCCTCTCAGAGTTTACCTTGATATTGTTTTGATGTGTTTAATGTCCAGAATCGAATTGAAAACCCGAAATACTCCTTGAATCCTCAACCGGCTTGAAATCCCGAAGCCGGATCCGA
The DNA here is from genome assembly GCA_039660915.1 of Euphorbia tirucalli. Taxonomy (NCBI): domain Eukaryota; kingdom Viridiplantae; phylum Streptophyta; class Magnoliopsida; order Malpighiales; family Euphorbiaceae; genus Euphorbia; species Euphorbia tirucalli. The sequence continues at coordinate 45,206,227 of CM077638.1, read as the reverse complement.
AACGATCTAAAACCAATCCGAAGCAATCCCAAATGAGTGTGTCAAGGTCAAGGAAGCTCCTTTCAATGCTTAAGTATTGATTTTATGTCTTGGATTAAGCTTTCTCTTCCTCGCCTTATGTCTCTATATCTCGGCACCTTCTCCCTTTTTTTCTTTTTTTTCGTTTTCTCTGGTTTCTCAAGGTTCAATTGTTCTTTGATTTTTGGTTTTTATATCTTATAACCCTTAATCATTTCATGAATTAATGAGCCGTCTGACTTCTCGGCAGATTTTGGCTGCTTTTCTCGCATTTCAGCCAAGTTGATGGCTTTGCAGAGCAACTTGATTGACCCACTAGAGCCGCATGGCTCTAAAATTTAGAGTCGTACGACTCTAATGTTAGAGTCGTGCGACTCTAGCATTAGAGTTGTACAACTCTAATATTAGAGTCATATGACTCTAAACTACAGCCATACGGCTGTAGTTTTGCAACTACAGCCGTGCGGCTATAAACAAAGCCAGGCCGATTCCGCAAAAAACCAATGCTCACCCTAAACCCTAAAATCACCTGGGGGACCTTTCTCGTGGTTTCGGATTAAGGACAGCTCAGTTTTTGGAGCATTTGAGATATCCAAGGTGACATTTTAATCATTCTCAAGTCCGATTCATGTCCATCTGCTCAACAGGTAATAAGGAATTCTCATCACAAAGGTCGAGAAAACTCGACGCTTACATCACCTTTATATTTCATATATAAAGGATAAGGAGAAAAAACCTTAAGAAGACATAGCCATCATTTCTCATCTTCTTCTTCCATACTTGAGCAAAAAGGTTTTGGCTTGAAATTGGAATCTTAGTCTGGAGAGCTAGCACTTAGATCCCCTCAGTAAGACTCCATGTGTGGGACGGTAGAGGGATGACAAGTGAAGCCTTTATGAAAAATAATATGGCATGGATGGCTTAGGTGTGGAATCTTCTTCTTCTCCCTTTGATTTTGTAGATCTATAGCCTAGCTATGGATTCTTGGGCATAAACCCTAGCTTGAAAACATTTGTTCTTTAATTTTTTTTTTTCAAGCCTGGATGGGTTCCAACACATCGTACATTGGAGCTTTTATTTATCATTCTAGGTGTTCTATAATACACTAGAACTTCTCTTTATCATTCTAGGTGTTCTATAATACACCAAAACTTTCCTTCATCGTTCTAGGTGTTCTATAATACACCAGAGCTTCCTTTATCATTCTTCACTGTTCTAGTTGTTCCATAACACACAAGAGCTTCCTTTATCATTCTTCACCATTTCTAGGTGTTCTATAATACACCAGAAATTAAATTATTGCTTCAGGTATATCAACATACCAAAGCTCCCCTCACCAAAAGCTCAGCATCTCAAAGCCATCAAACTTGGCATCTCATTGCCATTTGGCACCCAATAACCATCTTCACTTCGACTTTCATTCTTGATCGAAGGGGAAAAATTTTTTGTTTCTAAAATTGTGGATCAAGGAATGAATGTGCTAGTAATGTAGCATCTTGGAACCACTTCTGACTCTCAACAACCTTGTCACTCAGCCAGCGCTAGGGGCAGGTATGTTTCTTTTCTTTAGTCACCGTGCTCTCTATCGTGCATCCAAATTCACTCCAGGACAATCCTCAAACTATAAATTCAGATACATAAGAGGCAGTCTATGAGTGCAGGATTTTCATCCTTCAGTTCAATGATAAATAAATCATTTATTTGCTTCCATAGGTTTCCATAGCTGCAAGGATCAAAGTCAATTCAAGATCAAGGCTCCGGCCGATCGAACTTTAGGTCTCAGATTGTTCCCAGATAAGAGAAGAAAATGTTCCAAGAGCAAGAGCCGTATAGCTGTAGAGTCGAAGCCCGTGCAAGTCTTATTCTCTGACAGAACCGTGACTCTTCATATTGGAAATAATTTTTTGGATTCTTTGGGATGCATTCTACAAGAAATGAAGCCTTTTCTGCCTATAAAAAGGGGACCAGTTTATGGATGAAGTAGTAATTCTGACTTAGAGAGAAAAGGGAAGAAAAGGGAAGAAAATGAAGAAAAATTAAACTCTTTCTTCAACTTTCACCTTCCAGTCTCTATTCTTAGGTTCAAAAACCAGCTAGAAATCTTAAGTAAACACTTTAATAAGGCTTTTAATAGGGTTTAGAGACTAATCTAACCACAAAAAATCATAAAATTTGGAGCTTCGGAGAATTTTCGGAGCTTAGATTGGTGGTCAATTGAAGCCTCTCTTAAAAGATTCTCACCTCCTAAAGCTGTAGATCCACGCTTCAAAGGTAAATATCTAAAAAACCAAAAGCATTTGACTTGTTTGTGTTGTATTTAAGCATTATACGCATATTTTCAACATAATCTATTTTAGCTTTCTGGTCTGAGAACCAGAGCCGAATGGCTATAGACACAACAGCCGCACAGCTCTTAAACTCAAGAAAGCAGCACGAAATCAAAAAATTCAAATTTTGGCTTTCGATCCAGAAGTGACACTAGCACTGGTGTAACCTATAGCCGTACGACTCTTGACTACACACCCATGTGGGTATCAATTTGAGAAAGAATCACTAAAAACTAATTTTCAAACACTTCATGACATTTGAACCTTAGATTTATATTCCAGAACCATGTATAAGACTAGAACAACAATAGAAATCTAATTGCTTGAAAATTGTCTTACTTGCCATGCTAAGTAATTAATCGATAAAATCATTTTCGAAATTGTTTTCTTAAAAATCAATACAGGAACATTTTAAAATGATTTCCAGGTCTAGTTGGTGAAATTTGTCAAGTTTTCGTAGCTATCCCCTGTAAGTGCATGATCCCAACTCACTAATTATCCCGTTCTGTCATGTTTGATTCCTAAATGTGATTATTTGTATACTAACACTCATTATGCAAGATTAAATGCTTGTTTGGTTTTATTATTATTTTAGATGATTTAGTGTATTTTAAGCGGATGTAAAATTAGTTACAAGTGTATTTTAGGCAATTGTACCCCGATTCCCTATTTGATTCACATGTATCCCCTAAGGTAGTTTATTTGATTCGATCTGTATAATTTATTTATTTATTACTTTATGTACCTTGCATGATTGTCGTGTGCTCCAAATAAAATAGACTTAGTTTTATAAAATGCTATGATTTTGTTGAAACATTTATTTTAATTAGATAATAAGTAAGTGACTGGTCCGAACCTCTATATCTGGAAAGTATATCAGCCCTCACTTGGTTTCAGATGTACTAGAATTTCCCAGTTGAGCTGAGTCGAGTGGTGACTCCTATACCTTTTTCAGGATTTTAGTCTCAAATCTTTTATGAAATATATAGTTTTCAAAATGAATTACATACTTATACCATATTAACGATCAAAATAACAAATTCCTCGACTCGCTTCACTGCATTTCAAAAATATCGTCCGCTCATACCCATACTTGTCAAGTTGCTTAGGTATCTACAAAAGAAATAAGTAGACTATTAAAAGTATTTTCACCAAAAAGATTACTAAATTAAATATTTACAAGTTGAGAGAGCTGGGGATTGCCCAACAGGTTACTTCAATTGGTGTTTGAAGAAGACACCAATTTCTTTTTAAGACTTCTTATGGTGGTTTGAGATATTGGGTGCTATCCACAACCTTGAGTGTTTCATGAGTAAGGTAAGGCTTCAATCTTTGGCCATTTACTTTGAAGATTTCACCTTTATCATTGGTAATCTCAACAACACCATGTCGAAACACTCAAGTAACCGAGTAAGGTCTAGACCACATTGATTTGAGCTTACCTGGAAACAATTGAATTATACAAAAGAACAAGCTGGCCAAGATAAAACTCCTTGTTTTGGAATTTTTTTTATCATGCCATTTCTTTGTTTTTTCTTTATAATTCATGGCATTCTCATATGTAAACAATCTAAATTCTTCAAGCTTGTTCAACTGTAACCTTCTCTGTTCTCCAGTAGCTTGCCTGTCAAAGTTGAGATATGTGAGAACCCATAAAAGCTTGACATAGATAAATCTAAATGGCGACATCCCTATGGGAGACTTGAAGGTTGTTCTTGTTGGTGTGTCCTAGTTCTTAGGGTATTGGATTCTTGTATTTTGTATTATACATGAAGACTCATTGTATGAATACATTATTTGTGTCACATTAATAAAGGTAATTAATCTATTTCATTTATATCTTGTGTTATAATATGAGTAGAGTATCTATTGATTGATTATAAAACCTATCCTAGGTCTGTTCTAATCGTGGGAACGAATAGAACCACAGACTTATATATTCGATGACTGTATGGCAGTTTTGAACTAGCCATAGTACTTGTATAGTCAGTCATGAATATAGGTACATGTCATTGACATGGGACTAGATCGATCCGTACAAGAAAGCCACATGGTTGTCATGTCATAGGTCTTTCTTGATAGGTCTCTTTTGTCCTCAGACCAGGTTTCAATATGGAATCTGATTCACTTTGACATACGCCTAACAGGTCTGTAAAAGGATGCTAAATGTAGGTATGATTAGGTGGACCAGTGAACATATTGATATTGATGATGAAGTGATGAAATTGCCACTCGGGTAACACTGAGATGATATCACTAGCCACTTAATGAGTGGGACTAATAAGTGTATGGCCATACCCAAGTAAGTCGATTGATTATTTGATTAATCAATCAACTCAAGATCAAGAAATATCATAAACAGCAGAAGAGGATGACAGACACCATGCCTCTTGTTTATTCATATCGATATCGTTTGGCAAAGGACACTGTGAGATTACTACTAGGTCAGTGTCTTCAATAGACTGCTGCATCTTTGTCTTAATTAGGGGTTGTAATGGTTTGCTAGAACCCACTTACAGTCTATGGGCCTTGGACCTACTGCCAACATAAAGATAGACCCATAGGATTATGCACATAGATCAACTGAGCTGGAACTTATAGAAATTATACATGCAATGTACATTGGAAGGAATACGTTAATTAATTAGTTGACATTTGGTGTCAAGGTAATTAATTAACATTGGGTTGATTTAATTTAATTAATAAGTTTACATAATGTAATTAATTAATTTATCAATTAATTGAATTACATAAAGTAAACAATTAATTAAATAATTTTCCTAAGTAGGAAAAATTAAATACATATATTGTATTTACCTAATTGTGATTTAATTTTATTTAGGGGTAATTAAATTTAGCCAAATGGAATTAAATTACATAGTATATACTTTTTAATTAAAGTTTATTTATGTAATTATAATCCTAGTGGGCTTGGGTTTAATTAACCTAATTAAAACCCAATTAGACAATGTCTATATAAGGGCACACTTAAGGATGAAAACCTAACGCTAACCTAAAATTAATTGCTAGAAATTTCAGCCCTATTGCAGCCCCAAAAATAGCCGGTAATTACAGAAATTAATTCTCTATTCCTTCCGCTTTTTCGGCTAGCACCGGTTCCCGCAAGATAGTTGCTCGTGCACTAGACTTTGGAGATCGCAGTTTCGAGAAACGATTATGCAGCAGTCTCTAGAAGAGACGAATCCGGTGAGTTGATCTCTATTGATTCAAATTGGTTTTTATTCTAATCAATGGTAATCGGACACAATAGGTGGATTCTAGGAAATTTTAAATGGTGTATTTTCCGTTGCACCACGTTATTTTTCCGATGACGAATCCCAACAGTTCTATAAGCCCATATAGTATTATCAAGCTTTTTGGAACAATCCCTTCTAGAATTGTCATTGTTTTCTCAAGTATGTACTTAATCTCTTTATTAGAGATTTCAGCCTGCCCACTTATTTGTGGGTGGTATGGTGTAGCTATTCTATGAGTCACTCCAAATTTCTTAAGCAGCCTCTCAAATTGAATACTATAAAAATGAGTTCCTTGGTCGCTTATTATTGCTCTAGGCACACCAAATCTAATAAAAAATTTTAAGAAACCTTATAATAACTTTGACATCACTGGTAGGACTTGCAATAACGTCTACCCACTTGCTTACATAGTCAAATACAACCAAAATGTACTTATTACCATAAGAATTCAGAACAGTCCCATGAAATCAATACCCCATACATCGAAAATTTCACAAAAAACAATTTAATGTAAGGGCATGGTATTCTTAAATAAATGTTACTTGTCCATTGACACCTATTGCACTCTAAGACAAACCTGTAAGCATCCTTGAAGATTTTGGGCCAATAAAAACCATATTCCAATACCTTTGAAGCTGTTCAGGTTGCAGCAATGTGACCTCCAACTCTTTGGTATCATACATTGTTAAGATTGCTTGGACCTTATCTTGGAAGACACACCGCCTTATTATCTGATCTACGCACAATCTAAAAAATAAATGTTCCTCCCAAAAATAGTATTTAACATCCCAAAAAAACTTTTTCCTTTTTGATGAAAGAAAAGATAAAGAGGTACTATACCACAAGCAAGATAGTTAGCTATGTCAGCAAACCAAGGGAAAGAATTCACCGCAAAAAGCTGCTAATCTAGAAATGAGTCTCAGGTTGCTCTCTGGAATTCTGGATAGATAGTTAGCAGCCATATTTTATGATCCTTTCTTATCTTTGATTTCTAGATCAAACTCTTGAAGTAACAAGAGCCATCGAATGAGATGAGGTTTTGCATCTTTCTTTGCAAGCAGGTACTTTAAGGCTGCGTGATCTATGAAAATAATCACTTTAGATAGCACCAAGTAAGATCGGAACCTGTCGAATTTATACACCACTGCAAGCAATTCTTTCTCTGTTGTGCTGTAATTTTGTTCACTATCTGTGAGTATCTTGCTCGCATAATAAATTGGCAAAAAATGTTTATCATTTCTTTGTCCCAAGACTACTCCAACATAAGTTTCACTAGCATCACACATTAGCTCAAAGGGAAGATCCCAATTAGGAGCAATCAAGATTGGTGAATTGATTAGTCTTGCTTTAAGTTCTTTAATGCCTTCAAACAATCTACATCGAACTTGAAATCGACATCCTTGTATAAAAGAGTTGTGAGTGGCTGAGCAATCTTAGAAAATTCTTTTATAAACCTCCTATAAAAGCCAACATGTCCAAGAAAGCTTCAAACTTCCTTGACTACTGTAGGAGCAGCCAACTTCTCAATTATTTCAACTTTGGGTCAATCAACTTCAACGCCTTTTTTTGAAATTTTATGGCCAAGGACAATGCATTCATTGACCATAAAATGGCATTTTTCCCAATCCAATACTAGGTTTGTCTCTTTGCAGTGAATCAAGACAGCTTCCAGGTTGCTTAGGCAGGATTGGAAAGCCTTTCCATACACTAAAAAGTCATCCATGAAAATCTCTATGGTCTTTTCTACCATATCATGAAAAATCAACATCATGCACCTCTGGCAGGTTGATGGATATTATATAGACCAAAAGACATTCTTTGATATCCATATGTACCATATGGGCAAGTAAAGGTTGTTTTCTGTTGGTCTTGGGGATGAATTGGAATTTAATTATATCCTGAGTAGCCATCAAGAAAGCATTAGAATACATAGCCTGAAAGTGTCTTAAGCATTTGATCTATGAATGGAAAAGGAAAATGGTCTTTCTTTGTTGCTTCATTAAGCTTGTGGTAATCAATGCAAACTCATAAATTGGTGACTGTTCTTATGGTAATAAGCTCATTCTTATCATTTGAATAACAGTCATTCCACCTTTCTTAGGAACAACCTGAACCGAGCTAGTGCATATACTGTCTGAGATTGGGTAATTAGCTTGTTCACTTCTTTCTTAACCACTTCCTTCATTTTGGGATAAGGTTGTACTAATTGTTTATGGTCTTCCTCCATCAAAATGCTATGAACACAAATAAAAGGGTTGATCCCTTTAATATTTAAGATTCTCCTTGCCATTGCTTCCTTATTTCTTCTTAAGACATCAAGCAATTGCTCTTTTTCTCTTTTTACTCTGATGTAAGTTTAGAAGATATGATTATTGGAAGGTTGCTTGGCAGATCTAAGAAAGCATATTCAAGATGTGGAGGTAATGGTTTGAGTTCCATAGGGGGTGGTTCTTCAATTGATGGTTTTAGAGGTAGTGTGGGTGTATGATTTAAAGGTTTAATAAACTGTATGCTTCCTGAGATTGCTGGACAACCTATTTCTCTTTCAATTTCTTACTCCATAATCTCCTCATCTTTATTGAATTATTCTTCTTCTTCAGAATTTTTCTCCATGAGAAATGGATTTAAATTCAAATTAGTAGCATCCATAAAGTAAAAAGTATCATCACAAGAAGAAGAATATTTTATTACTTCATTCATCTTAAAAACAACTTCTTCATCATGGACCTTTAAAATGGGTTTTCCATTATGCACATTTATAAGAGCACAACTAGTAGCAAGGATGGTCTACCTAAAATGATTGGTACATGACAATCCTCATTCATATCCATAACAAGAAATTCAATAGGTAAAATGAATTTCCTACTTTCATTAAAACATCCTCAACAATACCTCTAGGATATCTCACTGATATGTCAGCAAGCTAAATAGACACCCTAGTAGGTTGGAGCTCTCCTAGTCCAAGTTGTTTATAAATGTAGTATGACATAAGATTAATATTTGCCCCTAAGTCATATAATGCCTTTTCAGTGTTAAGATTGCCTATAGAGTAAGGGATATAAAAACTCCTTAGGTCTTTTAACTTCTTGGGCAAAGGTTACTTGCATTGTAGAATAAATGAGCAGTCGCGATTACACTGCAGCATGGCTACATTCTCAAACTTTTTTTGTTTGCCAATAATTCTTTCAAAAACTATATATATATATATGGGCATTTATGCAAGATCTTCTGGGAAGGGTATATTTATGTGAAGTTTCTTGAAATCTTCAAGAAACTTATCAAATTTCTTAGCATTTCATGTTGCTTAGCTATTTGAGGATAATGGATCTTTTGTTGATATACTAGAGTAGGTTGCATAACTGGAACTGAATTGCTTTGAATAAGGTGTGGCATTGCTGGAGGCTGAACAGGTTTCTTAGGAATAAATTTAGGTTGAGCTTGAGGTTGCTCTACCTTGTTTGAAAGTTGCTCATTGTTTTGTACCAGTTGAGTATGAACCACTTCAGGTTGCTTATTCACTTCCTTAGCTTGTTCACTTTCATTTTCGTCAACATCAACAACATTTTGTTAGTGTTTTCAACAGCCTTACTACTCCTAAGTGTGATAGCTTTACACTCCTCCTTAGGATTTGGTTCAGTGTTACTTGGAATGACTCCTTTGTTCTTTGGTATAACAATTATAGTAAGTTGTTGAAACTAAGTCCCCAAGTTCTTTATAAAAGCTTGTGTTTGCTTCATAAATTGCATCATCATGTCTTTCATCTCATCAAACTTAGATTTCTTAGGTTCACGAGATGGTCCTGCTTGGCAATTCTACTGAGTTTGCTGATGTTGAAAATTACTGTGAGGTTGCTGGAAATGAACTTGATATTGCTTGTCATGTTGTTGATTCCAAGAAAAATTGGGATGATTCTACCAACCCGGATTGTATGTATTTGAAAATGGATTGTTCTACCTTGATTGTTTCCTATGAAATCACATTGTTCTTGGTTGAGTGGGCCTTCACAATCGATGTTTATATGGTTGCCACCATAAAAAAAATCCCATGATAACTATGTATTTAAGATCGTTGAGACTTTCAGCTTAGCCAACTGCATCAAAATCAGGTCCACCCTATCTAATAATTTCCAAGCAGCTTCATATTCACCTTGCCTTTTCTAGCTTCACTCATCCAGTGCCATTTATAGCTAATATTAATGAGCCTCTCAATTAGCTCATAAAGTTCTTATGGAGCAAGCTTCTATGGATTACCATAGGCTACTAACTCAATTCAGATCTTGTAAGCATTGCTTAATCCATTACAGAAGTTTTGGATTTGCATCTACATTGGAATTCCATGATTAGGCACTTTCCTCAAAAGTTCTTTATATCTCTCCCATGGCTCAGAAAGAGATTCATCAAGTTGTTGTGAAAAATGAGCAACTTCATTTCTCAGCTTGATTGCTTGCCTAAGTGGAAAATATTTTATCAAGAGGGCTATGGCCATTTCATCCCAGGTTGTTACCGATCTAGGTTAAAGATTTTTAAGCCAAGTCTTAGCTTTATCCCGTAAGAAAAAAAAGGAAAAAGCTTAAGTCTTATAACATCATCTGAAACTCCATGATTTGTGCGAAAAGTTTTATACATGGCCATGAAGCCTTGGATATGTGCATTTGGATCTTCTCCCTGTAATCCTCCAAATTGTACGGCTACTTGGAGCATTTGTATCATCTAGGCTTTAATTTCAAAGAGATTATTCCCTTCATCGGGTATCACAATGCATGAAGAGTGTCCCTCGGTCGATGGTCTCGAATACTCTTTATGTCTTTACCTTTAGGGGTTAACTTCCCCTTCACCCTCATTATGTCCATTTCCACCCCGGATTAAGTTGTCTAAGGTTTGCCATTCTCTGCCTTCACCTTGCATGCATGGCTACACCACTTCTTCATCTACAAGTCCTATCTATTTCAAGATCTATAGGAAGCAATGATAAGACAGCTCTTCGCATACAACAAAAGACTACTTAGACAAAAATAACTGCACAGGTTGAACATGCAAGGTTAAAAACTACCAATTTACTGAAAAATTTAAAATTTTTCACTGCCAATCCATGGCAACGGTACCAAAAATTTATTCATTGCCTTTCGTGACACTAGTAAGTGCATTAGGTCGATTGTAGTGCAAATTGGCGAGTCTAAGATCATTTTATCAGGGATTAGAGCAAACAATCTTAAATCTTAAAGTAAATAAGTAGATCTAATTTCTTTCAAAATAAAAATAATAAGAAAGCTACTGAATATGCTAAAACAGCAGACTTAAAATTGCAAATAACAAAAATATAGATAGCAACAATGATGATAAAAAAAGCAGACTCAAACCAAGCAACATCAAGCATTTTCAGTGACATTTCTCTCTTTAAACATTATGAGCAGAGTTAAAACACATATATCTAGCATCTCTTATATTGGGATTCGTCATTGGAAAAATAACGTGGCGCAGCAGAAAATACACCATTTTAAAATTTCCTAGAATCCACCTATCGTGTCCAATTGCCATTGATTAGAATAAAGCCAAATAAGAATCAAGAGAGATTAACTCACCGGATTCGTCTCCTCTAGAGACTGCTGCAGAATCGTTTCTTGAAACTGCGATCTCCAAAGTCCGGTGCACGACCAACTATTGAGCGGGAACCGGTGCTAGCCGAAGACGCGAAGGAATGGAGGTTTAATGCTGGGATTTTCGGCTGTTTTGGGGCTGCAATTGGTGGCTGAAATTTCCAGCAATTAATTAGAGTTGAATTGGGTTTTTATTCCTTAAGTGTGCCCTTTTATAGACACCTTGTCTAATTGGGTTCTAATTAGGTTAATTAAACCCAAGCCCACTAGGATTATAATTACATAAATAAACTTTAATTAAAAAGTATATACTATGTAATTTAATTCCATTTGGCTAAATTTAATTACCCCTAAATAAAATTAAATCACACTTAAGTTAATACAATACATGTATTTAATTTTCCTACTTAGGAAAATTATTTAATTAATTGTTTACTTTATGTAATTCAATTAATTGATAAATTAATTAATTACATTATGTAAACTAATCAATTAAATTAAATTCAACCCAATGTCAATTAATTACCTTGACACCGAATGTCAACTAATTAATTAACGCATTCCTTCCAATGTACATTACATGTACAATTTCTATAAGTTCCAGCTCAGTTGATCTATGTGCACGATCCTATGGGTCTGTCTTTATGTTGGCAGTAGGCCCAAGGCCCACAGACTGTAAGTGGGTTCTAGCAAACCATTATAGCCCCCAATTAAGACAGAGATGCAGCAGTCTTTAGAAGACACTCACCCGGTAGTAATCTTATACTGTCCTTTGCCTGACGATATCGATATGAATAAACAAGAGGCATGGTGTCCGTCATCCTCTTCTGTTGTTTATTATATTTCTTGATCTTGAGCTGACTGATTAATCAAATAAGCAACCAACTTATTTGGGTATGGCCATACACTTATCAGTCCCACTCATCAAGTGGCCAATGATATCATCTCGGTGTTACCCGAGTGGCAATTCCATCACTTCATCATCAATATCAACATGTTCACCGATCCACCCAATCATACCCGTATTTAGCATCCTCTTACAGACCTGTTAGGCGTATGTCAAAGTGAACCGGATTCCATATTGATATTATAATGAAATCTGGTCTGAGGACAAAAGAGACCTACTCAAGAAAGACCTATGACGCGACAACCATGTGACTTTCTTGTGCGGATCGATCCAGTCCCATGTCAACGACATGTACCTATATTCATGACTGACTATACAAGCACTATGGCTAGTTAAGAACTGCCATACAGTCATCGAATATACAAGTCTGTGGTTCTATTCGTTCCCATGATTAGAACAGACCTGGGATTGGTTTTATGATTATCAATCAATGGATACTCTACTCATATTATAGCACAAGATATAAATGAAATAGATTAATTGCCTTTATTAATGTGACACAAATAATGTATTCATACATGACTCTTAATGTATAATACAAAATACAAGAATCCAATGCCCTAAGAACTAGGGCACACCAACAATCTCCCACTTGCACTAGTTCCAAGTAGGCATTGCCCTAATTCCTATAGATCTGGTATGACCATCGTGCTGTGTCTGCAACAGCGCTTTGGTCAATGGATCAGCAACATTATTCTTGGTGTCAACCCTCTCCAATGATATGTCACCTATGTTCAAGATCTCCCGAATGAGGTGAAACTTTCTCAGTACATGTTTGGATCTCTTGTGTGACCGGGGCACCTTAGCTTGTGTGATGGTCCCCGTTGTTGTCACAAAAGCATCAACTGGGTCTAGGATAGTAGGCACTACTCCCAACTCAGTTATGACTTTCTTAATCCAAACGGCTTTCTTTGAGCTTCGCACGCAGCTATGTACTCAGCTTCCATTGTAGAGTCAGCAATGGTGGCCTGCTTTGAGGACCTCCAACTAATGGCACCGCCATTCAGGAGAGAAACATAACCAGACTGTGACTGGTTCTCATCCTCTTCGGTCTCAAAGCTTGCATCAGTGTAACCTGACACTACCAGCTCATCTTGACCTTTATACACTAAGAAAGCATCCTTAGTCTGGTTAAGGTACTTCAAGATTGCCTTGACTGCCTTCCAGTGTTCCTCACCGGGGTTTGACTGGTACCGGCTAGTCATACTTAGTGCAAACACGACATCAGGCCTCGTACATAACATGGAGTACATGATAGATCCAATAGCAGATGCATAAGGGATCTTTTCCATGTTCTCCCGGTCCTTCTTTGTTTTAGGACCATCTTTCTTACTCAGCTTCAACCCATGACGCATAGGCAAGAATCCTTTCTTTGCCTTGTCTATGCTAAATCCTTTTAGAACCTTGTCAATGTACGTGGCCTGACTTAGGCCTAGAAGCCGATTGGATCTATCTCTGTAGATCCTGATCCCTAAGATCGTCTCAGCTTCGCCTAAGTCCTTCATTGCGAAGCACCTACTCAACCACTGCTTAACCCCTTGCAGTGTTGGTATGTCACTTCCAATGATAAGGATGTCGTCAACATACAGCACTAGGACGGTGGAAACGCTCCCACTAACCATCTTATACACACAGGGCCTTTAACTTGGAACACCACTTGCAACCTATCACCTCAGCACCCAGAGGTGGATCTACCAAGTTCCATACTTGGTTATCGTACATAGATTGCATCTCAGCCTCCATGGCTTTGCGCCATTGATCTGAGTGTGGGCTTTCAACAGCCTTCTGATAGGTCTTGGGCTCCTCTTGGTCAACGACTATAAGGTCCCCATCATCAGTCACGAGAAAGCCGTACCTCTCTGGCTGATGACATGTCCTACCAGACCTTCTAAGGTCCTGTGCAACCATTTCTGGTTCCTCAATTTCTTGAGTAGTCAGATTGGTTCCCGAAGCATCCTCAGCAGTAGCTGCAGGAGTTTGTGAGTCTTGAACTTTTGAAAGTTCAACATTACTCCCACTGTCTCTCTTGGAAAGGAATTCCTTCTCCAAGAAGACTGCATTTCTAGCTATAAAAACTTTGTTTTCGACAGGATCATAGAAGTAATAACCCTTAGTTTCCTTAGGGTAACCCACAAACTGGCACTTGACAGATTTGGACTCGAGTTTGCCACTTGTCAATTTCTTAACATATGCATCACAGCCCCAAATCTTCAAGAAGGAAACATTGGGCTTTCGCCTTTCCATAGTTCACATGGTGTTCCCTCAACTGCCTTGCTTGGTGTATTATTAAGAATGTAAGCAGCTGTCTCTAAAGCATATCCCCAAAAGGAGACAAGGAGTGTAGCATGACTCATCATCGAGCGGACCATATCAAGTAAGGTCCTATGCCTCCTTTCTGACACTCCATTCCACTGGGGTGTACTAGGAGGAGTGAGTTGGGATACAATCCCACACTCTCTCAAAACGAGTCAAACTCTTGGCTCAAATATTCACCCCCTCGGTCAGACCGAAGTGCTTTTATTTTCTTGCCAAGTTGGTTTTCTACTTCATTCTTAAAGTCCTTGAACCTTTGGAGAGTCTCAGACTTATGCTTCATCAGATACACGTAACCGTATCTGCTGAAGTCATCCGTGAAGGTGACGAAGTACAGAAAACCAGATCTAGCACTAGTGCTCATTGGGCCACATACATCGGAATGTACTAGCTCCAATAGCTCTGAGGCCCTTTCAGCAGTCTTGCTAAAAGGCGCCTTTGTCATCTTGCCTCTCAAACAAGATTCCCATGTGTCATAAGGCTGGATGTCAAATGACCCTAGCACTCCACTAGAGTGAAGCCTAGCTATGCGCTTCTCATTTATATGGCCAAGTCGACAATGCCAGATGTAAGTAGGATTAATTTCATTTTGTTTAATCCTTTTGGTATTTATGTTATAGATTGAACTTTCACGTTTTAGATCAAGGATATATAAGCCATTTTCAAGAAATGCTGTTCCATAAATAATATTGCCACATTGCATAGAAATTCTACCATGTCCAATATTAAATACAAAACCAGAAATATCCAACAAAGAAACGGAAATAATATTCCTGCGCATCGCAGGTACAAAATAACAGTTTCTTAGTTCCAAAACAAGTCCACTAGGCATCTCCAAGAAATAATCTCCGATCTCCATGGCCTGAACCCGAGCACCATTTTCGACTCAAAGATCTACTTCTCCAGATCCTAATAATCTCCTATTTCTTAGACCCTGCACATTTGAACAAATGTGAGATCCACATCCAGTGTCCAAGACCCAAGATGTAGAAATAGCCAGATTAATCTCAACAACATAAATACCTGAAGCAGCAGTTTTGCCCTTCAGTTGGTCCCTTAGCTTTGGACATGAGCTCTTCTAGTGCCCCTTCTCATGACACTCATGGCAAACATCGTCAGGAGAGGCAACCCTTGCTTTAGGTTGGGCCACCACCTTTTTGCCCTTAGCCTTGGCCTTTTGGGCCTTAGCCTTGGCCTTAGATTTGGCCTTTCCCTTAGCAATGGGCGTATTGCCCTTGTTCACCAGTAATACTTCAGGAGTCTTCTTAAGAGACTGCTCAGCAAGCTTGAGCATGCCATGCAGCTCAACAACCGATTTATCCAACCCTTGCATATGGTAATTCATGATAAACTGGTTGTAAGACTCAGGAAGTGACCCGAGAATAATGTCTGTTGCCAAGTCCTGCGGAACTGGCGAGCCGAGGCGGGCAAGTGTATCAATATACCCCTTCAACTTTAGCACATGAGTGCTAACAGAAGTCCCAGCTGCCATCACAGTCGTGCAAAGTGCCTTAGTTGTCAGGTAACGTTCCTGACGAGCCTGATCTTGGAACATCTTTTTAAGCTGATCCATCATCTCATAAGCATGCTCGTCCATGAATTGCTTCTGATACCCAGCATGAGGCACGAGACATCTCGGTCATCCCTCACATGCCAATCGTACTGCTCCACCATCGCCGTGGTGATGCCTCGACCTGCGGGAGGGCCGGCTGGTAAAGGAGCATTCAGTATATACTCCTTAGACTCTTTTCTAAGAACTATTTGTAAGTTCCTAGCCCAGTCCAGGAAGTTAGTCCCCGAAAGCTTCTCCTTCTCCAAGAGTGACCTAAGTGAGAGTGAGTTGTTGTTTGTTGTAGCCATTTAAATTGCTTAACTGAAATGGGATTATCTACATGGAAGAAATCATTGCTTGAGTTAGAAATAAAGGACTTTTAAGCCAATTCAAATTAATAATCCGATTTTAATTTGTTTGTTGGTGTTGTTAATTGGCTGACTTGACCAAGATCCACAACTTATCAATGACTGGCCGAACTAGGGCTCGCTAACCAACCATTGAGTCGTTTGGTAGGACAATCTATCCAATCCTTCCACAAAGGACTCTTGGTTTGATGGGCTTATTGACACTTTACCCATCTGTGCTTAGGGCCCGCTCTGAGCTAATGCTACCCATGTTGAGTCAAACCACCATTCACATGTTAACCATACCAAGTATCTTAACCCTCGACGGCCCACCGAATCTACTATATACTCAGCTAGGGCATGGCGCACATTGCAGCATCAATGGGAGGAAGAGGTGTAAATGTGGGAAGCACTTTTAAGCGACTCAAGATTTTAATTTCCGGATTATAATTAAGTGATATGGCTTAGCATGCATAAACGCGGGTAATAATTTGGTGATCCATACATCCATATTATATGACAAATGCAATAGCATACTTAATTTAAAATAAATGAGATCCTATGGGCCTTTAATTACAACCTAATGAAAAACTAGATATCCTATCTAATTCTTCATGGGCCGGACTGCAATCCTTCTTGGGCTCCCACCATGGGCTTGCTCCATTTGGGCCTTCCTCCATACTTGATGCAATTACAATAATTTTGTAAAATAAAATCTATTCTAAAATTACATCAAAATAAAAAAAGGCACGCAGGTCATATTTCCCAAAATTAAATTACAACCGATAATAATTTAGGGCCCATAGAACTCAACATAACATTTCAAACAAAGTACCTGTCGTGCACATACATACCAATATGATGCATGATCATGGCATTCCAAATTATAAATATAAATGTTAAGCCGAGTTACTTAGGGTGAAATCGCCAATTTTAACAAATGTGACAAGGCCCATAAAGGCCTAATGGATAACATCCATAAATGCAAAGTTAACAATTTTGCTCCCACTTGAATTTGGGTTGTCACAAATTTAAAATTTAGCTCTCCCAATTTTAACCGGTGTCACGGTTTATTGGGCCAATTTCACAAAGTCCATATTCAATTTAATATGAAAACAATTAAATTAAATATGCATGCCAACAAAATAAATAATTTAAACACGAATTAATTTTAAAAAAAATTTAATTTAATTTGTATTAGGGTCCGGGATAAAAAAATACCCGCAAAAACCAAAACCGGACCCAAAACCCATGCACGGCGCTGCTGTCCCGGCGGGGCAACAGTGCCGCTGCGCGGCAGCCTGCCGCGGCAGCAGCAGCCCAGTGGGCTGCTGCCCCTGGATGGAATCGCAATTTGCGATTCCATCCAGCCCAAAACCTTCTTTTTTTTTTCTTTTAATCATAAAAAATCCATCAAAATTAAATAATCAATAAAATAATAATTTTTAAGATGGAAACCAATTGGAGAAAATAATCAAAAACCCCAATCCAAAAATTCTAGGGTTTATCAAAACCAAAACCAATTGAATAAAAACCCTAAAATCACAAACTTGAAACCCATTCTTTCTTCAAGAATGCTTTCAAGAACCAATTCCAATCAATCTAATGGACAAAACCTAGGCTCTGATACCACTGTTGGGATTCGTCATTGGAAAGATAACGTGGCGCAGCAGAAAATACACCGTTTAAAATTTCCTAGAATCCACCTATCGTGTCCAATTACCATTGATTAGAATAAAGCCAAATAAGAATCAAGAGAGATTAACTCACTGGATTCGTCTCCTCTAGAGACTGCTGCAGAATCGTTTCTTGAAACTGCGATCTCCAAAGTCCGGTGCACGACCAACTATTGAGCGGGAACCGGTGCTAGCCGAAGACGCGAAGGAATGGAGGTTTAATGCTGGGATTTTCGGCTGTTTTGGGGCTGCAATTGGTGGCTGAAATTTCCAGCAATTAATTAGAGTTGAATTGGGTTTTTATTCCTTAAGTGTGCCCTTTTATAGACACCTTGTCTAATTGGGTTCTAATTAGGTTAATTAAACCCAAGCCCACTAGGATTATAATTACATAAATAAACTTTAATTAAAAAGTATATACTATGTAATTTAATTCCATTTGGCTAAATTTAATTACCCCTAAATAAAATTAAATCACACTTAAGTTAATACAATACATGTATTTAATTTTCCTACTTAGGAAAATTATTTAATTAATTGTTTACTTTATGTAATTCAATTAATTGATAAATTAATTAATTACATTATGTAAACTAATCAATTAAATTAAATTCAACCCAATGTCAATTAATTACCTTGACACCGAATGTCAACTAATTAATTAACGCATTCCTTCCAATGTACATTACATGTACAATTTCTATAAGTTCCAGCTCAGTTGATCTATGTGCACGATCCTATGGATCTGTCTTTATGTTGGTAGTAGGCCCAAGGCCCACAGACTGTAAGTGGGTTCTAACAAACCATTACAGCCCCCAATTAAGACAGAGATGCAGCAGTCTTTAGAAGACACTCACCCGGTAGTAATCTCATACTGTCCTTTGCCTGACGATATCGATATGAATAAACAAGAGGCATGGTGTCCGTCATCCTCTTCTATTGTTTATTATATTTCTTGATCTTGAGTTGACTGATTAATCAAATAAGCAACCAACTTATTTGGGTATGGCCATACACTTATCAGTCCCACTCATCAAGTGGCCAATGATATCATCTCGGTGTTACCCGAGTGGCAATTCCATCACTTCATCATCAATATCAACATGTTCACCGATCCACCCAATCATACCCGTATTTAGCATCCTTTTACAGACCTGTTAGGCGTATGTCAAAGTGAACCGGATTCCATATTGATATTATAATGAAATCTGGTCTGAGGACAAAAGAGACCTACTCAAGAAAGACCTATGACGCGACAACCATGTGACTTTCTTGTGCGGATCGATCCAGTCCCATGTCAACGACATGTACCTATATTCATGACTGACTATACAAGCACTATGGCTAGTTAAGAACTGCCATACAGTCATCGAATATACAAGTCTGTGGTTCTATTCGTTCCCACGATTAGAACAGACCTGGGATTGGTTTTATGATTATCAATCAATGGATACTCTACTCATATTATAGCACAAGATATAAATGAAATAGATTAATTGCCTTTATTAATGTGACACAAATAATGTATTCATACATGACTCTTAATGTATAATACAAAATACAAGAATCCAATGCCCTAAGAACTAGGGCACACCAACATCTTACTCTTAAATCACCACATTAGGAGCCTTCAGACATGTGGATTCCATAACAAGCAGCCTAATCGAATTTTTTCAGTAATAGACCACTTAATGATGCGTTAAGTTCTTGTAAGCATTTTATCCAAAGATAAAAACCCCTAGCATGTAGTCTACTCGAATTTCTTCAGTAATAAATTACATGTGTTTTATGGTATTTTCCATAGTTTTGAATCTCTTCTTAGACTCATCACAACTATTAAAGTATAAGGTGATTAGTCTCATTTTTAAGTGAAGCACACTATAGAACGATCATTCAACAAATATACCCATAATAAAGACGGCGAAAAAGAACTTACTACTGCCAGCCAAGCTGGTTCAAGCCTGCATAGCAAGACTTACTATGTATAGGCAACATCAAATAATTGTGAGAAAAAAAAATAAAATAAAAATTAAGAGAAATCGCTAATTGAACTAAAAATGAAGAGTTAGAGACAAGAAAGAGAAGTTGAGCATTAAAAGCTCTCAACTACCAAAAGAGAGGGAGTATTTATAGCACTCCCAAGATGATTCTAGAGCTATGATTAAAATATCTTTACCGTACCAGCAGCCTTGTTGGCTCAAAAAATAACCACACAATAAAATAATAATTAGTTCACCTAATAAAGTAAAATGATTACAAAAGTCAAATCTCCTCCTCTCCTAGTGGGTCGCGCCATAGCCCATTCTTGGCCTATATGATTCTCCTTTAGCCCAAGATTCTTTCCAGGTAGCTCTTCAGCCTGCTTTCTAACCTGTTTACTAATATTTCTTGATTTTAAGCTCCACTTTAACATTTAGCCAGAAATTAGCTCTAATTAGCTAATAATTTTCCACTTAAATCCCATTTTATCTAATTAATACCTAAAATAATTGTTATATTTTACACTTATCATAATGTCATGACCATTATAGAAATCACCAAATTTTGACAATCGTGGTTTAACGCCATGTTACGGGCTTGTGCCTCTAACACATTGCAAAGAAATTACTCCAATTGGAATAGGGCAACCATGAATCCAAATTTAGCCACTCAATTTTTCATGTGAAAAAAATCTTGAGCCAATTTCCTTTATCAATTTAATTTACCAAAAAAATTCAAGTCATATGTATGAAATTAATCACATAAGAAACCACACGAAACCAATTGCATAAAATAAACACACGAGTTTTAAAACAAATTTTCAACCCATGCACACGACTCGAGAATTCAAAAAGTTCAAAAATCCAAAAAATGAGTTCGTGTCACTGCTGCCCGAAGGCAGGCAGTGCTGATTGCAGCGCCTAGCGCCTCTTACACACAATGCGCACTATTGCAGCGCCTATCAGTCGATAAAAAACAATTTTAAAAAAACAGAAATTTCAAAATATAATTTGAGAAAAATAAATTAAAACCCTAAATTGACAAATTGGTTTTCAAGCAAAAATCAATTGAAGGCCAATTTTAATAAAAAATAAACCAAGATCAATGAAACCTAATCTACATATTCCATAATTAGGAACAAGCCTACTTTGATACCATAGTTGGGATTCTCCTGGCGCAAAATAAAAATTCAAACCTTAACGGAAGCGATTATGCTTTGCACTCGAATTTGTTCCAAAAAAATATTGAACAGATTATAGAATATGAAAACAATAAGACTATACCAGAAAGCAATTTATGTCATACCTATATTGTCTCCGTAATAGAGATTGAATTAAATTCTTGCTTTATGCGAAGAATCTCCACCTTCACGCACACGGATCCCTATTGAACGGGATGGTGTGTTAGCACGAGACCAAAAATGGAGCTTTCCCCTTTCTCCCTAGTTGGCCGAAATTCTCAGCCTCTGTTTCTATGTATTGGCCGAATTCTAGGTTAAGGAAAGATAGGGAGAAAAATTCTATTTATACCTCAAATAGAATTAGGTTAAATTAAATTAGAATAGGTCTTATATTTTAATTATGCAATTTCATATTAATTATTTCAATTGGGACTTTATTATAACCATACTATAAATCCTAATTTATAAATAAAATTTGATAAATTAAAATTAACCAATCCTTAATTTAATTTAACCAAGCCCATAATATAATCATTCCACATAATTATATCAAGACTTAATTTCATCTATTTAAATTACCCTAGGTAATCAATAGACTAAAATAATGTTTTCCCTGAGATTAATTTTATTCTATTAGACTTTACCATAAATCTCATGGAACATAATTAATCTAAATGCTCTAAGCATAATATATAACCAATATATATTATTTGAGTTCGTGACAATCTCGTTCAAACATCTTTGTATGCGATCATATGGGTTCTTCTTATGTTGGCAGTGGACCTAATACCATAAGACCCACAAGCTGCAAGTGGATTCTAGGAAAACATTGTAGTTATCCAAATAAGATGAAGATATCAATCTTATGTGAGGCATAAACCGTGTAGTGACTTATATCCTCTGTAATAAAATTAGTATCCTGCAAGAGGCATGCTGATGTCACCCTTTATAGCTGCATTGACATTCCTTGACACCGAGTAGACTGAAGTTCACAAATAAGCAATCACCCAGTGATTTCTTATTTAGGTGTGACCACACTCTTATTAACCCTACTCGTCAAGTGGCCGGTGACATCTACTTTGAGTTAACAGAGTGGCATATCCCTTCACATCCCTACTAGTCTTACAATGAATACTGGAATACCCAACCGTAGCCATACTTGGCACTTTGTTACAAGCCCGTTAGGTGTACATTAAAGCATGTGAGTTCAGATCTAGGCCTATTGGAATATCAAGTCTATGAATCCAATATAAGTATTACTTGAGAATCACCTATGGCATAGGGACCATGTGGTGTTCTCAATAGTGGATCGATCCGGTACCATGTAACCTAACATGTATCCATGTCCTTGATTGACAATCCATGTCTAATGGTCGGTAAACCATACAATCAAGCCACATGATAGTCTTTAGTTATTATCTTTCCCACGATTCTAACAAATTAGGGATAGTTTTATAACTGTTTTTGATTCCTTGCTCACGATCTTACTGCTCGGAGAACGTTACCGACAACCATGAGTACAAACACAATTAATGGATACTTTGTTACTGTTAATTTCACAACAAATTAATAAAACAAATTATGCTTTTATTAATAACAGTAATGTATGATACATAAACCATAATGTACAATACAAATGAGATACAATACTTTGGGACTAAAGCATACACCAACAAAACAAATAAAAAATCTTAGGAAAGAAATACATACCTCTAATCTCCTCATAATCAGTTCTCTCAAACGTTCCTTCTAGCCCCTCTTATGAGAAACCTTCTTACCCTTACCATTCTTACTCTTCAACTCCTTAGAGGAAGCCTTACCAACCTCACTCCCTTTCTTATAACTATTAGAAACCCTATGACTAGTAGAGCCTTTAAGAGGCTTCAATTTCGAAATCAATACATCATCATCAGAATCAAACACAACTCTTTTTCTTTTCACCATTTTAACCCTAAATGCAACACATAAAACCTAAATGCAAGATGAAAAATGAAAACAAAATTAAGCCAAACAAACAAAAAATATACATAAATCAACCTTAAACGAGAACAAGCAAATAAAGAATTACCTCCACCAAAAACGACGAACAACAAGATAAGTATGTAGCTGAGAAATGCAACTAAATGTTGCTTCACAAACGCAGAAGAAGAACGTGAAATCATGGAGAAAAAATCGCATAGAAAAGAGTTGTGGAGGAGAAATATGAACAGTTACAAAAGAAAAAAAAAAAAAGAAAGAAAAAACAGGAAAGAAAGGAGTAGGCGATTCACGTATAAAAGATAATTATTCAAAAAAGGGCGTAAATTAAGAATATACAAGCATACGCCGAACAAAAAAAAAAAAAAAAACTAAAATTGAGATAAATCCACTAATTTCTCAATATTTTTTTCTAAAGTTTGGCAATTGAAAAAATAAAACATTAATATTGATATTATCTTGAGAGAAAATAATTCGACATATTAATAATTAAAGAAGTACTTTTCAATAAAAAAAAATGGGACAAAAGAGACTTAAAAGCCAGAAATTATTATTTCTTACATGTATATATCTTTTCTACCTAATATATATATATATATATATATATATATATATATATAAACTCTTTTTCGAAAGTAAGGGCAAAAAATCATTGTGTGTTTTTTTTTGGAGAACATAATAAAAGATTATGCAATTTTAATTTTAAGGGTCTACAATAAAGTGTAATTTTGATCTTAAAGTTTGCAATAATATATAATTTGAGGGGTACTGATGGTAAATTTAGTTCAGTTAACAATATTTTAGTTCGTCGATAATCATGATTTACGTCGTCTTATAAAGTTATACTATATATGTGTTGTTGACATAATAGTGCCTTTAGAAGTATTAAAGAATGCATTAACACACTCGACACATGATTTATTATCTTTCAAGGTCAGGTGATTTCCGCATCAAATGAAAGTATAGGAACTTAGCCAAACTTGTTGCATTCAGCACATGTTTATATTATTGTATTGAATTGTGAGGGCAGTGTACCTAAAAGAAAATTGTTGCCTGGATAAATGGAAAAAAGAGAAATCAGAAATGATTACAAAATTTCCATTAAAATTACACCCTGTAAAATTGAATTTCAATTGAGAATAGTTTGACTCTTTTGCCCTCGCTACTCCTTATGTAACGGTGACGTTTTCTTTTATCGTTGTCGCTCATCTCTTCTTCTCAGGTCTGCCTCTTCCTACGTCTCCTCCTTTTTCGCTGTGTTGTCTTCGGTTTTTGATTTCTCTTCCTGCGATCTGTCTCTCTAACAGCTCCGTTCCTTGATTCTGGTGCCACACCTTTTTATCGCTGCGGATTCTATTTGGTGGGTTTGTTTTGCTTTCTTTGTATTTCTTATGTATTATTCCCAGGTAAAAAAAAATGTGTGTTTTAATTTTATTTTGCTCTTTCCTAGATTTTGATTTTGCAGATTTCGGTAGCTGGCTTTATCGACATAGGTAATTTTCTGCAATTCCTGTTTTGCTCTTCCTAGCCGTGGTCTCTTTTTTTATTAACATAAAAAAGATAACTTGCGTAGTCAAATTCTAAGACATATACTTGATCAGATATTGGAATAGTTAAAAGTACAACCAATGACTCGGAATCAGGTTTTCCTATTGGTTTTTAACACTTCTTTTTCAATATGCAAGTGTTTCAGTTGGTGCTTCTATTTGATACTGATATTAAAGGGTGGGAATTACTTCTCTGTATTTTTGTCTTAATTGAGAGATCACTGTGGGACAGTGGTCGTTGTTTTGTGTTTGACGGATTAACTTGTTGCTAGTTTATGTTTTCTATTATGATTTTATGATTATTTCTTTCATTCTTTTGCATTGCCATATTTTTATTTTGAGACTATGTATCCATATGTATGCCTTGTCTCTACTTGTTCCCAATTGCGTATAAAGGTAATAATTTTCATTTGGGGACAATACCTATGAATATTTTCTGTTTGGCTCCGGAGTTTTCCACGCCTCTGGATTAGATGCAATGACCATTCTCCCTTACCTCTAACATTTGATTGCATTCTGCTGTCTACTTTTATCTACATATTTGGATAAGAACTTGCAATGATGCACTTGGCAATGCTGACATGCCATTTTTTTTTACAAGAGAATGATATTTAATTCTCTGCACTGCTGGAAACTGAGTTTGCCTTTTGATTTTCAGCAGATTAGATATTCAAACTGGATTGCCTCTATGAGCCGATTCAATTTATTTTCCCTGCTGCATGACTAGCTAATGAAGGGATTTTGTGAGAGGGTTGCCTCGAAATGCTCTTCTAAAAGTACAACTGATAGCCTGAATACGTCATTGACATCTGATTGTTCAGAACCAGGGCCTGGTGGTAGTAAGTCATCCAAGGGTTCTTTGTGGTCAAGCTTCTTTTCTTCTGCTTTTTCAGTCTTTGAAACTTATTGCGAGCCACCAGCTTCTGAAAAGAAGGGAAGCCATACTAGAAATAATGGTTGGACATCAGCTGTGAAGAAAATTGTTGCAGGTGGTTCAATGAGGAGAATCCAGGAGCGTGTATTAGGTCCTTGCAGGACTGGGGTATCTAGCACTTCTAGTGACATATGGCTTCTAGGTGTGTACTATAAGATTTCACAAGATGAGTCCTGTGGGGATGCAGCCAATACTGCTAACAATGAGCTAGATGCATTCAAGCTTGATTTTTCATCACGAATTTTGATGACATATAGGAAAGGTAGGAAATTTTCGTTTTGCAAACAGAGTATAAGAACTATTTTAATACTTGTATTTACAGGATTCAATGCAATTGAAGATTCAAAACTTACCAGTGATGTTGGCTGGGGTTGCATGCTTCGGAGCAGTCAGATGCTTGTTGCTCAGGTATATAGCTTCATTATTTATTCACATTAGTTTTGCATCAGTTTA
Organism: Euphorbia tirucalli; assembly: GCA_039660915.1. Lineage (NCBI taxonomy): Eukaryota > Viridiplantae > Streptophyta > Magnoliopsida > Malpighiales > Euphorbiaceae > Euphorbia > Euphorbia tirucalli. The sequence goes on along the minus strand of CM077638.1, from coordinate 45,180,166 downwards.
CTTTTTTTTGTGCAAATATTGGAACATTTGGTCCTATATGTTTTTATCATTAATTTGATTAATTTGTTTATCTGGTTACTGATTTCCGACATTGCAGGCGCTGCTTTTTCATCACTTGGGTAGATTATGGAGAAAACTTGGTCAAAAGGTAAAGTGAATGCAATTGATTTTTCCATCAACATTAGAATTACTCCTAGGTTCAATGTTTTTTTTTTGAAAATCCATTATGCAGCCACTAGATCAAGAATACGTTCACATCTTGCACCTTTTTGGTGATTTTGAGGCATCACCTTTCTCTATACACAATCTTATCAAGGCTGGAAAGACTTATAGCCTTGCAGCTGGATCATGGGTTGGCCCATATGCAATGTGCCGCTCCTGGGAGTCTCTTGCTCGTTCTTATAGAAAGGAAAATGATCTTGAATCAGAACCACTTCCAATGGCTGTTTACATTGTTTCTGGTGATGAAGATGGGGAGCGAGGTGGAGCTCCAGTTGTCTGTGTTGAAGATGCTGCTAGGCATTGTCTAGAGTTCTCTATAGGGCAATCTAATTGGACACCTATTCTTCTGTTGGTGCCTTTGGTTCTTGGACTTGACAAAGTAAATCCAAGGTTGGTATTAAGTTTATCTTGTAGACTTGAAAACTTTTTCCCTGTTTACCATTTGAAATATCTGTTTTGTTTCTTTGTCCAAATTAATTTTTTGCTGAAAAACATTTCCTGCTTTTTAAGCGCTTGTTCTTTAGTAACTACTAACTAGATCATCTCTTATAAAGTTCAAATGTCCCCTAGTTTCTTGAGGGGCACCCTGTTGCATGGTCTATGTGTCCTTGTGGCGTACTGCTATTAGGCTAGTCTTTTAATGGATGTCCCATAAAAATATACTGGTTCCTACATACCTGATGGTTTCGTGTGGATTTCTTAAAGTCTTTGATGGTGATGTAATGTAGCCATCTCAAAAAATACTGGGTTTTATAGATTATAGAAACTAGGACAGTATTGGAAAGTGAGGAAAGACTGACTAAAAGATCAACTGAGGGGCTATTTTTTTTGTTCATGTCCAGGAGAACATCTATTTGAAAGAGATGGTCCTATTGTTATATGAGTTCTGTAAATTAAAAAATGCAGTCCTACCAATGGCCTAAAGTTCTAGTGGAGTAAGGTTTGATGTGAAGTTAGTACTTATTCAATCTAAGTTATTGGATGAGATCTTTGTTTTCTGATTCTTTTTTTTTTTTTTTTTTTTTTTTTTGTCAATAATCGTTCTCTGATTCTTTTATTGCTGCAAATTGCAAACAGAGTAGTAGGGTTAATGGTCCTTTTTCTTTACTGAGACATTCTTGAATAGAGGTTGTAAAGTAGCTGTGCAGGGGTCAGAGGAAATTGTTTAAAAGTAGTTTATTTCAGATGCTATTATACATGCTGGGGCCATTGATAACTATTTGAGATCCTAATAATGTGATAGCATATCATTTACCACTTAACCTCTCTTTATTAGGATTAGGACTATGTGACACCAGTTTATTTGTTCCTGCATCACTTGGTAATACTTTTCTATATTAACCCAACCACTTCATGCCTTTTTCTACCCCACAATGGATATTTTTGCTACATATATGACACAGATACTCCTGGTATGGTATTAAAAATATAGGAAATTGGATTGTGCTACTCTCTCTGATAGAATGAACAAAACTTGAATACTAAAAACGTCCATATAAATGACCATTTATCTTCCTAAATTGCTTCCAGGTACATACCATCTTTGCAGGCAACATTCACCTTTCCCCAAAGCCTTGGCATTATGGGTGGGAAGCCTGGTACCTCAACTTATATTGTTGGTGTGCAAGATGACAATGCTTTTTACCTTGATCCCCACGAAGTCCAGTCGGTAATGTATAACTTTATTTAATTGATTGTATATAAGATCTGTATGCCATCACATGATTTGAAATGACAATTATATGGTCAACATTGGTTTTTGGCAAGTTACCTGAAATACAATATGTACCATTCGTGTAGTTTATCAAAGTAAACCATCTTCTTTTTTTAATTTGACAGTCTAGCATGAAATTATATGGATAATTGAGGTATGAAATGCACCAAAAAAGCTTGCAACATCTTTGTGCATTTTAAAGATAGCTGCTGTGATTAAAGGGAAGACACTTATTGTCCCTGAACTGTGGGAAGAAATCACTATATCTTCATTATTTATGGAAATTAATTTGTATATGGAATGAGGGATAGATACACAAATAGATTAAGAGCAGATATTCTCTGTGGTGATGATGTTTCCGAGGTTTGGATCAAATACTATTGGAGAGACTTACTGCAAAAAATTTTGAGAATTATCTTGTGATACATTTGCATAGTATTCAAGGATTTCCTTTTTTTTTTTTTTTATTTGGATATTAAGTTTCATCAATTTATTAGGCTAGGGGTTTTTGTATCCTATTTTATTTAAAAAATTTACAACAGAGTGTAGAAGATGAGGGATAACATAAATAATGTAGATAGCTCACTTGTATTCCCTTTTGGGGTGGAATAGAATGAAGAATTCATTTATAAGGTATTGAATACAAAACATTTTAGAAAAAGTAGATCGAGAACATGGTCTTGAACCTAGGCTCATAGGCAATTAGTGCTATATAAACAGTTCCGCTAACCTGATAAATAAGACAAGCGCAACGAGAGTGATAGAACTAAATAAACTAAATCACATAGGTAGAATAGGACACTGATGTAGAAGCTGGACATCCATCTTGGCATTATAGCTATCCAAAGCAGTGTACTGCGCTACAACTATGAGATGTATGATATATTAACTTATTCAATTTCTTGATGTGGTATTTCAACCAGAAACAAGTAATTTGCATCTTCATCCATTGAAAATCAATTCTATGATTTCTATTTTTTTTTCCCCTTCAAATTGATAAGATGCTTGAGACTATCATTTTCCTCCGTTCCACTGATGAAATGATTTAGTTAAGCATTATATCCTATGGTGCATATAGTTGTACACTCTATAAAGCATATCGATGTCTTTTGTGATTTCTTCTTTTTATTTCTTTTTAGTTTGGTGTGCATGTTTGTGTTTCTTTGGCTGCATGCATGCAATTGATGCAGAAATGCACTTTGATAGTGGATTAACTTAAAATATGATGGTAAAACATTGTCAGACATGTTCAAGTCAATCTTGAATGTTCCAATATTCCCTGTTATCTTAGTAGTGCTTTTGTTATTTAGGTGGTCAATATTAGCAGAGATGACTTAGAGGCTGACACTTCATCCTACCATTGCAAGTAAGCTTCTCAAAATTTCAAGTTTATCCTGAAACTCAAATTATTATTCGTCTGTTCTCTTTTCATTTTTTATTCTTGATGAATTTGCTTCTTATTTGTGTTATAATTTGTCCAGTGTCATTAGGCATATTCCATTTGAATCGATTGATCCATCATTGGCGATTGGATTTTATTGTCGAAGCAAAGGTTTGCCATTTTATTAAAATCTGAGCTAGGTTTTGCTTTTTCAAACAAAAAGGGGGTCAATTGTATCTCATGATCTTATCCATTTTGCTACTTCTTGGTGGACAGATGACTTTGATAATTTCTGTTCTCTGGCAACCAAGCTGGCAGATGACTCTCAAGGTGCACCATTATTTACTGTTGCTCAGTCGCTTAAATTGCCCAAGGCAGTCAATACTGGTGAAGTCCTAGAAGACGATGATGCACTTGACGCAGAGGGCTGTTCAAATGAAGATGAATGGCAGCTTCTTTGAAACATGAATTGTGCAACTCCATTCTAGGGGAATTCAAAATATGTACATGGTTCTTCAGCTTGTAATGGGGCACTATACCCAATTCCACTGCAACGTTTTAAGTCAAACTTCTATTTGTTTGTGGATTATTCAACATTTGTAGAAAGTACACTACAGTAGCATACTCTAGAATTATTATTCTTTACGAATTTTTTTTTACAACTTCAACATGGTTATGTTGTAATATAATTAAATTAAGGCTGAATTCAATCCGTCTCTTCCCCCTTTTTTTATCTACACTAAACTGCTTGTATATATTTATAAGTAAAAAACAAAAAATGGGGTTTATTGTCCAGACATAGCACCTTAAATTGATATACACATTGCTATAATAATAAAAGTTTATGCATTTGTTTAGAGTTCTGTAGTTCATTGATGGGAACATGAGCAATGTACAATGGTCTTGAAATTGTATGTTGGAAGTTTTATACATAAAAGGTCTTCATATGTTGTTTTCATTTAAATTTGGTAATTATTTAATAGGAAATAAAGAGCATTATTTGTTTACACAAGATGCGATTAAGGAAAGGGCTTTTTACATAAATACTTACCTTTTGGCACCATATAACTTTTTTACATACAAAGCAAAAGTTTGCATAAATACATACAAAACTTTCCAAAATTTCAAAAATATCTAAAACAAACATTTATTTTTTACGTGACTCATCCACAAATAAACAACAAAACAAAAATCGAAATCTCCAAAATACCTTCTTTACTTTGTCATGTTTCTCTCTCCTCTTTTTATAAATTTTAATCTAATTTCACACTTATCTTTCAATCCTTTTATTTTTTTGTCATGCGACTTTAGATTTTTTTTTTTTTTATCTTCGAAACAAACTCCATATGTATATACTTTTTCCGACATATTTTTTTCACTAAAGTTTAACTAATTATACCTTTGTATCTTAAGATATAACTAAGGTATAATCAATGTAATAGTGTATCTTAAGGTATAATTAAGGTATAATTAATGTATAACTAAGGTATAAACACTATAATAGTGCATCTTAAAGTATAATTAAGGTATAACTAATTTATAATCAATGTAATAGTTTATCTTAAGGTATAATTAATGTATAACTAAGGTATAATCAATGTAATAGTGTATCTTAAGGTATAATTAAGGTATAACAAAGGTATAATCACTGTAATAGTGTATCTTAAGGTATAAGTAAGGTATAAGTAAGGTATAATCAATATAATAATGTATCTTAGGGTATAAATAAGGAATAACTAAGGTATAATAACTATAATAGTGTATCTTAAGGTATAATTAAGGTATAATCAATGTAATAGTGTATCTTAAGATATAAGAAGTGTATAAACAATGCATAACTAAGGTATAATTAAGATATAACTAAGGTATAAACACTGTAATAGTGTATCTTAATGTATAATTAAGGTATAACTAAGGTATAAACACTATAATAGTGTATCTTACGGTATAATTAAGGTATAACTAATGTATAATCAATGTAATAGTGTATCTTAAGGTATAATTAAGGTATAACTAAAGTATAACTAAGGTATAATCAATGTAATAGTGTATCTTAAGGTATAATTAAGGTATAATCAATGTAATAGTGTATCTTAATGTATAAACAGTGTATAATAATGTATAAGCAGTGTATAAAGAGTGTATAACAATGTATAATAAGTATATAACAATGTATAACAGTGTATAACAATGTATAAACAATGTATAATAATATATAAGAAGTGTATAACAATGTATAAGAAGTGTATAAACAGTGTATAAATAATGTATAAACAGTGTATAAACAATATATTACAGTGTATATACAATGTATAAACGATGTATAAACAATGTATAATAATATATAAAAAGTATATAACAATGTATAAACAGTGTATAAGAAGTGTAAAAACAGTGTATAAACAATGTATAACAAGATATAAATGTATAACAGTGTATAAGAAGTGTATAAAATGTATAAACAGTGTATAATAATATATAAGCAGTGTATAAAGAGTGTCTAACAATGTATAACAGTATATAAGAAGTGTATAAACAATGTATAAATAGTGTATAACAGTGTATAAACAATGTATAAGCATTGTATAAAGAGTGTACAACAATGTATAATAAGTGTATAAACAGTGTATTACAATGTACAACAGTGTATAACAACGTATAATAATGTATAAGTATTATATAACAATGTATAAAAAGTGTATAAACAATGTATAACATTGTATAAACAGTGTATAAACAATGTATAAACAGTGTATAACAAGTGTATAAACAGTGTATAAAGAATGTATAAACAGTATATAAATGATGTATAAACAATGTATAATAATATATAAGAAGTTTATAACAATGTATAATAATGTATAAACAGTGTATAAAAAGTGTATAACAATGTATAACAGTGTATAAACAATGTATAAACAGTGTATAAGAAGTGTAAAAACAGTGTATAAACAATGCAAAAGGGTTAATTTCACTCATGGTATACCAACTATCTCCCTAATCACAGTTTGGTATACCAACTACCGTTTTGCACACTGTAGCACCCCAACTTTTAGGTGACCTCCCATTGTGGTACATGTGACCTGTTATTGCATGTCAACTGTGCCACGTCAGCACTTTGTTGGGCTTAATTTCACTTATGGTATACCAACTATCTCCCTAATCACAGTTTGGTATACCACTTTATACGTATTGTTTCATTTTATTTTATTTTTTTTTAAAATAACAGAAATATATAAATCAAATTTTTTTTTCTTTTATATTCTTTGATTTATATATTTTTATTATTTTTTTTTATAAAAATAAAATGAAACAATATGTATAAAGTGGTATACCAAACTGTGATTAGGGAGATAATTGGTATACTATAAGTGAAATTAAGCCCAACAAAGTGCTGACGTAGCACAGTTAACCTGCAATAACAGGTCACATGTACCACAATGGGAGGTCACCTAGAAATTGGGGTACTACAGTGTGCAAAAAGGTAGTTGGTATACCAAACTGTGATTAGGGAGATAGTTGGTATACCATGAGTGAAATTAAGCTCAATGCATAACAATATATAAATGTATAACAATGTATAAGAAGTGTATAAATGGTATATAAGCAGTGTATAAAAAGTGTATAAACAGTGTATAACAATGTATAAGAAGTGTATAAATGGTGTATAAGAAGTGTATAACAGTGTATAACAATGTATAAACAGTGTATAAATGATGTATAAGCAATGTATAAGAAATTGCAGTTCTAAAGTGCAGATGCAGTCCCAAAATTGCAGTCCTAAAATACAGTAATAAAGTACAAATACAGTTCCAAAATTGCAGTCCTAAAGTGCAGATGCAGTCCCAAAAGTGCAGTCATAAAGTGCAGCTGTAGTCCCAAAATTGTAGTCCTAAAGTGCAGATGCAGTCCCAAAATTACAGTCCTAAAGTACAAATGCAATCCAAAAATTACAGTCCTAAAATGCAGCCTTAAAGTACAGATGCAATCCCAAAATTATAAAAAGTGTATAACAATGTATAACAGTGTATAAGAAGTGTATAACAATGTATAACAGTGTATAAGAAGTATATAAACAATGTATAACAGTGTATAAGAAGTGTATAAACAGTGTATAACAATGTATAAGAAGTGTATAACATTAGATAGTGTTGAGATTCTAAATGTTGATTATATTCAAGCCAAAAAAGATTCTGCAAATCTCTAAATAATTTCATATACAAACATTAGATGGTGTTCATTAGAGAAATTTCCGTATGTCATTTGAGATTGATGCTCAACAGCCCCAGTGCACAAAATTTTCACAAATTAGGTGATGCTGTGGAACTTCTTCTACATATGTTATTACAGAAAAAATGGTGTAAATTAATATTAAGTTAAACTAAAAAAGCAAGAGGCTCAAGGAAACCTATATCCTCTGCAGTAAAAAGCTTTTGAAGAGCAGCAATATGGCCATCCGCTAAGTCGACAACATGGATGTAGTCCCTCACATGTTTATAAAAATGTGGCTATGTAATCCGCATAAAAAAGAAGGCTAGATGGATTTATCTCTGTTATAGTGTTATGTGCAAAACCACAAGCATTTCCTAGTGCTAATGAATTTTCGACACTGTAAAACAAAAAGCATAGGTAGATGAACACATACCGCACTACCATCCACTGTGGGATAATCATGACCATATACATTTAGTGTAGGTAATCTCCCAACAACAACTTGTTGGATATATGGCATTAGATTGTTTGGAATACCCTTTGGATCTTCACTAAGTTTACCACTGTCGTGTGCTCCTATAGGATTGAAGTACCTCAGTTAAGATGATCGTCGTGTGTTCTAGCATGACCATTAGCCGAGTTACTCAATTGTTGATTTTGTTGATACCCCTGCATTCAACAACATAATAATGATTGTACCTTCTTTTAAAAAAATTTGCTTAAGTTTGATGATTTATTTGGAACTAATTAAAACTACCTTTAGGAGATTTGAAAGATAAGTCTGTCGATTAGGTAACAAACCACACCAATCATATTTATGGTCTTTCTCTGTCAACTATTTGTCAACAAAAGGAGTAGTGTCTACGAAGAAAAATTCAGCTATTTTTGCAATAATAATTCAAAATAAATTAATTAATTAAGACTGGAATTAATTAAAAATGTGAGTTTAAATTGATTTTAAGAAGTTACGAGTGTCGACGATGAAAGATCTCAAGCAAAGCCATCTGTTGTCTTTTTCTCTTAGGACTGAACTTAATTGTGCCTCAACGTTGCCCTGATAGTCATGGTTACCCAATACTGCAATATAATTAACAAAATATCAAATTGTGAATTGGATCACTCTTCTTTTACTCAGTTGTTGAATTTGTTAAAAAATTTGCAATTGAGGTAAAAGAATCTGCAATTTCCCGATCCTTGAAAAAGTACCTTCTTTTATTGAGATAGCGAAGTAAGAAGGAAAATAGGGAAGGTCAATAACAACATCAAAAAGTAAAGAATTTCTTTTTTCCCCAAAAATAAACTCAATTTCAAATCCATCTATAATATGCTAAGAGAAAACCTTAATGTGCAAAACGCACAAATTAACTTCAACGAATTCAAAATTGCATAGCAGAGAAAACCCGATAACAACCACAAAACTGGAAAACCGAAAACAAAAGACAATTGACAAAATTAGATCCAAAACCGAGGATTAAGATATTTCTACCTGCTTTGAGAGATGTCATAGATCTGACCATTAATAGCCATGAGCAAAGGTTTCTTAGGATCATTACCATCATATTGCTTGAGTTCTTCTTCAGTGACCTCGCCAAGCTGAATAGGAGGACGCAGAGGTTGCATCTACTCCTCAACGCTTCTGGGCCTAGGATTATCCGATGATCCAAGTAACTCAGATATGAAATAATGGGCAACCAAACCCAAAGCTAGAACTGTAAAGAAGGTCGCTGGAGATAGACCAGTGTACCCGGTGATAGCATCCTTGAGAGACTCCTATAACTGCAAAGAGAAGAAGAAGATGAAAAACGTATAAAAACGTAAAAAAGAAAAACATAAGTATTAAAGTAATGAATAAAAGAATTTAAAGAAAAAACGTAATTCAGTAAATAGTTAAACGTATGGCTTGAAAGTAAACTTATTTTTTAGCATAAAACCAATAATTTCCCTTAAGGAAATGATTCTGCCTTGTTTAATCCATGACAAACGTAGCCAAATATCTATGTTTGTAAGGGCACAATAATGTTTCTTTTTCGTGTTATGGAATTTCTAGTCATCGGATAATGGAGAGGTTAAATGATCATTTTCTACCATAAAAAAATTATCCAAATTAATTCATTCTTGAGATATTTGTGTAAATTGAGACGTTGGGATTTCTCGGGGTCCTCTTTCCATGATCATTCTAATTAGCAGGTATAAAATGTCCCAAAAATTCTCAAAAAAATTCATATAATGTATTATAGAGTAGTTGCTGCTAATGCCCAGTATGGTTATTGTTCTCTCTTGTTGGTTTTAGGTCCGCCCATGACATTTTGGAATGACAGGGAATAAACTGTAATTATGTGTAAATTACAAGGACTAAATGTGTAATTTGGACTGACCATATATATAGATGGAACTTGGGATTTCCACTGTAAATAGAGAAGAAGTTTCTCTATTTCCTATAATTTTTTAGAATCGTAGAGATTCTTTCTTTTTATGAGGAAAAAGTCCCTGTAGAGAAAACACGACATACATCTTCGTTCGTCGGAAGAATTCAAGGAGATAGCCCATACTCAGTGTATTCATACATTCATAGGAAAGGCAACCAGAACGATCTGGTTTCCTGTATGGATCAGAATCATCCCGTAAATGAGTTTTCACTGCAATACAAACTGTAAGTCCGTTTATTTATACTGTTTACGGAATCTATACATTTTGTGAGCATGGGTTTTTTCCCGACCTCGGTGATGAAAGCTACTGTTACATTTTTTACGAATAAACGTGAAGCAAATTCAGACAGACCGGGATAATGTCGGAAATGTCCCGGATAGCCCGAAGGTTTGTGACATGTAGGCACTTCTGGCCGCTACAGCCGCTGGGCTGTAGCTACTACAGCCGCACGGCTGTGAGCGTCAGCTTTCCTTTTTTGCCGAAATCAGCAATTAATTCTGATTTAATGTCAACAAGGGAGATATATACGCTTCATAATCTGGGATTACGGCAAGAGGATAGAAACAAAAAAACAAGAAAAAGAAAAAACGGGATTTTGAGAGAAAAATAACACCATCACTTAGATTTTCTCTAGGGTTCCTAAGGCAATTGGAAAAAAATAAAGAGTTTGACCTAAAAAAACAAATCTTAATAGAACACATAAAGAAGATTCTAGGGTTTTGTGATATCATAATCAATCCTTCATTCTTCTTCGGGGTTCTGTTCGGGCTTCGGAAATCACGCATTGTTCGGGTTATTCATGATTGCAAGGCGTTTCCTCGCATCTGAATCCATCCCTGGTGGTCCAAAATACTAGAACACAGACAAGGTATATTCAGAAAGGCCTTAAAAATCCTTTTTAATTCATTCTGGGTGCTATTTTTTTTGTGTTTTTGAGTTTTTTTACGATTTTGGAAGCGATTCCGGTTACAGCAACCTTACCTGATGATTACAACCGCGCGACTGTAATCTACAGGGGCGCGGCTGTAACCTACAGCCGCGCGGCTGTAGTTGAGGTGAAATCGCTAAATTTGTAAAACGATTTTCAAAAACGAGAAAAGAAGGCCGGAACATATTCTGGAGCATTATAGCCGTGCAGCTGTAATCTATAGGAGCGCGGCTGTAACCTGCAGCCGCGCGGCTGTAGTTGAGGCAAAATCGCTAAATTTGTAGAACGATTTTCAAAAACGAGAAAAGAGGGCCGGAACAATTTTGGAGCATTACAGCCGCGCGGCTGTAGTTGAGGCAGAATTACAGTTTTACCCTTTTGGGCCCCAAACTTGTAATTTTGTATTTTTTTCCTTTTCAAAACTGAATTTTGGTGTGTTTACATTTTTTTTTTACCCTAGATGGATGTTTAACTTAGGCCCACACACGAACGGGACCCCCGGGTCCTGGGATATCCGGCCCACTAAAGTTGGAAAATGCATGTAAATGAGCCAAATGGTTTTCAAAATTGGTTTTTCATCCATAAAACCTATAGGGCGTTTCAAAAAACCGTTTTCCAGGTGTAACCGGGCCGACCGATCGGGTCGACCCGGTTACCCCAATGCATGATCCCGTTTCCTAAAATACCCCTATTCTGTCCTATATGAGTCCTTGGTGTGATTTATTTACTTGTGCTAACTGTATTTGGATGCAGCTTTTATTTTTACTTTATTTTTATTTTCGAATGTATTTTATAGATTAAATCGTGTATTAGGCGATTGTAATTTTTTAGATCATCGTATATTATAGGCGGTTGTAATGGTGAGGATGGGAGTTTTTTTGTTCTTGGGTTGTATAATTTGGCCTCTGATTTACTTTTCCGCACTTTTATTTTTCCGCATTTTATTTTAGTATTTATATTTTTTGCATGAGCATTGGTTAATGATTAAAGGAAGATAAAATGGGTAGATTCAAGTGAATGAAATATCATATTATGAAATAATAATTATAAATAAGTAAGGATTAGTAGATTTGTTGCCCGAATCCTGAATCTCTGAATTCGGTACCTCATCTACACTTGGTTGGGAGCTGTACCAGAATTTCCCGGATGAGCTGATCCGGGTGGCGACACTGTATCTAATTTCGAAATTTAGGTTTCGAGATCTTTAAGTTCAAATTGGGATTTTCTAAAAACCTACTTTCTAAAATTCATGTCCAAAATTAAGTTTTCTACAAAAAAGACTTTTCCAATAAAATGAAAGGTTTTTCTAAGAAAGATTAAAACCCGTTTTCAAAACCAAAACATCAACGCTTAAAAAGAAAATCCTCGGTTCCCGCTTCACCGCGTGTTCTGAAAAAGGTCGTCCGCTCATAGTGGCGACTCTGCTGGGGATCAATGGTTTCTTTTAAAAGTTTTTTATTAAAACTTAAGGAACTTAGGCAACAATCGAAGTACATCCTCACTTGTATGTCAATTATTAAATTATAATTCGATGTTTCATCCATGTTTGCATAAACATGACATTTTCTCTTCTTGAATCCCTCCAACACTTGTTTAAGACCGGTTTATCTCCAAAGGTGACCTACCTCTTCCGCTAGGATTGGAGGCACCCGAGGAGGTAAACCACTCATAGCCTCGTACGAACCCCTTCGTTTGGACCCTTGAGTGGGGAGAAGTGAGGAGTATATTTTTGCTATAGGAACCTGTACGACCCTTAGCTTGACTCATACCTTCATGTAATGGCCTAGCAACTTCCCCTTAGGATTGCCAAAAAATATACTTGAAAATGGACATTGAGAGTATGCCTTTGGTATCTCCCGTTGATGCCAAAGAGACCTAATACCTAGGAAGAATGTGAGACCAACTGAATGGAGGAATAAGGTTGGAAGGGTAAGCATATTTTTATGTGTGTGCTAATGTTTGCTCTATGGTTTTTTTATTTTCGACCTTTTCATACGACATAAACACACATCATCTGTATGCCATATTCTAATCACTTTCTTTATGCAGCCATTTTAGAGCATCCTCATACGTGTGTGTTATACTAACCATATTTTTCATGCAGCCATAATCTTTTTCCGTATGCCATTTTGTGTGCTCATATTCCCATAAAACATACACGACATCACTTTGTGTATCATGCATCCTAACCACATTTTTGTGCAGCCATTTGCATTCTGTATGACATGGGCATTCATCTCATCTCATCTCATATAAAATGTAAGGATGTTCTAAGTATGCCCCTCACGACATTTCATCTCATGACATATCGGGAGTCTCCAAGATTACCCATGTTCGCCTGTGCATCGGATTGCACTTGGCCATTTCATTACATCATTGCACCATTAGGGGACCACAACGGTCTTAGGCCTATGTTCATATGGCAGACCACACAATACCATTACATGACATCATGTCCATTCATCATAGTGGCATGGCGACACTAAAGTCTTATTTGTGTTTCACGATCCACATCGGATTATTTCATAACATTGAAAATTGATTCAAGGTACTCCACGAGTGATTAGAACTTGTACTAGGACATTTCATAACAGGCCTAAATCATGCAAGGTGTTCCATGAACGCCAAAATGATGTCCGTGTCTCGAGTTACACGCGACTTGTTTGTGACATCACCTGATCTAAGATGCCATAAAAGCATCGAATCTCTGTCTATGGAACAGCTCCCATATGACCATCACATGTCACTTCATTGACCTATAAAGCGTTGAACCTCTGTCCATGTGTCGGTACACACATGACCATTTCATGACATCCACTAGGTACCCCGAAGGCGTTGAACCTATCTGTATGTCGGTCCACACATGACATTTTTGCATTATCTTTTGCATGGCACGGGGTATGCTTGGAACATCCAAAACAAAAAGAAAGAAAATACAAAAGTCATTTTCATCATCGTCCACATCCATAAAGCACCATCTGATCATGAACATGAACATATCATACACGCCATTTAGTGTGTCGAGTCTAGGTCCATGACATCTATCCTAGTTTCTAACCTTATGTTGAACGTGCAGTTTGGAGACGAACCTCGAAACGGTTAGTTCGTGTTGAATCAGAGTTGAACCCACTAATTCAGTTAGTTCAATCAGAGCCTATCATTGTGGAGGGAATCAGCTCAGGGTCAGACTCAGATCGGGAAGTCAAAATACAGTTTCCCACTCTACCAATTGACAGTCAAGTTTTGTTAAAAGAAGCTGACAGAGCAGAGATGGCCGAAGGAAACAATGGAAACTTGCCTTTCAACATGGCTACTTTTATGAGGAGCTTCCTAACCTCAGAGGAATTCAAGGCTACTCTTAGGGAACAAGTGCAAGCCGTGATAAGCACCATCCTTGTTCAGACTGTTCCACCAGCTCAGACTTCGGGTGGAAGTTAGGGACAATAGTTTGTCGAAGTTGCTAATGGTGCTGTAGGAAGCCTTCCCGAAGGAAGTGGTGGAGTTGTTAACCACAGAGAACCTGACCATCAGTCCGAAGGGGATGAAGCCTTTGAGAAGGAAAGGGAAGCCTCGATTGAGACGATGCTGGAAAAGTGTCTCAATCAGAAATTTTCTGATATTGAAGCCATGTTACCTAAGCTGAAGGAGATGGTCCACTATAACCCTGTTAAGTATGTTAACCCGACTACTTTGATGGCTGATGGAGGTAAGCCGCTCCCAGCTGGTTTTCAGATGCCTTACCTACCTCCGTACAACAGAGATGGGCCACCGAAAGCCTATTTGGATAGCTATGTGAGGTTGATGACTAGCATGGGGATTGGGAAAGGTCATCTCTTAAATCTTTTTCCGACTACACTGAGGGGTGCTGCGGCGAAGTGGTGTATGAAGATGCCTCTCTACACCCGTTCTACTTAGGAGGACCTATCTGAAGCTTTTGTAAAGCAGTATGCTTACAATACCCAAGTAGAGACTACCCTTAAAGACCTGGAAAGAATTCGCTAGAAGCCAAATGAGTCCTTCCCGACTTACTACAAACGGTGGATGGATGTGCAAGTTTTGGTGGATGGGGCACCAAAGTTGGAGTCGCTCATTATGAAGCTAGTAGATTGTAGTCTACCCCAATATAAGGATAAGATGAAACTAAAGAGATTCCACTCCTTCAATGAAGTGGTTGAATTTGCCAAGCGTATAAAGCGATTCGAGGAAGAGGAGCAGAGAGGCAGATAGAGTTCGGGCTTTTACAGAAGCAATTAGGGGTACTTTCAAGGGTACAAAGGCAATAGCTCTAAGGCTACTCCAGTGGGGTCCAGTGCTAAGTCGACTAAGAATGTATCCCCGATCAAAGTGTAATAGGAGGACGTAGCTGCTGTGAACCTGGGAAGACAGACTCCTCAAAGGGTCACTAGTCCATGGGCTGAGTCAGTAAGTCGAATTTTTGCTAAGTGTAGAAAGGCTGGGTTATTACAGAGCTTGAAGCCATTTTCGCCTCCATTTGAGGCAGATAAAGATAACTTCTACACTTATCACGTGATGACGGATCACAGTACAAATGAGTGTACCCAGTTGATTAGAGCCATCAAGCAGTTGGTCATTAGTGGAAGGATCATCGTGCCAACTTTGAAACCCAGCATTCAGAGTAATCCCTTGCCCAACCTCAGATGATTCGGCTTCACAAGACATTGAGGGCCATGATGCTGCAATAAAGAGAAGACCCTCCGCATATGGAGGACGATATTGGTTTTGATGTTTTAGTTTATTTTTATTTTTATCATATGCCATGTGAACGATTGAAACCTTAAAATGGGTAATTTAATAGAGTTTGATTTCAATTACTTGTGCGATATTTTTGGAATGGAACTTTGCATGCATCCAAACGTTCATTTAATTCCTTTAACACACATGATGCATCAATGCATGAAATGAATCTAGGGACAGAAGATGACCCAAAAATGATATCCGTTTGGGAGGTTTTCACACTTGAAGAGAGGAAAAGAAGATCGCAACAGTACCACAAAACAACATGGAAATCTTCGCCTGACTGAATGATGTCGTGCCGAGGTGATAGAGAAATCACTGAACACTGAGTTCCAAAGGGTTCAAAGACGAAACCAGCCAAGCGGGAGCTCCACAAACTCAAGCCAGAAAAAAAAGAGCTGTCACAACATGAGAAATTGATAGCATCGAAAAAATAAAGCTGTCCACATCGAACGAACATTGATTCATGGTCATGCCTGTCGAATTACTTCTCATAGTGGGTAGAAGAGGAGTCATATGAATGTCACCGACAAAAAAGAAAAAAAAAAGGAAAAAAAGAAGAAGAAAAAAAAATGCATTATCATGTCGTGACCAATAATGGCCTACAATTACAAGGGGCAAAGATGGAGCATCATAGATTATCTTTGCATCTCCCACAAGCCAATGGGGCGATAGAAGCGGCTCACAAGGTTCCGTCCAAATGATAATGTCATTTGTCTTGCAAGGACACAGAGCTAGCATTAGAGTACGCACTGAGAAACGTCATACTCCTTAGCCTATAGGATGGAAGCGGTTCCACCAGGGGAGACAAAGACCAAGTCGTCGACCCCATCAACCTAGACAAGCCCAGGCACTATTACGTGTAAAAAAAAAAGGGTCCGATGGGTCACAAACCGAAAAGGCGATCCATGCAAAAATCAGGACAGTCCGATGGATCGAAAACCGAAAAGGCAGTCCATGCAAAACTTAGGACATAGAGGCGAGCACCATCAGCAAGAAAATCTACAAAGACCAGTTGATGGCAGGCGTGCCTCCGGTCAAGATAGATACCATTACTGATTCTGTCCTTAGCTTTATTTCATCTTTGATGTGCATTGTCCTAAAGCATTATAAATGAGTGAATGAATGAATGTCGTTTTATGTTCAGGTTAAAGGTCCTAAGTCTTCTTGAAATTGAATTTGTATGGATGTGCACATTTTCTGTTTACATGCATCTCACTTCAAAAAAAAAAAAGTCCGATGGATCGAAAACTGAAGAGACGGTCCATGCAAAAATTAGGACAGTTCGATCTAGGGTGGTCTATGCAAAAGCTGTTGAAAACCCACAAGGGCGGTTCAGGCAAAAGTAAAGACAGTTTGATAGGCTGAAAACCCAAAAAAAGGTGACCTATGCAAAAAATTAGGACAAGCAATGAAAATAAAACAAAAGTCCTATAATAGTATCAAGCTCAGACAACTCTAATCTTGAAAAACCAAGGTACATCAAAGACAGTGCCTCACACCCACGCCTCGTAGAGCAAGCAATCAGGTCAATGAACTGATCATCTGGGCATCCCAATCATCCGTCCTATCCCTGAAAGTCTGATTCATGACCTCCAGCTCGGTGACCCACCGACGCAACTGATCAACCTCTATTCTCAAACGAGCAAACTCACGACGCTCAATCCCACTCACTGTCTGCACCAAGCAAACCATAAAAAGCACAATAATCATATGCATATGCATCCAAGACATGCACATACACATACACTCAAAACATGCACACACATATGCATACACGCATCAATGTGTAGTCAAGTACAGGTACATGCTATCATTGTCAGGCTGTCTCAAGCCATGAGTACTCCAGAAGCAGAAATAATCTGACACTGGGGCATCCTTAAATCCCAAGTATCCAGGGGTAAAAAAAATCAAGCCGTATTTATTCTTGATCGAAGGGGCAAAAATTTTTGTTTCCAAAATTATCGATCAAGGAATAAATACGTACCCCCAATCCAACTTCAAAGGTATTGCTCCACCACAGAGAGCAAGTTTCAATAGTATTGCTCCACCATAGAGAGCCGATGTCAACAGTAGTGCTCCACCACAGAGAGCCGGTTTCAACGGTATTGCTCCACCATAGAGAGCCAATTTTAATGGTATTTCTCCGCCACAGAGAGCCGATTTCAACATTATCAAGGGGCAAGATATTCAGTCCATATCCATTCTTGATCGAAGGGGTAAAAATTTTTGTTTCCAAAATTATCGATCAAGGAACGAATACGTACCCGAAACAACTCCAAAACATCAAAGGAGATCATCAAGCTTCTCAAATCACCAAAGCATCTTTCCCCAGCCATAAAAGCTTCATGGGAAACACTATTATCCTTTCCTTTAGTGGCACAGGCCCCACTAGAAGTGAAATAACCAAAATGCCCTTCTGTTGGTAACCAAACTACCAAATGTCTAAAACAACTTCCCTTTAGTGACGCAAGCTTCACGGGAAACCAAATCATCGAAATATGTCTTCCCCTAGTGACACAGGCTCCACTAGAGGTGATATTACCAAAATAACTTTCCTCCAAAGGATGCCAACTTTCCAAGCTACAAAATTACCAAAATACCCTTCACCTTCATGAACATCAATTCATAAGGAGAATCTGATCCGGGCAAAGTCCTCTGCTTCATAATGGAGTCGAAGCACGTCCCTGGAGCATCAACCCAATCCGGGTAAAGTCCTCTACTTCGCAATGGAGTCGAAGCATGTCCCTGGAGCATCAACCCAATCTGGGCAAAGTCCTCTGCTTCACAATGGAGGCGAAGCACGACCCTAGAAAACCAATACAATCTGGGCAAAGTCCTCTATTTCACGAAAGAGTCGAAGCACGTCCCTGGAGAACATTAAACCAAATCAGGCAAAGTCTTATGCTTCGTAACAGAGTCGAAGTAGGTCCCCAAAAAATCAAATCAACCTGGGTAAGACCGCTGTTTCGCAAGACAACCGAGACAAGTCCCTACAGACATCAAAGCTAGTCGACGCAGGAGGAGCTACCAGGTACGTCCTCTTCTCCTTCTCACCGTGCTCCCTATCGAGGGACCAAACTCAAACCAGCCACAAGCACCCGTTCAAGTCGACTTTGGTCATGCGAGGAGCAGCCTGTGAGCATGGGTTTTTTCCCGACCTCGGTGATGAAAGCTACTGTTACCTTTTTCACGAATAAATGTGAAGCGAATTCGGACCAACCAGGATAATGTCGCAAATGTCCCAGATAGCCCGAAGGTGTGTGACAAGTCCTAATACGGAACCCCGAAGAATTCAAATGAGTATTTTAGAAAGAACCGAAGAAAAATAGAAAATGGGCAAAATAGGCACTTCTAGCCGCTACAGCCGCTCGGCTATAGCTGTGAGCGTCAGCATTCCTTTTTTACCGAAATCAGCAATTAATTCTGATTTAATGCCAAAAAGGGAAATATATAAGCATCATAATCTGGGATTAGGGCAAGAGGACAGAAACAGAAAAATAAGAAAAAGAAAAAAGGGATTTTGAAGAAAAATAACACCATCACTTAGATTTTCTCTAGGGTTCCTAAGGCAATTGGAAAAAAAAAAAGAGTTTGACCTAAAAAGAAAATAATCTCAATAGAACACATAAAAACGATCGTAGGGTTTTGTGATATCATAATCAATCCTTCATTTTTCTTCGGGGTTCCGTTCGGGCTTCGGAAATCGCCCACTGTTCGGGTTGTTCGTGATTGCAAGGCATTTCCCAGCATCCGAATCCATCCCTGGTGGTCCAAAACACTGGAGCACAGATAAGGTATATTCTGAGAGACCTTAAAAATCCTTTTTAATTCATTCTTGGTGCTATTTGTTTGTGTTTTTGAGTTTTTTGTGATTTTAGAAGCGATTCCGGTTACAGCAGCCCCACCTGATGATTACAGCCATGCGGCTATAATCTACAAGGGCGTGGCTATATGTTACAGCCGCGCTGTTGTAATCTACAGTGACGCGGCTGTAGTTGAGGCGAAATCGCTAAATTTGCAAAACGATTTTCAAAAACGAGAAAAGAAGGCCGGAACATATTCTAGAGCATTACAGCCATGTGGCTGTAATCTACAGGGGTGCAGCTGTAACCTACAACCGTGCGACTGTAATCTACAGTGGCGCGGCTGTAGTAGAGGCGAAATCGCTAAATTTGCAAAATGATTTTCAAAAATGAGAAAAAAAGGCCGGAACAATTCTGGAGCATTATAGCTGCGTGGCTGTAGCCTACAGTGGCACGTCTGTAGTTGAGGCAGAATTATAGTTTTGCCTTTTTGGGCCTCAAACTTGTAATTTTGCATTTTTTTCCTTTTCAAAACTGAATTTTGGTGTGTTTACATTCTTTTTGGACCCTAGATGGATGTTTAACTTAGTCCCACACACAAACGGGACCCCCGGGTCCCGGGATATTTGGCCCACTAAAGTTGAAAAATACATGTAAATGAGCCAAATGGCTTTCAAAATTGGTTTTTCATCCATAAAACCTACAAGGCGTTTCAAAAATCCGTTTTCCAGGTCTAACCGGGCCGACCGGTCGGGTCGACCCGGTTACCCCCTATGCATGATCCCGTTTCCTAAAATACCCCTATTCTGTCCTATATGAGTCCTTGGTGTGATTTATTTACTTGTGCTAACTGTATTTGGATGCAGCTTTTATTTTTACTTTATTTTTATTTTCGAATGTATTTTATAGATTAAACCGTGTATTTAGGCGATTGTAATTTTTTAGATCATCGTGTATTATAGGCGGTTGTAATGGTGAGGATGAGAATTTTTTTGTTCTTGGGTTGTATTATTTGGCCTCTGATTTACTTTTCCGCACTTTTATTTTTTTGCACTTTATTTTAGTATTTATATTTTTTGCATGAGCATTGGTTAATGATTAAGGGAAGATGACATGGGTAGATTCAAGTGAATGACATATCATATTATGAAATAATAAATAAAAATAAGCGAGGATTAGTAGATTTGTTGCCCGAACCCTGAATCTCTGAATTAGTTACCGCGTCTACACTTGGTAGGGAGCTGTACCGGAATTTCCCGGATGTGCTGATCTGGGTGGCGACTCTGTGTCTAATTTTGAAATTTAGGTTTCGAGATCTTTAAGTTCAAATTGGGATTTTCTAAAAACCTACTTTCTAAAATTCGTGTCTAAAATTAAGTTTTCTACAAAAAAGACTTTTCCAATAAAATGAAAGGTTTTTCTAAGAAAGATTAAAACCCGTTTTCAAAACCAAAACATCAAAGCTTAAAAAGAAAATCCCCGGTTCCCACTTCACCGCGTGTTCCGAAAAAGGTCATCCGCTCACACATTTGTTGTATGATCAATACGTAATATTGATTTCATTGGTATCTGAGCCAAAAGGTTTATAGATTGATGTGTTCAAATCTAGTTTTCTGGTATTCCATGAGGATGTGTTCAAATCTTGATTTTTGGAATTCCATGAATAAGAATAAGTTTTGTCCGTTTGAATGCATGTTTATTCGTTTAAATACATATTTGTTCGTTTTGATACGGATTTATATTGATATCGGTGTCAAAATAATACCGTAAATCTCGATTTCTGATGTTCCATGAATAAGAATACTCTTTTTTCATTTGAATACGTTTTTGTTCGTTTTGATATGGATTTGTATTGATATCTGTGTCAAAATGATACTGTATTTGATCCAACCTTACTAAGTGTCAAAATTTTTTGTCGGAATTTCAAAAATCTGATCACACCGCTGAAATCATCATGAACAATCGAGTCAGGATCTCAAATTTCATGGCCAACGGAGGCCCAGAAGGCGGCGCATGGACCTCACGCGCCACCATTGCTGCTGGAATTGGCAGCGCAATGGTTGGGAGAATTATGGATCAGGGGACAGGTATCAAAGCGCAATTGGATGAATTTTTCTGAAGGTTGAAAAGTCAGACCAATCACGTGTTGACACGTGTACCAAGTCAACCGTTTTGAAACGAACAACTGCCACGTGTCAGACACGTGGACCAATCGCATGATGCAACGTGGCAAGACGGCTGTCAATGTGCCACATCATCAGTTGAGCCAATCAGGTGATGACATATGTCAAGTGTGTTACGTTAGCACGAAGCATATGTTGCCACGTGTCACATGAGTCAGAAAAACCCTTTGAGAGCGTGGCATATCTTCAGGCGGCGTGTGCGGGAGTTTCCGGCATCCTTCGTCAAATTTTTTCCAGAATTAAAATTTTCATATTTCTTGAATTTTAGGTTTTTTTTATGAATTTTTGGAATTCATTTGATATTTTAAACTAAATTTACTAGTATTAATTGTGTATAAATCTTAATTTATGTTTAATAAAATTCAAGAAAATTCAATATATTTATTGTGTATTTATATACCAATTTTTGGTTGATCATTAACAAGTTTTTGTTATTTCTATACGTGTTATAGAAATGGCAACTTTCGTAAAAACGGCGAAAGTAATCCAGTCTTAGGAGGAGGCAAGGACAATACAAAGACTTGAAGATGAGCTTTTCTCTAAACGGTATCCTCCGTTGGTAAAAGGGGATATTGTTGGAGTTATGGAGCAGTTTAATACGTTAAATCGGGAAATCCAAGAGCTTGTCTAGAAATGAGGATTTTCCTCCGGAGCTGATCAATTAAAAATGTTAAAATTTGTGAAAAAGGCTTTTCGTGAAAAGCATTTTAAGCAATTCTGGTTTGGAGAAAACTCTGCATTTGACGAACTGATGGACTCCATTGAAGGATTAGTTCCTGAACAGGATTATAGATCCCAATGCAAAATATTTGTGTTGAATATGGCTGAAACAGGAGCTAAGTTATCTCATAATCCTAGAAACATGTTACTTAGAAGTAACAAGTTGGTTCGTCGCCCATGCCTGGATGCTGTTATTGTAGGTGTTGAGAACATGCCTTTGGATGTCTACTATAAGTTTGTAGAGATGATCCTAGTCACCTCAAAAGAAATTAAGATTGTTGACCTAGAGGAAGAGCATGAAATCGACACTAGTGTCGAAAATGATCCGTGGACTCAAAAGGTTACCATAGTGTGGACTATTGGACTAGAAATGAAGATTGAGTTCTTCAGTTTCCTAAATGAACTCTTTCTCTTGCTGATTTCATTTTTCAATTTTGTATTGAATGGTTTCGTGCCAAAGTTATTTTTTAGTGGTTGTAATTTTGACTAAATGTTGGATTTTTTTTTATATAATAAAATGTTTATTCGTTAACATTACCATTTTGGTTAGTTATTTTAGTTATTTTAATTTATTTATTTTGAGACTATAACTAAGTATTATATTACTCATTAGTTTTATACTTAAGAGAAGTATAAATGTTAAATAACTTAAAATATAATCTAAAACAAATGTTAAACATTACCATTTTGGTTAGTTATTTTAGTTATTTTAATTTATTTATTTTGAGACTATAACTAAGTGTGATATTACTCATTAGTTGTATACTTAAGAGAAGTATAAATGTTAAATAACTTAAAATATAATCTAAAACAAATCTAAATAGAAATATTTATTATTGGAAATTTAAACCTAATATAGTGTTTGTATTAGCCTATGTAAATGGTGACTCTATGCATTGCGCATAGTGTTCGATTTTACGTGAACCAAACACTATTTTTAGTTTTAAATGATCTTATAATAAATATGGTGTATCGCTTACTTATTAGTGCTACTTTGTCTTTAGCTTTTTTTATGGTTGCTTCAAAAGCAATAGTTGCTGAACTAATGGCTGCTTCAAAAACAATAGTTGCTAAACTAAATAAGGACCTTCGTTTGAATGGTGACAATTATGAAGTTTGGGCTATGAAAGTCCAATACATAATTGAAGAGCAAGAGGCTCTGGACACTCTGGAGAGAATTATGGTTCCTCCTAAAGCGGGTAACACCGCTCAAGCTAGGAGGGACCTTAAGGATTATCAAGCCTGGAAGAGGAAGAACTCATCTGTCCGCATCATCATGCTTAGTGCGATGAATGATGAAATCGTGAAAAGGTTTCGCGTCTACACCACAGCTAAGGAACTGTAGGATGCTCTCAAGGAGAATTTTGGAAGTGTCTCCTTAACCAAACTCCGTTCTTTGAGTATCAAGTTTGATACTTATAAGAAGAAAGCTGACCATACAATGAAGAGACATTTAAGGGAAATGTCCAACATGATAACGGAGCTTCATGATGCTGGTCATAAGTTGACCGAAGAACAGAAGGTTCAAGCTATGATACGTTCTCTGCCGAATGGGTGGGAGCATATGAAGTTGCACCTAACCCATGCCAACGACATTAAGACCTTTGACGATGCAGTTCGTCATCTTGAATTGGAGGAGGACCGTTTGGCGTCTTTCCGTGTGAAATCTGAAGTTCATATGGTAGGTTCAAGTTCTGGTCCGAAGTCTAAGGGAAAAAACAAGAGGTTCTTTAAGAAGAAGGCTAAGGGAACGGTGGGCAGTGTTCCAGTTCAAAAGAAGGTAAGAAAAAAGTTATTTTGAGAGTGAGATGTTATAGCTGCAGATAGAAAGGGCATTTTGCAAGAGACTGCAAAGCTCCTAAGGTAAATGTTACTGAATTGTATAAGTGTTATACATATGTTTCAAGTTCTGTTTTCCTAACTGAATCTCATCCTTTGTGGATTGTAGACTCAGGAGCCACAGACCATGTAACAAAGGATCATGATTCCTTTGTAGAGTTCCGAAGTGTTCCACGGGGAATAAAGTGGATATACGTGGGAAATTATTCAAGGGAGGAAGTCTTAGGGATTGGCTGTTGTCAGCTGGTCTTGAACGGTGGTCGCCCACTATTTCTTGAAGATGTCCTCTATGCTCCTAGGATTCGAAGGAACTTGATATATCTTTCTGCCCTAATGAATTTCGGATTCATGTTGTCTTTTAAATTAAACAATTTTAGTCTCTTTTTTAACAATATTTACTTTGGTGGTGGATATTTGATGAATGGTTTTATTGTATTGGAATTGGATCCAAATTATCTATGTAATAATAGCTTTTCTTTTACTGTTAACTCATCTGTGGATAATGTTAGCATTTCAAAAATGTGGCATGCGAGACTTAGTCACATTGGTCAACATCGTGTAGTACGATTGGCTAAAGTAGGTTTATTGGTTGATTTATCGAAAGTAAATCTCCCAACTTGTGAAAGTTGTTTAAAAGGAAAGATGATAAGAAAACCATTTGGTAAAGCTACGCGAGCTGACCAACCATTGCAACTAATCCATTCTGACATCTGTGGCCCAATGAATGTTCAGGCAAGACATGGTGCGTACTATTTCATTACATTCATAGAAGACTATACAAGGTGTGGTCATATCTATTTTATTGCATATAAATCTAAAGCATTAGTTGAAAATCAATTAGAGAAGAGAATCAAAGCTTTAAGGACCGATCGGGGAAGAGAGTACCTCTCCGAGGAATTTAAAGTTTTATATGATAAAAAAGGTATTGAACATCAGTTGACCATACCTAGAACTCCGCAACAAAATGGAGTCGCGGAAAGTAGAAACCGAACCCTCTTAGAGATGGTGAGGTCTATGATGGCTGAAGCAAATTTGCCTATCTCCTTTTGGGGAGACATATTATTGACTGCCACATATGTACTTAATAGAGTACCTTCTAAGTCCGTTGAAACCACGCCTTATGAATTGTGGACGAGCCGCAAGCCCAATTTGAACCATTTATGACCATAGGGATGTGCTACCTATGTTCACGACAAATCTAGCAAGCATGCCAAGCTAGGCCCACGAGGCAAGAAAGGTCTCTTTATATGATATCCTTATCTCTCAAAAGGATATGTTCTAGTGGGAGAGAATGAAAATGGTCAAATAACAGAATTTGAGTCACGAGATGTCACATTCTTAGAGAATGAATTTCCTAAGCTAAGAGACGTGGATAAAGAATTCACATTCTTTGAAACTCAAGAGTTTGAACCTTCAGGATCACACCATTCGAGTGGGAGGAATGAAGTTGAAGACGTAAGGGAAAGGGAAGAGAATGATGTTTTTCAACCTTCACAAGCGGATTTGAGTAATCCTGACCCTGACTTGAGCGGTCTTGATTTGAGTAGGAGTCTTGTTCCAAATTCAAGTGTGTATATGGATATAGATCCCAGTGAGAATTCTGCCTAAAATCTTGGTGAATATATGAGATTTGTTTATCAAGAAGCAAAACCTCTAAGATGATCAAAGAGAGGAAATGTTCCGCAACACCGTCATTTAGTTGATAGCGAAGCTTTCTCGGTTATAGCTCAAATTGAAGACATTCCAACTAACATGAGAGAGATATTGGAATCTCCAGCAAAGGAAGAATGGATAAAAGCGATGGAAAGTGAGATGGAGTCAATGAGGATCAACAAAGTTTGGGAACAAGTTGATCTACCCAAAGGGCGTAAAGTCATTGGGAATAAATGGGTACATACTATAAAGTGATCAGCGGATAGGAAACCTATCTAGACTGAGAGTCAGCTGGTTGCGAAGGGGTTTACACAACAGAAAGGAATTAACTATCAGGAGACTTTTTCACCTGTTGTCCGTTTCGCATCTATAAGAATAGTACTTGTTTTGTAGCATGTATAGACCTTGAATTACATCAAATGGATGTAAAGACTGCGTTCTTAAATGGTGAACTGAACGAAGAAATCTATATGGTTCAACCTGAAGGTTTCGTTGTCCAGGGTCAAGAACATAAGGTTTGTAAGTTGAAAAGATCAATTTATGGCCTTAAGCAGTCTTCAAGACAAAGGTATTTTCATTTCCATGAAGCAATTATATCAATGCAATTTAAGGTGGTTAATGCAGACTCATGTGTCTACATTAAACATGAAAACGAAGGGAAGTTTGTCATTCTAACATTATAGGTTGACGATATTTTGTTAGCAGGAAATGACATTTCCTTACTCAAGAAAGTTAAGACTTGGTTGTCTTCTAACTTTGAGATGAAGGATCTAGGAGAAGCCAATTACATTCTTGGGGTTAAGATCTCAAGAAATCGATCTAAGAGATTATTAGCTGTTTCACAAGAGACGTATATCAATAAGATCTTAGAACGGGTTGGTATGGCTCACTGTGATCCTGATCCAACCCCTATTGCTAAAGGTACGTAACTAAATGCAAGTATGTGTCCCACAACTCCAGAAGAGACTAAAAGGATGTAGAGAATTCCTTATAGGTATGCAATTGGTAGCTTGATGTACGCTATGATTTGTACACGACCTAATATAGGTTTGCGGTTGGTCTCGCATGTCGATATCAGGAAAATCCAGGTTTGAAACATTGGGCAGCAGTGAAAAAGATATTGAGATATATGAAGGGGACTTCAAATTATTCCCTTTGTCATCAAGGAAAGAATCTGCAGTTATAGGGATATACAATTGCTGATCATGGAATTGATAAAGACGGGAAGAGGTCCACGTCCGGGTATATTTTCACTCTAGGAAATGGTGTAATTTCCTGGTGTAGCAAGAAACAAACTTGCGTGGCATTATCGACTATGGACTCGGAATATGTAGCTACAGTAGTTGCAGTACAAGAAGCGGTTTGGTTAAAACGCTTCATAGATCTTTTGGATCTATTGCCTAAAGGAAAATGTATTACTATCTATTCCGATAGCACTGCATCAATAGCTTATTCCAAGAATCCTTATTATCATGGAAAAAGTAAGCATATCGATATAAAATATCATTTCATTAAAAAAAAAAGTAGCACAGGGGGAAATAAGTTTAGTGCATGTTCCAACTGGATATATGATTGCAGATTCATTAACGAAGCCAATAGCATCAAATGTTTTTAGTAAACACATTTTGGAATTTGGTCTTCGTAGGTTAATAGGAAGATGTTGTTGCTTTTGAACTGTTGTAATTACTTTGGTGAATTCTATTGGAATAGAATGTGAGTTATTTGTTGTGTTCAAATTCATTCACTATTTAAAGCGATACATATAGAGCTATTGAGTATAGTTCAGCATGTTGACGAAATGCATCTACTCATATAGATAAATCTTTTACTATGAGCAGTGTGTTCATAGGTAAAAGTATAGATGGAGATGTGAGAAACTCCATATGTGATATGTAAAATATCATAATTTTGTTTGTACCGAAAGCTGTCCTGTGAAAAGCTTAAATATGGACTAGAGGTAATGATGCATCAGTTGCATTTAGAGACTGAATGTTTTCGCATAGTGTTCATAAAACATACGTCCTAAGTGGATTAACACTATGGCATATTTTAGTAATATGTGTAAAAGCCGACCAAAGGATGGAAAGAAGGAAAATTGATCTCAAATTTCCTGATGTGAGACCCAAATGAAATTATAAGTTTCAATTCACCCTTATGGACTCTTGTAAATAACAAGAAGGGTACGTCTAATTATTTATCTTGATTGGAACCCCAAACCAGGCTGCGTGAGCAATGAACCCATATAGGGACCTTTCAGACAAACAATAGATATACGGTTGAAGGTTATTTATAGAAAGGAAGTACATTTTCAGTAACATATCACTTAGTAATCATATAACATTCGAGCTTAATACTTTTTCGTGGAAAAGGTATGTAGTGTATATGAATGATTTCGTGAGATCAAAAGTGAGTCAAAAACTAGTGATCATGGAAAATGGACTAAGGGGAAGTCACGTTAAGCTAAAGGTGGAACGATGAAGGAGAGCTTCAAAGGTTTAACCGTTATGTTGACTGGTCGCGTGAATTCGACGAAAAAGAATTAAAAGAAGTATGTATGTTCAATCACAATGAAAGTGTGTCTTGTCATGTGCGAGTGGGAGATGTTGGTTTTAGGTCCACCCATGACATTTTGGAATGGCAGGGACTAAACTATAATTATATGTAAATTACAGGGACCAAATGTGTAATTTGGACCGACCCTATATATAGATGGAAGTTGGGATTTCCACTATAAATAGAGAAGAAGTTTCTATATTTCCTATATATTATTTAGAATCGTAGAGATTCTTTCTTGTTCCGAGGAAATACGTCCCTAGAGAGAAAACACGACATACTTCTTCGTTCGTCAGAAGAATTCACAGAGATAGCCCGTACTCAGTGTATTCGTACATTCATAGGAAAGGCAACCAGAACGATCCGGTTTCCCGTGTGGATTAGAATCATCCCGTAAACGAGTTTCCACTGCAATACAAACTGAAGTCCGTTTATTTATACTGTTTACGGAATCTATACATTTGTTGTATGATCAATACGTAATATTGATCTCTGTTACAATTTTGAATTAATTAATGTCTGCACAATATGTGCATGCATGCATTGGAAAAGCTTCCATGTTAACACCGTTTCTAACAGGGGACAAAAATGAGTGAAAAATCTGAGTGAAGGTGATAGCAATCAAAACATTAGGGATAAACCAGGCCAGTGTTAGATCTAGTGTCACCAAGGCCCAGGCCTTGGAAAGGTTATACTAGTTGAAACAAATTGTAGGCATGGGTTGGTTGTCTAATGTTACTCGTATGTCGTTAGTTTGTCTGTAGTGTAGTGTGTCTTAATAAGTTGTGTGTAGTGTCTGTAGGGTCAGAGTATGTTTTGTTATTTTGGGAATTCCAGTTGAAACTGGAGAGAGTGGGGCTGCGTCCCTGGGTTGGTGCTGTAGTGTTAGTCTTGTTTTGGTATTGACAGCTTTATCTCTTGCTTCTTATCTTCATCACTAAGTTTACTAGTATTCCTCATTTTTACATTGTTCTTCTCTTGTGTTTACTGAGTTGAGAGGTTAATTTCTATCAAAAGGATGATGTAGTTGTGCAGCGTAGGATACTAGGCTAAAGGAATCCTTTTTGGAAGAAATAAAGTTTGTAAAACTAAAGACAAGACATGTGACTCAGCACCCTACTGTGCAACACTCTCAGATTTTTAGTCACATAAATTTCTCAGAAAACACCCATAAATTTCTCAAAAAACCTAGATTTATAGGCCCCTTTTAAATGAATTGGTACTAGCTGATAATTGAATTATTGACAATAGCCATGAATGAATATTATGTATTTTAGTTTTCTTCTTATTTGATTGTGTTAATAGTCTAGTCTCTGTATCCATTCATTCTATTACTTTATTATGTCATAAGGGTTTCAGTCGTTGCCATGTTTTTCTACAACTTATCATGTGTAGTTTTATAATTTTATATTTATTTAATTTAGATGTCAAAATCCTATGAACTGATTCTTTCTTCATTATGTTTACCCTCTCTTTTCACTTCATTCACATGCCAAAAAGTTTGAAGTGTGGAATTGGAAAAATTTTAGAATACTCCCACTGTATGGTACTTCCGTAAGATATATTAGTAAAAAATGTTTTTTTTTTTTAGGGTATAATAAAAAAAATATAAATAACATTTTATAACTATGGAATTATAGAGTATTCTAAAATTTCTCGTGGAATTGTAAGTTGAATCTAATATATATATATATATATATATATATATATATATATATATATATAAATGATAAAAAGCAAAGTGAACAAAACAATTGATTTAAATATTGTCTCAGCTCCCATGGTCAAACAAATTCTTGCTTTAGCATATTGCAAAAGAATTCTATTAAATTCAATTTCATTTTTGTTAAATCTATTATTGGCCTACAAGTGAAATCTATTATCTGAAAATAAGTACAATTATTTTTTTTAAGAAAACATATTATTTGAAGAAATAGTAATTATATCAAAAATTTAATTGAATTCATTTAAAATGATTATGTTTCAAACAATGCTTGTAATTTGCCAGTTGACATTCCCAGAAAAATTCACACAACTTAACTGG
The DNA here is from genome assembly GCA_039660915.1 of Euphorbia tirucalli. Classification (NCBI taxonomy): domain Eukaryota; kingdom Viridiplantae; phylum Streptophyta; class Magnoliopsida; order Malpighiales; family Euphorbiaceae; genus Euphorbia; species Euphorbia tirucalli. The sequence goes on along the minus strand of CM077638.1, from coordinate 45,149,729 downwards.
CCTTTCTCGTATTCCCATGAGATTACAAGTTGCAATGGAATGAAAGCATACGAAAATATGCATTATTTTTTGAAAACCGTATCGTGCGATGTTTGTGTCGTCAACTCAGCCCTTGAGAGCTTAACTAAGGCGCTAGGCTAAGTTGTGACCCTAAACTTTCTATATCAACATGTTGAGTGTTTAAAGGCACGTCAAGCCCCATCGAACCCCAGGCTACGTATTCATAAGTAGCATACAGAGTTAACCGTGATGAATTCCCTTTTCCCATGCCACTCTCCTCATTTGAAGATATAAATAGCCATATCTAATGAGTAACATAATTTTAATTGTGGTTAGCTCAGAGTTCAGTGTGTTGATTATACACGTTCAAGAACTTAATTTGTCAAATGGATAGTTCAAATGCTTTACTGCACTTTTATTCTATTCTTGCTTCTATACTTGAGCAAACAGGCCAAATGATGTGAAAAAAAAAAAAAAACAAATCACCATCAACTAATAACAGTTAAACTCTATCAAGGCTCAATTCATTGGGACGCATTAAACAGGCCGAGAGTTATTTTGATGAAGGCCATTTTAACAGATGCTCCAATCGATAGGCGTTTGATATAACTGAACCTGGGAAAAATTTTACAACCTTGATTCCGCTTCTCATGTTCATTTCTCTGAAAAACCATAAAACTGGTCCAACCCTGTTAAACCAGGTATTAAAGGACATCCTTGTGCTTCTACCGTGTCTCACCACTTTCAACATCCCATCAGGAACCTTCTGCAGTACCGGCAGCCTCAGCAGCTTTCTTCTCCTTTTGTTTCTCTCTTTTCTTCTTGTTTTTAAGTGCATTTTTGCTCATTTGTCTACCAAACAATTATTGGTTAGAATCTTAACTAAGTTAACAGGCATATGTATGCAGATGAAAATGCAAACAGAATCAGTACATACTCTGTAGTGCTCCCTCCGAACAACTGCGATTGCAAAATATTCAAATCATTAGAAAGCCGTCCAATTCAACTATAAACGTACAAGGGAAAATACACGTAATGAATGATTTATATCGCTCTCAATCCCATTTAACTGTTTAAGCATATAATGGTGTAAAGGATTTCAGGACAATGGGATCATATGATGAAGTGACTTTGTCTATCAATAGCCTAAATGAGCCAATGTCTAAGCCTAATTGTTCTTTTCAAGGAGTTAAAATGATACAATCTACTTCCTATAAATTGTACAGATTTTGTGGATTAAGTCAATAATTCCCTCATTTCCCATAGACAAATTTGCCTTGCCACCAATTAGTTCCCGAAGCAGTCCCAAAGGGTTTAAACAACTCAAAGTTAAATGGTTGAAATCTCCTTGAGCATGCAAATTCAAGGATGTTTTGAAGCTGATAAAGCTTCAAATGGAACAGAAAGTATACCAAACCTTATGTCCTTACTTTCAAATTATGCTGTACATGATAAAACAGTTAGAAAAGTCTCAACTCTGAATTAGCAACCGAGAAATTACTCGTTCTCCTAGTACAAAAGCAAAGCATCTCATAGCATACAAATAATCAAAGTTTTTGTTCTTTCTATCCTGAGCCTGATACTGACAAACAAACTTCATAACCAAGGAGATCAATATTTCATACCTCTGCCTGAACATTAGCTGCAACTTTAGCATGTGGTGGACGGTAGGCAGCAGGTTTCTGAACAGGAGGATTAGTAGCAGGCTTTCTGCATGTTGCTCCTTGTCCTGATAAATTAAGATGGGTTATGGAACCAGACATCATGTTCTACAAGTGAATCAGCTTGTTAAATACTACACAAGAAATAGAAGTATAGAACCTTGCTGTTTGGTTTCTTGAACGTTCAACGAATCAACAGACTTAGTAAGTTCTGCAATTTCACCAAATTTATCAGGTGTTTCTGGTTTCCACTCCGCCTGCATGTCAACAGGGTGAATATCATTCACTAATGTGAAGATCAAATCAAGAAAACCAATTGTGCTAAGCACCAACCTGGTATAGCTTGTCAAACATCTTTTTGAAGTAGAGTGATCCATTGTAGTGAAATATTTTAAGCCTTGAAACAACAACAAAAAAACACAAGATGTTGAGCCATCAGCATATAATTCTGAACGAACATAATTTACCGAATCATGTGTATAGTAATGAGATGGGAGAAAGCAGCTAAGGGCCTATTATTGCTCTGTTGGCTCATGGGCCGAGGATTTGAAAAGTGTATGAAAGGAAGAAAAGGCCATCATGTGTAGGGGCGTGACTGTGTGCCTTTTGTTGCATGTTTCTGGTAAGGGATTAATTAAGGGTTTGTGTGTGATAAGTCTTGCCTTAGCTTTTAGCTATTTCGGGCATCTCCAATTGTGGCTGTGAGAGTGAGGCTATGTCCTTCAGATAGCAGTTGCTATTTTGGTGTTAGTGCAGTTATCAAGAATCAGACTTCTACTATTCATCATCATATATAATGTTAAATGATTCCTCATTCCAGCTCTCTATTTCGAACTCTTAACTCATTATTTCTGCTCTTATATTCAGTTTATTGAGTCGTTCTCTAACATCATGTGCCCATTTGACATGCAATGGAATCAAAATAAGAAACATAATACCTAATATAAGAATTGCTCAGTTCAAAACAGACTTTTATCACAATGCCTGACTATTACCAAAGGAGGCTCATTACTTAGTACATTAGCAGTTTATGAAATTTGTTAATGGCACTGCATAAACTAAGTCGTCATTCATCAAAAACATAAAAATTTTAACTGTTAGTTGCACTTAAAGTTAGTTCCACACAAACAAATGACCATCGATTCTTGGCAAAGTTAGGAGGAATATCAACAAAAAGAAGGGAATCCAATCACCAAGATCCTGTCAGCCCACCAAATAACCAATGTGTCTTTAAAGAAGTAGATACTCACAGTGCACTCTAAATCAAAAAAGAAAGAACAGATACATGAAGAGCACACTTTATCAAAGTAATCTTGATAATAACATAATCAATAGAAAACAAAACTTTTAGGTCATTAACTTACGACCTATCAGTTATGAATCCCAAATTAATCTCAGAAATTATGAATGGAATAAGCATAGTTTGAACCCCAATCAAGCAATTTCTAGGCATTACCAGATCCATAAAATCGCCTAGAATAACCAATGATTCGCTTACCCATTGTCAACTTGTAGTCTTGGTGCTGTTGTGGCAGTCATGAAATAATTTCCATCTGGGGACCATTCACTAGTCACAGAACATTCAGCCCTAGTTGTTCCAAGTTGCTTTTTCTTTATGTAGTCCCAAAATGCCTGATAATAACATACCAACTAATGAGAGCTTAAGCCTAGGAAACTTATGTACTTCCTTTCTTAAATAAGTAATGGTTATATATTAGGAATCACAAACCAACAAATTCTATGACAATGAGAAACCCAAGCGCAACTACCAAATTAGAGCATCTATAATAGAGACACTGAAGGAAATAAAAGGACAAAATGATTAATAAGGAAAGAAAATCACCAATAACACAAGAAAATGGTTCAAGCAATATTACAGAAGATAAAAAGGCAAAAAAAAAAAAAAAAAAGTATCTCAAATTTTACATACCATATCACCAGGTAAGTTACCAAAACCAGCCAAGCATAAGACTGTAAACCAAGGAATCAAGGTTGTACAAAGGAATTAATAGGTTACTACAGGTTAGTCAAATTACACGTAGATGAAGTACAGAACACAATTTTTGTATTGAGGATACATTTCCCTTTCGGATTCCATCTGATAGTATTATAGGGCCCTGTTCCAAGTTCCAGAAGAGGATTGCACTTCTTATCAAACAATGTTGCACATGCAGGCATGACTGAAGTAGATCAAGGAAAGCATAATAATTATATGGAAACAGTAGCTAAGTATGTTAATGAATAAGAGAATCATCCTTTCTTTTTGAGAAAATTTGTTGAAGAACCTACATGAGAGCCAGTAACTCTAATTACGGAGTCAAGAAGAAATATATTTCATCTAACCCTTAAATAACAATTCCAAATTTAATAATTAATTCAGAGAAATGGCACTTGTTCAGTAGCAGAGAATCCACTAGTAAGAATCCCCAATCTGAAGAATGAAACTGTGCAATATATATTTATCCCTTTGGACATAGAAATCAAACATATACATGTTTCTGATTCTTTTGTAATCCACAATCTCAGAAAATTATTTTCAAAATAGTAGCAGAAAATGTTGATCTAAGTTTTCTTTTGCCACCTAAGAGAGAGAAAGAGAGAGAGAGGTCAAACTACCAAACTATAGTGACAGCATGCCTCCAACAAGAGGCAGAAAATTCTGTGAGACTGCATCTATTTAATAATCAACACAAACATAGAGAAAAAGGATACATCCATAAACAACAGCGAACTCTGAACCTGAATATGACCATTGAACATCATGGACTGGACCTTCTTTGCCTATCAATAATTAAAACAGTAAGAAGCTGCAATAAAGCAGAATAACTCAACTTTCATTTGAATTATGACATACGAAGAGGTACAAGCCCTTCATGTGTCCCATCAGTTGTAAGGTAGTTCAGCTTCGACTCTCCATAATAACTTTGATTGGTCTTATCAACATCTGACTGCACCACAACTAGAAGCCCAGTTGAACCACGATTCCAATTAAGTTGCACTGTAGAACATCGGAAAAAGCTTCTTCGAGCAACAGGCTGACTTTGTAAATCTTTCCCACAGGCATATATCTGAACACTGGCTGGACTTCCCTGTACAATGAAAAAGTGAACTTAATAATTCCCAACAATGAAATTTAAATATCTGAACAAAGAAGTAATATCAGGTAAGTTCCTGTTTTGAATCATCCACCCAGACATACAGTATGCCATTTGCATGATCCATAGGGCGGCAGCCTTTGAATATATTGGCATTTTCAAAATATGAATCTAACTATGATATTCTCAGCAAATACACCGAACCCCAAAACTTGCTAAATTCATACGATTGTTTAATGTGAACTATAAAATTAAAAGTTCCAGCCATGAAGTGTAAGCCAGCCGTAAGAATAATTGAAACTCTACGAACTCTATTTGTAACATCATTGAAACAGAAATGACGAGGAATTTTTTTTTTTTCCTTTTTTTGAAATTCAAACTAGTTAGTAATATTAGATTAAACTCCCATCAGTTTTATCAAAGATATAAAGTTACAGCATACACATCACAATAAGTTTCACATCTTAGATATTGCTTCCACTTAGTTGCTCCTACATATTCAACCCAGGGGAACAGAACACACACCTTAGCCTCCGGAACAAATGCTGCAACATGAGACCCGGGGACCCTTGAAAGTTCCAGCCCAGTCACACCAGGAACCCTTAGACGATGTACAATCCCTTTAGAGAAATCTCTAGGATTGAAGAATTGTATCTCATTTGTTGCCAGCCGACAAGCAACAGCTTCATCAGAACTGAACTGGATTGATGGCCTAAACGGAAGTCAAACAAATCGAAAGACTGAAACAAATAAATTATATGTCCAACTCAAAAAAAAAAAAAAAAAAAAAAAAAACAAAACAAAACAAAACCTGTGGAGATGAGGTTATAGAAAGTGCATTACAACCAAGCAGTAAAACAAATTGTAATTGAAGAGTTTACTAAACAACTGCAGTGATAACAATAAAGTAGAGGCAGGGAGTTTGAAGTACCATGTGGCTTTGGTCATGTTCTTCTGGGATTGATTATAAACAGCATCACCAGTCTCTATGTTCCATAAAGAGACGTTCTTATCTTGGGGTCCTAAAGGTTTCTGAAAAATCTGAAGATAAGTTCCACAAGGGGACAATGCAGCAGCAAGAACATTGGAGAATTGGAAACATCTAATCTCCTTGAAGCTGGTGGAATCATATATGCTGATGATGGGATCACTTTTGATCACCATAAGAGCAGACCCATCTTCACTGAACCTTGCAGTGTTGCAGGGAACCCTCTCAAGCTTAATACTTGGTTCGCCATTCCCAAATGGTGGTCCGTTCCAGACACAGAACCCATCTGGACCTCGAACTAGAAACAGAGAAAAATGTAACCAAAAAAAAATTTTAAAAACCCAATTACAATGACTTGTTTTTAAAAAAGGTACCTAATATATCCAAAGAGGATGATGAAGAGCTCACAGCTGCCATAACAGTTCAAGAAAAGTATGAGAACCAGCTGAGGAAATTGAAACTGCGAAATCTAGAGCGAGTAAATGGAATCGTTTCTTTCAAAAATCAGAAGACCAATATCAGAAGTGATACAGAAAATCGAAATTTTATATAGATTTGAAGAACAAATGCTTTCAATTGTGATTGAAACGAAAGAGGAGCAAGAAACTTTATCAGCCTTCAATTAAGAAGACATGTATGACAGCGGGTGTAACTAGGGTTGTGCATTGTGTTAAACCCAATCTAACCGGACACAACTAAATTACTACAAACCGAACTAGTGTAAAATTGTTAATCTGAACTGAAATAAGAATTGATAACCGAATTAAACTTAACATAAATAATCGGTTTGGTTTGGTTAATTTCCAAATTAACCAAATTTTATGCCTGTTATTAAAAAAATGAAATTCATACTAGAAAACACATAGATTTCAATTTTTCAAGCAATAAAGTAAGAAATAAACATCATTCTCACTTAAACTTCACAATTCAAACATCCAAAATCTCAAATACTAAGTTCCAAACACAACAACTTAAACTCTAAATTAATAAAACATAATTATTTAATTATTTTGGCTCAATTACAACTAAACTGAACCGAACAACCGAAATATTTTTAAATTAACCGAATTAAATATGACATATCAGTTCGATTTGGTTCGATAATTCGGTCACTGAACCAAATGCTCACCCTTAGGTGTTGGGCTCGAAACGATGTCATAAACTTTAGGGTATGTTCGGGAAATACCTCATTCCAAACAATTCTTCCAAAAATACATAACAAGAGACCTTCTGCAAAAATACCTCCAAACTTTGACTAATTTCTAAAATACGCTATCATTATTGAAATATAACCATCTAGGAAATAAAACAGCAACATAAAAATCCAAAAATTTCAAAAATACCTCCACCCTTTATCCATGCGATTCCCTCTTATTCTCTCTCGTCTTTTGTAATTTAAATATTATTTTTTTTCATTCATCTCTCAAACCGTTCACTCTTTTGACATTCTGCTTTAACAAGTTCTTTTCGTTTATTTTTTATCTTCGAAACAAAACCTATATGTATATAGTTTTTCTCAATTTATTGTATTTTTTAAAGTTTATTATCATTATTTGATTAATAAAAATAATTGTGTTCTTGAAAATTTTCAAAATTTATCGCTACAGTATATTATAATTTTATTAATCAACTTGAAAATTTTCAATTCAAAATGAATATAAAATGCCATCTGTAGTGTCATGATTTAATTTTAATTGTCCTCTTTTTTGTAACAATTAAAACCACAATCTTCATTTTGACAAATAAAAAAATGCAATCCTCAATTTTTAATTGAATGTAACCACATGTTTATATATATATATATATATATATATATATATATATATATATATATATATATATATATATATATATATATATATATATATATATTAGCCTTATTAATAATAAGAAGAAGAAGATCCATGGTGTATAAAATTGTCAATAATCCCCTTCTTAATGGTGGGTGTCAATCATATTTTAACAGAATATTAAAATGCCACGAGTACACACAAAATGAAAAATCAAGTACTTAATGTAGTCAAAACGAAGATTAGGAGGTCAATTATGAAAAATATGAAAGTTTAGGAGGCTCGTCAATTTGTAATATGAGACTTCCTTAAGTTTTGAAATTAAGATTTGAGACTTAAAATTCTGCTATTACTGTACAGATGAACTCGAAGAACTTGCATCAAAGAAATGACTTGCAAAGCACCAAAAGTACCAATAAGAACTCCAATAACCGAATGGGAGCATAGAAAGCAGATGATGAATCAATTTTAGATTATTATGAATTAAGTACCAATGATAACTCAATTATTTTTCATATAAAACTACAAATAGTTGAGATATTAATCAATTTTAGATGATGTCGCCGATGATCATCACTAGTAAAAATGACATGATGTTGCCGATGATCATCACTAAAAATGATACGACAGAACAATTAGATTATAAATTTAAAATAATAATATATACATATATATATTACACGTCTACCCGAGCAGAACGGTGCTCGTTCAAACAGATTGGGCCTATAGCCCTATTAAATTCGCCCATTTGTGTTCTCTTTTTTTTCAAGTATATATTATTCAAAATTATCAATGAATTGAAATATATTGTTATTTACGAAATCTAACCAAAATTGAGTTAAGACTATTACGTTGGACGTGATATTGAGGTTGAGTATATAATTGTATTCTTTTGATTTTTTTGAACAAATTTAAGGATGTTGAAAGTTAATTGTGTTGAATGGTGCTTATGGTAGTATGTGGAAACTCAAATATTTTAGAAAATGTATTCTTTACATAAGAAACTTTGTTGAGTTTCGGTGAACTTCTTAAAATATAAATAATTTATGCATTTAAAATTTAGTTTTGCTATTTTCCTTGAACTTATATACGGTAGTTTCAAGTTATAATTTCCTTATTTAAAAATTTAATCGTGAGGCAGAGTTACCCAAACAACTAAAATAACATGTAAAGTAATAATATGTTATTTTAGCATCTTCAGTTATCTACAATTAATCATCATGGCATTAATGTATAAAGTAGTTTGCATCATAATAAAGTGTTTGGTCAATGTCATGCTATAAGGACCAATCAACAAACCTTAGACTGATTGGGTAACTATACAACAATAAAACAATCTACATAAAGAAGTATTAAATATATAACTTCTAATCTGACTTTAGTTAACAAGGGACTTATTTATATACAACTCCAACCAAATCTCAATTTTATATAACATTCACTATCACAAATAATATAACGACTTCACTATCAAAATTCTTTTATCAAACCTCTTCATCAAAAGCTACCTATGTTTTATCCTTACAAATGTCAATTGTCATGCTCTAAATAACAAATTTACCCTGCCACATAAAAAATCTTGCTTCTAACTTGAAATTTAATTATTCATTATTTTCTAAATTCTTTCCTATTACACTAGTCAAGTAATCTACTTATAAAAAAATTGATATTTCTTTTAACAAGCATATATGCAAAAATTTGCAAAAAAAATTTCTCAAATAGGAAATCCTTTGTCATTATTTCTAATATTTCTTGTGGTTATGCAAACAATCTCCAAATAGAAAATATAGAATAATTTATAAAAAATAACTAAACACTTTTAAACACACTTATATTTGTGGCATGGAAAAAATTAATAACATATTAAAAAAGTAACTATGTATATTACAATGTACGAAAATGGTGAACCTAAAAATGTTGGGATTTTTCACCGGAAATCACCCGATAAAAGCGGAAGAACGCGATGATTCCCTCAAATCCAGTCCCAGGAGCAATTGAAGTAGAAATTGAAAAACTTAAAATTAAATAGAAAGGGATTAAATTTCTTACCAGAAAAATCTCTTTCTAGAGATGGATGATGACTGCAGAATTCAATGTAGAATTCCTCCACTCTCACGTACACGAACGCCTATCGAGTCCAACCCGTGCTAGCGGCGGATCAAAAAGAAGAGAGAAGAATCCCATAACCTTGGCCGAAAATTTCAGCCCCATCAAACCATAATGGCCGAATTTTCCTTTTAAGGAAATTCCCCATTTAGCTTTTAAATTATGTCCTATATTTATTGGGTGATTTACTTTGTTTCTATAAATGGAATTAATGCCATAATTCCATAAATCCTAATTAATTAATATGGTTTAATTTCTAATCAATTCTAATTTAATTTCTATGCATGTATTTATATAATACCATATTATATAAGATACATGTCATTTAAATTAAATAGATTTGCCATTTGGAATTAACCCAATAAATTAATTTATGATTTGACTAGAAACAAACACATATAAACCTATATATGTATCAAATTTCCACCAGGAAATTTATTCACGAGTTAATTTATTCAAATCAACTTTGTCCAACCCAATAAATATAAATATATGTCAATTAAATTACATTGACCAATCCAATTGATCTTTAATTTAATTGATTAATATTTATCTCTTCAATTAGTAAACTCCAAGTATACAGGTGATCCGACTAGTTCGAACTCAGACATTCTATGTGTACGATCCTGTGGGCCCGTCTTTATGTTGGCAGTGGACCTATGGCCCACAGACGGCAGGCGGGCTCTAGCAAGCCACTGCAGCCCCCAATTAAGACAGAGATAGCAGTCCGACTGTAATCGTAACCCTGTAGTTTAAACTTGTATATCCCATGTCATCGATATCGGTGTCCAACACAGAGGCATGGATTGATCACCCTCTTTTGTGTCCGGACATTAACTTGATCCCGAATGTACTGAAGCTCACAAACAAGTTCCAACTTGTTTGGGTGTGGCCACACTCTTATCAGTCACATTCATCAAGAGGCCGGTGATATCTTCTCAGTGGTTACTGAGTGACAAATCCCTTCTGCATATCCATAGTATTGCCATGCTCAGTGACATACCCGAAAGTACCCATACTTGGCACCCTATTACAGGCCCTTTAGGCGTACCCCTAAGCATGTGACTTCACATGTAACACCATCATATGGTTAGGTCAAAGGATCCATACAAGTACTACACGAGAATCACTTGTGATACTATACCATGCGGATTTCTCGTTTAGTGGATCTATCCAGTACCATGCTCCCAGGTATGTACCCATTAACTTAGTTGACATTCCATGTCCAATGACCGGTAAGACACCGCCATACAACTAGGTTAATGATAGTCTATAGTTCCATTCATTCCCATGACTAGAACAGACTACGGATCTATTTATGGTCATATCGTTTACCCTATCCATGGTCTTACTGCCAAGTGCATGACACTTGTCATCATGGATATAGATATGTCCATTGGATACTTCATTTAATATATTTCACAAGATAAATATATTAAATGAATTGATGCCTTTATTAATAACACAAATAAGTATAATACATGAATCCAATCAATGTATGATACAAATGCAAAGACCAATGCCTCGGGACTAGGGCATTTCCAACAATCTCCTACTTGCACTAGTACCTACTAGGCATGGGTCTAATCCCTATAGATCTAGCATAACCTTTATGCATAGGCATAGCCAAGCATGTTGGTCAAAAGATCTGCGACATTGTCTTTGGTGTCCACTCTTTGTAATGAGATGTCACCCCCTCAGCGATTTCTCGCAATAGGTGAAACTCCCTAAGTACGTGCTTCGTGTATATGTGTGACCGGGGCACATAGCTTGTGCAACAGCCCCTCGTTGTCACAGAAGATATCAACTGGTTCCTGGATAATAGATACTATCCCCAGTTCTATGATAAACTTCTTTATCCACACAGCTTCCTTAGCTGCTTCACACGTTGCAATGTACTCAGCTTCTGTTGTAGAGTCCGTGATGGTTGGCTGCTTTAAGCTCCTACAACTTACAGCACCACCATTCAGCAAAAAAACATACCCAGACTGCGATTGGTACTCATCCTGGTCTGTCTGGAAGCTTGCATCAGTATACCCAGTAACTGATAGCACTTCCTGACCACCATACACTAAGAAGCTATCCTTGGTCCGGTTAAGGTACTTGAGGATTGCCTTGACAGCCTTCCAGTGATCCTCCTCGGGATCCTGCTGGTATTGGCTCTTCATACTTAGTGCAAAGGCGACATCAGGTCTCGTACATAACATGGAGTACATGATTGATCCAATAGCCGAAGCATATGGAACCAATTTCATGTTCTCCCTGTCCTCCCTTGTTTTAGGACAGTTCTTCTTACTAAGTTTCAGCCCATGGCCCTTTGGCAAGAAACCTTTCTTGGCCCGGTCCATGCTGAATCTTTTCAGAACTTTGTCAATGTATGAAGCCTGACTTAGGCCCAGAAGCCGATTTGATCTATCCCTATAGATCCTGATCCCTAGGATCATCTCAGCTTCGCCTAAGTCCTTCATTGCGAAGAACTTACTCAGCCACTGCTTTACCCCTTGCAGTGTAGGTATGTCGCTTCCAATGAGTAGGATGTCGTCTACATAAAGTACCAAGAATGTGACAATGCTCCCACTAGTCCTCTTATACACACAAGGCTCATCTAGATTCTGTATGAAGCCATATTCCTTTATAGCCTCATTGAATCTTAGATTCCAACTTTGGGATGCTTGCTTCAGTCCATAAATGGACCTTTGAAGTTTGCATACCCTTCCCGGATACTTAGGATCGATAAAACCCTTAGGTTGTGTCATATACACATCCTCGAGTAGCTTCCCATTAAGGAAAGCGGTTTTGACATCCATCTGCCATACCTCATAGTCATACCATGTGGCTATGGCCAGCAGTATCTTGATGGATTTGAGCATGGCTACTGGTGAGAAGGTTTCATCATAGTCTATTCCATGGACTTGTCTGAAACCTTTCGCAACCAGGCGCCCCTTGAAGGTATTATCAGCTTTTAGCTTATAGCACCACTTGCAACCTATTACCTTAGCACCCGGAGGTGGATCAACCAAGTTCCAAACTTGATTATCGTACATAGATTACATTTCTACCTCCATGGCTTTATGCCAATTTGCAGACTGTGGGCTAGCCATAGCCTCCTAGTAGGTTTTGGGTTCTTCCTCATCCCAGATGAGAAGAGTTTGATCATCGGTGACGAGGAAATCATACCTCTCTGATTCCCGACGATCCCTACCAGACCTTCTAGGTTCTTGTGTGGCCTGGGTCGGTGATTCCACTTGTGGAAGCTCCACCTGGGCCTCCGAGTTATCCTCTTCAGGAGCTTGTGGACCTTGAACTTCCCTGAGTTCAACGTTGCTCCCACTATCTTTCTTGGAAAGGAACTCCTTTTCTAGAAAGACACCCTTCCTTGCCACGAACACCTTGTTCTCGGCGGGGTTGTAGAAGTAATACCCTTTGGTTTCCCTAGGGTAGCCCACAAACAGGCATTTATCGGTTTTGGGCTCCAGCTTGCCACTAGTCAATTTCTTGACATGTGCTTCGCATCCCCAAATCCTTAGGAAAGACACATTGGGCTCCTTGCCCGTCCATATCTGATATGGGGTCTTTTCCACAGCCTTAGTCGGAGTATTGTTTAAGATGAGAGCTGCTGTCTCGAGGGCGTGTCCCCATAAACTAATTGGGAGAGATGCTTGACTCATCATTGAGCGGACTATGTCCAACAAGGTCGTATTCCTCCGTTCGGACACCCTATTCCATTGTGGTGTTCCAGGAGGAGTGAGCTGTGGAACTATTCCATGCTCTCTCAAGTATGAGTCAAACTCTAGGCTCATATATTCACCGCCTCGGTCCGACCGAAGGGCTTTAATATTCCTGCCTAGCTGGTTTTGTACCTCATTCCTAAATTCCTTGAACCTATCAAGGGTCTCGGACTTGTGTTTCATCAGATAGACATAGCCATATCTGCTGAAATCATCTGTGAACGTGACGAAGTACAGATGCCCACCTCTGGTCGCCGCACTCATAGGTCCACATACATCTGAATGTATTAGGTCCAATAAGCCAGTGGCCCTTTCAGCCTTTTTGCTAAAAGGCGCCTTTGTCATCTTGCCTCTTAAACATGATTCGCATGTATCAATTGACTCCAAGTCAAGTGACCCTAGGACTCCAGCTTTGTGAAGCCTATCAATGCGCTTCTCGTTTATATGGCCAAGACGACAATGCCATAGGTAGACAGGATTAAGTTCGTTAGGCTTAACCCTTTTAGCATTTATGTTATAGATATGATTGGTTTCATTTAAGTCCAGGATGTTCCAAAATTAAAACCAATCCGCTGGGCATCACAAGGTGATATTCGCCGATCTCTATGGCAGCAACCCTTGCTCCATTTCCGACCCGCAAGTCCACCTCTCCCGACCCCAATGACCTTCTGTTCTTAAGTCCCCGTACATTACAACAAATGTGGGAACCACATCTAGTATCCAATACCCAGGATGTTGAAACAGTAACTTAATATCTATAACATAAATACCTGAAGAGGACGCACCTTGGCCTCTTTTTTGCTCTCCCATCAGCCTGGGACACGATCTCTTCCAATGACCCGCCTGTTTGCACCCGAAACAGACATCTTCAGGACCTGCCTTTTGCTGGGCCTTGGGTTGGGCCTTGGCCTTCTTGGCTTTGGCCTTTTTGGCCTTGGCCTTGGCCTTTTCCTTGGCCTTACCCTTGGCAAGAGGAGGTTTCCCCTTATTGACCAGCAGCACCAGCGGAGTCTTCTTGATCGACTGCTCAGTAAGCTTGAGCATCCCATGCAGCTCACTGACAGTGCGGTTCATCCCTTGCATATTGTAGTTGAGGATGAACTGATCATAAGAATCCGGCAAGGACGCGAGGATTGTGTCCACCGCCAGCTCTTGAGAGATAGGCGATCCGAGACGGGCCAAAGTATCCAAATAACCCTTCATCTTGAGCACGTGTGCACTCACAGATGTCCCGGCCCCCATCTTACAAGAGTGGAATGCCTTATTGGTCAGGTACCTTTCCTGACGAGCTTGCTCCTGAAACATCTCATTAAGAGTTGTTATCATAGCATAGGCTTGGTGGTCCATAAACTGCTTTTGCAGTTCGGGGACCATGCAAGCCAACATAAGGCATGTCACATCCCGGTTGTCCTTGACGTGCACCTCGTATTCCTCCAGCTGGGCAGCTGGTGGATTACGTCCCTGAGGCGCAGCCGGCACAGGCCTTTCCAGCACATACTCTTTTGACTCTTGTCTTAGAACTATCCTCAAGTTCCTAGGCCAGTCTAAAAAGTTAGGACCGGAAAGCTTGTCCTTTTCAAGAATGGATCGCAGTGATAAGGTATTTGTGTTTGCCATTTGGGTGTTTCTACACAGAAAAACATTTAGAGTGTTAATAAAGGGCTTTGCTTTGTTCTTCCCATATAAAATTAATAATGAATCAAGTTATTAATTTAAACCGAGTTGTTGGGCTCATGGGCCGAGATCCATATTTCATTAAGATATAGCCAAACGAGGGTTTGGTACAACTACACCTTAATTATTTAGGTAGGAACGCCGTCCAATCCCAACCTAGGGACTCTCGGTTTGATGGGCTTGTTGGCACTTACCCATCTGTGCTTAGGGCCAGGAGAATCCTACTACCCACGCTAAGTATAAACCTCCATCCAAGTGTTAGAGTATCCCATACTCTAACCCAATACAAAGTGACAATACTCCAGTGCATCCTGCGAGGGCATGGTCTACAACTGGCCTATTCCCACTTTGATTCGGTTTTGAATGAGGGAAGCACTTTTAAGCGACTTAGTAATTCCGTTTGGTTATTAGATTCAATTATAACGGCTTACATACATAAAGCGGGTGAATGAGCTATTGGAATATACATTCATACATGCAAATGAATATAAAACATGATTAAATAAAATTAAAATGGACTGCTATGGGCCTATGTTACATCCTAATATTATTCTAGTAAACCTATACTAGAAACAGATATTAGGCGGGCCTCCATCTTCTCCTTCTGGGCTTGCACCTCCAATTTGGGCTTGCACCTCCATTTGTGCTCACCACTCCATGGGCTTCTTCTTTTACAAATTTTATAATATTTAATTTAAATAAAATAAAATTACATTAAAAAGAAAAACGACACGCAGACCGTATTTACCCAAAAAGAAAAATACAACCCATCTTGTTCAAGGCCCAATAGCATCCAATCATACATTCATTCAACCATTCATATGCATCCAATACATACAATTCAAAAGCATGTCATAATGCATGATTTAAGCCCATTTAAATTATGTCTAAGCCATTATTAGGAAATCGCCAATTTTGGCTCACCATGGTTGTAACCCTTAACGGGCTTTGGGCCTCCAGCCCAGGCAGTCCAACTGCTCCCACTGGAATTGGGAAACCATGGGTCCAATTCAGCCGTCCGAGTAATTGTGCCAAAATTACCCGAACCAATTTCCATTAACCACATTAATTTCCAAAATTAATATCACATGAACGAAATTAAAATTCATCCAAGAAACCATGCGCATTTAAATTACATAAATTTAAACACACGAATTTTAAAACCAATTAAAATTTCAAAACTGGGCCCCGGACTGAAAAACCCGTAAAATCCAAAAACAGGGCCCGGCCCGCTGCAGCTAGGGCAACGGAGTTGCCCTAGCAGCAGTAGCCACTGCCCAGTAGTGGCTGCCGCCTGCTGCGGCAGTAGCAGGCAGCGGCTGCCTCCGCGCCTTCCGCCGCTTGCGGCGGCAATTCCGCCGCCGGCAGCCCCGCACCCAGGGAGGCAGATTTTGTTTTTTTTTTTATAAACAGAATTAAAATAAAAAAAAATCCATCCATCATCCAAAGCAATTCACCAAGATTTCCAACAACATACAACAAAATTAAAATACATAAACCAATATGCAATATTAATTTTCATTGTATAAAACATATGGGAAAAATCATAAAACCCATACCAAGAATCCCAATAAAAAACCTCCAATTTCAAAATAGGGATTCAACCAAATTAATCAAGTTCCACGGATCAAAAGCCTGCTCTGATACCACTGTTGGGATTTTTCACTGGAAATCACCCGATAAAAGCGGAAGAACGCGGTGATTCCCTCAAATCCAGTCCCAGGAGCAATTGAAGTGGAAATTGAAAAACTTAAAATTAAATAGAAAGGGATCAAATTTCTTACCAGAAAAATCTCTTTCTAGAGATGGATGACGACTGCAGAATTCAATGTAGAATTCCTCCACTCTCACGTACACGAACGCCTATCGAGTCCAACCCGTGCTAGCGGCGGATCAAAAAGAAGAGAGAAGAATCCCATAACCTTGGCCGAAAATTTCAGCCCCATCAAACCATAATGGCCGAATTTTCCTTTTAAGGAAATTCCCCATTTAGCTTTTAAATTATGTCCTATATTTATTGGGTGATTTACTTTGTTTCTATAAATGGAATTAATGCCATAATTCCATAAATCCTAATTAATTAATATGGTTTAATTCCTAATCAATTCTAATTTAATTTCTATGCATGTATTTATATAATACCATATTATATAAGATACATGTCATTTAAATTAAATAGATTTGCCATTTGGAATTAACCCAATAAATTAATTTATGATTTGACTAGAAACAAACACATATAAACCTATATATGTATCAAATTTCCACCAGGAAATTTATTTACGAGTTAATTTATTCAAATCAACTTTGTCCAACCCAATAAATATAAATATATGTCAATTAAATTATATTGACCAATCTAATTGATCTTTAATTTAATTGATTAATATTTATCGCTTCAATTAGTATACTCCAAGTATACAGGTGATCCGACTAGTTCGAACTCAGACATTCTATGTGTACGATCCTGTGGGTCCGTCTTTATGTTGGCAGTGGACCTATGGCCCACAGACTGCAGGCGGGCTCTAGCAAGCCACTGCAGCCCCCAATTAAGACAGAGATAGCAGTCCGACTGTAATCATAACCCTGTAGTTTAAACTTGTATATCCCATGTCATCGATATCGGTGTCCAACACAGAGGCATGGATTGATCACCCTCTTTTGTGTCCGGACATTAACTTGATCCCAAATGTACTGAAGCTCACAAACAAGTTCCAACTTGTTTGGGTGTGGCCACACTCTTATCAGTCACATTCATCAAGAGGCCGGTGATATCTTCTCAGTGGTTACTGAGTGACAAATCCCTTCTGCATATCCATAGTATTGCCATGCTCAGTGACATACCCGAAAGTACCCATACTTGGCACCCTATTACAGGCCCTTTAGGCGTACCCCTAAGCATGTGACTTCACATGTAACACCTGTTGGAAATGCCCTAGTCCCGAGGCATTGGTCCTTGTATTTGTACTATACATTTATTGGATTTATGTGTTGTACTCATTTGTGTTATTAATAAAGGCATCAATTCATTTATTATATCTATCTTGTGCAATATATTAAATGAAGTATCCAATGGACATATCTATATCCATGACGACAAGTGTCATGCACTTAGTAGTAAGACCATGGATAGGGTAAACGATATGACCATAAATACATCCGTAGTCTGTTCCAGTTATGGGAATGAATGGAACAACAGACTATCATTAACCTGGTTGTATGGCGGTGTCTTACCGGTCATTGGACATGGAATGTCAACCAAGTTAATGGGTACATGCCTGGAAGCATGGTACTGGATAGATCCACTAAACGAGTAATCCACATGGTATGGTATCACAATGGATTCTCGTGTAGTACTTATATGGATCCTTTGACCTGACCATATGATGGTGTTACATGTGAAGTCGCATACTTAGGGGTACGCCTAAAGGGCCTGTAATAGGGTGCCAAGTATGGGTGCTTTCGGGTATGTCACTGAACATGGTAATACTATGGATATGCAGAAGGGATTTGTCACTCAGTAACCAACTGAGACGATATCACCGGCCACTTGATGAATGTGACTGATAAGAGTGTGGCCATACCCAAACGAGTTGGAACTTGTTTGTGAGCATCAGTACATTCGGGATCAAGTTAATGTCCGGACACAAAAGAGGGTGATCAATCCATGCCTCTGTGTTGGACACCGATATCAATGACATAGGATGTACAAGTTTAAACTACAGGGTTATGATATCAGTTAGACTGCCATCTCCATCTTAATTGGGGGCTACAGTGGCTTGCTAGAGCCCAACTGCAGTCTGCGGGCCAAAGGCCCGCTGCCAACATAAAGATGGGCCCACGGGATCATACACATAGAACGATAGAATGCAGACTTAAGGAATCACATGTATACTTGGAGTATACACAATGGAGGGAGAAGTGTGTATATATTAATTATATTATAAAGATCAATTGGATTGGTCATAATAATAAAATTAATATATATATTCAATTGGCTCTTCATAATTAATTGGATTAATTATGAAATTATTTCCTAGGTGGAAATATTCATATGTATGGGTTTACATATGATTTTATTTTGTGTAGATTTAATTTTAATTTGACGGATTAAATTAATTGTCAAACTAATTTTAATTTAGATGTAAATAATATATTACTTGGAGTAATATATTAAATACATGGGTATATTAAAATTGGGCTTGAAATTAATTTAAACCAGAATAATTAAAATTAGACTGGGCCTAAATTAAGACATGGAAGCCCGCACAGAATGGAATGGAGCCAGCTTGGGCCTGAATTCCCCTAAGGGAATTCGGCCACCCTAGGTATAAAACCTAGGGTGAAATTTCGGCCATAAACCCTAGCACACCAAGTAGCCGAAATTCCCTAGCCTTCTCCTCTCTATTGTTTCGTTTTTCCGACGCTAGCACGGGTTGCATTCGTTAAGCGTTCGTGTACGTGAGAGTGGAGGGATTCTACATTGAATTCTGCAGTCATCATCCATCTCTAGAAAGAGATTTTTCTGGTAAGAAATTAATCCCTTTCTATTTAATTTTAAGTTTTTTTCAATTTCCACTTCAATTGCTCCTGGGACTGGATTTGAGGAAATCACCGCGTTCTTCCGCTTTTATCGGGTGATTTCCGGTGACAAATCCCAAGAGTGGTATCAAAGCGGGCTTTTGATCCGTGGAAATTGATAAATTTGGTTGAATCCCATTTTTGAAATTGGAGGTTTTTAATTGGGATTCATGGTATGGGTTTTATGATTTTTCCCATATGTTTTATACAATGAAAATTAATATTGCATATTGGTTTATGTGTTTTAATTTTATTGTATGTTATTGGAGTTCTTGGTGAATTGCAATGGTTTGATGGATGATTTTTTTTTTCTTCTGTTTTAATTAAAAAAAAAAAAAATCTGCCTCCCGAGGTGCGGGGCTGCCGGTGGCGGCCGCACGCGGCGGCAACAGCGGGCCGGGCCCAGTTTTTGGATTTTGCGGGTTTTTCAGTCCGGGGCCCAGTTTTGAAATTTTAATTGGTTTTAAAATTCGTGTGTTTAAATTTATGTAATTTAAATGCGTATGGTTTCTTGGATGATTTAATTTCGTTCATGTGATATTAATTTTGGAAATTAATATGATTAATGGAAATTGGTTCGGATAATTTTGGCACAATTACTCGGACGGATAAATTGGACCCATGGTTTCCTAATTCCAGTGGGAGCAGTTGGACTGCTTGGGCTGGAGGCCCAAAGCCCGTTAAGGGTTAGAACCATGGTGGGCCAAAATTGGCGATTTCCTAATAATGGCTTAGACATAATTTAAATGGGCTTAAATCATGCATTATGACATGCTTTTGAATTGTATGTATTGGTTGCATATGAATGGTTGAATGAATGTATGATTGGATGCTATTGGGCCTTTTACGAGATGGGTTGTATTTTTCTTTTTGGCTAAATACGGCCTGCGTGTCGTTTTTCTTTTTAATGTAATTTTATTTTACTTAAATTAAATATTATAAAATTTGTAAAAGAAAAAGTCCATGGAGTGGTGAGCCCATATGGAGGTGCAAGCCCAAATTGGAGGTGCAAGCCCAGAAGGAGAAGATGGAGGCCCACCTAATATCTTTTTCTAGTATAGGTTTACTAGAATAATATTAGGATGTAACATAGGCCCATAGTAGTCCATTTTAATTTTATTTAATCATGTTTTATATTCATTTGCATGTATGAATGTATGTTCCAATAGCTCATTCACCTGCTTTATGTATGCAAGCCGTTATAATTGAATCTAATAACCAAACGGAATTACTAAGTC
Source organism: Euphorbia tirucalli (assembly GCA_039660915.1). Taxonomy (NCBI): domain Eukaryota; kingdom Viridiplantae; phylum Streptophyta; class Magnoliopsida; order Malpighiales; family Euphorbiaceae; genus Euphorbia; species Euphorbia tirucalli. Next base: position 45,128,868 of record CM077638.1, on the reverse strand, counting down.
GCTTAAAAGTGCTTCCCTCATTCAAAACCGAATCGAAGTGGGAATAGGCCAGTTGTAGACCATGCCCTCGCAGGATGTACTGGAGTATTGTCACTTTGTATTGGGTTAGAGTATGGGATACTCTAACATTGGATGGAGGTTTTGACTTAGCGTGGGTAGTAGGATTCTCCTGGCCCTAAGCACAGATGGGTAAGTGCCAACAAGCCCATCAAACTGAGAGTCCCTAGGTTGGGATTGGACGGCATTCCTACCTAAATAATTAAGGTGTAGTTGTACCAAACCCTCGTTTGGCTATATCTTAATGAAATATGGATCTCGGCCCATGATCCCAACAACTCGGTTTAAATTAATAACTTGATTCATTATTAATTTTATATGGGAACAACAAAGCAAAGCCCTTTATTAACACTCTCAATGTTTTTCTGTGTAGAAACACCCAAATGGCAAACACAAATACCTTATCACTGCGATCTATTCTTGAAAAGGACAAGCTTTCCGGTCCTAACTTTTTAGACTGGTCTAGGAACTTGAGGATAGTTCTAAGACAAGAGTCAAAAGAGTATGTGCTGGAAAGGCCTGTGCCGGCTGCGCCTCAGGGACGTAATCCACCGGCTGCCCAGCTGGAGGAATACGAGGTGCATGTCAAGGACAACCGGGATGTGACATGCCTTATGTTGGCTTGCATGGTCCCCGAACTGCAAAAACAGTTTATGGACCATCAAGCCTATGCTATGATAACAACTCTCAACGAGATGTTTCAAGAGCAAGCTCGTCAGGAAAGGTACCTAACCAATAAGGCATTCCACTCTTGTAAGATGGGGGCCGAGACATCTGTGAGTGCACACGTGCTCAAGATGAAGGGCTATTTGGATACTTTGGCCCGTCTCGGATCGCCTATCTCTCAAGAGTTGGCGGTGGACACAATCCTCGCGTCCTTGCCGGATTCTTATGATCAGTTCATCCTTAACTATAACATGCAAGGGATGAACCACACTGTCAGTAAGCTGCATGGGATGCTTAAGCTTACTGAGCAGTCAATCAAGAAGACTCCACCGATGCTGCTGGTTAACAAGGGGAACCCTCCTCTTGCTAAGGGTAAGGCCAAGGAAAAGGCCAAGGCCAAGGCCAAAAAGGCCAAAGCCAAGAAGGCCAAGGCCCAACCCAAGGCCCAGCAGAAGGCAGGTCCTGAGGACGTCTGTTTCGGGTGCAGACAGGCGGGCCATTGGAAGAGATCGTGTCCCAAGCTGATGGGAGAGCAAAGAAGGGGCCAAGGTGCGTCCTCTTCAGGTATTTATGTTATAGATATTAACCTTACTGTTTCAACATCCTGGGTATTGGATACTGGATGTGGTTCTCACATTTGTTGCAATGTGCAGGGACTTAAGAACAGAAGGTTGCTGGGTCGGGAGAGGTGGACTTAAGGGTTGGGAATGGAGCAAGGGTTGCTGCCATAGAGATCGGCGAATACCACCTGATGATGCCCAGTGGATTGGTTTTAATTTTAGAACATTGTTACTTTGTACCTGCTATGTGCAGGAATATTATCTCTGTATCAATGTTGGATATTTCTGGATTTGATTTTACTATTATAAATGGTCAAATTTCTATATCCAGAGAGGGGTTATTTTATGGAGATGCTCTATTAAATAATGGCCTGTATATCCTGGACTTAAATGAAACCAATCATATCTATAACATAAACACGAAAAGGGTTAAGCCTAACCAACTTAATCCAGTCTACCTATGGCATTGTCGTCTTGGCCATATAAATGAGAAGCGCATAGCTAGGCTTCATGTTTAAGAGGCAAGATGACAAAGGCGCCTTTTAGCAAAAAGGCTGAAAGGGCCACTGGCTTGTTGGACCTAATACATTCAGATGTATGTGGACCTATGAGCGCAGCGACCAGAGGTGGGCATCTGTACTTCGTCACGTTCACGGATGATTTCAGCAGATATGGCTATGTCTATCTGATGAAACACAAGTCCGAGACCCTTGATAGGTTCAAGGAATTTAGGAACGAGGTACAGAACCAGCTAGGCAGGAATATCAAAGCCCTTCGGTCAGACCGAGGTGCTGAGTATATGAGCCTAGAGTTTGACTCATACTTGAGAGAGCATGGAATACTTCCACAGCTCACTCCTCCTGGAACACCACAATGGAATGGGGTGTCCGAAAGGAGGAATAGGACCTTGTTGGACATGGTCCGCTCAATGATGAGTCAAGCATCTCTCCCAATTAGTTTCTGGGGACACGCCCTCGAGACAGCAGCTCTCATCTTAAACAATACTCCGACTAAGGCAGTGGAAAAGACCCCATATCAGATATGGACGGGCAAGGAGCCTAATGTGTCTTTCCTAAGGATTTGGAGATGCGAAGCACATGTCAAGAAATTGACTAGTGGCAAGCTGGAGCCCAAAACCGATAAATGCCTGTTTGTGGGCTACCCTAGGGAAACCAAAGGGTATTACTTCTACAACCCCGCCGAGAACAAGGTGTTCATGGCAAGGAAGGGGGTCTTTCTAGAAAAGGAGTTCCTTTCCAAGAAAGATAGTGGGAGCAACGTTGAACTCAGGGAAGTTCAAGGTCCATAAGCTCCTAAAGAGGATAACTCGGAGCCCCAGGTGGAGCTTCCACAAGTGGAAGCACCGACCCAGGCCACACAAGAACTTAGAAGGTCTGGTAGGGATCGTCAGGAACCGGAGAGGTATGGTTTCCTCGTCACCGATGATCAAACTCTTCTCATCTGGGATGAGGAAGAACCCAAAACCTACCAGGAGGCTATGGCTAGCCCATAGTCTGCAAATTGGCGTAAAGCCATGGAGGCAGAAATGCAATCTATGTACGATAATCAAGTTTGGAACTTGGTTGATCCACCTCCGGGTGCTAAGGTAATAGGTTGCAAGTGGTGCTATAAGCTAAAAGCTGATAATACCTTCAAGGGGCGCCTGGTTGCGAAAGGTTTCAGACAAGTCCATGGAATAGACTATGATGAAACCTTCTCACCAGTAGCCATGCTCAAATCCATCAGGATACTGCTGGCCATAGCCGCATGGTATGACTATGAGGTATGGCAGATGGATGTCAAAACCGCTTTCCTTAATGGGAAGCTACTCGAGGATGTGTACATGGCACAACCTGAGGGTTTTGTTGATCCTAAGTATCCGGGAAGGGTATGCAAACTTCAAAGGTCCATTTATGGACTGAAGCAAGCATCCCGAAGTTGGAATCTGAGATTCAATGAGGCTATAAAGGAATATGGCTTTATACAGAATCCAGATGAGCCTTGTATGTATAAGAGGACTAGTGGGAGCATAGTCACATTCTTGGTACTTTATGTAGACGACATCCTACTCATTAGAAGCGACATACCTACACTACAAGGGGTAAAGCAGTGGCTGAGTAAGTGCTTCGCAATGAAGGACTTAGGCGAAGCTGAGATGATCCTAGGGATCAGGATCTATAGGGATAGATCAAATCGGCTTCTGGGCCTAAGTCAGGCTTCGTACATTGACAAAGTTCTGAAAAGATTCAGCATGGACCGGGCCAAGAAAGGTTTCTTGCCAATGAGCCATGGGCTGAAACTTAGTAAGAAGAACTGTCCTAAAACAAGGGAGGACAGGGAGAACATGAAATTGGTTCCATATGCTTCGGCTATTGGATCAATCATGTACTCCATGCTATGTACGAGACCTGATGTCGCCTTTGCACTGAGTATGACGAACCGATACCAGCAGGATCCCGGGGAGGATCACTGGAAAGCTGTCAAGGCGATCCTCAAGTACCTTAACCGGACTACGGATAGCTTCTTGGTGTATGGTGGTCAAGAAGTGCTATCAGTTACTGGGTACACTGATGCGAGCTTCCAGACAGACCAGGATGAGTACCAATCGTAGTCAGGGTATGTGTTCTTGCTGAATGGTGGTGCTGTAAGCTGGAGGAGCTCAAAGCAGCCAACCATAGCTGACTCTACAGCAGAAGCTGAGTACATCGCTGCGTGTGATGCAGCTAAGGAAGCTGTGTGGATGAAGAAGTTTATCACTGAGTTGGGAGTAGTGCCAACTATCCAGGACCCAGTCGATATCTTCTGTGACAACAATGGGGCTGTCGCACAAGCTAAGGAGCCCCGGTCACACAAGAACACAAAGCACGTGCTTAGAAAGTTTCACCTCATACGAGAAATCGTGGAGAGAGGTGACATTGCATTGCACAGAGTGGACACCGAGGATAATGTCGCAGATCCATTGACCAAGGCGCTGGCCCAGCCCAAGCACGAGGGTCATACTGGATCTATAGGGATTAGGCCCATGCCTAGTTGGAACTAGTGCAAGTGGGAGATTGTTGAAAATGCCCTAGTCCCGAGGCATTGGTCCTTGTATTTGTACTATACATTTATTGGATTTATGTGTTGTACTCATTTGTGTTATTAATAAAGGCATCAATTCATTTATTATATCTATCTTGTGCAATATGTTAAATGAAGTATCCAATGGACATATCTATATCCATGACGATAAGTGTCATGCACTTAGCAGTAAGACCATGGATAGGGTAAACGATATGACCATAAATACATCCGTAGTCTGTTCCAGTCATGGGAATGAATGGAACAACAGACTATCATTAACCTGGTTGTATGGCGGTGTCTTACTGGTCATTGGACATGGAATGTCGACCAAGTTAATGGGTACATGCCTGGAAGCATGGTACTGGATAGATCCACTAAACGAGTAATCCACATGGTATGGTATCATAATGGATTCTCGTGTAGTACTTTTATGGATCCTTTGACCTAACCATATGATGGTGTTACATGTGAAGTCACATACTTAGGGGTACGCCTAAAGGGCCTGTAATAGGGTGCCAAGTATGGGTGCTTTCGGGTATGTCACTGAACATGGTAATACTATGGATATGCAGAAGGGATTTGTCACTCAGTAACCAACTGAGAAGATATCACCGGCCACTTGATGAATGTGACTGATAAGAGTGTGGCCATACCCAAACGAGTTGGAACTTGTTTGTGAGCATCAGTACATTCGGGATCAAGTTAATGTCCGGACACAAAAGAGGGTGATCAATCCATGCCTCTGTGTTGGACACCGATATCAATGACATGGGATGTATAAGTTTAAACTACAGGGTTATGATATCAGTTAGACTGCCATCTCCATCTTAATTGGGGGCTGTAGTGGCTTGCTAGAGCCCAACTGCAGTCTGCGGGCCAAAGGCCCGCTGCCAACATAAAGATGGGCCCACGGGATCGTACACATAGAACGATAGAATGCAGACTTAAGGAATCACATGTATACTTGGAGTATACATAATGGAGGGAGAAGTGTGTATATATTAATTATATTATAAAGATCAATTAGATTGGTCATAATAATAAAATTAATATATATATTCAATTGGCTCTTCATAATTAATTGGATTAATTATGAAATTATTTCCTAGGTGGAAATATTCATATGTGATGGATTCAGTAAAATCCTCTGGATGATTCGGGTCCGGGTTGCTGCTCTGACCGGATCCAATATGGTTCCTGTAAGACAAAACGATGAGACACCGGTAACCTCTGGGGTATACTCCGATGCCTAAGTCAGTATGCTCCTCTGTGTTGAAAAGTACTTTTAGGAGAATTAGGAAAAGAATTCAATAGCCCTTACCTCAGGCAGGGTATCCTCCTTTTATAGGAGGGAATAGTAGAGTTGGATTGATATTGAAAGAGCTTCCACGTGGGTGGTGTTCCTGCCCTAGTAAAACACGGAGGTGGATTCCTAATTGGACACCACCTCTTCCCCTAGGATCTCTCCGTGGATCTAGGGAACTTAATCTGCTCAGGGGTGGTTGGGATCCGGATGAGGAATGCGGTTTCTTAAGCCGGATGATGTGACACGGGTCTAGATTACCGGACTAGGCCGGGTGCACCGGACCGAACCGTAAGGCCGGACCGGATGTCATCAAAAGTCCCCCCTAAGTCTGAAGTAAGCCCTTTAGGGTTTAGCACCTAAAACCCTGCCTAGGAACGCGTGCCCACCCACTGTCTGCCACGTACTGTTGAGCCGCAGGGACGCGACCTTCGATGGGACTTAAATGCTGCAACCTTTCGATTTCCCATCAGCAGGGTATTTAAGTCGCTGATTTCTGCTCTGTGCGCCATTCTGAGTTTCAGGCGTTTTCATTTGTCAAAAATCCAGTAAGTGCTTTCTTCGTTTTTTTTTCTGCTACTTTCCTGTGTTTCTTCAGTTCTTAGCTCTAGGGTTACTGTTTATTATGGGTTCTTCGAGCTATTCGTGGACCGCTAGCACTGCTCCTCGTCCTGTGTCCCCTTCTGTGGAGGTGGATTCTGACGCCGCGAGGCTCTCCACCTCTGAGTCCTCTGAAAGAACTCGCTCCGCCGGAGAGACCAGCGCACCTGTCAACCTTCCTGAGTCCTCTCGGTTGGTCAGAAGTACCTCAGGGAGAACCCTTACCCCCAGGATATCACAGATGGCCTCCTCTGTTGCTTTCCGCGATATTAACCAGTTGGCCTCTGATTACCCCTGGTTAGAGGCCTGCGAGTGCCTCATCCCTGCTTCTGACCAGAGGGTTCATCGACCACCGCCCGGCTATTTCTCCATCTATCTTCACCATGTTGTGGGCGGGTTCACTTATCCGCTCCCGGAGGGGATATGCTCTATCTTGAACTGGTACCGGGTGTGTCCGGCCCAGTTGCACCCGAATGTGATGGAGGACATGTGCGCCATGTATTGGTTGTGCAGTAACCTCAGCATCCAGCTAACCGGTTCTCTCTTCCGGCATATCGCCACCCCGGTTCTCCGGAACACCAACAGCGACCATCTGACAATGGCTAAGGGGCCTCTCTTCCGGTTTTTCTTTGGCCGCACCTCTTCGGTGAAGGGATTCAAGGGTCTATTTTTCTTAATCAAATTGAAGGAAAATGTGCCAACATTCCCCACCGCCTGGTCTTTCCGGCCCGCGAGCGAGATGAGAGGGGAGAAGGATAAGCTCTCGCCCCGGGAACAAGCCCACCTTGATCTGTTGACGGCGGTCCCGACTCAGTACTGGAAGCTGCAGTACGCCACGAGAGCCTACCGTCAAGGGTTGCCTCTGGCAGCGCTTGATGACCGGACCGGTCTCCCTGTGTTCTTTAATGATCCCTTAGAGGGCCGAGGTATTTATTTACTTATTTTTATATTCTCCCGCTGTGGCAGGGATGTCACTTGCTGATACTGTTGCAGCCTTGCGTGCCCGAAAGAGCGGATCAAAGGCGTCTACTGCCGCGCCAGCTCCGGTTCCTGCAATCAATCCGGCCGTTCCGGGTCCTGTTGCTCCTGTAGTGAACGCAGAGCCTGCGGGGAAGAAGAGGACCGGTGCTCTCGTATCCGGATCGGATAAGGGGAAGAAAGCCCGAGTGGTACCTTCTTTACTTTTCTCTTTAAAAACTATTACTCTGGATTGTGCTTACTTTTTGTTATGCAGGAGGTAGTACCTGACTTCTCGGGTCCGGTGAATACTGACAGCTCGATACGGGATATTCTAATATCCAAATTCGGCCAAGATGCGAGCCTTGCTGATCCTTTAGTGCAGCTGGAGCTGAGCAATGGCATGTATCTCCCTGCTGACTCCTCCCGGGTGAGGACTATGTCCAACCGGAGCATAGGGACTAGGGTCCTGAGCAAGCTGTACACGGTAAGTCCTAGACTCTTTCCTTTACCTTCTGGCTGTATCTAACTGTTTCTCTGCAGGCCATTCCCTTCCTCTACGAGGAGTTGAAGAGGGTCGAAGAAGCTGATCGAATCCTCGATCAGAGCATTGCCGATGCTCTGGAGAGGAAGAAGCTGGATGAGAGCCTGGCGAAAGTAAAGGCCGAGGCAGAACAACAAAAGAAGGCGTTTGATGATGTGACTACCGAGAATGTGGCTCTCAAGCGTTCTCTCGAACTAGCCGAAGCGGCCTTCGAGCAGGAGAGGAAGTCCCGCGAAAGTGACCGACTGGCGGCAGAGGAGAAGTTGAAGGAGAGGACCCTTACCTACGGGCGTCTTGCCCTACTGTATGGGGACCGTATCCTTGAAAGGTGCTCTGAGGTCTACCCAGATGTTTCTTTCGGGGACATAGAAGTGGATTTCCCTGATGAAGCCGATCTCCCGGATGAGGAAGATGATGTCCCTCCAACCGCCTCAGTGCCTCAGGAGGGATCAGCTGAGGGGTCCGGCCATCAGAATTGACATTTTGTACATGTACATTTTTCCCATTAAGGGCAATTAATGAAACAAGTATATATTTCTTTTTTCGATGTGGTTCAATAAATTTTTTCTGTTTGAATGCAAACTTAGCGTATCTGTTTATGGCTGCCCTTTTCAAGCCGAGTCTAGATTCGGAATCGAATGTTAACCCAGGACTTAAATTTTAACGAATGCGAATGGGCGAGTTGTTCATGCACTTATTCGAAAGCGAATTAAATTGGCCAAGTACCTCAAAGAAATATTCGAAAGCGAATAATAAAATGATGTATTCGAAAGCGAATCTCCATTTAATATAAAGTTGCAGCGTTAAAGTTACAGCACTACAGCTATAGTTGCCTCATTAAAAACCTCAGCAGGGAAAACCCTATGGGAAAAAACCGCTACCGAGGGAAAAAGAGTGCAACGTGCTCTACTGGTAATATTTTCTAAGTGCCCTGGAGTTCCATGTTCGTGGAATGTCTCTTCCGTCCGTGTGGCATAGTTTGTATGTACCCGGTCCAAGGACCTTCAAGATCCGGTACGGTCCCTCCCATTTGACTGCTAGCTTTCCTCTGCCTTCTCTAGTCTGTGAGGCCTCCGCGTCTCGCAATACTAGATCTCCCGGCTGGAAGGCTACCGCCTTCACTTTCTTGTCATGATACCGAGCGACTTTGTTTTTGTATGCATCCATGAGGACGAAGGCCCTCTCCCTCATCTCCTCCAGCGAGTCCAAGTGAAAGCACAAGTTGATGTCATTCTGGGCTTCGTTGTAGTACGTAACCCTGTCACTTGGGGAGCCAATTTCTACCGGGATTACTGCTTCGGTACCGTACGTTAGGGCGAAGGGGGTTTCCCCTGTGGCCCCTCTTGGGGTAGTTCTGTACGCCCATAGTACGCTGTTCAGTTCATCTGCCCATGCTCCTTTGTGCCCTTCCAATCTCTTTTTGATGCCGTCGCATATGGTGCGGTTGGTGACCTCTGTCATGCCATTACTCTGTGGGTGGGCAACCGAGCTACACCTATGTATGATGTGGAAGCTTTCGCAGAATTCTTTGAACTTTCTGGAGGTGAACTGGGTCCCATTGTCCGTGATGATGGTGTTCGGTATGCCGAATCTTCCCAGGATGTATTCCTTGACAAAGGAAATCACTCTCTCAGGGGTGATGGAAGAGAGGGCTTCTGCTTCCACCCATTTGGTGAAGTGGTCGACCGCTACGATTATCCACTTCCTCTGTCTGCTTGCTTCCTGCAACGGACCCACGAGATCGATCCCCCATGTTGAGAAAGGCCAAGCCGTTAGGATTGGCTGTTGCTCCGCCGGTGGTTGACTGGTTTTCTTTGTGTGTACCTGGCACTGGTGGCAAGCATAGATGTAGGCCTCTGCGTCTTCTCTCATTGTTTCCCAATAGTATCCCATGAGCATTGCTTTACGGAGTATGGTTAGGGCGGCCTGATGTGACCCATAGATCCCCTCGTGGAGCTCTCTCAAAACATAATTGCCTTCTTCTAGCGGGATGCATTTCATCCAAGGGCGACTAAAGGACTTACGGTAAAGTTGCCAGTCTATGATTGCGTATCTGGAAGATTTCCTCGAGATCCGGCGAGCTGTTGGTTCGTCATCCGGTAATTTCCCTTCCTTCAGGAAGTCCATGATGGGTGTAATCTAGCAGGTTTCATGGTGACCTACCGTCAGGACTTCGTTTTTCTCAATGCTGGGGTGAGATTGTACCTCGTATGGACAGTGTAGATGTTGCCACTCTTCTTTGCCAAAAGCAGCTTTAGCAAGTTCGTCCGCACGGCTGTTGGCTTCCCGGGGGATGTTTTCAATCTTCCACATTGTTCCCTGCGTCTCGATCTGTTTCAGCAAACTCCGGACAATGTCCAAATATCCCTTCATGGCTGGGTCTCGGACTTCAAAGTGTTTGTTTATCTGGTTGGACACCAATCTGGAATCACTGAGTATCCGGACTCTGTCTGGCCTTATTTCTTTGATTAGCTCCAGGCCTTTGATCATGGCTTCGTATTCTGCTGCATTGTTCGTTGTTGGCAAGTCCAACTTCACTGCATAGGAGAGTTGGATCCTGTTCGGTCCTTTGATGTACACCTGCTCCGGCCCCTTCTTTTGACGACGCTCCATCCACAAAGACATCCCATTCTTCAGATGGAGGTGTTGAGTTGTGCTCAAGATTTTGGAACTCTATTACGAAGTCCGCTAGGATCTGGGCTTTTAAAGCATGCCTAGGTTCGAATCTGATGTCAAATTCCTCCAGGCGTATTGCCCATTCCGCCAATCTCCCGGACGTTTTGGGCCGTTGCAGCACCTTTCTGAGTGGGAACCCGGTTCTCATGATGATAGTGTGTGCCTGGAAGTAGGGCCTTAGTCTATTAGCTGCCGAGAGCAGGGACAGTGCCATTTTCTTAATGTTGGGGTATCTCGTCTCTGCCCCTCGTAGTACCTTGCTGGTGTAATACACCGGATACTGTTGCCCGTCCTCTTCTCTTACGAGAACCGATCCGACGGCTTCCTCTACCGCTGCCAAGTAAACATACAATTTTTCCCCCGGTATTGGTCTGCTCAACAGCGGGGGTGATGTGAGGAACTTCTTCAGTTGGTCAAACGCTTCGTGGCATTCCTTGTCCCACTTGAAGGCCTGCCCTTTTTTGAGTGCTTTGTAAAATGGCATGCATCTTTTTGCCGAGAATGAGATGAACCTTCCTAGGGCTGTGACCCTTCCATTTAGCTTTTGGATGTCATTGAGGGTCTTGGGTGGAGCCATTTCTAACACTGCCTTTATCTTCTCCGGGTTTGCTTCAATCCCCCTTTGTGAGATCATGAATCCCAGGAATTTGCCGCCTCGTACTCCGAATATGCATTTTTCCGGATTCAGCTTGAGTTTGTACTTCTGGAGGATGTCAAATGCCTCCCGCAGATCCCTAGGATGGTCCTCCATGGTCCGGCTCTTGACAATCATGTCATCCACGTACACTTCAACCGTTTTCCCAATCAGACCTTTGAAAATACAATTCACCAACCTTTGGTAAGTAGCTCCAGCATTTTTCAATCCGAAGGGCATGACCTGGTAACAGTATGTCCCTTTGTGCGTGATGAAGGAGGTCTTCTCTTGGTCCGCCGGGTCCATAGGTATCTGGTGATATCCTGATGCTGCGTCTAGGCATGAATATATGGCGTAACCGGCCGTCGAATCCACCAGCTGGTCAATGTTGGGCAGTGGGTAACTGTCTTTCGGACATGCTTTGTTGAGGTCGGTGAAATCGATGCACATGCGCCACTTCCCACTCGCCTTTTTCACCATCACTACGTTCGCCAGCCATTTGGGGTATTGAACTTCCCGGATGTGTCCTGCGTCAAGTAATCTCTAGATTTCTTCCTCGATTGCCCTCTGCCTTTCCGGCGCATATTTTCGCCTCTTCTGTACTACTGGGGTTGCTTCCGAATCTACATTGAGTGAGTGTTTGATTATTTCTGATGGTACCCCTTCTATGTCGCTAATCTTCCAGGCGAAAGTGTTCTGCTCCTCTTTTATTACTTGTATAATCTGATCTTTGATGCCACTGTCTAGCTCTTGGGATATCCACACGTTTCTGTCTGAAGCGACTGTTAGCGTTTCAAGTTTGTCAACCGGCTCTGCCTTCCTCTCTTCTTCCTCCGGGCTCCTCTCTGGCTGTAAGGAAGCGAGGTATGTTCTTTGAGCGGTCTGCTGGCTCCCCCTGGCTATCGCCCATCCGGAGGCGGTAGGTATTTGTAGTGTAAGATACCGGATCGATAAGACGGCCTCTGATTCTGAGAGAAGCGGTCTACCAAGTATGGCGTTGTATGCCAAAGGAGAGTCTATTATAGTGAAGTCGGCTTTTGTCCTCCATACGTGCTTCTCATCTCCTATCTCCATATCCAGCGCTACCTGACCTGTTACCGGTACAGTATGTCCACTGAGGCCTACTAGTGGGGCATGAACCGGATGGATTCTACTGGGCGCAACTCTCAGCTTTTCTACTGCATGTCTTGTGATGATGTTTGTCGAGCTTCCCGTATCTACCAAGATACGTTTGACTAAATAACCTTCAATCTCTGCTTCCATGACCAGGGCATCGGTGTGACCCGGTGCTATTCTGTTCTCCGAGAGGGGAGGGTTAGGCTTAGCGTCTCTTTCGGCTTTCCTTTTGATCTTTTTAGCTGGCCGATCTCCCCCTGTTATTACCATGACCACTCCTTTTGTTTTTTTGGTCGGTTGGCAGTCTTCATCAGGTCTCTTTGATTCCTCCTTGCCCTTTCTCTCTACAAATTTTCAGAGTTTGCCCTTCTTGATCAGTTCCTCGATGTCCTCAGCTAGCCGTTTACAGTCATTCGTGTCGTGGCCATTCACGCGGTGATATCTACAGAATGCTTTCTCGTCCTCCCCCATGATCTGTCCTCTTCTAGCTTCTGGGTAGGGGAGGCTCTTCTTGTCTCTGCTCTTTTCTACAGCCACTAGTACCTCGCCTAACGGGCGGTTGAGGGGTGTGAATTCTTTCGGTCTTCTGTGATCTCTCCTCTCTCTTCTATCCCTCCTGGGTCGCTTGTCCTCTGATCCCCTCTCGCTATCTCTATGGTGCTGGGTTGGTGCACCCACTTCGTCCAGTTCTATGAATGTTTTCGCCATCGAGATCATCTGTGTTACGTTTTGGGGCTTCCTCAATACGAGGTCGGCCCTTAACCTTTCGTTGGTTGTGTTGGCGATCAGTGCCTCTAAGGCCGTGTTGAAATCCAGTCTCCGAATCTCCACTGTTGCCAAGTTGAATCTGTCCACGAACTCTCGGAGGGACTCTCCTTGCCTCTGTTTCACGTCATGTAGGGTTCTACTAGCCGTTCCGGTGGGGACCGAACCATAGAACTTCGTGCAGAATTGCTCCCGGAGCTGTTCCCAACTATTAATCGATGCTGGCTCTAACGTCTCGAACCAATAGGAAGCCGGGCCTACCAGCGTTGATGAGAATAATCTGCACATCAGACCCTCGTTGGCCCCAGCTATCTCCATCCTGTTCTTGTAGTTTCTGGAGTGCACGTAGGGATCTGTTTTCCCATTGTAGTTCTTGAAGTTTAGCTGTTTGAATTTGGGATCACATGGCATGCTCAGGATCCGATTGGTGAAACAGGATCCTCCGCTTTCTAGTAGTGGCTCTTGTATGGGCACTGAGAATCGGGAAAAGTAGTGTTTGAACAACGCCATCATCTTTGGGTCATCTGCCCCTTCCGGCGTAGGTGTTGCCGCTTGTGTTGGGGGTGGGCCCAACATGTACCCGTGGGTCAGGTGATAACTCGGCGGAGGTGTCTGGACCAGGGTTTGGAAGCTGGGTAGCCTGGCCTGTGACATCATTGGAGCCAGTGGAGCCCCGAAAGTCGCATGTTGGGCTGTGGGATCCCCAAACCCAGGGAATGTGTTAGGCTAATTCATCTGCCTGGTGTCTTCTGGAAAAACAGGTGCTGGGTTTGTGGTTGGAGGGGCCTTGGTGTATTCTGGTAGTGGGAAAAGGTTCCGAGCTATTCCCATTCCCAAGCCGTCAACTCCTGTGATCAGAGGGGATGTGCTGCTACTGATGGTTGGTCCAACCATGCCCTGATTCTGGATCTGGAGAAACGCCTGTCTCAGATCTCTGGCATCGGCGGGGCTCAAGTTGCTGGCTATTCGATTGATTATCGCTGCCTGGGGACATATGGAAGAGTTCAACGTCGCCTGTGGAGTTGTGGTTGTGAGAGAATCTCCCAAAATGTCTGAAGTCATGTTAGCGGACTTGGAATTCATGATTATCCCTCCACGCTCACCGTACCAAATGATGGATTCAGTAAAATCCTCTGGATGATCCGGGTCCGGGTTGCTGCTCTGACCGGATCCAATATGGTTCCTGCAAGACAAAACGATGAGACACCGGTAACCTCTGGGGTATACTCCGATGCCTAAGTTAGTATGCTCCTCTATATTGAAAAGTACTTTTAGGAGAATTAGGAAAAGAATTCAATAGCCCTTACCTCAGGCAGGGTATCCTCCTTTTATAGGAGGGAATAGTAGAGTTGGATTGATATTGAAAGAGCTTCCACGTGGGTGGTGTTCCTGCCCTAGTAAAACACGGAGGTGGATTCCTAATTGGACACCACCTCTTCCCCTAGGATCTCTCCACGGATCTAGGGAACTTAATCTGCTCAGGGGTGGTTGGGATCCGGATGAGGAATGCGGTTTCTTAAGCCGGATGATGTGACGCGGGTCTAGATTACCGGACTGGGCCGGGTGCACCAGACCGAACCGTAAGGCCGGACCGGATGTCATCAATATGTATGGGTTTACATATGATTTTATTTTGTGTAGATTTAATTTTAATTTGACGGATTAAATTAATTGTCAAACTAATTTTGATTTAGATGTAAATAATATATTACTTGGAGTAATATAGTAAATACATGGGTATATTAAAATTGGGCTTGAAATTAATTTAAACCAGAATAATTAAAATTAGACTGGGCCTAAATTAAGACATGGAAGCCCGCACAGAATGGAATAGAGCCAGCTTGGGCCTGAATTCCCCTAAGGGAATTCAGCCACCCTAGGTATAAAACCTAGGGTGAAATTTCGGCCATAAACCCTAGCACACCAAGTAGCCGAAATTCCCTAGCCTTCTCCTCTCTATTGTTTCGTTTTTCCGACGCTAGCACGGGTTGCATTCGTTAAGCGTTCGTGTACGTGAGAGTGGAGGGATTCTACATTGAATTCTGCAGTCATCATCCATCTCTAAAAAGAGATTTTTCTGGTAAGAAATTAATCCCTTTCTATTTAATTTAAGTTTTTTTCAATTTCCACTTCAATTGCTCCTGGGACTGGATTTGAGGAAATCACCGCGTTCTTCCGCTTTTATCGGGTGATTTCTGGTGACGAATCCCAACAACACCATCATATGGTTAGGTTAAAGGATCCATACAAGTACTACATGAGAATCACTTGTGATACTATACCATGCGGATTTCTCGTTTAGTGGATCTATCCAGTACCATGCTCCCAGGCATGTACCCATTAACTTAGTTGACATTCCATGTCCAATGACCGGTAAGACACCGCCATACAACTGGGTTAATGATAGTCTATAGTTCCATTCATTCCCATGACTAGAACAGACTACAGATCTATTTATGGTCATATCGTTTACCCTATCCATGGTCTTACTACCAAGTGCATGACACTTGTCATCATAGATATAGATATGTCCATTGGATACTTCATTTAATATATTGCACAAGATAAATATATTAAATGAATTGATTCCTTTATTAATAACACAAATAAGTATAATACATGAATCCAATCAATGTATGATACAAATGCAAAGACCAATGCCTCGGGACTAGGGCATTTCCAACAAAAAAGTTTTGATTGAAGGACTAATGTCATGACCTAAACCTGGCTATGACCGACACATAATTTAAATTAGTCTTAATCTATGCAAGTCTTGAATTCAAACTACAAATCTTTCACAATCAAGCTAATATCCAGTCAAATTTAGTTCAATTACAACTCCTAATATAATCAAAACTAAAACTAAAGATCTATACATCAAACAAACTAATGTCTCCAACAATGCAATCATAATATCCAAACTAATAGCAGTCTCCTTCAACGCCAAATACCTTCTAAAGCTCAATTACTTGATCCATCAACATCTAACTAATAATCTGAAAAGAGAATAATAATAGTGGTAGATTTTAACCCAAAGAGAAGAAATCTTAGTGAGTAAATAACCATGGAAATCTCAATAGTCGCAATTATAGTACACAACGGAAAGGAAACAAAATGATAGGCTGACAATTTCCCAAACTTTGTGTATGTATCAAAATATCTATCATGCCAAATACTAAACTTATTAATAAATTGTATCTTAAAATATCCAAAAATCCTTGTCAAATTGATGGTCCAAATATAATTCAAATAGTCAAATACAGATTTATAAATTAAACAAATATAAATATTAAAAACGTACAAAAATTATTGTAAAAGTATATTGTTGAACTATAATTTCAAATCAATCAAATGCATGTAAGCAAATCAATCAAATATAGCAAATAAAAACATAGGTACAATGCATCAAAATGGTGATACTGCACACCACCAGGGTTAGATAAATGGTAACCCAGCTACCAATGACATACAACAGATAATAGATCTATAGATCTTAGATGATAGATAATTGGATTCATCTAGACTAGATGACAAATAATTGCCTTCACTAGGCTAAATAACAGATATAACAAATACAAATATATTGAACACGTATATCAGTTTTGAAACAAATAGTTTATATTTCTCAAATCCATCAGAGTGGATTAAAATCCATATAACAAAATTCAAATGATCAAAATATTACAAAACCAAAAATAATGTAAACCTAGAAAAGAATACTAAAATGAAATCTCACAAATCTAAAGTGAACAATAACAAATACAAATAACTGAATAGAAAAACAGATAAAATCTCAAATGTAGTTTCACATTATCAATACAAATGATATTAAATTCAATTCAGCCCAAAAGGTTTGTTCCCAAAAGCCTACTGTGAGCACGAGATTTTAATCCCCAGTTTTAATGATGAAAATAAACTTTTCTTTGATGTGTTTCTGTAGTCACGTGAGTTAAAGACAACTCAAGGTTGAAGTTCCAGATTACTGAACATAATGAATTAGGGTTTGTAGTCTATCAGCTATATCTATACAGGTATGGACTATAACCGTACAGGTTTGCCATCTATAACCGTACGGGTGTAAGTTATATCCGTACTGATGTTCAATAATCCATCCCACTTGCATTTAGAACGGATCTAGATCTCTGATAAGAAAGAAGTATAAAAGGCTAAGGATAAGGAGGGAGAAAGGGACGGTCATTAAGGGCCTAGAGTCTGGGATTAGGATTTTAGGGAGAGTTAGAGAGAAAAGAGGAAGAAAAGAGAAGAGAAAAGAAAACTTGCTAACGATTTCTCTTCATTTTCTTGTTTGATTCTCTCTTATTAGGCTATAAAACTTGTTAGAAATCATAGAAAAACACGTCACTGAGACTAATAACAGGTTTAGAGACTAAAATGCAAACACAAACCAGTAACTATTGAGGATTCTTGGTGATATTTGGACTTGTGTAACCTTAATTGAAACTCAATAATCTGAAGCTCCTTTGAGATGTTTTTGAACTCATAAAAGCAGTGGATTCACGGTCAAAGGTATATTTCTGAGAAACCATTTACATTCTTACATAATTGCATCATTTGAGAGTCATTTCATGTCAAGTTGCTCTGTTTGTGTTCATCTTTTGGTTTTCTACCTGGAAATCACATCCATACGGTCAACCGATAAAGCTGTATGGCTATGGTTATAACCGTACGGATGTTGTATCTTGACCGCATGGTTATTGTGCTTCATGAAATCCCTAAATGAAATTGCTAAACTTTAAATTTGTTTCACAATCGAAAGTAATATCCATGGGGGTTTGCTCATAACCATACTGTTATTGTATACATTCGTACGAATGTTATTCTCAAACAGAATGGCTCACAAATTATATTTTGGGCTTTTCATTGCATAACGAACTGTAAATCCGATTTCCAGAATTGATGTTACATTAAACTGATAATGATGACTCAATTTTTTGAAAACAGAATTTAAGGCATGCTAACAACAATCGGTAAAACCGTTTTCCATCCTCTACTTTTATGCATGAGTCTCATACGCATAAGTTTCGTCACATTACTGACACCCGTTTTTGCATGATTAAGTTTACTTTCGTTATTTTATTCCTTCATTGGTAGAATTTGTGTGTTTTAGGCGGTTGTACCCCGATCCCCTATTGATTTATATGTATCCCTCTAGGATAGCTTACTTGATTTGCGTTGTAATTTAATTTTACTCCTTGTACTCTACATGAACGTTGTGTGTTATAAAATAAAACTCGATCTAGTTCTATAAAATGTTATAGTTGAATATTGAAGCTGTTATTTTAATTGGATAATAAGTAAGTGACTCATTTGAACCTAGATCTCTGCAAAGTGTAGTGGTCCTTATTCAATTCAGCTATGCTTTAATTTCCCAGTTGAGTTGAACCGAGTGGCGACTCCTATAGTTTCTTTGAGATTTCGGTCTTAAATCTTTTATGAATGCTGTGTTTTCCCAAAAGGATTTTCTTACTATAATTATATGCCCGATCAAGTACAAATAACCAAAAAACCCGATCGCCTGCTTCGCCTCACCTGAATCGTCGTCCTCTCATAATGGCGACTCCGCTAGGAAATTCTTACAAAAGTTTTCTAAAACTTAAAACATCTTGACGAGCATTGAAAGTATCCAATTAAAATAGCTTCAATAAACTATTGAAACATTTTATATGCATTACATTTTAGCTAAATTTGAACATTAGGTTAAGGTACCATTTTTTAGCCCGGTGAACTGTTGAAGTGCCGTTTATGCTCCGCCAAGTCATAAGGACACGGATATGGAACACCACCTATTGTTGGGATTTATCACCGGAAATCACCCGATAAAAGCAGAAGAACGCGGTGATTTCCTCAAATCCAGTCCCAGGAGCAATTGAGATGGAAATTGAAAAACTTAAAATTAAATAAAAAGGGATTAATTTTCTTACCAGAAAATCTCTTTCTAGAGATGGATGATGACTGCAGAATTCAAAGTAGAATTTCTCCTCGTTCACGTACATGAGCGCCTAACGAACACCGCACGTGCTAGCGTCAAAAATCACGAAGATTAGAGAGTGAAGGGGGAAGGAGAGTTCGGCCAAAGGGGGGCTTCACCCACTTCTATGTTGGCCGAATTCCCTTTAGGGTTTTTAACCCTAGGGCTTGCAAATTCCCTTATTGGAATTTTGGCCCATTCTGGCTTCTGTGTCTGTGTGGGCTTCCTCCTTTTAATTCAGGCCCAAACTTATTTTAATTATTCTGGTTTAAATCAATATCAAGCCCAATTTTAATTAACCCATGTATTTAATATATTACTCCAAGTAACATATTATTTACATTTAAATTAAAATTAGTTTGACTATTTAATTTAATCCATCAAATTAAAATTAAGTCTTCACAAAACAAATTCATATGTAAACCTATACATATGAATATTTCCACCTAGGAAATAATTTCATAATTAATCCAATTAATTATGTGAAGCCAAATATTAATTTTATTATAATGATCAATCCAATTGATCTTTATAATATAATTAATATATATACTTATCTCTCTCTACTGTGTACACCCCAAATGTACCTGTGATTCTTTAAGTCGGTGTCCAGTCGCTCAATGTGTATGATCCCGTGGGCCCATCTTTATGTTGGCAGCGGGCCTTTGGGCTCGCAGACTGCAGTTGGCCTCTAGCAAGCCACTGCAGCCCCAAATTAAGATGGAGATGGCAGTCTAACTGTTATCATAACCCTGTAGTTTAAACTTGTACATCCCATGTCATTGATATCGGTGTCCAACACAGAGGCATGGATTGATCACCCTCTTTTGTGTCCGGACATTAACTTGATCCCGAATGCACTGAAGCTCACAAACAAGTTCCAACTTGTTTGGGTGTGGCCACACTCTTATCAGTCACATTCATCAAGAGGCCGGTGATATCTTCTCACTGGGTTACTGAGTGACAAATCCCTTCTGCATATCCATAGTATTACCATGTTCAGTGACATACCCGAAAGCACCCATACTTGGCACCCTATTACAGGCCCTTTAGGCGTACCCCTAAGTATGCGACTTCACATGTAACACCATCATATGGTCAGGTCAAAGGATCCATACAAGTACTACATGATAATCCATTGTGATACCATACCATGTGGATTACTCGTTTAGTGGATCGATCCAGTACCATGCTCCCAGGCATGTACCCATTAACTTGGTTGACATTCCATGTCCAATGACCGGTAAGACACCGCCATACAACCAGGTTAATGATAGTCTGTTGTTCCATTCATTCCCATGACTGGAACAGACTACGGATCTATTTATGGTCATAACGTTTACCCTATCCATGGTCTTACTGCTAAGTGCATGACACTTGTCGTCATGGCTATAGATATGTCCATTGGATACTTCATTTAATATATTGCACAAGATAGATATAATAAATGAATTGATGCCTTTATTAATAACACAAATGAGTACAACACATAAATCCAATAAATGTATAGTACAAATACAAGGACCAATGCCTCGGGACTAGGGCATTTCCAACAATCTCCCACTTGCACTAGTTCCAACTAGGCATGAGCCTAATCCCTATAAATCTAGTATGACCCTCGTGCTTGGGCTGGGCCAACGCCTTGGTCAATAGATCTCCGACATTATCCTCGGTGTCCACTCTGTGCAATGCAATGTCACCTCTCTCCGCGATCTCTCGTTTGAGGTGAAACTTTCTTAGCACGTGCTTTGTGTTCTTGTGTGACCGGGGCTCCTTAGCTTGTGCGACGGCCCCATTGTTGTCACAGAAGATATCGACTGGGTCCTGGATAGTTGGCACTACTCCCAACTCAGTGATAAACTTCTTCATCCACACAGCTTCCTTAGCTGCATCACACGCAGCGATGTACTCAGCTTCTGTTGTAGAGTCCGCTATGGTTGGCTGCTTTAAGCTCCTCCAGCTTACAGCACCACCATTCAGCAAAAATACATACCCGGATTGCGATTGGTACTCATCCTGGTCTGTTTGGAAGCTCGCATCAGTATACTCAGTAACTGATAGCACTTCCTGACCACCATACACGAAGAAGCTATCCTTAGTCCGGTTAAGGTACTTGAGGATCGCCTTGACAGCCTTCCAGTGATCCTCCCCGGGATCCTGCTGGTATCCGCTTGTCATACTCAGTGCAAAGGCAACATCAGGTCTCGTACATACCATGGAGTACATGATTGATCCAATAGCCGAGGCATATGGAACCAATTTCATGTTCTCCCTGTCCTCCCTTGTTTTAGGACAGTTCTTCTTACTTAGTTTCAGCCCATGGCCCATTGGCAAGAAACCTTTCTTGGCCCGGTCCATACTGAATCTTTTCAGAACTTTTTCAATGTACGAAGCCTGACTTAGGCCCAAAAGCTGATTTGATCTATCCCTATAGATCCTGATCCCTAGGATCATCTCAGCTTCGCCTAAGTCCTTCATTGCGAAGCACTTACTCAGCCACTGCTTTACCCGTTGCAGCGTAGGTATGTCGCTTCCAATGAGTAGGATGTCGTCTACATAAAGTACCAAGAATGTGACAATGCTCCCACTAGTCCTTTTATACACACAAGACTCGTCTAGATTCTGTATGAAGCCATATTCCTTTATAGCCTTGTTGAATCTTAGATTCCAACTACGGGATGCTTGCTTCAGTCCATAAATGGACCTCTGAAGTTTGCATACCCTTCCCGGATACTTAGGATCGACAAAACCTTCAGGTTGTGTCATGTACACATCCTCGTCCTCGAGTAGCTTTCCATTAAGGAAAGCGGTTTTGACATCCATCTGCCATACCTCATAGTCGTACCATGCGGCTATGGCCAGCAGTATCCTGATGGATTTGAGCATGGTTACTGGTGAGAAAGTTTCATCATAGTCTATTCCATGGACTTGTCTGAAACCTTTCGCAACCAGGCGCCCCTTGAAGGTATTATCAGCTTTTAGCTTATAGCACCACTTGCAACCTATTACCTTAGCACCCGGAGGTGGATCAACCAAGTTCCAAACTTGATTATCGTACATAGATTGCATTTCTGCCTCCATGGCTTTACGTCAATTTGCAGACTGTGGGTTAGCCATAGCCTCCTGGTAGGTTTTGGGTTCTTCCTCATCCCAGATGAGAAGAGTTTGATCATCGGTGACGAGGAAACCATACCTCTCCGGTTCCCGATGATCCCTACCAGACCTTCTAGGTTCTTGTGTGGCCTGGGTCAGTGCTTCCAGTTGTGGAAGCTCCACCTGGGCCTCCGAGTTATCCTTTTCACGAGCTTGTGGACCTTGAACTTCCCTGAGTTCAACGTTGCTCCCACTATCTTTCTTGGAAAGGAACTCCTTTTCTAGAAAGACCCCCTTCCTTGCCACGAACACCTTGTTCTCGGTGGGGTTGTAGAAGTAATACCCTTTGGTTTCCCTAAGGTAGCCCACAAACAGGCATTTATCGGTTTTGGGCTCCAGCTTGCCACTAGTCAATTTCTTGACATGTGCTTCGCATCCCCAAATCCTTAGGAAAGATACATTGGGCTCCTTGCCCGTCCATATCTGATATGGGGTCTTTTCCACTGCCTTAGTCGGAGTATTGTTTAAGATGAGAGCTGCTGTCTCGAGGGCGCGTCCCCAGAAACTAATTGAGAGAGATGCTTGACTCATCATTGAGCGGACCATGTCCAACAAGGTCCTATTCCTCCGTTTGGACACCCCATTCCATTGTGGTGTTCCGGGAGGAGTGAGCTGTGGAACTATTCCATGCTCTCTCAAGTATGAGTCAAACTCTAGGCTCATATACTCACCGCCTCGGTCCGACCGAAGGGTTTTGATATTCCTGCTTAGCTGGTTCTGTACCTCGTTCCTAAATTCCTTGAACCTATCAAGGGTCTCGGACTTGTGTTTCATCAGATAGACATAGCCATATCTGCTGAAATCATCCGTGAACGTGAAGAGGTACAGATGTCCACCTCTGGTCGCTGCACTCATAAGCCCACATACATCTGAATGTATTAGGTCCAATAAGCCAGTGGCCCTTTCAGCCTTCTTGCTGAAAGGCACCTTTGTCATCTTGCCTCTTAAACATGATTCACATGTATCAATTGACTCCAAGTCAAATGACCCTAGGACTCCAGCTTTATGAAGCCTAGCAATGCACTTCTCGTTTATATGGCCAAGACGACAATGCCATAGGTAGACAGGATTAAGTTCGTTAGGCTTAACCCTTTTTGTGTTTATGTTATAGATATGATTGGTTTCATTTAAGTCCAGGATATATAGGCCATTATGTAATAGAGCATCTCCATAAAATAATCCCTCTCTAGATATTGAAATTCGACCATTTAAAATAGTGAAATTAAATCCAGAAATATCCAACATTGATACAGAGATAATATTCCTGCACATGGCAGGTACAAAGTAACAATGTTCTAAAATCAAAACCAATCCACTGGGCATCATAAGGTGGTATTCGCCGATCTCTATGGCAGCAACCCTTGCTCCATTCCCGACCCACAAGTCCACCTCTCCTGACCCCAGCAACCTTCTGTTCTTAAGTCCCTGCACATTACAACAAATGTGAGAACCACATCCAGTGTCCAATACCCAGGATGTCGAAACAGTAAGGTTAATATCTATAACATAAATACCTGAAGAGGACGCACCTTGGCCCCTTCTTTGCTCTCCCATCAGCCTGGGACACGATCTCTTCCAATGACCCGCCTGTCTACACCCGAAACAGACATCATCAGGACCTGCCTTCTGCTGGGCCTTGGGTTGGGCCTTGGCCTTCTTGGCTTTGGCCTTTTTGGCCTTGGCCTTACCCTTAGCAAGAGGAGGGTTCCCCTTGTTAACCAGCAGCACCTGCGGAGTCTTCTTGATCTACTGCTCAGTAAGCTTAAGCATCCCATGCAGCTCACAGACAGTACGGTTCATCCCTTGCATGTTATAGTTAAGGATGAACTGATCATAAGAATCCGGTAAGGACGCGAGGATTGTGTCCACCGCCAACTCTTGAGAGATAGGCGATCCGAGACGGGCCAAAGTATCCAAATAGCCCTTCATCTTGAGCACGTGTGCACTCACAGATGTCCCGGCCCCCATCTTACAAGAGTGGAATGCCTTATTGGTCAGGTACCTTTCCTGACGAGCTTGCTCTTGAAACATCTCATTAAGAGTTGTTATCATAGCATAGGCTTGGTGGTCCATAAACTGTTTTTGCAGTTCAGGGACCATGCAAGCCAACATAAGGCATGTCACATCCCGGTTGTCCTTGACGTGGGCCTTGTATTCCTCCAGCTGGGCAGCCAGTGGATTACGTCCCTGAGGCGCAGCCGGCACAGGCCTTTCCAGCACATACTCTTTTGACTCTTGTCTTAGAACTATCCTCAAGTTCCTAGACCAGTCTAAAAAGTTAGGACCGGAAAGCTTGTCCTTTTCAAGAATGGATCGCAGTGATAAGGTATTTGTGTTTGCCATTTGGGTGTTTCTATATAGAAAAACATTGAGAATGTTAATAAGGGGCTTTGCTTTGTTGTTCCCATATAAAATTAATAAAGAATCAAGTTATTAATTTAAACCGAGTTGTTGGGCTCATGGGCCGAGATCCATATTTCATTAAGATATAGCCAAACGAGGGTTTGGTACAACTACACCTTAACTATTTAGGTAGGAACGCCGTCCAATCCCAACCTAGGGACTCTCGGTTTGATGGGCTTGTTGGAACTTACCCATCTGTGCTTAGGGCCAGGAGAATCCTACTACCCATGCTAAGTCAAAACCTCCATCCAAGTGTTAGAGTATCCCATACTCTAACCCAATACAAAATGACAATACTCTAGTGTATCCTGCGAGGGCATGGTCTACAACTGGCCTATTCCCACTTCGATTCGGTTTTGAATGAGGGAAGCACTTTTAAGCGACTTAGTACTTCCGTTTGGTTATTAGATTCAATTATAATGGCTTACATACATAAAGCGGGTGAATGAGCTATTGGAACATACATTCATACATGCAAATGAATATGAACATGATTAAATAAAATTAAAATGGACTGCTATGGGCCTATTTCACATCCTAATATTATTCTAGTAAACCTATACTAGAAATAGATATTAGGCGGGCCTTCATCTTCTCCTTCTGGGCTTGCACCTCCAATTGGGCTTGCACCTCCATTTGGGCTCACCACTCCATAGGCTTCTTCTTTTACAAATTTTATAATATTTAATTTAAATAAAATAAAATTACATTAAAAAGAAAAAAACGACACGCAGGCCATATTTACCCAAAAATAAAATTACAACCTATCTTGTTCAAGGCCCAATAGCATCCAATCATACATTCATTCAACCATTCATATGCATCCAATACATACAATTCAAAAGCATGTCATAATGCATGATTAAAGCCCATTTAAATATGTCTAAGCCATTATTAGGAAATCGCCAATTTTTTGGCCCATCATGGTTCTAACCCTTAACGGGCTTTGGGCCTCCAGCCCAGGCAGTCCAACTGCTCCCACTGGAATTGGGAAACCATGGGTCCAATTTAGCTGTCCAAGTAATTGTGCCAAAATTACCTGAACCAATTTCCATTAACCATATTAATTTCCAAAATTAATATCACATGAACGAAATTAAAATTCATCCAAGAAACCATGCGCATTTAAATTACATAAATTTAAACACACGAATTTTAAAAACCAATTAAAATTTCAAAACTGGGCCCCGGACTCAAAAACCCGCAAAATCCAAAAACTGGGCCCGGCCCGCTGCAGCTAGGGCAACAAAGTTGCCTTAGTAGCAGCAGCGGCGCAGCCGCCTAGCGGCTGCCCATTGCTGCCGTGCGGCAGCCACTGCCCAGCAGCAACGGCTGCTGCCGCCATGCCTCCCGCCGCGTGCGGCGGCGATTCCGCCGCCTGCAGCCCCGCACCCCGGGAGGCAGATTTTTTTTTATTTTATAAAAACAAAATAAAAAAAAATATCATCCATCAAACAACACAATGCAATTCTCCAAGAATTCCAATAACATACAACAAAATTAAAATAACATAAACCAATATGCAATATTAATTTTCATTGTATAAAACATATGGGAAAAATCATAAAACCCATACCATGAATCCCAATTAAAAACCTCCAATTTCAAAAATGGGATTCAACCAAATTTATCAATTTCCACGGATCAAAAGCCCGCTCTGATACCACTGTTGGGATTTGTCACCGGAAATCACCCGATAAAAGCGAAAGAACGCGGTGATTTCCTCAAATCCAGTCCCAGGAGAAATTGAGATGAAAATTGAAAACTTAAAATTAAATAGAAAGGGATTAATTTTCTTACCAGAAAATCTCTTTCTAGAGATGGATGATGACTGCAGAATTCAAAGTAGAATTCCTCCTCGTTCACGTACACGAGCGCCTAACGAACACCACACGTGCTAGTGTCAAAAATCACGAAGATTAGAGAGTGAAGGGGGAAGGAGAGTTCGGCCAAAGGGGGGCTTCACCCACTTCTATGTTGGCTGAATTCCCTTTAGGGTTTTTAACCCTAGGGCTTGCAAATTCCCTTGTTGGAATTTTGGCCCAGTCTGGCTTCTGTGTCTGTGTGGGCTTCCTCCTTTTAATTCAGGCCCAAACTTATTTTAATTATTCTGGTTTAAATCAATATCAAGCCCAATTTTAATAACCCATGTATTTAATATATTACTCCAAGTAACATATTATTTACATTTAAATTAAAATTAGTTTGACTATTTAATTTAATCCATCAAATTAAAATTAAGTCTTCACAAAACAAATTCATATGTAAACCTATACATATGAATATTTCCACCTAGGAAATAATTTCATAATTAATCCAATTAATTATGTGAAGCCAAATATTAATTTTATTATAATGATCAATCCGATTGATCTTTATAATATAATTAATATATATACTTATCTCTCTCTACTGTGTACACCCCAAGTGTACCTGTGATTCTTTAAGTCGGTGTCTAGTCGCTCAATGTGTACGATCCCGTGGGCCCATCTTTATGTTGGCAGCGGGCCTTTGGGCCCGCAGACTGCAGTTGGCCTCTAGCAAGCCACTGCAGCCCCAAATTAAGATGGAGATGGCAGTCTAACTGTTATCATAACCCTGTAGTTTAAACTTGTACATCCCATGTCATTGATATCGGTGTCCAACACAGAGGCATGGATTGATCACCCTCTTTTGTGTCCGGACATTAACTTGATCTCGAATGCACTGAAGCTCACAAACAAGTTCCAACTTGTTTGGGTGTGGCCACACTCTTATCAGTCACATTCATCAAGAGGCCGGTGATATCTTCTCAGTGGGTTACTGAGTGACAAATCCCTTCTGCATATCCATAGTATTACCATGTTCAGTGACATACCCGAAAGCACCCATACTTGGCACCCTATTACAGGCCCTTTAGGCGTACCCCTAAGTATGCGACTTCACATGTAACACCATCATATGGTCAGGTCAAAGGATCCATACAAGTACTACATGATAATCCATTGTGATACCATACCATGTGGATTACTCGTTTAGTGGATCGATCCAGTACCATGCTCCCAGGCATGTACCCATTAACTTGGTTGACATTCCATGTCCAATGACCGGTAAGACACCGCCATACAACCAGGTTAATGATAGTCTGTTGTTCCATTCATTCCCATGACTAGAACAGACTACGGATCTATTTATGGTCATATCGTTTACCCTATCCATGGTCTTACTGCTAAGTGCATGACACTTGTCGTCATGCATATAGATATGTCCATTGGATACTTCATTTAATATATTGCACAAGATAGATATAATAAATGAATTGATGCCTTTATTAATAACACAAATGAGTACAACAAATAAATCCAATAAATGTATAGTAGAAATACAAGGACCAATGCCTCGGGACTAGGGCATTTCCAACACCTATAGCTCCGCACGCACCCTTTCGTTTGGACCCTTGAATAGGGAGAAATGAAGAGTATATTTTGCTATGAGGACCTTGATGTTAACCAGACTTTGACCAAGCCCATATAGATAGCCGTAGAAATTTTCCATTAAGATACCAAAACAATGTGTGTGATATATATATTTAGCTCCGCCTTTATCATCCCCTATTGATGATTTAAGAGAACCACACCTAGTACTTGGTTAGACTATTGATTTTGACCATGAGGAGAAATAAGGTCAAGAATTTACGATCGCATGCTACATGCTATGTGCTTTTTTTCCATACCATGTCATCATAATAATCCCTTCATGCGTGTATATTATCATTTTGCATGTCATTTGTCTGATGCTAACTCACATCCCCTATACAGCCATTTGCATTTTTTTCTTTTTGTGTGTAAATTACATCAATCATTCGTATTTCATTCACACTAACCCTTTTTTTCCTATAGCCATATACGTGTTGGTGTGCCCTAGTTCCTAGGGCATTGGATTCTTGTATTTTGTATTATACATTAAGACTCGTTGTATGAATACATTATTTGTGTCATATTAATAAAGGCAACTAATCTATTTCATTTATATCTTGTGCTATAATATGAGTAGAGTATCCATTGATTGATAATCATAAAACCTATCCCAGGTCTATTCTAATCGTGGGAACGAAAAGAACCACAGACTTGTATATTCGATGACTGTATGGTAGTTCTTAACTAGCCATAGTACTTGTATAGTCAGTCATAAATACATGTCATTGACATGGGACTGGATCGATCCGCCCAAAAAAGCCACATTGTTGTCACGTCATATGTCTTTCTTGAGTAGGTCTCTTTTGTCCTCAGACCAGATTTCATTATAGTATCAATATGGAATTCAGTTCACTTTGACATACGCCTAACAGGTCTGTAAAAAGATGCTAAATATGGGTATGATTGAGTGGATCGGTGAACATATTGATATTGATGATGAAGTGATGGAATTGCGACTCGAGTAACATCGACATGATATCACTGGCCACCTGATGAGTGGGGCTAATAAGTGTATGGCCATACCCAAATAAGTCGGTTGCTTATTTGATTAATCAGTCAACTCAAGATCAAGAAATATAATAAACAGTAGAAGAGGATGACGGACACCATACCTCTTGTTTATTCATATCGATATCTTTTGGCAAAGGACACTATGAGATTACTACCGGGTGAGTGTCTACTATAGACTGCTGCATCTATGTCTTAATTGGAGGCTGTAATGGTTTGCTAGAACCCACTTATAGTTTGTAGGCCTTGGGCCTACTGCCGACATAAAGACAGGCCCAT
This sequence comes from Euphorbia tirucalli, assembly GCA_039660915.1. Taxonomy (NCBI): domain Eukaryota; kingdom Viridiplantae; phylum Streptophyta; class Magnoliopsida; order Malpighiales; family Euphorbiaceae; genus Euphorbia; species Euphorbia tirucalli. Next base: position 45,099,640 of record CM077638.1, on the reverse strand, counting down.
AGGATCGTGCACATAGATCAACTGAGCCGGAACTTATAGAAATTGTACATGTAATATACATTGGAAGGAATGCGTTAATTAATTAGTTGACATTCGGTGTCAAGGTAATTAATTAACATTAGGTTGCTTCAATTTAATTAATAAGTTTGCATAATTTAATTAATTAATTTATCATTTAATTGAATTACATAAAGTAAACTATTAATTAAATAATTTTCCTAAGTAGGAAAATTAAATACATGTATTGTATTTTCTTAAGTGTGATTTAATTTTATTTATAGGTAATTAAATTTAGCCAAAAGGAATTAAATTACATAGCATATACTTTTTAATTAAAGTTTATTTATATAATTATAATCTTAGTGGGCTTGGGTTTAATTAACCTAATTAAAACACAATTAGACAAGGAGTGTATATAAGGGCACACTTAAGGAAGAAAACCTAACCCTAACCCTATTTTATTTGCTTGAGATTTCAGCCCCAAAACAACCACAATTTACAGCAATAATTCTCCATTCCTTCCGCTTCTTCGACTAGCACTAGTTCCTGCTCGATAGTTGGACGTGCACCGGATTGTGGAGATCGTTTTTGCTTAAAGATTCGATTCTACAGTAGTTTCTAGAAGAGGCGGATTTGGTAAGTGAATCTCTCTTGATTCAAATTGATTTTATACCAATCAATGGTAATCAGACATGATAGGTGGATTCTAGGAAAATTTTCACGGTGTAATTTCCGCTGCGCCATGTTATTTTTCTGATGATGAATCCCAATAATACATCACTTTTATTTCACGTGAACATATGCCACTCACATGCATCATTTTGTATGTCATCCACACTAATGATTTCGATGCAGCCATAATTGCATGTATGACATGCATGAATTATTTCATCTTAATCAACTCGCATTAGAGTGTCCCAAGGCCACCCCTTAATAAGGCTATAAAACCACATGTTCATCCTTCAGTAACCACACAGTTATAGCAAAAGCTCTACACACATAGGATAAACCTTTAGGCACTCAAAAGAGTGCCGAATTGCTGTTTACATGACTAACCATACGTGTCAACCCTTAGCTATCGGAATCTAGCACAAACCTCAGTTAGGCGTTCCATGAATGCCGAACCTCTGTCCGTATGACTGACCAAACATGTCAACCCTCAGCTAGCGGAATCTAGCACAAATCTTAGTAGGTGTTCCACGAATGATGAAGCTCTTCCCATGTAACTAACCATACGTGTCAACCGTCAGTTAGCAGAATCTAGTACAAACCTCGGTTAGGGATATCACGAATGTCGTACCTCCATCCATATGACTAACTATACGTGTCAACCCTCAGCTAGCGGAATCTAGCACAAACCTCGGTTTGGCATTCCACGAATGCCGAACCTCCGTCCATATGACTAACCATATGTGTCAACCTCAGCTAGTGGAATCTAGACTAACCATATGTGTCAACCCTCAGCTAGTGGAATCTAACACAAACCTTAGATAGGCATTCCACGAATATCGAACCTCCATCCGTTTAGCATCAAACCCTTGTTTGCTTTTAATTCGTTTAGCATACATGCATCTCATGTCATTAACACATGCATACCATTTTATGCATGCATGCCATCTAGAACTCGAAAACTTCTCAGGCGCATATTATGAGCGGACGACCTTTTAGGCGGAATGCGGCGAAACGAACTGGAGAAAAAGAAGAATTGAATTTTTTTGTGATGTTTGTTTTGGAAAACGGGTTTGTATCTTGCTTAGGAAAACTGTTGATTTGTTTGGAAATTCTTTTGTAGAAAAATCTTTTCTTTGAATGTGAGTTTTGAGAAAATTGGTTTTTCATTTTTAGAAAATCCCATTTCATTAACCTAAAGACCTCGAAACCTAAATTTCAATATCAGTGATAGAGTCGCCACCCGGATCAGCTCATCTGGCAAATTCTAGTATAGCTCCCAACTGAGCGCAGACTACTGTACCTAATCTAGAGATTTAGGGTTTGGGCAACTTACCTATTCAACTTCAAGCTTGTACTCATTTATAACTACATAAGACAATATTTTACTCACTTAATTCTCTATCCATTTTATCTTTTGTTATTAGCCCATACTCATTCAGATGACATAAATAAATTGCATAAAATTAAAGTGCCAAAAAGTAAATCATACATCTAAAATAAACCAAAAAGAAATAGAGGCCGCTTATAACAACCCAAAAAGAGAAAAAGCTCTCATCCTCACCATTACAATCGCCTAAATACATAAATATCAAAAAAATACAATCGCCTAAAATACACGATTAATCTATAAAATACATCCAAAATGAAAATAAGGAAAAAATAGAAGCTGCAAGACAAATTGGTTAGCACAGTCATATTACAAACACAACTAGGACTCACATAAGACAGAATGAGGATTGCCAGGAAAAGGGACATGTATTTAGGGGATAACTGAGAAGTCCGGGTGACTTACTCGGTTAGACCTACAAAATGGTTTTGGAAACACACTGTAGGTTTTTGTGCTTGAAAATAGTTTTGAAAACGGTTTGGCTCGATTACGTGCAAATTACTTCGGTTTAATAGGTCGGTTATCCCGGAACTCGAGGTTCCGTTCGTGGGGGTTCCTATTTCTAAATATTCATCTAAGGCCCAAAACAATAAACATGCCAAAAACATTGTGATTCTAAAGACAGCATCACATGAAGATGTCGTGCGGGTCATCCCATGATTCTACCTCCTTCTGGAAGCTACAGCCGTACGGCTTAGTTAGACCCGCGTGGCTATAAAATCATAACCGTGCGGCTGTAGCACTACAGCCGTACGACTATAGCATCCAGAACTTAAAATTGGTTTTCTTTGCCTTGGAAATCACCATTTTGATCATTTTTAATGGTTTCTAAGGACTTTGAGGAACCTGGGGATCCGCTATAGCTGGATAGAGGATCTAGTTTAGATCGAACAACCCTGAAACTCAAAAACCGAAACCCAAGAATTCAAAAATCTCACATCATGTTTAATGAAAACTAAAAACCATAATTCAGAATATAACGGATGTGATTGGGACCAAAATAAATCATAATGAAATGAACAAAATGGAATCTGGCTGCTTTCGGTCGATTTTAGGGCTTTTCGAGTTTCTACCCTAAAGAACATAGCCGTGCGACTGTAGTGTTACAGCCGCTCGTCTTTATTCTAAGGGATTACAGCCACTCGGCTCTAGTTAGAGCCGCACAGCTGTAATCAAACAACTAGTTTCTAGATTTTTACAAAACACAGAAAATGAACAACACAAATCAAACAAGTACAAGTTTAAGGCCTCTCAGAGTTTACCTTATTGACGTTCCAATGTGTTTGACATCCGGAAGTGAATTGAAACATTAGAATGGACTTAGAATCTTGTGAACACCCCCGAAACCTTCAAGTATGTGTCCTGAATTGATCCAAACTGAACCCGGGAATAGCCTCGAATGAATGAGGAACGATTAGGAACCTATCACTCTATGTTTTCTAATCCTGTTGTTATGTGTTTCTGGTCTTCTTCCTTGTTTTCTTTTGTTTTTCTCTCTTTTTGTTATGGCTCTCCTTTGAATTCTCCCTTAGAATCCATTCTCTCTTGATTTCTCTTTCTTTTTTGTGTTCCTGCTGTCTATTATTGTTCTTTTCTGATATTAAAACCCTTCCTCAAATTTCGACCGAGAATCCTCCTAATTAAGGAGTTTGATTCCCTGTCAAAGATTGATTCTGGTTATTTGGGAGATAATTTGACCACTCACTAGAGCCACACGGCTGTAGTATTGCAGCTGTACGGCTCTAGTATTACAACCGTACAGTTGTAGTTATGAAACTATAGCCGTGCGCCTCTAATCAGATTTGTGATAGATTCTCCTAAACCCCAGACACACCTCTAAGCCGCCTAATCACTCGAAGGACCTTTCTCGGGGTTTCGGATCGAAGACTGTGCGGTTTTCAAAGGGTTTAAGACATTCTAGGCAACATCCCATTGATTCTTAAGCCTGACTCACGTTCGCTTGTCTTAACAGGTAACATAGGATTCTTATCACAGAGATCGGGAAAACCCGTGCTCACGGCTGCCCCTCGCGAGATCAAAGTCGACATAATCAAGGTATTACACCAGGATCGAGTTTGGTCTCGCGATAAAGATAGTGGTGAGAAAAAGAAAAGGAAATGTACATGGCGTTTAGCTGGGGAAAGCATCCCAAGTTGGTGATGCTTGAGTCGAGTTGATTCAGGAACTGGTTTTGATGCCTGTGCAGAACAACAGCCTAGCTTGAGTTGAGCTGATTTAAGGAATTGCTCCGATGTTTGTGTAAAAAAAAATCTAGCTTGAGTTGAATTGATTTAAGACTTATTTCAAGGGCTGTGCGAAAAAACATCTAGCTTGATTTGAGTTGATTCAAGGAGTTGCTCCGATGACTGTTGTAAGCGCCAAAATTTTTTTCTATACTTAAAAAAAAGTATATGGTCGTACGACTGTCCTTACAGTCGTGCGACTGTAATTTAAAAATTACAGTCGTATGACTGTAATATCGAAAAAGTTGCAGGAGCCCATACCTCTGCAGCAGAAAAATGGAGGAAGGGTGGCACAATTAATGCGCCGGGATGAACAGCAAGTAAGCCAGAAGAGCAGGATAAAAAGAAGGAAAGGAAGGGAGAGAAGGGCAACTTGATTTCTGGTGAAAAATTTAGAGAGAGAAGAGAAGGAAAGAGACAAGAAAAAGGGGAAGGGAACTTTGCTAAAAAATCCTCTTTTTCTCTTCTATTTCTTTCGAATTCTTTAGGATTAAAGCTAAAACTTGCTTGAAATCCTTAGGTTAATCAATTAACTTCATAAACAAATCAAAATCACGGACTTAAATCATCAGAATCCCAAGCATTTTGGATTTTTGGACATAAAGCTTCCTCTCCCAATTTCAAAGGAAAAGTGCGAATTTGTGTGGATTGGAGCGACGCCAGGGGTCAAATCGACTTGGATTAGCTTCTAAACAGGTAGACATTCATTTTCCTTTCACTTTTTCTTGCTTTCTGGGTGTTTGAAGTGAATTTTTGTGCATTTTCTGCTGTATTTTCGTGCTTCTGTTTCTGAAAATTAAGAACAGTCGCACGACTGTTCTTGAACAGTCGTACGACTGTATATACAGTCTTACGAGCGTTCTTAATTTTCAGGTTTTTTTTCTTCAATTTTGACTCAAAATAAAACTTTGGCGAAATCTTGATTCTAAGCCTTTTACAATCGCACGACTGTAACTCTCATTACAGAATCAGAATTTCAGCTTTTATCCCTGAAAATTTATAAAAATTCATAAAAATCAGAAAAATCCGAAAATCATCAAAATGAATTTTGATATGTGCATTCACAACCTTAGATTAATTTTCAGTAAAATTGCATTTAGAACACGGAGACCCAATTCTCCCGAAAACCGACCAACCTTAAACATAAAAATGCATGTAAACCGGTAAAATTGTTTTCAAAATGATTTTCCCGCAAAACCAAAAATACAGGGACGTTTCAAAACTTTTCCAGGTATAACCAGGCCGGCTAGCCGAGCCAACCCGGTTATCCCCTATATGCATGCCCCCAATACTTGATTTCCTAATTCTGTCTATTTGAGTCTAACTTGTGGCGTGCCGTATAAACTGTGCTAACCTTTGTTTGGCAGCTTTTATTTATTTTCATTTTTATTTTTATTAGTATTTTAATAGAATTAATCGTGTATTTTAGGCGGTTGTAAATATTTTTTAGATTCTCGTGTATTCTAGGCGATTGTATAAGTGAGGCGAGAGTTTTTATTTTTCTATTCGATTTGGTTGTAGGCCAATTAATATTTATTACGTTCCTTTATTTTTGTATTGTATGCGCGCTGTATGTCTTTTATATTCAATAAAATTGACTTTAGAATTTAAAATACCATTTCGAGAACATTGGCAATATTTAATTTAATTAGACACGAAATAAGGGACTTGTCCGGACCCGAATCTTTAGATAGTGTAGAGACCGTTCGTCCAGTTCAGCTACCTTAAGAATTTCCCAGTTGAGCTGAGCAGGGTGGCAACTCTACAATATTCATCGAGACTTGGGTCTCAGTTCTTTTAAGAATTAATTCCATTTATTTTCCAAAACGATTTTCCATTTATAAAAACCCCACGCAAGGGAGGGGCCCACTCGAGATCGTGGCGCCCCTTCCGAAAGGGAGTCTCGCGTCCCATCGAAAACGCATCGTCCGCTCATAGTGGCGACTCTGCTGGGGATTTCTTCAAAAAGTTTTCTTAAAAACTTAAAGAATTTGACAAGCCCTGAAAAGTGTCTAATTAAAATAAGGCGAATGATTCTCTTTTGGTATTTTATTCGCATTTTAGTTAGCCATTGTTGCATTAGTATAGGTATCCTTTTATAGCCCGATGGATTGTTGAAGTGTCGCCTAAGTTCCTCTTAGTCTTAGGGGCACAAATACGAAACACCACTCATAGCCTCGTACGAACCCCTTCGCCAGAACCCTTGAGTGGGGAGAAGTGAGGAGTATATCTTGCTATGAGAGCCTTGATGTTATCCTGACTTTGACCGAACCCATATAGGCAGCCCTAGTTGAATTCCCGTAGTATACCAAAATAATTGTGTGAATAATAATAAAATCGCGCCTTCATCACCCCCGGTTGGTGATCGAAGTGAAACCCGCCTAGGACTCGGTTAGAAATTTTTGAGACCGACCATGTTGGAGGAATAAGGTTGGAAGAATTCATTTTTGCTTGTTATGTGCTCTTCACCATCTCGTGACACATCACCATTACTACCTACGCGTGCATAACCTACCATAATCACCATTTTCCATACACGTGATATACCATACATAAAACATTTTTGTGTGATACTAACCCATATTTTTATGCAGCCATTTGCATTTTATTTCGTGTGTAAAACATTAATTCATTCGTTTGTCATTCATGATAACCCTTTCTTTTTCAGCCATAACATTAAACTTGTGTGATTAGCATTTTTTCACATAGCATACATAACATCATTATATGTGTCATGCATCCTAACCCACGTTTTCGTGCAGCCATTTGCATATTGTGTGACATGTTCATTCACCACATTTCACGTAAATTAAATTAAGGGGCATTTCAAGGACACCTATCATGACCATCCCATTCCATTTCATAACATATCGGGGTACCCAAAACTACCCGTGCTTTGCCGATGCACCGGATTGTATTCGACCATTCCACCAAAATCATTTCATTCGATAAAAGCCACAACGGTCTTAGATCCATTCTCGTGTAACAATCTACACGATGCATTTCATGATATCACGCTCATTCATCACGAACATCATATAACACCGTGGTCCACATCCAACCACTTCATGACATTAATTTACCATTCAAGGTACTCCCCGAGTGCCCAATTAGTATGCATATAGGTCCATAACATCACCAAATCATGAAAAGGTGTTCCCTGAATGCCGAATCTCTGTCCGTGTCCCTGTTACACATGACTTTCTCATAACATCACTTCATATCATATGCTCAAAAGCATCAAAACTTTGTTTGTGGGCCCGGCCCATGTGACCATTTCATATCATCTCATAGACCTACAAAGCGTCAAAACTCCGTCCGTGTGCCGGTATACACGTGACCATTTCACGAATTCATTAGGTGCCCCAAAGGCGCCGAAGCTCTGTCCGTGTGACGGCCCACACGTGACATTTTTGCATAAGCATTGGATGTTCTTGGAATGCCCCAAAAAGAAGAAAGATAATAAAAAAGAAAACATTCATACCATCATTTCATACATAATCCCACTCCATTCATTTCAAGCATTCTCAATGCCTTAATTTTCATGTCACATCACGTCATTCATTCACGACCCTAATACCTCTTGTCTACTCCCAAGAAGAATACACTGGAGCAACCTTGGACAAGATCCCAGGCTTCAAGGGCAGCTAGGAGACAAAGGGTAGTTGAGAGTGACAGTGATTCTGAGTCTAGGGAAGGAGTGAATATGGCGGATCAGACACCAAGCATGGCTGATGTATTGAAAGATTTCTTCAGATTGTAAGACTTCCGTGATATGTTGAAGGAAGAAATGAGGGCAGAAGAAGCTGGTGAAACTGGTGGCAGTGGAGCCGGGAAAGAAAAAGAGGCTGAGTCATCCCAACATAGTGGTGACGCTTCAGCTAGCCTTGAGAAGCTGTAGGAAATAGAAGCAGTTATGGAACAGAGGATGAAAGCAAAGTGTTCTGAGTTAGATGAAGTTATGGCCCAATTGAAAAAGGGGGTCAGTATCAGTGCTGAATTGAAAAAGGGCGTAAATGTTGATGCCATGATCAGTAAAGGCATCGAGACATTCCTTATTGGCTTCCAAGTGCCGAAAATCCCTACTTACAAAGGAATGGGTTCGCCGGAGGCCCATGTGAATCTGTATGCTTGAGTTATGCTGACTGCGGGCGCCACAAAGCAGCAGCTGATCAATTTATTCCCCACCACATTGGAGGGAGGTGCTTTAGGATGGTATAACTCACTGTCAGAGGAGGAACAATCTAATTGGGAGGTATTATCGGCAACCTTCATTAAATACTACAGCTTTAACACCAAAATCTAGGTGAAGCTGTATGATTTGGAGAGGGTGAAGTAGAAATTTAATGAGCCCTTTGATGAATTCTATCAGAGGTGGATGAACAAGATGATCCTCCTAAAGAACCGCCCTGACAAAGACGAGCTTATACAGAAGCTCATTGACGGCAGCAAAGACATTTTCAAGAACAATATGAAATTCCATCCCTTTAAGGAGCTCAGTAAGGTTTACAGCATGGCCATGAAGATAAAAAGGGATGAAGAGGAGAAACCAGCCGGTCACAAGGGAGGAAGAAGCACAGGGTACATCTCAGGATATAGATCAACCACAGCAGCTGGGTCTGGCAGTGGTTCTGGTTCTGGTTCCAGTAGCAAACTGGGGCAATCTTCAGAGGTGAAGCAAGTTGAAGTGGCTACTGTAAATTAGCAGTAAGGCAACCAGAAGAAGGGTCCTGGAGGACAAGGCATATCGCCTTGGACTCTTCCTTTAATGAAGATATTCGCCAAGTGTAGGAATGGCGGCCTGCTACAGTCTTTAAGGCCATTTGAGAAGCCATCTGAAGCTGGCAAAGATAATTTCTGCACTTATCATGTGGTGACAGGCCACCGAACCAACAACTGCTATAAGCTGAGGGATGCTATCCAGAAGCTTATTGATGAGGGAAAGCTGCAGGAGCCAGCCAAACCTAGCACTAAAACCAACCCACTGCCGGCATTCGGAAAGTGGGTTAACATGGTCCAGTCAGGGTTGCCGGCTAATTTTATATTCGCCCAAGTTCTTCAAGCAAACCCTACAATTCAGGCAGTGGCAGTAGGGGAACCCGAAGTGGAACTTGAACGTGAGAAAAAGGAGGAATGTAAGGAGATCAAACCCATAAGTCTGAATGATCTCGACTCCAAAGATGAGTATGAAGAATTTGACAGAAGAGAGGTAGTTAAACTCCCAGCTGTTGAAAAGATGAAGATTCAGGAAGTGTAGCATGTGACCCGAAGTGGTAGGGTATATCAGCCAGTAGATCAGATGAAAGATAAAGCACCAATGAATGGGTCAGGCAGTACTTCAGCGCCAGAAGGAGTTGAAAAAGAAGACCTAGTCATTTCCCAACTAAAGAAAACTCCTGCCCAAGCTAGCTTGTGGCACTTGCTTCTGACCTCCAAGGAGCACAGGGCTGCTCTGGTAAAGAAATTGTCAGAGATTGAAGTCTCCCCTATAGCTTCACTAGAGGCTATGTGTTGTTTGTTAGACAAAGTTCATGTTGGGAGTCCTGATATTGTCTTCTCTGAGAAAGACCTGCCTATTGAAGGGAAGGCCCACAACAAGGCTTTTTATGTCAGGGCCCATGTGATGGATAAGGTAATGCCTTGCGTCATGGTGGATGATGGATCGGCACTGAATATCTGCCCACTAAAGATGTTGCCATTTCTAGGGCTGAACGAAGAAGTGTTAAAGAGATCCTCAACAGTCATCCGAGCATATGATGACTCTAAAGAACGGTGATAGGGACATTTGAGGCAGAAGTAGAGGTTGGGCCAGTTAGGTCCACAGTTGCTTTTACAGTGATTGATATCCCAGTCACATTTTCCCTGTTGCTTGGAAGGCCCTGGTTCCATCCTTTGGGAGGTGTCCCTTCCACATTGCATCAAAAGATCAAGTTCTCTATGAACGGCAGAATTGTGACTGTTGAGGCGGATACCCAGTCGATGGTAGCTGCAGTAAATAAAGAAGTGGTTCCCTTTGGTGGATTTCAAGTCGCTGTAATTAATGAGGAAGAGACCACGGATGCCCCTATGGTCCTTTATGAGAATTATATGCCAGAGTGGCTATCCCGGTATCTGTATAAGCAAAACTTTGTCCCGGGAATAGGACTCGGAATCAATTTGTAGGGGGTTTTGGAATTTAAAATTGACTCGGGAAAGTGAAAGCAGTGTGGCCTTGGCTACGTAGAAGGGGCATCTGAGCGGAAGAATTTGAAAAAGGGCAAGAATGTAAAGGTTATGATGAAGCCGTTTCTAAAGGCGGGAGAAGACCTTTACAAGGGTCAGGCTGAACCGGTAATGGTTGGAAATGTCAAGTATCCTGGCTTCGAGATCTTTGCTAATGTCGTAGATTTTGACAAAAGCCAAGAGGAGCCAGTAGCCCCTGTAATGGTGGAAGAAGCAACTGCTGAATTTGAGATTTTGCAAGGAGAGTCATCTGAGGTGGTAGTAGAAGCCGTAGAGGTGACCAAGGAAGAAGATGAAAAGAAGACCTGTGCTGAAGTTACAGAAGTGATCTCAGGTGCTTTGACTGCTGCATTAAGCAAAGCTTTTGGGAAATCCAAGGAGGGATTCGGTGAAGAATTAATGGCCAAAGTGAACTTAGACTCTGTAGTCGTCGAAATTGCCAAGATTATGGAAAAAGCTAATATGCAAGTGACCGGAAAAGAAGCAGAGAAAGCTGCAGTCCCGGATGATGCTCTGGAAGGAAAGATGGAAGCTGAGGAAGAACAAGACCCTCCGCCTGTGGAGGATGAAAATGATTTTGTTGTATCTATTTCTTCCATTTTCAATGTAACTGATGTACTTTATGATAAGTTCAATGCAATGAAATCCCAGTTTGCTTACTTGTGTGATGTTTATCCTGATAATTCTGTGCATGCATTTAAATCACCATCAAGCATATTTAGCATACATGACACTGCATTGCATGAAATCAATATAAGTACAGATGAAAACCCTAAAATGGTACTCATTTCACATGAGCTAAAATCCGAGGAAGAGAAGGAATTAATAAAAATACTCCAAAAACATGTTAAAGCTTTCGCCTGGTCGTATGAAGACATGCTGGTTATGGACGCAAAGATAGCAGTGCACAAAATCCTGACAGACCCTAAGTTCAGACCGGTAAAGCAAAAGTTGAAAAGACTAAGGCCGGAATGGGCTACGCTGGTGAAAGAAGAAGTGGCCAAAAAGATAGACGCCAGGTTTCTCGAAGTGGTGGAGTATACGAAATGGCTAGCCAACATTGTACCCGTGCCTAAAAAGGATGGAAGGGTTAGAGTATGCGTCCACACTGCCCCATATTGATGTTCTGGTTGATAGTGTAGCAAAAGCGGTAATGTACTCCTTCATGGATGGCTTTTCAGGGTACAACCAAATTCTGATGGATGTGATCGATAAGGTGAAAACATCGTTCATCACAGAGTGGGGTACTTTCTGCTACAGAGTGATGCCCTTCGGGTTAAAGAACGCCGGTGCCACTTATCAGAGGGCTGTCACAACTCTGTTGTATGATATGATCCATAAAGAAGTCGAAGTGTATGTCGATGATATGCTCGTTAAATCAACAACCCGGGAGGAACATTCTGTTATCCTGGATAGATTCCTAACACGCATTGGAGAGTACAACTTACGACTTAACCCAAAGAAATGCATATTCGGGGTCACATCAGGGAAGCTGTTGTTCCAAAATATGCCAGCCCCAAAGACAGAAAAGGAAGTTAGGACATTTCTGGGTTCCTTACAATATGTCAGTCGCTTCATTGCACGGTTGACTTCCACTTGTGGGCCAATCTTCAAGCTATTAAAGAAAGATCAGCCGATTGTGTGGGATGATAGGTGTCAACTAGCATTCGAGAAGATCAAGGCTTACCTGATAAAGCCACCAGTATTGAGTCCTCCAATTCTAGGAAAGCCTCTGATTTTGTATTTGGCGGTTGAGGAATCCTCTATAGGAGCAATGCTTGAACAAGAACAAGATGGCAAGAAGGAATATCCTATCTACTACCTTCGCAAGAAATTGTTGGAGTATGAAACCAAGTACACACTGGTGGAGAAGACATGTGTGGCGATGATTTGGTTGACTAAGAAGCTACGCCATTATTTCCAATCCTACAAGATACAAGCCATGGCTAAGGTGGATCCAATGAAGTATCTCTATGAAGCACCAGTATTAGTTGGGAAGCTATCTAGGTGGTTGCTACTTTTGTCTGAATTCGACATCGAGTACATCACGAAGAAAACCATTAAAGGGTGAGCTGTGGCGGAGTTTCTGGCAAACCAAACCCTAGAATCAGATTACACAAAGAATCTGGAATTCCCTGATGAGTAACTAGCCATGGTGGAAGTGAAAAGATGGGTCATGTACTTCGATGGGGTAGTGAATAGAAAAGGCGCTGGAATCGGGGTACCTGTAGCAACACCGGATGGTGAGATTATTCCTTTATCCAAGAGGCTGATCTTTCCTGTAACCAATAATGGGGCAGAATATGAAGCATGCTTATTTCGAATGGAGGCTCTATTAACCTTAGGGGCAAATGATGTCTTAATTGTCGGTGATTCACTTCTAGTGATAAGGCATGCTCAGGGTGAGTGGGAGCTGAAAGAAGAAGCCTTGTGGCCTTACTTGGAGCTGCTATAGTTCAGAAAAGGTTTATTCAGCCAGTGTGAATTCAGGCACGTCCCCAGGGATGAGAATAAGATGGCTGATGCATTAGTGACTTTGTCTTCCATGTGGGAAAATCCAGAGGAAACATAAATACAACCACTGGTCATAGCCACATCCAGACATCCTTGCTTCGAAGTGCACGAAGTGATGGAATTATCAGCTGAAGAAAAGCCATGGTTCTTTGACATCTACCAGTATGTTAAGGAGGGTAGGTATCTCGAAGAGGCCAGTGCTGCTGATAAGTTGACACTAAGAAAGCTGGCTAGTCAATTCAGAATCTTCGAGGATAAGCTGTAAAAAAGAACCACACATGGAGTCCTTTTGAGGTGCCTGACAGAGCAAGAGTCAGAAGAAGTGATGCAGCAAGTACATGCAGGGTCCTGTGGGCCACACATGAATGGGCTTGCCATGGCCAGAAAGATCATGAGATAAGGCTACTTTTGGATGACGATGCAAGCAGATTGTATAAGAAAAATGAGGAGATGTCATGAATGTCAGATCTATACAGACATTAGTCATCTTCCTCCACTCGAACTTCAGAATCTAGCGTCTCCTTGGCCGTTTTCAGCATGGGTGATAGATATGATTGATGAAATTCATCCAGCTGCATCTAATGGGCACAGATTCATAGTTGTAGCAGTTGATTATTTCTCCAAATAGGTCGAAGCAGAATCCTTCACTAATGTGACAGCCAAGCAAATGGTCAAGTTTATCCAGAAGAACATCTTTACTCGGTATGGGATTCCTCACCATATAGTAAATGACAATGGAGTACAGTTTCAAGGGGCAACAGCTGAGCTACTTGCAGAACATGGTATTAAACATCATAAGTCCTCTCTATACAGGCCTCAGGCTAATGGTGCAGTGGAAGCAGCTAACAAGGCAATAAAAAAGATCTTATCAAAGATGGTAACCACTTACAGAGATTGGGCTGATAAACTACCTTATGCCCTTTGGGGTTATAGAACCAGTGTCAGAACGCCGACAGGAGAAACTCCTTATGCCTTGGTATATGGAATGGAAGCGGTGTTGCTAGTGGAAATAGAACTTAAGTCACTTAGAGTCGCCCTGGAGGCTTAGCTGCCAGAGACTGAATGGGTTCAAGCCAGATATGAACAGTTGGCAGCACTAGATGAAAGGCGACTGAGGGCACTGGATCATCTTCAGATGTACCAGCGTAGAATGGCCAGAGCCTATAATCGGAATGTGAAGTACTATAAGCGACAGTTGAAAACAGGTGACTTGGTTCTAAAGCAGCTAAGGCCTTCAAATGTCGATGTTAGGGGCAAGTTCAAACCCAACTGGGAAGGGCCCTATGTGGTGAAGAAGGTGTTGTCAAAAGGCGCTGTCAGCATCATGGACATGGACGGAAATGAGTTCACTAATCCTATCAACCAAGACAGGCTAAAGCTTTATCATGTGTAAAAAAAAAAAAAATCTGCTAGACTGAAAACTCAAAAAGAGCGGTCTAGGCAGAAGTTAAAACACGAAAGAAAATAATCAGTCGGAAAACTTGAAAAGGATGACTGATGACGGGTTCTGGCTCAGTGTGGAATCTGTATCATTTAGGAACCAACTTGTTTCAAATGTACTCATTTTGACTTCATCAATAAAGTGAAGTGCTTGTTTAAATATATTTGCATGGTTATGACAAATGCACAAGCAAAGTTGTCTTGCATAAACATACATTTAAAGAAAGCACTTTGCATTCAACTGATTGAAATCATCGCATTATTTAACAAGTGAAAATGAATTAAATACAAACAATTTGAAATCTTTTGTCGACCCCTAAGATCCAATTCATCTTCCTAAAAGAGCAATAGAATGGTCATGGTGACATCTCAATCATCTTAAAAAAAAAAAAAAGAAAGCTCACTGAGGTGAAAACCGAAAAGGAGCCTCAGGCAAAAATTAGAGCAGCTCGCTGGGCTGAAAACCCGTATTGGGCAACCCAGGAAAAAATTAAAGCACTTACAAACTCATAATTTCCCCACAAAGCAGGAAAAGCAGAATGTCCTTAATATTCCCCACAGAAGTCATCACATCGGCTCCACATAGAGTCACCACTCAATTCCCCAGCAGAATCTACATAAAGAATGCCATAATTGTTTCCCCGATCAAGTTGCCACACTTTCCCCCAGCGGAATCTCTGTAAGGAGCACTACGATTATCTCCCTAACAGTATCATACATCTCCAACAGTCACCTCACTCTCTCGAAAATCACCAAGCGAAGCCCCGAAGAAAGCAAAATCGACCAGGGGCAACATATCTCTCTCCAGCAGAAGGCGAAAACGTCAAATAATGGGAAATGCATACATCATATACATCATCATGCACTCATACATTACATACATCAGTCACTTATCCCTAGCTAGTCTTTATTCTTGATCGAAGGGGCAAAAATTTTTGTTTAAAAATCTTTCGATCAAGGAATGAAGACTTGTTATCTTAAGTGCAGAAATTCATTGTCCCCAGCTTCAATTCTTCAGCAGATCCGCCTCTAGTAATTTGAAATCAGTATCGGCCCAGATCGGCTTCATCGTCCATTTCCCCAGCAGATCTGCCTCGAGTAATGTGAACTCGGTATCAGCCCAGATAGGCTTCATCATCCATTTACTTAATAGATCCGCCTCGAGTAATGTGAACGAGGTATCGGCCCAGATCTGTTTCATCTATTTCTCCAGCAAAGCTCACCTCGGGTAACCTAGACCCGGTATCGGCTAATTTATTCGTCAACTTTGCCTCGGGTAACCTAGACCCGGCATCGGCCAATCCGTAATCCATCTTTCATTTGCCTCGGATAACCTAGACCCGGTATCGGCTAAACCGCAATTCACCCATCATTTGCCTCGGGTAACCTAGACCCGGTATCGGCCAATCCGTAATCCATCTTTCTTTGCCTTGGGTAACCTAGACCCGGTATCAGCTAAACCGTAATTCACCACTCCTTTGCCTCGGGTAACCTAGACCTGGTATCGACCAATCTGCAATCCATCTTTCCTCGCCTCGGGTAACCTAGACCCGGTATCGGCTAAACCGCGATTCACCCACTCCTTCGCCTCGGGTAACCTAGACCCGCTATCAGCTTATTTCCTCCCCAGTATCGCCTCGGGTAACCTAGACTAGGTATCGGCTTATCTCATCAGAAGGTTCATTCCAGTATTCGCGGCGCTTTGATTCGCGCTCTCAAATTCATCATCTCGGGTGTTGTAAACCTGGAGCTAGGTGTCGAATTTGATCACGCGAGGGGCAGTTGTAAGCGCCGAAATTTTTTTCTATACTTAAAAAAAAAAGTAAATGGTCGTAGACTGTCCTTACAGTCGTGCGACTGTAATTTAAAAATTACAGTCGTATAACTGTAATATCGAAAAAGTTGCAGGAGCCCATACCTTTGCAGCAGAAAAATGGAGGAGAGAGGGTGGCGCAATTAATGCGCCGAGATGAACAACAAGTAAGCCAGAAGAGCAGGATAAAAAGAAGGAAAGGAAGGGAGAGAAGGGCAACTTGATTTCTGGTGAAAAATTTATAGAGAGAAGAGAAGGGAAGAGACAAGAAAAAGGGGAAGGAAACTTTGCTAAAAAATCCTCTTTTTCTCTTCTATTTCTTTCGAATTCTTTAGGATTAAAGCTAAAACTTGCTAGAAATCCTTAGGTTAATCAATTAACTTCACAAACAAATCAAAATCACAGACTTAAATTGTCAGAATCCCAAGCATTTCGGATTTTTGGACATAAAGCTTTCTCTCCCAATTTCAAAGGAAACATGCGAATTTGTATAGATTGGAGCAACGCTAAGGGTCAAATCGACTTGGATTAGCTTCTAAAAAGGTAGACGCTCCTTTTCCTTTCACTTTTTCTTTCTTTCTGGGTGTTTGAAGTGAATTTTTATGCATTTTCTGTTGTATTTTCGCGCTTCTGTTTTTGGAAATTAAGAACAGTCGCACGACTGTTCTTGGATTTGATGAACAGTCATACGACTATATATACAGTCGTACAAGTGTTCTTAATTTCTAGGTTGTTTTTCTTCAATTTTGACTCAAAATAAAGTTTTGGCGAAATCTTGATTCTTAGCCGTTTACAGTCGCACGACTGTAACCTACATTCGTATGACTGTAGTTACAGTCGCACGACTGTAACTCTCATTTCAGAATCAGAATTTCAGCTTTTATCCCTGAAAATTTATAAAAATTCATAAAAATCAGAAAAATCCGAAATTTTGATATGTGCATTCACAACCTTAGATTAATTTTCAGTAAAATTACATTTAGAACAATTCAACAACGGAGACCTGATTCTCCCAAAAACCGAGCCACCTTAAAAATCAAAATGCATGTAAACAGGTAAAATTGTTTTCAAAATGATTTCCCCACAAAACCAAAAATATAGGGACGTTTCAAAACTTTTCCAGGTCTAACCAGGCCGGCTAGCCGAGCCAACCCGGTTATCCCCTATATGCATGCCCCCAATACTTGATTTTCCAATTCTTTCTATTTGAGTCTAACTTGTGGCGTGCCATATAAACTGTGCTAACCTTTGTTTTGCAGCTTTTATTTATTTTCATTTTTATTTTTATTTGTATTTTAATAGAATTAATCGTGTATTTTAGGCGGTTGTAAATATTTTTTAGATTCTCGTGTATTTCAGGCGATTGTATAAGTGAGGCGAGAGTTTTTATTTTTCTATTCGATTTGGTTGTAGGCCAATTAAGATTTATTACTTTCCTTTATTTTTGTATTGTATATTTGTGTGCGCGCTGTATGTCTTTTATATTCAATAAAATTGACTTTAGAATTTAAAATACCATTTCGAGAACATTGGCAATATTTAATTTAATTAGACATGAAATAAGGGACTTGTCCGGACCCGAATCTCTGGATAGTGTAGCGACCATTCGTCCGGTTCAGCTACCTTAAGAATTTCCCGGTTGAGCTGAGCCGGGTGGCGACTCTACAATATTCATCGAGACTTAGGTCTCGGCTCTTTTAAGAATTAGTTCCATTTATTTTCCAAAACGATTTTCCATTTATAAAAACCCCACGCGAGGGAAGGGCCCGCCCGAGATCGTGGTGCCCCTTCCGAAAGGGAGTCTCACGTCCCGTCGAAAACGCGTCTGCCGCTCACAGTGGGGACTCTGCTGGGGATTTCTTCAAAAAGTTTTCTTAAAAACTTAAAGAATTTGACAAGCCCTGAAAAGTGTCTAATTAAAATAAGGCGGATGATTCTCTTTTGCTATTTTATTCGCATTTTAGTTAGCCATTGTTGCATTAGTTTAGGTATCCTTTTATAGCCCGGTGGATTGTTGAAGTGTCGCCTAAGTTCCTCTTGGTCTTAGGGGCACGAATACGAAACACCACTCATAGCCTCGTACGAACCCCTTCGCTAGAACCCTAGGTACCTGTAAAAAGCAAAGAGTACCTTTCACGTGATTATATTGTCATAAATGGAAATTATGAAAAATTGAGAAAATTTTCTTACCTGAGATTTAGAGCCGTGTAGCTCTGATTTGCATGTTATAGCCTAGGGGATGCCCCAGTGTTAGGCTATTTCTGCTTTCAGAGTGCCCACGATTCGGGGCAACCCGATGATGACAGTAAGCACCTGTACTTGGATTGGTGTTGATGCATGCATGCATGTGTGTGTGCATGTTTCCAGTGTATACACGTATGTGACATGATGTTTCTAATATTGATCTTGTCGTAGTCTTCATCTGGCATTCAATGTCACGAGTCGGACTAGTTGCGGCTCCAGAGCTCATGAACCAGGCTTTCTAAATATGCATGGACCTGGTGAAGGAGCGGCTTGCTTATTATGAGGACACTGGGGATGAGAATCAGGTGGATGTTCAGGGTGACAGGCATAGTCCTATACCTTCTCTTTTACTTCTTTGACAATCTAGCCCTTATGTGAGCTCATTCTGCTACTTTGCTTGTATTACCGATTCGTGGGCCTATTTCTACACATTCTGTTTCAGTACATTAGCCGTGAGTGTGAGGCGCTGATCTCGAAGGACCTCAAGATGCAGGGAGTCCGGATTGTCTAAACCTGCTATTATGTGACTTGTGTTTCATTTTGTGTCCTAATTTTTGCATAGACCACCTTTTAGTGTTTTCGTCCTATTAGACTGTCTTAACTTTTACCTGAACTGCCCTTTTGGGTTTTTGACTCAGCAGACTTTTATTTGTATCCTAATTTTTGCATAGACCACCTTTCGGTTTTCAGTCTATCGGATTGATTATTTTTTATTTTTATTTTTAATTTTTTGAAGATGAGATGTATGAAAACAGAAAATGTGCACAACCTTATATGCATAATACGAACTCAATTTCAAGCAAACTCAGGACATTTAAATAGTCAGAACAAAGCATTCATTCATTAATAATGTTGTAACACAATGCACATCAAGGATGAAATGAAGCTAAGAACAGAATCAGTAATGGTATCCATCTAAACTGAATCCACGACTGCCATCAACTAGTCTTTGCAGATTTTCTTGCTAATGGTGCTCACCTCTCTGTCTTAATTTTTGCATGGATTGCTTTTTTGGTTTTCAATCCATTGGATTGTCCTAATTTTTGCATGGATCGCCTTTTGGGTTTTCAATCCATCGGACTCTTTTTTTTTTTTTGACACATAATAGCACCTGAGCTTGTCTTGGTTGATGGGATTGATGACTTGGTCTCTGTTTCCACTGGTGGAACCACTTCTACACCATAGACCAAAGGGCATGATGTTTCTCCAGTGGGTACTCTAATGCTAATTATGTGCCCTCACCAGGCAAATGGTAACATGTTGACCCAATCTTTATAGGCAACTGCCATATTGACGGAATCCTCTTTGATAGACTTATTGGTCGCTTTTATCACCCCATTATCTTGTGGGCGATACGGAGATGATGTGTGATGCTCCATTCCTTTATTCTGGAACAACTGTGCTGTTGCCCCTTGAAATTGTGCTCCATCATCGGTCATGACGTGATGCGGAACTTCATACTGTGCAAACACCTTTTCCTTTCTGAACTTGGACACGCATTTTTTTTAGGCTGTGACATTCATATGTGACTCCGGGTCTACCCACTTACAGAAGTATTTTGACAGATACGACTATGAATCAATGTCTGTTCAGTGCAAGTGGCCTTATTTCTCCGACACTTTCAATTCCTATGCTATGATAACTCGCTTTTATAGTCTGAGCCTATGGAGCCTCTGCTTGAGTAATTTCTTTGTCAACCCCCGCATGACATCATACATCCAGACAAAGGTTTCCACATGCTTTCATAGTACTTTTGCAATTTCTATTCTCTCTTCAGGCGTGAAATCTTTCAAGATGGATACCATTTTTGGGTCATCATCTGTCCCTAGATTCACTTCATGTAATGTTGCATCATGTAAGTTAAAGGCATTAAATGAATGTTCGTACGTATGTGCAGTTCCATCCAGAAAAATATCACACAAGTAATCGGAATCAAATTGCATTAAATTAAATGCCTTATGGGCTGAATCATCCATATTATAAAGAAGAAAGAAAGCAAATACATTAAAATAATTCTCATCCTCCACATGCGGAGGGTCTTCTGTTGCTACAGCATCATTGATCTTAATAGCCTGCGTACCCGAGCTAGCCAAAGTTGGGCAGGGGATTGTTCTGAACGCTCGGCTTCAAGGGTGGTTCGACAATCTTCCCCTCAGTATCCAACTATCGGATAGCCCTTATTAATTGAGTGCAATCATTTGTATGGTGTCCTACTATCACATGATAGGAACAGAAGTTACCTTGTCCGTCTCAGCTGGAGGAGAATACAGCTTTAAATTTTGTAGCAACCCAGCCTTCCTACATTTGGCAAAAATATGAGACAAAGATTCTGCCCACAGGTTGGTGGTCCTTTGAGGAGTTCCTGTTTGTCTACCTTGAGCTACAACAGCCACATTCGCTTCTTGCACTTGTCCAAGGGTTGCGGTTTGAGCCGATTTTGAACTAGATCCAACAGATGTGGTTGTGGAGTTACCAGCCTTGTAGCCCTGCGAATACCGTTGATTACTTTGATAAGCACCAAAATTCTTCTTATTTCTTTGGTCTTCCTCCTCATACCTCTTGATTTGCTTATCAAATTCAAAAACTTCTGTAAAAGCATGGAATCTTTTCAGCTTCATTTTGTCCGTGTATTAAGGCAAGCTTCCATCAACCAATTTTACAATGAGAGACTCTAATTTGAAGCTACATCCACCAGCACTTGAACATCCATCCATCTCTTATAGTAAGATGGAAAGGACTCATTTGGCTTTTGGCGAATCCTTTCCAAATCCTCTAGAGTGGTCTCCACCTAAGTGTTATAGGCATACTACTTCACAAATGCCTCGGACAGATCTTCCCATGTGGAACGGGTGTGGATCGGCATTTTCAAGTACCACTTAGCCGTGGCATTTCTTATAGTAGTTGGGAATAGGTTTAGCAGGTGGATTTTCTAATTCCCAAACTGGACATAATCCTCACATAGCTGTCCAAGTGAGCCTCTGGTGGACCTTATCCAGTGTATGGAAACCAACTAGGAGTGGCTCTCGTCCTTCTGCCATTAGAGTGGCTGGGTCAGCACACTTGATGGGATTGTAATGCACCATCTCTTTCGGGTTTGGTATCAAAGCCTCCAAGTCAGAGAATTTTTCTTTGAGATGTTTTTCAGTAGCCATCTCAATTGAGGCCTCTCTAGCTCTCAGAAAAGCTTCGTTTTCGTCAGACTGGTGCTTAATCTCTTGATAAGGGATGGCCACTCTACTACTATCAAGAATGCCTCCTCCAGCTCCGTTTGCCACTTGGATTGTATCTCCTCCATTCTCGACTGAGGCCGATATTGGCTGAGCGGTTTGCCTTTAGTGGGCATAACAACTCTCATATGCTCTCTCAAATTAGCCTTAAATAGGTCTGAGTTTAGTAGGACATCGACAAATGTGTTCATGTCAAAAGCAAAAACGTTCACTTGTTTGTCTTGAGCCATTCCTGTTCTATTTGCTTCTTCTAGCACAATTTGACTGTCAATCGGTAGATAAGGTAACTGCCCCCTGAATTCCTGCTATGAATCTGAATCTGAATTGAACCTAACCCCTTCCATATTTACCGGTTCTGGCTGAAACTCTGGTTTTACACGTAGTAACCATCTCGAAGTTCGACTCTAAACTGAATTCAACATAAGGTTAGAACAATGGATGGATGTCGTAAGTCTTGACTCGACATACTAAGTGACATGTATGGCATGGTCGTGAAATAATCCTGATTGAATGATGTCTCATGAATGAGAATGGTGATGAGGATGATATTTGTGTTTTCATTCTCTTTTTACTTTGGACATTCAAAGAATACCTGATGCTATGTGAAAGATAATGCAAAAATGTCGCGTGTGAGCTGTGACACGGACAGAGGTTCGACACTTTGGGGGCACCAAGTGGATGTCATGAAATGGTCACATGTGTACCGACACACAGACAGATATTTAACGCTTTGTAGGTCAATGAGATGACATGAGATGATCATAGAGGGGTCGCCCCACAGACAGAGTTTTGACGCTTTTAGGGCATCCAACATGAAATGATGTTATAAATAAGTCGCGTGTGGATAGAGACATGGACAAAGGTTCGGTGTTCGTGGAACACCTTTCATGATTTGGTAATGTTATGAAATGCTGCTACATATGTAGTGATTTGGCACTCATGGAGTACCTTAAATGATTCATTATGTCATGGAACAATCCGATATGGATCGTGACACACAAGCAAGGTTTCGGCATGATACCAATGATGAATGGGCATGACATGTAATGATATCATGTGACCCACCACACGAATATAGACCTAAGACTGTTGTAGTCCTCTAGTGACTGAAATGATGTAACAAAATGTCCAAGTGCAACCGGATGCACGGGTAGTTTTGGGACACCCGATATGGAATGAAATGATCATGAAAGGCATACTCAGAACATCCTTTATTTAAATGGAATGAGATGAGATGAATGTTCATGTCACACAAAATGCAAGTGGCTACACAAAGACATGGTTAGGATGCATAACATACGGGATGATGTCGTGTATGTTTTATAGAATGTCAACACACAAGATGTAATGGCACACAAATAAAATGGCATGGCTACATGAAGATGTGGTTAGTATTAATGTCACACATGTGCTTATGTCTAGAAAATGGCTGCCAAAGATGTGGTTAGAATGGCACATGAATGATAATGCATGTTTGATGTTTCATATAAAGGTCAAAATAAACCACCATGGAATAAATGTTAGCACACGCAACAATATGCTCACCCTCCCAACCTTATTCCTTCTTTCAATTTGTCATGCATTCTTCCTAGGTGTTGGGTCTCTTTGGCATCAACTGGGGACACCAAAGGTGTACTCTCAATGTCTAATTTCGAATTTATGTTTTGGTAATCCTAAAGGGAAGTTACTAGGTCATTACATGTGGGCCAAAGTCAAACCAAGGGTCGTACAGGTCTCCATAGCGAAAATACACTCATCCATATGGAACATGAGAGGTTCATGCGATGCTATGAGTAGTTTACCCCTTCAGGTGCCTCCAATCCTAGCGAAAGAGGAAGGTCACCTTCTGAAGCAAACCGGGCTGATCAATGAGTTCAAAGGGTTGAAAAGAAGAAAATGTCATGATATGCAAGTGCGAGCAAAAAAAAAATGGTACTATGAACTAGTAAATGACTACAAGTGAGGTTATATTTCAGTAGTTGCCTAAGTCCCTTAAGTCTTTATAAAAAAACATTTTGAGAAACTTTCATCCCCAGCGGAGTTGCCACTGTGAGCAGACGACCTTTTAGGTGGAACGTGGCGAAGCGAATCGGGGAAAAAGAAGAATTAAATTTGTTTGTGATGTTTGTTTTGGAAAACAGGTTTGTATCTTGCTTAGGAAAACCATTGATTTGTTTGGAAATCCTTTTGTAGACAAATATTTTCTTTGAATGTGAGTTTTGAGAAAACTGGTTTTGCATTTTTAGAAAATCCCATTTTATTAACTTAAAGACCTCGAAACTTAAAGTTAAAGATCAGTGACAGAGTCGCCACCTGGATCATCTCATCAGGGAAATTCCGGTACAGCTCCCTATCGAGCACAAACTACTGTACCCAATCTAGAGATTTAGGGTTTGGGCGACTTACCTATTTAACCTCAAGCTTGTATTCATTTATAAGTGCATAAGACAATACTTTACTCACTTCTCTACCCATTTTATCTTTTGTTATTGGCCCATGCTCATTTAGATGACAGAAATAAATTGCATAAAATTAAAGCGCCGAAAAATAAATCATACGTAATCAAAAAGAAATAGAGGCCCACTTATTAAAACCCAAAAAGAGAAAAAGCTCTTATCCTCACCATTACAATTGCCTAAATACATGAATATCTAAAAAGTACAATCACCTAGAATATATGATTAATCTATAAAATACATCCAAAATGAAAATAAGGAAAAAAATAAAAGCTCCAAGACAAATTGGTTAGCACAGTCATATTACAAACACAAATAGGACTCACATAAGTCAGAATGGGGATTGTCAGGAAAAAGGACATGCATTTAGGGGATAACAGAGAGGTCCAGGTGACTTGCTCAGTTAGACCTGGAAAACGGTCTTAGAAATTCCCTTTAGGTTTTTGTGCTTGAAAATAGTTTTGAAAATGGTTTGGCTTGATTACATACAAGTTACTTCGGTTTAATGGGTTGATTATCCTAGAACTCAGGGTTCCGTTCTTGGGGATTTCTATTTCCAAACATTCATTTAACGCCCAAAACAGTAAACATGCCAAAAACATTTTGATTCTGAAGATAGCATCATGCGACGATGTCCGTACAGGTCATTTCGTGATTCTGCCTCCTTTTGGAAGCTACAGCCATGCGGCTGTAGCATCCAGAACCTAAAATTGGCTTTCTTTGCCTTGTAATCATTGTTTTGATCGTTTTCAATGGTTTCTAAAGACTTTGAGGCACTTAGGGGTCCGCTATAGCTGGACAGAGGATCCGATTTGGATCGAACAACCCCGAAACTCAAAAACCGAAACTAAAGAATCCGAAATCTTATATCACGTTCAATGAAAACTAAAAACCATAATTCAGAATATAACAGATATGATTGGGACCGAAATAAAGCATAACAGAATGAACAAAATGGAATCTGGCTACTTTTGGTCGATATTAGGGCTTTTCGGATTTCTGCCCTGAAGAACACAGCTGTGCGGCTGTAGTATTATAGCCGCTCGGCTCTATTCTAAGGGATTACAGCCACTTGGCTCTAATTAGGGCTGCACGGCTATAATCAAACAACCAGTTTCCAGATTTTTACAAAATACAGAAAATAAACAACACAAATCAAACAAGTATGAGTTTAAGGCCTCTTATAGTTTACCTTCTTAATGTTCCAGTGTGTTTGACGTCCGGAAGTGGATTGAAACATCGGAATGCACTTAGAATCTCGCGAACACCCCGAAAACTTCAAGTCAAATTGATCCGAATTGAACCTGGGAATAGCCTCGAATGAATGAGGAACGATCAGGAACCTATCACTTTATGTTTTCTATACCTGTTGTTATGTGTTTCTGGTCTTCTTCCTTGTTTTCTTTTGTTTTTCTCTCTTTTTGTTATGGCTCTCCTTTGAATTCTCCCTTGGAATCCATTCTCTCTTGATTTCTCCCTCTTTTTTGTGTTCCTGCTGTCTGTTATAGTTCTTTTCTGATATTAAAACCCTCCCTCAAATTTCGGCCGAGAATCCTCCTAATGAAGGAGTTTGATTCCTTCTCAAAGATTGATTCTGGTTATTTGGGAGATAATTCGACCGCTCGCTAGAGTCGAACAACTGTAGTATTATAGCCATGTGGCTCTTATGAAACTACAGTTGTACGCCTCTAATCAGAGCCGTGACAGATTCTCCAAAATCCCAGACTCACCTCTAAGCCCCATAATCACTCAAAGGACCTTTCTCGGGGTTTCGGATCGAAGATTGTGCGGTTTTCGGAGAGTTTAAGACATTCCAGGCAACATCCCACTCATTCTCATGTCTGACTCATGTCCGTCTATCTTAACAGGTAACATAGGATTCTCATCACAGAGGTCAGGAAAACTCATGCTCACACATATCCATCCTAACCCTAATGTGATTTGTTTTGTAGTTTGGCACCACCCTGTAGGAAGATTGGAGAGAGTTGAGGCATCAAGTGAGTCAAAAGAGTTATTTAGAATAGAATAACAGTTTCCAGTGGATATAGAGGTAGACAGTGTGGCTTCTAGTTCAGTGGTAGTAGAAACAGGATCGGACACATAGTCAGAGACTGAATTTGAGTCTTTACTTGAAGTTGATCACTTCGAGCATAACCACATAGAAATGACAAACCCATCTAATCCTGATGCCAACACTAGTGCGATTTCCATGAATACTATACTCGGAGACTTTTTGAATTTGGATGAGTTCAAAAACATTATCAGGAACTAAGTTCAAGCAATTCTAAGCAATCCTACTGTCAACATAATGGAGGAAGCCAACAGAGAGTTTGGGAATAACGATAAAAAAAATAAGGATAATGACAGACACTGATGTGGGGAATAGAGGGAGACAAGTTGAGACGGCCCTATAAAAGAAATGGCGAGGAAATGTGCAGAGATGGATGACCTAATGGCTAAGATGTGAGGGAGCACAAAGGTTAATGCCTCAAAATGCATATACCCGAGCGTCTTGATTGCTGGTGGTGTTGAACTATTACCAGCTGGTTTTCAAATGCCAAGACTTGCCCTATATGGGGGAAAGAGCCCCCCAATGGTTCATCTTAATCAATATGTGAGGATTATTATAATGGCAGGCTTGACGATGAACCAGTTTGTAGGACTCTTCCCCACCACATTAGAGGGAGGAGCTATTAATTGGTACAACAAGTATCCAAAAAGTGTTCGAGAAGATTAGAATTCCTTATCTGATGCCTTTGTGAAGTATTATAGCTTTAATTCTCAGTTGGAGCTGAGGTTACAAGACCTTAAAGCCATAAAACAAAAACCAAATGAAACTTTTACAGAATACTATCAACGGTGGATGGACAAGATGATCCTCTTGCATCAAAGACCCTTGGAGGATGAATTGATTGTTAAACTAATTGATGGCAGTCTGGAAGTATACAGGAACAACATGAAGTACCACGAGTTTAACATATTGTTAGAAGTTCATGAGATCGCTAGAAGGGTCGAGAAGTATGAAATCAAAGTAGTCTAGAGCAACCCTAACAATATATACCGAGGAAGAGGCCTTACATACACCTTGGGATATAAGAGTAATAATTCTATCACAACATCTTGCATAACCACTACCAAGCCCGCTTATGCGACTACCCCTGTCAAGTAAGTAGAAATTATGGAAGCAACTCAAGAAGTAGCCCCTGTGAGCACTGGTTTTTTCCCGACCTCTATGATAAAAACCTTTTGTTACCTATTAAACAGATGAACGTGAGTCAGATTTGAGCATGAGCAGAAAATAAATTGCAGAAAGATAAAGCATACATCCGAAGTATACAAGAAAATAGTAGAGGCTGATTATACAACCCAATCGAATAAAAGATAAAAACCCTCGTCCTTACATTACAAACGCCTAGGGTACACGAGGATCTAAAAGTTACAACCGCCTAATTTACATGGAATAATCGATTAATTACAGTAAAAATAATAAAAAGGAAAATAAACTCTGCAAAACAAAGGGTTAGCACAATTTATATTACACACACGAGTAGGACTCAAATAGGACAGAATTGGGATTTTAGGAAATGGGGGCATGCATTTAGGGGGTAACCGGGTCGACCCGACTGGTCAGACCGGTTAGACCTAGAAAATGGTTTTGAAACGCCCTATAACCTTTTGTGCTAGAAAACAATTTTTGGAAACCATTTGGCTTGGTTTCATGCAAATTTCTACATTTTAGCGGGTCGGTTATCCCGAAACTCGGGGTTCCGTTCGTGCGGTTTTTCTTGATTTCAACATCCATCTAGGGTCCAAAAGCAGTAAACACACCAAAAACATTTGTGAAAACATTGTTTCGATTGCTCTTAATATTTCCGGGGATTTCATAGGATTCGGGGGTCCGCTAATACTGGACTAGAGATCCGATTTGGATAAAATAACCCCGAAACTCAGGAAATAAATCCCCAGATAAAATGAAAACCTCGATATCCGTATGTATAGAAATCTAAAAAACCAAAATATTACAACATACGGATGAATTTGGGCCGAAAATGATCACAACAGAATGCTTAAAACGGAAAACGGACTGTTTTCGGCCGATGAGGACAAACCGGGAATCTGTCCCTACAGAACAGAGCTGGGCGGCTCTGTTTATCATGAACATAGCCGTATGACTATGTTCTCTGTTTATCATGAACATAGCTGTACGACTATGTTCGTGAGGAACATAGCCGTGCGGCTCTATTCAGGCAATCCAATTCCGAAAGTTGTAAAATGAAGAAAACGCACAAGCAAAGTAATGCAAACAGGTTTAAGGCCTCTCAGAGTTTACCTTGATGTTGTTTTGATGCTTTGAATGTCAAGAAACGGATTAAAAGCTTGAAATGTGTCCTGGAAACTCAACCGGCCGAAAACCGCGGTGATCCGAAATGAGCCAAAACGAATCTGAAACGATCCCCAATCAATGAGAAAAGGTTGTGGGATTTGTTGTGAGTGTTTGGAGATTGATTTAAGGGCTTGAGTTTGTGGTTTCTGGTTCCTCCTTGGTCCCTCAAACTCATGGCCTCTATCTCTCTTTTTCTCTATTTCCTTTTTTTCCCCAGTGCCCTAATCCCCTCCTGAGAAAGTCCTCCCTCTGTTTTATATCTCTCTCTCATACTTATTTCAATCAATCAATCTACCGCTTGACTTCTGAAATTTTGCCTGCTTTTTTCCTTCTGTCAAGACAAGTTGCTCTGCTTTGCAGAGCAACTTGTTTTGACCACTAGAACCATACAGTTCTAGTTTATACTAGAATACGGCTATAGTCTAGAGCCGCCCGGCTTTAGCATAAAAGCTAGAGCCATGTGGTTCTAACGAGAGCTGGGATAAAATTTTGAAAATCAGACACGTGCCCTGAACCCTAGAAACCACTTGGAAGACCTTTTCGAAGATTTTGGATCGTGGATAGCTTGGTTTTTAGGATGTTTGAGATACTTCAGGAAACATTCCGGTTGCTTTCAAATCCGTTCGTTCCACAGGCAACACAGGAATTCTCATCATAGAGGTCGGGAAAAACCCGTGCTCACAGGCTGCCCCTCACAGGACCAAAGTCGACTTATGGTCAGCTAAGAGGCCTAGATCGAGTTTGGTCTCGCGACTGGGAGCACGGTGAGAAAAGAAAAGAAAAAATACCTGATGTCCTGGTGCATCAAGGAATAGGCATAACATCCAGCTGGGGATGTCAGCTTTGGTCCTATAATCAGCCCAGGGAGCATCCAATTCTAGAGATCGGCCCACAAGGGCATTTAGTTTTTGAGGTCGGCCCAAAAGGACGTTTGGTTTTTGAGGTCGGCCCAGCGGACATTTGGTTTTCACGATCGGCCCAGGGGCATTTGGTTTTCATGGTCGGCCTAGGGGGCATTTGGTTTATAGTGAAAAGGTTCAATGAAATGCACCGTCTCTCCTATGTGGTGAAAAGGCAGTACAAACTGGAATTTCTTTTTTCTTCAATTGACATTTCTTCCTCTTCCATGTGGCAAAGAGGTTGAAATGGCTATTCTTCTCTTCCTATGTGGTGAAAAAGGTTGAACAAGATGCGTTGTCACTCCTATGTGGTAAAGAGGCAGCACGAACTAGAATTTCTCTTTAATAGGCATTTCTTCCTCTTTCATGTGGCAAAGAGGTTGAAATGGCTGTTTTTCCCTTCCTATGTGGTGAAAAGGTTGAACAAAATGCACTGTCCCTCTTATGTGGTGAAGAGGCAGCACGAACTGGAACTTGGGTCTTCAATAGGCATTTCTTCCTCTTTCATGTGGCAAAGAGGTTGAAATGGCTGTTCTTCCTTTCCTATGTGGTGAAAAGGTTGAACAAAATGCACTATCCCTCCTATGTGGTGAAAGGCAGCACGAACTGGAACTTGGGTCTTCAATAGGCGTTTCTTCCTCTTTCTTATGGCAAAGAGGTTGAAAAGGTGGAAACGTACCTGGCATCCATTGCTGGGGATGCCGGCCATGGTTCCAAGTTGAACTCGCTGCGGTGGAGTGTGCCCATGAAGAAGGATACGAAAGTTGCTTTGCCCCTAGAACCTATTAAAGGCAAGAAACACCCTTCTCGGAAGGAGTGAAAAAGGAAAAGGAAATGTACCTGGCATCCGTTGCTGGGGCCGTGATTCCAAGTCGACTCGCTGCGGTGGAGTGTGCCTGTGAAGAATTATACGAACGTTGCCTTGCCCCCAGAACCTGTTAAAGGCAAGAAACACCCTTCTCGGAAGGAGTGAGAAAGGAAAAGGAAACGTACCTGGCATCTGTTGCTGGGGATGCTGGCCGTGATTCCAAGTTGACTCGCTGCAGTGGAGTGTGCCCGTGAAGAATTATACGAATGTTACCTTGCCCCCAGAACCTATTAAAGGCAAGAAATACCCTTCTCGGAAGGAGTGGGAAAGGAAAAGAAAACGTACCTGGCATCCGTTGCTGGGGATGCCGGCCTTGGTTCCAAGTCGACTCGCTACGGTGGAGTGTGCCCTTGATGAATTATACGAACGTTGCTTTGCCCCAGAATCTGAGATTTGGAGTCGTAGGGCTCTGATTTGCATGCTATGACTCTGAGGGTGCCCCTAGATTAAATCATTTCCGCTTTGGGATGGATCCTGACTCAGGACAATTCAATGATGGTGATGAGTGCCTCAGCAGAAGTTGATTCAAAAGCGTGTATTTATTCCTTGATCGATAATTTTGGAAACAAAAATTTTTGACCTTTCGATCAAGAATAAATACGGCTGATTTGTTTATGATGCATGTATGCGTGAACGCGTGTATGATTCGAGTGTATGCATGTATGTGACATGACACTTATGTTACTATGCTTAATTTCTGCGTTAGGTTGGGGAAGAGACTTGTGACTTTCGATGAACTTTTAGGGGGATTTCCCTGATTGGGGACCCTACCGAGGATCTACTGGGGATCTTAACTCAGTGGGGACCATCTTAGCTGGGGACTCTATTGGGAAACCCTAACTCGTTTAACCCTACTGTGGATCTACTGGGGACCCTGCCTCAGTGGGGATTGTCTTAGTTGGGGACTCTGTGGGGGAACCCTGATCCGTTTAGATTTTTTGAGAAGTTGTCTATGCTGGGGATTCTGTTTACCCTGAATTCCATTCATTTCATCTGCCCAATTGAGATCAACAGATGCTTTCTCCCAGATTTTGGTGTGCTTTCAGGTCGAGCTTGCCCACCTTAGCATTCTTCAGACCCTTTTGATAATTTGCTCTAGGGGATTTGGCACACAGACACTACAGACTTATTGCCCACTTTGTCAAGGTGTAAGCGTCGGAATTTTCCGTCCTTAAAAAAAAAATCGCTGGTGTCACACGACTGTAACTTACAGTCGTGCGACTGTCGTTACAGTCGTACAACTGTACGATCGGAGCAGGTGCAGAACACCATACCCATGACATAAGAAAAGGAAAGGGAAAAGATGGGCAATTAATGCCCGGTTTTTGGTGAAGAAAGAGCAGAAAATAAGAGAGGAGAGAAGAGAGGTAAAGGGACTTTTAACATTTTCTAATTCCTGGTCTTAAAAAAAATGTTAGAGAGAAAAAGAGAGAAAAAGGGAAGGAAAAGGTCATCACAAATATAAGTTCTTTTCCTCTTCTTTTTCTTTTGATTCTCAGTGTTAATGTTAAAACTTATTAGAAATCAATAGGTTAACAATCTAACACTTCAAATTCAATTAAATTCGGACTAGAAACTCTAAGAATCCGTGACATTTGGAAATTTTTGGACCAAACTTCTCAACCTTAACTTAAGAGGAAAAAGTGCAAATTTGAGTCGATTGGTGCGACGCCAGGGGTCAATCCTACGGTGGATAAGTGCCAAAAAGGTGAAACTCTTCATTCCCTATATTTTTCATGCTTTTTGGGTAAATTGGTGTGTTTTTGCGCATTTTTATCTATTTCTTGCGTTTTCTGCTTCTGGAAATCAAGAACAGTCGTGCGACTGTTCTTGAGTTGATGAACAGCCGTACGACTTTAAATACAGTCGTATGAGTGTTCTTGGTTTCCAGATTATTTTCTTTCAGTTTTATTTTGAATAAATTTTGGCGAAATTCTAAAGTTGGAATGATTTACAGTCGCACGACTGTAATGCTCGTCTAAAATCAGAATTTCCAGAATAATCCCTAAAAATTTCTAAAAATCCCTAAAAATTAAAAAAAATCAGAAAATCACCAAAAATGAATTTTGTTGTGTGCATTCACAACCTTAGATTTAATTTTCAGTGCATTTGCATTTAGAACAATACAACGATGGAGACCCGATTCTCCCGAAAACCGACTCATCTCACATGCTAAATTAAGTAAACCGGAAAATAAAATGTTTTCAAAATGATTTTCTCACAAAACCAAAATACTAGGGGTGTCAATTTTTGACACGACACGATAACACGACACGACACGACCCGCATTTTTACGGGTTTGGGTTGGGGGTTAAACGGGTTCGGGTCATAAACGGGTCAACACGTTTATGACACGAAATAAACGTGTTGTAAATGGGTCAACCCGTTTCTGACCCGCGTAACCCGTTTATTTTATTATATTTTATTAGGCATATATAAATAAGTTAATAATTATATATAGTAAGTATATATTATATCAATTAAATATAAATTATTAATATTTATTTATATAATTAATTATATTGTTGGATGATGTTAGATTTTAATTAATGGTATTAACTAATATTTATAGTCGGGTTGCTAAACGGGTTGTGTTGCTAAACGGGTCGTGTTATATACGGGTATCATATAATTGATTTTTTTTATTAATCGTGTTAAACGGGTCGTGTCGTGTTACCCGTTTATTAAATGGGTCGTGTTCGTGTTTCAATTAATCGTGTCAAACTTTAACGGGTCGTGTTCGTGTCGTACTTAAACCTGTCATCAGAATATCAAAACACGACACGAACACGACCCGTAAACACGAATTGACACCCCTACAAAATACAAGGATATTTCAAAATGTTTTTCAGGTCTAATCGAGCCAGCTACCCGAGCCAACCCGATTATCCCCCTAAATGTATGCCCTCGATTCTTAATTTCCCCATGCTGTCCTATTTGAGTCTAATTTGTGGTGTGCCGTAAACTGTGCTAACCCTCTGTTTTGCAGCTTTTTATTTTTGATGTATTTAATAGAATTATTCGTGTATCTAGGCGATTGTAAATTTCTAGATAAATCGTGTATTTTAGGCAGTTGTAAAGTGAGGTTGAAAGTTTTTTATTTTTAATTCGATTGGGTTGTAAGCCACTTAAATATTTACTACTTTACTTTTATTCTTATTTTCTGTATATGCGAGCTGTATGAATTATTTTAATAAAATTGACTTTAGAATTATGAAATACCGTCTATGAACATTGGCCATATTTATTTTAATTAGACATGAAATAAGGGACTTGTCCGGACCTAGATCTCTGGATAGTGTAGCGACCATTCGTCCAGTTCAGCTAAATTATAAATTTCCTAGTTGAGCTGAGCCGGGTGGCGACTCCTACAATATTCATCGAGACTTAGGTCTCGGTTCTTTTACGAAATAATCTAATTTTCTAAAAATGAATTTTAATTCTAAAAACCCTATGCGAGGGAGGGGTCCGCCCAAAATCAAGGCGCCCCTTCCGAAAGGGAGTCCGCGTTCAGTCGAAAACGTCGTCCGCTCACAGTGACGACTCCATTGAGGAATTCTTAAAAAGGTTTTCTCAAAAACTTAAAAGAATTTGACAAGCCCTAAAAAGTGTCTAATTAAAATAAGGTGGATAATTCTTGATTGGTATTTCATTTTGCATTTTCAGTTAGACATCTTGCATTAGATTAAGTATCCCATTTTAGCCCGGTGGATTGTTGAAGTGTCGCCTTTGTTCCTCATGGTCTTAGGGGCACGGATACGAAACACCACCTATAGCCTCGTACGAACCCCTTCGTTCGGACCCTTGAGTGGGGAGAAGTGAGGAGTATATTTTGCTATGGGAGCCTTGATTTTAACCCTACTTGGACCGAACTCATATAGGCAACCTTAGTTGGATCCCCCTAGGATACTAAAATAAATTGTATGAAATAATATAAATCGTGCATTCATCATCCCCGGTTGATGATCGAAGAGAACCCCACCTAGGACTCGATTAGAATTTTTTAGACCGACCACGTTTGGAGGAATAAGGTTGGAAGAATTGGTTTTGTGTGCTATGTGTTTCTCGCCATCCCGTGACGCATCACCATCGTTATCTACGCGTGCATGACATACCATAATCAACATTTTCCATCCATATGACATACCATACATTAAACATTTGTGTGATAATTAACCCACATTTTTATGCAGCCACTTGCATTTTATTTTCGTGTGTAAAAACATTAAATCATCCGTTTGTCATTCATACTAATCATTTCTTTTTTAGCAATGATATTATATTTGTGTGATTGGCATTTTATTTTCACATAGCATACATAACATCATTATGTATGTCATGCATCCTAACCCACGTTTTTGTGCAGCCATTTGAATATTGTGTGTCATAAGCATTATGACATATCAATTGATTTAAATTAAGGGCATTTCAAGGACGCCTATCACGACTATTTCATTTCATAATATATCGGGTATCCAAAATTACCCATGTTCTACCGATGCACCGGATTGCATTTTGCCATTTTACTAAACCATTCCATTCAATAGAAACCCTAATGGTTTTAGACCCATTTTCGTGTGACGATTTACACAATGCACTTTATGACATCATGTTCATTCATCACAAACATCATATAATACCATGGCCCGCATCGGACCATTTCATGACATTAATATATCATTTAAGGTACTCCCCGAGTGCCTAATTAGTACACATATAAGTTCATAACATTACCAAATCATAAAAGGTGTTCTCCGAATGCCGAACCTCTGTCCATGTCCCTGTTACATGTGACTTCCTTATAACATCATTTCATATCATATGCTTAAAAGCGTCAGAACTCTGTCCAAGGGGCGGTCCCATGTGACCATTTCATATCATCTCATAGACCTACAAAGCGTCGAAACTTTGTCCTTGTGTCGGCACACATATGACCATTCCATGAATTCACTTGGTGCCCCAAAGGCGTCGAACCTCTGTCCATGTGGTGGTCCACACGTGACATTTTTGCATAACATTGGGTGTTCTTGGAATGTCCCAAGAAGAAGAAAAAGAATAAAAAGAGACCATTCATACCATCATTTCATACATACTCTCACTCCATTCATTCATCATAAGCACTCTTAATGCCTTACTCTTCATATCACACCATGCCAATCATTCATGTCCCTAATACCTCCCGTATGATGCCTAACAGAACACACTGGAGCATCCTAGAATGAGATCTCAGGATTTGAGGGCAGTTGGGGAGAGAGCAGTTGAAAGAGACAGTGATTCAGAATCTAGAGAAGAAGTGGAAATGGCGAACCCAACACCAAGCCTAGCTGATGCTCTGAAGGATTTCTTCACATCACAAGATTTTCGTGATATGTTGAAGGAAGAAATGCGGGCAGTAGTAAGAGAAGTTGGTGAGATAGGTGGCAGTGGAGATGGAAAAGAAAAGGAAGCCGAGTCGTCCCAACAGGGTGGTGAAATTTCAGCCAGTCTTGAGAAGCAGCAAGAAATAGAGGCAGCCATAGAGCAGAGAATGAAGGCAAAATGTTCTGAGCTAGATGAGGTAGTGGCCCAGTTGAAGAAAGGGGCCAATGTCAGTGAAGAATCCAAGAAAGGGGTGAACATTGATGCCATGATCAGTAGGGGCATCGAGACTTTTCCCATCGGCTTCCAAGTGCCGAAAGTTCCCTCTTATAAAGGAATGGGCTCGCCAGAGGCCCATGTGAACCTGTATGCCCGAGTCATGCTGACGGCGGGTGCCACAAAGCAGCAATTGATTAATCTTTTCCCCACCACACTGGAGGGAGGAGCACTAAGCTGGTACAATTCTCTGACGGAGGAGGAATAGTCAGATTGGGAGATTTTGTCAGCAACCTTTATTAAGTATTACAGCTTCAACACCAAATTTCAGGTGAAGCTGTATGACTTTGAGCGAATCAAGCAGAATCCCAACGAGCCTTTCGATGAGTACTACCAACGGTGGATGAATAAAATGATCCTTTTGAAGAACCGACCAGATGAAGATAAGCTTATACAAAAGTTGATAGATGGCAGCAAGGACATCTTCAAAAATAATATGAAATTTCATACTTTTAACGAGCTCAGTGAAGTCTATAGTATGGCAATGAAAATCGAGCGGGATGAAGAAGAGAAGGCAGCCAGTCATAAGGGCGGTAGAAGCTCGGGGTACAGTTTTGGATATAGATCAACTACTACAGCTGGGTCTGGCAGTGGTTCTAGCTCAAGTTCCCGTGGCAAAAGGGGGCAGACTTCATAAATGAAGCAAGTGGAAGTTGCTACAGTGACCCAACAACAAGGCAATCAGAGTAGGAATCCAGGAAGTCAGGGCATATCACCTTGGACTCTCCCATTGGTGAAGATATTCGCTAAATACAGAAATGGTGGGTTGCTACAATCCCTGAGGCCATTTGAAAAGCCTTTTGAAGCAGATAAAGACAATTTCTACACGTATCATGTTGTTGCTGGTCATCGAACTAATTTTCGTTACAAACTGAGAGATGCCATTTAGAAGTTGATAGATGAAGGGAATTTGCAAGAGCCGGCCAAGCCCAGCACAAAGACCAACCCACTACCAGTATTTGAAAAGTGGGTCAACATGGTACATTCAGGACTGCTGGTTAATTTTATCTTTGCCCAAGTTCTTCAAGCAAACCTTGCAATTCAGGCTGTGGCAATAGGGGAAGCCGAAGTAGAACCAGAATGTGAGAAGAAGGAGGAGCGGAAGGAGATCAAGCCAATAAGCTTGGATGATCTTGATTCTGAAGACGAGTATGAAGAGTTTGGCGGAGAGGAGATAGTTAAACCTCCAGCCATTGAGAAGCTGAAAGTTTAGGAGGTCCAGAACATGACCCGAAGTGGCAGAGTGTATCAGCCGGGAGACCAAGTGAAGGACAGAGCCCTGATAAGCACTGAAGGGGGTTGAGAAAGAGGACCTAGTCATTTCCCAGTTAAAGAAGACTCCTGCATAAGCCAGCCTGTGGCATTTGCTTCTGACTTCTAAGGAGCATAGGGCTGCCTTAGTGAAGAAACTATCAGAGATTGAAGTCTCCCCTATAGCTTCACTAGAGGCTATGTTGGATAAAGTTCATTCTGGGGCCCCTGATATTATTTTCTTAGAGAAAGACCTGCCTGATGAAGGAAAGGCTCACAACAAGGCTCTTTACATTAGAGCCTATGTGATCAATAAGGTGATGCCGTGTGTTATGGTGGATGACGAGTCGGCACTGAATATATGTCCACTGAAAATGCTGCCATTTTTGGGTCTAAATGAAGAT
Organism: Euphorbia tirucalli; assembly: GCA_039660915.1. NCBI lineage: Eukaryota > Viridiplantae > Streptophyta > Magnoliopsida > Malpighiales > Euphorbiaceae > Euphorbia > Euphorbia tirucalli. The sequence continues at coordinate 45,061,982 of CM077638.1, read as the reverse complement.
GTGCTTAAGAAGTCTTAATAGTAATCCGGGCATACGACGACTCCAAGAGAATAGTGATAGGGACTTTTGAAACTGAAGTAGAGGTTGGGCCTATCAAATCCATGGTTGTTTTTACAGTGATAAATATTCCAATCACCTTCTCTCTACTGTTAGGAAAGCCATGGTTCCATCCTTTTGGAGGTGTCCCTTCCACATTGCACCAGAAAATCAAGCTCTCGATAAAAGGTGAGATAGTGACTATTGAGGCAGATGCCTAATCGATGATTGCTGCGATGAATAAAGGATTAGTCCCTTTTGGCGGGTTCCAAGTCACTGTGATCAAGGAAGAAGAAACTACAGACGCTCTCATGGTCCTTTATGAAAGTTATATACCGGAATGGCTGTCCCGGTACTTGTACAAGCAGAATTTTGTCCCAGGTATGGGACTTGGGATCAACTTGCAAGGGATGCCAGAGTTTAAGATCGACTCGGGGAAGTCAAAACAGTTCAGCCTTAGCTATACAAAGGAGACATCTGAGCAGAAGAACTTGAAAAGGGGTAAGAATGGCAAGGTTATGATGAAGCCATTCTTGAAAGCGGGAGAAGGGCTATATAAGGGCCAGGCTAAACCAATAAGGGTTGGAAATGTTGAATATCCTGGCTTTGAAATTTTTGCTGATGTTGTTGATTTTGAGAAAAGCCAAGAGGAACCAATGGCCCCAATGGTGATAGAAAAGGCAGCTGTTGAATCTGATGTTCTGCAAGGTGAGTCGTCCAAAGAGATAACAGAAGCAGTAAAGGTGGCCGAGGAGAAAGATGAAAAGAAAGCCTATGATGAAGCTGCAGAGGTAATCTCAGGTGCATTGATTGCTGCCTTAAGCAAGGCATTTGGGAAGTCCAAAGAAGGGTTTGGCGAAGAGCTGATGGCTAAGGTGAACCTGGATTCTGTGGTTGTCGAGATAGCCAAGATCATGGAAAAAGCTAAGGCGCAGGTGACTGAGAAAGAAACCGAAGAAGCTGGAGTCCCAGATAGTGCTCTGAAGATGAAGATGGAAGCTAAAGAAGAACAAGGCCCTCCGCCTGTGGAGGATGAAAATGATTTTGTTCTAGCTATTTCTTCCATTTTCAGTGTAAACGATGTACTTTATGATAAGTTTAATGCAATGAAATCTCAGTTTGCTTACTCGTGTGATGTTTATCCTAATAATTCTGTGCATGCATTTAAATCACCATCAAGCATATTTAGCATACATGACACTGCATTGCATGAAATCAACATAAGTACTGATGAAAATCCTAAAATGGTATTAATTTCACTCTAGCTAACATCCGAGGAAGAGAAAGAATTAATAAGAATACTTCAAAAACATGTTAAAGCTTTCGTCTGGTCCTACGAAGACATGCCAGGTGTAGACACAGAGATAGCAGTGCACAAGATCCCGACAGACCCCAAGTTCAGGCTAGTAAAGCAGAAGTTGAGAAGACTGAAACCAGAATAGGCTACACTGGTAAAAGAGGAAGTGGCTAAGCAGATAGATGCCAAGTTTCTTGAAATGGTAGGATACACAAAATGGCTAGCTAATATCGTTCCAGTACCCAAGAAGGATGGAAGGGTCCGAGTATGTGTTGACTACCGGGATTTGCATAAGGCATGCCCTAAGGATAATTTCCCACTGCCTCACATTGATGTCCTGGTCAATAGTATGGATGGTTTTTCAGGGTACAACTAGTTCCTGATGGATATGATTGACAAGGTGAAGACATCATTCATCACAGAGTGGAGTACCTTCTGCTGCAGAGTGATGCCTTTCAGATTGAAGAATGCTGGAGCCACTTATTAAAGGGCTATCACAACTCTGTTGCATGATATGATCCATAAAGAAGTCGAAGTGTATGTCGATGATATGCTTGTATGTCGATGATTTTTAACACGTATTAGAGAGTACAACTTGCTACTTAACCCCAAGAAGTGCGTATTCAGAGTCACATCAAGGAAGCTGTTGGGCCATGTAGTCAGCTAGAGGGGAATAGAAATGGACCCAGATAAAATCAAGGCCATTCGTGATATGCCAGCTCCAAAAACAGAAAAGGAAGTCCGATCATTTCTGGGTTCCTTACAATATGTCAGTCATTTCATAGCACGGTTGACTTCCACTTGTGAGCCAATCTTCAAGCTATTAAAGAAAGATTAGCTGATTGTGTGGGATGACAGATGTCAGTTAGCATTCGAGAAGATCAAAGCTTATCTGGTAAACCCTGCCAATCCTGAGTCCACCAATTCCAGGGAAGCCTCTGATTTTGTACTTGGCGGTTGAAGAATCCTCTATCGGGGCAATGTTGGCACAAGAGCAAGATGGCAAGAAGGAATATCCTATCTACTACCTCAGCAAGAAGCTGCTGGAGTATGAAACTAAATACACACTGGTGGAGAAGACGTGTGTGGCAATGATATGGCTGACCAAGAAGTTGCGCCACTACTTCCAGTCCTACAAAATACAAGCCGTCGCCAAAGTGGATCCAATGAAGTATCTTTATGAAGCACCAGTATTGGTGGGAAAGTTGTCTAGGTGGCTGTTACTCCTATCTGAGTTCGATATTGAGTACATCACTAAGAAAACCATTAAAGGGCGAGCTGTGGCAGAATTTCTAGCAAATCAACCTCTGGAATTAGATTATACTGAGAATTTGGAGTTTCCAGATGAACAGTTAGCCATGGTTGAAGTAAAAAGATGGATTATGTGCTTCGATGGTGCAGTGAATAGAAAGGGTGCAGGAATCGGGGTGCTAATAGCAACACCGGATGGTGAAATCATCCATTTATCAAAGAGGCTAAATTTTCCCATAACCAATAATGGGGCAGAGTATGAGGCATGTCTGTTTGGGATGGAAGCTCTTTTAACCCTAGGGGCACATGACGTCTTAGTTGTTGGTGATTCGCTTTTGGTGATTAGGCAAGCTCAAGGTGAATAGGAGTTGAAAGAAGAAGCCTTATGGCCTTACTTGAAGCTGCGACAGTTCAAAAGAGAACTATTCAGCCAATGTGAACTCAGACATGTCCCCAAGGATGAAAACAAGATGGCTGATGCACTAGCAACTTTATCCTCTATGTGGGAAAACCCGGAAGAAACTCAAGTGAAACCACTGGTTATAACTACTTCCAGGCATCCTTGCTTTGAAGTGCAGGAAGTAATGGAGTTGACGGCTGAAGAAAAGCCATGCTTCTTCGATATCTACCAGTATGCAAAGGAAGGGAAATACGCAGAGGGAGCTAGTGTTGCTAATAAGGTGTCAATAAGGAGGCTAGCCAGTCAGTTCAGAATCTTTGAAGATAAGCTATACAAGAGAACAATAAATGGTGTTCTTCTGAGGTGTCTGACAGAGCAGGAAGTAGAAGAAGTGATGCAATAGGTACATGCAGGGTCCTATAGGCCACATATGAATGGACTAGCTATGGCTAGGAAAATAATGAGACAAGGGTACTTTTGGATGACTATGCAAGCAGATTGTATAAGGAAAGTAAAGAGGTGTCACAAGTGTCAGATCTATGCCGACATTAGTCATCTTCCACCACTGGAATTACAAAACCTGCAACCCCTTAGCCGTTTTCAGTGTGGGGGATAGACATGATTGGTGAGATTCATCCAGCTGTGTCTAATGGACACAGATTCATAATCGTGGTAGTTGATTACTTCTCAAAACCGGTAGAGGTAGAATCTTTCACTAATGTAACAGCCAAGCAGATGGTCAAGCTCATCCTGAGGAACATCTTTACCCCGTATGGGATTCCCCATCACATAGTGACTGACAATGGAGTGCAGTTTCAAGGGGTAACAGCTGAGCTGCTTGCAGAACATGGCATTAAGCATCATAAGTCTTCTCCATACAGACCGTAAGCTAATGGTGCGGTTGAAGTAGCTAATAAGGCGATAAAGAAGATCTTGTCAAAGATGGTAACCACCTACAGAGATTGGGCTAACAAATTGCCATATGCTTTTTGGGGTTACAGAACCAGTGTCCGAACAACAATAGGAGAAACTCCCTATGCCTTAGTATATAGGATGGAAGCAATGTTGCCAGTGGAAATAGAGCTCAAGTCGCTCATAGTTGCCCTAGAAGCTCAGCCAGAGACTGAATGGGTTCAATCTAGATACGAGAAGTTGGAGGCACTAGATGAAAGGTGACTGAAAGCCCTAGATCATTTACAGATGTACCAACGCAGAATGGCCAAAGCCTATAACCGAAACGTGAAGTTCTCCAAACGACAGTTGAAAGCAGGGGACTTAGTTCTAAAACAGCTAAGGCCTTCGAATGTCGACGTCAAGGGCAAGTTCAGACCTAATTGGGAAGGACCTTATGTTGTGAAAAAGGTGCTATCGAAAGCATCATGGATATGGATGGAAATGAGTTCACAAACCCTATCAATTAAGACCGGCTGAAGCTTTATCATGTGTAAAAAAAAAAAGAGTCTGCTAGGCTGAAAACTCGAAAAGAGTGGTCCAGGAAAAAATTAATACATGAGAGAAAATGATCAGTCGGAAAATCTGAAAAGGACGGCTGGTGACGGATTCAGGCTCGGTGTGGAATATGTACCATTTGGGAACCAATCATTTCAAATGTACTCATTTTGATTTCATCAATAAAGTGAAATGTTTGCTTAGATATGTTTGCATGGTTATGATAGATGCATAAACAAAGTTATCTTACCTAAACGTCCATTTAAAGAAAGTGCTTTGCATTCAACTAGTTAAATTCATCGTGTTATTTAAATGAAAATGCACTAAATACGTACAATTTGAAATCTTTTATTGTCCTCCAAGATCCAATTCATCTTCCTAAAAGAGCAACAGGGATTATCGAAGAACTTAACTGTTGAGAAGATCAACCTTATGCAAAAACATCTCTCCTACCATTAATGGCTTTTAATAAGAAATGGGAATGCTCTGTTGCCCCAAGTAGCACATCAGCACCAGAAATGCGGTGGGACAAGTGGTCACGGTGCCATTTTAATCGATTCTTCTTAAAAAAAAAAGAAAAGAAAAATTAGCTCACTGAGGTGAAAACCAAAAAGGTGCCTCAAGCAAAATTTAGAGCAAATCGCTAGGCTGAAAACCCACATTGGGCAACCCAGGAAAAATTTAGAGCACCTATAGGTTTATAAACTCCATAGGGGCAAGAAGTTAGAATTTCCCCAGCAATTCCCTACAGGAGTCTTTACGTTATTCTCCATTAGTTTTCTCCATACTATTCCCCAGCGGAATCTCCATAAAGAGTATTACTATCATTTCCCTAACAGTGCCATGCATCCCCAGTGGTCGTCTCACTACTCCGACAACCATCATACAAAGAAAACAAAGTCAGCCAGGGGTATAACATAACTGTCCCCGGCAGAAAGAGAAAATATCAAATAGCGGGATATGCATACATATGCATATACATCATTATGCATGCATACATAGCATACATGAACCATTCATCCTCAGCTAGTCTTCATTCTTGATCGAAGGGGCAAAAATTTTTGTTCAAAATCTCTCGATCAAGAATGAAGACTTGCCATTTCAAATGCAGGAATTCATCATCCTTAGTCCCATATCTGCAGCAGGTCCGCCTCCGGTAATGTAAACCAGGTATCGGCCCAGATCGGCTTCATCTTCAAATCTCCAGCAGATCTGCCTCGGTAATGTAAACCCGGTATCGGTGCAGATCGGCTTTATCTTCAAATCTCCAGCAGATTCGCCTCGAGTAATGTAAACCCGATATTAGCCCAGATCGACTCCATCTCCATATCTCCAGCAGATCCGCCTTGGGTAATGTAAACCCTGTATCAGCCCAGATCGGCTCCATCTTCAAATCCTCAGCAAACTTCGCCTCGGGTAACCTAGACCCGGTATCGGCTAATTTCATCATCAGTTTTGCCTCAGGTAACATAGACCCGGTATCAGCTTATTTCATCTCCAGCACCGCCTCGGGTAACATAGACCCGGTATCGGCTTATTTCACCTTCCTTTGCCTCGGGTAACTTAGACCCGATATCGGCCAATCCATAATCCACCTTTCATTTTCCTTTGCCTCGGGTAACCTAGACCCAGTATCGGCCAATCCATAATCCACCTCTTATTTTCCTTTGCCTCGGGTAACCTAGACCCGGTATCAGCCAATCCATAATCCACCTTTCATTTTCCTTTGCCTCGAGCAACCTAGACCCGGTATCGGCCAATCCATAATCCATCTTTCACTATCCTTTGCCTCGGGTAACCTAGACCCGGTATCGGCCGATCCACAATACACCTTCCTTCACATCAGGAAACCTAGACCTAGTATCGGCTTATTTCTTCCCCAAATTCGCCTTGGGTAACCAAGACCCGGTATCAGCTTATTTCAGCAGTGGGTTCTTTCTTGTGTTTGCAGCACTATGAGTCGCGTTCTCAAATTCACATCAACTATTTCATACCAAGATCGGGTGATGAATTTGATCACGCGATGGGCAGGTGTAAGCGCTGGAATTTTCTATCCTTAAAAAAAAATCGCTGGTGTCACATGACTATAAGTTACAGTCGTGCGACTGTAATTTAAAAATTATAGTCGTACGACTGTATGATCGGAGCAGGTGCAGAACACCATACCCATGACATAAGAAAAGGAAAGGGAAAAGATGGGCAATTAATACCCGGTTTTTGTTGAAGAAAGAGCAGAAAATAAGAGACGAGAGAAGAGAGGTAAAGGGACTTTCAACATTTTCTAATTCCTAGTCTTAAAAAAAATGTTAGAGAGAAAAAGAGAGAAAAAGGGAAGGAAAAGCTCATCACAAATATAAGTTTTTTTCCTCTTCTTTTTCTTTAGATTCTTAGTGTTAGTGTTAAAACTTATTAGAAATCAATAGGTTAACAACCTAACACTTCAAATTCAATTAAATCTGGACTAGAAACTCTAAGAATCCATGACATTTGGAAATTTTTGGACCAAACTTCTCAACCTTGACTCAAGAGGAAAAAGTGCAAATTTGAGTGGATTGGTGTGACGCTAGGGGTCAATCCTACGGTGGATAAGCACCAAAAAGGTGAATACTCTTCATTCCCTCTATTTTTCATGCTTTCTAGGTGAATTGGTGTGTTTTTGCGTATTTTTATCTATTTCATGCGTTTTCTGCTTCTGGAAATCAAGAACATTCGTGCGACTGTTCTTGAGTTGATGAATAGCCGTACAGTCGTACGAGTATTCTTGGTTTCCAGATTGTTTTCTTTCAGCTTTATTTTGAATAAATTTTGTTGGAATGATTTACAGTCGCACGACTGTAATTATAGTCGTATGACCGTAGTTACTGTCGCACGACTGTGATGCTCGTCCAGAATCAGAATTTCCAGAATAATCCCTAAAAATTTCTAAAAATCCCTAAAAATTCAAAAAAATCAGAAAATCAACGAAAATGAATTTTGTTATGTGCATTCATGACCTTAGATTTAATTTTCAGTGAACAATACAACGATGGAGACTCGATTCTCCCGAAAACCGACCCACCTCACATGCTAAATTAAGTAAACCAGAAAATAAAATGTTTTCAAAACGATTTTCTCACAAAACCAAAATATAGGGAAGTTTCAAAATGTTTTCCAGGTCTAATCGAGTCGGCTAGTTGAGCCAACCCGATTATCCCCCTAAATGTATGCCCCCGATTCTTAATTTCCCGATGTTGTCCTATTTAAGTCCAATTGTGGTGTGCCATAAACTGTGCTAACCCTCTGTTTTGCAGCCTTTTATTTTTGATATATTTAATAGAATTATTCGTGTATCTAGGTGATTGTAAATTTCTAGATAAATCATGTATTTTAGGCGGTTGTAAAGTGAGGTTGAGAGTTTTTTATTTTTAATTCGATTGGGTTGTAAGCCACTTAAATATTTACTACTTTACTTTTTTTTTTTATTTTCTGTGTATGCGCGCTGTATGAATTATTTTAATAAAATTGACTTTAGAATTATGAAATACCGTCTATGAACATTGGCCGTATTTATTTTAATTAGACACGAAATAAGGGACTTGTTCGGACCTAGATCTCTGGATAGTGTAGCGGCCATTCGTCCGGTTCAGCTACATTATAAATTTCCCTATTGAGCTGAGCCGGGTGGCGACTCCTATAATATTCATTAAGAGTTAGGTCTCGGTTCTCTTATGAAATAATCTAATTTTCTAAAAATGAATTTTAATTCTAAAAACCCCATGCGAGGGAGGGGTCCGCTGGAAATCGAGGCGCCCCTTCCGAAAGGGAGTCCGTGTTCCGTCGAAAATGTCGTCCGCTCACACAAGGGATGGCCTATTTGTTTGAGCGGGGGAAATGAGAATTAGACCTTGAATACTGTATTGCATTTTGTTGGAGACCTTGCTAGGGATGGCCCTGTCGGGGATGATACACCTCGGTTAGGAGTTGCCATCTGTAACGGTAATTTCATTGGAACCGTCGTGGGTTTGGATGCAATGCCCTACTAATGGGTGTTTACATGCAATGGCACACTGTATGCAATATGAACATCTAAACAGAAAATCAAACGTGCTTAATATCATTATGATGACATCAGAATGAGTATGATAAGGAAAGTAAAAGTGACTTTGACTCTGAATGTCACTCTTTTCTTGTTACCAACACGTCCTTTCGGTTTTCTCCTAGGGATTTTTTTTGGATGGATTGAAAATTATTCAAGAGCACTCCAGCCGAATAGATTTCTTCGCACTGGCTTGTCATAGGGTTGGAAAGTGCGCCTCAATATGTTCACTGAGGGTTGCAAAAGGATTTTTCTTGATGATGCCTAGCGGTGTAGCTTTTACCTGCCCCTAGTGTTAGAGGTTTGTGTTTGGGTGTTTGGTTGTAAAACACTTTATCAGATCTGGTTCACTGCGTTCGGCAACCTGTACATGGACATTTATATGCAATGGCATGACGTATGCATATTGAACATCAAAACAGAATATGAAACATTTATGATATAATGAATGTGAATGCATTAGGAAAATCCAAGCCATGGCTCTGGTTTGACCTATGTCCCTTCACGCTACCAATATGTCCCTTCGGTTTTCCTTATCGGACCTTTTTTTTAAGACTTCGTTAAGGACATGTTAAAGGCAGGTCACCAAGGTATACAGCCAATCACTGGATGGAGTTGCCTCTGTGAGCAGACAACTCGAGATGGAGTCAATTAACCACTAAATTCTCCAAGGGTCGAGAACTGTATTCATGTTTTTAATTCACCCTAGACACTTGTTTGTACATCCATCTCTTGTAATACTCAGCAAAGGTCTCATTCGGCTTCTATTCCACTGCCTCTAGATCCTACTGTGTCACTTCAATTTGAGTATTATAAATGTAGTGCTTCCTTCACAAAGGCCTCAACCAAAGAATTCTAGTCTTTCCTAATGTGGGCCAGTTGATTGCTGAACCACCAAGCGGCACCATCTTCCAGAGTGGTTAAGAATAATCCCAACAGCTGTCTGGTAGTTAAGCCATTTATCATCATCACCATCACATAATTATTGATGTGAGGTCTGTTGGGATCCGTCATCAGAAAAATAACATGGCGCAGCAGAAAATACATCGCTTAAAATTTCCTAGAATCCACCTATTGTGTTCGATTACCATTGATAGGAAAGAAAATCATTTGAATCAAGAGAGATTAAACTCACCAAATATGCCTCTTCTACAAACTGCTACAGAATCAATTCTTTAAGCGATCTCCAAAGTCTGATGCACGATCAACTGTCAAGTGGGAACCAGTGCTAGCCGAAGAGCGAAGGAATGGAAGAATAAGTGCTGAAATTTTCAGCTATTGGGGCTGACCTTAGAGCTGGCCAAAATTCACCAATATATTCTAGGGTTAGGGCTGATTTTTTTTCCACTTAAGTGTACCTTATGTAGTCCTTTTATAATTAGGATTCTATTTAGGTTAATTAAACCTAAGCCTATTAGGATTTGGATTACATAAATAAACCTTATACCAAAAGGTTTATACTATGTAACTTAATTCCATTTGGCTAATTCAATTACCCCTAAATAAAATTAAATCACACTTAAGAAAATACAATAAATGTATTTAATTTTCCTTCTTAGAAAAATAATTTAATTAATTATCTACTTTATGCAATTCAATTAATTGATTAATTAATTCATTACATTACGTAAACTTATTAATTAAATTAAATCAATCTAATGTTAATTAATTACCTTAACACCGAATGTCAACTAATTAATTAATGCATTCCTTCCAATGTACATTACATGTACAATTCCTATAAGTTCCTGCTCAGTTGATCGATATGTACAATCCTATGGGTTTGTCTTTATGTTGATAGTAGGCCCAAGGCCCACAGACTGTAAGTGGGTTCTGGGAAACCATTATAGCCTGTAATTAAGATAGAGATACAGTAGTCTTTAGAAGACACTCACCCGGTAGCCAAATGACATCGATATGAATAAACAAAAGGCACAGTGTCTGTCATCCTCTTCTATTGTCTATTATATTTCTTCATCTTGAGTGACCTAATTAATCAAATAAGCAACCAAATTATTTGGGTATGGCCATACACTTATCAGTCCCACTCATCAAGTGGCCAGTGATATCATCTCGGTGTTATCCGAGTGGCAATTCCATCACTAAATTATCAGTATCAACATGTTCACGTATCCACCCAATCATACCCATATTTAGCATCCTTTTACAGACATGTTAGGCGTATGTCAAAGTGAACCGAATTCCATATTGATACTATACTAAAATCTGGTGTGAGGATAAAAGAAACCTACTCAAGAAAGACCTCTGACGTGACAACCATGTGGCTTTCTTGTGCGGATAGATCCGTCCCATGTCAACAACATGTACCTATATTCACGACTGACTTTACAAGTACCATGGCTAGTTAAGAACTACCATATAATCATCGAATATACAAGTCTGTGATTCTGTTTCCACGATTAGAATAGACTTGAGATATGTTTTATGATTATCAATCAATGGATATTCTATTCATATTATAGCATAAGATATAAATGAAATACATTATTGCCTTTATTAATGTGACACAAATGATGTATACATATAAGAAATCTTAATGTATAATACAACATTCAAGAATCTAACGCCCTAAGCACTAGGGAGCACCAACAAGGTCCGGGCGGTCCAATTCCCTTATATGGAATGCATTTAGGCATCTGAAGCTTGGAGGAAACAAGTCTGTCCCATCGGCCTTTAATGCATTTGGGTTGATGCATTTTACTGTGGGAATCTATTGTTGGGAATGCCCTAGTCCCAAGGCATTAGTCCTTGTATTGTATTATACATTTTGCATCTTTTAATAGATTGATGTATTGTACATTTGTGTTATTAAATAAAGGCTATCTATTTATTTTATATCTTGTGCAAACATTATAAATAGAGTATCCAATGGTCATACCGATATCTATGTTGACAAGTGTCATGCACTTGGTAGTGAGACCATGGATAGGAAAACGATGTTACCATAAAGTCATCCGTAGTCTGTTCCAGTCATGGGAATGAATGCAACTAGAGACTATCATAACCTTGATTGTATGGGGGTGTCTTACCAGCTATAGAACATGGAATGTCAATCAAGCTTATGGGTACATGCAACGAGGCATGGTACTAGATAGATCCACTAAATGAGAAATCCTTATGGTATAGTATCATAAATGATTCTCATGTAGTACTTATATTGGATCTTTCGATCTGACCATATTATGGTCTCGCATGTGAACTCACATGCTTTGGTGTATGCCTAAGGGGCCTGTAATAGGGTGCCAAGTATGGGTACGTTCGGGTATGCTAGTAAACATGGCAAGGCCGTGAATATGCAGAAGGAAATGTCACTCAGTAGTCCACTGAGAAGATATCACTGGCCACTTGATGAGTGCAACTGATAAGAGTGTGGCCACACCCAAACAAGTTAGAACTTGTTTGTGAGCATCAGTTCATTTGGATCAAGTTAACGTCCGAACACAAAAGAGGTGATGATACCATACCTCCGTGTTGGACTCTGATATTATCAACATGGCATATATAAGTTAAACTATAGGGTTACGACTTCTATTAGACTGTAGTCTCTGTCTTAATTGGGGGCTGTACTGGCTTGCTAGAGCCCACCTATTGTTTATGGGTCATAGGCCCACTGCCAACATAAAGACGAACCCACAAGATTGTACACATTGAATGTATGAGCTTGAACTAAACGGCTCAACTGTATACTTGGAGTATACTGATTGGAGAGGAAAAATTAATTGATTGAATTATAGATCAATTTGATTGATCAAAATAATATAACCAATTTTATTGGGTTTCATAGAATTAATTTGAATAAATTAATTCATGAATTTATTTCCTGGTGGAAATATAATACCTATATAGGTTTCTATGAATTTCATTTAAGTAAAGTCTAAATTAATTTATTGGATTAATTTAATTAGGCAAATTAATTTTAATTTAAATGCTATGTGGTATATTATATGGTTCAATATAATCACATACATATGGAATCAAAATTGATTTGAAATTAAATTTTAACCTATGCTTATTAATTTAGACCTAGGAATTTTGAAGATATAAAAAACCCACTTAAATGAAATGAAACTCTAAGCCATTCTACAAAGAATTTCGCGCCCCCCCCCCCCCCCCCCTTTTCTTCTCTCTCTCTCAATCTTTACCCTCCGCTAGAAGGGGTTCTTGCTCGATAGCCATTCATGTACGGGAACGTGAAGGAAATCTCAATTGTTTTCTATAGCCATCTCTAGAAGAGATATACAAGGTGGATTGGTTTCTTCTCCTGTTTCTATTTCAATGTTTTTTCATTGCTATTGCATAAGCTCTTGGGCTTGGATTCAAGAAAATCTTAATCAGCTTCCGCTGCCATTTGGTTTATTTTCAACGATGAATCCCTACATCTATGCCATCTGGCGGAGCTTGGGTAACAACTCATCAAGCTCAGAATATTTCTCCTTTAGTTTTCTCTCAGTTGCCTACTCGGCTAATACCTCTCTCTCCCAGAAGCATCCCCCTATTATGACTGATAATCTCCATCCTGTTAGGATTTGTCACCGGAAATCACCCGATTCAAGCGGAAGAATGCAATGATTTCCTCAAATCCGTGCCCAGGAGCAATTGAGATGGAAATTGGAAAACCAAAAATTTAATCACAAGAGATAAATCTCTTACCTGGAACATCTCTTTAAGAGATGGATGTAGACTGTAGGAATCAATCTAGAATCCCTTTTCGTTCACGTACACGAACGCCTAACAAACACCACCCGTGCTACCGTCGGAAAACACAAAACTTTGGAGAGAGAGGGAGGAGAATTTCGGCCACAGTGTGATGCTCTCCCTAAGCCGAAAATCCTAGGGTTATTTTAACCCTGGGTGGCTGAAATTCTCAAGGAGAATTTCGGCCCAATTGGCTTCTCCATCTGTGTGGGTTTCCTTCTTTTATTTTAGGCCCAAATCTATTTTAATTAGTCTAGTTTAAATTAATATCAAGCCCAACTTTAATTTACCCATGTATTCAATATATTACACCAAGTAACGTATTATTTACATTTAAATTAAAACAGGTTTGACTAATTAATTTAATCCATCAAATTAAATTAGATCTTCACAAAATAAATTCATATGTAAACCTATATATATGAATATTTCCACCCAGGAAATAATCTCATAATTAATCCAATCAATTATGAGAAAGCCAATCAAATATTAATTTTATTATTATGGTCAATCCAATTGATCTTTATAATATAATTAATATATTCCTCTCTCTCCAGAGTGTATACTCTAAGTATACATGTGATTCCTTAAGTCAGTGTTCAGTCGCTCAATGTGTACGATCCCATGGGCCAATCTTTATGTTGGCAGTGGACTTGTGGTCCACAGACTGCAGTTGGGCTGTATCAAGCCACTGCAGCCCCCAATTAAGATGGAGATGGCAGTCTAACTGTTATCATAACCCTGTAGTTTCAACTTGTAGATCCCATGTCATCGATATCGGTGTCCAACACAAAGGCATGGATTGATCACCCTCTTTTGTGTTCGGACATTTGTTGGGATTTTTCACTGGAAATCACCCGATAAAAGCGGAAGAATGCGATGATTTCCTCAAATCCAGTCCCAGGAGCAATTGAAATGGAAATTGTAAAACATAAAATTGAAATAGAAAGAGATCATATTCTTACCTGGAATATCTCTTTCTAGAGATTGATGAAGACCGTAGGAATCAAATTAGAGTCCCTCCTCGTTCTCGTACACGAACGCCTAACGAACACAACCCGTGCTAGCGTTGGAAAAACATGAACAATGGAGAGAGGGGCTAGAGGATTCGGCTATGGTGGCTTGTAGTGTTAGGGGGCCGAAATTTTTGCCTAGGTTTTTATACCTAGGGTGGCTGAATTCCCCTAGGGGAATTTAGGCCCAGCTTGGCTCCTTTCATTTTGTGTGGGCTTCCATCTTTTAATTCAGGCTCAATCTAATTTTAATTATTCTGGTTTAAATTAATTTCAAGCCCAATTTTAATATACCCATGTATTTAATATATTACACCAAATTATTTACATTTAAATTAAAATTAGTTTGACCAATTAATTTAATCCATCAAATTAAAATTAAATCTTCACAAAATAAAATCATATGTAAACCTATACATATGAATATTTCCACCTAGGAAATAATCTCATAATTAATCCAATTAATTACGAAGAGCCAATAGAATATATTAATTTCATTATTAGGATCAATCCAATTGATCTTTATAATATGGTTAATATATACATACCTCTCTCTCCACAGTGTATACTCCAAGTATACATGTGATTCCTTAAGTCTATGTTCAGTCGTTCTATGTGTACGATCCCATAGGCCCATCTTTATGTTGGCAGCAGGCCTTTGGCCCGCAGACTGCAATTGGGCTCTAGCAAGCCACTGCAGCCCCTAATTAAGATGGAGATGGCAGTCTAACTGTTATCATAACCATGTAGTTTAAACTTGTACATCCCATGTCATTGATATCGGTGTCCAACACAGAGGCATGGATTGATCACCCTCTTTTGTGCCGGACATTAACTTGATCCCGAATGCACTGAAAATCACAAACAAGTTCCCACTTGTTTGGGTGTGGCCACACTCTTATCAGTCACATTCATCAAAAGGCCGGTGATATCTTCCCAGTGGACTACTGAGTGACAAATCCCTTCTGCATATCAATAGCATTACCATGCTAAGTGACATACCCGAAAGTACCCATACTTGGCACCCTGTTACAGGCCCTTTAGGCGTACCCCTAAGTACATGACCTCACATGTAACACCATCATATGGTCAGGTCAAAGGATCCATACAAGTACTACACGAGAATCACTTGTGATACTATACCATGTGGATTTCTCATTTAGTGGATCTATCCAGTACCATGCCCCTTATGCATGTACCCATTAACTTGGTTGACACTCCATGTCCAATGACCGGTAAGACACCGCCATACAACCAGGTTAATGATAGTCTCTTGTTCCATTCATTCCCATGACTGGAACAGACTACGGATCTATTTATGGTCATATCGTTTACCCTATCCATGGTCTTACTGCCAAGTGCATGACACTAGTCATCATGGATATGGATATGTCCATCGGATACTTCATTTAATATATTGCACAAGATAAATATAATAAATGAATTAATGCCTTTATTAATAACACAAATAAGTATAATACATGAATCCAATTAATGTATGATACAAATGCAAGGACCAATGCCTTGGGACTAGGGCATATCCAACAACATTAACTTGATCCCAAATGAACTGAAGCTCACAAACAAGTTCCAACTTGCTTGGGTGTGGCCACACTCTTATCAGTCACATTCATCAAGAGGCCGGTGATATCTTCTCAGTGGATCACTAAGTGACAAATCCCTTCTGCATATCCATAGCATTGCCATGCTAAGTGACATAACCGAAAGTACCCATACTTGGCACCCTATTACAGGCCTTTTAGGCGCACCCCTAAGTATGTGACCTCACATGCAACACCATCATATGGTCAGGTCAAAGGATCCATACAAGTACTACACGAGAATCACTTGTGATGCTATACCATGTGGATTTCTCGTTTAGTGGATCTATCCAGTACCATGCCCTTTTAACATGTACCCATTAACTTGGTTGACATCCTATGTCCAATGACCGGTAAGACACCGCCATACAACAATGTTAATGATAGTCTCCCGTTGCATTCATTCCCATGACTGAAACAGACTACGGATCAATTTATGGTCATAACGTTTACCCTATCGATGGTCTTACTGCCAAGTGCATGACGCTGGTCATCATAGATATGGATATGTCCATTGGATACTTCATTTAGTATAATGCACAAGATATATATAATAAATGAATTAGTGCCTTTATTAATAACACAATTGAGTATAATACATAAATCCAATAAATGTATGATACAAATACAAGGACCAATGCCTCGGGACTAGGGTATATCCAACAATCTCTCACTTGCATTAGTTCCAACTAGGCATGGGCCTAATCCCTATAGATCTGTATAACCCTCGTGCTTGGGCTGGGCCAGCACCTTGGTCAAAGGATCTGCGACATTATCCTCGGTGTCCACTCTATGCAATGCAATGTCACCTCTCTCCGTGATCTCTCGTATAAGGTGAAACTTTCTGAGCACGTGTGTAAGCGCCGGAATTTTACTTCTCTCTTAAAAAAAAGTATAATCATACGACTTTAGCTAAAGTCGTACGACTGTAGATCCTGGCAGGTGAGCCAACCCATACCCTAAAAGCAGAGAAAAGGGGGAAAAGAAAAAAAAAGGACAGAGACAGAAAAAGAAGGAGAAGGAGAAAAAGAAAGAAGAGAAAAAAAAGAGAGAGGGAGAAAGAAGAAGAGAAAACAAGAAAAGGAAAGAAACTCATCATCAGAATCCCTCAACATTTGGAAATCTTTGGACCCAATTCCCTAACCCTAAGTCAAGGAGAAAAGTGCGGATTTCAGTGGATTGGAGCGACGCCAGGGGTCAATCCTACAGTGGACGCACGCCAAAGAGGTAAACACTCCTTTTCCCCTCTCTTTTACAAGCTTTCTGGGTGATTGGTGTGGTTTTGTGCCATTTCTATCTATTTTCTACGCTTTCCGTTTCTGGAAATCAAGAACAGTCGTGCGATTGTTCTTGAGTATGATGAACAGTTGTACGACTGTAGTGACAGTCGTACGAGTGTTCTTGATTTCTAGGTATTTTCTCCCAGTTTATTTCAAATAAAGTTTTGGCGAGATTCTGACTTTGGAACGCTTACGCTTACAGTCGCACGACTGTAACTTATTTTCCAGAATCAGAATTTCCGTTTTTATTTCCAAAAATTTCCACAAATCCATGAAAATTCAGAAAATCCCCAAAATCATCAAAATGAATTTTGTTGTGTGCATTCATGACCATAGATTCAATTTTCAGTAAAATTGCATTTAGAACGATGCCACGACGGAGACCAAGTTCTCTCGAAAACCGACCCACCTCACATGTAAAAAATGCATGTAAACCGGCAAAATTGTTTTCAAAATGAATTTCCCCACAAAACCAAAAATACAGGGATGTTTCAAAACTTTTTCCAGGTCTAACCGGGCTGGCTAGCCGAGCCAATCCGGTTATCCCCTAAATGCATGCCCCCAATTCTTGATTTCCCAATCTGTCATGTTTGAGTCCTATTTATGGCGTGCTATATATTGTGCTAACATTTGTTTTGCAGCTTTTTATTTTTATTTCTAATGTATTTAATAGATTAATACGTGTATCCTAGGCGATTGTATTTTTCTAGATTCTCGTGTATCCTAGGCGCTTGTAAAAGTGAGGCGAGAGTTTTTTATCTTTTATTTGATCGGGTTGTAATCATTTAATTATTTACTATTTTACTTAACCTGTATGCGCGCTGTATGTCTATTTATTCCAATAAAATTGACTTTAGAGTTTGAAATACTGTCTAGAACATTGACCAATATTTATTTTAATTAGACACGAAATAAAGGACTTGTCCGGACCTGAATCTCTGGATAGTGTAGCGGCCGTTTGTCCGGTTCAGCTACATTATAAATTTCCCGGTTGAGCTGAGCCGGGTAGCGACTCTACAATATTCATCGAGACTTAGGTCTCGGTTCTTTTATGTATTAATTCCATTTATTTTTCAAAACCGATTTTCCATTTATGAAAACCCCACGTAAGGGAGGGGCCCGCCCGAGATCGTGGCCCCCCTTCCGAAAGGGAGTCTCGCGTTCCGTCGAAATTGTCGTCCGCTCACAATGTGCTTTGTGTTCTTGTGTGACCAGGGCTCCTTAACTTGTGCAACGGCCCCATTATTGTCACAGAAGATATCAACTGGGTCCTGGATAATTGGTACTACTCCTAACTCAGTGATAAACCTCCTCATCCACACAGCTTCCTTAGCTGCATCACACGCCACGATGTACTCAGCTTCTGTTGTAGAGTCTGCGATGGTTGGCTGCTTTGAGCTCCTCCAGCTTACAGCACCACCATTTAGCAAAAAATACATACCCAGACTGTGACTGGTACTCATCCTAGTCGGTCTGGAAGCTTGCATCAGTGTACCCAGTGATTGATAGCACTTCCAGACTACCATACACTAAGAAGCTATCCTTAGTCCGGTTAGGGTACTTGAGGATTGCCTTGACAGCCTTCCAGTGATCCTCCCTGGGATCCTGCTAGTACCGTCTCATCATACTTAGTGCAAAGCCGACATCAGGTCTCGTACATAGCATGGAGTACATAATTGATCCTATAGCCGAAGCATATGGAACCAATTTCATGTTCTCCCTGTCCTCCCTTGTCTTAGGACATTTCTTCTTACTAAGCTTTAGCCCATGACCCATTGGCAAGAAACCTTTCTTAGCCCGGTCAATGCTGAACCTTTTCAGAACTTTGTCTATGTATGAGGCCAGACTTAGGCCCAAAAGCCGATTTGATCTATCCCTATAGATCCTGATCCCTAGGATCATCTCAGCTTCGCCTAAGTCCTTCATTGGGAAGCACTTACTCAGCCACTGCTTTGCCCTTACAGTGTAGGTATGTCGCTTCCAATGAGTAGGATGTCATCTACATAAAGTACCAAAAATATGACAATGCTCCCACTAGTCCTCTTATACACACAAGGCTCATCTTGATTCTGTATGAAGCCATATTCCTTTATAGCTTCATTGAATCTAAGATTCCAAATTTGGGATGCTTGCTTCAGCCCATAAATGGACCTTTAAAGCTTACATACCCTTCCCGGATACTCTGGATAGACAAAACCCTCAGGTTGTGTCATGTACACATCCTCGAGTAGCTTTCCATTAAGGAAATCGGTTTTGACATCCATTTGCTAGACCTCATAGTCGTACCATGCAGCTATGGCTAGCAAGATCTTAATGGATTTGAGCATGGCTATGGGTGAGAAAGTCTCATCATAGTTTATTCCATGGACCTGTCTGAAACCTTTCGTAACTAGACGCCCCTTAAAGGTATTATCGGCTTTTAGCTTGTAGCACCATTTGCAACCTATTACCTTAGCACCTGTAGGTGGATCAACCAAGTTCCAAACCTGGTTATCGTACATAAATTGCATCTCTGCCTCCATAGCTTTACGCCAATTCACAGACTGTGGGCTTGCCATAGCCTCCTGGTAGGTTTTGGGTTCTTCCCTATCCCAGATGAGAAGAGTTTGATCATCGGTGATAAGAAAACCATACCTCTCCGATTCCCGATGATCCTTACCAGACCTTCTAGGTCCTTGTGTGGCCTGGGTCGGTGCTTCCTCCTGTGGAAGCTCCACCTGGGCCTCCGAGTTATCCTCTCAGGAGCGTGTGGACCTTGAACTTCCCTGAGTTCAACGTTGCTCCCACTGTCTTTCTTGGAAAGGAACTCCTTTTCTAGAAAGACCCCCTTCCTTACCACGAACACCTTGTTCTCGATAGGGTTGTAGAAGTAATACCCTTTGGTTTCCCTAGGGTAGCCCACATACAGGCATATATCGGTTTTGGGCTCCAACTTGCCACTAGTCAATCTCTTGATATGTGCTTCGCATCCCCAAATCCTTAGGAAAGACATATTGGGCTCCTTGCCCATCCATATCTGATATGGAGTCTTTTCCACTGCCTTAGTCAGAGTATTATTTAAGATAAGAGCTGCTGTCTCGAGGGCGTGTTCCAAGAACTAATTTGGAGAGAGGCTTCACTCATCATTGAGCGGACTATGTCCAACAAGGTCCTATTCCTCCGTTCGGACACCCCATTCCATTGTAGTGTTCCGGGAGGAGTGAGCCATGGAACTATTCCATGCTCTCTCAAATATGAGTCAAACTCTAGGCTCATATACTCACCTCCTCGGTCTGATTGAAGGGTTTTGATATTTCTACCTAGCTGGTTCTGTACCTCGTTTCTAAATTCCTTGAACCTATCATGGGTCTCAGACTTGTGTTTCATCAGATAGACATAGCCATATCTACTGAAATCGTTCGTGAATGTGATGAAGTACAGATGTCCACATCTAGTCACTGCGCTCATGGGTCCACATACATCTGAATGTATTAGGTCCGATAAGCTAGTGGCCCTTTCAGCCTTCTTGCTAAAAGGCACCTTAGTCATCTTGCCTCGTAAACATGACTTGCATATATCAATCAACTCCAAGTCAAATGACCCTAAGACTCTAGCTTTGTGAAGCCTAGCTATGCGCTTCTCGTTTATGTGGCCAAGACGACAATGCCATAGGTAGACAGGATTAAGTTTGTTGGGCTTAACCCTTTTAGTGTTTATGTTATAGACATGATTGGTTTCATTTAAGTCCTGGATATATAGGCCATTATTTAACAGAGCATCTCCATAAAATAATCCCTCTCTAGATAAAGAAATTCTAGCATTTTAAATAGTAAAATAAAATCCAAAAATATCCAACATCGAAACTGAAATAATATTCCTGCACATAGCAGGTACAAAATAACATTGTTCTAAAATTAAAACCAATCCACTGGGCATCACAAGGTGATATTCGCTGATCTCTATGGCAGCAACCCTTGCTCCATTTTCGACCTGCAAGTCCACCTCTCCCGACCCCAATGACCTTCTGTTCTTAAGTCCCTGCACATTCAACAAAATGTGAGAACCACATCCAGTATCCGATACCTAGGATGTTGAAACAGTAAGGTTAATGTCTATAACATAAATACCTGACGAGGACGCACCCTGGCCCCTCCTCTGCTCTCCCATCAGATTAGGACACGATCTCTTCCAGTGGCCTGCCTTTCTGCACCTGAAACAGACATCCTCAGGACCTGCCTTCTACTGGGCCTTGGGCTGGGCCTTGGCCTTCTTGGCCTTGGCCTTGCCCTAGGCAAGAGGAGGGTTCCCCTTGTTGACCAGCAGCACCGACAGACTCTTCTTGATCGACCGTTCAGTAAGCTTGAGCATCCCATGCAGCTCACTAACAGTACGGTTCATCCCTTGCATGTTGTAGTTCAGGATGAACTGACCGTAAGAATCCGGTAAGGTAGCAAGGATTGTGTCCACCGCCAACTCCTGAGAGATGGGCGATCCAAGACGGGTCAATGTATCCAAATAGCCCTTCATCTTGAGCACGTGTGCGCTCACAGATGTCCCAGCCCCATCTTACAAGAGTGGAATGCCTTATTGGTCAGGTACCTTTCCTGACGAGCTTGCTCCTGAAACATCTCATTAAGAGTTGTTATCATAGCAAAGGCTTGATGGTCCATAAACTGTTTTTGCAGTTCGGGGACCATGCAGGCCAACATAAGGCATGTCACATCCCTATTATCCTTGACATGCGTCTCGTATTCCTCCAGCTGGGCAGCCGATGGATTATGTCCTTGAGGCGCAGCCGGTACAGGCCTTTCCAGTATGTACTCTTTCGACTCCTATCTTAGAACTATTCTTAAGTTCCTAGACCAGTCCAAAAAGTTGGGACCGGAAAGCTTGTCCCTTTTAAGAATTGATCGCAGTGATAATGAGTTGTTATTTGCCATTTAGAGTTTCTACAGAGAAAAAAATTTTAGAGTGTTAATAAAGGACTTTACTTTGTTATTCCCATATATAATTAATAATGAATCAAGTTATTAATTAATCCGAGTTGTTGGGCTCATGGGCCGAGATCCATATTTCATTAAGATATAGCCATATGAGGGCCTGGTACAACTATACCCTAATTATTTAGGCAGGAACGTCGTCTAATCCCAACCTAGGGACTCTCGGTTTGATGGGCTTGTTAGCACTTACCCATCTGTGCTTAGGGCCAGGAGAATCCTACTACCCATGCTAAGTCAAAACCTCCATTCAAGTGTTAGAGTATCCCATACCCTAACCCAATACAAAATGACGATACTCCAGTGTATCCTGCGAGGGCAAGGTCTACAACTGGCATATCCCCACTTCGAGCTGGTTTTGAATGAGGGAAGCACTTTTAAGCGACTTAGTAATTTCATTTGGTCATTAGATTCAAATAATAACGGCTTACATACATAAGGCGGGTGAAAAAGCTGTTGGATCATACATTCATACATGCAAATAAATATAAGGCATAATTAAATAAATAAGTAAAATGGACTGTTGTGGGCCTACATTACATCCTAATATTATTCTAGTAAACCTATACTAGAAAACAATATCAGGTGGGCCTCCATCTTCCTCCTTCTGGGCTTACCTCTCCACTTGGGCTCACCACTCCATGGGCTTCTTCTTTTACAAATTTTATAATAAGTAAATAAAATAAAATTACATTATGTGCAGGTCGTATTTACCCATAAAGAAAATACAACCCTTTTAAATAAGGCCGAATAGCATCCAATCATACAAAACATTCAATCACCCATATGCATCCAATACATATAATTCATAAGCATGTTACAATGCATGATTTAAGCCTATTTCAATTACGTCCAAGCCATTATTTTGAAATCGCCAATTATGGCCCACCATGGTTCTAATCCTTAACAGGCTTTGGGCCTTCAGCCCAGGCAGTCCAACTGCTCCCACTGGAATTGTGTGAAAACCATGGGTCCGATTCAGCCATCCAATTAATTGTGCCAAAATTACCCAAACCAATTTCAATTAACCATATTAATTTCCAAAATTAATATCACATGAATAAAATTAAATTTTATTCAAGAAACCATACGCATTTAAATTACATAAATTTAAACACATGAATTTTAAAGCCAATTAAAATATCAAAACTGGGCCTCGGGCCCAAAAACCCGCCAAATCCAAAAACATTGGGCCCGGCCCGCTGTGGCTAGGACAACATAGTTGCCCTAGCAGCAGCCACCGCTGCTAGAGGCAGCAGTGGCGCAGCCGCCGTGCGGCAGCCACTGCCCAGCAGCGGCACTGCTACCTCGCAGTGGCCACCCAGCAGCCACTACTACTGCCTGTGGTGCCCAGCGCCACAGCCAGCGGCTGCTGCCGCTGTTCCCGCCTCCAGTAGCCCTGCACGCCGGGAACAACCAGATTTTTTTTAGAACAGAAAATTAAATAAAAGGGAACATGGCATCCAAAACAAGAAATCCACCAAGAATTCTCATACATACAATTAAATTAAACAAACATAAACCTATATGCATATTCAATTTCAATTGTACAGACTCAAATGGGAAAAATCTTAAACCCCAACAAAAAACCTCCAATTTTAAAACATGTGATTCAACCAATTTTAACAATTTCCACGGATCAAAAGCCTGCTCTGATACCACTATTAGGATTTGTCACTGGAAATCACCCGGTTAAAGTGGAAGAACGCGATGATTTCCTCAAATCCGTGCCCAGGAGCAATTGAGATGGAAATTGGAAAAACAAAAATTTAATCACAAGAGATAAATCTCTTACCCGAAATATCTCTTTAAGAGATGGATGTAGACTGCAGGAATCAATCTAGAATCCCTCCTCGTTCACGTACACGAACGCCTAAGGAACACCGCCCGTGCTAGCGTCGGACAACACAAAACTTTGGAGAGAGAGGGAGGAGAATTTTGGCGACAGTGTGATGCTCTCCCTAGGCCGAAAATCCTAGGGTTATTTTAACCCTAGGTGGCCGAAATTCTCAAGGAGATTTTTGGCCCAATTGGCTTCTCCATCTATGTGGGCTTCCTTCTTTTATTTTGGGCCCAAATCTATTTTAATTAGTCAAGTTTAAATTAATCTCAAGCCCAACTTTAATTTACCCATGTATTTAATATATTATAACAAGTAACATATTATTTAAATTTAAATTAAAACTGGTTTGACTAATTAATTTAATCCATCAAATTAAAATTAGATCTTCACAAAATAAATTCATATGTAAACCTATACATATGAATATTTCCACCCAGGAAATAATCTCATAATTAATCCAATCAATTATGAGAAAGCCAATCAAAAATTAATTTTGTTATTATGGTCAATCCAATTGATCTTTATAATATAATTAATATATCCCTCTCTCTCCAGAGTGTATACTCCAAGTATACATGTGATTCCTTAAGTCAGTGTCTAGTCGCTCAATGTGTACAATCCTGTGGGCCCATCTTTATGTTGGCAGTGGGCTTGTGGCCCATAGACTGCAGTTGGGCTGTAGCAAGCCACTGCAGCCCCCAATTAAGATGGAGATGGCAGTCTAACTGTTATCATAACCCTGTAGTTTGAACTTGTATATCCCATGTCATCGATATCGGTGTCCAACAAAGAGGCATGGATTGATCACCCTCTTTTGTGTCGGGACATTAACTTGATCCCAAATGAACTGAAACTCACAAATAAGTTCCAACTTGCTTAAGTGTGGCCACATTTATCAGTCACATTCATCAAGAGGCCGGTGAAATCTTCTCAGTGGATCACTAAGTGACAAATCCCTTCTGCATATCCATAGCATTGCCATGCTAAGTGACATACCCGAAAGTACCCATACTTGGCACCCTATTACAGGCCCTTTACGCATACCCCTAAGTATGCGACCTCACATGTAACACCATCATATGGTCAGGTCAAAGGATCCATACAAGTACTACACGAGAATCACTTGTGATGCTATACCATGTGGATTTCTCGTTTAGTGGATCTATCCAATACCATGCCCTTTTAACATGTACCCATTAACTTGGTTGACATCCCATGTCCAATGACCGGTAAGACACCGCCATACAACAAGGTTAATGATAGTCTCCCGTTCCATTCATTCCCATGACTGGAACAGACTAAGGATCTATTTATGGTCATATCGTTTACCCTATCCATGGTCTTACTGTCAAGTGCATGACACTGGTCATCATGGATATGGATATATCCATTGGATACTTCATTTAGTATAATGCACAAGATATATATAATAAATGAATTAGTGCCTTTATTAATAACACAAATGAGTATAATACATAAATCCAATAAATGTATGATACAAATACAAGGACCAATGCCTCGGGACTAGGGCATATCCAACACATCCCTCACTGGAGCTTGCCTCCCAACATGCCCACAGTCTATATTTTGTTCTATCTGTTTATTGTTGACCCTTTGATTTTCCACAGACTCTGCTTGCCTGTTAGTAATGATGCTGCCTACTGCAGCGTGCACCTGACTGTGGATGCTGGCTCTGAACTCATCTGAACCCAAGAGATCCCTAACAGTTGCTGTCATAGAAGCAATGATAATAGCACCATTTTGCTGGATGGTGTTTTGTTAATCTCCCATCTCTGCAGTATTCTCCTCTAGCACAAACAAACTATTTGCACCCAAAGTCTAAATTTGTTCCTCCTGTTATGAATCCGACCCTGACTGTACAACCACTGACCTAGATGCCACATTGAATGATCTTGGTCTAGTTCTTCATCCTGATTAAGGATATGCGTAACCAACTCTCTCTAGTCTTCTTGCAGAAGGGCGATTCCAAACTACAGATAGTCACGAACTCACGTTAGCATTATGGATGAATGCATGATAGTCCTTTGACCTAAAGTGATATGCATGCATGCATGTATGGATGACGTGATATGGTCGATGTGTGATATGCATATGAAATAAATACTTATGTAGGATAGGTGAGGATCTATTAGGGGAGTGTACAGATAAGGTTTCAGTTCTCGGGGAGTATGGAAAAAGGTTAACTACATTTTCCTAGTTACAGTCGTACGAGCTTACATACGAACAAAGATTCGGCACCCTTAGGGCACCTGAGGGCGATACTAGACGATTATGAAGTCTTTGGACCTACAACAACCTAGGGCTTTGGATGTGTGTTGCAGAGGTTTGGTACTTGGGGAGCATCAAAAAAGGTTAACTAGATTCAACTAGTTACAGTGATATACGTATGAGTCTGCATACGGATAAAGGTTCAGCGCCTTTAGGACACCTGAAGGTGATACTAGATTGCTTGAAGTCTTTGGACCTAAAACAACCTAGAGTTTTGGGTACATATGAGTCTGCACATGGACAGAGGTTTGGTACCTTAGGAGTATCGAAAGGGTTGTCTTAAAAAGATAAGTGAGTGAGTGTGTGAGTTTCTTATAGTAACCATGGGTTATAGAAGAATATTCCTAAACATGATCATATACAGGTCTATTAATGTGGGTTTGTTTATGAGTAAGTGACACACAATTATGGCTGCATCAAAATTGTTAGTGCATATGTTATACATGATGTGGCGTGTGAGTGAGATTATTTACACAAGAAAAATAATGCGTATGGCTGCATAAAAATTATTGGTGTATGCATCACATAGAATATGGTATATGGATGTAATTAATTTGCACATGAAAATGATGCATATGGCTACACAAAATAGTGGGTTAGTATCACACAAGTGATTTAATATGTGTATGAAATAATGATTATAATGGTATGGTATGGTACAGTAAGTAAATCATGTAGCACATAGCATGCGAACGCAAATTCCCAACCTTATTTCTCCGCTTGGTTAAAAAGTTGATTTTCTAACCGAGTCCTAGTTGGGGTTCTCTACAATCATCAGCGGGGCATGATAAACCGAGTCCTAGTTGGGGTTCTCTTCAATCATCAGCAGGGGATGATAAAGGTGAAACTACAGATAAAAACATGCATTGTTTTGGTATCTTAGTGGAAATTACTATGGTTAGTTATATAGGTTCGGTCCAATTCTGGGATAACATTAAGGTCCCCATAGAAAATATATACTCCTCACTTCTCCCCACTCAAAGGTACATGCGAAGGGCTTCGTACGAGGCTATAGGTGGTATTGTTGGATATGCCCTGGTCCTGAGGTATTGGTCCTTGTATTTGTATTATGCATTTGTACAATGTTATTGGATTTAATGTCTCATACAATTTGTGTCATTAAATAAAGGCATTAATCTATTTATTACATATCTTGTGCTATATTTCAAATAGAGTATCCAATGGACATATCCATATCCATGTTAACAAGTGTCATACACTTAGCAGTAAAACCATGGATAAGGAAAACAATATGACCATAAAGTTATCCGTAGTCTGTTCCAGTCATGGGAATGAATGGAACTAGAGACTATCATTAGCTTGGTTGTATGGCGGTGTCTTACCAGCCATTGGAAATGGAATGTCAACCAAGTTGATGGGTGCATGCAAAAGGGGTATAGTACTGGATAGATCCACTAAATTAGAAATCTACATAGGATAGTATTACAAGTGATTCTCGTGTAGTACTTGTATGAATCCTTTGACCTGACCATATGATGGTGCTGCATGTGAAGTGACATACTTTGGTGTACGCCTAAAGGGCCTGTAACAGGGTGCCAAGTATGGGTACATTTAGGTATGTCAGTGAACATGGCAATGCTATGGATATGAAGAAGGGACTGTCACTCAGTAATCCACTGAGAAGATATTATCGGCCTCTTAATGAATGCAACTGATAAGAGTGTGGCCACACCAAAACAAGTTGGAACTTGTTTGTGAGCATCAATTCATTCGGGATCAAGTAAATGTCTGGACACAAAAGAGAATTATCAATCCATGCCTCTGTGTTGGACACTAATATCAATGACATGGAATGTACGAGTTTAAACTACAGGATTATGATTACAATTGGACTGCTATCTCCATCTTAATTGGGGGCTACAGTGGCTTGCTAGAGCCTGCCTACAGTCTGTGGGCCATAGGCCCACTACCAACATAAAGACGGGCCTACAGGGTCGTACACATGGAACGTCTGAGCTTGAACTAAAAGATCAACTGTATACTTAGAGTATACACGCGGGAGAGAGAGGATGCCATTAATTATATTATAAAGATCAATTGGATTGATTAAAATAATAAAATTAATTTTGTATTGGCCTTCATATAATTAATTCAATGAATTAATTTATGAGATTATCTCCTAGGTGGAAATAATTTCACATGTATAGGTTTACATGTGATTAATTTTATGAAAGTCTAATTTAATTCCATGGTTAAATTAATTGGTCAAATTAATTTTAATTTAAATGTATGTAGTATATATTATATGGTATAACATATAAATATACATGTTAGATTGAAATTACATTTACAATTATATTGGACAAAAAGAATTAACGTAGATTTGGGCTTACAGGAGAAAAGCCCGTATAGATTTAAAGGAAATTGGCCAGAAATTCAGCAAGTGAATTTTGGCCATCAAGGGTTAAAAACCCTTGAATAATTTCGACCATGGGAAGGGGTAAGTGAAGTAGATTTTTCTAGCCACCAAACTCTCTCTTCTCGGTTGATCGGATCGCTAGCATGGGTTCGGGTTCGATAGTCGTTTGTGTACGGGAACGTGGAGGAATTCTACATTGATTTCTACAGCCATCTCTGGTAGAGATTTTCTAGTGAGAATCCAATCTTCCTCTTTTATTTTAGTTTTGATTTCCACTTCAATTGCTCCTAGGCATAGATTTGAGGAAATCAACACGTTCTTCCACTTTATCGGTTGATTTCCGATGAAAAATCCCAACAGTAGTATCAGAGTGGGCTTTTGATCCGTGAAAATCATAAACAGGATTGAATCCCTTGTTTTGAAATTGGTAATTTTGATTATGGGATTCTTGGTTTGGGGTTTTGTGATTTTCCCCATTGACTTTTGCAATTGAAAATTAATTTTCATATAATTTATGTTTGATTTAATTTTTTGGTTTATGATTGCGTCTTGGTGATTTAATTTTGTTGTTGAAATTTTATTTCATTAAAAATCACGAGCTGTTTTAGTGGATACGGGGCTGTCGGCGGTGGAATCGCCGTTGGTCGCCAGCGTACTGGCGGAAACAGCACCAGCAACTACCACTGGGCGGCAACTGCTACCCTTAGCAGCAGGCCACATCCTGTTTTGGATTTTGGGGGTATTGGGCCCGAGGCCCAATTTTAAAATTTTAATGGGTTTTAAAATTTCTGTTAAAATTTTCTGTAATTTAAATGCACATGATTTCTTGAATGAAATTTTAATTTTATTCATGAGATATTAATTTTGGAAATTAATATGATATAATTGAAATTGGTTCGAGTTCTTTTGGTACAATTGCCCGGACAGCTGATTTGGATTCATGGTTTCCTAATTCTAGTGAGAGCAGTGTTCTGCCTAGGCTGGAGGCCCAAAGCCCATTAAGGGTTAGAATCATGATGGGCTAAAATTGGCGATTTCAAAATAATGGCTAAGGACATAATTGAAATGGGATTAATTTCATGCGTTTTACATGTTTATGAATTGATGTATTAGATTACATGCTTGTATGATTAAATGTGTGTATGGATACTATTGGGCCTTATTCAAGTTGGGTTGTATTTTTCTTTTTGGGTAAATATGGCCGCGTGCCGTTTTTCTTTTTTGTGTAATTTTTATTTTATTTATTTATTATAAAAATTGTAAAGAAGAAGCCTATTGGAGAGGTGAGCCCAGAAGGAAGAAGAGGAGGCCCACTGGTGTATTTCTAGTATAGGTTTACTAGAATTATATTAGGTTGTAATATAGGCCCATAGCATCCCATTTTATTTAATTATGCTTTATTTATTTACATGTATGAATGTATGATCCGATCTCACTTTCACCCACCTATGCATCTAAGTCATTATTAAAATGAATCTAATAACCAAAAGGAAATTACTAAGTCGCTTAAAAGTGATTCCCTCATTCGAAACCAACTCGAAGTGGGGATAGGCCAGTTGTAGATCATGCCCTCGCTGGATGCACTGGAGTATCGTCATTTTGCATTGGGTTGGAGTATTAGTTACTCTAACACTTGGATGGAGGTTTAGACTTAGCATGGGTAGTAGTATTCTCCTGGCCCTAAGCACAGATGGGTAAGTGCCAACAAGCCCATCAACTGAGAGTCCCTAGGTTGGGATTAGATGGCGTTCCTACTTAAATAATTAGGGTATAGTGTTTCCAGGCCCTCGTCTGGCTATATCTTAATGAAATATGGATCTCAGCCTATTAGCCCAACAACTTGAGTTAATTAATAACATGATTCATTATTAATTAAATATGGGGAAAACAAAGTAAGTCCTTTATTAACACTCTTATAATTTTTCTGTGTAGTAACCAAATGGCAACGAATAATTCATTTTCACTGCGATCTATCCTGGAAAGGGATAAGCTTTCTGGCCCTAACTTTTTGGACTGGTCTAGGAACTTAAGGATAGTTCTAAGAAAAGAGTCCAAAGAGTATGTGCTTGAGAGGCCTGTCCTAGCTGCACCAACGGGGCATAATCCATCGGCTGCCTAGCTAGAGGAGTATGAGGTGCACGTAAAGGAAAACCGGGACGTGCATGCCTAATGTTGGCTTGTATGGTCCCTGAGCTGTAAAAGCAGTTCATAGACCATTAGGCCTTTGCTATGATAACAACTCCTAACGAGATGTTTCAGGAACAAGCTCGTCAGGAAAGGTACCTGACCAAAAAGGCATTCTACTCCTGTAAGATGGGGGCTAGGACATCTGTGAGCTCACACGTGCTCAAGATGAAGGGCTATCTAGATACTTTAGCCCATCTCGGATTGCCTATCTCACAAGAGTTGGCGGTTGACACAATCCTAGTATCCTTGTCAGATTCTTATGATCAGTCCATCCTAAACTATAACATGCAAGGGATAAACTATACTGTTAATGAGCTGCATGGGATGCTCAAGCTCACTTAGCAGTCAGTCAAGAAGACTCCACCGGTACTGCTGGTCAACAAGGGGAACCCTCCTTTTGCTATGGGCTAAGGCTAAAAAGGCTAAGGCCTAGCCCAAGGCCGGTCTCGAGGATGTCTGCTTCGGGTACAAGCAGGCAGGGCATTGGAAAAGATCGTGTCCCAAGCTATTGGGAGAGCAAAGTAAGACCCAGGGTGCGTCTTCATCAAGTATGTATGTCATAGACATTAACCTCACTATTTCAACATCCTGGGTATTGGATACTGGATGAGGTTCTCACATTTGTTATATATATGCAGGGACTTAAGAATAAGAGATCACTGGGATATAGGGAGGTGGACTTGCGGGTCAGAAATGGAGCAAAGATAGCTGCCATAAAGATCAGCGAGAACCATCTTATGATGCCTAGTGGATTGGTTTTGATACTGGAACATTTTTATTTTGTACCTGCTATGTGCAGGAATATTATTTCTATTTTAGTTTTGGATATTTCTGGATTTAATTTTACTATTGGAAATGGTAGAATTGTTTTATCTAGAGAGGGATTATTTTATGGAGAAGCTCTATTAAATAATGGCTTATATATCTTAGATTTAAATGAAACCAATCATGTCTATAATATAAATACTAAAACGGTTAAGCCTAACGAACTTAATCCTGTTTACCTTTGGCATTGTCATTTAGGCCATATAAACGAGAAACACGTAACTAGGCTTCACAAAGCTGGAAGCCTAGGATAATTTGACTTGGAGTCACTTGACATATACGAGTCATATTTATGAGGTAAAATGACTAAAGCGCCTTTTAGTAAGAAAGCGAAAAGGGCTATTGGCTTATTGGACCTAATACATTCAGATGTATGTGGGCCTATGAGCGCAGCTACCAGAGGTGGACATCTGTACTTCATCACGTTCATAGACAATTTTAGCAGATATGGCTATGTCTACCTGATGAAGCATAAGTCTAAGACCCTTGATAGGTTCAAGGAGTTTAGGAATGAAGTACAGAACCAGCGAGGCAGAAATATCAAAGCCCTTTGCTCAGACCGAGGGGGCGAGTATATGAGCCTAAATTGAGAGAGCATGGAATCATTCCACAACTCACTCTTCCAGGAACACCACAATGGAATGGGGTGTCTGAAAAAAGGAACATGACCTTGTTAGACATGTTCCGCTTAATGATGAGTCTTGCCTCTCTCCCAATAAGTTTCTAGGGATACGCTCTAGAGACAACAGCTCTCATTTTGAACAATACTACAACTAAGGCTGTGGAAAAGACCCGATATGAAATATGGACTGGTAGGGCGCCCAATGTGTCTTTCCTGCAGATTTGGGGTTGTGTTGCACATGTCAAGAAATTGACTGGGGGTAAACTAGAACCCAAAACCAACAAATGCCTATTTGTGGCTACCCTAGGGAAACCAAAGGGTATTACTTCTACAACCCCGCTGAGAACAAGGTGTTCGTGGCACGAAAGGTGGTCTTTCTTGAAAAGGATTTCATTTCCAGGAAAAATAGTGGGAGTAATGTTGAACTTCGAGAAGTTCAAAGCTCACAAATTCTTGAAGAGGATAATTCAAAGACCAGGGTGGAACTTCCACAGGAGGAAGCTGTTAGGATTTGTCATCGGAAATCAATTGATAAAAGCGGAAGAATGCGATGATTTCCTCAAATCCGTGCCCAGGAGCAATTGAGATAGAAATTGGAAAAACAAAAATTTAATTAAAAGAGATAAATCTCTTACCCAGAATATCTCTTTTAGAGATGGATGCAGACCACAGGAATCAACTTAGAATCCCTCCTCGTTCACGTACACGAACGCCTAACGAACACCACACGTGCTAGCTGTTGGGATTTGTCACCGGAAATCACCCGATTAAAGCTGAAGAACACGATGATTTCCTCAAATCCGTGCCCAGGAGCAATTGAGATGGAAATTGGAAAAACAAAAATTTAATAGAAAGAGATAACTCTCTTACCCGGAATATCTCTTTCAGAGATGGTTACAGACTGCAGGAATCAAACTAGAAACCCTTGTTGTTCACGTACACGAACACCACCCGTGCTAGCGTCAGAAAAACACAAAACTTTGGAGAGAGGAGGCTAAGGAAATTTCGGCTATGTCTCTTCTGTCGTTGGTGGCCGAAATTCCTAGGGTTAATAAACCCTAGGTTGGCCGAAATTCCTAAAGGAATTTTGGCCCAACTTGGCTCCTTCATCTGTGTGGGATTCCTTCTTTTAATTCAGGCCCAAACCTATTTTAATTAGTCTGGTTTAAACTAATTTCAAGCCCAATTTTAATTTACCCATGTATTTAATATATTACACCAAGTAACATATTATTTACATTTAAATTAAAATCGGTTTGACCAATTAATTTAATCCATCAAATTAAAATTAGATCATCACAAAATAAATTCATATGTAAACCTATACATATGAATATTTCCACCTAGGAAATATGCATATTCAATTTCAATTGCATATTCAATTTCAATTGGTTGACATCCTATGTCCAATGACTGGTAAGACACCGCCATACAACAAGGTTAATGATAGTCTCTTGTTCCACTCATTCCCATTACTGGTACAAACTACGGATCTATTTATGGTCATATCGTTTACCCTATCCATGGTCTTATTGCCAAGTGCATGACACTTGTCATCATGGATATGGATATGTCCATTGGATACTTCATTTAGTATAATGCACAAGATATATATAATAAATGAATTAGTTCCTTTATTAATAGCACAAATGAGTATAATACATAAATCCAATAAGTGTATAATACAAATACAAGGACCAATGCCTCGGGACTAGGGCATATCCAACAAAAGCACCGACCCAGGTCACACAAGGACCTAGAAGGTCTGGTAGGGATCGTCGGGAACCAGAGAGATATGGGTTTCTTATCACCGATGATCACACTCTTCTCATCTTCGACGAGGAAAAGCCCAAAACCTACCAGGAGGCTATAGCTAGCCCACAGTCTACCAACTGGCGTAAGGCCATAGAGGTCGAGATGCAATCTATGTACGATAATCAGGTTTGGAACCTGGTTGATCCACCTCCGGGTGCCAAGGTGATAGGTTGCAAGTGGTGCTACAAGCTAAAGGCTGACAATACCTTCAAGGGGCATCTGGTTGCGAAAGGTTTCAGACAAGTCCATGGAATATACTATCATGAAACTTTCTCACCAGTTGCTATGCTCAAATCCATAAGGATCCTGCTAGCCATAGCCACTTGGTATGACTATGAGGCCTGGTAGATGGATGTCAAAACCGCTTTCTTTAATCGAAAGCTACTCGAGGATGTGTACATAACACAGCCTAAGGGTTTTGTCGATCTAAAGCATTCTGGAAGGGTATGAAAGCTTCAAAGTCCATTTATGGATTGAAGCAAGCATCCGAAGTTGGAATCTTAGATTCAATGAAGCCATAAAGGAATACGGCTTCATACAGAATCAAGATGAGCCTTGTGTGTATAAGAGGATTAGTGGGAGCATTGTAACCTTCCTGGTATTATATGTGGATGATATCCTTCTTATTGGAAGCGACATTAACACTGCAAGGAGTAAAGCAATGGTTGTGTAAGTGCTTCACAATAAAGGACTTAGGTGAGGCCAAGACGATCCTAGGGATCAGGATTTACAGGATAGATCCAATCGGCTTCTAGGCCTAAGTCAGGCTATGTACATAGACAAAGTTTTGAGAAGATTCAGCATGCATAAGGCCAAGAAAGGTTTCTTGCCAATGAGACATAGGCTAAAACTTAGTAAGAAGAACTGTCCTAAGAGAAGGTAGGACAGGGAGAACATGAAGTTGGTCCCATATGCATCAGCTATTGGATCAATCATGTACTCCATGCCATGTACGAGACCTGATGTCGCCTTTGCACTAAGTATGACGAGTTAATACCAGCTGGATCCCGGCAAGGATCACTGGAAGACTATCAAAGCAATCCTAAAGTACCTTAACCGGACCAAGGATAGCTTCTTAGTGTATGGAGGTTAGGAAGAGCTATCAGTTACTGGGTACACTGATGCAAGCTTCCAGACCGACCAAGATGAGTTCTAGTCATAGTTTGGGTACATATTCTTGCTAAATGGTGGTGCTATTAGCTGGAAGAGCTCCAAGCAACCGCCATCACAGGACTCTACTACAGAAGCTAAGTGCAACAGCGTGTGATGCAGCTAAGGAAGCTGTATGGATAAAGAAGTTTATCACTAAATCGGGAGTAGTACCAACTATCCAGGATCTAGTTGATATCTTCTATTACAACAACGGGGCTATTGCAGAAGCTAAGAAGCCTCGGTCACACAAGAACACGAAGCACATGCGCAGGAAGTTTCACCTTATACGAGAAATCACCGAGAAGGGTGACATTTTATTATATAGAGTGGACACCGAGGACAATGTCGCAGATCCATTGACCAAGGTGCTGGTTCAGCCCAAGCATGAGGGTCATACTAGATCTATAAGGATTAAGCCCATGCCTAGTTGGAACTAGTGCAAGTGGGAGATTATTGGATATACCCTAGTCCTGAGGCATTGGTCCTTGTATTTGTACTATACATTTGTACAATGTTATTGGATTTATTGTATCATACAATTTATGTCATTAAATAAAGGCATTAATCTATTTATTATATATCTTGTGCTATGTTTTAAATAGAGTATCCAATGGACATATCCATATCCATGTTGACAAGTGTCATGCACTTAGCAGTAAGACCATTGTTGATGAATTTCCCCCAAGTATACTGTTACTGTTATAGTACAAAAGATATCGTTCCCACAAGGAATGATTGTTATTACACACCAGATTTTGATTTTCGATTTTGTTTGCACTTAAATCAAAAATGTATTTGTTTTTCCTAATCTAATTCTACTCCTAAATTAAAATATCCTCATGTGGGTCGAATTAGAGTAAGAAGACAACCATATGTGTTTTACAAACTTATTCTCAAATCTATGTTTTAGTTATTTCTACAAGTTATATTAATTTCCTATGTAATTTTTTTCGAACAATACATAGATTTACTTGAACATATTCTTATTAAACATGACTCCTAATTCTCATTAGTGAACCAATTCTATTAACACTAATATGCTTAAGTTGAAGTGCAACTTGATTAGTATAATACGCGATCTCTCATCTACTATTATACTTATGAATTCTCGCAAACTTTCATGAGAATATATTTCTCAATATTAAACTCATGTTAGAACCAAAATAGAAATCATACTTGGCATACATAAGAGTATATTTCTCAATATTAAACTTATATCAAAACCAAATATAAGAAAAACTTGGCACAAGAATTTTTATTAAAATAATTTATTCATAGAAAAGAAGAAATCATTGTTCACAAAACCAAAAAGTATGCATAAAAGAGTACAAGAAAGATAAAAAAAAGGTAGAGTAAGAATTTCTCAATCCTTTACTCCTAAATTACGCTCAATCTTTCTTGTACTTCTTCTTCCTCTAATCTGATCCTTGATTTCTACATATCTCTTGTATCCGTATATTGTATGTCTCTTTTTATCTCCGTATATTATATGTCTCTTTTTTTTTGCTGCAAATTCACCCCTTTAAATAGTAGATGAAACAACACAATGGTTTGTGAAGATGTCTCTCCATAAAGTCATCACTTTTTGGTAAGAGACATGACTTTTGGGTGAATAGAAATGATTTTTAGGTGAAGAGACATGTCTTTAAGTTGCTGGAACTGCTTCGGTCGCGCCGGCGACATTGCCAAAACATTTTCTGAAGGTGAGCGCAGGTGCTCCTTTGTTGAATTTTGGCATGATTGATCCGCTTTTCGTCCGATCTTTCCCTAACCGATTTCCATTACTCCTAATGTCACAAAAACATATAAAAAGCATCACATAAGCAAAAATACAAGTTAAGACAACCTAACTACCATACATAATATAGTATCCATAAGTTTATTTGTACCATGACCAAGTGCTCTTTTTAACTAATTAATTTTAATGCTCAACAATGGTAAATTTGAGCCAAGTTACATAGCCAAGTCACTGAATTTGCTATACTTGCCTTTAGATAATCATAATCAAAGTTTACGAATGTAGAGTCAATAAAAGTCTAACTAATCTTCAAACTTAGGATGAACATTTTTGAAACTTAGTAGGTTAAAGATAAAACATAGCCTTGGGACTAGTTTTTAAGTACGTACATTTTTACAATTCTCATGGCATTTTTAGACACCTTAACTTAATTATTTCTTTTTCTTTTTTCTCATGGGTGCATTTTATGCTCCATTCCATCATCATTCCTTTTTTTCATATGGGTGCTATTCTTTTTTTTTATTAAAATAACTTTTTCTTTGATTAAGTGAAGTGTCTTTTAACACGATTGTCTCACACTTTTTGGTGCGTACCTCCTGTTACTCAACACTTCACTTTTTCAAAGTGCTTTGCGTACTCATATCTCATAAAAGACATTGAAGTAGAAGAAAACTAATTTGTGTGTCCTCATCCATTATTGAAAAGCAAAATGTGTATTATGGCTATAGTTTCCCAAAACTACCTTGATTAAAGGTACCAATTTTGAATCATGTCATCCCCAATTTAAGAAGAGTTAGAAGTTTGAAAAAAAAAATTAAAAAAATTAAAGATAAACATCCACAAGACATAGTAGAGGAAACTTAATGACTAACTACAAGCAACTTAATAGTTATACCAATTGAGCATAAAATTGACATTTATATGTGAAGCACTTAACCAAAGTCGAATAAACTTTTGTTGGATACTAAATAAACTAAACAAGCCAAAAATATGCAAAAATAAGAACAAACATACAATAAATTAATGAAAACATGTATCCTTCCTCCACTTGAAAGACACAATGTCCTCATTGTGAAAAACACCCCAAAACAAATAACATGAACATAAAGAAAATAAAGAGGGAGGAGCAAGGAATGGACTCACATGGAACCGCTCAGAGAGTCGGGTGGAGAAGGAGTGAAGCTTTTGTGGAAAAACGACAATAACTTTCATCCTAAACTAGTCGTGCTCTTCTTGATAACCTTCAAATCCTTGGCCATAGTATCGACTTTGGTACTTAATGCTTGATGATTTGCCTCCATGGTGTCTAAATGGGTAAGAACTTGCCTCCAACCCACAACATTTCCTTTCTCACCAAAATTAGCACCTAGGGACTATTGGGTTTTGGATCGTTGGGTCTGCAAAAAAAAGTCATATTTTTACAGCAAAAGCTATGTCGCAAGCGCGACACTGTCGCCCTCGCGACTGAAGCTTTTTACTGTTTGCCTTTACCTGCGTCGCCAGTGTGAGAACGTACCACACTCGTGATGCAACTGCAAACCCCTTTTTTATTAAAATAACTTGAAAGAAAAACTAATAATGACATACATGCATTTTAAAAATGTGTAACACAAACAAAACACATAGTACAAAAATTAAACAAATTTATAAACAAATTAAATGTGCAATCCAGAATCTCGAATCAAAATTGTTAATGGCAATAAATCAAATCATTCCCTGGCAACGACTCCAAAAACTTGTTGATGAATATCCCGCAAGCATACGGTTACTGTTACAGTACAAAAGATATCGTTCCCACGAGGAATGATTGTTATTACACACTGGATTTCGATTTCCAATTTTGTTTGCACTTAAATAAAAATGTATTTGTTTTTCCTAATCTCCTTCTACTCCTAATTTAAACTAATCCTAATGTGGGTCGAATTAGAGTAAGAAGACAACCATAAGTGTTTTGCAAACTTATTCTCAAATCTATGTTTTAGTTATTTCTACAAGTTATAATAATTTCCTATGTAATTTCTCTCGAATAATACATAGATTTACTTGAATATATTCTTATTAAACATAACTCCTTAATTCTCATTAGTGAACCAATTCTATTAACACTAATATGCTTAAGTTGAAGTGCAAATTGATTAGTATAATACGTGATCTCTCATCTACTATCATACTTATGAATTATTGCAAACTTTCGTGAGAATATATTTTTCAATATTAAACTCACGTTAGAACCAAAATAGAAATCATACTTGGCATACATAAGAGTATATATCTCAATATTAAACTTATATTAAAACCAAATATAAGAAAAACTTGGCACAAGAACTTTTATTAAAATAACTTAGTCATAGAAAAGAAGAAATCATTATTCACAAAACCAAATAGTATGCATAAAAGAGTACAAGAAAGATAAAAAAGGTAGAGTAAGAATTTCTCAATCCTTTACTCCTAAATTATGCTCAATCTTTCTTGTACTTCTTCTTCCTTTAATCTGATCCATGATTTCTACATATCTTTTATATCTCTTTTTATCTCTATATATTGTATGTCTCTTTTTTTGCTGCAAATTCACCCGTTTAAATAGTAGATGAAACAACACAATGGTTTGTGAAGATGTCACTCCATAAAGTCATGACTTTTGGGTAAAGATATATGACTTTTGGGTGAAGAGAAATGATTTTTAGGTGAAGACACATGTCTTTAAGTTGCTGGAAGTGCTTCGGTCGCGCCGGCAACATTGCCAAAACATTTTCTGAAGGTGAACGCAGGTGGAGTCGTGCCGACAACATAGTTGCCTTCAGCACTCCGTTGAATTTTTGCATGATTAATCCGCTTTTCGTCCGATCTTTCCCAAACTGATTTCCATTACTCCTAATGTCATAAAAACACATAAAAAGCATCATATAGAACAAGAAATCCTAATAAAAACTAACAAACATAAATATTTACATAGATAAAACAACATGAAATATGAGCATTTTTTGCTCACAACAACCATGGATAGGGAAAACGATATGACCATAAAGTCATCCATAGTCTGTTCCAGTCATGGGAATGAACGGAACTAGAGTCTATCATTAGCTTGGTTGTAAGGCGGTGTCTTATCGGTCATTGGACATAGGATGTCAACCAAGTTAATAGGTCCATGCAAAAGGGCATTGTACTGGATAGATCCACTAAACGAGAAATCCACATAGTATAGTATCACAAGTGATTCTCGTGTAGTACTTATATGGATCCTTTGACCTGACCATATGATGGTGTTGCATGTGAATTGACATACTTTGGTGTATGCCTAAAGGGCCTGTAACAGGGTGCCAAGTATGGGTACGTGCGGGTATGTCAGTGAACATGGCAACACTATGGATATGCATAAGGGAATGTCACTCAATAATCCACTAAGAAGATATCACCAACCTCTTAATGAATGCAACTGATAAGATTGTGGCCACACCCAAACAAGTTAGAACTTGTTTGAGAGCATCAGTTCATTCGGGATCAAGTAAATGTCCAGACGCAAAAGAGGGTGATCAATTCATGCCTCTGTGTTGGACACCGATATCAATGACATGGGATATACGATATCAGAACCGTACCGACGGGCGTAAAATCTAGGTTTAATTTCAATTTTATTAGTTTTTATGATCATTCGTGCAATGATTTATATATCAA
Source organism: Euphorbia tirucalli (assembly GCA_039660915.1). Taxonomy (NCBI): domain Eukaryota; kingdom Viridiplantae; phylum Streptophyta; class Magnoliopsida; order Malpighiales; family Euphorbiaceae; genus Euphorbia; species Euphorbia tirucalli. The sequence goes on along the minus strand of CM077638.1, from coordinate 45,021,365 downwards.
TTTATTATGATGTTTTAGTTAATAACAATATTTTATAGAGTCCCCACCAATCGAGTTTTGGTCCGATTGGACACTTTAAATAACCAGAGATTTATATGGGTTCGTTTGCTAATTACGTGTAGGGAAGATAATAATCACCCTACCCCACCCATATTTGGTACTAGAAAGGTTGTAAATTATTCTCGTGGGATGTATTTCTTTCATGCATTTGTATCCATACGCGGATATAGAAAAATTACATATTAGCTAGATATATATTCATAATGATGCTTTATTTAAATTAATTTTATTGATTCATATCCATGACATGGACATAAAAATTTATACAAATTTTATACTTATACTTGAATGAAATATTCATTTTATATCCATAACATGGATATAAAATATACACATATAAGACATAATACAATTCATATATGCATGTCTACACATGATTATATAAAGTATTCATCTAGGCTTGATGGCAAAGTAATGAAAGACTTTATAATATTTGTTATTAAAACAAATTCAAAGCTCACTTGAAATAAATTTAATGAATATTCTAGTTTTGATCATAAATAAAATTATAAAATTAACTTAAATTATATTCCGTGACCATAGTATAGTCATGGAATAAAAAAAAACTCTAAAATATATAAGTAAATTTTATTTGTCGTTTTTTTTTTTTTTTTTTTTTGGAATTTTTAAATTTTATAACCCCCAAATTTTTAATTAATTCCTAACAAGTCTATATGTATATTAGCATGAGAACTAAAAGGGAAATTAAACTAAAAGATTTAATTTTCGGTTGGGCCTTGAGTTGTTCCTAATCCCATTTTTAAGCCCAAAAACCAAGCATTAACCCATTTGCTTTTAATCACCTCCACTTAAACTCAAGGAACCAGGCTCTAGCCCATTCATTCTTAATCCATCCACTTAAACTCAAGAAACCGGACCTTCAACCCAGACCAAACCGAGATATTTACCCATGGGTTATTACCCATCATATAAAAGCCATCCTTTTCTCTTCTAACCCTAAAACTAATTTCTTCTCATCAGCTGCCCATTTTCTTCTCCTTTTGCCAACCCTAAAATCCACCCTCACCTCCAGCAGCTTCTCTCTCTCTCTCTCAGCCTTGTCCTCGCCGGCGGTCGGTTCTATTTTCCGCTCACCTCACTCCGGCCGTCGATTTCTCTTCTCTAGAACCCATAGCTGAGATCCATGAGATCACGGCTTCAAGCAGTGAAAGATCAATGGTAGCTCAAGCATGAACGATCTGATCGATTCTGACCCCAGATATTTCCGGCCTTCCTCCGTTTCGATCTCACCTTGGCTACCACCGATCTAAGGTACTTTCTTCTCCTTTCTCAGTTTTTATTTCTTAGGCTTTACTCTTTTTTTTTACTGATTCTGTTTCTTCTGTACAGATGTAGAGTAAATAGGTTGAACCCGGCTACTGAGGTCTCACGCCGATCCATAACCGACGGTAAGTTTAAGAACGTTTTCCTTTTTTTTTTTTACAAATCCATGGTGCCTTTCTTGTGGCTGGTTGATACTCTCTAGTCTATAGTTCTGCTTCTTTTTTATTTTTGGGTCAGATTTCTATACTTAGTTTTCTGTTTGAGATGTAGGCTTCTATCTGTGTTGCCTTTTTATTTTTTTGCTTTTGTTTATAAAAAAAATGCATGTTGATTCAAGTTTAAAATGAGAGATGATTATTTGCATGTGTTGTGCTTAGCTTCTGGACTGGTATTGATTCTGACCATACATGTTTAGCTTGGGTTTTAGTTGATTTTTAGGTTAGTGATTAATGCTATCCTTCAATGAGCATAAAATAAAAGAGGAGAGAAAATAATAGAGGAAAAAAATGAAATAAATAGATATTTGAACTAATAGGCACCGATATTTGGTATAGACATAGCATGTCTCTACACTGTTAATGAATCTGTATCATACAAGACATTTTGTATATTTCTTTACAAAGAAAAATAGGACAGATGTATACATGTTACTGCCTGTATTACTTCTAGCTTTGTTAATGGATTGCTTTCAGGTTTCTCAAACTTACATTTTTGCTGGGTATTTCTTTATGCAGGAGCTAACAAACTGAGTGAGTGATGTGGGAAGGGTAACTCATCTTTCAACTTCCCATTCCTCTCTTTTGAAGGAGATCATGAAGACTCCTGGAGGAATAGAAGAGCTGAAAAACAGGACCTCCTCCCAAGAAATCAACCTATGAAAATCAACCCTTTATTCTGAACTAAAGGAGAAGTTGAAGAATAAAAATTTTGTGTTTCCTTTGTTTCTGCCCTTTTTTTTTGTCCCATTTGCTGTGTTGTGGGACTGCCCTTTTATAGGCAAAAAGGGGTGGGTAGTCCCAAGTTTGTAAAATTGGGGACTCTTAAAGGTTTAAGTTGTAATTTTAGTACTTTTGGGTTTTGCCCTATGTGTAATTTTAGGGACTGCTGGGACCGTTTCCATTTTTCTTATAAATTCTACTTTTTTATGTTTGGATTTAATTTTTTCACAATAATGATATTATAATAGTAATGATAATAATTATGATAATAGTAGTAATATAATGGTGATAATAATAATAATTATAACAAAAGGATTAATGAAATAATAGCGATAATAATAATAACTAATATTATAAATTAAATGTGTTTATTAGTTTTATGGATATAAAGAAAATAAAATTATATAGTGGAAAACGAGATTAGGTAGGACAAAACGGGTATCTACATACGAGTTTAAACTATAGGGTTGCGATTACAGTAGGATTGCTATCTCCGTCTTAATTAGGGGCTGCAGTGGCTTGCTAGAGCCCGCCTGTAGTCTGTGGGCCATAGGCCCACTGTTGACATAAAGATGAGCCCACAGGATTGTACACATTGAACGTCCGAGCTCGAACTAAAAGATCAACCGTATACTTGGAGTATACACGCTGGAGAGAGAGGATACCGTTAATTATATTATATAGATCAATTGGATTGATCAAAATAATATAATTAATTTTGTATTAGCCTTCATATAATTAAATCATTGTTAAAAACCCTTGAATAATTTCGGCCATGGGAAGGGGTAAGAGAAGCAGATTTTTCCAACCACCAAAACTCTCTCTTCTTAGTTGATCAGATCGCTAGCACAAGTTCGAGTTTGGTAGCCATTCGTGTACAGGAATGTGGAGGAAGTCCACATTGATTTCTGCAGCCATCTCTTGTAGAGATTTTCTGGTGAGAATCCAATCTTCCTCTATTTTATTTTCGTTTTGATTTCCACTTCAATTGCTCATGGGCATGGATTTAAGGAAATCAGGGCGTTCTTCTGCTTTATCGATTGATTTTCGGTGAAATATCCCAATAGGTATTCCGTATCCGTGCCCCTTACGACTTGGCAGAACATAGGAAATAATTTCAACAGTTCACCAGGCCAAAAATGGTACGTTAACCTAATGCTTATTCTAGCCAATATGCAATGCACATAAAATGCTATGAGAAGTTTGTTGAAGCTATTTTAATTAGATACTTTCAGTGCTCATCAAAATCCTTTTAAGTTTTGAAAAAACTTTTTAAAAGAATTCCCTAACAGAGTTGCCACAATGAGCTAATGACGTTTTGAGCTATAAGGACGCGGTGAAGCGGACCAAGGAATTTTTATTATTATGGGGTGTTTGTTTGTATAATTATAGTAGGAAATTTGTTTTGGAAAATAATATCCATAAAATATTTGAGACCAAAATCCTAAAGAAAATATAGGACTTGCCACCCAGCTCAACTCAACTGGAAAATTTAGGTATAGCCGAAACCAAGTGAGGGCCACTATACCTTTCAAAGATCTAGGTCTGGATGAGTCAGTTACTTATTATCTTATTAAAATAGTTGCTTCAACAACCATTTTATAGCATTTTATAAAACTAGATTCATTTTAATTCAAAGTATACGGCATTCATAAAAGCTACAAAAAACAGTAAATTAATTAATTATATAGACCGAATTAAGCAAGCTATCCTAGGGGATACAAATAAGTCAAATGGGCAATCCGGATACAACCGCCTAGAGTACACGAGTTTATCTAATGAGATAATAAAATCCTAAACATACATTTAACGATGTAAAACAGACATTAGTATATGAATAATCGCACTTTGGACTCAAACATGACAGAACTGGATAATAAACAGGTTAGGGTAATGCACTTAGAAGGGATAGCTGGGGAAGTTCGACAAACCTCATTGACTAGACCTAGAAAACGCTTTGAAACATCCTTGTTTTGATTTTTTAGAAAATGGTTTTTGAAAATGGTTTTTACCAGTTAATTATTTAGCATGGTAAGTTAGTCGGTTTTCAAGAAACTAGGTTTCCATCATTGTCCTATTCTAATACATACTTCTGGAATGTAAATCTAAGGTTCAAATATCGTGAAATGCATAAAAATTGGTTTTCGGTGATTCTAGTCCCAAACTAACACCTATGTGGGTGTTGAGACAATAGTTATGCAGCTGTATATTTACACTCATGCGGGTATCACTCAATATCAGTGAAGAATTTTAAAATCCAGAGTTTTTATGTTTCTGTTCTAAGAACCAACAGCCATAAGGTTGTAGCTGAAATAGTTGTGTATCTGTAACTATAACCGTGCAGCTCTGGTTCTCAGCCCAGAACTGAAAAACATAATATTTTAAAAAACAATGCAAACAATGTCCAAATACAGCATAAACAAGTCAAATGTGTTGGTTTCTCAGATATTTACCCTTGTGGCATGAATCCACACTTTAGAAGGTGGAAATCTTTCAAGAAAAGTTTTGATTTTGAACCAAACTTTAAGCTCCGAAAATGGTCTCAAGCTCCGAAAGTTAAGGTTTTAGTGTTCAGATTAGTCTCTAAACCTATTAGAAGTCTTAATAAAGTATCTTCCTAAGATTTCTAACCATTTTTAAGCTTAGAAATAGGGATTTCATCACTGTTATAGGCAAAACAACAGATTTTCCTTGTTAAATCCACCCAAAAAATCCAAAAAATCATTTCCAAGAAAAAGAGTCACAGTTGTGTCAAGGATCAACACCCGTGTGGGTGTTGATGCAACAGCCGTGCTGCTATTGGCGCATCAGCCATATGACTCTTGCATCACTGTTATAGGTAAAATAACATATTTTCCTTGTTAAGTCCGCCTAAAAACATCTAAAAATCATTTCCAAGAAAAAGAACCACGGTTCTGTCAGGGATCAACACCCCTACGAATGTTAACTGCCAAGCTGCTATTAGCGCATCAGCAGTACGGCTGTTGCATCACTGTTATAGGCAAAATAATAGATTTTCCTTGTTAAATCCACCCAAAAAATCCAAAAAATCATTTCCAAGAAGAAGAGTCACGGTTTTGTCAGGGATCAACACCTGTGTAGATGTTGATGCAATTGTAGTGCTACTGTTGGAACATTAGCCGTGCGGTTGTTGGTGCATCAGTCGTGCGGCTAATGTTATAACCGTGCAACTTGTTGGAAATGCCCTAGTCTCGAGGCTTTGGTCCTTGCATTTGTATCATACATTAATTGGATTCATGTATTATACTTATTTGTGTTATTAAAAAGGCATTAATTCATTTATTATATTTATCTTGTGCAATATATTAAATGAAGTATCCGATGGACATATCCATATCCATGATTGTTGGGGAATTAATCGCACAAAACAAAATATGCGCAGCGGAAAAAAAAAAGATTAATCCCCACCAAGGACCCATGTACATTGCATTGAATCGGAAGGAGGGTTAAAGAATTACCTTAATTCTTTGAAGATTGAATCAAGCAGGAACCAAAATAGCTTCCCTCTACGGTTGATCCACACGGAGCAATACGTCCACCGCGTGCTAGCGCCGGATTTGAAGAACAATTCGTCGAACGAGAGAGAGAGACCAAAGTTTCGAAAACTTGGAAGGAGAGCAAGGCAAAAGTCGGCTGCCTTTTTGCTTGTGGTGGCTGGCCGAAAAATGGTGTATTATGAGTGTAGAGAGTGATTAGGTTTAGGTTAATTGTTTCCTTAAATAATTAACCTAAATAGTTAATTATAATTATAACCTAATACACCTATTAGTTATAATTATATATTAACCCACACAATTTAATATTAATTCTCAATTAACATTAAATCAAATCAATTCTCCATAATACATATATGTATATATAATATTATAATTAATTATATCTCCATATAATTTAATTATAATATGTAGCATACTTTATGCAATATTAATCACATTAATATTTATATATACATACATAAATATATATCACTATATATATTTATTCTCTTTCTCATTCATAAATTATTATCCAATAATAATTTATACCCGATAAGATGAACTTCATTTTGCTCTTGTGTGTGACCCCATAGGATCATATTAATTGGCAATAAGGAAATTACCATAATGTCCTTATAGGTCACAAGCGGACTCTAGCAAGCCATTACGACTACCCAATTAATATGATTGGAATGATCCAATACCTATTTATAGAATGTCATATTCCCTTTTGTCTCTTTGATATCAAGATTAATTATAAGACATGGTACACTTGTCAATCTTATATAATTAATCATATGCTTTCTCGATCTCAAAGTAAACTGTTCAGACAAATCAATTGATACTCTTATCAATTATTTGAGCACGGCCATGCATTTAACAGTCTTACTTATCGAGGGGCCCAGTGATATCGCTCTCTTGTTAGAAAGGGACAAAATCCCATATCTGTCACTCACATCCCTAAGCATGAGTCATATTGTACCCAACCACAGCCTTTATAACTACTCTGTTACAAGCAGCGTTTGACTGCGTCAAAGCACAACATGAATTCATCCCGGAATCCATGGTGACCTCAGGTCAAAGGAATCAGCTGATGACACTACTATAATCAAGATCAGTTGTGACACGTGACCATGAACTTGATCTTATAGTGGGTCTCCAGCAACATGTTCTCTAACACATTGCCCGTGAGTATAATCTGTATCTGTATACACTATATTCATCTTATGAATATCCATTATCACTCACACTAGTCTTAGTTTGTTATTATTCCCATAATAACAAACGACTAGGGAAATTTAGAATTACACAATTAATTCATGGATACATTATCATAAATACTAACATACAAATATATATGATAAAATAAGTCTTTATTAATGACTTAAGAAGATTGTTTACATAATCCAACATTGGCTTAGGGCACAATCTCTAACAATCTCCCACTTGCCCTAAGTCCAATCTTCAAATGTATCTAATACCCATGGACCTAGCATGACCATCATGTACAGCTTGTGAAAGAGCTTTTGTTAGTGGATCGGCAACATTGTCTTCAGACGCAACTTTGCATATCTTCACATCTCCTCTTGAGATGACTTCTCTTATGTAGTGAAAACGCCGAAGTATATGTTTGGATTTCTGTGACACACTAGGTTCCTTAGCAAGTGATATTGCCCCATTGTTGTCACACAAGAGGCTCACAGGACTCACTATGCTAGGAACGACACCAAGTTCTTCGATGAACTTCTTGATCCAAACAGCCTCTTGGGCTGCATCTGATGCAGCAATATACTCGGCTTCTGTTGTAGATGCAGCTATCGTGCTTTGCTTAGAACTCTTCCAACTTATCGCACCTCCATTCAGAATGAACACATACCCAGACTGTGACTGCATCTGATCTTGATCAGTTTGGAAACTTGCATCCGTGTAACCATTTACAACAAGATCTTCGTCCGAGCCTCCATATATCAAGAATGTATCTTTAGTTCTTCTCAAGTACTTAAGAATACTCTTGACAGCAGTCCAGTGACTATCACCTGGATCAGACTGATATCTACTTGTCATGCTCAAAGCAAAAGAGACATCTGGCCGAGTACATACCATGGCATACATGATAGATCCTATAGCTGACGCATAAGGAATCTTATCCATGCGTTGACGTTCTTCAACTGTCACAGGACATTGCTTACGACTAAGCTTTATCCCTTGCCCAATAGGAACATTTCCTTTCTTTGATTGATCCATACTGAACCTTTTCAGTATTTTGTCAATGTATGTACTCTGGCTCAAACCTATCAATCTCTTAGATCTATCTCTATAGATCTTTATTCCAAGAATGTAGGCTGCCTCACCCAAGTCTTTCATAGAAAAACACTTTCCTAGCCAAGATTTTACTTCTTGCAAGGTAGGAATGTGATTTCCTATTAACAATATGTCATCGACATATAGAACTAGGAAAACTATATTACTCCCACTGAACTTCTTGTACACACAAGGCTCATCTTCGTTTTTGATGAAGCCAAACTTTTTGACTGATTCATCAAAACAATGATTCCAACTTCTTGATGCTTGCTTCAAACCATAAATGGCCTTTTGAAGCTTGCATACTTTATCAGGATTCTTTGGATCGACAAAACCTTCAGGCTGTGTCATGTACACATCCTCAACAAGGTTTCCATTTAGGAAAGCTGTTTTGACATCCATTTGCCATATTTCATAGTCATAATATGCTGCTATGGCAACAAGAATTCTGATGGACTTGATCATAGCTACTGGCGAAAAGGTTTCGTCATAGTCTATACCATGAACTTGTCGGTAACCCTTTGCCACTAACCTTGCTTTATAAGTCTGAATGTTCCCATCCATGTCCGTTTTCAACTTGAAAACCCATTTGTGCCCTATTGCTTTAGCACCCTTTGGGAGATCAACCAAAGTCCATACTTTGTTGTCGTCCATGGATTGAATTTCTGACTTCATAGCATCAAGCCATTTTTCAGATTCTGAATTAGAGACAGCTTCCATGTACGTGGAAGGTTCATTCTCTTCTAACAGAATCAGATCATTTTCGTTCGTGACGAGAAATCCATATCTCTCGGGCTCATGACGAACTCTACTTGATCTACGTTGGACTTGTGTTATCGGTTCTGACTCAACAACTTCTTGTGAATCAGATTGTTCCATTTGAAACTCACTTTCAACTTGGTTATCCATATTTTCTTGTAGGTGTACTTTACTCCCACTGATTCCTTTGGAAATAAACTCTTTTTCCAGGAATGTACCATTCCTAGCAACAAACACTTTGTTTTCACTAGGATTGTAAAAGAAATAACCTTTAGTTTCTTTTGGATAACCAACAAAATTGCACTTCACAGATTTTGGTGCTAACTTATCTGAAATCAAGTATTTCACATAAGCTTCGCAACCCCAAATCTTGAGAAAAGACAAATTTGGTCTCTTACCAACCCATATCTCATATGGTGTCTTTTCAACTGCTTTTGATGGAACTCGGTTCAGTGTGAATGCCACTGTTTCAAGTGCATATCCCCAAAAGGATAGAGGAAGATTTGTTTGACTCATCATCGACCGAACCATATCCAATAAAGTACGGTTCCTCCTCTCAGACACACCATTCCACTGTGGTGTACCAGGAGGAGTTAGTTGTGAGACAATCCCACACTTTCTAAGATGATCGTCAAAGTCTTGGCTCAAATATTCACCACCTCGATCAGATCTGAGTGCTTTAATTGTCTTGCCAAGTTGGTTTTGTACTTCATTTTGGAAGGCTTTGAACATTTCAAAGGATTCCGACTTATGCTTCATTAGATATAGATAACCATATCTACTGAAATCATCAGTGAACGTAATGAAGTATTGAAAACCACCTCTAGCAGTTGTGCTCATAGGCCCACATACATCTGTATGTATGAGTTCTAATAAGTCACTAGCCCTTTCACTGTGACCAGTAAAGGGACTCTTGGTCATCTTACCCATTAAACAAGACTCGCAAGTGTCATATGTTTCAAAAACATCTAGACCCAAAATTCCATCTTTATGGAGTTTTGAAATGCCTTTCTCATTAATGTGTCCTAGACGACAGTGCCAGAGATAAGTAGGATTCACAACATTTGTTCTTATCCTTTTGGTATTTATGTTATATACATGCTCATTATAACCTTCACTAAGGTTCAACAAATAAAGACCATCATGTAAATCCGCATTTGCATAAAACAAGTCTTTATTGAAAAGCAATAAGTGATTATTCTCAATAACACATTTAAATCCTTCCTTGTCCAAACATGAAATAGAAATGATGTTCCTAGACAAATTAGGAACAAAATAACAATTATTCAAAGAAAGAACAAGTCCACTTGGCAACTTGAGCTCGTAGCGACCGACTTCATAAGCAGCAACTCTAGCTCCATTCGCCACATGGAATTCTACCTCGCCCTTCTTGAGCTTTCTACTTCCTTTAAGCCCCTGCACATTCATACAAATGTGAGAACCACAACCGGTATCTAATACCCACGAAGTAGAAACAGAAGTAGAATGAAATATTTCAATAACATAAATACCTTGATTAGCGGTCTCACCGCCTCTCTTCTTCCTCAAGTCCTCCAAATAAAGCTTGCAATTTCTGCGCCAATGACCAGGCTGATTGCAGAAATGGCATGTGCCTTCCTTTGGAGGCTTTGCCTTGGTAACAGCTTTGGGCTTCTTTGCATCCTTCCCAAACTCTTTGGGTTTGTTTGCTTTACCCTTCTTCTTCTGGATCCTACCCTTTTTCACCATATGGATCCCTTTGGAGCTTGGCTTCTCTTTTATCGTTACTTCAGCGTTTTTCAGCATCCCATGCAGTTCGCTGACCGTTTTGTCCATATCATTCATGTGATAATTCATGACAAAATGGGAGTAACTCTCGGGAAGAGAATTAAGGATCAAATCCGTTGCCAACTCAGGTCTGAGTGGCGAACCAAGCCTCTCCAACTGATCAATGTACCCTTTCATCTTCAGAACATGGGCACTAACCGAACTCCCTTCGGTCATCTTGCACCCAACCAAAGATCTCAAGGTCTCATACCTTTCCCTTCTCGCTTGCTTTTGGAACATTTCCTTAAGCTCTTGAGACATCTCATATGCCTCAAATGTTTCCAGATCCTTCTGAAGTTCCGGAATCATTGATGCGAGCATCAGGCATTGTACATCAATCTGATCATTTTGATGCTTGTGAAAAGCATCCCTTTCAGCTCTTGAAGCTGTGGTGGGTGGAGGGTTAGCGGGCAAAGGCCCATCCAGAACATACAGCTTTCGCTCTTGCTTGAGAACAATTCTCAAGTTGCGATACCAATCTAGGTAATTGGTTCCGTTCAGTTTATCCTTCTCAAGGATAGATCGAATAGAACCGGGATTGCTTGTGTTGGCCATTTATCTACAACAGAAAATATATGCAAAGTTAATTACATAAGAGAATTAAACTCCCACTAAAATTATAAAACCCTTTAAAATATTTAAGTGGTTAAAAGACCCAAAATCCATACTTAACCATAGCACTGCTTTGGCATGTCCCTATGATTAAATATAATTTCGGTAGACATCACCATGTCAATTACATCATTATGTAACTCTTTTAATTTATGAGATGCATGATATCATATATCATATTTAATTTGCATGTTACTCATCTCATCTTTGCCTCGGGTTCAAAACACCATTTTGATTAACCCTTTGTTAAACCAATTACAACACAATGAGAATCACCATTTCTCATATTATCGCTTCGCTAAGGTCACAACATGCGTACCCGCTTTGGCGTGGCTACCATGATGCGAACATAGTGCTTGACTAGTGTTATACGTAATTGGGTGGCAAAAATATAAACTTCATAAGTTTATTTAGGGTTTATTAATTCCTGTGATTAAAATGTATCTCATACAATACATGGCATTAACATTAATCTTTCTAAGTTAATATTAATTCTAGCATGGCATCCAATGTCATACATTCATCTAGCATGCATATTTCATACTTAGCATGGCATCACATGGCATCAAAATATAAAACATGCAATAGACTCGAAAGACCGTGTTATGGTATGGTTTTATCTACATTGATTTTCATAGGCCAATATGAAAATCAACAAGGCCATTTCCTAGGTGGTTGTAACCATCGCATGGTCACAGCTCTCCCGCACCCCTTGGATCCATCCTCACGTCTTTGTTCCTTGGCACCATCTCATGGATTTACATATTTTACAAAATTGCAACCTATACAATTTTTTAAGTAAAATAAAATTTACATATTATAAATTGCATCCTATACAATTTATCTAGTAAAATTAAAATTAAAATTTACATAAATACAAACGACTCGCAGGTCGTATTTATATAAAACCATAATAAATAAAATAAAGCATCCACGGGGTCCAAAACCATACCACAACACCATGCATAAAATTATCACAATAATTTTATATCTACAAGATTTAGGGTTCATAAAGGGTAAAATACAATCCTATTGTATTTAGAATTAATTAATTTTGGGAAAAAGAAAAAAAAAAAAAAATTCACAAAATATTGCATGCAGCCCGACGGGCTGCGCAGCCCATGCTGCTTACGCAGCATGTGCAATTGCAATTGCAATTGCAATTGCATTGCACCCAAAGTAATTCTAGGCATTGTGCCCAGAATAACGAATTTATATTTTTTTTTTTTTTAAATTCATTTAATTAATTGAAACAATTTCAATAAAATCCCATGAATCAAATTCATGATACCAACCCCTTAAACATTTCAAATTATTAAAACAAATCATTCACAATGATTCACATTAAAATCAAATTTTAAACATGTTATTCACAATAACATTGAACCCTAAATCAAAAACATACAACCCTAACATGCAATTTTGATCTAATCAAAATAACAAATCCAATTCAACCAATGCACAAGTGGCTCTGATACCACTGTTGGGGAATTAATCGCACAAAACAAAATATGCGCAGCGGAAAAAAAAAAGATTAATCCCCACCAAGGACCCATGTACATTGCATTGAATCGGAAGGAGGGTTAAAGAATTACCTTAATTCTTTGAAGATTGAATCAAGCAGGAACCAAAATAGCTTCCCTCTACAGTTGATCCACACGGAGCAATACGTCCACCGCGTGCTAGCGCCGGATTTGAAGAACAATTCGTCGAACGAGAGAGAGAGACCAAAGTTTCGAAAACTTGGAAGGAGAGCAAGGCAAAAGTCGGCTGCCTTTTTGCTTGTGGTGGCTGGCCGAAAAATGGTGTATTATGAGTGTAGAGAGTGATTAGGTTTAGGTTAATTGTTTCCTTAAATAATTAACCTAAATAGTTAATTATAATTATAACCTAATACACCTATTAGTTATAATTATATATTAACCCACACAATTTAATATTAATTCTCAATTAACATTAAATCAAATCAATTCTCCATAATACATATATGTATATATAATATTATAATTAATTATATCTCCATATAATTTAATTATAATATGTAGCATACTTTATGCAATATTAATCACATTAATATTTATATATACATACATAAATATATATCACTATATATATTTATTCTCTTTCTCATTCATAAATTATTATCCAATAATAATTTATACCCGATAAGATGAACTTCATTTTGCTCTTGTGTGTGACCCCATAGGATCATATTAATTGGCAATAAGGAAATTACCATAATGTCCTTATAGGTCACAAGCGGACTCTAGCAAGCCATTACGACTACCCAATTAATATGATTGGAATGATCCAATACCTATTTATAGAATGTCATATTCCCTTTTGTCTCTTTGATATCAAGATTAATTATAAGACATGGTACACTTGTCAATCTTATATAATTAATCATATGCTTTCTCGATCTCAAAGTAAACTGTTCAGACAAATCAATTGATACTCTTATCAATTATTTGAGCACGGCCATGCATTTAACAGTCTTACTTATCGAGGGGCCCAGTGATATCGCTCTCTTGTTAGAGAGGGACAAAATCCCATATCTGTCACTCACATCCCTAAGCATGAGTCATATTGTACCCAACCACAGCCTTTATAACTACTCTGTTACAAGCAGCGTTTGACTGCGTCAAAGCACAACATGAATTCATCCCGGAATCCATGGTGACCTCAGGTCAAAGGAATCAGCTGATGACACTACTATAATCAAGATCAGTTGTGACACGTGACCATGAACTTGATCTTATAGTGGGTCTCCAGCAACATGTTCTCTAACACATTGCCCGTGAGTATAATCTGTATCTGTATACACTATATTCATCTTATGAATATCCATTATCACTCACACTAGTCTTAGTTTGTTATTATTCCCATAATAACAAACGACTAGGGAAATTTAGAATTACACAATTAATTCATGGATACATTATCATAAATACTAACATACAAATATATATGATAAAATAAGTCTTTATTAATGACTTAAGAAGATTGTTTACATAATCCAACATTGGCTTAGGGCACAATCTCTAACAATCTCCCACTTGCCCTAAGTCCAATCTTCAAATGTATCTAATACCCATGGACCTAGCATGACCATCATGTACAGCTTGTGAAAGAGCTTTTGTTAGTGGATCGGCAACATTGTCTTCAGACGCAACTTTGCATATCTTCACATCTCCTCTTGAGATGACTTCTCTTATGTAGTGAAAACGCCGAAGTATATGTTTGGATTTCTGTGACACACTAGGTTCCTTAGCAAGTGATATTGCCCCATTGTTGTCACACAAGAGGCTCACAGGACTCACTATGCTAGGAACGACACCAAGTTCTTCGATGAACTTCTTGATCCAAACAGCCTCTTGGGCTGCATCTGATGCAGCAATATACTCGGCTTCTGTTGTAGATGCAGCTATCGTGCTTTGCTTAGAACTCTTCCAACTTATCGCACCTCCATTCAGAATGAACACATACCCAGACTGTGACTGCATCTGATCTTGATCAGTTTGGAAACTTGCATCCGTGTAACCATTTACAACAAGATCTTCGTCCGAGCCTCCATATATCAAGAATGTATCTTTAGTTCTTCTCAAGTACTTAAGAATACTCTTGACAGCAGTCCAGTGACTATCACCTGGATCAGACTGATATCTACTTGTCATGCTCAAAGCAAAAGAGACATCTGGCCGAGTACATACCATGGCATACATGATAGATCCTATAGCTGACGCATAAGGAATCTTATCCATGCGTTGACGTTCTTCAACTGTCACAGGACATTGCTTACGACTAAGCTTTATCCCTTGCCCAATAGGAACATTTCCTTTCTTTGATTGATCCATACTGAACCTTTTCAGTATTTTGTCAATGTATGTACTCTGGCTCAAACCTATCAATCTCTTAGATCTATCTCTATAGATCTTTATTCCAAGAATGTAGGCTGCCTCACCCAAGTCTTTCATAGAAAAACACTTTCCTAGCCAAGATTTTACTTCTTGCAAGGTAGGAATGTGATTTCCTATTAACAATATGTCATCGACATATAGAACTAGGAAAACTATATTACTCCCACTGAACTTCTTGTACACACAAGGCTCATCTTCGTTTTTGATGAAGCCAAACTTTTTGACTGATTCATCAAAACAATGATTCCAACTTCTTGATGCTTGCTTCAAACCATAAATGGCCTTTTGAAGCTTGCATACTTTATCAGGATTCTTTGGATCGACAAAACCTTCAGGCTGTGTCATGTACACATCCTCAACAAGGTTTCCATTTAGGAAAGCTGTTTTGACATCCATTTGCCATATTTCATAGTCATAATATGCTGCTATGGCAACAAGAATTCTGATGGACTTGATCATAGCTACTGGCGAAAAGGTTTCGTCATAGTCTATACCATGAACTTGTCGGTAACCCTTTGCCACTAACCTTGCTTTATAAGTCTGAATGTTCCCATCCATGTCCGTTTTCAACTTGAAAACCCATTTGTGCCCTATTGCTTTAGCACCCTTTGGGAGATCAACCAAAGTCCATACTTTGTTGTCGTCCATGGATTGAATTTCTGACTTCATAGCATCAAGCCATTTTTCAGATTCTGAATTAGAGACAGCTTCCATGTACGTGGAAGGTTCATTCTCTTCTAACAGAATCAGATCATTTTCGTTCGTGACGAGAAATCCATATCTCTCGGGCTCATGACGAACTCTACTTGATCTACGTTGGACTTGTGTTATCGGTTCTGACTCAACAACTTCTTGTGAATCAGATTGTTCCATTTGAAACTCACTTTCAACTTGGTTATCCATATTTTCTTGTAGGTGTACTTTACTCCCACTGATTCCTTTGGAAATAAACTCTTTTTCCAGGAATGTACCATTCCTAGCAACAAACACTTTGTTTTCACTAGGATTGTAAAAGAAATAACCTTTAGTTTCTTTTGGATAACCAACAAAATTGCACTTCACAGATTTTGGTGCTAACTTATCTGAAATCAAGTATTTCACATAAGCTTCGCAACCCCAAATCTTGAGAAAAGACAAATTTGGTCTCTTACCAACCCATATCTCATATGGTGTCTTTTCAACTGCTTTTGATGGAACTCGGTTCAGTGTGAATGCCACTGTTTCAAGTGCATATCCCCAAAAGGATAGAGGAAGATTTGTTTGACTCATCATCGACCGAACCATATCCAATAAAGTACGGTTCCTCCTCTCAGACACACCATTCCACTGTGGTGTACCAGGAGGAGTTAGTTGTGAGACAATCCCACACTTTCTAAGATGATCGTCAAAGTCTTGGCTCAAATATTCACCACCTCGATCAGATCTGAGTGCTTTAATTGTCTTGCCAAGTTGGTTTTGTACTTCATTTTGGAAGGCTTTGAACATTTCAAAGGATTCCGACTTATGCTTCATTAGATATAGATAACCATATCTACTGAAATCATCAGTGAACGTAATGAAGTATTGAAAACCACCTCTAGCAGTTGTGCTCATAGGCCCACATACATCTGTATGTATGAGTTCTAATAAGTCACTAGCCCTTTCACTGTGACCAGTAAAGGGACTCTTGGTCATCTTACCCATTAAACAAGACTCGCAAGTGTCATATGTTTCAAAAACATCTAGACCCAAAATTCCATCTTTATGGAGTTTTGAAATGCCTTTCTCATTAATGTGTCCTAGACGACAGTGCCAGAGATAAGTAGGATTCACAACATTTGTTCTTATCCTTTTGGTATTTATGTTATATACATGCTCATTATAACCTTCAC
Source organism: Euphorbia tirucalli (assembly GCA_039660915.1). Lineage (NCBI taxonomy): Eukaryota > Viridiplantae > Streptophyta > Magnoliopsida > Malpighiales > Euphorbiaceae > Euphorbia > Euphorbia tirucalli. The sequence goes on along the minus strand of CM077638.1, from coordinate 45,004,317 downwards.
TAAGGTTCAACAAATAAAGACCATCATGTAAATCCGCATTTGCATAAAACAAGTCTTTATTGAAAAGCAATAAGTGATTATTCTCAATAACACATTTAAATCCTTCCTTGTCCAAACATGAAATAGAAATGATGTTCCTAGACAAATTAGGAACAAAATAACAATTATTCAAAGAAAGAACAAGTCCACTTGGCAACTTGAGCTCGTAGCGACCGACTTCATAAGCAGCAACTCTAGCTCCATTCGCCACATGGAATTCTACCTCGCCCTTCTTGAGCTTTCTACTTCCTTTAAGCCCCTGCACATTCATACAAATGTGAGAACCACAACCGGTATCTAATACCCACGAAGTAGAAACAGAAGTAGAATGAAATATTTCAATAACATAAATACCTTGATTAGCGGTCTCACCGCCTCTCTTCTTCCTCAAGTCCTCCAAATAAAGCTTGCAATTTCTGCGCCAATGACCAGGCTGATTGCAGAAATGGCATGTGCCTTCCTTTGGAGGCTTTGCCTTGGTAACAGCTTTGGGCTTCTTTGCATCCTTCCCAAACTCTTTGGGTTTGTTTGCTTTACCCTTCTTCTTCTGGATCCTACCCTTTTTCACCATATGGATCCCTTTGGAGCTTGGCTTCTCTTTTATCGTTACTTCAGCGTTTTTCAGCATCCCATGCAGTTCGCTGACCGTTTTGTCCATATCATTCATGTGATAATTCATGACAAAATGGGAGTAACTCTCGGGAAGAGAATTAAGGATCAAATCCGTTGCCAACTCAGGTCTGAGTGGCGAACCAAGCCTCTCCAACTGATCAATGTACCCTTTCATCTTCAGAACATGGGCACTAACCGAACTCCCTTCGGTCATCTTGCACCCAACCAAAGATCTCAAGGTCTCATACCTTTCCCTTCTCGCTTGCTTTTGGAACATTTCCTTAAGCTCTTGAGACATCTCATATGCCTCAAATGTTTCCAGATCCTTCTGAAGTTCCGGAATCATTGATGCGAGCATCAGGCATTGTACATCAATCTGATCATTTTGATGCTTGTGAAAAGCATCCCTTTCAGCTCTTGAAGCTGTGGTGGGTGGAGGGTTAGCGGGCAAAGGCCCATCCAGAACATACAGCTTTCGCTCTTGCTTGAGAACAATTCTCAAGTTGCGATACCAATCTAGGTAATTGGTTCCGTTCAGTTTATCCTTCTCAAGGATAGATCGAATAGAACCGGGATTGCTTGTGTTGGCCATTTATCTACAACAGAAAATATATGCAAAGTTAATTACATAAGAGAATTAAACTCCCACTAAAATTATAAAACCCTTTAAAATATTTAAGTGGTTAAAAGACCCAAAATCCATACTTAACCATAGCACTGCTTTGGCATGTCCCTATGATTAAATATAATTTCGGTAGACATCACCATGTCAATTACATCATTATGTAACTCTTTTAATTTATGAGATGCATGATATCATATATCATATTTAATTTGCATGTTACTCATCTCATCTTTGCCTCGGGTTCAAAACACCATTTTGATTAACCCTTTGTTAAACCAATTACAACACAATGAGAATCACCATTTCTCATATTATCGCTTCGCTAAGGTCACAACATGCGTACCCGCTTTGGCGTGGCTACCATGATGCGAACATAGTGCTTGACTAGTGTTATACGTAATTGGGTGGCAAAAATATAAACTTCATAAGTTTATTTAGGGTTTATTAATTCCTGTGATTAAAATGTATCTCATACAATACATGGCATTAACATTAATCTTTCTAAGTTAATATTAATTCTAGCATGGCATCCAATGTCATACATTCATCTAGCATGCATATTTCATACTTAGCATGGCATCACATGGCATCAAAATATAAAACATGCAATAGACTCGAAAGACCGTGTTATGGTATGGTTTTATCTACATTGATTTTCATAGGCCAATATGAAAATCAACAAGGCCATTTCCTAGGTGGTTGTAACCATCGCATGGTCACAGCTCTCCCGCACCCCTTGGATCCATCCTCACGTCTTTGTTCCTTGGCACCATCTCATGGATTTACATATTTTACAAAATTGCAACCTATACAATTTTTTAAGTAAAATAAAATTTACATATTATAAATTGCATCCTATACAATTTATCTAGTAAAATTAAAATTAAAATTTACATAAATACAAACGACTCGCAGGTCGTATTTATATAAAACCATAATAAATAAAATAAAGCATCCACGGGGTCCAAAACCATACCACAACACCATGCATAAAATTATCACAATAATTTTATATCTACAAGATTTAGGGTTCATAAAGGGTAAAATACAATCCTATTGTATTTAGAATTAATTAATTTTGGGAAAAAGAAAAAAAAAAAAAAAATTCACAAAATATTGCATGCAGCCCGACGGGCTGCGCAGCCCATGCTGCTTACGCAGCATGTGCAATTGCAATTGCAATTGCAATTGCAGTTGGGCGCAATTGCAATTGCAAATGCATTGCACCCAAAGTAATTCTGGGCATTGTGCCCAGAATAACGAATTTATTTTTTTTTTTTTTTTTTTTAAATTCATTTAATTAATTGAAACAATTTCAATAAAATCCCATGAATCAAATTCATGATACCAACCCCTTAAACATTTCAAATTATTAAAACAAATCATTCACAATGATTCACATTAAAATCAAATTTTAAACATGTTATTCACAATAACATTGAACCCTAAATCAAAAACATACAACCCTAACATGCAATTTTGATCTAATCAAAATAACAAATCCAATTCAACCAATGCACAAGTGGCTCTGATACCACTGTTGGGGAATTAATCGCACAAAACAAAATATGCGCAGCGGAAAAAAAAAAGATTAATCCCCACCAAGGACCCATGTACATTGCATTGAATCGGAAGGAGGGTTAAAGAATTACCTTAATTCTTTGAAGATTGAATCAAGCAGGAACCAAAATAGCTTCCCTCTACGGTTGATCCACACGGAGCAATACGTCCACCGCGTGCTAGCGCCGGATTTGAAGAACAATTCGTCGAACGAGAGAGAGAGACCAAAGTTTCGAAAACTTGGAAGGAGAGCAAGGCAAAAATCGGCTGCCTTTTTGCTTGTGGTGGCTGGCCGAAAAATGGTGTATTATGAGTGTAGAGAGTGATTAGGTTTAGGTTAATTGTTTCCTTAAATAATTAACCTAAATAGTTAATTATAATTATAACCTAATACACCTATTAGTTATAATTATATATTAACCCACACAATTTAATATTAATTCTCAATTAACATTAAATCAAATCAATTCTCCATAATACATATATGTATATATAATATTATAATTAATTATATCTCCATATAATTTAATTATAATATGTAGCATACTTTATGCAATATTAATCACATTAATATTTATATATACATACATAAATATATATCACTATATATATTTATTCTCTTTCTCATTCATAAATTATTATCCAATAATAATTTATACCCGATAAGATGAACTTCATTTTGCTCTTGTGTGTGACCCCATAGGATCATATTAATTGGCAATAAGGAAATTACCATAATGTCCTTATAGGTCACAAGCGGACTCTAGCAAGCCATTACGACTACCCAATTAATATGATTGGAATGATCCAATACCTATTTATAGAATGTCATATTCCCTTTTGTCTCTTTGATATCAAGATTAATTATAAGACATGGTACACTTGTCAATCTTATATAATTAATCATATGCTTTCTCGATCTCAAAGTAAACTGTTCAGACAAATCAATTGATACTCTTATCAATTATTTGAGCACGGCCATGCATTTAACAGTCTTACTTATCGAGGGGCCCAGTGATATCGCTCTCTTGTTAGAGAGGGACAAAATCCCATATCTGTCACTCACATCCCTAAGCATGAGTCATATTGTACCTAACCACAGCCTTTATAACTACTCTGTTACAAGCAGCGTTTGACTGCGTCAAAGCACAACATGAATTCATCCCGGAATCCATGGTGACCTCAGGTCAAAGGAATCAGCTGATGACACTACTATAATCAAGATCAGTTGTGACACGTGACCATGAACTTGATCTTATAGTGGGTCTCCAGCAACATGTTCTCTAACACATTGCCCGTGAGTATAATCTGTATCTGTATACACTATATTCATCTTATGAATATCCATTATCACTCACACTAGTCTTAGTTTGTTATTATTCCCATAATAACAAACGACTAGGGAAATTTAGAATTACACAATTAATTCATGGATACATTATCATAAATACTAACATACAAATATATATGATAAAATAAGTCTTTATTAATGACTTAAGAAGATTGTTTACATAATCCAACATTGGCTTAGGGCACAATCTCTAACAATGATGACCAGTGTCATGCACTTGGCAATAAGACCATGGATAAGGTAAACGATATGACCATAAATAGATCTGGAGTCTGTTTCAGTCATGGGAATGAATGGAACAAGAGACTATCATTAACCTGGTTGTATGGCGGTGTCTTATCGGTCATTGGACATGGAGTGTCAACCAAGTTAATGGGTACATGCATAAGGGGCATGGTACTGGATAGATCCACTAAACGAGAAATCCACATGGTATAGTATCACAAGTGATTCTCGTGTACTTGTATGGATCCTTTGACCTGACCATATGATGGTGTTACATGTGAGGTCGCATACTTAGGGGTACGCCTAAAGGGCCTGTAACAGGGTGCCAAGTATGGGTACTTTCGGGTATGTCACTTAGCATGGTAATGCTATGGATATGCAGAAGGGATTTGTCACTCAGTAGTCCACTGGGAAGGTATCACCGGCCTCTTGATGAATGTGACTGATAAGAGTGTGGCCACACCCAAACAAGTGGGAACTTGTTTGTGAGCTTCAGTGAATTTGGGATCAAGTAAATATCCGGATACAAAAGAGGGTGATCGATCCATGCCTCTGTGTTAGACACCGATATCTATGACGTGGGATGTACAAGTTCAAACTACAGGGTTACGATAACAGTTAGACTGCCATCTCCATCTTAATTGGGGGCTGCAGTGGCTTGCTAGAGCCCAACTGCAGTCTGTGGGCCAAAGGTCCGCTGCCAACATAAAGATGGGCCCACGGGATCGTACACATAGAACAACTGAACACCGACTTAAGGAATTACATGTATACTTGAAGTATACACTGTGGAGAGAGAGGTATATGTATATTAATCATATTATAAAGATCAATTAGATTGATCATAATAATAAAATTAATATATATTCAATTGGCTCTTCATAATTAATTGGATTAGTTATGAGATTATTTCCTAGGTGGAAATATTTATATGTATAGGTTTACATATGATTTTATTTTGTGAAGATTTAATTTTAATTTGATGGATTAAATTAATTGGTCAAACTAATTTTAATTTAGATGTAAATAATATATTACTTGGTGTAATATATTAAATACATGGGTATATTAATATTGGGCTTGAAATTAATTTAAACCAGAATAATTAAAATTAGATTGGGCCTAAATTAAAAGAAGGAAGCCCACACAAAATGAAGGAGCCAAGCTGGGCCTAAATTCCCCTAGGGGAATTCGGCCAACCTAGGGTATTAACCTAGGGAAGATTTCGGCCAAGTAAGACTAAGCAAAGATAGCCGAAACTTTCCACCCTAGCCTACTCTCCATTGCTTGTTTTTCCTACGCTATCACGGGTCGTGTTCGTTAGGCGTTCGTGTACGAGAACGAGGAGGGACTCTAATTTGATTCCTGCATTCTTCATCCATCTCTAGAAGAGATTTTCCTGGTAAGAGAATGATCTCTTTCTATTAAATTTTTATGTTTTACAATTTCCATTTCAATTGCTCCTGGGACTGGATTTGAGGAAATCATCGCGTTCTTCCCCTTTTATCGGGTGATTTCCGGTGAAAAATCCCAACACAGCTATTGTTCCTAGACAGCCTCCTCTTCATCCTGGAAATGTTGCAAGGCTTGAAGTTCAGTTGACCGAAGCTTTGATCTGGAATCAACTCCGACTCCTGCGGCTATAAAAAGCTATAAAAGCAAACAACTTATTCATCACTAAAACCGGGGATGAAATTTCACGCTCACACCCCTATAGCTGTGGAAAGCTATAAAAGTAAATAAACTATTTATTCATCATTGAAACAGGGATGAAAATCCCACCCTCATAGGCACTAAAGGGAGATGAAAGATATTCTTTTACCTTATCACTTTACAAGTTGCACATAGGTTTACTAAATTGAGTTCGAATTATAGCATGAAAAGCACATAAAAAAAAAGAAAATAGTTCTCAACGCTTTTTTTATAGGATATAACTATGTAACTCGAGAATAATTATCAACAAAGGTCACAAAATAGTGAGAACCTTTTTAAAAATAAGATAAGGGCCCCATATATTAGAGTGTATCAAAGAAAAATGAACATTAACTCGTTTATTAGTTCGTGGAGGATAAAAGACTATATGGTATTTTGCTAATTGACCAGATTCACACTCTAAAGCCATCATTTCTTTTTTTTTTCATTTCCATTTCCTAACCATCATGAGATAATGCTTTTGTAAGAGATGTAAGTTAGTTCATGTAATCTATGAAACCTTCTATCATATGGGACCATGATTTTGATATAAGATACCACATCCTGGAGTACTTTTTAGCTATCGAATAACATAACTAACAACATCTTAGTGTGAGGTTATAGGAAATAACATGAACTGACTTATAACACTTACTCGAAAGGAAATATCAGGGTGAGCTATGGCAAGATAGTTTAACTGTCTAATAATTCTCTATATTTTCTAGGGTTCTCAAGCAAGTCTCCATCTTCAGCTTTTAACTTCACATTGGGTATCATGGGTGCATCACAAGTCTTTGCCTCAATCAAACCACTATCTTTTAGTATATTTAAGCAATACTTCTTTTGAGACAAGTAGATTCCTTTATGACTGCGAAAGGCTATAATTCTTATGAAGTATTTCAGTGGTCCTAGATCCTTTGTCTGAAACTAAGTGCCACAGAAATCTCTTTACTTCTTGATTCCATCTTCATCACTTTCAGTAATAACTATATCATCTACACACACAACTAGTAAAATACACCCAGAACTTGATGATGTAAAGAATGCCAAGTGATCATATTTTGTAAGTCAAATTCAATCACTACTTTACTAAATTTCCCAAAGTAGGTGAAATGAGATTGTTTCAATCCATATGGGGACTTCTTTAACTTGTACAGTTTTCCTGACTCCCCTTGAGCAGCAAACTCTAGTGGTTGCTCCATGTTAACTTCTTCACGTAAACCACAATGTAAGAAAGCATTGTTAACGTAAAGTTGACGAAGTGGCCAATTGTAGGTTTTTTTTTTTTTTGTAGAAAGTGGCCAACTGCAGTTAATAGGCAATGAAATAAACAATTGGACGCAAAAAGTGTGGCTATTGGAGAAAAAGTCTTAGATTATTCCACCCCATATGTCAGAGCATAACCCTTTGCAATCAAACGTGCTTTCAATTAAATAATAAAACCATAAGGATTCATTTTGACTGGAAACACCCACTTACAACCAATGGCTAGTTTGTGTGGAGGAAGAGGCACAAGATCATAAGTATTATTATGCTCTAACTCCATTTCTTCTTTCACTGACCTTTATGAACCATTATGAGCCAATGATTTTGCATGAGATGTAAGTCAGTTCATGTCATCTCCTGGAACCTCACACTAGGATGTTGTTAATCATATTATGAGATATCTAAAAGGTACTCTAGGATTAGGGTTGTAAATGGGGCGGGGCGGGGCAGGGATTGCATTTCCCATCCCCGTCCCCAGATTAATCGAGGATCCCCGTCCCCGCCCCGTTCGGGGATAAATCTCGGTCCCATCCCCGATCCCAGCGGGGAATCGATTCCTCGCGGGGATTCCCATCCCCGTTTAGCTAGTTTTATATTTTATAAAAAAAACCGTGTAAAATTTCAATTTTCACCCTCAAACTTATCAAAATGTGCATTAAACTATAAACATAAAATTCTCAAAACTCAATTCTCAAATACACTAATATATAATTAATAATTATATATAAAATAACATAAATATAACATCATCAGTGTATGATTTTCTTTGAAAAGTCAATCTCAGAAAATACAGTAATGATAATTGAAGAAGAAAATTTCAATCTTACTAAAAAAAAAAAGCAATAGGTGAAATGCTACTGAAGAAACTTTTGTTACATATACTTATTGGGTGTTTTTGAAATTCAATTTGATAATAATTGTATCTATATTTTGTAATTTTGAATTATCCACTTATGATATCCAATATGACTAAACATTTGGTAATTCCCAACTAGTTATAGGAAATTAAAAGATTTGGACACAGAAACATAAACGGGGATTAGTTTTATTTACTTTATTTTATAAAATAATAAATAATAATAATAATAATATAATGTAATAATATTAATTGAAGAATATAAACGGGGATTTGGTTATTTTATTAGGGATCTCCACGGGTTTTAAATGGGGATGGAGACGGGGGCCCACGGTGCGGGTCGGGATATTACCATCCCCGTCCCCGATTAATAAACGATGACAAATTTATCCTCATCCCAGCCCCACGGGGATTTTAATCGGGGATTCCCCGTCCCCGTCTGGATGGGCCCCCACCACCCCGATTGACAACCCTATCCAGGATATGGTATCTTATATTAGAATCATGGTCACCATACGATATAAGGTTTTACAGATGCTGATTATGTAGGAGCCCCTACAAAAATAGATGTTCTACCACTAGTTTTTGTGTTTCGTTGAAGGCAATCTCATCTCTTAGAAAAGAAAAGTGTTGTGTCTAAGTCAAGAGCATAATTTGAATATAGAGTGATGGCAAACTCCTTATGAACTCACATGGTTACGCCATTTACTTGGTGAAATCGGGTTTGTTCAGTGTCGACCAATGAATTTGTAGTGAGACAATAAGAAGCTATTTATACCGCCAACAATCTCGTATTTAGTGAGAAAACTAAACATGTTGAAGTAGAATCCAATCAATTACCTTTGTGCCAAGCTAGCATGATCAATATCTATTCCATCTTGAGGGGAGTGTTAGAGAATGTAGCTATTATAATTGTACATGACTTAATTATAGGGATTAGATATGATTAATATTTATTTTTGTACTAGTTTCGCACTTGACTATATTTTCCCAAATAACACTCCTCAAATGTTGAAACTTTGGTAGGGTATTCTTTCGAGAGGACTCCAACCAAATTAAATGAACATATGTTACAAATTCATAAAGTATACTATAATTGCTATAGGCATGGCGATTGCCATTAAAGGTCAGTTTGGGATTGCTGTTAGTGAAAGTGCAATCAGGAAAAGTTAGATTTCATTGCTTTCTTTAAAAGTAGTTTTAAGTGTTTTTCCAGTGATTTCATGAATACAATCTGACTTTTACCAATTTTGCATTTAAGGATGCTTTCTGCAGTCCCAAAAGCAGCTTTCAACTAAAATAAGATTCCCCATTGCTTTGGCTGAAAACTGCTTTCGGAGCTGCGAAAAACAGTTCCAAACTGGCCCTAAGTCTCCCAATTGTTAGTATAATTCATTTTACTTTGAATAGTAGATGACAACAAATTTAGAGATTATATAATTAAGTACCAATAAATCAGAAAAAATATTAGCAAAATAATACTTGAATTTGTTCAAATTTGAACAAATATATGTGTCATATAAATTTCCAAGTATTAGGATTCCTAATCAGTGGAAATGAATCTTTACAGCTATTAAATTGCACAAGAGAGAGAAAAAAAATTGCGATATGCACCGATACGAGTATATTTGCTTTCTGCCAGGATGCTTTTGTGGAATTATGCCAAAACACGTGAGTTTTATCAAAATTATCTTTCTGAGAAGATGCTTATCTATGACGTCATTGCTTACGAATTTTGAATTTTGCCAAAACATTTTACTTCTGATCAATTTATTCGAAAGATTTGCCTTAAATTTTGCTTGAGATAAAAGATCTCAACAGGCTTTTTAACTCTTTTTTTTTTTTTTATTTCTACCTTTATTGTTGCCTGGACTATTGCAGAATTAGTCCAGCAGGTAGACTATTGCCCTAAGTTTTGCCTAAGCTGCCACAAAGGGTTTTCAGCTTAGCGGGCTTATTTTAATTTTACATTGTGATTACAAATTTATTATTACATTTAGAACAATTTTACATTTTACAAATCAATATCACCAAATGGGTCTTGACTATCTTGAAATAAATTGGCAATTACTTTTTTCTTAGTTGTTGACAAACTTGATTCTGATTCTGAATCACTTGATTTTGAACTGGCTTTTGCCAAAATATTTGCAACTTCTTCTTCAGTCTTTGCTTCTGAAATAAGTTTGATCAAATTTTCCTTGTCACGCTGTAATTTGCTCTTTCCAACAGGAGGTTTCTCTGCGTTGAGTTTCTTTAAGCAAAAATTTTCGACAATTTCTGGGGTCATCACACTGGGGTCATAATTATCCCAAAATTTTATTCTGAATTCTCGATATAAAAGTGGTAATGGGGTTTCCTTTTCATAATGGTATGTCCAGGAAAGGATCCATGGAACGGAGAAGATACTGGCGAATCTTATCAATTTGTCTGGTTCAGCATTATTATAAAACTCCAAAAATTTATTATAGCTTTTAGTGACCAAGGTAGGGAAGATCTCAGGGATCGGACCATAATATTTAGCCCATCTTACAAACCAATTGGGAAAAACACCATTGAAATCTTTATGAAAGTAGAAAAACCAAGAATGATTAAAAAAGCGTAATAAAAAGGCTTTATACCAAGCTTCTTGATATTCATAATAATTATAAGTCTTATAAGGGTTGGTAGTTAAAATTTGGGAAGTAAACGCTTTTTTATTCCAATCATTTAAAGAAATAACTTTGACAATTTTGACCTTACTGTAATTAACTTTAATATTGTCTTGAATATGTTCGATTTCAACAGAACCAGATAACACAAGAATTGACTCATAATACTCTCTATTTTTAGACGGGTCAGACTCAATGTAATGAAAATTTTGAGGAAATATTTCAGGAATAAGTTTAGAAAAATCAAAATTTTCAAGCAAAAATATTTCTTCAGGTTCTAAAACTTTAATAAATTGTCTAAGAGGATTTGGAATATATTGACTAACGGTTTTCTTTATATTTGAAGAAGTAGAAGGAGCTGAAGGTTTTGCCAAAACAGAAGAAAAAGAAGGTAAAGGACTTTGGGGACGAAAATTTGAATAAGGAGCTCTGGGTCGAGTTGGAACAAGAGGAGAAAATCTGTTTGGAGAAAGAATTGGATTTTGATTATTTTGATTATTTTCCAAAGAGGCTTTTGTCAAAACTTTCTTCATGATCCCTGTAGAAATTCACGGGATAAAAAACCAGGTAAGCTATTAGCCTCGCCTTTGATATACTCAATCTCAAAGTCAAAATTACTTAATAGAGCTTGCCATCTTGCAAATATTTGTTTAGAGACCAAATTTTTAACATCCTTTTCTAACACGTATTTAGCAGATAAACAATCAATTCTTAATAGAAATTTTTTCATATATAAGTCATCTTCAAACTTCATAATGCATAAAACAATACTTAAAACTTCTTTTTTAATGGTTGAATAATTTTTTTGAGCAGGATTCCAATTTCCAGAATAAAATCTAACTAAATCTTCTCTATTTTTATTGGGTTTCTTTTGCTTTAAAATTCCCCCAAATCCAATTTCACTTGCATCTGTTTCTACAATTAAAAATGCATCAGGATGTGGAATGTTTAAACAAGGTAAACTTTTAATTTTTTCTTTAATTAATCTAACTATTCTTGTATGTTCCTCTGTCCAAGGTTTAGGATTCTTTTTTAATCTATCATATAATGGTGTACAAAGTTTTCCTAAATCTTTGAAAAAATCATGTACATAATTTAAACATCCTAAAAATCTCTGTAATTGCTTTTTCTCTTTTATTTCATCCGGAAATTTTGAAGCAAATTCTAGACTTCTATTTATAGGCTTAATTGTACCTTTGTCTATGTCATAGCCTAAAAATCTCACCTTCGTTTGAAATAATTTCATTTTTGTTGCCGAAACTACTAAACCATTAGTATGAATAACATTATAAAACTTTTTTAAATGACTTATATGTTGTTCAATAGATTCTGAATATATCAAAACATCATCAATATAGACAATTGAATAATTACTTATTGGCTTAAGAATATCATTCATAACATTTTGAAATTCAGAATGAGCATTTTTCAAACCAAAAGGCATAACATTCCATTCATAATGACCGAAAGGTACATTAAAACCAATCTTATATCTATCTTGTTCATTAATACCTATTTGCCAAAATCCAGATTTCATATCAAATTTTGAATAAATTTTTGCATTATATAATTTTTTTAACAAGTCTCGTTTATTGGGTATTGGATATCTAATCCATTGTAATACTTTATTTAAAGGTTTATAATTGATTACCAACCTGGGAGTTCCTCTCTCAATTTCTGCAGAATTCATAACATAAAAGGCCGAGCATGACCATGGTGATTTTGAGTCTCTAATTAATCCCTTTTCTTTTAAATCTTGAATTTCTTTTCTACAGGTTTTTTCTAATTCTTCAGACATATGGATAGATTTTGCTTTTGTAGGAATCTCTTTTTCATTAAAATCTTTAATATAAGGTAAATTAACTATATGTTGTTTTCTATTCCAAAAAGCATTAGGAATGGTGGCACAAACATTTTTTGTAAACATTTCCTCAATTTCTTTTATTTTTAGTTTAACATCATTATTCCGTAATTGTTCTTCTATTCTTTTCTCAGTTATTTCATCAATTAAAAATCTTATTTGTTTATGCTTATTTTCTATTAAATTAATATTATTTTCTATACTACCTATTCCTTTTGGGATAATAGGAAATACAAATTCAAATAAAATTATTTTTCCCAAAATTTTTGTTTGAATACCATTATCACAGACAGTAAATGGGTATAACATTGTAATAAAAGGTGTTCCCAATATTACTCCTGAATTCAAATTTTTTACCAATATCAAATACGTTTTATAACAATATCCTTTATTACAAATTTTTACTTTAGGTAATTTGTAATGTATAATTAATTTTGATCCATTTGCAGAACTTAGTTTTTCAGAAGTTTTTTGATAATATTTTGTAGGTATTAATCCTTCTTAAATACAATTTTGATCAGCACCAGTATCGATTAAGGCTAAAGTAGTAAAGTGAAATTCATCTTCTATTACAATATCTAATTTTACTAACCATTTTTGATAATTAACCTTATTAATTATATTAACATATTCTTCATCTTCTTGTTCTTTGATAATAATTTCTTTATTCTTATTATTATTTGTCGTATGTGAACTATTTTGGTGTACTATATTATTTAATTGAATCTTAAACGTTTCTTCCTCAAGAATAGTTATTCTATTTTCCAAGTTTTTTAATTGTGTAATTTCTTTATGTAAAGTTTTTTATTTCTTCTTGTAATTCTTTAATAGATACCTCTCTTGGTGTATTAAATCTATTATATATTTCCTTAACATTATATGGAGTATAATTCTTAGGTTCTCTATTTCCTATCATATCTTTTAATTTTTGTAAATAAATTCTTTTATCTTCAGGATTATCAATTTTTTCAATTAAATCAAATAGAAATTCTTGTTCATTTGTTAGCATATTTATTTTTTCACAATTACAAGTTCCTATGCATTCACAACTATCTGACTCAGTTTCACTGTCACTATTACTAATAATATTTAAATCATTTTCCGAATAATCTGAGATTTCTGATTCTGAATCCGTTGACTCATTTATTAAAATTTTCATAATTTTATTTTTTAGGTCGCCTGAAATATCCAAATTATTTATTTTTTGTTTTGCTTTACAATCTTTTGAATAATGTCCCTGTTTTCCACAAGTATAGCAGATGACTATATCCTTTTTACCTTTTCTAAAATTTTTTCTTCTCTTTTTAAAAGTATTTTTAACAACTGGTTGTGCTTCTTTAAATTTATTTTCCTTTTGATTATATCTTTTATAATATTTTTTCTTATAGCCAAATTTTCTCTTTTTAGATTTTCCTTTATATTTTGATGATGGGGCTTTTATTGTTTCTACAAAAAAATCAACTAATAGGAGAGGTGACAAAAACAGAATGAAATTCTATCTGTTTGATTTATTATTGATCACTTAATCACCCTGATAATATCAAATGACTTAATTATAGATAGTTCGTCATATTTGTTTTTCTGTGTAATTTCCTCAACCCTAAAACCTAAGAATTTTGAAAGAAATATACAAAAATTACAAATAAATAAAAAAGTCTTTCCCGTAAACCTTTTAAAGTACAAAACGTAGAAGGTGCTATATCTGCCATCGAGTTGTATAGATATTTATTATGTTGAGAGTATTTGTATTTTTCCCCCTAAGATAAGATGCATTAATTTATTACTCTTCATAAGTACAAAAAAAAAATCAACGGAAGGAATGAGTCTTTATTTATATCGCAGGGATGCGTCGGACAAGTAACTAGACCACCTGGCTACGTCCTGCTTGATTCGCTACATTTTAAGTCCATCAGACATAAATACCTGTCCCATTGATAAGACAATAGATAACAAAGGTGTAACACGAGTATGAATTAAGGCCATATATAAAAATATAGATAGATGTAAACCAAAGTATTTTACAGAAGATATCATGTAACAGATTGAGGGAAAAAAGAAAAAAGAAAAACGACTTGATTGGGCACTAATTCCATTGGCGCCTAAGGAAATAGAAAGTAACATCATTATATTCTTTTATTTGGAGCATCAGAAACATACACAGTCTTCTGTCGCCTGTAAATAGATATGTTGTCGTCAGCACCAAAAACACAGGCATGCCAACAAGGCCAAAGTATTTGCTACTGCCTCAATCTAATAAGTATTCATCATTTCAAAAAAGGATAGATGGGATATTTAAAAAAAAACACACAAACATGTTTCATGTATCCAAAAGGATAATCTAGAAATAAACCGAACCTCACAATAATGATTCTCATTTAAAATCCCCTCATTCTACAAAAATAAAAGCCCACAAAAGACATCAGTCAAATCTGTTGTGAACGAACAGCATCCAATACTTTTAACCTAATCCAAAAAAAAGTTAGTTTTCCGGTTTATTTACTTCATTGATTAAACCTAACACAATTTGAGTTATTTAACCAACAAATTAACCAATCCAATCCAAAAATATACCAAAAACACATTATACACCAAAATGGCTACCTAGGTGCTTAAATAACCTCACAAAATACTATTGTTGGTTTATTATTTGGTCCACCAGTATCAGTAGAGACCCAAGCCAATGGAATTGGGTTAAGACTTAATTAATCACCATAAACATCTTATCATTATGATAAGATTATGAGATGATTTCTTATATAAGAGATAAGCTTAAAGGATAAGCTTTAATTTTACAATCATACATATGCGTCCTCTCAATCCATCTCAAGAAGCTTTAGTTCATGACTTAGTTGTTCTTCCTTGATGTAAGATCTACACACGACCGGTGATACATGATCGGGATTCACTATCATTCGGCATATAATTACCCTGATAGAATCTCCATTACAACAGGTAAGTTGATTCCCCTATCTCGAATTTATATATGGATAAATCCATCAACTATAACAGTCCATTTGTGCAACTAAATTATATCTATCACTTAACCTTTAATTAGAAAGTTATACTCTGAGAAGATGCTGAAGAAATCTAATATTGTTTGTCATTAGATTTATTATTAATGGAGTTTCATTACTAGAAGAGCTTCCTATGGAATTGGAGAATTTTGAGTTGCAGTTCGAGTATTGAGTGCGAAAACTATTAACAAAAGGTGGGCCCTAAGATCAGCGGCTACTTATTCTCAAGCTGGTAAACTTTGTTAGTCCAATTAAAAAAGGTTCATGATTAATTAGAATATATATTGTAAATGAATGTACAATAATTAATGAATTCCTAATGCTTAAACTACGCACAGGCATCTTGATCCTCATATGTTAGTTCTCACTCGAAGCAAAAAAGCAAAAGCATAAATAACAAAACAAATTTCATTTTAGTTTATTAATCGAGTTGATTTATCACATGATTAATTAGAATATATATTGTTTCTTTTGAAATAAATATTTTAGCCTCTAAAATATCAGATAGAAATAACCCAAAAAAAAAAATTTTTTTGTGACATGTTTTTCATCATTTCTTTAAACATCTGGTTGTTATAAATCCTCTATGTTACATTTCATGAAAGGTTTTCAAGTATTAATTAGAAATTCATGATCAACACTTCTTTTCATGCAAAATACGTGATCAACACTTACTTTTTCGAAACTGGCTCATGATCAGCTCTCATTTCTGGTTGAGTTTCTTGCTCATTCTCAATTGATAGCACCTCCCATGCATGATCCGGCCAAAATGTATGCTTCATCCAATTTGGTTTCTTATTTTTGTAACTAATTAAGCTTATATATCAATAATTCGATCAGTTGTTGGGTTTTGGTTTTGAGAGTCTAGCTGTAGTGAAGTCTAGGTTTTTGTTTATATTCTATGCTTAAAATGAAAAATACCGATGATGAATTATGCTAAAACAAAAGCTAAGTTTTTAACCAGATAAAAAATAAAAAATAAAAAAACTGCATAAATATTTAAATTAACAACCAATCCAATCCAATCCAATCCAATCTTATTGAGTATCCTTGGATTGGATTGGTTTTGAACAACCAAATCCAAAAAATGCTCCCATAATTGGATTGAATTTCCATCCAATACTCACTGGATTGGTCCATGCGCATTGTGAAGTGAAATAATAGAGTATTCACTAGGAAGAGTAGCGGTCTGAGTCAGCTTTTGGGAATGTTTTGGCATTGTGGGTCTTATGGGGTGCACTTGCATAGAGACTTGCTTTCAGTGCATCTTATATAGACTCTCTGATGTTCTGTTCCATTACTGGTCAGTACTCAATAGCAGAGAATTCATTAATAAAACTCTAGCTGCTGCGTATTTGTTCATATTTGTTGTTTGTGGTATTTGAGTTTGTGCATCATGCATCACTACATGTTGGTCAATCAACAATGACAGTTTCAAACTGATGGAAAGTCAATCTCACTCACAACATAAGAGAATCACTGAAGCTAAAGAAACAGATAAGCTAACCATGCGGTAGTAAGTGCTTTATTGATGATTCAGCAATACTTAGCATAAACGAACTGCGGAACTAGATTGCCAAACAGAAAAATATTGCAATAGAGAAAATAACAAAATAAGGAACTATGCAAGCAATAGATTTTTCTTTCTTTTCTTTGGCAGTTTAGAAAGAGGGGATGGTAGCTTATGAAATTCATATTATTTCAAGGCAGTGACAGACATAATAAGGTTTAACTTAGGCTCTGCATTTGACAAAACTTTAGAAAACTAGTAGTTGATTCAATAGAGTTTATCTACTTTTTAAATTGTGTAGGATGCCAAACATTTAATTGCATTTCCTACCTTTTTTCACCTTCAAAATTAAAATCGAATGGAAATGGATGTTTATTTTAAAGTATCTTAATCTGACAAATTGGATTTTAGGTCTCTTTGGATGGTTCGAATATAAGAAATGAATTAGCTATTTCTATATTTCTATTCTTCCTTGGTATTTAAGTAAACCAGCTGTTTATTTCTAAACATAAAATTAACATACGATTAACTCAATTACTGAAATCATAAACCTCACACCAAATCAGAGCTCAGTTATAAAAGGCCTCATTTCTGAGCTGAGTCAATTAAATAACCTATGCTACTCGGTCGTAATCCAGTGATATATTTCCTTGAAAATTCCCAAACAGATCATCAGTATCACTATAATTGGACATCAAACTTACCAAATTGCCAAATTTTAGGGCGAATTTAAGTGTATGGAAGATTAAAAAAAAAAAAAGAAGGAAACTTACCCACTAAGCGCTAGATTCAGCAGGCGCATCCCCGATAAGCTTGAACTCCTGTACCTCCTTAAAGTTCATCCATGCCTTCTCCCAAATCTTGGCTTCATAAACTTTCGTATGGCCGCCTTCTGTAACCTCCAAGGTAATAAAGTAAATAGTCCCAGCCACCACCTGCTGCTTCACATTCAATACTCTCCTAAACTCCAGCAGCGCATTCTGCGTAAAAAGAATAATTTCATCAAACAATCAATTAACAAACAAACCTATAGATAAATTAAACGAAACTACAAAGCGAAATCGACGATTTAGAATAGAAATCGAAAAGGAACCTGTTTCTTGTTGTGATCGTCAACAGCAAAACGAGCGAGGCTATCGATCTCGACGCTGTTGGCCGATCCCTCAACTTCCTTAACACCGCCTACGGTTGCCATTTTCTTCTCCTTTTTGGTTTCTTTGGTGAGGAAAATAATACTAATTGAGAAAGAGAAAGCGACGTAGATATTTATAGAGAGCAGAATCCTTCTTCTATCAATTATGATTATCCCCCGCACCACTCCGCGTATGGGCCCCCCCAAAAGTTGTCAAAATTGACCGTATTGAGATGAATCGTGTATAGCTATTCCTTTTTAGTCATTGGTGTATTTCATTATTTTTTTTAAAAGTAATTTTAAATATTAATAGTTTTCCAGACGGATGTACCTGAGTAACCGGGTATAAATCAGAGAACAGACTCTACCCATTTTAACCCTGCGGAGATTGGGATCTCCACGAGAGTTTTTATTACTTTTTATTTTTTAAAACATTAATTAGAAACTAATTTTATAAAAAAAATATCAAATTAATTGAAAAAATTATAATGTTTAAATATGGAAATTAATACTAATAGCATGTTTTAGATGTTTTAATTAGAATTATAATTAGAATAACGAACTATAATTTTAATATATCAATATTCAAAATGATCTTCGTCAATATGCCAATAATTTTTCAGGAATAAAATCCTATAGCATGGTAAAGTATTGTGAAAAAAAAAAAAAAAAAAAAGAAACTTATTAATTTCCTGGGTGGTAATTGTATAAAAATATCCCTAACGTATTCATAAATTCTCAATTTAAAATAGTATAAAACTTCCCATTACGTTAAACAGTAAGTGTAAAAATACCCTTTATTACCGAATTCTGAATTTGACTCCATTGAGTATGTTAAAAATACTGACCGGGACACTATATTAGAAAAATACAGCGATAAGAGTTGACACGTGTCTTTTATTTGTTAAAAAAAAGTTGCACCAAATTTGGGTAATCATCACACAAACGAAATGGAATTGAAAAGGCAATCAACACAATGCCTACTTCTTCTGCTTTACTCTTCAGCTTCTTCTTATTACTCTCTGCTCTCATCATCTCCTCGTCCGTTGTGGATGCCATCGGATTGGAGAAATAGTTGACACATTTCTTCTATTTATTAAGAAAAGTTGGACCAAATTTGGGTAATGATGGGAAAAATGAAATGGAACTAAAGAGGCAATCAACACAATGGCTACTTATTCCACTTTACTCTTCAGCTTCTTCTTGTTACTCTACTCTCATCATCTCCTTATCTGTTGTGGATGCCATCAGATAGGAGAAATTGATGTAGTTCATCCCAAGGAGATCTTAGTGCTTAAGGCACGGCGGCAGAATTTGCAGGAGAAGATGAATTTATTAGGTATAACCTAGTCCCTGGATGATGTAATTAGATATTTGTAAATAATAAAAGGCACAATCTATTTTTCTTATATTTCTGTGCAACTAATAAACATAGAGAATTCATGAACTATCATTTGCTCATGCATGTCAGAAGCTTGTTTTGGGCAATAGGACATTGAGCATAAAGAAGCAAAGTTTTAAAGCCATCCTTGGTCTGTTAGAATCATGGAAATGATAATAACTAAAGACCAACATGTGCCTTGTAAGATGGTGGTGTTTTATAGTGGAACATCGATCAAGGACATGGGTAAATGTTAGAGAATAGTGTACTAGATCGATCCGCTAATGAGGAAACCACATGGTCCTATGCCATAGGTGGTTCTCATATAATGCTTATGTTGTATCCTTAGACCTGACTCGTAACTGATGCCAAGTACGGATATGGTTGGGTATGCTAGAAATCATGCTGGGACTATGAGTAATGTAAATGGATTTGTCATTCGGTTAATTGAGAGAAGATATCATTAGCCACTTGATGAATGGGATTGAGAAGGATATGGCCAAACCCAAATGAAGTAATTATTCGATAATTACTTATTTGTGTTTTTAGTCTACTTAGGTATCAAGAAACATCCGAGCATTAAAAGAGGGTGACAGTATCATGCCTCTTACTAGACCCTGATATCATTAGGTGGGGGATCATATAGATTACTACAAATATATGTCTATGGTATTAACATTTCATTTTATATATGTAGTTGTAATGGCTTACTAAAGCCCACTTGTAGCTTGTGGGCGAAAAGTGGTCTTAAGTCGATTGCCAACATAAGATGAACCTACAGAATCACACATAAAGAAGTCTAAGTTTGTCATGGACTATTTAAATGTAATAATTGCATATTAAATTTGGTGCTTTTTGGGTTATTAGATTTTATGAGCTTAATTATTAAGGCCAACAAAATAATAAGCATGTGGGAGTTAATAATGGTGAAATAAGATTTAAAACAAATATCTGGGAAATTTATTTCAAATAGGAAGATTAGATTTATGGAAAAGTTTTTATTTATTTATTTGAATTTTATTATGGATTTTCTGTTATGGAAAATTTAATAAGGAATTAAACAAATAAAATAAAATCAACCTAAACCTAATTGAACGCTAGTCATCCTTCTCCCTCTCTTGGTCTCTCTAAAAATTCGGCCAACGCAGACAAAAATTCCTAATGGGAATTCAGCCAATTAGAGGGAAATGGAAGGAGCACTGCTTGGTCCCTTGCTAGCACACGGATTCACTCTAGAGGCTTTCGTGTGCGTGATAGTGGAGAGTCTTCGTGCAAAGGCAACACTTCTATGAGTATTCATTGTGAAGATGACATAGGTGTGACTTGTAACCATCTTTGTTTTTTATCCTGTGTTGTTCTTTCCACACTCAAAGCAATGGTCCTATCATGGATTCTAGCAAAAATTTTGTTATTGCTTCCGCTGTGATTATGTTTTCGCCGAGATAACAGTCGTATCAGAGCCATGTTGCTTTTGATTATGCAAAGATGAATTAAGGTTTAAGTTTGATTGATTAAAATTGGTTTTAAATTGATTTTTCATATGAACCTTAATTTTTTATTTTTTATTTTAGGTTTTTGGTTTTGATTTGGTTCCTGTGTTCCAAAAATCTATTTTGATTTGAAAAAATTTTGGATTGTCGAGACTGCCATCGCTGCTGACAGGTGTTGTGACCACTACGGTGGTAGTAGCCGCTACATACAGGCAGAGCACTAGCACACTATGAGCAATAGCTGTATTAGCGGCTACTACTTGCACTACCATAGCAGTGTGTTGCCTAGTAGTAATGTTGTTGTCCTTTCCGGGACAGCAGTGCTGACACGGGGCTTTTGGCCCATTTTGTATTTTGCGAGTTTTAGGCCCAATCACATAAATTTAAAATTGTTTTAAAATTTGTGTGTTATATTTATGGCATATGGATGTGCATGGTTTCTTGTGTGATTGGTTCATTCTTGAGAATGAAATTGGAGGTACAAAACTAGTGTTAAGACACCTATGGGCGACACTCCATACTCACTGGTATAGAATGGAAGCAGTTCTACCAGTGGAAATATAATTGCAGGCAATGGAATCTTAGATACCTAAAGTGCAGTGGGCCTAGAAACAGTATGAGGAATTAGCCTTGGTCGACGAGAAGAGCTTAATGGTGCTCGACCGTCTTCAAATGTATTAGAGAATGGCTAGAGCCTATAATCAAAGGGTCCGCCATCAAAGAACTCTAATTAAGGAAGGGGATTTGGTTCTGAAATAGTTGAAGCACACAAACATCAATGTTAAAGGCAAATTCAAACCTAATTAGGAAGGGCCATATGTTGTGAAGAAAATAATGTCCAAGGGAGCAGTTAGAATTACAGATATGGATAGAAATGAGTTCGTGAATCCAATTAACATTGATCTCCTGAAGTACTACCATGTTTAAACCAAGGTTGTGAAAACCGGACCGGACCGGCCGGTTCGACCGGTTTTACCGCGAACCGGCCATGGGTCCGGTCGGTTTGATTAAAATGGACGGTTTGATAAAAAACCGGACATGACTGGTTCGACCGGTTAAAAACCAATAAACCGGCGAACCGGTCAAAAACCGGTTTTGACTATTTTCTATCTTTGGTTTTGATTCGGTTCGGTTCGACGGTTCGGTTTCGTTCGAACCGAACCGAACCGAATCAAAAAATAAACATATAAAATTATAAAAACCAAAATCAAACCAATATACATTCGGTTTGACTTGAACCAAACTGAACTAGTTTTGTTTGGTTCTGGTTCGGTTTGGTTTCAAACCAAAATTTTTCAAATTTTAAAATTTAAATCAATTATCATTAAAATTTAAAATTGGTGAAGTTTTAAACCGAACCAAAAAATAAACATATAAAATTATAAAAACCAAAATCAAACCAATATACATTCGGTTTGACTTGAACCAAACTAAATTAGTTTTGTTTGGTTCTGGTTCGGTTTGGTTTCAAACCAAAATTTTTCAAATTTTAAAATTTAAATCAATTATCATTAAAATTTAAAATTGATGAAGTTTTAGGATATTTCATGAAATTATTTTGAGTATTAAATATTTGAAACTTGTGTTTGATGAATTTATAAGCTTATTTATTTTTTAAATAATATTTTTTTTAAAAAAATAATAATCCGGTATAACCACCGGTATTACCCGGTTGAACCGGTTGTACCACGTACCAGTAGCTTCACCGGTTTGATGTCCGGTACGGTTATGATAACATTGGTTTAAACCATAAAAAGGAATCCCATTGAGTTAAAAATCTAGAAATTCGACTCAGGCAAAACTTAGGGTAGTCTACTGAGCTGAAAACTCGAAAAGGTGGCTTAGGCAAAAATGGCAGTTGATTTCAACAGGAAAGCCACAATTAAGGTTATAACCAAACAGTTGTACCCAATATAATTTCAACATGTCAATGATATGATGCGTTTAGTATTCTTTATGGATGTTTAATGTGTGTGCATGTGTTCCATTATATGTGAATATATATTAAGTAAACCATTGCAATAAATAAGTTCAATAAAGCCTGATAAAAAGGACATATTCGAATCCTTTGTATATCAAATGTACTTAAAAAGAACATGTCTAAATGTTAATAATGCTTTTCTTATCATCTCTGTCTCTTTGAAGAAGACACTTGTGATTGGTCTTCCAGTATTCGCTTAGTAGCTCTCTCCTTAAAATGAGTCCTACTTGCATCACCAATCATGGCCACCCAATCCTTATGAGCAGCAAAAGTCTCTATACTAGTTGTTAAGGTAGTGATAACGACATGTTAGGTCCGGCGAGCCCACTGGTCCTTCACACTATCCATATAGTAATCCATGTACTTTATAGACCTGAAAGGAGTGAAGACAGTATGGATACTCTACACTTAGTTATACTGGTGACAAACCCTATTGGTAGTATAAAAATTGTTACTCTTAATGTCATAAAGGTGCATACAGCTAGCATCTGTATCCAGGATCACATGAGTCACTCTCCACCACATCTCACATGAATTTCACTCAAGTGGTGCAACCAGTCAATCCACTCATCCTCAGTCATAGTCTGGAAGTCATCCATCAAGATCCTCCTACTCGTGAAATGGTGAGGACCATAACAATTTGCCCTAATAGTGGGAGCCACAACTAGTCCTAGCTTCTCTATAAGCTAAATCTTTAAAAAAAGCTCGTTAGGTCAAAATTTGAAAAGAACAGCCTAAGAAAAAGTTAGAGCAATTTGTTAGATTGGAAACCCAAAAAGGTCGATGTAAACAAAAATTAAGACTATATACCTAGAGAAGTATAAGACTACCCCAAAGAAAATCTGACTTGTCCAAACTGATCAAAGTCTTAGCAAGCACTAATGGAATGATGGAGCACTTTTCTTTAATATATGGAATTATTAAGATCAACCTAGAGTCAATTAGATCACCATGATAGCAAAATAAAGTAGACAAAAGAACACATCATACGGGCCTAGGAGGGGTCAATCTTCCTCTTAGCCCAGCATGCATCAATTAAGGCAGTCAACTTTAGCCTGATAGTGCGATGTGAAAAGGATAGAAGATGCTCAGCAGCCTTGGGTCTCATGTCAAAGAGTGGAACCAGTGATGGAACTCTAGAAAATTCCAAGTTTGGAATGCCCAAGATATTAGAGTGGCCAGGACTTTGGTAATAGCCATGAATTCCTTGATCAGGGGGCATAACTCTATGGAAGAAAACCATAAGACATGAACCTCTTTATCCCAGAATTTGTATCAAGCACACAGGAAACAAGATTAAGTCTCATATGACGATAATATTGATATCACCATACTTGGAACTCGTCCAACCTAAAACGCCCTAACTCGTCGGGGCTATATTAACACAATAGTTGTCCATTTAAACCTTTACAATTATTTGTTTGATCTCAATATCATCACAATAATCGTTTTCTTATCACAATTTTGTTTATGATCAGGTTCTCCCTTATTCTATTTTACATCATTTTTGTGTAAATTATAGTGCAACCAACAATCAGTTATGTTATACCTTCTCACATTCAATATAATTGTCAATAAACATTTAACTAATATTCATTTCATTTCTATTATTACCCTTAGAATTATTAGTGGGGACTTTCTCACTTTCTCAAATCTTCACTGGATCCCATCCATTAATTCATCTCTAGGTCTGCATTACCCAGATAACAAATCTCAATTCATGCATTTTCTTTCCAGCCCACACTACTTACTCATGCGTTTTGTCCGAGCTAGCTACCCAAAACAGTTTTAAGGCATTTTGTCCAGGCTCGCTACCCAAAGTAGTTTTAAGGAATTTTGACTGAGCACGCTACCCAAACAAAGTATTTATTGAGTCTCCACTCATTCATTTCAGTCCCTCACTAATATCTCCAAGTCAATCTTTCTCAACTAGTTCAATTAATATTATGTTATCAAATTGACCGAATCTCAAAACAAATTACCTTTAACAATATTTTGATTCTTCATTGGATACTTACTGTTTAAATCAATCTCATAAGATATCATTCTCATTATTATTACTCTTTAGATTAATTTAGCTTATTAATTCAGTGCATTTAACTAATTTTTTTTTTTAGAATTGTAAAATAAACATATGTCATATACATATGTATATGCAATCACATTATCTATTATATACTAGCTATACTACTTTTCTACTATTTTCATGTTGGGATTACAATTAAATAATTTCCAAATATTCATAAAGAAATGACAATTAAATATTAAACAACACTTACACAATGAACATAAGGGAATAGCATTTATATTACATAACTATCTCATATTCAAAACATATTAATTTCCAACAACAAACTTACCTTTATGTGTTTTTCCTCTACTTAAATTTCAAGTCTTCCTTAGCTTCTGCGTTCTACTGCTAATTCCGTTTTAAACTTTTGTTAATTAACTTGGTTGGCTTGAACTTGATAGATCTACCTAGATATCTACGTATCCTAAAATTTTTATAGGGGAATCAAAGCTCAAGCAGTTCTTCCTAATTTCCACTTTTCAATTCTCTCCTCCTTTTTCTTTCCAAAATTTTTTTGTAAAATTCACCACACCGTTTTCTCTTTTCTTTATTTCTTTTTATACCTTAGAAATTAAAATTTCATAAATTTTTGTATATGTGTCTGGATTTATTTTAAATCCTCATACATGGCTAATTCTCCTTCCGCCACATATGTTTTTCCCTACAAAAATATCTTCTTCCACTTATCCTCTTTCCTCAGCACACTTTGTACTTCACCCTGTCACATCATTAGTCATTACCACATCTATCCTACTTCTGTCTTCCTGAACCTTTCTTTTATCGGGTCTCAGCATGACACGCCCAATAATTTTTTTGAGTCTCAGTTCATTGTTCTTTCCGTCGAGATGTTAAATTTAATCTCCATACTCGTACTCTTATTCCAATATGGTATTACTATTATCTAATCCATCCTCACTCCATCAATGCTTAAATAAATCTTTTATTCATCCTTTGAATTTTACCCTGTCAATCACTTGACTTAGTCTTCATCACCTTATTAACTTTCCAATCTAGATCTCTTAGACTCTACATATTTCTTATTCAACCTTTTATTACCCTACTATTATCGGATCTCAATCCATTATTCATCCACTCCATAATCTAATTCGGTCGATTATTGAATTTTGTCCCTTTCTTAACATCTTTCTTTTAAATATAAATTTGATCTCCTGTCCATCCTGAATCTATAGTTTGATCCCCTTTTTTCTCTAATTTCTACTCAATCTTATCCCCTTATCCGTTACCCTTCAACAAAATCTTATATGTAATCTGGTTCTTCTTCTAAGCTAGTTCTCAGATTGTTACATAACCTAACGTAGTCCTATTAGGAAAATGCCCCGAGATATTTCTAGAGGTCACCTCAAAAGTCTTGCATGGTAATCTTCGGAAGTCGGAAGAAAAAGGAGTGAAAACAGCACAAATTGGATGAATCATCGGAAATACAACTGTATGTTTATGTTATAGAGCATACGGCTATGTTCCAAGTACAAATAGAGTCGTACAGGTAGGTTGTCCTTTTGACAGAGTCGGGTAACCATGTCATTAAGCCGGGCGGCTATGTTGCTTACTAAATAGAGCCATGCAGCACCGAATATAGCTATTCAGCTATAACTCCACACGAAACAAATTTTCACCTGCAAGAGATGAATTTTATTCTTTTAAACCTACCTTGAATATGAGCTTTTTAATGAAGAAACATGCAGAAGAAGGCTATAGCATTTAAATAGACATTGGGAGAGTAATTCATAAAAGGAAAGTTCAGGTTCAAAGTGTAAATACTATAAACACTTGTAATATATAAATGTTCCATAATATAACACATGTTTTGGCACTATGGGCCACTATCAGTTAATTAACATCATAACAACTCAATCATCACCTATGTCATTAGAACCTCTCTTATACAACAATGGATATCTAGACTCGTACTCCTCAAATTGAGCTTGCAACTCCCGTACTCCAACTCAGTGTTATTCAACCTGGTTTACATAGTTGCTTGGAGTCCCCGAAACTTGCCTTGGGAATAAGAAAATTAAACATTAGCATACTCATATTCATGCATACCTGCATCTCATCTCATAAGGAAATAGGAACTCACCACCATAGTATAATGATTGCTCATCCACATGTTCATCATCCCATTGACAAGCTGGGATACATCCACAGCATAATCTTAGGACACCTAGATCAAAAGATAAATGAACACAATTTTCAAAGATTGTTTAGGCACATACATATGTGGTGTCGAGGGGATCAAAAGTCGGCATGTAGGAGAGATCATGCTATATGGGCACTCTATGACCAACCCCATACATGTCAGTAAGCCTCACAAATAGGACCTCCATCGGAAGAATGTGGCCTAAAATCAAGAAACCCAATAAGTGTTAGTGAGCCTCGCAAATGGGGCCTCCATCGAAAGAACGCAACCTAAAATCACCCTTTAGCAGTAAGTGAAAGCTGAGGTCCCACGGGGGTATCAAGGCTGCCTCAAGGGGATGACCTTTTTGTTGTTCCAAATCTCTTCCTCTGCAAGGAAAGGGTGTTAATAAATCTACATTAAAAAAAGGAGAATACAAAAATAGCCAAAAGAAGTGCACATATTGGTGCAATGGCTATGACTGACGAAGAACCAGCATGTGAGGTAGGGATATCAAAACTGAAAAGGAGTAGCATCTTCTCCATAAAAGTCTAATAGGAATAATCTAACTCTAGATCAATCATGAGCAAGTCCTCAAAGAAACTCTCCCGATCATACTGCTTGGGATAATCAGATGCCTAGAACATAGAGCCTAGTGGCAGATCCTGTCCCCTTAATACTAGGCTCGGATAGACGTTCCCTCCAGCAAAATATAGTAGTTCATAAAAGAATATGTGTTAGATATCTTGAGAAGCAGCTTCTGGAATGGCCCCCAAGGGTTAGACTCCACCTACATATTACAAACCATCACACGTCAAGTATAAATCCCATTTGCATTCTGATTTAGACTAAAGGTTTTCTTTGTTTGTTTACATTTCTCTAGGTAAAATGTCAAAGATGATCACCATGCAAGACTACAAAATGATCACTCCAACCAGTCATCCAGCTACTTAAATAAGGAAAAACCAACCTCCTCTAAGGGATTGTAGGACAAGGCAACAACTTCAGCTCAAACACCTATATCTGTAACATTAAACAAGTTAGAAAATTAAGATTGGAAAGGGTCCACCAAATAAAAACCAAACCACAAACACATACATGGACCAAAATCTAAAATTCTCTTAGCTTCTTATGTCCTTTCATATTACTGCCTCTGCAACAGTCTTCTAATCCACTCTACAAATGAGCCAAATTAGCACCAACTATTAGTGTGAGATTTTTAATCCCCAGTTTTAGTAATGAAAAAAATCTTTATTTGATTTATTTCTATAGCCGCACGGGTCGAGATCAACTCAAATTCGGAGCTCCATAGTGCTAAATCCATCGAATTAGGGTTTCTAGCAAAAGTGGCCATACCGTACGCATATAGTTTAATGTCCATATGGTTATAGGACAACAACCACATGGATATATCTATATCTGTATGAATAGATAATTTACACTCACTTGCATCTAGATCGAATCTAAATCCCTGATTTGGTTGGACCATAAATAAAAAGTGATAAGGAGAGAGAAGGGGGATGGTAATTTGCACTTAGAGAACCAAAATTAGGTTTGGAGAGAATTTTAGAGAGAAGAGAGAAAGAAAAG
The DNA here is from genome assembly GCA_039660915.1 of Euphorbia tirucalli. Lineage (NCBI taxonomy): Eukaryota > Viridiplantae > Streptophyta > Magnoliopsida > Malpighiales > Euphorbiaceae > Euphorbia > Euphorbia tirucalli. The sequence continues at coordinate 44,975,276 of CM077638.1, read as the reverse complement.
AGGAGATGAAGGGAAAACTTAAAGCTTCTTCTCCATTTGCTTACTCAAATCTTTGTTATTAGGGCTTAAAATGAATTATAAAGTATCAACATATACATATGCAATATATCACAACAACATTGATTTCAAGGTTAAAATGGGTTTGGGATGCGCACTTGTGGCGTAAACATGTTGTACTTAATGAATCCTACCTCCGCATACATCTAAATCTCATTTTAATTTGACAAAAAAATTGTTAATATGACATTGTTTAACACATACAGAGGTATACAAACACTAAAAGATATGAAAAGAATCATAAAACACTAACTGTGTACTGTGTACTCAAACCTTTAACCCGATTACATAAAAGACAAGCTGGACTCACATAACTCCTAACTGTGTACTATTTTGCAAGATGTATGTTCATTTATTTTATGCATTTATTTACCTCCTTTTATCAAATTATATCGCTCAAGTTGTATCCCCTAAATTATTTTTACAAATATATCATCTTTCCCCAGAAAAGGTTGTAATAATCTTAAATAAGACTTTATTTCCTTGACCTATAATGTATGGCTGTTTATTATGTATGAATCACTAATAGATAATATTTTAGGGTGTAAAAATGGCATAGAACTAACATAAATCAATTTTATGTAAATTCATAAAAGAATTATATTAAGAATAAATAAGTAATTGTCCATGAATCCACAATCTCTTGAGTATGGTGTAGTAATCATTCGGGGGATCACTATATCTTTTTAGGTATATATTAATCTCTAGTGGTGACTCCATAGTAATTAAATAATTTACTAACCACTTAGTCGAGTCTCGCCCACTAAACATGCATGGAGTTGGACATGTCATGCCCTCTCTTCCACAAAAATCGGACCGCACTCCACACATTCCCATCACCATGAGAGATCCCGTGAGCTCATAGTGGTAGAATTATGCTCGATCGAGTATAGTTAATTTTGAGCTATGCTCAATTGAGTATAGGGAAATCAGGTACAAGGTGAGTCACACACCGCCATGAATTAATTCCTTCAAGTATGCTTGATCAAGCATAATGGTATAGTCGATCGAGTATAGTAATTTCAGGTATGGGATGAGTCACACATGGCGACAAAGCATTCTGTTATGGGAGTTCAAGTATGCTAAATCGAGTATAACTTGAGTTTTATGACTTTTTCTTAGCTCTTTCAAGGTTAGACGCATCAATAAACTATCAAAAGCAAAACATAAGATTGAAGGGGAAGAAAAGTCTATGACATAGGAAGAAAAGTCTATGACATAGCATCGAAAGTCTAATTCAATTACAACAGGCTATACCAAAGAAAATAAATTAGTATTTATCTCAAAAGATTTTTCACAATTGAAACATAAAGCTCTACTTACTTGAGCCTAAATACAAACAAAATTATCTCAAATTAAAAGCTAGATTCCCATTAGCAAATCTCTAGCTCCACCAATCATTCAGAAAAAAAACAAACGAAACATAACTCCTTAACTAATTAAAAAATAGAAAGCAAAATTCTTAACTCCACTTCGTTTCATTAAATTTCCAAACAAACCAAGAAGAACAATTCTCCAACAGAAAGAAATCGAAAGAAACATAATATTAGGGACTCCAAGAATAAAATTTGCATCAAAAGAGAAAAAATGAATAATTTGGAGAGAAATAAAATAAACTTATGATTCAGAATGAGATTGAAACCAGGGCAAATGGAAACAGCCGGAGAGATGATGGAAGTGGTGGTATGAGTTGGAATGGTGATGGTGGACGACAATACAAAAGGGAGAGGCAGGATGGGAGAGGGATACAAATTTGAGAGGGTAGACAAGGCAGAGAGTAATGAGACTTTGGCTTTTCGTGTATTTGGTTTAAAAGAAAATGAAACTGCATTTCGTACCAATAGCTTTCGTTATTTCTTATTTACTAAATACCTTTGTCTCTTGCTTTTGTGGCTTTCGAAGCGGTGGTATGAGTTAGAATGCTGATGGTGGATGGCAATACAAAGGGGAGAGGTAGGATGGGACAGGGACACAAATTTGAGAGGGTCGACAAGGCAGAGACTGTGAGATTTTGGCTTTCAGAGAAAGCTAGGATTTGTTGGTCTCCTTAAAAGAAAATGAAAGTGCTTTTCCATACCAGTAGCCATGGGCGGCACTGAGGGGGGTCACGGAGGGGCAGCTAATCCCCCAGCTGCTGGAAAAACCCATGAGTATAGCGCTCCTGGTGGCCCCCCTTCAGCTGCCCCCCCCCCCCCAAAGAGCTGTATCGGCTTTTTTTTTTTTTAATTTTCGTTTTGCCCTGGAAATTAAAAAATAAAATAAAATGGACCAGGGAAAAACGACGTCGTTTCGCCTTGGCATTTGAGAGAAAAAATTGAAACAAAAACAGAAAAATATACAGAGCCAACAACTTTGTCTCTCTCGTCCTCTTCTCTCCTCTCCTCTCCTCTCCTCTTTGCTCTCCTGCTTGCTACCGCCCGCCTACTGAGCTGACGATGCTGTCCTCCATCTCAGCCTACCGTCATTGCTTCTTATTATCCGATTAGTTTTAATTTTAAATGTTAGGTTTCTAATTTATTTAGGTTTGATTTCAATTAGGTTTTAAAGAAAAATATTTGTGTAAATTAGGTTTGAATTAATAAATTGAGGCATTAATTGATAAAATGATAAATTGATTATGTAAATTGTGTTGTTACTTTTAGATTTGAATTGATAAATTAGGTTTGAATGTGGGTTTGAATTGATAAATTAATAAATTAGGTTTGAATTGATAAATTGAGGCATTAATTGAGTTTGAAATTTAGCACTAATTGATAAGTTTGAATTGATAATGTATGTTTGAATTTAGTTATGAATTGATAAATTGATTGTAGTATTTGTGTTTTTATTTATTGGAATTAGAAATATGGATAAGTTTGTTACTAAAACAAAGCGAAATCCTTTATCAAATCCCAAACCATCATCAACTAGTAATGAAACCCCTATTGATAAAGCTAGTGAAAAAAGAGCCCGTATAGAAGTAGAAGTTTCAGATAATGATATTATTGGTGATCGGGGATTGAGGAAACCAATTAATAGTTATCCATTTGAGATGAGAGATACATTGAGAAGGAGATACTTAGATTTAGGGCTTTGTCAACCAATTGGGCATCAATTTCCTCAAAGTAATTATAGTGGATGTAAAAGGAGGTTTTAATCTACTTGGTTTAAAAAATTTGCTTGTCTAGAGTATAGTGTTTCTAAAGAAAAAGTGTTTTGTTTATATTACTACTTGTTTCCTACTAATAGCAATAAAAGTGGGGCTACTTCTTTTATAGAAGTTGGGTATAATAATTGGAAACATGCTATGGAAAATTTTATTGGTCATGAAGGAGGTCCGGATAGTCCACACACTTATGCTAGAGTTAAGGTTGGTCAATATCAAAACCAAAGAGAGAATGTAGATTTTGTTTTGTCATCCAAAAGTGATTCTTTAGATGATGAGTATCATACTCGATTGACAATGGTTGTAAGAGTAGCTCGATACCTTTTAGGGGAAGGTTTAGGTTTTCGAGGACACAATGAGTCCAAAGAATCAATGCACAGAGGTCATTTTCTTGAACTCATTAGTTGGTTTTTTGTAAATATAATGAAGAAGAAAATAAAGTAATGCAATCAAAAGCTATTAAAAATAATCAAATGACTTCATCTACTATTCAAAGACAAATAATTAAAGCTTGTGCAAAAATCATTTTGAATGAGATCAAAGACAAGTTCTTTTCTCTTTTGCTTGATGAGGCCCGAGATAGTTCTATGAAAGAGCAAATGGCTATCGTTTTGAGATTTGTGAATGATAATGGAGAAGTAATTGAATGATTTGTTGGAGTGGTTCATGTAACTGACACTTCTGCACCATGTTTATAGAATGTCGTTGATGAATTCTTCGCAAAGAATGGGTTATCATTGTCAAGACTTAGAGTTCAAGGTTATGATGGGGCTTCTAATATGCACGGTGAGCTTATTGGATTGAAATCACTAATTCTAAATGAAAACAAGCACGTGCATTATATTCATTGTTTTGCTCACCAACTTCAGTTAGTTGTTGTGTCTGCTGCCGAGGAAGATGATGATGTGAGCCAATTCTTTACTATGTTTCTATGATTGTGAATATGGTTAGAGGTTCATGTAAAAGGTAGAATACTCTTTGCCAATTACACCATGAAGAAGTTGTGAAGAAAATACAAAGTGATGAGATTTCAATAGGAAAGGGGCAGAATCAAGAAATAAGTTTAGCAAGACCAGGGACTACACGTTGGGGTTCTCACTATAAAACATTGCTTCGGATTTTTGATATGTGGAATTCAGTGGAAGAAGTGCTTTTAGCAATAAATAAAGATGGTGATATAAGAAAAAATCGAGGCACAGCTAAGGGTTTGGTGAATAAAATAGGTTCTTTTGAATTTGTGTTCATTGGAAAGTTAATGTTGTATATTTTGGGAGTGACAAATCCTTTATCAAAGATTCTTCAAGTCAAGGATCAAAACATAGGAACTACTGTTCGTATGGTTCAAGCGCTGAAAAAGAAGTTACAAACATACTGAGAAGATGGTTAGGAAAAGTTGTTGAAAGAAACCACTGAGAATTATGTGAAATAAAAAATTAAAGTGCCCAATATGGAGGACATTATTAAAAGCCGTAGTAGAATGCTTATTAAAGGAGAACCCCTGACTCATTTTCACCATTTTCAGGTGGAAATCTTTACAAAGGGATTCCATTTTATTTTATGGTAATTCTTTATTCTTTAAATGGATAGTGTTCTAAATTGTTTTTACTCATATAATAATAGGTAATTGATGAGGTTGCTATAGAATTGAAGAATCGTTTCAATGAGGCAAACATAGATCTGCTTAAGGGCGTAATGAGTCTTGATCCTTAAAACTCATTTGCTCATTTTGATCATCATGAAGTACTCAATCTTGCTGGGTTATACTCTGAAGATTTCTGTAGTATTGAGCTAGTCGAGCTTAGCTACCAACTTGAACTATACATTTCTGCTGTGAGAGAGAATCCAGAATTCTTAATCTTGATAATATTGGAGCTCTTGCAAGAAAGATAGTGGAGAATAAGTATCACATTTGTTTTCCTTTGGTGTATCGACTTATTGAGTTGGCATTGGTCTTACCAAATGCAACACTTACTGCTGAAAAATGTTTTTCTACCATGAATATTGTGAATACTGATATGCGCAACATGCTGGTGTGCCCTAGTCCAAATGGTATTGGTTCTTGTATTGTATTGTGCTTTATAGTTGGATATTTTGTGTTATACAATCTTGTGTCGAAATAAAGGCATGAATCTATTTATTCATATCTTGTGCTATTTATAAATAGAGTATCCAATGATTATAACCATACTAAAGTAAACAAATGTCGGTCATTGGATTATGAGACCTTTTAATAGAGTTAAAGTTATGATCATAAAGATATCCCTAGTCTGTTCTAATCATTAGAATGAATAGAACCAAAGACTAGCATATCCTTGACTGGATGGCAGCGTCTCACTGGCCATTGGACATGGAATGTCAGTCAATGATATGGGTACATGTTGGGTTGCATGGTACTGGATCGATCCGCTACGAGAACACCACATGGTTCGATCGTCATAGGTGCCTCTCAGGTAGGTCTTGCTATTATCCTTAGACTCGATGTTCCCTATAACATAACATGAGATCTCATACACTTTGATATACGTCTAACGGCCCCGTAACAGGGTGCCAAGAATGGGTATGTTGGGTGGGCCAATGAACATGTTGATGTTGATAGTGAAGCTAACGGAATTGCCACTCAACGTCCCCTGAGATGACATCACTGGCCACTTGATGAGTGAGACTGACAAGTGTATGGCCATACCAAATAAGTTGGGATACTTATTCGTTAGGTTCAATCCACTCGGTATCAAGAGATAAATAAGCATATAAGAGGATGACATGGCTATGCCTCTTGCTTATATATCGATGTTAGTTGGCAAGGGATATACAAGATCACTACCGGGTTATGTTTCACATCAGACTGCAAGTCTCCGTCTTAATTAGGGGCTGTAACGGTTTGCTAGAACTCACTTACAGTCTGTGGGCCTTGGACCCACTGCCAACATAAAGACGGACCCATAGGATCGTACACATAGAACGACTGAACGTTGATAAATCGGAATTGGAACGGAAACCAAATTAATTGTGTTATTAACATTAGGTAATGTCATAATTAATTCAATTATAAAGGGAGAAATTTATTTTATTTGATTAATCAATTACATGTAGTAAATAATTAATTAAATAAAATAATATTTTCTTGGTGGAAATTAAAAATACAAAGGTTGTATTTATTAAGGGTGACTTTAATTTAACTTTGGGTTATTTTAATTTGATAAAATTGTATTTAATTATATCAATTAGGATTTTATAATATGGTTTTATTTAATCCTAATGATATAAGGTAAATCAATTAAATCAAATTAAATAATTTATAGTTTTAATTAAAATCCTAGTAGGCTAAGGAGTATATATATTAAAGGAGTATAAATAGGAAGCCTTAACCCATTTCTCCCTAACCCTAATAGTGAATTTTCAGCCACAATAAGAAAAATTACAGCAGCCCCCTTTTGGATTTTCTCTTGGTTTTCGTTTAATTCGTTCGCTAGCACGAATCCCGTTCGAGAGTCGTTCGTGTACCGGATTGTGGAGGAAACGCGTTTGGGTTTCTGCAGCAGTTTCTAGAGGAGACAGTTAAGGTGAGAAAATTTATTTTCTCCATTCTTGATTTCATTCTATTAATCTACATGTATCTTGGGCTTTGGAATCGAGGAAAATTTTAATCGGTATTCCGCCTCGCGTTTAATTTTTCCCGTGATAATTTCCTACACAACAGGCTAGGCGATGAGTTACTGTCAGATTGCTTATTGTGTTACATTGAAAAAAAAGATATTCATCAGCATTGATGAAAAAGACATTTTGCAGTGTTTTGAAAAGTTGACACCTCGCAAAAACTATTTGAAACCTATCAAAACTTCTCATGTTACTAGTTCTTCATCATCTCCTTCGGTTAGAAAAAATTAATTGTTAGTATGTCATTTGTATTGAATTATTTGGATTAATTTGATTGTGTTGTTGTTTGGATTAGACTTATCTTTTAAATGAAGTTGCTGTTTGGATTAATTTAATTATGTTATTATTAAATTGAATTGAATTAATTCAGATTTGTTGGCCGATCGGAAATTTTTATTCATCGGTTGGAAATTTTTGTTCACCGGTCAGAAATTTGTTTAAGCAAATTCTGCCCCCCCTCCCCTAATGGAAGAATCCTGGTACCGCCACTGCCAGGAGCTTTCCATATTTCTTATTTACTAAATACCCATGTTTCTTGCTTTTGTGGCTTTTCTTCCTTAAAGGTAGCTTTCCCAACCTTGGAAAGCACTCCCAAAAGTACCCTTTAAAAAAACCCAATACCATAATTTGTGATAATATAAATGATGTATCATGTAAAAAGAAAAAACTTTTTGTAATTATTTATCGAAAGTGAAACATAAAGGTAATTTTCTCTTTTATTTTTTTATTTTATTATACGGGGCGTTTGTTTAGTGGGATAAAAGACTGAGACTAAGATAATATATTCTATCTATTCTTTTATCCCTTGTTTCTTAGTGGGAATGTGATAAGTAATTTATCCCAACTTATCCCAATTATTTATCTTTATCCCTTTCGTATATAAGGAATTGGCATAACTTTTCTATTTATCCTTGTTCAAACCTTATCCCAATCCCCTCAACGTAGGGCTGCATACGGTCGGTTAACCGGTCTATGTGGACTTTTACTAACGGTTAACCGCTTGAACGGTTTTTCTATTTTACTAACCTATACTGTCCACTAAATTCGGTTAACCATTATTCAGTTAACCATTAATTTCGGTCGGTTAACCATTTTTTTACGGTTAACCATTTCCGAAATAAACATTATATTTTAAACCTCAAAATTTTAAACTATAATCTCAAATATCAAAGACAAACATGAAATTACAAACCATAGTCTGCATAATTGATTAAAAATGGCTTTACAACCATAAACTAAAGTAATTAAAATATTAACAAATAAATAAAGAGACATCTGATCGTAAAATTTATAGAGAAATCTGATCATGAAATACAAGAGCCGAATTAAGATACCAAATCATACGCAAAAAACTAAAAATAACCCAAACCTACTGAATAACTCAGACCACAGAGACACCTTCATAAATTCCTCATTAACTACAAATACATAAACAAGTGACACATAATGCACCCCTCTCTGTCTTTATTCTCGTATGCATCCCTCCTAAATTTTACTATTCAATCATCTTCTTCACTTGATGCTGCAATTCAATTCAATCCAATACATTAATTAGTTATATGAATATCAGACACACACACAATTGTTGTTATGATCCCACTGTCACTTTTTTTTTAAACTGCGCGTAATTCATTTTTTACTGTCACTTTGGACATATAGTAGTACCACAGATTTTGCAATATATTTTGCCATCCCACCATATATTAACATGAAATATATAGCAAACAGTACTATGCCCAAAATTGAGTCTTTTGGAATCTTTAATTGCAAAATGGAATCTAGAGAGGATGTTATCGTATTCCATAACAACAAAAATGATGAAGAAAAACCAATAAATTGGCTCAAAATGGAAGCTTTCGACATGTATAAAACTAGTAAAGTAATGAATCGCAAAACAAGACAAAACTGTTAAAATTGATCTGCAAAAAAACGAAGAAAGTGAAAGGGAAGGTATTGTGCAAGAGCCAATTGTTGATTTCACATGATATTATCAGTTGATTCTGCCAAGAATGGAATAAATTAATGATTTATCGATAGATTCACAACATAATTCAATATATAATTGGAATAAAGAAATTTGGGTGGGCGATAATGTCGAGGTATGAATCTGTATGACAAATATGCAAGGACGAGCAAAATTGAAAGTTAACTCTCTTCTTAATTCATGTCAACTCAACACTACAGACTGCAAGGAAAAAAATATACATATGGCGTTTTACTTCTCACTTGAAACTGATAATGGATGCTGTAAATCCAATCAACAGTAATATGCCCACATTGTCACTGGGCATATGCCCATCTAAGTCAACGCAAATAAGAACAGAAAATCAAGAGAGTTAACATAGTTCTTGATGACAGAAAGAAGCAGCACTAAGGCTACATGGAACATAAACATCAGGATATTTGGAAACACAAATAAAAAAAAGACAAAACCCACATCAACAAAATAAGCAAACCCATATCTGGATATTTGGAAATACAAATAAAAAAAGATAGAGCCCTAAAGGTCGATAGTATTTACAGTTGGTGGCGGCGACGGCAGCCAGATTTCCCCTGGTCTGCCTCTAATTGATCGGCTGCCTGTGTTTTGTACCTTTCCTCTCCTTGTCATGGATGGTTGTCTTGTCTGCATTGAATCGGGATTGAGATAGGGGCTGTAAACTTGAGATTTGAGAGAGAGGAAGAAGGATTTCAACGGTTTTTGGGTTGGAAGAGACAAAGTGAAATTAGGGATTGAGAGCTGAGAGAGGGGAATTAGGAATTGAGAGCTGAGAGCTGAGAGAGGGAGAGGAGACAGATATCGAGTGAAGTGAGCGATGAGAGCAGGTGCATGTGAGTGAAATATTGTAATTAAGGTAAATTTACAATAAACACCCAAATGTTTTATCTTTAATTCATTTAACCTATATATATATAAAAAAAATTTCCAACGGTTAACCGAGTCCACATGGACTTTCGGTATAAAAACCGAAACCGAAACAGAAACCGAAACCGTGAAAATTTAAAAATAAAAACCGTACACTAGTCCATCTGTTTCGGTTAACCATATTTTTTGTTCGATTTTAGTTCGGTTTCACAGTTTTTCGGTTTTTTGGTTTTTTTTTTTTTGTGCACCCCTGCCGTAACGTACCAAACGGTCACATATTGAGAGACCTACGTTCAACCCTGGTCCGGGTTTTCCCTCCCAAATAGATATGGAGTGTTTATGCTAGGCCAATTCATTGATTCATTTCCAGGCCAGAGATTATGCATACAGTAGCATTGCGATCTTTAGCAAGAAGAGGAAAAGCTCTTGTCTTGGGAAAATTCTTGTTCTCCACTACCACTTCCACTAATTCACATGATACTAATCTAATTTCCCACTATTTTTCCCTTCTCCATTCTTCCCCTAATTCTACTCATTTGCGCCATCTCCATGCTCGGTTACTCCGCACCTGTCTCTACAGCAATGTAGTCCTCAGTTCTAAGCTCGTTTTGATGTACTCCCGTCGCAGCAAACTCCTTCCTTACTCTCTTTCTGTTTTCTTTCACATGCCGTGTCGTAATATATACTCTTGGAATATCATAATTGGTGAGTTTTCTCGCTCCAATTTTCCAGAGATTTCTGTTGAGTTATTTCTTCGTATGTGGAGGGAATCCGATGTACGACCTGATGACTTCTCGTTTCCTCTTGTTCTGCGCGCCTGTGCTGGTTCTGGCTTGGGGGAATTTGGTGTTCCACTTCATGGATTGTGTGTTAAATTGGGTTGGGCGGCGAGTTTGTTTGTTGCCTCTGCTTTGGTTTTTATGTATGTGACTTTTGGACATGTGTTTCATGCCAGAGTATTGTTTGATGAAATGCATAGAAGAGATGCTGTGTTATGGACTGCTATGTTGGCCGGGTATGCTCAGCATGGGGAACCATTGTTGGGTTTACAATTGTTCAGGGAGATGATTAATGTGGGAATTAAGCTTGATGGGGTGGTCATGGTGAGCTTGCTTTTGGTTTGTGGTCAGTTGGGATGGTTAAAGCATGGAAAGAGTGTTCATGGGTGGTCTGTGAGAAATTGCTTAGTTTTTGAATTAAGCTTAGGAAATGCTATTGTTGATATGTATGTTAAATGTGCTATGCTGATTTATGCGCATAGACTTTTTGATAAAATGCTGGAAAAAGATGTGTTTTCTTGGAGTTCTTTGATTTTGGGATATGGACTGATTGGAGATGTGGATGTTGCTTTGTGGCTGTTTGATCAGATGCATGCTATTGGGATTAAACCAAATAATGTAACATTTCTTGGTGTCTTATCAGCCTGTGCTCATGGTGGCTTGGTGGAGCAAGCTCGTTCATACTTCAAATTGATGCAAGATTACAGGGTAGTGCCTGAATTGAAACATTACGCTAATATGGTTGATTGTTTGGGGAGAGCTGGACTTCTTGAAGAAGCAGAGAAGTTTGCTAAGGATATGCCTATGGAGCCCGATGAAGCAGTGCTAGGTGCCATATTGGCAGGATGTAGAGTTCACAATAATGTGGAGGTAGGAGAACGAATTGCAAAGAAATTAATTAGGTTGAAGCCGGAGAAATCTGGTTATTATGTGCTCCTTTCAAACATGTATGCAGAAGTGGGTAGGTTTGATGAAGCTGAAATAATTCAACACTTAATGAAAGAAAATAATGTGTCTAAGGAACCCGGATGTAGCTTGATTGAATCAATGAGTTGGTTTCATCTTCCATGACAAAAGTAAACATTATCTTGATGTTTGATTAAGGGGTTTTGGGTGATTAAATCTATAGGATGCTGATTACTTCCTTGGAAGATTATACGTACACAGAGTGCATCAATTCTTTGGAACAAGGTAAGTAAGACTATGATTATATTCTTGGTGTGATCTTTTGCATATCAACATCTGTAGACTAGTGCTAGTAAGCTGAGTTGTACTAAAGGATTTTGGAGGATTAATTCTAAACTTGTAATAGACGGCCTTGAGCACCAATTATATTAGTTCCTTGCTGAACCTGCTCTTTTGGTGCGTACGAGTATTTTTGTTGGAATCATACATGCTAATGGAATGTGGTCGGTATCTACATCTTTCGGCGATAACTTGAACCCTTCCAATGCAAATTTTACAATTGTAAAGTGAAAGAGCTTTTTGTGCTTCTGTATATTCATAAAAAAGAAAATATAAATATAACGAATAGATAAATGAAACCTCCACTTAAAATCAGGTTGTATTTCTTATTTAACCAAAGTCTCACGGCTTTTCTTTAATTTTACAACTGTATATAACTCAAGAAAAAAAATATCATTTTTGTTATCACATCAGATTCTTATTGGATTTTTTGAAACTGTGCGATACACTACTTTTGTTTTACTGAAAAGTAGCATTGAGTGGTTTTAGGTGACGCTAAATTTTTTTGAAAAGCATTATTTTTTCTATTCATTGTGAAGATTGGTTCACTATTGGTTATCTGCTCTTTTTTTGTCTTTCATTTGTTCTTTTCGTTCATGGATATTCTTAATCTGTTTTCATGGACTCTCTGCACCCGATAATCCTTAAAGAATGGGACTGGGAATCTAACCATGCAACTGGTGCAGCAAATGACAATGCATCTTTCTGTAACAATCAACTAAAATGAGTTTCATCTAATTTCACCTGTCATCTCACAGTCAACTTTATCAACTTGACATATACATCATTTAATTTGTTGGAATTTGATTGCAAAATCTGTAATCATATCTTAGATATTCATCAAGTTTGTTAGAAAAATAAAATATTAGTTTTTTAAATTCAAATTTGATTTAGTTGTTATGCTTTAGATAGCATTGTAAGCCTATAAATAGGCATTATATTGTTCTTCAATTATAGTGAGCCACAGGTACTGCATTTGCAGTATTCCTTTTATGAAATTCTATGTTTATGCTCTATATATATTTCATCATGGTATCAGAGCTATCTTCTTGAGGGACCTGTGAGTGATCCAAAAAAATAAAGATCAGAAAGTTTGCAAGAACAAAGCACATTAAGTGATGCAAGCATGTGTTGATGAAGAAAAGCTGCAAAATGAAGATACATTATTTTGAAGAGACCGACATGTCTCAAAACTGTAATATTATTTTGAAGAGACCGACATGTCTCAAAACTGTAATATTATTTTGAAGAGACCGGCAAGTCTCAAAACTGTGACATGATCCATGCCAATGACTTATACCGATGACTCATGCCAACAACCCATAACTATGACCCATACCATGCCCATGACCCATATCTATAACTATGACCCATAAAATGACCCACAACAATGAACCATGACCCACAAAAATGACCCATGACCCATAATTATATCCAATGCTTTTTTCAGCTACAAAGTCAAGAATAAGTGTTTCAGCAAGATTCAAAAAGCTAAACAAAAGTTTGCAGATTTTGAATCAAGAGGGAGTGTTGGAATTTGATTGCAAAATCTGTAATCATATCTTAGATATTCATCAAGTTTGTTAGAAAAATAAAATATTAGTTTTTTAAATTCAAATTTGATTTAGTTGTTATGCTTTAGATAGCATTGTAAGCCTATAAATAGGCATTATATTGTTCTTCAATTATAGTGAGCCACAGGTACTGCATTTGCAGTATTCCTTTTATGAAATTCTATGTTTATGCTCTATATATATTTCATCATAATTGAATGAAGTGAATTGTATCGATAAGTTTTAGGAAGTAGGTCGGCCAACCTCTAATTTTAAGGTTAGGGTGTATTATTTTTAAATGGTTAGAAATGATTAAGTGGTTTGACCCGAAGCCAACCTTAATAGAATATTTATCGAGGAACAACTTCTGTGACTAAACTGCAGGTGATATATTCATTTACATTTGATTCTCTTAGTTCAAACAGAGATTATTTGCTTTTAATTAAGTTGAGAAGCCTTCTGTAAAAATATCCAACCATTCTCCAACTCAAGAGGTGTTACTGTATGTATTATTTCTATCGTTGCAAATTTAAGACATATCATGAGTCATTTCTTTGTTTCTAAAGCATGTCTGAATTCTTGATGTTTTGATTTAAGGCATGGTTGCACACGTTACTGTTTTCACTGCTAGCTCATATCACAGTGTCGAGAGTAGGCACTTACAATGTGAGCCATAGCTGAGAATAGGTTTAGCTCCGCGAAATTTTGCTTTTAAATTATATTTTAATGTAATTATGGATTTCTGTTGCTGAAACAAGAAAATAACTACATAACTCAATAAAGCCTCCAATTCAAACGACTTAGAGTCAATTATTTGGATCCCATTTCTCCTATCCTCAAACAATAATACGAGGGATTCAATATCAGTATGCATGATTTTGTACATAGTAGGTATTTCTCTTAACAAGAATTACGTTTAAGTAATATGCTTACTTTGTACCTGGTTATGATGTTTAAAAAATCATTATCAGGGATGAAGATTCTGCTGCTACCTTGATCATAATTCTGCCTCTTGAGATTGACATGTCTAATTTTTTTTACAGCCATGCAATTTCACATTTACTAACTGACATCCTGTAGTCATACTACCTGGCAGAATTGCGATGTTAAAGCGGAGCAGATCAATAGCTGCATGCATCCTCTTCCAACTTTGTTGATCAGTTTGTTGAAGAAGGTATTTTCTATGAAATAAAAAGACATGATATTGGAGATTCCCATACGTTTCTAAATTAGTATAGGAGCTTTTACTGACTATTTTACATTCTGTAGAGAAAAAGCTAGAAGGTGGCACTTCAGTGGGCGTTGCTAATGATAAATATCAAGTGCATATACCATCTGATGAAAGTGCTAACGACCACGTGTCAAAAAGCTTTCCTTCTGGAAGAATTGCTTATGACCTTAAATCTACAAGTTTTTCTTCCCTAATGAGAATACTACAAGCTTATGATACACTGAATGACAAATCAAGTACTGCAAGCCACTCTTATCTATCTCATCATCTTCTTGCTTTGGCAAACGAAGTTATAGATGAAAAAATCAGGCAGCAACACCGTCAAAGCTAAATTTTTCATTTTCAGCGGCTTCTAATTACCTGGGAAGTAATCTGACTTCTGAAACAATAGAAGGAACAGGTTCCACGAAGGAAATCCAAAGAAAAGGCTCTGCAGCAATGTCTGCTTCATCATCTAAGATACCTGTTCAGAAAAGGGAAACAAGAAAGAAACCATATGCTTTGATATGCTGTGTCTTAGATCCGTAAGCTCTCTCTCTCCTTTTCTTTCGTGGTTTGCTAAGTTGAAGTGTATTTCCTCTATTTAACATTTAACAAACTATCAATTTCAGTTGTGACTTAATGTTAAGTTGATAGATATTAGATACCAGAAATGGGGAAGGACTGGAAGAACGTGGCTTGAACTAGGAGCATTAGTTTATGAAGAGTTGTATGATATGAGATATTGTCATATTGGAGGAGGCTTTTTGAAGTTAGATAGTAATCTGGTGGTATTGATTTGGAATAGACTTGTAGATCACTATAGATTAATCAGTAACCAGAATTGAGTGCTTTGAGATTTTTTATGTTGGCTCTTGTAATCCTGAAATGCTTGATGGTTTTGAAGTCATGTATAGTTGCTACGTTTGCGATGCCTTTTAGGGGCTTCTGTCAAGGACTTTGGACGGAGTGTTTGTAGAATTTACAAACACTGGTAAAGAGAGAAAGTGTGACACTGAATCTTTGACATGGATTAGTAATAAAACACATCCACGATGCCACTTATGTGTTATTGTGAAGGATAAAGTGGTAACTGTGTCTTCTATTTTGTAAATTCTAGAGCTTTTTGACGGTGGTGTCATGAATGTGGGTCACTTCTCTTTCTCTATGTACACTGAATTCTTTGAGCCTGTACCAACATTTATAGTTGAAATTAATGATTAGCTAGCTACCAATGTGGTGCTCATTTGTGAATTGAAATTCAGAATTATGTGATTTGTTGTAGCAGGTATGAACTTAGGTATATTTCACATGGTGCTTTATAGTTTATAATTCCGTAACATGCTAACGTTATAATATTTTCTTTACAGGGTTTTTCTTCTTAACGAGACTGGAGAAGCTTGGCCCCTTAAATAAAGAGAGATGCCCTTACCACGGGACACAACCAATCCAGCATAGAGTTATGCCACAAAGATTCAAGCGCTTCTTTAACAACTCATGCTAGGAAAGGCAGATGCGTGTTTCATGCTTCTTTTTCCTCATTAATTACGGTATGTACCACCTTTAATAATTCATAATATCTTAAATGTATGCATATGTCAAATATTTATATATATATATATATATATATATATATAGATTTATGAGATGGGTATATGCCGAAAGTTTATTATATTAAAACAAAAATTTGCTACTTAACCTTTGCGCAATTTCAGATAAGAAGGTACTTCTGAGGTTCTGTTTAAGGAAATTTTTTGCATGTATCAGATATTTAATTTCTTTTTTTAAAGGATTGAAGTTTGTTTGACATACTTGGTCAATATTAAGCAAAAAATACTTAATTGTTCTTTAGGCTTTGAATTAGGGGGTGGTCAAAGACTAGTTTTGAACCAGAACTAAACCTAAACTCGAAGCGAAATTAACTGTCAGAAACATTGGACACCCGAAAGTAGAATGGGTTAGAGTGAGCTGGGTAAACCCCTTTGATGGTGAAGTCAATAATCCTTTGATTGGTAATGGATCTATAAAATTTAGAGAGAAATAACTTAGTTTTTTATAGGGCTGTCAATTGGGTATCGGGGGCCCGTCCCCGGTGGAGGCCCGCCTGGATGGGGATGGAGAATCCCCGATTAAAATCTCCGCCGGGCGGGGACGTGGACAAATTTGTCCCCGTTTATTAATCGGGGACGGGGATGGTAATAGCTCTACCCGGCCCGCGGGCCCCCATCCCCATCCCCATCCCCATCCCCATTTAAAACAAATGGGGATCCCCAGTAAAATCCCCGATTATATACCCAAATCCCCATTTATATTTCTTTATAATTAATATTATTATATTACATTATTATTATTTATTATTTAGAATTTTATAAACTAAACTAAATAAAACTAATTTTAATTCCTACTCTACTTTCACTATCACTTTTTCTGTTGGAAATTGAAATCCCTACTCACTCGAATTGGGGAAATCATATTTTAATTGGAGAATTTGATTTGTAATTGTAGCTCGCAATATGGACCTTCAGAAATTAATTTGGAAAGGTTTTTGGAAGAGAACTCAGGCCACCAAATTCTATTACCAGTACAAGAACAATAAAATAATTGCTATTAATTTTTCTCATCTCACAAAACATCATACGTATTGGGTGAATATCCCTCCTATTCTGTCACTTGTATAAAAAGTGATAACACACCAATCAATTGGAAATTTGGAATGAAAATGAAGATTGGAATTGGAGAAAAAGTCCACAGTAGGAGCTGATGTTATATTGATGTTATTTTACATATAATTATTAATTATATGTTAGTGTATTTGAGAATTGAGTTTTGATAGTTTTATGTTTATAGTTTAATGCACATTTGGATAAATTAGAGGGTGAAAATTGAAATTTTATAGGTTTTTTTTTATACAATATAAAATTAGCTAAATGGAAACAGGGATCCCCGTCGGGATTGAGGATGGGACGGGAATTTATCTCCGACTAATAAATGGGTCGAGGACGGGGATCCCTGAATAGTCTGGGGACGGGGATGGAAAGTGCAATCCTCGTCCCGTCCCGTCCCATCCCATTTACAACCCTAGTTTTTTATAATTAAACTTGAAGGTGTAAGTGGGCTTGGGCGCTATATTTTGTTATCCCTAGCCTAAATAAGAAACAATACGCGTTTTGCTTGTTTTTCCCTTTTTCTGTTCTTTACTTGTAAGTAATTAATCTCTTTTTTGTATGACTGATGTGGGATTGGTTCATGTGTTGAGATAATGATAAGGTACCCCATTTGCTCTCTAAACATGTAGGGGGGTGATTTGTCCAAGTCGTTATTGTGCTTGCTGCTTAAGACTGAACCATCAAGCTTTACACGTGTATGGCGTTGACGAGTCCAAGTCAGTACTTTTGTCAATTGCTTATTCCTTTGCCAAAGTCATGGTGGATGTGAATTCCACGTGTACCGCTTAGGGCTGCTATTTTCTCTATTACTAACAAGTAAAAATACTTAATGGTTCTTTAGTCTTTGATTTAGGGATGTCAAACAGTAGTTTTGATTCAGAACTAAACCCAAACTCTGAACCCAAATAAATTAAATCGTGAATTGAAGTAAACTGGAATTGGTTTCTAAAAATTTAACTACATTAAAAACTAGGGCATTTTAAACATATATCCCTATTTCCGACAATATTTCTAAAATTGTGTAAGCCGTTGAATCTCTTATAATTACGCTCCAAACTTTGACATATTTCTATAATACACTCATTTAAACATTTCTCAATTACGCTAAATATAAAGGAAACAACAACACATCAGAGATTCAAAATTTTCATATTACCTCAATTCTCCAATGTGCGATCTCTTGTAAATCGTGATCTCTCTCTTTGATGCGATCAAAATCACTGCAACAACCAATCAAACATCAAACTGTCTTCCTACTGCAATATAATCTTAGCAATCGCAATTTTACTATATTACAATTAGGAGAGAGCCAAAAACGTAAAAAATTGACAAAACCGAACTGAATGGAACCTAATAAATTTGGTTTGGTTCTTGGTCTGTATATGAGATGATTTCGGTTTTTGGTTTTTACTAAAAAAACTGAAAATTGAACATAATAAGAATAATAAAAAAATAAAAAAGATTGAGCTTTTTTAATTAGAAAATTTTTAGTGTCTTATGGAATTAAAAAACAATTTTGTTAATAAAATAAATGAGTAATCGGAGTTTAATTATTTCACAGAATAAGAAAATATCAACTCAACTCAATTCATGATTGATTCATTTTAATTCCAACGCAAAATATTTAATGTAAATTAGTGTATAGATAATATTTTTTTCAAAAAAAAAAAAAAAAAAAAATTAATGGATAGATAATTTTTATTTTTGTATTTTATGTTCGATCATGCATAGTCATAGAATAGTAGAAAATTGCAAACTTTGTTAAATAAATAAAATTATAATATCAATTTAAATAACCAAATTAATTAAAATATATATTATTATAATTTCAAGTGTCTTAATTAGGTTTTTTCTTGAACCAAATCAAACCAAACCTAAATATTTCAGTTTGAACCAACCCAAAGGATTCAGTTTTCGATCCTAAATATTTTTACTATCAGGTTTTAGGTTCGGTTCTTGGATCGAACCGATTTTTGCTCTCCCCTAATTACAATGGCAAATAGAATGAAGAAGCAAATACGTAAACTATAAAGTAAGTGGAGTCCTAATACCAACAACTTCCACATTCTACGATTTCAAATGCATAGTCACAGAGAAAATCAATATTCATCAAAACAAGGACATAGAGATACAATTCCAGGTAATAGAATGATTTCCACTAACACAAGTTAATAATGAAATAACAATCTGATTCTATCTCAACTAAAAACTTAAAGCAACAATCTCACGTCATATCTTCTGTGCATTACAACCATACACAAAGGAACAATAGATCAGCAAGGTACTATTATCACAAAACTATACAATCCTAATAACATAAACTATATCACAAATGTATTACACAGTTATACACGATCTAAGCACATACATCTGTACAATCCTAATTATATAAATTATATCACGAATGTATCACACAGTTATACATGATCTAAGCACATACAAAGCAAAAACACAATAAATGCATTATAAAATGTGTCTGTTATGCATGATACTGTATTTATATGTTGTTTATAATGCGTTTATACATTAGTGACACTCTAGTTATACATTTTTGATACATTAATAAACTCATATACTCTATTTATACATTTGTGATACTTTGATTACATTTGTGATATTCTGATGATATTATTTTGTTGATATATGCATGATGTTGTATTTATACATTGTTTATATATTATTTATACCATATGCTGAATTTATACACTGTTTATACCTTTTGTGATACTATGTTTATTCATTGTTATGCATCAGTGACACTATGATTATACATTTTTTATACATGAATCAACTCATATACTGTGTTTATACATTTGTGATACTCTGATTATACACTTGTGATACTGTAATTATATATTTATAATATTGTGATGATATTATTTTGTTGATACATGCATGATACTGTGTTTATACATTGTTTATACATTATTTTTGACATATACTGTGTTTATACATTTTTTTTTACCTAAATCACAAAATCAGTACAACATGTATAAAATGTAAATAATGTTTTTAATTATGCACTTTATTATTGGGGATTGATGCGATCCTAATTTATAATATCTAGTTATAACGTGTTTATACACTGTTTATATATTATTTCTGCCATATATTGTGTTTATATGTTATTTATACATTGTTTATACAAAAACCGAAGATGAAAAAAAAAAAGAGAAAAGTAAATTAAAAAACGAAATAAACTTTATAGAGTGGAATGTCGAAAAAATGAACAGATTGATAGATAAATGACGAAATTAAGTTAAAAATATAAAAAATGAGAGAGAAATGTAAGAAATGGGATGGAGATAAGGAAGAACATATTTGGAAAATTTTGAAAAGTTTTACATAAGAGTTAAATATGTGCCCAGTTTGTATGCATTTTTATAAAACAAGCCCTTATTTTGATGGGTCTAAGGATGCGGTTGAGCCTAAAATCTATTAAAAACCTCAAAGGGCTTTTTGGACAAGTACCCTTATTTCCAACAATACTCCCAAAATTATGTGAGACGCTGAATCTCTTATAATTACGCTCCAAACTGTGACATTCCTATCATACGCCTATTCAAACATTCCTCAATTATGCCAACTAAAGGAAACAACACATCAAAGATTCAAAATTATCAGATCACCTTAATTCTTCAAGGCGTGATCTCTCTCTCTCTCTCTCTCTCTCTCTCTCTGATCTGATAAAAATCACTACAACAACCAATCAAACATCAAAATTCCTTACTACTGCAACATAATCTCAACAATCGCAGTCTTAGAAATCGCAATTTTACTGCATTACAATGGAATTGAATCAAGAAAATAGATACATAAACTACAAAGTAAGTGGAGTCTTAATACCAACAACTTCCACATCCTATGATTTCAAATGCATGATTATAGCGAACATCAACCTTGATCAAAACAGGGACAACATAGAGATATAATTCCAGGTAACAGAAGGATATTTACCAATACAAGTCAAAAATGAAATGACAATTCGATTCTATTTACAGCTGAAAACTCAAACCAACAATCTCATGCAATATCCTCTGTTCATTACAACCATACACAAAGAAACAACAGATCAGCAAGGTCCTATTATCACAAAACTGTATAATCCTAATAACATAAACTGCACAAATGTATCACACAGTTATGCATGATCTAAGCCCATACATAGCAAAACCAGAATAAATGTATCATAAAAGTATAAAAAAAATGTATTATAAAAGTATGAAAAATGTATCAAACGTAACTATGTGTAGTTTTAATAGCATAAAATGTATCAAAATTGTATCATAAACTTATAAAAAAGGTATCTCTTTGTGCAACTGTAATGCCAAACACAACAGAAGATGAATAACCAACAGAAGACATACAAGAATGTCAAGACAGAATAATGTACAACCAACAAGAAGAAGAAGATCACCAACTTTATATAGAATCATATCAAGCAGACGATAAGGATCCGTCCCAAAGTACCCTTCCACTTGCTATGAAGTTGATCGAGAATGTATCTCAACAGACGACGTGGTATGATATTTATGTGATACATCTTGTTTGCATTCATGTTTTTCTAATGTGTTATGATTTTTGTTTTACATTTGTTTGATAATGTATCTTGGATGATACATTTTTGATATTTTTGTAAGACATTTTTAAAACTTTTATGATACATTTTTGATATGAAGTTGGTTTGTTTTTTCTTTTTTCAGTGATTGTGGAGTGTTTTTATTGTCTTTTGTGGAGTATTTAATTGATGATAGGCAAGATCCTAATCCTTTTGATGTGAAAACTCATAGGTCAAGTTTGATCATTTCTTTATGGGATGATGAAGAAGCAAGAAGGGATCAAGAGTAATAAGGAGTACGGTCAGACACTAGATGGTCTTTGATTATTGTAGGAGGCAGTTATGATACATTATTGAACATTTTTGATACATTTTTGTTATATTTTTTAAAATGTCTTTTTTTTTTATTGAATGACAAATTTGTTTTATATTTTATACAATATCTGTTATTATGTTATTTGTAATGAGAAATTACATTAATTTTTTGTTATTCCTCCGCATGTTCTTCTATTATGCCCTCTTTCTCCACATGTTCCACATTTTAGTCTCTTTGTTGTTTTCCTTTCTTAAACTTCTCCGTTTTCGTGACTGTCCTATTTTTTGTTTTGCTTTTGGTGGTTGGAATTGCTGATATTTGATTTCTTCAAGTATGTCGCATGTGTCTTTTAACGGTATTGGATATACTGTTCCTCTATATGTGTCCAACATTTTGTCTCTTTTTTAGTATTCTCAGCAGTAGTCATAGGTTTTGCGGTGGAATATATTGCAGGTACATGTCTTTTCGTTCATGTCAATTGTGTAGTCTATGCCAACTTTTGAGACTGTTATTAGGTGGCTTGTTGACTGTCTTACCTATATATTTTTTTGTTCCTAGTAGTTATCAAACTGTATCACAAATGTCTCATACATGTACTGTGTTTTCTATAATGTGTTATTATTGCAAGAGAACTTTATCATTACCTCCATTTTCAATGTTGGAATATAGTTCTTTCGTAGTCTTTGTTCCTGCCTTTGTGTTAATTCTATCATTGTTGCTAGAGCAATATTTCTGTTTTTGTAGAATAGATCATGTAGCATGCTTTATAGGTCCTCCATGAGTGTTGTGATTGGTATTTTTTTGCTGCTTTGTTCATTGAGTTATATTGATTCTATAATGTTTGTTGTGAACGGTGTTATATCTTTTGTTGGGTGAATGTACTTTGTTCCATTTTTCATATCCAACATCTTAGAGGCATAATTCAGACATATACTTTTCGAACTTTTTTACGATGTATGCTTTTGATGCTAGGATGTAGTACTTTGTCATGTCTGGTATGTTATTTTGTATCTAGTCTTAAGGTTCTGGAGCAGGTGGAACGCGCACACATAGTGTGGTATTTCTGGATAAACCGTTTTAGCGTTTTTTGTATGCTTTTCTGTATTTCTGAAACTGTGGTCATTCCTGATCTTTGGCTATACACTTGCTTAAATTGGTTGAAGAACCACTCCCAAGATTCATTATTCTCTGTACCAACTACTGCAAATGCCAATGGGAAGACCATCTGTGTACGATCGGGGGATTTTCATCCCCGGTTTCGATGATGATGAGTTGTTTATTTACTTCTATAGCTTTCCACAGTTGCAGGAGTCAAAGTCAGTTCAAGACCAAAGCCTCCGGTCGACCGAACTTCAAGTCTCGAGACATTTCTCTGACGAAGAGAGGGGCTGTCTAGGAACAACAGCCGCACTGTTGATGCTCCAACAGCCACACGACTATTGATCCCTAGCAGAACCCGTGACTCTTCTTATTGGAAATGATTCTTTGGATTTTCTGGGCAGATTTTGCAAGAAAAATCTCCATTTTTGCCTATAAAAAGGCCTCTAATCTTTGATTTTGGGGGGTTGGCAACTTTTAGAGAGAGAAAGATGAAGAAAGAGAGAAAGAAAAATTAAGCTTTTCCTCCAATTTTCCATCTTTAATCTCTGTTTCTAGGCTTAATATATGTTAGAAATCGTAGGAAAACGTCTCACTAAGACATTTAATAGGTTTAGAGACTAATCTAAATACTAAAACCTTAAATTTCGGAGCTTAAGACTATTTCCAAAACATGAAGTTTGGCTTGAATCAGAGCTTTTTCTTAAGGATTTTCACCTCCTAAAGTTGTGGATCCACGCTTTAAGGGTAAATATCTGAGAAACCTAAGCAATTGACATGTATGTGTTATATTATTTGAGTAATATAATTTGTTTTTCGATTCTAGGCTGAAAACCAGAACCGTGCGGCAGTCGCAACACCTGCACGGCTGTTGCTGCTACAATCGTACGACTGCTGGTTCTCAAAACAGAACCGTGAAAGCTTGTGATTCAAAAATCTTCACGGGTCTTAAAGTGACATCCGCACTGGTGTAAATTACAGCCGTACGGCTGATGTCTCAACACTCGCGAGGATGTTAGTTCGGTATAGAATTACCAAAAATCGATTTTGGATGCATTCCATGACCATTGAACCTTAGATTTACATTCTAGAAGCATGTATTAGAATAAAACAACGATGGAAACCTAGTTTCCTAATATCCGACTCACTTGCCATGTTAAACAATTAACCGGAAAAATCGTTTTCAAAACCGTTTTCCTAAAATCAACATAAGGACGTTTCAAAACTTTTTCCAAGTCTAGTCGATGAGATCTGTAGAGTCTCCCCAGCTATCCCCTTTAAATGCATGACCCTGATTCATTTACTATCATATTCTGTCCTGTTTGAGTCCAAAATGCGATTATTTGTATACTAAAGTTTGTTTTGCAGGGTGAGATGTATGTTTAGGATTTTATTATCTTATTAGATAAACTCGTGTATTTTGTACCCTGATTCCCCGTTCAATTCATATGTATCCCCTATGATAGCTTATTTGATTCGATCTGTATAGTTAATTTATTTACTGTTTTCAGTACCTAGCATGAACATCGTATGCTCTAAATTAAAATCAATTTAGTTTCATAAAATGCTATAATATGGTTGTTGAAGTATTTATTTTAATTAGATAACAAGTAACTAACTCGTCCGAACCTAGATCTTTGGAAGGTATAGCGGCATTCACTTAGTTTCGGTTATACTGAATTTCCCGATTGAGCTGAGCTGGGTGGCGACTCTTATACTTTCTTTGAGATTTCGGTCTCGAATCTTTTATGAATAAATGATTTTTCCAAAAATGAATTTCTTGTGATAATTGCAAAATAAAACCACAAGTACGAAAAATAAATTCCTTGGTTCACTTCACAATTATCACTCTTAGATGCCTTAAGGGTGCTGAACCTTTATCCGTATGTAGACTTATATGTATACCACTGTGACTAGCAGAATCTAGTCAAAACCTTGTTGATACTCCATGAGTACTGAACCTCTGCCTGTGTGCAACCTTACATGCACCTAAAACCCTAGGTCGTTTTAGATCTGAAGACTTCAAAACTGTCTAGTATCACTTTTAGGTGCCCCAAGGGTGTCGAACCTCTATCCGTATGCAAACTCATACTTATATCACTGTGACTAGCAAAATCTGGTTAACCTTTTCGGTGCTCCTCGAGTACCGGACCTCTATCTGTATGCTTCTCAGTATCAAATCCACACTTATCCTGCATAAGCATTCATGTTGCACACATATCACGCATTCACCATGTCACGTCATCCATACATGCGCGCATACCATGTTAGGTATAAGGACTTGTCATGCATTCATCCATAGTGCTAACGTGTGACTTTGACTCTTTGTAGTTTGGAATCACTCTCCTAAAGGAAGACTAGAAAGAGTTGGCTATGCAAATCCTCAGCTAAGGCAGAGAACTAGACCAGGAACAGTCAGTGTGGCATCTGAGTCAGTGGTTATAGAGTCAGGGTTAGATTCAAAGCCAGAGGAACAGGTTCAGACTTTGGGGATTGACAGCTTGTTTGTGTTGAAGGAGAATTTTGCAGAGATGGGAGATCAGCAGAATACCAACCAGCAAAATGCCGCCATGATAACTACTTCTGTGCATCAGCCATCCGGGACCTCTTGGGTTTAAATGAGTTCAGAGCTAGTATTCGCGATACTGGCCGCGGTTGGCAGCATTACCACTAATAAGCAAACAGAGCTCGTGGCGGATCAGAGGGCTTGTAATAGGCAGCCATAACTGAACGTGGACCGTGGGACATTAGGAGACAAGCCTCGGTAAGGGACATAGATTATTAATCAGAGTAAGGGGACGCTTCCGGGAGAGTTCGGGAAGTGCCGGCGGAGTCGACAGCTAAAAGGAAATTGAAGGAGAAGTATTCTAAACTCGATGAGCACCTTCCAAGCTTCACCAAATGATGCAGATCCCTACTGTAAAGTGCATTGACCTTAATGTATTGAGGGAAGATGGAATTGAATTGCTTTCTCCAGTCTTCCAGATGCCAAAGTTTACCCTTACAAGGGAACAGGACCACTTGGACCTTACATTGACAATTATGTGACGGTAATGATGATGAATGGCCTAACTACCAACCAGTTATTGGGGTTGTTCCCAACCACTCTTAAGGATGGTGCTGCTCGATTGTTCAGTAATCAACCAGTCCATATCAGAAAAGACTAGAACTCTTTGGCCGAGGCCTTCGTGAAACATTATAGTTATAATAGTCAAATCGAAGTAACACTGCAAGACCTAGAGGCAGTGAAACAGAAGCTGAACGAGACTTTTTCTAAGTATTACAAGAGATGGATGGATAAGCAAGTGTTACTGGAACAGAGGCCTAAAGATTCCAAGCTCATTATCAACCTTATAAATCGGATTTTGAAGAATTATCATGAAAACATAAAGCTTTGTGAGTTCAATTCTTTCGTGGATGTGTATAATCTCGCTAAGAAAATTGAAAAGTACAAAGAAAAAGACAAGCAGAATAATACTGGTGGTAACAGCTATCAGAGAGGTCGCTACACTCGTGGATTCAAGAGCAGTAATGGCGCCACCGCAACTCCGGCTCGTCCTAGCTATAGCTTAAAGCCTACTCAGGCTTCCACCTCTATAAAGCAGGTCGAGGTGGCGGTAGTAGCTCAGGGATCAGATACCCATGCCAATTTAAAAGGGATATCACCATGGGCCGAGTCATTAAGCAGGATATTCAGTAAATGTAGGAAGTTGGAGCTCTTGCAGAGTTTGAAGCCTTTCACCCCTCCTATCGAAATAGACAAAGACAATTTTTGCACTTATCATGTGGCAAGGGGCCATCGAATAAATGATTGCCTCCACTTGCGAGATGCCATTAAGCAGTCGGTGACTAAAAATAAGATCCAAGGGCTGGATGCTAAGCCAAGTGTGCAAAGGAACCCATTGCCCAGCTTTAGAAGCCAAGTCAATATAGTGCGAACTGGGCTGCCGTCTAATTTTGTATTCATGCAAATTATCCGAGCTAATCCAGTGATACAGGCAATTTCCTTCGATGGGGAGGATGAAAAGGCAGTGGAGCCGGTAGTGATGATTGAAAAGAAGCTAGCGCTGATCAACTTGAATGAAGTGGAGTTAAATGGTGAATATGGGAGTATGAAATTCTTGAGTCCAAAGTAGTTTACCCGGTCTACACCGAGGCTGGGATGAATGTGAGAAAAGAGGATGCGCCGATCAACCACATCATTAGGAGTAGGAGAGTATACCAACCTACTGGTCAACCACGGCAGAATGAGTCAACGCCTAGGACGGGAACACTGGCCCGTAATGCGCTCTCGCCGCTCTTACTGAAGAGGATGACCTGGTAGTGGAATAGTTGAAAAGGATGCCTGCTAGAGCTAGTCTTTGGCATATATTGATGGAGTCCCAGAAACAATGTGCCATGGTGGTGAAGAAATTGATGGAAATGCAAGTAACTCCTCTAACTTCTCCCAAAGAAGTTTGTATGATGATAGACAGATTAGTCAGCCGCTCAGCAGATCGCCCCTTAGAGATAACTTTCACTGATGCTGATTTACCGCCAGAGGGAGTGAACCATAATAAGGCCTTGTACTTGAAAGTTGAGATAATGGACTGGGTGATGCCATGTGTTAGGGCGGATAGCGGCTCTGCCTTAAACATCTTTCCTTTGAAAATTTTTCCCTGTTTGAGCATGAGTGAAGAAGCTTTGCTAAGATCCAACACTATGATCTGTGCTTATGACGACTCGAAGCACACAGTGATCAAAACTTTTGAAGCAAAAGTTGTAATTCAGGAAGTAAAGTCCAAGGTGCTGTTTATGGTCATTGATATCTCGGTGACTTTCTCTCTATTATTGGAGCATGCGTGGTTCCACCCGTTGGGAGGTGCACCCTCCACTTTGCATTAGAAAATCAAGTTCTCCATTGGGGGAAAGATAGTTACTTTCGAGGCCGATGAGCCTTCAGTCATTGCTGCATTGAGCACCTCTGATCGACCTATGACCGGCTTCCAAGTCACTATCATATATGGTAAGAGGGGAAAGGAACCTGTGTTTGTGGATTGGGTCCACAAATACTTAGAGAAATAGAAATTCATCCCGGGAAGGGGTCTAGGAGCACAACAGTAAGGCATGCCCAAGTTTGTTATTGGCATCGGGCAGACACATCAGGCGGGCCTTGGATACAAAGGCGAGACTTAAAAAAGCAAACCCAAGTGATAAGCAGTACATCTCGTGGATACTTTTGTCCGCGCCACCAGTGGGGTTTATGACGGCAAGCCAGAGCCGATGGAAGTAGAAAGAGGTGTCGTCTCGGGATTTGAGATTTTTATTGATGTTGTGGATTTCTCTAAGTATGGGATAGAGCCAATTGAAGGCATGCTCAAGATGGAACCCAAGGAAGGAAAAGGAGCTGTCTCACCAGCAGCTTTGTTGAAGCCTGAAGAGCCTATGGATCTGTGGTCCAAGGCAAGAATCCCGTTGAAGGAGGCCAATGTGTGAGGGACATAGATGCGGTGATAGATGTTGTCTTTAGGGCATTATTCGCCCTTCTAAAAAAAGGCCTTACAGATCAAATAAAAGAAAAGCCTATAGCAATGGAACAGAATGATCAGTTTAAGAAGGTGGTAGCTGAGTTGGCCGAGTTGATGGGTACAGAGAAAGCACTAGCGAAAGAATCCACCCTATTTGAGGCATAGAGGGAGGCATTGAGAAGACTTGCTGGAAGAGAGGACTAAGGAAGCTGTGGCAACTACTATTGAAGACCCTTCGCATTTGGAGGACGAAAATGACTTCTATGTATCTATTTCTTTTATGTTTGATGTGAACAATTCTGCCCACAAGGCCTTGAATGCAATAAAATCCAACTTTGTTTGTGTGATCTTTTTCCTGATGGATCTGTGCATACATTCAACATTCATACAATGTCTTTAGCATACATGACACTCTATTGCTTGAAATTAACTTGGCAACAGATGAAAACCCTAAAATGATATCCATCTCGAGCGATCTTACTCTTGAGGAAAGGAGAGAGATCATAAAAGTTCTAAAAAATCATATTGGAGCATTTACCGAGTCACATGAAGATATGCCTGGAGTCGACAGGGAAATCACTAAGCACAGAATCCCTACGGATCCTAAATGCAGACTATTAAAGCAAAAACTCAGACATCTCATACCGAAATGGCGGAAAAGGTTAAGGACAAAGTGGCTAAGCAGATCAAAGCCAAATTCCTGGAAGTTGTAGAGTATCCCGAGTGGTTGGCTAGTATTGTGCCAGTTGTGAAGAAGGACAGAAGGGTCAGAGTCTGTGTTGACTATAGAGACTTGAACAAGGCATCTCCTAAAGACGACTTCCCCCTACCGTATATAGATGTGCTAATTGACAGTGCAGCCAAAGCAGTCATATACTCATTCATGGATGGATTCTTTGGGTATAACTAGATCTTGATGGACATTATAGATAAAGTCAAAATAGCCTTCATCACGAAATGGGGCACATACCATTGCAAAGTGATACCATTTGGACTGAAGAATGCTGGATCCAGGTATCAAAGAGCCATCACTACACTTCTTCATGATATTATCCACAAAGAGGTTAAGGTATACGTCAATGACATGTTGGTCGTATCCATGACTCGGCAAGAGCACCCCGTTGTCCTTGATAGATTCATGACCGGGATTGAGAAGTATAACCTTTGACTCAATCTGAAGAAGTGTGTATTCAGAGTCACCTAGAGTAAGCTGTTGGGACATATAGTCATCCAAAGGGGCATTGAGATGGATTCAGATAAAATCAGAGCCATTTGAGATATACCGGTGCCGAAAACTGAAAAAGAAGTCAGATCTTTCCTAGGGTCACTCCATTATATCAGCAGTCTCATCGTCAGATTGACTACAGTCTATGAACCTATCTTCAAACTCTTCAGGAAGCAACAACCAGTAGTATGGAATGATCAGTGCCAAGTTGCATTTGATAGCATAAAGGCTTACTTAAAAACTCCACCTATGTTGAAACCTCTAACACCGGGTAAGCTTTTAATCTTGTATCTGGCCATTGAAGAGACTTTGGTAGGGGCAATGCTGGTACAGAGCAAGATGAAAAGAGAAAGCATGCTATTTACTACCTCAGTAAAGAGCTGCTGGATTATGAAACCGGATACACCATAGTCGAGATGACCAGCACAACTATGGTTTGGCTGACAAAAAAACTGAGGCACTACTTCCAATCCTATAGGATACAAGTAATGGCCAAAGTGGATCCAATGAAGTATCTGTGTACGGCACCAGCATTGGCTGGAAAATTATCCAGGTGGTTGCTATTATTATCCGAATTTGACATTGAGTACATGACTAAGAAGGTGATAAAAGGCAGAGTAGTAGTAGAATTCTTGGCTAATCAAAATTTGGATTCAGAATGTGTGGAGAATTTAGAGTTTCCAGATGAACAGCTTGCAATGATCAAAGTGGAACTGAGAAGATGGATGATGTACTTCGACGGGGATGTAAATAAGTGAGGATATGGCTTGGGAGTTTTCATCGCTACCCTAGATGGAGAGATCATCCCACTATCCAAGCATTTGGAGTTCCTCTTGACCAACAATGGAGCAGAATATGAGGCCTTCTTATTCGGTATTAATGCCCTGATTACCCTAGGGGCAAATGATGTATTAATAGTTGGATATTCTTTATTGGTCGTTCACCAAGCAATAGGAGAATGGGAAATCAAGGAGGAGCAGCTACGATCGTATCTAGAATCCGTATGGCGACAAATCGAAACATTTGGTGGGTGTAAGTTCAAGCATATGAACAGAGATGAGAACCAAATGGCAGATGCTTTGGGAACGCTCTCATCTATGTGGGACAGACCACAAAAACAACCCATGAAACGTTTGGTTTTGGAAGTTTCCAAGAAACCTTACTACGACTGTGATAGCATTCTGAGTCTAGTAGTGGATGATAAGTCATGGTACCTTGACATCCTTAAGTTTCTGTAAGAAGGATAGTATCTAGTAGGGGCTGGCACAACTGACAGAGTAGCAATTAGGCGACTAATAGTGCAATTTAGAATCTTTGAAAACCAACTGTTCAATAGGACATTGGATGGTTTACTTCTAAGGTATTTGACAGAATCAGAAGTGTAGGGAGTAATGAAACAGATGCATTTACGGTCCTATGGTCCACTGATGAACGGTATGGCTCTAGCAAAGAAGGTCCTTTGGCAAGGTTACTTTTAGCTTACTATACAAGTAGACTATGTTAAAGAGGTGAGGAAATGCCACGAATGCCTGATTTATGGGTACATTAGCTACCTCTTACCAACGAAACTACAAAGCCTCTTTACTCCTTGGCCATTTTTGGCATGAGGGATAGATATCATTGGTGAGATTCTACCCCCAACATCGAATGGTTATAGGTTCACTGTGGTGGCAGTTGACTAGTTCTCGAAGTGGGTAGAGGCTGAGTCCTACACCAATATAACAGCAAAGAAAAAGGTCAAGTTTATAGAAAGGCATATTTTTACGCGATATGGCATTCCACATCACGTGGTGACAGATAACGGAGTATAATTCCAGGGTGTGACAGCAGAACTACTCGCAGAACATGGTATTGAGCATCACTGATCTTCACCCTACAAACCTCAGGTCAAAGGGGCAGTAGAAGTGGCCAACAAGTCCATTAAGAAGATCCTGTCTAAAACAGTTACCACTTACAGAGATTAGGAAGAAAAGTTAATGCTCGCTCTTTGGGGTTACAGAACTACTGTTAGAACCCCTACTAGTGATACCCCGTACTCAATAGAAGTGGCCAACAAGTCCATTAAGAAGATCCTGTCTAAAACAACTACCACTTACAGAGATTAGGAAGAAAAGTTATCGCTCGCTCTTTGGGGTTACAGAACTACTGTTAGAACCCCAACTAGTGATACCCCGTACTCATTAGTATATAGGATGGAAGCAGTATTGCCAGTGGAGACATAATTGAAGTCCCTGAGGGTAGCCTTGGAAGCTCAGTTGCTAGAAACAGAGTGGGTTAGGGCCAAGCTTGAATAGTTGGCTATAGTCAATGAAAAGCATCTGAAGTGCTTGGATCATTTGCAAATGTATCAGCAAAAGATGACCAGGGCATATAATCACTGAGTTCGTCATCAAAGGCATCCCTTGAAAGCAGGAGACCTAGTACTAAAAATGTTGAAGCCTTCTAACACTGATGTCAAGAGTAAATTCAAGCCAAATTGGGAAGGTCCATACGTAATGTAAAAGTCCTATTGAAAGGTGCGACCAAGATAATGGATATGGACGAGAATGAGTTCACCAACCCAATCAGCCAAGACAGCCTCAACTGCTACCATGTTTAAAAGGAGGACCATAATGGCCTGATGTGAGCACGGGTTTTTCCCGACCTCGGTGATGAAAGCTATTTTCACGGATAAACCTGAAGCGGATCCGGACCGACCAGAATGACGTCGAAAATGTCCTGGATAGCCCAGAGGTGTGTGACAAGTCCTAGTACAGAACCCTGGAAAATTTGAGCGAATATTTAAGAGAACCGAAGAACAAACCAAAGAAAATAAGCAAAAATGTAATTTTTGGGCATTACAGCCGCCCGGCTGTAGTCTACAGCCACGCGGCTGTAATCTCATTATTTCCTTTTTTGGGCAAAATCAGCATTTAATTCGGTTTCTGAGCAAAATAGGAATTTTCTTATGCTACAGCCGCCCGGCTGTAGACTACAGCCACGCGGCTGTATATTACAGGGGCGCGGCTGTGACCTACAGCCGCACGGCTGTAATGTTCAGTTTTCCTTTTTTGACAAAATCAGCAATTAATTCCGATTTAATTCCAAAACAGGAGATATTTAAGGTTTCTATTCGGGAATTAGGGCATAAGGGAGGCAGAAAGAATAGGAAAAAGAAGGAAAAAAAAAAAAGAAAAAAAAAATCACATAGCTTTTCTTAAGGGTTTTCAATACAACAACACAAAAAAAGAGAATTAGACAAAAAAGAAAGAAAAGAAAGAAAAAGAAAAGTGAGAAGAAGAGAGAACACTTGAAAACCAATCCTTGAATTTTCCTCGTGGTTCCGTTCGAGGTTCGGGAAGCGCACTTTGCTCGGGCCGTCCGTGACTACGGGACGTTTTCCGGCATCCAAAAATCTTTTTTGTGGTCCAAACGCTAGAACACATACAAGGTAACTTTCTGAGAGGCCTTAAAATCCATTGTGTTCATCTTGGTTGTGATTCTATTGCATGATTTGAGTTTTTTTTCGCATTTGATTGATTTTTTTGGACTCACCAAAAATCACAGCCGCACGGCTGTGACCTACAGGGGCACGGCTGTAGTTCTTTTCCATTTTTTCCTTCTATTCTGTAGGAGTGTTCTGATTACAGCCGCCCCTCAAGATCACAGCCGCCCGGCTGTAACCTACAGCCGCTCGGCTGTGACCTATAGGGGCGCGGCTGTAATACCTTTTAGTGGATTTTTTATGTTTTTTCAGGTTTTCTGTGATTACAGCAGCCCCATGTGATCACAGTCGCCCGGCTGTAACCTACAGCCGCGCGGCTGTGACCTACAGGGGCGCGGCTGTAACCTACAGGGGCCGAAGCTCCATCGGCCCAAATCGATCGATAACGCTCCCACGCTTCAATTAAATGTGTTTTTCACATCTGTTATCGATCCAATCACATCAGTGCATGCTTCGATTCCATGTTCTCTTTTTTTATGAGCGGATGTGATGAATTTGGTGATTTTGAGCGATTAGGGACTTCCGGATTCGATTCGGTCCATTTCGGATCTTTTCTGTTGGCTTTAGTATTTTTCCAGAAGTCCCGGATCGCCTAAAATCATCAAACTTTGCAAAATGATCTTTGAAAACACGAAAAATAAGTCGGAATCGATTTTGGAGCATTACAGCCGCCCGGCTGTAAGCTACAGTGGCGCGGCTGTAGCCTACAAGGGCGCGGCTGTAATATGGGTAGAATTACTGTTTTGCCCTTTTGGGCCCCAAACTTGTAATTTTGCATCCTTTTCACATTGAAAAATGAATTTTGGCGTGTTTGCATACTTTTGGACCCTAGATGGATGTATGTTTTAGGTCCACACACGAACGGGACCCCCGGGTCCCGGGATATCCGGTCCGCTAAATGCATGTAAATGGGCCAAACCGCTTTTTAAAACCGATTTTTCATCCATAAAACCTACAAGGCGTTTAAAAAACCGTTTTCCAGGTCTAACCGGGCCGACCGGTCGGGTCGACCCGGTTACCCCCTTTGCATGACCCCGTTTCCTAAAATACCCCTGTTCTGTCTTATATGAGTCCTTATTGTGATTTATTTACTTGTGCTCACCATATTTGGATGCAGCTTTTATTTTTACTTTATTTTTATTTTTGAATGTATTTTATAGATTATCCCGTGTATCTAGGCGATTGTAATTTTTAGATTATCATGTATAATAGGCGGTTGTAAAAGGTGAGGATGAGAGTTTTCTTTTTCTTGGGTTGTATAATTTGGCCTCTGATTTACTTTTCCGCACTTTTATTTTGGTTTTATATTTGTGTCATATGTATAAGCATTGGCTAATAACAAAAGAAGAGATAAAATGAGTAGAATTAAGTGAATGAAATGTCGTATTACGAAACAATAATTAAAAATTAGTGAGGATTAGTAGATGTGTTGCCCGAATCTCGAATCTCTGGAATAGGTACTGCGTCTACATTTGGTAGGGAGCTGTACCGGAATTTCCCGGATGAGCTGATCCGGGTGGCGACTCTGTATTTAATTTCAAAATTCGCGTTTCGAGATCTTTAAGTTAAAATGGGATTTTCTAAAAAGCTTGTTTTCTAAAATTTGTGCTTGAAATGAAGTTTTCTACAAAAAGACTTTTCCAATAAAGTGAAAGGTTTTTCTAAGAAAGAAATCCGTTTTCAAAACCAAAACATAACCACCCAAAAAGAAAATCCCCGGTTCCCGCGTCACCGCGCGTTCCGAAAAAGGTCGTCCGCTCACAGTGGCGACTCCGCTGGGGATTAACGGTTTCTTCAAAAGAGTTTTCACAAAAAAACTTAAGGAACTTAGACAACAATTGAAGTGCATCCTCACTTATAGTTGATTATTAAATCATAATTCAATATTTCATTCACATTGCATAAAGCATAACATTTTCTCTTCTTAAATCCCTCCAACACTCATTTAAACCCGATTTATTTCTAAAGGTGACCTACCTCTTCCGCTAGGATTGGAGGCACCCGAGGAGGTAAACCACTCATAGCCTTGTACGAACCCCTTCATTTGGACCCTTGAGTGGGGAGAAGTGAGGAGTATATATTTGCTATGGGAACCTGTACGACCCTTGGCTTGACTCATACCTTCATGTAATGGCCTAGCAACTTCCCTTTAGGATTACCAAAACCATATACTTGAAAATGGACATCGAGAGTACGCCTTTGGTATCCCCCGTTGATGCCAAAGAGACCCAATACCTAGGAAGAATGCGAGACCAATCGAATGGAGAAACAAGGTTAGAAGGGTGAGCATATTTTTGAGTGTGTGCTAACGTTTGCTCTGTGGTTGTTTTATTTTTAACCTTTTCGTATGACATAAACACGCATCATACGTATGTCATATTCTAATCACTTTCTTTGTGCAGCCATTTTAGAGCATCCTCACACGTGTGTGTTATACTAACCATATTTTCATGCAACCATAATCATTTTCCGTATGCCACATTCATTTTGTGTGCTCATGGATTCATAAAGCATACACGACATCATCTTGTGTGTCATACATTCTAACCACATTTTTGTGCAGCCATTTGCATTTTTGTATGACATAGACATCCACATCATTTCATTTCAATAAAAATGTAAGGATGTTCTAAGTATGCCCTTCACGACCATTTCATATCATAACATATCGGGAGTCCCCAAGGCTACCCGTACTCCGCCTGTGCACTAGTTTGCATTTGGCCTTCCCATTACATTATTAGAAGACCACAATGGTCTTAGGCTCACATTTGTGTGATGGATCACATGAAATCACCACATCTTGATCATTCACATTTGGTGTCATGGAGACGCCTTCGTTTTGCTTGCGTGTCCCAATCCATGTCGGATTGTTACATAACATCGACTACTCATTTGAGGTACTCCACGAGTGCCGAGCTAGTTTTCGTGTTAAGACATTTCATAGCACCCCTAAATCATGTGAGGTGTTCCACGAACACCGAAATGCTGTCCGTGTTTTGATTCGCATGTGACTTGTATGTGACATCACTTCATGTTAAGATGCTATAAAAGCATCGAGTGTCCATCTGCGGGATGGTTCCCTTAAGAACATTTCATGTCATTACATTGACCTACAAAGTGTCAAACTTTAGTCCATGTGTCGGCACACATGCGACCATTTCACGACATCCCCTAGGTGCCCCAAAGGCACCGAACCTCCGTCTGTGTGATGGCTCGCACGCGATGTTGTTGCGTTGTCTTGTGTATAGCATAGGGTATGCTTGGAACATCCGAAGCAAAAGAAAGAAAAGCACTAAAACCGTCCTTGACATCATCCACATCCATGCAGTATCATCCAAACATGAGCATAAAAGTACCATTTAGAGTGTCGAGTCTAGGACCACGACATCCATCCGAAACTCTAACCTTATGCTGATTGTGCAGTTTGGAGTCGCATCTCGGGGAGGTTAATTTGAGTTGAATTAGAACCAAACACACCAGTTCAGTTAATTCAATCGAAACCGGTCATCGTGGAAGGAATCAGTTCAGGGTCGGATTCAGAAGTTGAAGTTCAGTTGCCCGCTCTACCGATTGACAGTCAGGCGTTGTTAGAAGAGGTTGAGAGAGCAGATATGGCTGACGGAAACAGTGGAAACAGTGGAACCAGTGGAACCATGCCCTTCGACATGGCCGCCTTTATGAGGAGCTTCTTAAGCTCAGATGAGTTCAGGGCTACCCTTAGGGAGCAGGTGCAGGCGGTTATGACTACCCTCCCTATTCCAGTTGTCCAACCAGCCCAGACCTCGGTTGGAAATGGAGGACGACAGCCTGCGCAAGCCACTAATGGAATCGGAGGGAACACTCCTAGCGGGATTGGAGGAGTTGCCAACCACAGAGAGCCGGACCGTCAGTCCGAAGAAGATGAAGCTTTTGAGAAGGTGAGGGAAGCCTCGATTGAGTCGATGCTGGAGAAACGACTCAACCAGAAATTTTCAGACATAGATGCTATGATGCCCAAACTGAAAGAAATGGTCCACTTCAATCCTATCAAGTGTGCCGATCCCGCGATGTTAGTTGCTGATGCGGAAGGACCGCTCCCGGCTGGTTTTCATATGCCATACCTCCCTCCTCACACCGGAGAAGGACCACCAGAAGCCCATTTGGATAGCTATGTGAGATTGATGACCAGTATGGGGATTGGAAATGGTCATCTCTTGAATTTGTTCCCTACTACTCTGAGAGGCGCCACAGCAAAGTGGTACATGAAGACACCATTGTACACCCGTTCCACTTGGGAAGACTTAGCTGACACTTTTGTGAAACAATATGCTTAAAACACCTAAGTCGAGATGACTCTTGAAGATTTGGAGAGGACCCGCCAAAAGCCGAATGAGTCCTTTCCAGCATATTACAAACGGTGGATGGATGTACAGGTTTTGGTGGATAGGGCTCCGAAGTTAGAATCTTTAATTGTGAAGCTTGTGGATGGCAGCTTGCCCCAGTATAAAGACAAGATGAAGCTGAAGAGGTTCCACTCCTTCAATGAGGTGGTAGAGTTTGCCAAACGTATCGAGCGATACGAAGAAGAGGAACAAAGGGGCAAGCAGGGTTCAGGCTCCTATAGAAACAACCAGGGGTACTCCCAAGAAATACAAGAGTAGAGGTTCTAAGACCACTGCGGCAGGACCTAGTTCAAGGATGACACAGGCGGCCTCCATTGAAACTCAGGAAGTTGAAATAGCTGCTGTGAATCAAGGGAGAGCAAATGTTCCAAGAATCACCAGTCCATGGGCTGAGTCAGTCAGCCCAATCTTTGCCAAGTGTAGGAAGGCAGGGGTGCTGTAGAGTTTGAGGCCATTCTCGCTTCCGGCAGAGGCAGATAAAGATAATTTCTGTTCCTACCATGTAATGGCGGGTCACCGTACGAACGAGTGTACCCAATTGATCAAAGCCATCAAGCAGCTGGTCGTTGATGGCAAGATAGTAGAGCCGGCTCTGAAGCCGAATGTGCAGAAGAATCCACTCCCCACCTTTGGTAGTCAAGTAAACGTGGTGCAGTCAGGCTTGCCAGTCAATTATGTGTTCGCCCAGATCATTAAGGCGAATCCAAGTGTGCGAGCTGTACTGGTAGAAGAGGAAGAAGAGCCAGAGGTGTCTGAAGAGCAGACTGCGGTGGTAGGGGACAAGATGGGTCCGATTGATTTAGATGACTTTGAGGCGGAAGACGAGTACGATGAGTTTGAGGTGCAAGAGTCGAAGCCAGTTTACCCGGTGGAGACAAGAAGAGGGACGGTGATAGAGAAAGATGGGCCAGTGATGCACATCACTAGGAGCGGCAGGGTTTATCAACCCACTAGTGCACCACCCCCAGCACCCCCAAGAAGGAACACGACACCGGTGCAAAACAATAGCCTGGTGGTTAGGGAAGAAGATATGGTTGTGGACCAACTGAAGAGGACACCGGCCCGTGCCAGTGTGTGGCACTTGCTTATGGAATCCAAGAGGCACCGAGAGGCGGTGGTGAAGCAACTGATGGAGATGGATGCTAACCCCACCATGTCCCCCGATGAGGTGTGTGCAATGATAAGGGGAGCGGAGTTGAAGGTTAACAAGGCCCCGGAGATCAGTTTTGGGGTAGAGGACCTTCCACCTGAGGGTGTGAATCATAATAGGGCCTTGTATTTGAGGGTGGAAGTTATGGATAAAATAATGCCGAGCGTGATGGTGGATGATGGCTCGGCCTTGAATATTTGTCCTTCTCAGGTCCTACCTTTCCTGGGAGTGAGTCCCGAAGCTCTATGCCGGTCCAACACTATAATCAGAGCTTATGATGATAGCAAAAGAGCTGTCTTGGGGACCTTCGAAACGGAAGTCAAAGTAGGGGAGGTTAAATCAAAGGTGTTGTTTACCGTGATTGATATTCCTGTCACCTTCTCCTTACTCTTGGGAAGACCATGGTTCCATGCTTTAGGTGGAGTTCCATCGACTTTGCACCAGAAAGTAAAGTTCTTAATCGGAGGGAAAGTAGTGACGGTGGAAGCGGATGAACCTTCTGTTGTAGCCGCATTGAGTGCTACTGAGCAGCCGATGACTGGGTTTCAGGTTGCTGTGATTGCTGATAAGCCTGAGTTTCCAGACTGGATTCACAGGTATTTTGCCAAACAGAATTATGAGCCAGGAAAGGGATTAGGGGCCAAGCAACAAGGAATCCCTGAATTCAACATAAAGGCTGGGAAGTACCGACAATTTGGGCTGGGGTATCAAGAAGGAAGGACTAAGCAAGAAAGGAAGAGTGTAAATCTAGTGGATACTTTTGTCCGGGCCACAGAATCAGTTTATGATGGGACTCCTGAGCTGGTAATTGTGGAGGGAGGTCAGCTCCCTGGGTTTGAAATCTTTGCTGATGTGGTGGATTTCAGCAAGTATGGAGTAGAACCGGTTGTGAACATGCTGCGTGTCGAAGCTGGAGCTGGAAACAAGGGGGTTCATATTCAGAAAGATGTTGACCAAGTCAGGATTGAATTCGGGAACAAGGGAGAAGCTTTCGAGAAGACGGATCTGGTGAGAAGCGAGATGGAAGTGGCTATGGGGGCCATTACCAGAGCCCTGTCCACCTTAATGAAACCAAGCAAGGGTGCTGAAGAGAAGACATCGCTTGTGGGAAAAACACATGAAGACGTGGTGGAAGAAGCGGTAAAGGAACTCACCAAGCTGGTTATGAGAGGCAAGGCTCAAATGACAGAGGAAGAGCTGACTGACAAACAGAAAGAAGACCTGGGATACTTGTTCGAAGAGGTCGACTGTGCTGCTATTGATGAAGACCCTCCGCATGTGGAGGATGGAAATTTTTTGAATGTATCTGCTTTTTCTATTTTTGATGTGAACAATTCTGCCTACAAGGCACACAATGCAATAAAATCTGATTTTGCTTACTTGTGTGATGTTTTTCCGGATGGAACTGTGCATACATACAAACATTCATTTAATGTCTTTAGCATACATGATGCATCATTGCATGAAATGAACCTAGGGACAGATGATGAACCAAAGATGGTATCCGTCTCGAAAGACCTCACGCCTGATGAGAGAAAAGAACTTGTAAAAATCCTGCAGAAACACGTCAAAGCATTCGCTTGGTCCTACGACGACATGCCAGGGGTTGACAGAGAAATTGCAGAGCATAGAATCCCGACAGATCCGAAGATGAAACCGGTTAAGCAGAAACTTAGACGACTTTAACCAGAATGGGCTGAAAAGGTTAAGGAAGAAGTAGCCAAACAGATAAAAGCCAAGTTCTTAGAAGTGGTAGAATATCCAGAATGGTTGGCTAATGTCGTACCAGTTGCAAAGAAAGACGGTCGAGTAAGGGTTTGTGTGGATTATCGTGACCTGAATAAGGCGTCTCCCAAAGACGACT
Organism: Euphorbia tirucalli; assembly: GCA_039660915.1. Lineage (NCBI taxonomy): Eukaryota > Viridiplantae > Streptophyta > Magnoliopsida > Malpighiales > Euphorbiaceae > Euphorbia > Euphorbia tirucalli. The sequence continues at coordinate 44,934,517 of CM077638.1, read as the reverse complement.
TCCCACTCCCTCATATCGATGTTCTTATTGACAGCGCCGCCAGGGCAGCCATGTATTCCTTCATGGATGGGTTTTCGGGATACAATCAGATTTTAATGAATGTGGTCGACAAAGTAAAGACAGCCTTCATCACAGAATGGGGAGTTTACTGCTACAGAGTTATGCCTTTTGGTTTGAAGAATGCCGGGACAACTTATCAGCGGGCGGTCACGACACTTCTGCACGATATGATCCACAAAGAGGTCGAGGTTTATGTGGACGATATGTTGGTAAAATCGATGACCCGGGAGGAGCATCCAGCCATCCTGGATAGATTTTTAAATAGGATCGAGAAGTACAATCTTCGCCTCAACCCGAAGAAATGTGTATTTGGTGTCACTTCAGGGAAGTTGCTTGGTCATGTAGTCAGCCAGAAAGGGATTGAGATGGATTCGGACAAGATTAAGGCCATCAGGGATATGCCGGCACCACAGTCAGAGAAGGAAGTAAGGTCGTTTCTCGGGTCACTACAGTATGTCAGTCGGTTTATTGCGAGATTGACGACAGTTTGCGAGCCAATTTTCAGACTGCTGAAGAAGAACCAGCCTGTGAAATGGAACGAGCAGTGTCAGATAGCCTTTAATAAAATTAAGACTTATTTGATGAATCCCCCAGTTCTAAAACCTCCAATATCAGGCAAGCCTTTGATTCTGTACTTAGCCATCGAAGAGACTTCTATGGGAGCCATGCTAGTACAAGAGCAAGAGGATGGGCGTGAGCATGCGATCTATTATTTGAGCAAGAAGCTACTAGAGTATGAGAGTAGGTATACGATAGTAGAGAAAACTTGTGCTGCTATGGTATGGTTGACAAAGAAGTTAAGACACTACCTCCAGTCATACAAGGTTCAGGCGGTGGCCAAGGTGGATCCCATGAAGTACTTATGCCAAGCTCCGGTATTAGCGGGAAAGTTATCCAGGTGGTTGCTTTTGTTGTCAGAATTCGACATAGAATACGTGACGAGGAAGAAAATCAAGGGAAGAGCCGTAGCAGAATTCCTAGCTAACCAGCCAGTAGATTCAGACTATGTGGAGAACTTAGAATTTCCTGACGAACAGCTGGCGGTGGTGGAAGAGGAGTTGAAAAGGTGGGTGATGTACTTCGACGGGGCAGTGAATAAACACGGCGCAGGCTTGGGGGTAATCATTGCCACACCCGAAGGAGAAATCATTCCTCTGGCAAGGCGACTTGACTTTCCAGTGACCAATAATGGGGCCGAATACGAAGCATGTCTTTTTGGTATTGATGCCTTGATCACACTGGGGACAAACGAAGTACTAGTTATCGGGGATTCAGCCTTGGTGATTCGGCAAGTAACCAGAGACTGGGAAATAAAGGAAGAGTCGCTTCGACCCTATCTCGAGTTGGTTTGGGAAAGGGCAAAGGTATTCAGTCAATGTGAATTCCGACATGTACCGAGGGAGGAGAATCAGATGGCAGACTCTTTGGCCACATTGTCATCAATGTGGGAAGGCCCCCGAAAACAACCAATACAGCCGGTCATCCTAGAAATTGCTCAAAACCCATGCTATTTATCAGTCAATATGGTTGCAACTACCGAGGCACGCCCTTGGTACCATGACATTCTATTGTTCATCCAGAACGGTCAATATCCTGAAGATGCCAATGAATCTGATAAGGTTTCCTTCAGGAGGTTAGCAGCACAATTCCGAATATTTGAGAATCAGCTTTTCAAGAGGACAGCTAACGGAGTCCTTCTGAAGTGTATCATGGAGGAGGAAGCAGTCGTGGTTATGAAACAGATACATTCTGGTGCTTGTGGCCCACACATGAATGGTTTGGCTCTGGCAAAGAAGATACTGAGGCAAGGATACTTTTGGCTCACGCTGCAAGCCGATTGCATCGAGGAAGTTAAGAAATGCCATGAATGTCAAGTGTATGGAGACCTCAATCATCTCCCCCCGCTTGAACTTCAAGTATCTTCGACTCCATGGCCGTTCGTAGCTTGGGGCATAGACATAATTGGAGAGATAAGGCCGCCTGCTTCAAATGGGCATCGATTCATTGTTGTGGCCATAAATTATTTTTCCAAGTGGGTCGAAGCAGAATCATTCGCGAATATCACTGCCAAGAAGATGGCCAAATTTATAGAAAGGAACATCTTCGCAAGATATGGGATCCCTCATCATGTCGTGACCGATAACGGGGTACAATTCCAGGGGGTAACGGCACAATTATTCCAAGAGAAGGGGATCGAGCACCACAAGTCATCCCCGTATCGCCCACAAGCCAATGGGGCGGTCGAAGTGGCCAATAAGTCCATCAAGAAGATTCTGTCAAAGATGGTGGTAACCTACAGAGATTGGGCCGACATGTTACCATTGGCTTTGTGGGGATACCGGACAAGCATCAGAACCCCTACTGGAGAAACTCCGTATTCACTGGTTTACGGGATGGAAGCAGTGTTACCGGTGTAGATGGAAATCAGATCGTTAAGAGTGGTCATGGAGGCACAGTTACCGGAGTCTGATTGGCTTCAGTTGAGATATGAACAACTAGCACTGATTGACGAAAAGCGTCTTTAGGCTTTAGATCGGTTGCAAATGTACCAACAGCGGATGGCTAGGGCATACAACAACAAGGTTCGCCATCTGAAGCGTCCATTTAAGGCAGGGGATCTGGTACTCAAGCAGATGAAACAGACCAACACAGATGTGCGGGGGAAATTCAAGCCGAACTGGGAAGGTCCATATGTAATTAAGAGGGTCCTTTTGAAAGGTGCTGCAAAAATCATGGATATGGATGGGAACGAATTTGTCAACCCCATCAATCAGGACAAGCTGAAACACTACTACGTGTAAAACAAAAAAAAAAGTCCGGTGGATTGAAAACCAAAAAGGCGGTCCACGCAAAAATTAGGACAGTCCGATGGGTCGAAAACCGAAAAGGCGATCCATGCAGAAATTAGGACGGAGAGGTGAGGATCATCAACTGGAAAATCTGCAAAGACTGGTTGGTGGCAAGCGTGGCTTCAGTCGAGACTTATACCATCGATAATTCTGTCCTTAGCTTCATTTCATCATTCGATGTACATTGTGCTAAAACATTATTTATGAATGAATGAATGAATGTTCGGTTTTGTTCGTTTAAATGTCAGAAGTTCATCTGCAATTCAGATTATTCTGTGCATATTTATCTTTATATATCTTCCACATATCTCACATCCATAGATTGAACATATGCATTCAAAAAAAAAAAAAAGGGGGGGGGGGAGTCTGATAGACTGAAAACCCGAAATGGGCGGTCTATGCAAAAGATAGGACATAAAATAAGGTCTGCTGGATTGAAAACCCAAAAATAGGCAGTTCAGGCAAAAATAAAGACAGTCCGATAGGCCGAAAACCCAAAAAGGGCGACCTATGCAAAAAATAGGACAAAAAAAAGTCATACAGCAGTAATCAATCCTAATCATCTAGAGGCCAAGATACCGCAGCGTCAGCGCATCGCGTCCTCGCCGGGTGGGACAGCCGACCAGATCTGCCAACCAGGCCCTGTAGCAAGCATCTGTCTCTATGGAGGCAAGACTATCATACTTCAGGACCTCAGTACGAGTAGGGTGCATCCACTGGTGTTGCACATGCCGAGGCCACGGTGGTGTAAACACCCCGCATTCAGTAGTGCACAAAGATCGAGGAACCCCTTGCAGCTGCCCATACTGCCTGCTTAGCCGGGCAGGAGAGTAAAAAGTCACACGAGTCAACCCAAGCAACTGAACGCCTCCGGCCCAGGTCTCAGTAGTCACATCAGTAATATCCCACCAAGGGCAGACCCATCGGATAAAGGCGTCAGATCGCCTCCTTAGCCAGTCGAACCAATGCTCCATGGACATGAAACCGAAATCTGGAAGTTCGATGTGCCGAGACCAATAGCACTTCGGAGCATATCTCCGATGAGGTGGAGGAGGACTCAAGAGGCATAGCTTTTCCATCAGCCAAATCTGCGGACGGTTTAGTCAGGATGAAGGGGCAATGAATGTTTGAGTTAAAAAAAAAAAGAGAACTAAAACATACCTGAAGCAGGAAAGGAGATCCACGGCTCTAGATAGGAGAATCAGAATGGATGGAGTCTAAGTATATCAAGGTCTCAGCCAGAACAACCCCCATGAAAGATGCACCCTGAGACACCTGAGTCACCACTGAAGCCAGCCTAAGACTACAAGTATCATCTTGGGACTCGCACAGATAGCAAGCCGTTAGTAACAGACTCATCAGTGGAGTCCACCCAGGGGCAGTGGGAGATAAAGCAAAACACAAGTCAGCAACGATAGAAAGACTAAGTCTGGATGAGGTAGACCTACCAGTAAGTGCACGACTTATGCCGCCCACTGAAGGAGCGAACTGGCTTAAGAACGTGCGGGCATCATCATAATCGGGGTCAGGAATAGCCAACCGGACCCCCCGGGTGCAAGGAACACAGAGAATGGCACTAAACTCCTCTATCAAGGGGCATAACTCTTGACCGGAGAAACGGAACACATGATCCGTTGGATCCCAAAAGCTGACAGCTGCGTCCAAGAAGACCTGGTTCGGGGTCAAAGCGATGTAATATCTGAGATACTACAAGTTAAAGGGTGCAAGTAGGGCCCAATTAGAAGAGCGGAGCGTACCCCAGTAGCCCCGGAGTCGTCCTCTAAGCTGATCCATGTTAAAAGAGAAGCGAAAGAAGAGGAAGGGCTGAAAAATGAGTGGGGCGGCTGTAGTATGTGGGGCGGCTGTAATGCACTACAGGGGCTCGGCTGTAGTACATGGGGCGGCTGTAACATTTATAGAGGCTCGGCTGTGCTGAAGAAAGCTTGAAAATCGATGTGGGATTGAATTTTTGGCATGAGGCGGCTGTAACTGCTATAGGGGCACGGCTGTAGCCTATAGGGGCGCGGCTGTAATGCATTGGGTGGCTGTAATGTCTACAGGGGCTCGGCTGTGCTGAAGAAAGCTTAAAAATCGATGTGGGATTGAATTTTTGGCATGGGGCGGCTGTAACTGCTACAGGGGCGCGGCTGTAGCCTACAGGGGCGCGGTTGTAATGCATGGGGCGCCTGTAATTTCTACAGGGGCTCGGCTGTGCTGAAGAAAGCTTGAAAAGCGATGTGGGATTGAATTTTTGGCATGGGGCGGCTGTAGCTGCTACAGGGGCGCGGCTGTAGTATGTGGGGCGGCTGTAATAGCTACAGGGGCACGGCTGTAGTTCAGATAATCCCTTATCTATGGCCTTTTATGATTTCTGATTACAAAAATAAGGGTTCTGGAGATCACCTTTCAAGGAAAACGAAGTATAAAGGCGCCAAGATGCGTCCCAGACCGGACCAAATTGAACAAAAGAGCGATAAAATGTAAGAGAAGGCGAGAAAATACATGGATAAGAAGTACAAGTGTCATACAAAAGTTATATACATCAGACATATCCAATACAAAACTAAATCAGATCCACACCAGGACCCGATATGTGCTAAGAAGAATCATCGTCATCCTCATCATCTTCTGCCTCATCATCATCGTCGTCGTCGTCGTCATCGTCTGCTTCTCCCATCTCGACGTTCCAGTCGCCTGCCTGGTCTCTGAAGGTCTGGTTCATGACCTCCAACTCGGTGACTCGACGCCGCAATTGATCGTTCTTGACCCTTAAGCGAGCGGACTCACGACGTTCCATCCCGATCGCCGTCTGCATTAAAACAAAACATGAAAAACATCGCATATGTATCCATGCATATAATGCATACATCCAGACATAAGCATATCATTCTGTGCAGGTACTTACTGTCCTAGCAGAATTGTCTCAGAAAGAGAGCGCCCTCAGCGCATTAATGGCCTGACCCATGTACATACCCTGCATCACCGGAATCTGCAAAAACAAAAGTTGGGATTCAGAGTATCAGCTAATGACAAAAAAAAAAGGAAAATAGATTAACAAAGAGATACTCACATGTGTGGTGTCAGAAGGAATAGACGGGGGAAAATTATGGTCTTGCAGATGCAGATCAGCCCGATAAGATTGCTGGAAGTCATCATACAGCTGAATGGAGTCTTCGATCGGGAATTCAAGCCGACCATGCACGTATCCGAGATCGGGGGCCAGAGGAGCCTGGAAATCAGGGATCGGAATATCCTCCGCAATGGTAGCAGAATCCACACCAGTGGCCCTGGGACTAGGGGGACGTGACCTACCTCCTCTCCCCCTAGCTGATGAAGAAGCGCGTGCCCGTCTAGCCTGGGAAGATGGCTGGGGTCAATCAAGCACCACAGCGTTAAAAAAAAAAAAAAAAAAAAAGAGAGAAAAGAGGAAATTCCATTACCCCAGCGCCAGCACTAGCATCAGCAGATGGTGGGAGCAAGTGGACGGTGATGAAGCGGCTATAATCACCATCTATACTACCGGCCTCATATTCGACACCATAGAGGTCCGGGTGCGACTCAAGGGATAGCAGATGAGGCCAGAATAACCCTACTGGCAGGGCAGCCGGGATCCTACGCGCCCCGGGACCAGAGCGCCAGTCGCAAGTCCTCTCCCCTAAGAACCACTCCTGGCCGAAGGGGCACTCCATCACGAAGCGCCTGCTCGCGAGAACCTGCGCATCAGCAAGCTGCTGGGGCAAATTTTCCCCTTCCCGACTCCAAAGGGCCTTGACATCTGAAATTGAGGAACTCGTCAATTGTAAAAAAAAAAAAAATTATCATACCCCCTCGAACGTCACATCTCTCAGAGCCTGCCGGCACTCCTCCTGGTTCTTTTCCACCTCACTCCAGACGTATCCCATGTAACAGCGGAGGCGGGGGAATTCAACCAAAGTGACCCCTTCAGTAATCTGCACGATCGGGGGAGGGACGAAGCGATACTCATAGACCCAAATCTGCGAGGGAAAATTTAAAGCAAGTCAGTAAAAAAAAAAAAAAAAATTAAATTTCAAGACACTCACGTGCAGCAGAATCCAAAAGGCCTTCAACTCCTTACGGGAGCCCCGGGCGCAAAGATCTACAGCATAATAAAGTTGGGCCAATCCAGCCCGAGCCCAATTAAGGGTCCTCACAGCCTCCAAGTCGATCAATGAAGGCAATAGAGCCAGATTCACATTGCTCCGGCCTGTGGGGAAAAGAGTGGTGGATAGAGCATGCAACAGGTACGCTCTAGCGTACTTCCTTTCATCACCAGCATCAAAGGTGGTTCCCTCCGGAAGCGCACGCTGCCGCCCGAGCTAGTACTCGCAGAGCCTACTACATTGGATCCGGCTCTCGGGAGAACTAATCCCGATCAACGTGGATATCAACTCCTGACGATGTTCACCATGCACGAAGACTTGATTGAAGTGAATCGTCTGGCCCGGGAAGGGAAGGCCCGTAATAGCAACGACATCCTCCGGGGTCACGGTGTATTCCCCAGAAGGGAAATGAAGTGTGTGGGTAGAGTCCATCCACCTCTCCAATAGTGCGGCCAAAAGCCCCCGACTCGTGCGAGGAGTGGTGATCGACATGCTGCGAACAAGTCGGTGCAGGCCGGTGGAGTTCACAATATCCTTCACCCCTTGAGGGAGACGCCTATACCACTTTAAAGCCTCTGTGATGGATCCGCAACCACAATGGCCAGATCTCGACTGCAAAATTAATAATCAAGGAGTTTATAAGCTTTTTAGAATGCATACACGCCATAAAAATCAAAGAAACATTATTTGAATCGAAAAAATGGGGTTGCCTTAAAAATGTAGGACTACAGCAGCCCGGCTGTAGGGCTACAGCCGCCCGGCTGTAGGGTTACAGCCGCGCGGCTGTAACCCACATGATCACAGCCGTGCGGCTGTGATCAAAGGTGGGGCGGCTGTAGCTGCATTTTTTTCGGCCCAACTCAATTTTTTTCGTTTTTTCGGTTAAATCTCATCCTAACTCGAGCCAAACCAACAATTAATCATCCTAGGGGCATAATCTACTTAAATCATGCATCAATTTCACATATTTTCCTTAATTTTGTAGAAATTGGAAACTTGGAAAAAGTGGGAAAGTTTGAGAAAACTAACCGGATTTGTGTAAGCATGGTTCGAAACTTAGAGTAAAATGGGCACCAGGTCGTCGATCTTCACTCCACAGTATGCATCCTCCTCTTTTAACCCATAAATACACTCAGTGGGTTCAAAGGGTAGAGTAAAGTTTCCTTATGGGATAGAAAACCGAGTTTGAAACACGGGTTGAGCAGCCGGGACGGGACAGAGAACTCTACGCATCTTTTGCCTCATGGTTTCGGCTTGGGAGCAAGAAAAATCGCCAGAAAGGAGAGTATTTTCGGCCAAAATGGGTAAATGGGGGCTGCCACAATGTGTGGCTCTTATAAACCCATCCCCACCTACCACAATGTGTGGCTCTTATAACACAGCCGCTCGGCTGTAGCTTCTTTTCCTTTAAAATTTGTTTCGTTTTTCTTTTTCGAAATTTATTTTATGTCCATTTGACCCTGAGAAAGGTAATTTTCTTGTTTTGCAGGCATCAAAGAACAGGATTTTGGGCTCAAATTCGCTCTTGATCGAAGGGGCAAAAATTTTTGTTTCCAAAATTATCGATCAAGGAACGAATATGCGCCCAAAACGACTTCAAAGCTTCAAGTGTTGACCAAAATTTCTCAAGCCGCCAAAGAACCAACTTACCGGCTACAAGAGCCACGTGACGTCATAATTATCCTCTCCTTCAAGTGACACATGCTTCACAAGAAGTGAAATGTCCAAAATGCCCTTCGGGTAATAACCACACCACCGGATGGCCAAAACACTTTCCCTTTAGCGATATGAGCTATATGGGATACCAAGTCACCCAAAATATTCCTCCCCTTAATGACACAAGCTCCATTAAGGTCAAAATGGCTGAGATTCCTTATGCCGGCCACCAAGCTGTCAAATGACTGAAATACCCCTTCCCACAAAAAGGGGAACACCAGATCACTAAAAACCCGTTTCTTTTGTGACATAAGCACCGCAAAAGACCAAACGCCCAAAGTCTCCTTACTTCAAGGAACGTCAACTTCCCAAGTTGTAAAATTACCAAAATACCCTTCCCTTTCATAGGCACCGAATGGAAAGGAGAATCCGATCTGGGTAAGTCCTCTGCTTCACAATAGAGTCGAAGTATGTCCCTGGCAAATCAAACATGGTCCGAGCAAGTCCTCTGCTTCACAATAGAGTCGAAGCATGTCCCTGGCAAGTCAAACATGATCTGGGCAAGTCCTCTGCTTCACGATGGAGTTGAAGCATGTCCCTGGCGAATCAAACGACATCTGGGCACAGTCCTCTGCTTTACAATGAAGTCTAAGTATGACCCTAGATAACATCGGAACAACTCGGGCAAAGTCCTATACTTCGTATCAGAACCGAAGCAAGACCCTGAAAGAAAAGAAAAAAATCAAATCAATTTAGGCAAGACCACTGTCTCAAAAGCAACCGAGACAAGTCCCTATGTACACCCGAACAAGTCGGCATGAGGAGAACCCCTCAGGTACGTTCCCTTTTCCTTCTCACCGTGCTCCCTATCACGAGACCAAACTCGAATCGGACATAAGCACCCATTTAAGTCGACTTTGGTCGCGGAGGGGCAGCCTGTGAGCACGGGTTTTTCCCGACCTCGGTGATGAAAGCTATTTTCACGGATAAACATGAAGCGGATCCGAACAGATCAGAATGACGTCGGAAATGTCCTGGATAGCCCAGAGGTGTGTGATAAGTCCTAGTACGGAACCCTGGAAAATTTGAGCCAATATTTAAGAGAACCGAAGAACAAACTAAAGAAAATAAGCGAAAATGTAATTTTTGGGCATTAAAGCCGCTCGGCTGTAAGCTACAGCCGCCCGGCTGTAATCTACAGCCACGCGGCTGTAATCTCATTATTTCCTTTTTTGGGCAAAATCAGCATTTAATTCGGTTTCTGAGCAAAATAGGAATTTTCTTATGCTACAGCCGCGCGGCTGTATATTACAGGGGCGTGGCTGTAATGTTCAGTTTTCCTTTTTTGACAAAATCAGCAATTAATTCCGATTTAATTCCAAAACAGGAGATATGTAAGGTTTCTATTCGGGAATTAGGGCATAAGGGAGGCAGAAAGAACAGGAAAAAGAGGGAAAAAAAAAAAAGAAAAAAAAAATCACATAGCTTTTCTTAAGGGTTTTCAATACAACAACACAAAAAAAGAGAATTAGACAAAAAAGAAAGAAAAGAAAGAAAAAGAAAAGTGAGAAGAAGAGAGAACACTTGAAAACCAATCCTTGAATTTTCCTTGTGGTTCCGTTCGAGGTTCGGGAAGCGCACTTTGCTCGGGCCGTCCGTGACTACGGGACGTTTTCCGGCATCCAAAAATCTTTTTTGTGGTCCAGACGCTGGAACACATACAAGGTAACTTTCTGAGAGGCCTTAAAATCCATTGTGTTCATCTTGGTTGTGATTCTATTGCATGATTTGAGATTTTTTTCGCATTTGATTGATTTTTTTGGACTACAGCCGCCCCACCAAAAATCACAGCCGCACGGCTGTGACCTACAGGGGCGCGGTTGTAGTTCTTTTCCATTTTTTCCTTCTGTTCTGTGGGAGTGTTCTGATTACACTACCCCTCAAGATCACAGCCGCCCGGCTGTAACCTATAGCCGCTCGGCTGTGACCTATAGGGGCGCGGCTGTAATACCTCTTAGTGGATTTTTTATTTTTTTGGGTTTTCTGTGATTACAGCCGCCCTATGTGATCACAGCCGCCCGGCTGTAACCTACAGCCGCGCAGCTGTGACCTACAGGGGCACGGCTGTAACCTACAGGGGGCCGAAGCTCCATCGGCCCAAATCGATTGATAACGCTCCCACGCTTCAATTAAATGTGTTTTTCACATCTGTTATCAATCCAATCACATCTGTGCATGCTTCGATTCCATGTTCTCTTTTTTTATGAGCGGATGTGATGAATTTGGTGATTTTGAGCGATTAGGGACTTCCGGATTCGATTCGGTCCATTTCGGATCTTTTCTGTTGGCTTTAGTATTTTTCCAGAAGTCCCGGATCGCCTAAAATCATCAAACTTTGCAAAATGATCTTCGAAAACACGAAAAATAAGTCGGAATTGATTCTGGAGCATTACAGCCGCCCGGCTGTAAGCTACAGGGGCGCGGCTGTAACCTACAGCCGCGCAGCTGTAGCCTACAGGGGCGCAGCTATAATATGGGTAGAATTACAGTTTTGTCCTTTTGGGTCCCAAACTTGTAATTTTGCATCCTTTTCACATTGAAAAATGAATTTTGGCGTGTTTGCATACTTTTGGACCCTAGATGGATGTATGTTTTAGGCCCACACACGAACGGGACCCCCGGGTCCCGGGATATCCGGCCCGCTAAAGTTGGATAAATGCATGTAAATGAGCCAAACCGCTTTTTAAAACCGATTTTTCATCCATAAAACCTACAAGACGTGTAAAAAACCGTTTTCCAGGTCTAACCGGGCCGACCGGTCGGGTCGACCCGGTTACCCCCTTTGCATGACCCCGTTTCCTAAAATACCCCTGTTCTGTCTTATATGAGTCCTTATTGTGATTTATTTACTTGTGCTAACCATATTTGGATGCAGCTTTTATTTTTACTTTATTTTTATTTTTGAATGTATTTTATAGATTATCCCGTGTATCTAGGCGATTGTAATTTTTAGATTATCATGTATAATAGGCGGTTGTAAAAGGTGAGGATGAGAGTTTTCTTTTTCTTGGGTTGTATAATTTGGCCTTTGATTTACTTTTCCGCACTTTTACTATTCCGCACTTTTATTTTGGTTTTATATTTGTGTCATATGTATGAGCATTGGCTAATAACAAAAGAAGAGATAAAATGAGTAGAATTAAGTGAATGAAATGTCGTATTACGAAACAATAATTAACAATTAGTGAGGATTAGTAAATGTGTTGCCCGAACCTCGAATCTCTGGAATAGGTACTGCGTCTACATTTAGTAGGGAGCTGTACCGGAATTTCTAGGATGAGCTGATCCGGGTGGCGACTCTGTATCTAATTTCGAAATTCGCGTTTTGAGATCTTTAAGTTAAAATGGGATTTTCTAAAAAGCTTGTTTTCTAAAATTCGTGCTTGAAATGAAGTTTTCTACAAAAAGACTTTTCCAATAAAGTGAAAGGTTTTTCTAAGAAAGAAATCCGTTTTCAAAAACAAAACATAACCACCCAAAAAGAAAATCCCCGGTTCCCGCTTCACCGCGCGTTCCGAAAAAGGTCGTCCGCTCACACCTGATAAAGGCAACTTAGGCAAAAGTTAAGACACGAAACGAGAGGTGTCAACTAGAAAACCTATAAAGTCTAGTTGACCATGTGAGTAGCTCATTCAAGATGTATATTATTTTGTGAGCGTTCCCACTTTAATTTCATCAACAAAATATCAGTTTGCTTAACATGCTTTATGAATGTTTGAATATATGTATAGATTCATCTGCTAAAACATCTAAGTAAGCCAAGCATTCAAACACACATACATATGAGTTGTTAAAATTTGCAATCAAAGAAGTCTCCCTTTAAAAACAAGAAGAAAATAGCCTGCTAGATCAAAAACCTAGTAAGGGTGATCCAGGAAAAATTTAAGGCGATTAGATAGATTGAAAACCCATAGAGGGCAGTCTATGCAAAAAGTTAGGATCATACAAACAAATAATGAAAACCGCAATAAGGGAAACAACAATAGTTATATCCTCCTCCTCTTAGCATCAGTGGATTCCTCGATGCCTATTAGTCCTAGCAACCTGAGAGTTAAGCTCTGGCACTCTTTTTAGGTAGATAAAATCCTAATCTTGGCCAGCCATGATTTGTAGGAGTCATTAGTCTCTACGGTAGCAAAGGAATCGAACCTCAGCTCCTCGTAACACACACTACTCTACCATCAAGCCAGAATGTGATCAGGCTAGTGTGAAGTGTACTCCATGCTTTCAGTAACGCAAGTCGACTTAGGGACCCCCTGCACTTGCTCAGATTGTCTACGAAGGTGCACCGAAGAGTAGAAACTCACTTTGTTTAAACCTAGTAGCTGAATACCTCCAACCCACATGTCCATAACAACATGGGTAATCCTCCACCAGGGGCAAACCCATCTGATCTGATCATCAATCCTCTGAGCCATCCAGGTCTCCCACTCCATCGAAGTCATCCAGCTATGGTCTGTCACGGTGAAGCCTCACTTCCAGAAGTTGGCAGGAAGATACTTCTTGAAATTTCCCCGAGGTACACAGATGAGAGCTAACTTCTCTATGATCCATACCTATTGCAAGACCAAGTCTTGAAGGTAATAATTTGATGGAACACAGAACTCGAGCACAAGTGATGATAATGTTGGTGTGCGCTGGTTCTTAGGGCATTGGATTCTTGTATTTTGTATTATACATAAAGACTCATTATATGAATACATTATTTGTGTCACATTAATAAAGGCAATTAATCTATTTCACTTATATCTTGTGCTATAACATTAGTAAAGTATCCATTGATTGATAATCATAAAACCTATCCCAGGTCTGTTCTAATAGTGGGAACGAATAGAACCACAGACTTGTATATTCGATGACTGTATGGAAGTTCTTAACTAGCCATAGTACTTGTATAGTCAGTCATGAATAAAGGTACATGTCGTTGACATGCGACTGGATCAATCCGCATAAGAAAGCCACATGGTTGTCGCGTCATAGGTATTTCTTGAGTAGGTCTCTTTTGTCCTCAGACCAGATTTCATTATAATATCAATATGGAATCCGGTTCACTTTGACATACGCCTAAAAGGTCTGTAAAAGGATGCTAAATACGGGTATGATTGGGTGGACCGGTGAACATATTGATATTGATGATGAAGTGATGGAATTGCCACTCGGGTAACACTGAGATGACATCATTGGCCACTTGATGAGTGGAACTGATAAATGTATGGCCATACCCAAGTAAGTCGGTTGCTTATTTGATTAATCAGTCAACTCAATATCAAGAAATATAATAAACAACAGAAGAGGATGATAGACACCATGCCTCTTGTTTATTCATATCGATATCGTTTGGCAAAGGACACTGTGAGATTACTACTGGGTCAGTGTCTTCAACAGACTGCTGCATCTCTGTCTTAATTGGGGGCTGTAATGGTTTGCTAGAACCCACTTACAGTCTGTGGACCTTAGGCCTACTACCAACATAAAGGCGGATCCATAGGATCGTGCACATAGATCAACTGAGCCGGAACTTATAGAAATTGTGCATGTAATGTACATTGAAAGGAAAGTGTTAATTAATTAGGTGACATTCGGTGTTAAGGTAATTAATTAACATTAGGTTGATTTAATTTAATTAATATGTTTACATAATGTTAATAATTAATTTATCAATTAATTGAATTACATAAAGTAAACAATTAATTAAATAATTTTCCTAAGTAGGAAAATTAAATACATGTATTGTATTTACTTAAGTGTTATTTAATTTTATTTAAGGGTAATTAAATTTAGCCAAAAGGAATTAAATTACATAGTATATACTTTTGATTAAAGTTTATTTATGTAATTATAATCCTAGTGAGCTTGGGTTTAATTAACCTAATTAAAACACAATTAGACAAGGTGTCTATATAAGGGCACAATTAAGGAAGAAAATGCTAACCCTAACCTAAATTAATTGCTAGAAATTTCAGCCCCATTGTAGCCCTAAAAACAGCCGAAAATTTCTGCAATTATTCTCCATTCCTTCCGCTTTTTCAGTTAGCACCGGATCCCGCTCAATAGTTGATCGTGCACCGGACTTTGGAGATCGCAGTTTCAAGAAATGATTCTGTAGCAGTCTCTAGAGGAGACGAATCCGGTGAGTTAATTTCTCTTGATTCAAATTGTTTTTCATTCTAATCAATGGTAACCAGACACGATAGGTGGATTCTAGGAAATTTTAAACGGTGTATTTTCCGCTACGCCACGTTATTTTCCTATGATGAATCCCAACAGTGGTATCAGAGCCCAGGTTTTGTTCATTAGATTGATTGGAATTCATTCTTGATTGTGTTCTTGAAGAAAGAATATGTTTCAAGAATGGTTTTTCGGGTTTTTGATTATTTTTCCCAATTGGTTTTATCCTTTTTTTTTCCCTGCTGCGATTTATTTTCTGCTACTATTTTTTTTTTTGGCTGCAGTATATATTTTGTTGGCTGGAATTTTTTAATGATTTTAAAAAAAAATATTTTGGGCAAGATGGAATCGCAATTTGCAATTCCATCATCCCATCTTTTGCAGCAGCGCCGTGCACGGAGTTTGGGTCCGGGTTTGGATTTTGTGGGTATTTTTTATTCCGGGTCCAAATGACACAACCTGAGGGTTTTATCGATCCAAAGTATCCAAACCGGGTATGCGAGCTTCAAAGATCCATTTATGGATTGAAGCAAGCATCGAGGTCATGGAATTAGAGATTCAATGAGGCCATTACAAAATATGGCTTCACACAGAATCCTGATGAGCCCTGTGATTATAAGATGGTTATGTTGGATATGCCCTAGTCCCGAGGCATTGGTTCTTGTTTTTGTATCATACATTTATTGGATTTATGTATTATACTTATTTGTGTTATTAATAAAGGCATTAATTCATTTATTATATTTATCTTGTGCAATATATTAAATGAAGTATCCAATGGACATATCCATATCCATGATGACCAGTGTCATGCACTTGGCAGTAAGACCATAGATAGGGTAAACGATATGACCATGAATAGATCCGTAGTCTGTTCCAGTCATGGGAATGAGTGGAACAAGAGACTATCATTAACCTGGTTGTATGGCGGTGTCTTACCGGTCATTGGACATGGGATGTCAACCAAGTTAATGGGTACATACAAAAAGGGCATGGTACTGGATAGATCCACTAAACGAGAAATCCACATGGTATAGTATCACAAGTGATTCTCGTGTAGTAGTTGTATGGATCCTTTAACCTGACCATATGATGGTGTTGCATATGCGATCGCATACTTAGGGGTACGCCTAAAGGGCCTGTAATAGGGTGCCAAGTATGGGTACTTACGGGTATGTCACTTAGCATGGCAATGCTATGGATATGCAGCAGGGATTTGTCACTCAGTAGTCCACTGAGAAGATATCACCGGCCTCTTGATGAATGTGACTAATAAAAGTGTGGCCACACCCAAACGAGTTGGAACTTATTTGTGAGCTTCAGTGCATTCAGGATCAAGTTAATGTCCGGACACAAAAGAGGGTGATAAATCCATGCCTCTGTGTTGGACACCGATATCGATGACATGGGATATACAAGTTCAAACTACAGGGTTATGATAACAGTTAGACTGCCATCTCCACCTTGATTGGGGGCTGTAGTGGCTTGCTAGAGCCCAACTGCAGTGTGTGGGCCACAGGCCCACTGCCAACATAAAGATGGGCCCACGGGATCATACACATTGAGCGACTGAACACCGACTTAAGGAATCACATGTATGCTTGGAGTATACACTCTGGAGAAAGAGGTATATATATTAATTATATTATAAAGATCAATTGGATTGATCATAATAATAAAATTAATATATATTTAATTGGCTCTTCATAATTAATTGGATTAATTATGAGATTATTTCCTGGGTGGAAATATTCATATGTATAGGTTTACATATGAATTTATTTGTAATGATCTAATTTTAATTTGATAGATTAAATTAATTGGTCAAACTGATTTTAATTTAAATGTAAATAATATGTTACTTGGTGTAATATATTAAATACATGGGTAAATTTAAATTAGGCTTGAAATTAGTTTAATTAAAATAGGTTTGGGCCTGAATTAAAAGAAGGAAGCCCACACAGATGAAGGAGCCAACTTGGGCCTAAATTCCATTGGGAATTTCGGCCACCTAGGGTTAAAGAACCCTAGGAATTTCAGCCAAGCTATGCAAGACACACACTAGCTGAAATTTGCCCCTTCCTCCTCTCCAAAGTTTGTGTTTTCCGATGCTAGCACGAGTGGTGTTCGTTAGGCGTTCGTGTATGTGAAAGAGGAGGGTTTCTTGTTTGATTCCTGCAGTCTACATCTATCTCTTGAAAGAGATATTCTTGGTAAGAGATTTATCTCTTTCTATTAAATTTTTGTTTTTCCAATTTCCATCTCAATTGCTCTT
The DNA here is from genome assembly GCA_039660915.1 of Euphorbia tirucalli. NCBI lineage: Eukaryota > Viridiplantae > Streptophyta > Magnoliopsida > Malpighiales > Euphorbiaceae > Euphorbia > Euphorbia tirucalli. The sequence goes on along the minus strand of CM077638.1, from coordinate 44,917,328 downwards.
GGGCACGGATTTAAGGAAATCATCGCGTTCTTCCCCTTTAATTGGGTGATTTCCGGTGACAAATCCCAACAGTGATATCAGAGCGGCTTTTGATCCGTGGAAATTGTTAAAATTGGTTGAATCCCATGTTTTAAAATTAGAGATTTTTTATTGGGGTTCTTGGTTTGGGTTTAAGATTTTCCCATTTGATTTCTATACAATTGAAATTGAATTTACATATAGGTTTATGTGTGTTTAATTTAATTATATGTTTGGCAATTCTTGGTGAATTTCTTGTTGATGGATGCCATGTTAATTTTTTTATTTAAATTTTTCTGTTTAAAAAAAAAAACTGGCTGTTTTCGGGGTGCGGGGCTGCCAGCGGCCGCAGCACGCTGCAGAAACAGCGGCGGCAGCCGCTGCCTGGGCAGTGGCCGCTGGGCGACCACAGCACGGCAGCAGGGCCGCTGTTGGGCAGTGGCTGCTGCACGGTGGCTGCATCGCTACTGCCTCTAGGAGCGGCGGCTGCTGCTAGAGCAACTTGGTTGCCCTAGCCGCAGCGGCCCGGGCCCAGTGTTTTTGGATTTGGCAAATTTTTGGGCCCGGGGCCCAGTTTTGAAATTTTAATTGGTTTTAAAATTTGTGTGTTTAAATTCATGTAATTTAAATGCGTGTGGTTTCTTGAATGAAATTTAATTTTTTATTCATGTGATTTTAATTTTGGAAATTAATATGGTTAATTGAAATTGGTTCTGGTAATTTTGGCGCAATTACTTGGACGGCTGAATTGGACCCATGGTTTCCCAATTCCAGTGGGAGCAGTTGGACTGCCTGGGCTGGAGGCCCAAAGCCCGTTAAGGGTTAGAACCATGGTGGGCTAAAATTGGTGATTTCACATAATGGCTTGGACATAATTGAAATGGGCTTAATTCATGCATTGTAACATGCTTATGAATTGTATGTATTGGATGCATATATGTGATTAAATATTTTGTATGATTGGATGCTATTAGGCCTTATTCGAGATGGGTTGTATTTTCTTTTTAAGTAAATACGGCCTGCGTGTCGTTTTTCTTTTTTTAATGTAATTTTATTTTATTCCATTATTATAAAATTTGTCAAAGAAGAAGCCCATGGAGTGGTGAGCCCAAGTGAAGGTGCAAGCCCAGAAGGAAGAAGATGGAGGCCCACCTGATATTGTTTTCTAGTATAGGTTTACTAGAATAATATTAGGATGTAATATAGGCCCATAGCAGTCCATTTTACTTATATATTTAATTATGCTTTATATTCATTTGCATGTATGAATGTATGATCCAACAGCTTTTTCACCCGCCTTATGTATGCAAGCCGTTATTAAATGAATCTAATAACCAAATGAAATTAATAAGTCGCTTAAAAGTGCTTCCCTCATTCAAAACCAGCTCGAAATGGGGATAGGCCAGTTGTAGACCATGCCCTCGCAGGATACACTGGAGTATTGTCATTTTGTATTGGGTTAGGGTATGGGATACTCTGACACTTGAATGGAGGATTTGACTTAGCATGGGTAGTAGGATTCTCCTGGCCCTAAGCACAGATGGGTAAGTGCCAACAAGCCCATCAAACCGAGAGTCTCTAGGTTAGGATTGGACAGCGTTCTTACCTAAATAGTTAAGGTATAGTTGTATCAGGCCCTCGTCTGGCTATATCTTAATGAAATATGGATCTCGGCCCATGAGCCCAACAACTCGATTTAATTAATAACTTGATTCATTATTAATTATGTATGGGAATAACAAAGTAAAGTCCTTTATTAACACTTTTAAATGTTTTTCTGTGTAGAAACTCTAAATGGCAAATAACAACTCTTTATCACTGCGATCGATTCTTGAAAGGGACAAGCTTTTCGGTCCTAACTTTTTGGACTGGTCTAGGAACTTAAGAATAGTTCTAAGATAGGAGTCTAAAGAGTATGTACTGGAGAGGCCTGTATCGGCTGCGCCTCAAGGACGTAATCCACCGGCTACCCAGCTGGAGGAATACGAGGTGCATGTCAAGGATAATAAGGATGTGACATGCCTGATGTTGGCCTGTATGGTCCCCGAACTGCAAAAACAGTTTATGGACCATCAAGCCTTTGCTATGATAACAACTCTTAACGAGATGTTTCAGGAGCAAGCCCGTCAGGAAAGGTACCTGACCAAAAAGGCATTTCACTCCTGTAAGATGGGGGCTGGGACATCTGTGAGCGCACACGTGCTCAAAATGAAGGGCCATTTGGATACATTGGCCCGTCTCAGATCGCCCATCTCTCAAGAGTTGGTGGTGGACACAATCCTTGCATCCTTACCGGATTCTTACGATCAGTTCATCTTGAACTACAACATGCAAGGGATGAACCGCACTGTTAGTGAGCTGCATGGGATGCTCAAGCTTACTGAACAGTCGATCAAGAAGAGTCCACCGGCACTACTGGTTAACAAGGGGAACTCTCCTCTTGCTAAGGGCAAGGCCAAGAAGGCCAAGGCTAAGAAGGCCAAGGCCCAGCAGAAGGCAGGTCCTGAGGATGTCTATTAGGCAGGCCATTGGAAGAGATCGTGTCCCAAGCTGATGGGAGAGCAGAGAAGGGGCCAAGGTGCATCCTCTTCAGGTATTTATGGTATAGACATTAACCTTATTGTTTCAACATCCTGGGTAGATGTGGTTCTCACATTTGTTGCAATGTGTAGGGACTTAAGAACAGAAGGTCACTAGGTCGGGAGATGTGGACTTACGGGTTGGAAATGGAGCAAGGGTTGCTGCCATAGAGATCAACGAATATCACCTTATGATGCCAAGTGGATTGGTTTTGATTTTAGAACATTGTTATTTTGTACCTGCTATGTGTAGGAATATTATTTCGGTATCAATGTTGGATATTTCTGGATTTTATTTTACTATTTCTAATGGTAGAATTTCTTTATCTAGAGAGGGATTATTTTATGGAGATGCTCTATTAAATAATGGCCTATATATCCTGGACTTAAATGAAACCAATCATATCTATATCATAAATGCTAAAAGGGTTAAGCCCAATGAAATTAATCCTATCTACCTATGGCATTGTCATATTGGCCACATAAACGAGAAGCGCATAGCTAGGCTTCACAAAGCTGGAGTCTTAAGGTCTTTTGACTTGGAGTCAATTGATACATGCGAATCATGTTTACGAGGCAAGATGACCAAGGCACCTTTTAGCAAGAAGGCTGAAAGGGCCACTGGCTTATTGGACCTAATACATTCAGATGTATGTGGACCCATAAGCACAGTGACCAGAGGTGGACACCTGTACTTCGTCACGTTCACGGACGATTTAGCAGATATGGCTATGTCTATCTGACGAAACACAAGTCTAAGACCCTTGATAGGTTTAAGGAATTTAAGAACGAGGTATAGAACCAATTAGGTAGAAATATCAAAACCCTTCGGTCGGACCGAGGTGGTGAGTATATGAGCCTAGAGTTTGATTCGTATTTGAGAGAGCATGGAATAGTTCCACAGCTCACTCCTCCCGGAACACCACAATGGAATACGGTGTCCGAACGAAGGAATAGGACCTTGTTGGACATGGTCCGCTCAATGATGAGTCAGGCCTCTCTCCTAATTAGTTTCTAGGGACATGCCCTCGAGACAGTAGCTCTTATCTTAAATAATACTCCGACTAAGGCAATGGAAAAGACCCCATATCAGATATGGACGGGCAGGGAGCCCAATGTCTCTTTCCTAAGGATTTGGGGATGTGAAGCACATGTCAAGAAATTGATTAGTGGGAAGCTGGAGCCAAAAACCGATAAATGCCTGTTTGTGGGCTTCCCTAGGAAAACCAAAGGTATTACTTCTACAACCCCGCCGAGAACAAGGTTTTCATGGCAAGGAAGGGGATCTTTCTAGAAAAGGAGTTCCTTTCCAAGAAAGATAGTGGGAGCAATGTTGAACTCAGGGAAGTTCAAGGTCCACAAGCTCCCGAACAGGATAACTCGGAGGCCTAGGTGGAGCTTCCACAGGAGGAAGCACCGACCCAGGCCGCACAAGGACCTAGAAGGTCTGGTAGGGATCGTCAGGAACCAGAGAGGTATGGTTTCCTCATCACTGATGATCAAACTCTTCTCATCTAGGATGAGGAAGAACCTAAAACCTACCAGGAGGCTATGGCAAGCCCACAGTCTGCAAATTGGAGTAAAGCTATGGATGCAGATATGCAATCTATGTACGATAACCAGGTTTGAAACTTGGTTGATCCACCTCCGGGTGCTAAGGTAATAGGTTGCAAGTGGTGCTACAAGCTGAAGGCCGACAATACCTTCAAGGGACGTCTGGTTATGAAAGGTTTCAGAAAAGTCCATGGAATAGACTATGATAAGACTTTCTCACCAGTAGCCATGCTCAAATCCATCAGGATCTTGCTAGCCATAGCTGCATGGTTCGACTATAAAGTCTGGCAAATGGATGTTAAAACCGCTTTCCTTAATGGAAAGCTACTCGAGGATGTGTACATGACACAACCTGAGGGTTTTGTCAATCCAGAGTATCCGGGAAGGGTATGCAAGCTTCAAAGGTCTATTTATGGACGGAAGCAAGCATCCCGAAGTTGGAATCTTAGATTTAATGAGGCTATAAAGGAATATGGCTTCATACAGAATCAAGATGAGCCTTGTGTGTATAAGAGGACGAGTGGGAGCATTGTCACATTTTTGGTACTTTATGTGGATGACATCCTACTCATTAGAAGCGACATACCTACACTGCAAGGGGTAAAGCAGTGGCTGAGTAAGTGCTTCGCAATAAAGGACTTAGGCGAAGCTGAGATGATCCTAGGGATCAGGATCTATAGGGATAGAACAAATCGACTTCTGGGCCTAAGTCAGGCCTCATACACAGACAAAGTTCTAAAAAGGTTCAGCATGGACCGGGCTAAGAAAGGTTTCTTACCAATGGGCCATGGGCTGAAACTTAGTAAGAAGAACTATCCTAAGACAATGGAGGACAGGGAGAACATGAAATTGGTTCCATATGCTTCAGCTATAGGATCAATTATGTACTCCATGCTATGTACGAGACCTGATGTCGCCTTTGCACTAAGTATGACAAGTCGGTACCAACAAGATCCCGGGGAGGATCACTGGAAGGCTGTTAAGGCAATCCTCAAGTACCTTAACCGGACTAAGGATAGCTTCTTAGTGTATGGTGGTCAGGAAGTGCTGTCAGTTATTGGGTACACTGATCAAGCTTCCAGACAGGCCAGGATAAGTACCAGTCGTAGTCTGGGTATGTATTTTTGCTTAATGGTGGTACTGTAAGCTGGAGGAGCTCATAGCAACCAACCATCGCGGACTCTACAATAAAAGCTGAGTACATCGTGGCGTGTGATGCAGCTAAGGAAGCTGTGTGGATAAAGAAGTTTATCACTGAGTTAGGAGTAGTGCCAACTATCAAGGACCCAGTTGATATCTTCTGTGACAACAATGGGGCCGTTGCACAAGCTAAGGAGCCCCGGTCACATAAAAACACAAAGCACGTGCTCAGAAAGTTTCACCTCATACGAGAGATCATGGAGAGAGGTGACATTGCATTGCATAGAGTGGACACTGAGGATAATGTTGCAGATCCTTTTGACCAAGGCACTGGCCCAGCCCAAGCACGAGGGTCATACTAGATCTATAGGAATTAGGCCCATGCCTAGTTAGAACTAATGCAAGTGGGAGATTGTTGGATATGCCCTAGTCCCGAGGCATTGGTCCTTGTTTTTGTATCATACATCTATTGGATTTATGTATTATACTTATTTGTCTTATTAATAGGCATTAATTCATTTATTATATTTATCTTGTGCAATATATTAAATGAAGTATCCAATGGACATATCCATATCCATGATGACCATTGTCATGCACTTGGCAGTAAGACCATGGATAGGGTAAACGATATGATCATGAATAGATCTGTAGTCTGTTCCAGTCATGGGAATGAGTGGAACAAGAGACTATCATTAACCTGGTTGCATGGCGGTGTCTTACCGGTCATTGGACATGGGATGTCAACCAAGTTAATGGGTACATGCAAAAAGGGCATGGCAATGGATAGATCCACTAAACAAGAAATCCACATGGTATAGTATCACAAGTGATTCTCGTGTAGTACTTGTATGGATCCTTTGACCTGACCATATGATAGTGTTGCATGTGAGGTCGCATACTCAAGGGTACGCCTAAAGGGCCTGTAATATGGTGCCAAGTATGGGTACTTTTGGATATGTCACTTAGCATGGCAATGCTATGGATATGCAGAAAGGATTTGTTACTCAGTAGCCACTTAGAAGATATCACCAGCCTCTTGATGAATGTGACTGATAAGAGTGTGGCCACACCCAAATGAGTTGGAACTTGTTTGTGAACTTTAGTGCATTCAGGATCAAGTTAATGTCTGGACACAAAAGAGGGTGATAAATCCATGCCTCTGTGTTGGACACTGATATCGATGACATGGGATATACAAGTTCAAACTATAGGGTTATAATAACAGTTAGACTGCCATCTCCATCTTGATTGGGGGCTGCAGTGGCTTGCTAGAGCCCAACTGCAGTCTGTGGGACACAGGCCCACTGCCAACATAAAGATGGGCCCACAGGATTGTACACATTGAGTGATTGAACACCGACTTAAGGAATCACATGTATGCTTGGAGTATACACTCTGGAGAGAGGTGTATATATATTAATTATATTATAAAGATCAATTAGATTGATCATAATAATGAAATTAATATATATTTAATTGGCTCTTCATAATTAATTGGATTAATTATTAGATTATTTCCTAGGTGGAAATATTCATATGTATAGGTTTACATATGAATTTATTTGTGATGATCTAATTTTAATTTGATGGATTAAATTAATTGGTCAAACTGATTTTAATTTAAATGTAAATAATATGTTACTTGGTGTAATATATTAAATAAATGGGTAAATTAAAATTGGGCTTAAAATTAGTTTAAGTCAGACTAATTAAAATAGGTTTGGGCCTGAATTAAAAGAAGGAAGCCCACACAGATGAAGGAGCCAACTTGGGCCTAAATTCCGTTGGGAATTTCAGCCACCTAGGGTTAAAGAACCCTAGGAATTTCGGCCAAGCTATGCAAGACACACACTAGCCAAAATTTTCCCCTTCCTCCTCTCCAAAGTTTGTGTTTTCCGACGCTAGCACGGGTGGTGTTCGTTAGGCATTCGTGTACGTGAACGAGGAGGGTTTCTAGTTTGATTCCTGCAGTCTGCATCCATCTCTTGAAAGAGATATTCCTTGTAAGAGATTTATCTCTTTCTATTAAATTTTTGTTTTTCCAATTTCCATCTCAATTGCTTCTGGGCACGGATTTGAGGAAATCATCGTGTTTTTCCGCTTTAATCGGGTGATTTCCGGTGAGAAATCCCAACAGGTTAGTGGGAGCGTTTCCACCTTCCTAGTGCTATATGTTGATGACATCCTTATCATTATAGGCAACATACCAACACTACAAGGGGTTAAGTAGTGGTTGAGTAAGTGCTTCGTAATGAAGGACTTAGGCGAAGCTAAGACGATCTTAGGGATTAGAATCTACAGGGATAGATCCAATCAGCTTCTAGGCCTAAGTCAAGCCACGTACATTGACAAGGTTCTAAAAGGATTCAGTATGGACAAGGCAAAGAAAGGATTCTTGCATATGCGCCATGGGTTGAAGCTGAGTAAGAAAGATGGTCTTAAAACAAAAAAGGACCTGGAGAGCATGGAAAAGATCCCTTATGCATCTGCTATAGGATCTATCATGTACTCCATGTTATGTACAAGGCCTGATTTCGCGTTTGCACTAAGTATGACTAGCCAGTACCAGTCAGAGCCCGGGGAGGAACACTGGAAGGCTGTCAAGGCAATCCTGAAGTACCTTAATCAGACTAAGGATGCTTTCTTAGTGTATAGAGGTCAAAATGAGCTGGAAGTTTTAGGTTACATTGATGCAAGGTTTGAGACCGATGAGGATGAGAACCAATCACAGTCTTGTTATGTTTTTCTCCTGAATGGCAGTGCCATTAGTTGGAGGTCCTCAAAGCAGGCCACCATTGCTGACTCTACAACGGAAGCTGAGTACATAGCTGCATGCGAAGCTGTAAAGGAAGCCGTTTGGATCAAGAAATTCATAACCGAGTTGGGAGTAGTAACTACTATCCTAGACCTAGTTGATGTTTTTTGTGACAACAACAGGGCCATCACACATGCTAAGGAGCCCCGATCACACAAGAGATCCAAACATGTGCTCAGAAAGTTTCACCTCATTCGGGAGATCGTGAACAGAGGTGACATATCATTGCAGAAGGTTGACACCAAGAATAATGTCACTGATCCATTGACTAAAGCGCTACCGCAGACACAGCACGATAATCATATCAGATCTATAGGAATTAGGGCAATGCCCAATTGTAACTAGTGCAAGTGGGAGATTGTTGGTGTGCCCTAGTTCTTAGGGCATTGGATTCTTGTATTTTGTATTATATATTAAGACTCATTATATGAATAAATTGTTTGTGTCACATTAATAAAGAAAATTAATCTATTTCACTTATATCTTGTGCTATAATATGAGTAGAGTATCCATTGATTGATAATCATGAAACCTATCCCAGGTCTGTTCTAGTAGTGGGAACGAATTGTATATTTGAGACGGTATGGTAATTTTTAACTAGCCATAGTACTTGTACAGTCAGTCATGATTATAGGTACATATCGTTGACATGGAACTGGATCGATTCATACAAGAAAGCCACATGGTTGTCGCGTCATAGGACTTTCTTGAGTAGGTCTCTTTTGTCCTCAGACCAGATTTCATTATAACATCAATATGGAATCCGGTTCACTTTGACATACACCTAACAGGTCTGTAAAAGGATGTTAAATACAGGTATGATTGGGTGGACCGGTGAACATATTGATATTGACGATGAAGTGATGGAATTACCACTCGAGTAACACTGAGATGATATCATTGGCCACTTGATGAGTGGGACTGATAAGTGTATGACCATACCCAAGTAAGTCGGTTGCTTATTTGATTAATCAGTCAACTCAATATCAAGAAATATAATAAACAGCAGAAGAGGATGACAAACACCATGCCTCTTGTTTATTCATATCGATATCGTTTGGCAAAGGACACTATGAGATTACTACTGTGTTAGTGTCTTCAACAGACTGCTACATCTCTGTCTTAATTGGGGGCTTTAATGGTTTGTTAGAACCCACTTACAGTCTGTGGGCCTTGGGCCTGCTGCCAACATAAAGACAGACCCATAGGATCATGCACCTAGATCAACTGAGCCGGAACTTATAGAAATTGTGCATGTAATGTACATTGGATGGAATGCGTTAAGTAATTAAATGATATTCAGTGTCAAGGTAATTAATTAACATTGGGTTGATTTAATTTAATTAATAATGTTTACATAATGTAATTAATTAATTTATCAATTAATTGAATTACATAAAGTAAACAATTAATTAAATAATTTTCCTAAGTAGGAAAATTAAATCATATTTACTTAAGTGTGATTTAATTTTATTTAGAGGCAATTCAATTTAGCCAAATAGAATTAAATTACATAGTATATGCTTTTAATTAAAATTTATTTATGTAATTATAATCCTAGTGGGCTTGGGTTTAATTAACCTAATTAAAACCTAATTAGACAAGGTGTCTATATAAGGGCACACTTAAGAAAGAAAACCCTAACCGTAACCTAAATTAATTGCTGGAAATTACAGCCCCATTGCAGCCCCAAAAACAACTAAAAAAATTTCTGCAATTATTCTCCATTCCTTCCGCTTCTTCGGCTAACACCGGAGCCTGCTCGATAGTTGGTCGTGCACCGGACTTTGGAAATTGCATTTTCAAGAAACGATTCTGTAACAGTCTCTAGAAGAGACGAATCCGGTGAGTTAATCTCTCTTGATTCAAATTGTTTTTTATTCTAATCAATGGTAATCGGATACGATAGGTGGATTGTAGGAAATTTTAAACGGTGTATTTACCGCTATGCCACATTATTTTCCTATGATGAATCCCAACAAATAAGAGGGTTACCTGGAGTGGTAGGAATTGGTTGTCGGTTTGAAATGACCAATCAGAGTGAGCAACATCTAGTTGAATTAGAGTCTCAACTAGAATCAATACCATGGGTTAAACTCCAATAGCCATAGGAGGGATGACAAAAGTGAGTCAGAATGGGCACACTCTAGAGCTCACACAGCAAAGATACCAGCTCATCAACAATAAGCTAACCATACTAGCCATCTAAGATGATTCTGAGAAGTATCCATACTCCAACTCCACACAGACTCAAGTGGAAGCCCGGGGTGGAAGCAGTAGTAGAAAACAGTGCCTTCATCTAAAACGGGAGAATGTCAAGCAGATCGACTAAAGAAGTGGTATCACCGAAGACGAAATCATAGATAGCAATCTTGGTACCTCTAGGGAAAGGCACATTCAAAATTGCACTAAACTCCTCGAACAAAGGAATGTGAGAAACAGAAGACATGGTCAACTGGATCCCAAAAGCCTAGGGCGGTTTGCAGTAAAGCTAGATTCCGTGTCCCATTGTAGTAAGCTTTCATGTTTCAAAACCAAAAGGCTTCAATTTCAGCCAATCTGAGTTCTTCAGAGCTCCAAGAAATATGCAAATTTAAGAATCGAAATAATCCATGACCGAACTGAAAAGTCCTAAACTGGAATTAACAGATGTACGATCATCAGAATAGCCGTGCAGCTATCATATGAGCCGTGCGGCTATTGTATGACCCATACGACTGCTAAGCAATATTCGTGCGGCTATTGTTTTTACAGCCGTGTGGCTATATCTATAAGCAGTGATTTTCAGTGATCCATATGAGTACTAATGATTCAACTGTGTTTTTCAACATATTTGGGCATTTTGGTGCATCATTATGTGTATTTTTAGACGGAAATAAAGGAATTTAGCAAAAACGGTGCAAATTTCTAAATTGAAGCAATGAATGTAACAAAAAGAATTTAAAGGTGAAAACTATATGAATCCCATTGTACTAAACCTATAAAAAGGGTACACAAATAATAGAACTATTTATATATCCTATCATCTACTGGCCCAGGCCCTACGACTCATCCTAATCCTCGGGGTACGAGTCCACAACATCCACCTCCATATCCAGGTAACTAGCTCTGTACCAGTCCAAGTCAGAGAATAGCCTATGATTCTCTTGCTCATACTGCATCCGCAGTGTTTGGTGCTCCTACTCAAGCCATGCCAACCGCTCTACAGTTCTCTGATGAGCTCACAGTGCCTGGACATGGGTCTGCAAGACTAAAGACAAAACAATCCATGTTAGCCTACTTATACATCCATACATCTCATGCATACATCACATCATGCATAATAATAAAAATTGCAAGGAACTCATCAACATCACTGCCTTCTCCCAAAGGAGGAGGTGATGCAAGGACTGGTACATCTGCACTAGTCTCTCTACGACCTCCATGCGACCTACAAAAATCAAGCCCCGAGTAAAAAAAAGGTAGAAAATTAAACCAAAAGATACTCACATGGGTAGTGTTAGAAGGGATAAAATCTACGAGGAACAAGTTGTATGCGGGTAGCTCCCTCTCCTCATACCGACCCTCAAGGTTCATTAGATTGAACCGACTCAAGAAGGCGGTAGAGAAGTCCCCGTATACGACCCTTGTTGATGTGGAAGAAGGGGTAGCCCCACTAGCAGCACTCGAGGAGGATCCAACCCCCCGGGATATGGGCCTGACCTGGCATCTCAACCCTGTAGGCTCCGTGTCAGCCGTAGTAGCCTCTGCCTCATCCTCCTCCTCATCCGATCCAGCAGATACCTTCTTCATCCCCTTCTTCTATACAAGAGGAGAAAGAAGAACAACATGAGTCAAAAACCAGTTGGAATGACAATGAAATATTCAAATCCAAAGCACACAAGCTAGGATCGCTTACCTCACGAGGGATCGGAGTACGAGGGGTCTTAGGCAGCAAGTGCCTCATGAACATCAAGTAGCTACCTGGCACGGAGAGCATTGTCAGTCTAGCTCCAAAAATCATGGCCTAATCGGCTGAAGAATAGACATGAGGCCAAAATAGAGTCAGTGGCAGCTCGGGGGGCACTGGCCTAGTAGCAGGAGAAATGGCATTGTCCCACTCCCTCACCCTTTAGCCTAAATACCACTCATGGGAGGAGGGACACTTCATCACAAACCATCGATGGTCCCATGCTGTACGTCCAGTATGATCTAATGATTTGGCATGCTGTCCTATGGATCCATGTTCACCTGTTTGACAAAAGCAAGATGAGATTAAAAAGCACTTATCAGGTACGAATCATAACTACAGTCAATTAAGTTTAGACTAATGAATTTTTGGTTTGTATTTGCCATGCCTAATCCCAGGTCATGTCCTTGAGCTCCTGCCATATCTGCCTAATATCCCTCGAGATGTTGCCGTAGCTCTGCATCCACCTTAATAATGTAATAGGCATGTCAACCACTTTTAGTATGCTCAAAGTAGGTCGGGACAGGAAGCCGTACTCGTAAGTCTAGATATGTAGGAGAACATACAATTAGAACAAAAAGAAAAAAGAAAGCAATAGTAAAGTGGGAAAAAGTCAGCTGCCTTACCAAAATGATAATCCAATAACCCTTGAACTCTTTTTATGCAGCCCAAGCACAGAGATCAAGGTTGTAGTACAGCTGCCGAAGCCCTGCTCGAGCCTAATCATACTCCCAAGCCCTCTCCAGATCATCCAAACACGGGAGGACTGCGAGATTCACACAACTCCCCTGGGCCAGGAAGAGAAGTGTGGAGAGTAGCGTGGCAATGAAGGTGTGGGCGTATTGATCAACCCTACGCTCTGGAAGAAGTTGGTGCCCTCGGCTCTTATTACCCCAGAACTACCGAAGGTCGGAACACTGGACCTTCCCCTAGGTGCTGCGCAGGCTGATCATGTCCACCATATGAGAATCCTGGTAGGAGACTCAAGAAAGATAGCAATTGAACTCCACAGGGATCCCACCGAATGGCAATCTAGTAATCACTGTGAAGTTGAAAGGTGTTGGGATTTTTCACCGGAAATCACCCAATAAAGGCGGAAGAACGCCGTGATTTCCTCAAATCCAGTCCCAGGAGCAATTGAGATGGAAATTGAAAAACTTAAAATTAAATAGAAAGGGATTAATTTTCTTACCAGAAAATCTCTTTCTAGAGATGGATGAAGACTGCAGAATTCAATGTAGAATCCCTCCACTCTCACGTACACGAACGCCTAACGAATGCAACCCGTGCTAGCATAGGAAAAACGAAACAATAGAGAGAAGGAGGCTAGAGAATTTCGGCTAGGAGGCTCAACACACGTGTTGGCCGAAATTCCTAACCCTAGGTATTTATACCTAGGGTTGGCCGAATTCCCTTAGGGGAATTCAGGCCCATCTTGGCTCCTTTCTGTTCTGTGCGGGCTTCCATGTTTTAATTTAGGCCCAGTCTAATTTTAATTATTCTGGTTTAAATTAATTTCAAGCCCAATTTTAATATACCCATGTATTTAATATATTACTCCAAGTAATATATTTTTTACATCTAAATTAAAATTAGTTTGACAATTAATTTAATCCATCAAATTAAAATTAAATCTACACAAAATAAAATCATATGTAAACCTATACATATGAATATTTCCACCTAGGAAATAATCTCATAATTAATCTAATTAATTATGATGAGCCAATTGAATATATTAATTTCATTATTATGACCAATCCAATTGATCTTTATAATATAATTAATATACACACACTTCTCCCTCCATTGTGTATACTCCAAGTATACATGTGATTCCTTAAGTCTACATTTAGTCGTTCTATGTGTATGATCCTGTGGGCCCATCTTTATGTTGGCAGTGGGCCCATGGCCCACAGACTGCAGTTGGGCTCTAGCAAGCCACTGCAGCCCCCAATTAAGATGGAGATGGCAGTCTAACTGATATCATAACCTTGTAGTTTAAACTTGTATATCGGTGTCCAACACAGAGGCATGGATTGATCACCCTCTTTTGTGTCCGGACATTAACTTGATCCCGAATGTAATGAAGCTCACAAACAAGTTTCAACTTGTTTGGGTGTGGCCACACTCTTATCAGTCACATTCATCAAGTGGCCGGTGATATCTTCTCAGTGCGTTACTGAGTGACAAATCCCTTCTGCATATCCATAGTATTACCATGTTCAGTGACATACCCGAAAGCACCCATACTTGGCACCCTATTACAGGCCCTTTAGGCGTACCCCTAAGCATGTGACTTCACATGTAATACCATCATATGGTCAGGTCAAAGGATCCATACAAGTACTACATGAGAATCCATTGTGATACCATACCATGTGGATTACTCGTTTAGTGGATCTATCCTGTACCATGCTCCCAAGCATGTACCCATTAACTTGGTTGACATTCCATGTCCAATGACCGGTAAGACACCGCCATACAATCAGGTTAATGATAGTCTATTGTTCCATTCATTCCCATGACTGGAACAGACTACGGATCTATTTATGGTCATATCATTTACCCTATCCATGGTCTTACTGCCAAGTGCATGACACTTGTCATCATGGATATAGATATGTCCATTGGATACTTCATTTAATATATTGCACAAGATAGATATAATAAATGAATTGATGCCTTTATTAATAACACAAATGAGTAAAATACATAAATCCAATAAATGTATAATACAAATACGAGGACCAATGCCTCAGGACTAAGGCATTTCCAACAAAAGGAGTGATGGTGCATTCCCTAATAAGAAAGTGGAACATGTGGGTCGTATCCACCCACCTCTCTATCAATGCAGTCAACGCCCCATGACTCATGTGTGGGGCAAAGGGGGAGACAAATCTTGCCAAGTCGGCAAATCTGAGGTCAGATATATGTCTCTTTAGATACCCAAGCATCTCATCCCACCAAACATGGGCCTCGGACAGGGACCCGGCACCCTAGTAAAGATGCTCCTACAAGGTCAAATGATAAGTAAACACCAAGACAGGTAGTTTTCTACGATCCCTAAATCTATCCATCATGCATAACATACTTACGAATTCTTAATCCTAGACATATCATACATGCATATATATATATATATATATATATAAAGAGGCACTTGACTGCACTGGTTTCATAACCCGTGCGAGTAATGTAACACCCATGCAGGTGTTGTGTAGATAGCTACACGGCTCTCGACCGACAGCCGTACTGCCAAACCAGACTTGTACTATTGTCTCACAAAGGATCCCAAAAATCCCAAAAATTCACCATTTTTCCTAGTTCTTCTTTGATTTTTTAGTCCCTAGAGTTTCTAAAAGGTTGCTAGCATGCATTCTACTCAACAATTTGACCAAACAAGCACAAAATTGCAAAAACCCAATTCAAAAACCTAAGTTTCTAAACGTTGCATTTTAACTCAAAATCAAGAAAGTTTAGGCACTTACTTGGTGCTGGGAGGCATAGTTGGGCACCTCCAAGAGTAGAGGGACGTCTTACTCGAAGGAAATGGCCAAATGAGGCATATCCCATGTTACTCCATACCCATCAGCCATAGAGAGTAAGGGGAGCACTTTGGGGTTCTCACCCGCTCTAATCAACCTTGTGGCGACTCTGGGGAGGCATTTTCCTTGTTTTTTCATCATTTTTTCAAGGATTTGGGAGAAAAATCAGATTTTAGGGGGAAGAGTAGAGAGAAAAAGTTTGAAAATCTTTTTGAAAATGACTTATGGCCATTTTTCCCCCTCTTAAACTGTGAGCAACACCCGTGTGGGTGATCCAACAACCATATGACTGTTACTGCATCAGCCGTATGGCTGTATATTATCATCCGCACGGTAGTCACCTTTTCAATGACACCAAATTTTGTTTTCATCCCTTTTTTCAATTTATTCTTGCTATTTTATGTTACTTACTAACTTTAGTTGAATGTTTATTATAATCAATGACTTTACTATTATAGTTATTAATTTCATCAATTTATCGGCAGCAAATTAATCCATCTTCCTCGATGAAGTTTTATTTGTGTAGGTACAGCCTTGCTAAATCCTATTTTTCCAAAAGACTGTCCATTAAAGGAATAATCACCGTCGATTGATTTTCAATCCCTTCATTCTCGATGTTCCACAACACGTCGGTTCCTAGTCACTCCATTCCAGGTGTACCATAACATACCAAGAGCTTCAATCTTCAATCCTGGTGTCCCGTTATGTTAGTGTTCCTTTCATCAAACCTCGGCACTCAATGGCTAGTATTGCTCCTGTATTTATTCTTGATCAAAGGGGCAAAAAATTTTTTGTTTCCAAAATAATCGATCAAGGAATAAATACACATCTCATAACTTGTCGTCGGTCCCACACGACCCTAAAAGGTAAATTAGTCCCACACAACTCTAAAAGGTAAATAGGTCCCACATGACCCTAAAAGGTAAATCGGTCCCATATGACCCTAAAAGGTAAATCGGTCTCACATGATCCTAAAAGGTAAATTAGTCCCACATGACCCTGAAAGGTAAATCGGTCCCACATGACCCTAAAATGTAAATTAGTCCCATACAACTCTAAAAGGTAAATCGGTCCCACATGACCCTAAAAGGTAAATCGATCACACACAACCCTAAAAGGTAAAATGGTCCCCCATGACCCTAAAAGGTAAATCGGTCCCACGCAGCCCTAAAAGGTAAATCAGTCCCACACGACTCTAAGGTAAAGCGATCACACACGACCCTAAAAGATAAATCGGTCCCACCCGACCCTAAAAGGCAAATCTCAACCAAACCCTTCAGCTGAAGCTAGGGGCAAATGTGTCTCTTTTCTTTCTCATTGCGCTCTCTATCGTGCATCCAAATTCACTATGGGATAAGATAAACTCGCAACCCGTGATTTTAGATATACGAGGGGTAGCATGTGAGCGCGGGATTTTCATACCCGATTTTGATGATGATGAGTTCTTTATTTGCTTCTATAGCTTTCCACTGTTAGAGGAGTCATTCAAGACCAAAGCTCTGGTCAACCAAACTTTAAGACTCGGGACATTTCCTAAATGAAAAGGGGGGCTGTCTAGGAACAATAGCCACACAGTTGATGCTCCAATAACTGCACGACTGTTGAATCAATGCCCATATGGCTATTGATCCCTGGCAAAAACCATGACTCTTCTTCTTGGAAATGATTCTTTGGATTTTCTGGGAAAATTCTACAAGAAAAATCTCCATTTTTGCCTATAAAAAGGCCCCTAATCTCTGGTTTTGGGCGGTTGGCAACTTTTAGAAAGAGAAAGAGGAAGAAAAAGAGAGAAAAGGAGAAATAAAAATTAAGCTTTTCCTCAAATTTTCTATCTTCAACCTCTGTTTCTAGGCATAAAATTTGTTAGAAACTGTAGGAAAACATCTCACTAAGACATCTAATAGGTTTAGAGACTAATCTAGACACTAAAACCTTAACTTTCAAAGCTTGAGACTATTCCGAAACTTGAAGTTTGGGTTCGAATCAAAGCTTTTTCTTAAAGATTTTCACCTCCTAAAGTTGTGGATCCATGATACAAGGGTAAATATCTGAGAAAACTAAGCATTTGACCTGTTTGTGCTGTATTTTAGCATCATTTGCATCATTTTTCAAAATACTCTGTTTTTCAGTTCTGGGCTGAGAACCAGAGCCGTACTGCCGCCGCAACACCCATATGGTTGTTACTGCTATAGTCGTATGGCTGTTGGTTCTCAGAACAGAACCGCAAAAGCTTGTGATTCAAAAATTCTCATGGGTCTTGAAGTGATATTCGCACGGGTATAAATTATAGCCATATGGCTGATGTCTCATCACTGATGCGGATGTTAGTTCAGAACAAAATCACTAAAAACCAATTTTCATAGATCCCATGACCATTGAACCTTAGATTTACATTCCAAAGTATGTATTAGAATAGAACAACAATGGAAACCTAGTTTTCTAATATACGACTAACTTGCCATGTTAAACAATTAACAGGAAAAATCATTTTCAAAATCGTTTCCCTAAAAATCAACACAAGGACGTTTCAAAATGTTTTCCAGGTCTAGTCGGTGAGATTTGTCGAGTCTTCCTGGCTATCCCCTCTAAATGCATGACCCCGATTCATTTACTATCCTATTTTGTCTTGTTTGAGTCCAAAGTGCGATTATTCATATACTAACATCTGTTTTGCAGGGTTAGATGTATGTTTAGGATTTTATTATCGTATTAGATAAACTCATGTATTTTAGGCGATTGTACCTCGATTCCCCGTTCAATTTATATGTATCCCCTAGGATAGCTTATTTGATTCCGTCTGTATAATTAATTTATTTACTGCTTTCCGTACATTGCATAAACATCGTATGCCCTAAATTAAAATCAATTTAGTTTCATAAAATGCTATAATATGGTTGTTGAAGTGTTTATTTTAATTAAATAACAAGTACCTGACTCGTTCGAACCTAGATCTCTAGAAGGTATAGTGGCCTTCACTTGGTTTCGGCTATACCTGAATTTCCTAGTTGAGCTGAGCTGGGTGGTAACTCTTATACTTTCTTCAAGATTTCGGTCTCGAATCTTTTATGAAAATATGATTTTTACAAAAATGAATTTCATGAGACAATTGTAAAATAAAATTGCAAGTACGAAAAATAAATTCCTCGGTTCACTTCGCAGTGTTTCCTCCTACCAAAAACGTTGTCTTCTCACAGTATGCATATGCGGAGCATAGTTTATGTTAGTTTCTTAGTGTTTTTTGTGTTAATACTTAGGTGATACTTTTTAGATACTTTTTTTACACTTGATTCAAACATAAATGATACAAAGTTATTGCATAATCTCCTTTACCTGAGTTATCCTATGTGCATGTTAATATCAATGTTCCGTTGTAGCATGTTTGTAGGAATCTGGTATCAACAATGACAACTGGTCTATAGTACTGCCAACCTCGTATTGACGCTTCCATTACTACAAAGAGATATAGGAATATGTTTCCTCTTGTTTCAAGGTTGATTATTGTTCCTAGATTTATTTTTTTAAGCATGTAGAGGCAGCTTGGTAGCAATTTGTATGATTATAATAGTGATCCTTTAATGATTTTAACTGCCTCTTCTTTTGATTTCCAAGTTTTTTGGTAATTGATGTTTGCTCCAATTTGGTCTCTCACATCATGTACTATATCTGATGCTGTGTAGATTATCTTCAGTCTCAGGTATTTTTTCTTGATCCTTTTTTTAATGAATTTACTTGTTGCTTGTCTCTTTTCACTGTGCCTCTAATCGATGTTGCATGTGTGTTCTTCATTGTATTTCCTGATTACAAATCTTTTTGTGTTACCCTTTCTGGATGCTCTTAATGTCCATGTGTATGTGTCATTGATGTAGGTTAGGAAGTATTGTCTTGGACATGATTTAACAACCTTGAACTGGAAATTTTGTTGTATTGCATGATGAACGATGGCTTCTTTTAGTGTCTCTTTGTTTTTGTAGATTTGTTTGGTGTGTATAATGTATACATCAGGATGTGTAATGTCATTGTCTTCTTCATCATCTTGCTCCACTGTTTGTTGTTTGTCAACATCAGCGATGGCTTCTCTTTTTTTTTCATCTTCGGTTTTTTTGTATAAACAGTGTATAAACAACATATAAACACAGTATATGGCAGAAATAATATACAAACAGTGTATAAATAGCGTATAAACAACATATAAAAACATTATAAATTAGGATCGCAATAATGCCCAATAATAAAGTGCATAATTAAAAATGTTGTTTACATTTTATACAAATTGTGTTGATTTTGTGATTCAGGTAAATAACAAATAATGTATAAACACAGTATGTGGCAGAAATAATGTATACACACAATGTCATGCATGTATCAACGAGATAATATCATCACAATATTATAAATGTATAATTGCAATATCAAAAGTGTATAATCAAAGTATCACAAATGTATGAACAATGTATATGAGTTGATTCATGTTTAAAAAAATGTATAATTACAATATCACTAATATATAACAATGTATAAACACAATATCATGCATAAAAAACAGTATCACAAAAGGTATAAATAGTGTATAAACAAAGTATATGGCAAAATTAATGTATAAATACAGTATCATGCATGTATCAACAAAGTAATATCATCACAGTATCACAAGTGTACAATCACATTATCACAAATGTATAAACAAAGTATATGAGTTGATTCATGTCTCAAAAATGTATAATCACATTATCACTAATGTATAAACAATGTATAAATAGAGCATCATGTGTAACAAACATATCACAAAAGGTAGGCAAAACACATATTGAGCCCTCGATTTTTTTTCATTTTATGTAATCAGCCCCTGATCTTCAGTTTGCCAACATTGAGTCCTTGATCTTTGGTTTGAACTGCTACTCGCCTATTTTTTACAGCATCATCAAGCATGAGGTACATCTCCATTTAAAGTCGCGTAAACTCCATATATCTTTGGATTTTTGAATAAATTATTCCAACCCTGACCCACTAACCATATTTCCTCTTCCTCTCTCCTTTTTACCTTGGCCTACAAACTTTACAACGCCATTGTCTTCATCTTCATAGCAAGAAGCATCATCTCTAATGAAAATTTAATTTTATATTCACACAAAATATAAAATTAAAAATCTCCAAAATAAATTAAGTGAATATGGGACACACAAGAACAACATTGATAGCTATATTCAACAAGTGCAATAACATGTTATTCTTTTCTCCTTCTTCTTCTTTTTTTGGAATAAAATTAGGTGAAGTAAAATTTCAATAATTCATAAAAAAATTATAATTTAAGTTTTTTTTTTCATAATCAATCTAAGTTTTACTAAAAGAGAAGAAGAAAAAGAAGAAAACAAGAAGTGGTACAGTCCAAAGAAGAAAAAAATGTTGAAAAATTGTATACCTAAACTAATTAGAGTCACAATTTTGATGGGAAAGGAATGCAGAATTAACTTTCCTCTGCTTAAATGAATCCGTGAGGAGTGTAATTAGCAGAACATCCACAATCACACAGAAAGGAACACCGAGATTTTTACATGGAAAACTCCTCTAACATGAAGGATAAAAATCACGAGGACTCTCCTGGCCCAAGATAAAGTATCCACTATAATATGAGAGTTTTACAGCAGATACAAAACTGAGCTAGTGAACAACAACAAGTTTCACGGCTCCAACAAACAATAATAACAATAAATGGATACACTAAAGTTACACAGCAAGAGCAAAAGTTCTAGGATTCCAAACAAGATCTCCACCATACAAAATAAATACAAATGAGTCTAGAATAAGCTTCCCAAATTTCATCTCAATCCGAAGATAACAACATGTTCAAAAGACTAAAAAGGATGAAGCAGCTCAAGCTGAAAACCAGTAGAAGAGAAACCACAAACAGCAAAATAGGGATGGACAAACAAAGACCTTTCTAATCTCCAGTGACTGATCCCACCGTCTAGAATATAGATAAATATGTCTTCAAACTTTTTTTAAAGTTTCAGCCAAATCCAATGGTGAGAAATAAAGCTATAAGTAGAAAACCAAAGCTGGTACCATAAAAGCTCTTAGAAAATAGCAGCTATTGCAAACCTGAAAATCGAAACCTATGAACCTCAAAATTCTGATCCAACCATTCATAATCAAGAAAACAACAGTCTCCAATATTCTCTCCAAAAATTAGCACGATCGGACTCCTTATGAGCTAGAGATTGCTGAAAGACGAAGAAGGGTATAGTCGAAGAACAATGTTCATAAACTCAAAGAATTTTCTCTTTTCTCCCTTGTATCCAAAAACTCTCTCAAATATTGTTATGTCTCTTTTTATCACCTTATCTCATCTCATCTGCTCATATATGCTCCTTCTCACCTCACAAAGAGCTCCTTCTCACCTCACAAAGTCTTAAAGTCTTACACCTCTTAAAGTGTAGCTCAGAAAGAGCTTTAAGGGCTTGAAGGATGCATATGAGGTCTCTTCCTCCACATAGGAAGAGCTTCAAGGGCTTGAAGGATGCACATAAGGTTTCTTCCTCCACATAGGAAAGGCTTCATGGGCTTGAAGGATGCACATGAG
Source organism: Euphorbia tirucalli (assembly GCA_039660915.1). Classification (NCBI taxonomy): domain Eukaryota; kingdom Viridiplantae; phylum Streptophyta; class Magnoliopsida; order Malpighiales; family Euphorbiaceae; genus Euphorbia; species Euphorbia tirucalli. Next base: position 44,895,145 of record CM077638.1, on the reverse strand, counting down.
GTTTCTTCCTCCACATAGGAAGGGAATAAAGCCCAACAAATTTTTGGAGAATCGATGGATCACTAATTTCTTCTTCTTCTTTTCTTTAATATTTTTTTTTGTAAGGTTCTTCTTTTCTTTAATAATCACATAATTTGAAGACTAGCTAATAACCAACAAAAAAGAAAGGTCCTTTGATTTCTTTTGATATTGTCGATGAAGAAATGATAAGAAGGTCCTCCGCTTTCTTGTTTTTGAGAAATGGACTTTGATTCTTTTAGGTTGAAGCTGCTGGCATTACTGCTTGCTTGTCTTCTAAATTTTGTTGTTGATGTTGCAAAAATTGATGATGAGGATGTAAATGGATAGCTCTGGTAGGCGAAAGAGACCATGTGATATGCTCAAAAGAAGGTGTTTCAACAAGTGAATTTAGCAAATCACGTAAAAACAAAAATGAATTTGAAAAAATATGTACTTAGATAAATATGAAAAGGCATAAGTTTAAACAAAACTCAAAACCAAATATTTTCAGTCATTTCCTTTAAAATAAATAGGAATATTTTCATATTATTAAGGACTTATATTCTAAATGACCCAAACTTAATTATAATATTCAAAATAATTAAAATATTTAAATAATATATTTAACGGTAGGGATAAAAGAATTATAAACAAGATAATGCTTTTCTTTTTGGGAAATTATAATAAAAAAGGGATAATTACAAAAACAAACCATGTGGTTTCGACCATTTACAAAATGGTACCTGTGGTTTAAATTTTTACAAAATAGGAGTTGTTTTCACAATGCTAACAAAAGTAGTTTATCGTTCAACATACTTTTCAAAAACTCACTTATCCTTCAAATTTTTATCTAAAATTTTATACGTTGGTTAATTAAAATACAATGGATCATACTGTTGAAACTTGAAATTTTTTGTGCAACACTTATATTTTTAATAATTAATATTGCAAAAAAATAAAAAAATTCATAAAAATTTGAAAAATGGCTGGAAAATTTTCAATTCTTCAAAACTTGATGGAAATTTATTTAATAATGTGTAGAAACTATTGGGATACCAAATAGTAGAAAACATTGATATTTGCACTAAGATTAGGTTAAAAACCTAAAGTTCACACCCTTAACCCGATTTCTATATGAAACTTAATTTTTTTACTATTTATTATCTCAATATTTTATACATATTATTTAACAATATGTTACAAAGTTTTTAAATTTTTTTGCTTTTTTACAATTTTTTTCTTTTTTTTATTATTGATTAAAAAAAATACATGCACTTCCCGAAAATTTATGAACTTTATTACTAAGTTTCATTATGTTTTAATCAACCGACACGAAAAATTTCATGTGAAAATTTGAAGGGTAAAAGAGTTTTTAGGGAATGTATTGTACAAAAGACTGCTTTTGTTAGCATTGTGAAACTACATGTCTCATTTTGTAAAATTTTAAACCAAGGATACCATTTTACAAATGACTGAAACCACAAAGTTTATTTCTGTACTTATCCCTAAAAAAATAATAAAGAATTTTATGTTAAATACACAATTATCTTAACATTAATATCCGGTTACTATTTTTAGAGAATCGCATTACAACTAAAATGCAATATGTTTCTTTCAAAAAAAAAATGCAATATGAAATACAATCAATGTGGATTTGATTATATCATATTTTAACTTAATAAAAACTAAAGTAGAACTATACTGCAATGAAACAAATACTATATCAATATACTAAAAAGTTATACAATTGTACAAATGTACATTAATAAAATGCAGGGGTATACAGATGTATATGAATATACCATAAATATATATGAATGTACTATAAATATTTTATCAATATACTATTAATTGATACAATATCAATATACTACAAGGTTATACAAAAATACAATAGTGTTTTACAATTGTATATTAATATTTATTTGAAACAAAAAAACTTTTGCTCAAAATCAAGCCATAGGATTTTTCTCTTCCTATGAACTATAAAATTTTAATCTCTTATTGGCTTAATTTCACCCATGGTATACCAACTATCGACCTTATCACAATATGGTATACCAACTTTCATTTTGCACATTGTAGTACCCCAACTATCAGGTGACCTCCCATTGTGGTTTTTTTACCTATGACCCCCGGTTGACCTTGCCACGTCAGCGTGTTGGCTACTGTCCACCTGAACATGTGGGCCCCACCATAATAGGAATTCCCAAAAATACCCTCCGTTGAAATTGAAACTGAAACTCTCCCTCCTTTTTTTTTCCCTCTTCCCAACGTCTGACGGTTTCTCTCTCCTCACTCAACCACACTCTCTCTCCTCCTCATTACCGGCAACCACTCTCTCTCCCTGAATCTCCTCACTCACCGGCGTCATCTCTCTCTCCCTCACTCCTCTCCTCTCCTTATTCCCCAAAATTTCTTTCCCAAGCCCTAAAAATCGTCCTTCCTTCGAGTTATCTCTTGCGATTTTGCGATTTGCATAGATACAGCACTGTTGCTGATTTCCTCTCCTTATTTCCTCTCCTCTCCTTATTCCCCAAAATTTCTATGGAAAACCCTGAAAATCGTCCTTTCCTTCGACTGACCTGTTACGTTTTTGCGATTTGCAAAGGTAGAGCACTGTTGCGATTTCGCGATTTCCACCGACAGAGAACTGTTGCGATTTTGCAATTTGTACTGATAGAGTTACCTGTTGGATGAAATCTGAGAAAAAGGACTGCAATTTGTGGATAAAATCTGCTGGATATACCATGCCCCATTGATCTACATTAACGGGAGGCTTGGAACTTTGAAATGACAAAAAAATCTTCTGCATTCATAAAAAGTGGATAGCTGTTAATCTTCTGCATTCTTTTTTCCCCTCTTAATGATAAAAGAATCTTAAAAACTCTTATGTAGCTTTGCTGTTAATTTTGTTGCACATTTAAGAGCTTTAAATCCACTGAAATTTGGGGTGCAATGTAAGTGCATCATTTGCTGTGAAAAAGGCGATAGTTGACTCTCAATTTTTGATGCACATTTGCTGCCATGAAGGCGATAGTTGAATCTCAATTTTTTGGTGCACATTTGCTGTGATAAATTAGATAGTAGGTATACCATATTGTGATAAATTAGATAGTCGGTACACTAAAATGTCATAAAATCCATAGTTGGTATACCATATTGTTACAAATGCGATAGTTGGTATACCATGGGTGAAATAATTTTGATAGTTTGTATACCCTGAGTGTAATCATTTTTTTGGAATAATTTGCCTCATACAATAGCAGAATGTGCTAACGAATTAACATAATATTCTAAAACTGATTCTAAAATTGGGGAGGCAATGTGCAAATGAATTGCCACAATTTACAAGTGCATTAAGAATACAACATGTACAATGTTGAATATTAGAATTTGTACAATGTTGAAGATCAGAATTAAAAGAATACAACATGGGCCAATGAATGAGAAGCAAACCAAAGAAGTAAAAGAAAATAGGCAAAATTCAAGCATGGACTAGCTGCACTAGTAGCTAAGAAATTGGATTTTGAAAGGGAAGATGACAAAATGATGATAACAATTATTTACAAACTGTACATAAAGTTACAAACCATACTTGCTAGTTTCATCCCTTCTAATCTACTGAACTACTAACAATGAAATATAAACAAGAGAAATAATTTTGTTTTCTACAATTTAAGCAAAATTCCAGCAAAATTCCATAATATTTCTACTATATTGTCTTATTTCATCTCCACTGCCTTCTTGGTGCATTGAAAGTAGCACTTCTTGTGGTTAGCTTCCTAGCAACATTAGGGACAGCATTGGGGAATTGTCTTTGAGTTGCCTGACTTGGCTGACTTGGAGTTGCCTGACTTGACTGACTGGGGCCAACACTAGTGACATTGCTGCCTTGACTGTTGAATGCAGTTTGAGTAGGTTGACTTGGCACATATTGAGTAGTTCCCTTTTGAAATTGTGTAACATAAAACAAAAGTCAAGATAATTGCCATTGACTAGCAGAATAACTGGCAATTAAATTCAACTACCAATTTGCCACAATTATATACCAATGTAACAGCATGACAACTAACAAACCATATCAATTTGAACTCCTAAACCATATCACTCAATTTATATCAAATTAAACTACCAACTCAGTGACAATTATCTATGAAGCATAACACCTAAATACTTACATCCATCATCCATCTTAGTGTCTGTTCTCCTGCCCCTGCTCCTCTAGTGTTGCTTCCCATTCCTGCACCTGCTCCTCTGGCATTGCTTCCCCTTCCTGCCCCTCCTCCTCTGGCATAGCTTCCCCTTCCTGCCCCTCCTCCTCTGCCAGTGCTGCCCCTTCCTGCCCCTCCTCCTCTGCCAGTGCTGCCCCTTCCTGCCCCTCCTCCTCTGCCAGTGCTGCCCCTTCCTGCCCCTCCTCCTCTGCCAGTGCTGCCTCTTCCTGCCCCTCCTCCTCTGCCAGTGCTGCCCCTTCCTGCCTCTCCTCCTCTGCCAGTGCTGCCTCTTCCTACCCCTCCTCCTCTGCCAGTGCTGCCCCTTCCTGCCTCTCCTCCTCTGCCAGTGCTGCCTCTTCCTGCCCCTCCTCCTCTACCAGTGCTGCCCCTTCCTGCCTCTCCTCCTCTGCCAGTGCTGCCTCTTCCTGCCCCTCCTCCTCTGCCAGTGCTTCCGCTTCCAGCATATTCATTTTCCGGATCATCAGTAGTCCTCCTTCTCTTCACCTACATTAAGAAAGTAATTGCAGTAAGTTTGTAATTGTCATTCCCACTAAGAATTATAAAAGCTGTAGTTAAATAACTACTTACATTTGGTGTAGTGGATGTCAGTGGTTCTGTGCACCTCCTTTTGTTATGGTCTTTGCTACCACAATTGCTGCAAGTCATTTTGACTAGTCCCCTCTTACTTAACTTCCCTTTCCGGTTGGCTTCTTCTAGTTCTTCGGGCTCCTTTCTCCTGGACTTCTTCTTCCTTCCTCTTTTTGTTTTTACTGGTGATGGAGGCACAATTGGCACGACCTCTTCAGGATTAGGACACTGATCACTCCCATTTGTCTGTTCAATAAAGAAAGCATACACCTTTCAATATATCTCCACTGAATAACACTCGGCTAAGTAAGTAGCCGGATTCTCGTTGTTGCCAATAATGGCAGCAATTCCATGGCTGCATGGTATGCCTGTCAGTTGCCATCTTCTACAAGTGCAACTTTTGGCTTCCATGTCAACTGTAAACTGCTCACCAAAACCTGCCACTTGCACTCTTGGACCTCCAGAATACGTTGGCTCGAAATGGAAAGAGAACTCTCTGTTCTTCCATAGCTTCTTCATTATCTTTGGGCACCACAAAGCAACACTGTTCTTCAACATATCACACTTCTTCTGCATTCTTTTCATTAACTTCACTATAATCAACTCATTCATTGTGATCACCCCTTTATCTCTTGCATCCAAGATGTACTTATTGAAGCACTCACACATATTATTAAGAAGCATATCACATTGTGATATTTCAAAAAACCGAGCCCTAGACCACTGCTCAAAAGGTCTTTCCCCTAACCATTTTCTTGCTTCAGGGCATTTGTCTTCAATCTTCTTAAGACACTCATCCAATTTGGCTTCATACGGTGCCCTTGCTGCATCCCATAACATGTCCTTCAACTCCTTCCCCTTGAACAAAGTTCTAAAATTTGTGTACATGTGTCGTACACAAAATCTGTGTTCTGCTGATGGGAATAAAGTCTCAACTGCATTTATCAGTGCCTGAAATAAAAACACATAAATCCACCTAAGCAACCATACACCACTAGATAATTAAACTATCGTACATGCTATTTAATAATCCAGCTTAATCATTAAGTATTGGAGCAATGTACCTTTTGTCTATCGGACATAAAAGTCCAATGTCTGTTGCTGTCAATCCCCAAATCTTCTGCTAGCAGCTCCAAGAACCAAGTCCATGTCTCCGTACTTTCTGTTTCAGCCATTCCCCATGCAATTGGGAAAATGCAGTCATTAGGATCAATGCCAACAGCAGACAATAGTTGCCCTCCAAACAAGCCTTTAAGCCAGCAGCCATCTAATCCGATGAAAGGTCTACATCCTGCTTTGAATGCTGATTTTAAAGCATTTAGGCATACATACAGCCCAACAAACCTTCCATCTTTGAATCTGCCAGTTACAGTGCTGCCTGGATTTGATCTTAGCAGCTCAGCTCTATACCTACAAATACGTAGAATAAAATTAATTAAAACACAAGACAATGCAATTTAGTGAAATAGTACAATGCAATTAATAAAAAAACAGTAAACTCTTACAATGCAATTAAAGATAACTGTATAAAAAGTTTACCTATAAATGTTTGCATATTGTGTTCTTTCATCCCCGTTAATCTTTTCAAGTGCTAAACACTTAGCACGATATGCCTTCATTCTCCCAATCTTCAGCTCTTTGTGCCTACTGATATCATCAATTAAAGCACTTATCTTCCAGTCAGGATCACTCCTAAAAGCCTCCAAATATCTTTTTGCAATCCACTTGGATGTCATATGGAAGTTGCGATGCACCTTCGAACATAAGTGCTGGAAATGGCCACTCTTCACTTGCATGGTAACATTGTTTTCATCATGGCGATCTTGCCTTGAAGCATAACACCTCCATGGACATTTTTCCCCATCATCTTGCTTTGATTTGCACTCTGCCTTGACCTTTTTTTTTGTATTTGTTGGAAACCAAATCTGAAATCTGTTATTGATGCCATGGTTTCTGCATGCTTCTTTAAACTCCTCTGCATTATCGAATAGCATGCCAATTCTGAACTGAGGGTCTTCTAAATCCCTTTGTGCATTGAACTCCGGAAATCTAACCCTTGCTTCATTCTCAGAGTCTGAGCTTACATCTGTGTGAAGTGCATCAGAATCTTCATATTCAGATGAACCATCATGCACCTCAAATCTCATACCGGTTTCATAACCACTATTCCCCATGTTCTCACTAGCTCTCTGCCTGGTAAATGGATTCGATGTCCTAGCTTCATCAATTCCATTCATTAAATCTTCATCACTATCTTCAAAAACATAATCAGGATCAACAAAATCCTCTTCATCCAATTGCTGTCCACCTTCAGCATTCTCATTATCACCCATCTCAGTTTCTACACTAGTGTTATCCACATTGCTATCATTAATTGGGGTGCTACAACCACCAAGCTCATGATCCCCAATTTCTTCATCAACAGCAGAAATGTCATTAACAGTTGGAAAAAATGCATCTACAAAATCACTTGTACAATCATCTAAAAAATCAGCTTCTAATCCTCTATTAGAACCAAAATTTACACCACTGTCCATATGTACATCACCTACATTTACATCACCAACACTTACATCAACATTCAAATCACCAACAGCAACATTCAGCCTTGAGCTACTCCCTATCTCCCTTGTGTTGTATTCAAGAAATTTGATTCCTCTTGTCTCCCCAACATTTAATTTACTTTTACCCTTCCTATCAGTAGCTACAACCAGTGGATTTTCCTCTATAATTTCTTCAATTACAACACTGCTCTGCCCTCTAGGTTCTAGTTCATGTAGTAGAACATCCACTTCTTTTGGATCTATAACCTTAACATATAGATCAATTTCTCCACAATCAACCCAACCAAAGCCATCCTATACACATCTACATCATTGCCCAAGTAATGTAAGTATCCCTGAATTGGTTTATCCCATGGTTTCCAAAGATATTGGACAGTTCCATTAATCTCTAACCTTTGCTGAACCACTTTGTCTATTGTACATAAAGCCAACCCTTCATCCCAATTACAAGCTTCCCATATGTACACATCACCATCTACATAACTATCCCCTTTGAATCTCCCATCATACCTAATTATAATATCAAAATAGCCCTTCTCTGGATCTGCATTTGAACACCCAATGATAGTACTCAAAATTTAATTTCAAGTATAATTGCACACTATTATTATCAAAACACAGATTGGCACAAATCAATAAACTATTCAACAAAGATTAATACAAATCTAATTAGATTAAACAAAAAAGATTTACACAAATCAACAAATTGCATAATCCAATCTAATATCCAATCAATTACAAATCTAATATCACAATCCCCAATGACACATTTTCTGATGTATTAAAAAAATCAATTACAATTGCAAATATGTGGTATAATGTGGCTAAGTATTACAGACAACACAACACCAAAAACAACACCAATTCTACCAAATATTTAATTCAGTACCATCACTATCCAACAACCATTTATAAATATAATAATTGCAAAAATAAAGAGCAAACAAGGAGAAGTCAGACTTACATGGGCCATAAGCCATCCCAGCCATTGATCACAGTTGGTTCTGGTCCAAAAGCTCCAAAAAGAATCAACTTTTCAACCGGGTCCACTGCATTCACAAACCCAAAATATTCCATCACTGTTAGGTCTATTATTATATACATAAAAACCAAAAATTTTAGGCATTCTTTCCTACTATTTATGCAGCGACACAGGCTCACAAAAGCCACATAAAGGCAACAACAGAGAGTGAGAGAAAAAACGAAGTGTGTAGAGAGAGAATATCAAAGCAACAACAGAGAGTGAGAGAAAGAACGAAGTTTGTAGAGAGAGAATATCAAAGCAACAGCAGAGACAAAAATCTCAAAGCCTTCACTTACCAGTTCAAATGCTGTGCTTGAAGAACAAGAGCGCGATGATTTCCTCTACCGGTGATTCGCGAAATCAGAAGGACGATTTTTAGGGTTTGCGAGATAAATTTTGGGGAAAAGGAGAAGAATTCAAATCGAAAATAAGTGAGGGAGAGAGAGTGGTTGCCGGTAATGAGGAGGAGAGAGAGTGTGGTTGAGTGAGGAGAGAGAAACCGTCAGACGTTGGGAAGAGGGAAAAAAAAAGGAGGGAGAGTTTCAGTTTCAATTTCAACGGAGGGTATTTTTGGGAATTCCTATTATGGTGGGGCCCACATGTTCAGGTGAACAGTAGCCAACACGCTGACGTGGCAAGGTCAACCGGGGGTCATAGGTAAAAAAACCACAATGGGAGGTCACCTGATAGTTGGGGTACTACAATATGCAAAATGAAAGTTGGTATACCATATTGTGATAAGGTCGATAGTTGGTATACCATGGGTGAAATTAAGCCTCTCTTATTTCTATCAGCCAACTAATAGAAATAAACAGAATATCAGAGATAATCTAAGTCGATTAAGGTGGATGAGACGAACTAGCTTGTACAAGAATGGAACCCTAAAATCATCCTAATTGGTGTCTTTGAGATGAAATATGGAGAATAAAATGTCTCACATTGAATAGAAAATAAAAGAATATAATGAACAAATAGGATAAAGATAGAGTAGATTTAGTTAAAGATAATAAGTTTTTCGCAATGTTATCAGAACATAACTGGACCGATCGGTCCGACTAGTTAAACCGCGAACTGGCCATGGATTTGGTCGGTTCGATTAAAAATATCTTATTTTAATAATAATAATAATAATAATAATAATAATAATAATAATAATATTATTATTATTATTATTATTATTAAACAATGTTTTTTTGCACGAATTATACCATAATTTATTATAATATATTATTAAGTAATATTTTTAAAAATAAATATTTGGTTAAACCACTGGTTTGAACTTGTTAAACCATCGAACCAGTAGCTTTACTGGTTTGCTCTGTGGTTCGCTTATGATAACATTGGTTTTTAATTAAAATGCAAAAGATAAAATATTGGATAAATAGTAATATAAAAATAATAAAAATTTTTAAAAAAGTGACAACTATACTATTGGGCTAAATAAAAGATAAATGATCTAAATACAAAAATTATGAGATACTAAAATAAATAATGATATAAATTCATAGACAAATAGGGTAATTTTCCCAAATATATATGTTGCCAATTGTTCAAACCATTAAAACTGAAAGCTCCAAATTTCAAGTTTTTTGAGATTTTTTCCGCTTCCCACGACACAAATCTATTACATAATATGCTTACCAATTGGGTGCAACTGAATTAGTACACCTTTCAAAGTGGAGGTGGGAGGTTATGACTTTAATATCCAGCCTCTTCAGTATGCATATTTGTAAAATATATATATGCTTCAACTTTCATTCCTAAAACACCAATTTTTTTTTTTTTCCAAAATAGATTTTCTTCATCAATCTACCAAATGTTCTTTCTATTGTCTTATTATTCTTTATCATGGTTGCGTTTTCTTTGTTTCTTTTGCTATTTCTTCAATTTTTTCTGTAATTTTTTTGTCATCATTTTTTCCACAATTTCCTTTGTTTGTTTTTTTAAAAATTTTTCTTCATTATTTTTTTTCAATTTTCTATTTTTTTCATACGTCATTGTTTTTCTTTTTATTTGTTTTCTTTATCTTTCTGTGTTTCCTATGTATTCTATATTCTTCTATGTGCTATCACCCGTTTCGCACAACTATCACCAAAGTATGATAAGATATTAGGAAATTATTTTCAAAATGCATCAGATAAGGAATAACTATATACATTTAAAACCTTTCAATAAAAATACAACTGAAAAATGACAAAATAAATATAGAAGAATTTTAATTGAATTTCACCAAGATTATCTTCATATTTGATGATTCAATATATATATTTCCATAATTTTAGAGTTTTACTAAAATGTCTTTAAAAAGAATTTTAAATCTTTTTTTATAATCCAAAATTAGCAATTTATGAAACCGATGTGATGGCTCATGAAATGAAATGTAGATATGAATATATTTACCAGAGTTAAGTTTGTGTTGAATAATCAAATGTTACATGCTCTTCTTAATTTTCTTAACCCATGTTATTTGCTCAACTTAATTAAAACGTGTTGGTGGACTTCGTTTGCTTTACAAAGAAGCCTTCTTTCATAATTACTTCAATTAGTTTCAAAAAAAAAAAAAAAATGAATGAATCAATTTGAGGTTGTGGAATCTTTTGCCCAATTATTTCTTTTTAAATGAAACATAAAATTTAATATAAACCTCCTTAAAAATTTGTAAACTAATTTATAAAATTAAACCTAACATTAAATTTACCAATAAATTCTAATGAAATTAAATTTAAAGCTTGACTTAATCCAACTTAATGAACTAATATCTTGATAATCAAGATATCATATTCACGAGTCAATACCTTACATGTCGACCTACAGTTGAGAGGAGATATTTAGAATCAATCTTCTTGCTTTGATTTTGTCATCACCTCAATGTTTCGTATGATTTTGATTTTATTCGTCAAAGTTAATCATTGCATATCAGTAAAAATATATATAAAAAAGTGTGATAAATAAACAACAAAAAAATCCGTTGATGAAAATTAGTATTCCTAATAAAACCATAACGAAAAGGGCAAAAAAACTATCAAAAGAAATCAACAAACGTCAACAAATTTTTAAAAAAATTACAAAAATACCAACTGCGTATATAAAAAAACGTAAAATTATTTAGCAAAATATAGAAACAAATTCTAACAAAATTAAAAAATAAATTTTAGCAAAATTTGGATAAAAAATTGTAAACATGCTGCCTTCTTTTTTTTTCCGCTAATTTTTTTTGCACAATTATTTTTAATTTAGTTGTTGTATTTTTTAATTTGTTGAAATCATGATTCATGCATCCCCTTCATTAAATCGCAATTAGATAAGACTAATAAAATAGGTAGTTTATTTGACTATAATATAGGCAAAATAATTATTTTATTAGAAATAGAAAATTTTTTTTTTTGTATTTCTTAAATATAAAATAAAGCACACAGGCAGAGTTTTTTTTTTTTTTTTTCGAAAGGTAGGATTTTGCTTTCTTCGAGGAATCTTCAATCTGCCATACCCTAATTTCACACGCTGCTTTTTATTTTATCACACAAAATGATCTCATCAAATCTCATTCCCCATTTCCCTCCTCTATATATTTTGCCTGTAAAGAACTCAACTTTATCATCTCTTTCCGCAGCCTCCACCATTTTTAAGTTTTAACAACCAATTTCTCATCTGGGTATCTCTTCTTCTTCAAATTTCTTTCGGAATATTGTAGATTTTTTTTTTTTTTTTAAATTTTGAATTGCATTACCCATTTCTTCAATTTTTCCTTATCTTAAACAAATAATGGCTATTCCTTATCCCCATTTCAATTTCATCACCTCTGAATCAATTGAAACAGGATTGTCTCCTCCATTAGCCCCATCTCCAGCAATCCTAACCCAAGATGAGCTGAAGAAAATCGCTGCCTATAAAGCTGTTGAGTTTGTTGAGTCCGGCATGGTTATCGGCCTAGGAACCGGGTCTACCGCCAAGCATGCTGTGGACAGAATTGGTGAGCTTTTGCGTCAAGGCAAGCTAAACAACATAATAGGTATACCTACTTCAAAAATGACTCATCAACAGGCCTTATCTGTTGGAATTCCATTGTCCGACCTTGATTCCTATCCAATTATTGATCTTGCAATTGATGGTGCTGATGAGGTTGATCCCAATCTCAATTTAGTTAAAGGTAGAGGTGGATCTTTGTTGAGAGAGAAAATGATAGAGGGTGCTTGTAAGAAGTTTGTTGTTATTGTTGATGAGTCTAAATTGGTAAAATATATTGGGGGTAGTGGGTTAGCTATGCCTGTTGAGATTGTGCCTTTTTGTTGGAAATTCACTGCCAAAAGATTGCAGGAATTGTTTGGTTATGCAGGTTGTATGGCCAAATTGAGAACTAGTGGCTCAAATGGTGGTGGTGGTGGTGGTGTTGGGGAGCCATTTGTTACTGATAATGGGAATTATATTGTGGACTTATATTTCGTGAGAGATATTGGGGATTTGAAATCTGCTAGTGATACAATTTTGAGGCTTGCTGGTGTTGTTGAGCATGGCATGTTTCTTGATATGGCAACTTCAGTCATTGTTGCAAGTGAGCTTGGGGTCACCATCAAGAACAAGTATAAATAGTACCCTTTTTTCTTTGAATTGTTAGGAATTGATTTAGCATGTGTAGTGATTTCCTATCCAGCTAAATTGAGGAAATTGTAACCAGTTATTTTGACATAGGGAAGGGCTTTATGTTTTTTTATTTTTTTATTTAAATGATTCATGATGACATTGAGGATATTTTTTATCAAATGTTGGCCGGAATTTTCATTGAGTCAGCGGGTTAGAGATTAGAATAATTAGAGTTCTAGTGTTGTAGGAGCAGCTGTAGATTTTGTTGGGCTTCTGTGATCAATCTTTATATATAGTATAATTTTGCTTCTTTGTTAGTTCAAATTTCCAAATGTTTGTTCCTTCTATGAATATACATTGAATTTACTTCGTAGTTTGGTCGTTAATGCTGATATTAGTGTATAAACTGAAGCTTCTTTAATGGTACTTGCCATCGTCAAATCTTTACTGCTTGATATTTTAGAAATGGGTCTTTGGCACAGAATTATTGTGTTAATTTCATTTCTAGATGATGCTCTTGTTTCAGTTTGTATAATTAGTAGGCTTGATACATCATGTGCCCCCTAAAGTTAACCTCAATAGTCTAATGTTTAGGAGAACGTCGAGTTTGCTCCTGGAGTTGGGAAAACCGATACACATAGCCCCTTCCGTGTGACGTGGAGAGACACGTGACTTGAAAGGAAAAGATGGACCTCTTAATCAATATAAACAAATGATCCAACAGCTGAGGACATTTCATTAAACATTGATCTAACAGCTAAAAAATAGTTTATCTAATCCTGTATACCAAGATCAGTTTTCTCCGTTGAAGAACAACCAATTAAAGAACAAAAAATTCCAGTAACAGATTATTACGAAAACAAATTATTACAAAAATTATCAACAAATATTAAACAATGAAGGTACGGCAAAAGAAGATGGAAAAGGATACCTTTAGTCTCAAACACCCTGGTTTGATTTCAGTTGATTATGATGCCGTAATATCATCGATAAGTGAAGAGAGCGAAAGAGCTGTGGAAGAAAGGGGAAGCCTTGTAGGAGCTGGGGCACGACCGTCTTGAAAAGGATGAGCTTTTTGTCACCGAAATTGTTTTGATTTATTGTCCCTAGATTCAAATCAAGATTTTCCTGAATTAGATTTAATTCAAGAAATTTAAGAATTTTTCCTATGAATTAAGATGAAATATATTGATTTAAGAAATGGGTTCTTTATGTCGCTGGAATGATACATTTGAATTCTTTACTTTTCGCCCATGATTAATTTGATAAATGAAATTTTTATCAATTTGAGAATTAGAAAGAGAGATGGAGAAGATGATGTTATTGAAAGAAGAAAATAAAAGAGGGGTTTTATTTATAATTGTGTGAGATATTTTTATGTAAGTTTTGCAATAAGTGTCACGTGTCAAGTTTTGGTTGGGTTGACTTTTCAAATTTGATATGTGGCAGCACATGAAACATATTCTCTTTCAGTTTACCTTGTTAAGCCGGATACATGAGACAAAATGAGTTGGTTTAACCAAAATGAGGGGGGCAAACTGGGCAGTCATTAAGTTGGAGGTGACAATAGACGATTGATGCCAACTTTAAGGGGTAACGGATGTACTAGGCCTAATTGATATTATCCCGGTTCTTTGTTTAAGCAATGAAGAAGAAAAGGCTAATTTTGGCAAAGACTTGCTACAATGGGTTGGAGCGTGTGATATCTGTTCTTGTAATTGTAATTTTAAATTCATAAACAAGTCATATACTGTGATGATCATCCATCCTCATAAAACTGTTCTCTTGGATGGATTTTGATGAGATTATGTTTAATATCATAGCTTGCTTTTGAGTTTGAAGATGCTATAATTTTCATCTCAGCCTCGTTTTGTTTTTGGTGGATAGATTTTGTACTATTATCTTGTTCTGAGGATGTAGTCATCGGACTTTGACGATCATGTTTATTATTTTATTTTATTATTATTATTTTTTAAAAGATTCTACTTTTCAAGTTCTGTTGGTCAATTAGAAAAAAAAAAAAAATCTGTTTGGAAATATGGGGAGGTGACGGGTCAACTTTGGATGGTATCCGATCCCACCCACTTAGTTAAATGAATAGCGGCAATGATAAAAGGAGGTAGTTAATTGTAATTAATTAACTTAAATAACTCACGGAAAAACCAAAAGACAAACACTTTTTATTTGTGGAGATTGAAAACTCTGTTGGAAAGCTACACAAGGTAGGATTGTCAGTCGGGTGACAGGATCCGTTCCTGGTGGGGATCCATCAGAACGAAGATAGAAAATTTCCGATTAAGATATCCGCAGGTGGGAACAGGGATAAATTTGTCCGCGTTTTTTAATCGGGAACTGAAAAGGTAATAGTTTTATTAGCCCCACTGGCCCTCATCCCAATCCCCGTTTAAAATCCGCAAAGATCCCCGATAAATTCTCTGGTTAAATACCAAAATCCCCGACAATTCCCTGTTTATGTTTCTTTATTATAAATATTATTACATTATATTATTATTATTTATTATTTTACAAAACTAAAATAAAGAAGAAAATTAATCTCTCCCATGAATAATTATATTTGAGAATTAAGTTTTGAGAATTTTATGTTCGTAGTTTAATGCACATTTGGATAAGTTAGAGGGTAAAAATTAAAATTTTAAATTTTTTATAAAATTAAAAATTAGCTTAATAGTGACGGAAGAACTTCGACATCCTCACCACCACCGGTCTTAACTAGAACACTGCAACCTCCAATGGCTTCATCTTCATTACTATTGTATATAATATTCACTTCCTCTCCCTTTTTGTTTTCTACACCCATATCGAAATCTTCATCATCGCTACTGAACATTGTGATTAATCATCCATGATCTATGTTATGATGATAAGAACTTACCATGAACAGGGTATGGAGAGTTTTTTTTTTTTTTTTAACCTGTGGAGAGTAATCTGCAAGTATTGTTTTGTAGATTTTAATGGAGTGTCGGGGGCAATAACTGTCATAATTATAACTCAACATGTAGCCCACTCCATCAATGAAAAAGTTATAAGTTTCTGTCTCGTCAATTTGAAATTTCACATATAATATTATTTGCTCCCCGTTGTAATTTCACATGGAGGCAACATGCCTTCAGCTTGTTGAGTATCCGAAAATACATTGGATGTTGTCAATTGCAATCGACACCATGGTGTCATCTACCATTTCCCTTATATATATACCTACGAGCAATAATAGGGCGGAGATTCTCTGAAAGTTGCTTTCCACTTTCGAAAGAAGAAAATAGTCATCAAGTTCTTATCTTCAATTATCAAAGAAAGATAGTCATGTCAAGATCAGCGTGATTAAGACCGATAGACATATCAAGATTAATAACAAATGGAACTAGTTTGTTCACAACTTTTAAAATTATATTATCTTCTTTATTGGCAACCAAAGCAAGACCATTCCCGTTTGACAAATCCAAATGGAGCTTATTTTCAAGATTACATGATTCAACAAGTACTTATTTAAGAATTTTTCTTCAGATATAAAACCGGAACCTATTACAGTTTCAAGACAAAGCGTTCATACCAGTCTTCAGAAATTAGAAAAGCCGCTAGAAAATCCTTAGTTATATCTACCTTCTTTTGTAATAAGTCTTTATATTTTCGGTTAGTATTTTCACAGTCAAGTTATTGTATTTAAATTCCTTCTAAGTTTTGTATTCAAGAATGTCTTGTATCAGCAGAGTCTTCTCAGTCATCAAGAGTTTATAAGATATTTTCAAGTAATAAATCAGATATTTGTTAATATGGTTCGTTGTATCAAAAATTTTATCAATGATCTTGTTATAATAGATTTTTTTCATACTCAAGATTTGTTTAACTTAAAAAATGAATTAATTTCTTTTCAGAATCATTTTTATCCTTTGAATCATTCATTTTGACAGACGAAACAACTTTCAGCTTGGACAACTCATCAGCATTATTGGATAAATTCAACAGCAGCTTAGATAACTCAGGAGCATTATTGCAAAAACTCAGCAGAAGCTTGGACAACTTAACATCTTGCAACAGTAGTCACAACAGGAGATATTTTATCTCTCTTTCTCTTCTTTTGGTTATTTAAGAAGGTCTTTGGAGAGCCAGAGAGCGCGCGCAAAAAAGCTACACACAACAAATCAATCAAGTTTCAGACCATTTTAGGCTTTTAAGGTTGAATATGGATACTAATCAAGAATTAAGTCTTTTATTAGGGAAATTAACTTTGTTACTAGAATTTTATGAAGTTATGCATAGAATTCTACATTCAATAAGTAATTATCACAATACTTGTACAAAATTAACAATAAAAATTTATCAGGTAAAACTTATAATTAAGAGAATAATGTCAACTTTTGCTCAATATATAGTCCAAGAAAACCCAATCCCCATAATACTCCATTATAAAAGGTCTTTTTGATTACGCCAAATACATAGATACTCCCCTGAATTTGTTAAAAAACATCTACTGTCCCCATGAACTTTTAAAATGTCTTAATACCCCCTTGAACTTTGAAAAAGTGACCCAGTTTGTCCCTTATTGTCACATGTCACTTAATTATTTGTTGTTTTATGTATGACTTTTCAAAGCAAACTTTGGTTTTTATAAAATTTAGGGGGACAAACTGCGCCAATTTTAAGAAATGCAGGGAGGCATTAGAATACTTTTAAGAAGTTTATGGGGGCAGTAGGCCTTTTTGGCCAAATTCAGGGGGTATCTACGTATTCGGCCATATATATATATATATATATATATATATATATATATATATATATATATCATCAAAATATATATGCTAAATATATAATAAAATAATGGAGATCGAAAATGTATGTCACAAATTGGCCACAAAAACACTATAATTCAAGCAATTTTGAAGTTTGTTCTAATGATAATTGTAGGACCTCTGCTTGATAGCAGTTCCTCTTGGAAAGGTTAATCTTGATTAGTATTCATCAGTTTCTTTCTCAAAAATAAAAAGCTTGTTGTACAAAATAAAGCTAATGAATAAATGGAATAAGAGAATAAATTGTAAATTGTAACCCCATTATTTAGGATATAAGTTCGTTGGTTATTATAATACGGAAAATTACTATAAATACGTTAAATTTGAGTTTTATTTTGTGTACATAGGGATGTGATTCTTGAAATACGCTTATTTATTTGTAAATTTTACATTTACCTACTTCCTTTTTCTTATACGATTCTCTCTCTTTTTTTATACTTTTGGTCTTAATTTTGTCATGTATCTTTTAATTTGTTAATTTTTTTGTCACACCATTTTAGAATGTTTTTATCATCTTTTTTTTGCTTCCAAACGAGATCCATATGTATATATTTTTCTGGATTTTTTTTTCACGATTTTCAGAAATGTATCAGAATTGATTTTATTTGTAGTAAGAAACTAAATTTGTTTTTTCTATTGTTATGAAGGGTAAATAAAAGCTAACCATAGAAAAAAAAAATACAGAATAAAGTAAATTATATCAATATCTATGTGTTGATACTTTCTGATACATTTCTGACATAAAATACTTTGAGTACTATGCTTTATGTATTAACTACATGTTTTTATCTGTAATGAGGATACCTAAACTCATTCTTTTATTATTGTTATGATGACTAAATAAAAGCTGTATATAGGAAAAAAAAAATACAGAATAAAATATATTGTATCAATGTCTATTTCTTGATACTTTTTGATACATTTCTAATACATTTTTGGTACTTTGCGTACTGTATTTTATGTATTAATTCCACATGTTTTATCTGTAATGAGAAATCACCTATATTGATTTTTTTATTGTTATGAAGGATAAATAAAAATTAATACATGTAGTATTAATGTATAATACAGTATACAAAGTATCAAAAATGTATCAAAGAAGTATCAGAAATGTATCAAATATGATTTCTGATACATTTTTGACAATCGGAAAAAAATCAGGAAAAAAATATACATATAATCTCGTTTCAAAGATGAAAAAGAAACAAAAGGAACTTGCTACAGCGGAATGTCGAAAAAGTGAACGGTTTGAGAGATAAATAAAAAAAATAACGTTTAAAATTACAAAAAAGGACAAAGATTAGTTTGGAGCGTATTATAGGAATGTATCATAATTTGGAACGTAAATTTGAGATTTTGAGTACTTTATGTATCTTTGGGATAATTGTTGGAAATAGAGATATTTATCCAAATTACCCTTAAAATAACTCGTTTACTGGTTATTTAATAACGGAATGATAAATTTTGTTTGTTTGATTTGTTGGGGTGGAAATTCCTTGACACCTGTAGACACCTATAGACACACGCACAGGGAGGAGATGGGACTGAAAAAAATCCTCAAAAGCTTTAAATAGGAAATCCCCAAAATTACCCATGCAAGCAATAGGAGCAAAGTGGAGAATGCATCCTATCCCCGCCTTGTTAACACCCCTGTGTCCATCTCCGTAACAAAAAGTTTTTAAATTTTGAACTTATAGACACTTTTTTTTTTTTTCAAGCTCGATTCATGTTGTTTTACAACTTTTTGCCGTCAATTTTGTGAAAAGGCTTAGCAAGTATTTGTAGTTTTATAGCTAGCATCAACTTCGAATCAAATTGATATATTTCTCAACTACTATCCAACAGCCAACATGTATCTCCAAACAAACTGCCACATTATTTCGCAGCAAATAGTCGAAGATATTGTGGATTAATTTGTCAAAAATGCCAACTTCAAAGATAAAACTGATATATATATATATATATATATATATATATATATATTAAAGTGCATCCAAATTCTAATTAGTCTACTTTACAATATCTAAGCATTAAAAAGCTTAATATATCAAAACCCCCTTGAACTTGTCCTAGACATCACTAGTGCACCTTGAACTTTGTGTTTGTTCAGTTAACCCCTAAACTTTGAAAAAATAACTCAATTTGCTCCTTTATTACCACATATCAATCATTTATTGATTATCTTACATTTAACTTTTCAAAACACATGTATCACAAACAATGATTTAGTATCACCCAGAAGACAAATTGGATAGATTTTTCAAAGTTCGAGAAGATAACTGAATACTTTATAAGTTCAGAAGGACAACTGGCTCTTTACACCAAATTCAGAGAGGACAAGATTTATTCAACCCATTAAAAATTAATGTTTGCTTTTCAATAATTAACCACATTTTTATGTCATCAATTTCATTTTATTAGCTACCAACTAAAAATCTCTAGAAAAAGCTACTTACTAAAAGAAAATATTTAACTCACAAATCTTCAAGTAATTCAGTTTGAAACAATAGTAATAGTAGGATTGTAAGTATCAACTATATGACAAATTCTGTAAGCTAAATAGAGTTGATTGCCTTAAATTCTTAATATCATTTATCCGAACTTTTTCTAAAAAGTCCTATGAATCAATAATTAGTGATATTCTCGAATCAGTATTAGTCTTGGATATTCGTTGAAATGATAATAAATGTTGTATGCTCCTTTCAAAATTCAATTATACAGCAACATCAAGTGCTGCTTTTTCTCCTTCGTCCTAAAATTTCAGGGAACAAAAAGAAAACTAGTGTCGTTTCAATGAAGGAAGAAGGCATTCGTAGACACTCCCCATTCGTGATGTTACCACAAGTTTGTACTTCGTTTGAAGGCTCGGTTTTGCAAGATCAATAATATCCTGCCTCAAACTGTTCCATATATAAAATATAATTCCACTCGTTATCTCTAAATAAAATTTATAACTTAAGCAGCTGCCGCAACAAGTAATTATATGTGAATTTTGTACGCTATACTAACCATTGCCATTCACCGGTTTCTTGTGCATGCCACTTGACAGCATGGGACAGGCGATCTAAACTGTACAACACCAATCCAAACATAAAATGCGACTCTTTTTCCTGCAACAATTACCAGATGAAAAAGGATCTTTATGCTGTTAATTCCACCAATTTGTTTATTGTTTAGCCTATCCTATTCCACTTTTAAGTGAGGAGATGATTAGAGAGAGGAATAAGAATAGCAAAAAAGACGGTATGATACATAAGCATACATATTCCACTAACTTACTAGTGAATTTCAGAAAACGATCGGATGGTTAAGATAGAAGAATTAAAATGGGAAGAATCAAATGCCAAATCTAGTTTCTTACCAATCCTTGGTCAATGAATGTTTGATACTGGACAATCTTTTTCTCAACCTCCACTAAGAGCAGCCTCCTTTGGCGCCGAGCAATTCTACCTCGTCCTTCTGCTGTAGTATCCTGAGTGATGCAAGAAAGATACAGGTAAAATAATATGAAAGACCTTGCATCAGAAAATTTTAAAAAATTTTGCACTATAACAGAGAAACATCGACAGTGTTATCGGTTACAGAAACAAGGTCCATAAATCCAATTTTCTAGGAGTAATGGGCATTTAGCCGTCTCACAATTATTTAAAGAAAAGCCCAGCTTGAATCAGGAACAGGAAATAAAAGCAAGCAAAAAGTGCACATGCTTAAGGTCTAATCAAGAACATTCTTATGCAAACCTAAATCAGGTTTAACCTCATGCAATAACGGGGTTTTCTCAATTTTAATCATATCAAATTTTAACATAATAAACTGGGCTCTCAAGTAAATTGCAAACACATACATTCAAATTCCAAGGATTTGATTTTATGTTTACAAACATTAAATATTCCTAGAAAAGACGACTACTCCTTTTCTTCAGTATCATCAAGTCATGTTCAGGCTGAAGAAAAAGAAAATATTCTGTTCAACTAAAAAAGAAAGAAACTTCAATCTTCCATTCATGTGATAGAAACAATCAAAGTAAAAAGCACTTGAATCCCCTCCAGACTTTTCAGCGAGGGAATCTCAAAATGAAATTTCAATTTCAGGACGTAATAGCATCAATTTTTTTTTTTAATTATCTCTTCCGAAAAGAATCACTAGAACTATTTTAGTCTCTTTAGGAGCCATTAAGCAATTCTATTACATCATTTGACATGAATTAGTAAAATGGTAATTTCTCAATAGTAAACACAATCGCAGTTGCAGCAATCAATCACATCAGGTAAACTATTGCCTACAACAAGAACTTGTTAAATCTTCCTAATAAGCATTATGTTATATTTATACAATTATTTCTCTTAAAGGTTGGAAATGGCATGCAGATTAAACCCTTGATCCCCATAAAATACGATATCTTGATTACATTAGATATAAATGTTGATTGCAAAATTGCTTTCTAGAAATAATTGAAACTATATAACAATTAGATCAGTAATGTGGGAACAGAGAAATTTTCCAACTCAGCATACTCCAACAAAAAAAAAAATTATGAAGATCCAAGAGGTTAAATAGAAAAATCGGCATCCTTGTAGATACTAACTACAACATGCCAACCATTGAGCCAATTTTTAGAAAGCAGCATAGGGACAAATAAAAACATAAAAAATAATACCACACACATACAATTGAAAAAGAAAATGACAGTGGGCTCTCTTAATGCTGATATAATCAACCCAAATATATTAGAACCGCAACCAAAAAGATTTGAAAGTTCACATAATTTTCTCCGTACTTTAATAAAGTAATATTTTCTAAGTTGGTAGGATAGGCGTGAACCTTGATTACCTGGCTATGAAAGAGCAAAATCCATCACAAAAATACATTATTTGGTAATTTAATCCAATCAATCGTTTAAAAAATGATTAGGCACCCTTTAGGTGGCTCCTCACCCAATTAAAGTTTGTTGCATACACTAGGACTTAAAACTTTGCATTATACTCAATGATAATAATCATAAATCTTTCTCAAACAACCTTTGGTTGATAAAGTGAACATGACAAATAAAATCAAGCAACATAACCAGAAAATGATATTATAACAACTAAAATCATTAAAATAATGTAAGTAATTCAATAATAACTAAAGAAAGTGAAGAATCAACTGAGCTACAGGTGGACAGAAAGTAAAGATACATCATACAGATACAGGATACAACACCATCCACAATGCTGTTTGCAAAAGCAACACATATTTGATTCCAGCAATTTAGAAAAACCATAAACAGAAATTTAGAATTTTGTACCCTTTTAAACCATGCACGAAGCACCATTAGCAGAATAAGTGAGAGAAAAAAGGCCGGCAAGGCAGCAAGCACAGCAAAGTTGATTTCATTTGCCTTGAGAATCTGATCCAGCTCAAGCATTGCCCTGTTCAAGTAAGGTAATGAGACAAACTAAAATACAATTTAAGATTTGATTATCCAAGATTCCAATCCCTGAACTCACGTCTCAATGTCCAGTTTGAGTTTCTGAACCTGAAATGATGAGAAATCTCATCAATACGATTAAAATCACAATCACCAATCACATATATAACTACCCTAAACCATGTGGTACCTGGATGAGCAAAGCACGAGCAAGCTCTCCGCTTACAAGATTTTGAATGGGATGCATAAGTTCCTTCTCATACCTATATTTTAGAAAGCCAACAAAGACCAAAAAAAATAAGGGAGAGAGAAAGAAAACAGGTTGTGTTGTGAGCTGGTGTGCCCTATGAAGAGGGATGAAATATACAGAGACCGAAACTATTAGTAATTTTAACTAATTCTGTAATACTGTTCCAATGCATCTGGACCATCTTGCAGCCTCCGCATTTGCAAATGCAAATAAAAGTAAATACCACATGATTAAAACAATAAGGACCTACCTGGCCATAACTATTTCAAGCATTTCCTGATCTGATGCATTCTCTGGGAACTTTTGACCTTTTGTCTGCTCACTAAATGCCAATAGCATTCTGTAGCCAAGCAAATAAAATAGTAAAAAAGTGAATTATTTGATAAAAGAAGTAGTAGTACAAAAAATTAGAAAAATGCATTGGGGGTAGGGGACAAAGTTCATGTGCTAAAGACATGGTAACCAAGATTTAACATTGAGGAAAGTGATAAAGGAGTTTTGATTTTGTAAACTTTACATAAATATAGTCCTCATGCAAGCAGAGACGAGCAACAAATTTGCACAGCTCCAAATTAGATTCAAGCTGTGTTAAGAATGCTATAGCGTAAGTTTATGCATTACTTCAGAATAAGGATTAATAAATTCACCTGATAACGGTGAGCATATTTCACACTCTTCACAGTATCTTATTAGCACAAGGCCATGTTAAATTTCCAAAAGAAGCTCAATAATTTTTGTTTCTATCAAGGGGAAAAATTATGTACCCTTCGCCATTCCATCACCTCTAGTCCAATGTCATAATTAAGCATTGCATAACCAATAAATAAAGTTTTAATGACATCAGATTTAAAAGGTCTATAAAAAGAAAAAGTGATGAAAAAGTATTCAGATAACATGATTTTGGAAAATTCATAAAGCAAACATAAGATGGTTTTGAGAGTAAAATAAAATGTAATTATTTGCATAATAAAATGTCAATCCATTATTATATGAAAAATGGATAGAAAATTTTGACCTGTGCAAAGAATTGGCAGTCAATTGAACTTCTTCTATCTCCATTACCCCTTTGTGTCTCTTCCTGAATGTATCGAAAAGTTCATCTCTAATAGACAGAAGCTGATCATTAAATCAAGTAAAAACGATTAACTTGCTTCAATTTTACAGATACACTATAAACAGAAATGTAACTGCAATCAGAAGAGATATTTCAGCAATTATACAGACAACATTCCCAGCATAACCAGCAATGAATAAAACTGGCATTGAACCCAGTGTAACACATTCTTGATATTTTTAATCAACTGAACCAAATATGACATAAAACTCAAAGAGTGTTTGAAGAAAGAAACATAACAAATAAAAATAATAGATTAACCAAGCCAGTCCATTAAGGCAAATCCAAATTACTATTAAGCGTAACCATTTCAACAAGAGGACAAACTAAATTAACCAAGCCAGTCCACTAAGGCAAATCCAAGTTACCATATGGAAAAAAGTGACCAAAGCTGAATATTTTGAATTGATCTATGGATCATATTTGTTCTTTCTAGGCATTGGGGCAAGCAAATTTCACATTCCAAGACCATTGCAAGATATCTTAAGATTGGGATTCACATTTCTGGAACTAGTTAAGTATTATAAAAGAAAGCAAAGATCATGCCACAACAAACACAAAATCTTGCATCTAAGTGATAAGTTTGATGATGAACATGGTCTTAAGTCCCCTCAACAACATTGCTAACTTTTATCAATGTCAAAAGAGACTCTCTAGACAATTTAGGAATAACAAGTTCACATGAAAGGTTCTAAAATATCTAAAAGGGAATTTAGTTCTTGAAAAGGGGATGTCTACAACAACATACACACCAAACCCAAGTTTAAAGCAGTTCAGCCCCTCCCAATACCGTTCCATAAAACCACACCACAAGTAATACAGATCTAGAAAAGCACTCATAATTCCCATTTTCAACAAGCCCCTACTATATATCTCAAACAATTCTCCCTACAAAATCAATAGTTTCTTCGGAGCTTTGTTGGAAAGTAAAAGACAATAATCATTCACCCGGCTTTTCGAATTAAAACCAAAATCAACCCCATATCATTATAACATTCAAACTTATTCGCTGTCCATCTAATGGACTTCAACTGAACGCCTTCTAAACTGTTTTGTTACCATAAAGGGTATAAAAAATGAAGGAAAAAAATCTTCAAGATTATCCTCCCTCGTTTGCACAAATAATTTCTTTGCCAACAAGCAAGCTCTCTCGTAAATTTCTTCATGATAGTTCCAACAAGTCACATTGTATCTTCCCCCTAATAAAATAACACAGCAAATAGGGAGAACGTCCACACTGCATGATGACTTCAACAAAGTCCCGGAAACAAAATCTCCACAAACAAATTATAATACTACCAATCAAATTCATTTTAAATGCAAATGCCTAAAATGGCTTGAAACAATCAGAGATTGCTGAACATCCTAATGGTAAAAGCATAGAAAATGATGACCATACAAGAATATATGAGACTTGAAGCACCTCAATTGATAAGCTTTCTTCACTACCTCTTGATTTCTCAAAATATTCATTAAAAGGCAGAGCTCAGTACTGCAATCATGAGCCTCCATGATCAGCACCTCAATCCACAAAAGATAGATTCTCTAAGGTGTACACTGATGAGAAACGGAAATTCAAATACAAATGAACTAGAACTAGAATTGTTAATAAGTAGGAGAAATTGACAATAGAACCAACACAGAGATAAATCTAATGCAGAAACTGCACTATCCTAAGGAGAGAAACTCTCTTCCCAAGCCAAAAGGCCGATTCCCAAAATGAATTACCAAAAGCTACTTTTCTCCACTCCAGACCAACAATATATACTCCTAAAACACTCATTCACTTAATTCCCTAAACTACCCTTCATGCATATTCGTCCCTTAAGTCCTCACAGTTGCCCTCTATCATTACTCCGCCCTTCAAAACAGTCTTGCCCTCAAGACTGCAGTCAAAGAAACTATATTTGACAAGAAATGCATTGGCTGGCAAAAGAGAAGGCATGGCTTTTTAACATTGTTCCGACATTAGTGTTCTAATTATTAATTTTTTTAGAATTTAATCGATCAAGCAACCTATACAATATACATTTGGTGGAAACAAAAAGGACTAGCACCTTCCCTCAATTATAAGGATCATAATACGTGTCATTATCTTTTTTCGAAAATTAAAATCTATCAAGCAGCCTATACTCATATTCCTCAAACCTCTTAACATACCTACCACAGGTCTTTGTCATAGCCCTATAAGAGTTAGAGGTAGACATTAGTTAATAAGATCAAAAGCAAGCTTCTCTTATAACATTCTAATCATAATAAAAGATACTGTAACATGTCTACTGCAGATTCCCTATATATTGCATCCAGAAATCAACTAGCTAATATGACCTAAAAAAATCACAAACTGACAATAAAAATCTTGATTCAGTAGCTACAAATTCAATCTTTAACATAAAGGCACATTTTTATGTTCTATAATTAATTCTACTAAAGGAGCAATATCATCACTCTCCATTTCTTTCTGCGAACATTAACTAAGCAAAGTATGATATGATTTGATTTCAACATTTTCAAAGCAGATTTCGACTATCACCAAATTTTAGAATTTCCTAAACAATCCCATTCTGAATCTATTAATTGAATAAAAGAAACTTAAACTCATTATCTTAATAAGATTTAATATATATTCCAAATGGCCAGAGGCCTTCACAAATTTTGAAGATAATAAAATGATAGATTAACAAGACATGAGTTCATAGGAAGCTTCATTAAGAGAGAAGAGAAAGCTAAAATGTACCGGTTGCTCCACATGTTCACTAAAGAAGCTAAAAGTCGAGTCTTTTGCTTCACAAATCCAATTGTCTATATCAGGACTTCCCATTACACGACTATGCCTTAGGAGCCACATGGAACAAACAGAAAGGCCAACTGCGCCACATGTGTAACGAATCCAATACTGAACTATTTTCTTTGGCTTTTGGTGTTTAGCAACCTGAGAAAAGATTCCAATATACCTTATACATCTCAAAATCCAACTTTATCATAGTAAGACTTTGACAGGGTAAATCATTCTTAAAAAAATTTATATTCAAATCAATTATAGAATCTCTAATGCAAGTCAAATTGAAAAAGGAAAATGGTGTAAATTTAGTCCACATATTGAAAGGAACATGGCATATCTTACAACAAGAGACAAGTAGGAGTCCAATTTCTGAAGATTTTTATTAACCAGGTTGACAGCATCAGCAATTTCAAAATCTGTCCATTTAGAGTCTTCTTGATTAACTTCTGGCAGTTTCTCAAAAAGTAGAGGCATCGAATAGCTTCCATCAACAGAAGAATCAGCCTGCAAAGAAATAATACGTGGAATGACAAACAATAATGTGAAAGCACGAAAATAAGAAGACCCATTTAGGACTAGTTACACACAAACTGGTGAACCCAAAAGAATAAATAAATAAATAACCATGATGATTATAAAGATTTCACATATTTGAAGTCACCTGGCGATCTGCATGTATATGGCCAATGGATGCTTCCAAATCTAAAAATAAGCCATTTACAGTAGCCAACAAAGAGGGTAATGACCTTTCAGGATTCTTCACTAACTCTTCTCCACATCTCTCAACTTCCATGTAAACCTGTAAGAACAATCAGGAAAGAAATTGGCATTTTATTCCACCTGTATTAAGAAGTAGAAGTGCTTATATGTTGTCCGTAACAGCTATAATAAATTATGTTGCTGGATAGACTTAACCTGTTTCTAAAAGGTTGGTGCAAGTTATTAATACATAAAGCAGTACCTATTAAAGTCTTCACGAAACCATAATTTCACAAGTCAAGTATCTAAAACAGACAAAACTGTTTGATAGCTGGTCAAGAGAAAAACTAATGTATGCAAAGCAATAGAACAAACAATATCAACACTTCAAGTGCAATACATGAAATGAAACAGTGAAAAAAAGGGCAAACCTCGGCCAAAAATGTAGCAAGAGAACGTCTTAAAATGGTAAGAACAGCCACTCTCTCAGATATATAAGAAGATGCATATTGGCAAATATGCTGCATTGAAGGAGCCTTCGAAAAGCATTCATGCAGCAACTGAGCTGTTCCATCAATGAAAGCCCGTGGCCCTCTCTCAAAAAATATGAAATATAGTTTACGAGAATTGGAACCCTAAAGTTAAGAGAAAAGCAAAAAGCAAAGACAAAAGAAGTTTACACAAGGATAACCAAGTATATAACTGACTACAACTAAATTTGATTTGCTCACCTCTGCTCTAGACTGCCAAAAATGCAAATTCTTTTCAACATTATGCAAATTTAGTAAAATGCGGCCCATTATATCCTCCAATGCATCATAAATCCCAGATGAGTTTTTAACCACCCTACAATTAGAAGAAAAGAAAAGCCCAAAAATCACCTTTTTAGTTTCAAGCAGCTATATTTAACCAACAGAAAAGATAACAAGAGCGGCATATGAGGAGAAGTCGTACAGGAAAGAGTCGGAGGAGTAAGAGGGTAAAGGAAGAGGAAGGCATGCACTGCGTCGTCTGCGGACTGCTTGGCGGCTGAGCTTTGACACTTTCCCTAGAAAATTGAAGTCGGAAGAGGGAAGTAAAGAGGCCAATCGATTCCATAGATAATTGGAATAGAAAGAGAATAGGGTTTTTACGCCTTTGGGGTCGTCTTGGGCAGTACGATCCTCCACTTCCATGGATGCTTTTTGGGTTTTACAGTTGAGTTGATTTCGAAATCGAACTGAACACATCAGCATATGTTAATTGAATCATTTGGTTAAATACCAAATATGTCCTCTTGTTTTCCAATTACTAGAATGCCCCTTTTTTTTTTTTTTTTTTTTTAAGTATATATAAAATTTTTAAATAATAGAAAACATAATATGTAATAAATATATTAATATGTTAAAATTAGAATGTGCAGCATAAGTTGTATGACTTTTAATTCATATTATTATATCGATGATATTAAGGCTTGGGTTTGCCAATTGGAATCTTGCTTCATCAACAGGGAAATAAAACGACAAATTACCCTTCTAACGAACTCCATTTGATTAAAAAACAAAAAAATACTGAAACATGAATGAATCATTAACAAAATCATCAGTGCCAGTATCAAAGCCTGCTCTTGGGTTAAACATTCTTTTATTTGTTGCCTGTGGGATACAATTGTGTATTCCAATTCTTCAAGTAAGCACAAGGATCTTGCTGACATTTTAATTCTCAGCAGCTAAATCTGCAATATTTTTTCCCGTCTCCAACAATTTCTCTTCTAGTATTTTGTCTTATATCAGTTCCTGGAACTGATTTTGTGTCTGAATTCTTCCTACAACAACAAATTGTCTTTATTGTATATACATGTCATCTCAGCTCCCCCTTTGTTAGACCTTATATGGCTCCTGACAGTTGACCTTACTATTGAAATCTTTTTATGAATGTTGAAAGTAATCCTACAACAGAATTTGGAAGGGCCAAGTGAATGTCCTCATAAACTGCATTAAAACATTATAAGAAAATGAGACTATGATGCGTACAAAGTCATTCGCTGCACAAAAACTAATGGACTGCACAATAGTGGCAGTAGTAGCATGGTATAATATACTAGGAATAAAAACGCTTGATTTTTATTAATATTAGGCATCATATAAAACCTTTATCTGCACCATATAAAACTTTACTGCTCTTATAGCACTCCAAAGGTAGCCACAATTCGACATCCTCTTCATCAACACCAAGAAATACTAACAGATATGCATAATGGCAAAAATAGGACAAAATTACATCAACCAAATACTAATTAGGTAAATGAAAATGAAAACTAACAAAGGCAGATAAAATGAAACCATTAGTACCTGAAATCATGGATTGAAGCCGTAATTTGAACATGCAATTGATTCCCTAATCTGTCAAAGGTATGGCAGGGATGATGGAGGAAAGAGCCTTCATGGGTTAGTGGAAGAGGGAACAGTTTGAGAAAGCAAAGTTAATGGGTTAGTGGAAGAGGAACATCAATCGTGGGATAATGGAGTGAGGGAGAATAAAACTGTTCGGTAGAGAAGAAGAGAAGATGAGTTCAGTTTAAGAGCAGTTTCAAGGAGTTTGATGTTAGGATTTTGTGGACTTTATTATTGTATATAACACGTTACCGGTTTTTGAGCACGTAGACGTACATGCATTGTCGGTTTTGGATCGTGTATTTATCATTATAATTAAGTTAAAGGCCCAATTGAAATGATCTAATTAATTTAAGGGAAATTCTCAAAAATACATTTGTTTTAGGTTTTGTTTTATGACTCTACATTTTCAAAATTACTTTTCTACCTTTTTTTTATTTCATAATTATCGAATTATCTTTTTTTCTTAATTCATATCTTTTATATATTTTCCCTTATAAAAATCCCTTAAAGCTTCAACCTTTTTCACATTTACCTTTTATTCGGCCACTTGCACAATCAAATCTCCCTTTATACCCATTTGGACTTTCTTTCCAACCCAATTTTAATTCACAAATTGCACGCTACCCATTTCCTCCTTCCTCCATTAACGGTCATTTCCATTTCTCTCTCTCTCTCTCTCTCTCTCTCTCTCTCTCTCTCCTCCCTTTCTTTCTTCAATTGGGATTTTGTTTTCAATCCGCAAGGAATTCGATCAGTCCCTTTTTACAATTCTAGATAATGTAAGGGTTTCATAAATTTTATTTATTCATACAATGTCCGCTCTGGTGTGTTTTTCATTTTGTGTTTGAATTTTATTTACTATTACACTAATTATACCTTAGTTATACCTTTAGATATACTATTACATTCATTATACCTTAGTTATACCTTAATTATACTTTAAGATACACTATTACAGTAATTATACCTTGGTTATACCTTAATTATACCTTTAAATACACTGCTACATTCATTATACCTCAGTTATACCTTAATTATACCTTAAGATACAATATTATCTTGATTATACCTTAGTTATACCTTAATTATACCTTAACTATACCTCAAGATATATTATTACATTGATTATACCTTAGTTATACCTTAATTATATCTTAATTATACCTTAAGATACAAAGGTATAATGAGTTATACTTGAGTGAAAAAAAATATCGAAAAAAATATATACATATGAATCTTGTTTCGAAGAGAAAAAAAACAAAAGAATCATTCTAAAGTCGCATGACAAAAAAATAAACGGGTTAAGAGATAAATGTGAAATTAGATTAAAATTATAGAAAAAGGAAAGAGAAATGTGGATAGAGTAGAAAAAGGTATTTAAGTAATTTTGAAAAGTTAAAAAGGGATTTTGGCAAAAGTTTCAAGTTTATGTAAAAAAAAAAAATATGGTGCCAAAATGTAAGTGTTTTTGTAAAATCCCCTTAATTTAATAGGGCCATGTCATTTTATAAAAAAGAAGTGTGGGTCAATTTATAATAGGTGTGGAAACCCAAGGTATAAAACTAATTTATGATGGACTTAATTAGTAATTTTATACCAACTCAGTCTTTATAAATAAGGGTCATGGTCCTGGTTGAGCGTAATTCAAGAAGGAAAACACACGTTCTTTATACTCAGAGAAAACCCCATCTTTTCCTGAACCTTTAGAAAATTATGAAACAACTAGAAGATCGGATACCTGAATTTTGTAACGTGTTGTGATCATGGAACCAGGTACGTTTCCGTTATTATCAATTTAATCAACGATTTCTGCATAAGAACTAGATCCTGATCAATTAGACTTAATTTCTTCAAGTGGTATCAAAGCTTTTCTTATCGCATAATTGTTGGTTTTAAAGATTTATTAAATAAATTATTTTTCCATGATTACATGATTACATTAGATTTGGGTATTTGAAATTTAGGTTGGGATCTATTGATTTTGATTGTGGAATTGAAACAAAATTAATTGAATTAGTTTTTTGGGTTACGGCATCAAGAAATTGAAACAAATCATTGAAATCGATTGCTGCAGATTTTTTTTTACCCAAATCAATTGAATTTGGACTGATGGGTTAAAAGAATCAAGAAACCAGTTTGAATTTGGAAATCAATTAAAATAATAATAATAATAATAATAATAATAATAATAATAATAATAAATAATGGTTTTTTGGGTTTTTACCCTTTTAGCCCCTAAAGTAAACAAATTCCTATTTTTTTATTGCAGATTTAGTCACTAATTTATTTTAATTACATAATTGGTCCTTTTATGTTGTTTTGTTTATTTTATTTATTTCTTTATGATTTATTAAGGAATAATTATGTGATTAAAGTGTGTTATGACATCAAATTATATGGTTAATTTGAATTTTGGTCAAACATAATTAAGGTTTATATATATATATATATATTTTTGGTTGAGTGATTATTTCGAATCATTTATAATATTAAGTTGCTTTTTTCTTTTCAAGCATGTCTAGTAATTTGAATCGGTTAATCGAAGCAGTATGTTACCAAAGTATCCTCTCCTGTCTAAGATTTTTCCTTTTTAAGTTACTTGTTGGGATTTTTGACCGGAAATCAACCGATAAATGCGGAAGAACGCGATGATTTCCTCAAATCCAGTCCCAGTCGCAATTGAAATGGAAATTGTAAAACATAAAATTCAATAGAAAGATATCATTCTCTTACCAGGAATATCTCTTCAAGAGATGGATGACGACTGCAGGAATCAAATTAGAGTCCCTCCTCGTTCTCGTACACGAACGCCTAACGAACACGACCCGTGCTAGCGTAGGAAAAACGAGCAATGGAGAGAGGGGGCTAGAGGATTCGGCTATGGTATGCTTGGTGTGCCTTGGCCGAAATTTTCCTAGGTTAAAAACCTAGGTTGGCCGAATTCCCTTAGGGGAATTCAGGCCTAGCTTCGCTCCTTTATTCTGTGCGGGCTTTCTTCTTTTAATCCAGGCCCAATCTAATTTTAATTATTCTGGTTTAAATTAATATCAAGCCCAATTTTAATATACCCATGTATTTAATATATTACACCAAGTAATATATTATTTACATTTGAATTAAAATTAGTTTGACCAATTAATTTAATCCATCAAATTAAAATTAAATCCTCACAAAATAAAATCATACGTAAACCTATACATATGAATATTTCCACCTAGGAAATAATCTCATAATTAATCCAATTAATTATGAAGAGCCAATTGGATATATATTAATTTTATTATTAGGATCAATCCAATTGATCTTTATAATATGATTGATATATATATATATACCTCTCTCTCCACAGTGTATACTCCAAGTATACATGTCATTCCTTAAGGCAGTGTTCAGTTGTTCTATGTGTACGATCCCGTGGGCCCATCTTTATGTTGGCAGCGGGCCTTTGGCCCACAGACTACAGTTGGGCTCTAGCAAGCCACTGCAGCCCCCAATTAAGATGGAGATGGCAGTCCAACTGTTATCATAACCCTGTAGTTTAAACTTGTACATCCCATGTCATTGATATCGGTGTCCAACACAGAGGCATGGATTGATCACCCTCTTTTGTGTCGGAGATTAACTTGATCCCGAATGCACTGAAGCTCACAAACAAGTTCCCACTTGTTTGGGTGTGGCCACACTCTTATCAGTCACATTCATCAAGAGGCCGGTGATATCTTCCCAGTGGACTACTGAGTGACAAATCCCTTCTGCATATCCATAGCATTACCATGCTAAGTGACATACCCGAAAGTACCCATACTTGGCACCCTGTTACAGGCCCTTTAGGCATACCCCTAAATATGCGACCTCACATGTAACACCATCATATGGTCAGGTCAAAGGATCCATACAAGTGCTACACGAGAATCACTTGTGATGCTATACCATGTGGATTTCTCGTTTAGTGGATCTATCCAATACCATGCTCCTTATGCATGTACCTATTAACTTGGTTGACAATCCATGTCCAATGACCGGTAAGACACCGCCATATAACCAGGTTAATGATAGTCTCTTGTTCCATTCATTCCCATGACTGGAACAGACTACGGATCTATTTATGGTCATATCGTTTACCCTATCCATGGTCTTACTGCCAAGTGCATGATACTGGTCATCATGGATATGGATATGTCCATCGGATACTTCTTTTAGTATATTGCACAAGATAAATATAATAAATGAATTAATGCCTTTATTAATAACACAAATAAGTATAATACATGAATACGATTAATGTATGATACAAATGCAAGGGCCAATGCCTCGGGACTAGGGCATATCCAACAATCTCCCACTTGCACTAGTTCCAACTAGGCATGGGCCTAATCCCTATAGATCTAGTATGACCCTCGTGCTTGGGCTAGGCCAGCGCCTTGGTAAAAGGATCCGCGACATTTTCCTCGGTGTCCACTCTGTGCAATGCAATGTCACCTCTCTCCACGATCTCTCGTATGAGGTGAAACTTTCTGAGCACGTGCTTTGTGTTCTTGTGTGACCGGGGCTCCTTAGCTTGTGCAATGGCCCCATTGTTGTCACAGAAGATATCAACTGGGTCCTGGATAGTTGGCACCACTCCCAACTCAGTGATAAACTTCTCCATCCATACAGCTTCCTTAGCCGCATCACACATAAAGATGTACTCAGCTTCTATTGTAGAGTCCGCTATGGTTGGCTGCTTTGAGCTCCTCTAGCTTACAGCACCACCATTCAGCAAAAATACATACCCAGACTGCGACTGGTACTTATCCTGGTCGGTCTGGAAGCTCGCATCAGTGTACCCAGTAACTGACAGCACTTC
Organism: Euphorbia tirucalli; assembly: GCA_039660915.1. NCBI lineage: Eukaryota > Viridiplantae > Streptophyta > Magnoliopsida > Malpighiales > Euphorbiaceae > Euphorbia > Euphorbia tirucalli. The sequence continues at coordinate 44,859,896 of CM077638.1, read as the reverse complement.
CTGACCACCATACACTAAGAAGCTGTCCTTAGTCCGGTTAAGGTACTTAAGGATCACCTTGACAGCTTTCCAGTGATCCTCCCCGGGATCCTGCTGGTACCGGCTCATCATACTCAGTGCAAAGGCGACATCAAGTCTCGTACATAATATGGAGTACATAATTGATCCTATAACCAAAGCATATGGAACCAATTTCATGTTCTCCCTATCCTACCTTGTTTTAGGACAATGTTTCTCACTAAGTTTCAGCCCATGACCCATTGGCAAGAAACCTTTCTTGGCCCGGTCCATGCTGAACCTTTTCAGAACTTTGTCTATGTACGAGGCCTGACTTAGGCCCAGAAGCCGATTAGATCTATCCCTATAGATCCTGATCCCTAGGATCATCTCAGCTTCGCCTAAGTCCTTCATTGCAAAGCACTTACTCAGCCACTGCTGTACCCCTTGCAGTGTAGGTATGTCGCTTCCAATGATTAGGATGCCGTCCACATAAAGTACCAAGAATGTGACAATGCTCCCACTAGTCCTCTGATACACACAAGGCTCATCTTGATTCTGTATGAAGCCATATTCTTTTATGGCCTCATTGAATCTTATATTCCAACTTCGGGATGCTTGCTTCAGTCCATAAATGGACCTTTGAAGCTTGCATACCCTTCCCGGATACTTTGGATCGACAAAACCCTTAGGTTGTGTCATGTACAAATCCTCGAGTAGCTTTCCATTAAGGAAAGTGGTTTTGACATCCATTTGCCAGACTTCATAGTCGTACCATGCGGCTATGGCTAGCAAGATCCTGATGGATTTTAGCATGGCTACTGGTGAGAAAGTTTCATCATAGTCTATTCCATGGACTTGTCTGAAACCTTTCACAACCAGACGCCCCTTGAAGGTGTTGTCGGCCTTTAGCTTATAGCACCACTTGCAACCTATTACCTTGGCACCCGGAGGTGGATCAACCAAGTTTCAAACTTGGTTATCGTACATAGATTGCATTTCTGCCTCCATGGCTTTGCGCCAGTTTGCAGATAGTGGGCTAGCCATAGCCTTTTGGTAGGTTTTGGGTTCTTCCTCATCCCAGACGAGAAGAGTCTGATCATCGATGACGAGAAAACCATACCTCTCCGGTTCCAGACGATACCTACCAGACCTTCTATGTCCTTGTGCGGCCTGGGTCGGTGCTTCCTCTTGTGGAAGCTCCACCTGGGCCTTCGAGTTATCCTCTTTAGGAGCTTGTGGACCTTGAACTTCTCTGAGTTCAACACTGCTCCCACTGTCTTTCTTGGAAAGGAACTCCTTTTCTAGAAAGACCCCCTTCCTTGCCATGAACACCTTGTTCTCGGCAGGGTTGTTGAAGTAATACCCTTTGGTTTCCCTAGGGTAGCCCACAAACAGGCATTTATCGGTTTTGGGCTCCAGCTTGCCACTAGTCAATCTCTTGACATGTGCTTCACATCCCAAATCCTTAGGAAAGACACATTAGGCTCCTTGCCCGTCCATATATGATATGGGGTCTTTTCCACTGCCTTAGTCGGAGTATTGTTTAAGATAAGAGCTGCTGTCTCGAGGGTGTGTCCCCAGAAACTAATTAGGAGAGAGGCTTAACTCATCATTGAGCGGACCATGTCTAACAGGGTCCTATTCCTCCGTTCAGACACCCCATTCCATTGTGGTGTTCCGGGAGGAGTGAGCTGTGGAACTATTCCATGCTCTCTCAAATATGAGTCAAACTCCAGGCTCATATACTCACCGCCTTGGTCCTACCGAAGGGTTTTTATAGTTCTACCTAGCTAGTTCTGTACCTCGTTCCTAAATTCCTTGAACCTATCAAGGGTCTCGGACTTATGTTTCATCAGATAGACATAGCCATATCTGCTGAAATCGTCTGTGAACGTGACGAAGTACAGGTGTCCACCTCTGGTCGCTGCGCTCATAGGTCCACATACATCTAAATGTATTAGGTCCAATAAGCCAGTGGCCCTTTCAGCCTTTTTGCTAAAAGGCGCCTTTGTCATCTTGCCTTGTAAACATGATTCGCATGTATCAATTGACTCCAAGTCAAATGACCCTAAGACTCCAGCTTTGTGAAACCTAGCAATGCGCTTCTCGTTTATGTGGCCGAGATGACAATGCCATAGGTAGGCAGGATTAAGTTCGTTTGGCTTAACCCTTTTTGTGTTTATGTTATAGACGTGATTGGTTTCATTTAAGTCCAGGATATATAGGCCATTATTTAATAGAGCATCTCCATAAAATAATCCCTCTCTAGATATTGGAATTCTACCATTAGAAATAGTAAAATAAAATCCAAAAATATCCAACATAGAAACTGAAATAATATTCCTGCACATAGCAGGTACAAAATAACAATGTTCCAAAATTAAAACCAATCCACTAGGCATCACAAGGTGGTATTCGCCGATCTCTATGGCAGCAACCCTTGCTCCATTCCCGACCCACAAGTCCACCTCTCTCGACCCCAGTGACCTTCTGTTCTTAAGTCCCTGCGCATTGCAACAAATGTGAGAACCACATCCAGTATCCAATACCCAAGATGTTGAAACAGTAAGGTTAATGTCTATAACATAAATACCTGAAGAGGATGCACCTTGGCCCCTTCTTTTCTCTCCCATCAGCCTGGGACATGATCTCTTCCAATGGCCCACCTGTCTACATCCGAAACAGACATCTTCAGGACCTGCCTTCTGCTGGGCCTTGGGTTGGGCCTTGGCCTTCTTAGCCTTAGCCTTCTTAACCTCGGCCTTGGCCTTGGCCTTTTCCTTGGCCTTATCCTTGGCAACAGGAGGGTTCCCCTTGTTGACCAGCAACATCGGCAGAGTCTTTTTGATCGACTGATCAGTAAGCTTAAGCATCCCATGCAGCTCACTGACAGTACGGTTCATCCCTTGCATGTTGTAGTTCAGGATGAACTGATCATAAGAATCTGGCAAGGATGCAAGGATGGTGTCCACCGCCAACTCCTGAGAGATAGGCGATCCGAGACCGGCCAAAGTGTCCAAATAGCCCTTCATCTTGAGCACGTGTGCGCTCACAGATGTCCCGGCCCCCATCTTACAAGAGTGGAATGCCTTGTTGGTCAGGTACCTTTCCTGACGAGCTTGCTCTTGAAACATCTCATTTAGAGTTGTTATCATAGCAAAGGCTTGATGGTCCATAAATTGTTTTTGCAGTTCGGGGACCATGCAGGCCAACATTAGGCATTTCACATCCCTATTGTCCTTGACATGCGCCTCGTATTCCTCCAGCTGGGCAGTCGACGGATTACGTCCTTGAGGCGCAGCCGGTACAGGCCTCTCCAGTACATACTCTTTGGACTCCTGCCTTAGAACTATTCTCAAGTTCCTAGACCAGTCCAAAAAGTTAGGACCGGAAAGCTTGTCCCTTTCCAGAATTAATCGCAGTGATAAGGTATTGTTGTTTGCCATTTAAGAATTTCTACACAGAAAAACATTTAGAGTGTTAATAAAGGACTGTACTTTGTTGTTCCCATATAAAATTAATAATGAATCAAGTTATTAATTAAACCGAGTTGTTGGGCTCATGGGCCGAGATCCATATTTCATTAAGATATAGCCAGACGAGGGCCTGGTACAACTATACCCTAATTATTTAGGTAGGAACGCCGTCCAATCCCAACCTAGGGACTCCCGGTTTGATGGGCTTGGTGGCACTTACCCATATGTGCTTAGGGCCAGAGAATCCTACTACCCATGCTAAGTCAAAACCTCCATTCAAGTGTTAGTGTATCCCATACCCTAACCCAATACAAAGTGACAATACTCTAGTGTATCCTGCGAGGGCATGGTCTACAACTGGCCTATTCCCACTTCGAGTCGGTTTTGAATGAGGGAAGCACTTTTAAGTGACTTAGTAATTCCATTTGGTTATTAGATTCATTTAATAACGGCTTACATACATAATGCGGGTGAAATGTGGTTGGATCATACATACATACATGCATATAAATATAAAACATGATTAAATAAATAAGTAAAATGGACTGCTATGGGCCTATATTACATCCTAATATTATTCTAGTAAACCTATACTAGAAAAGAATATCAGGTGGGCCTCCATCTTCTTCCTTCTAGGCTTGCACCTCCACTTGGGCTCACCACTCCATGGGCTTCTTCTTTTTACAAATTTTATAATAAATGAATAAAATAAAATTACATTAAAAAGAAAAATGACACGCAGGCCGTATTTACCAAAAAAAAAAAGAAAAATACAACCCATCTTGTACAAGTCCCAATAGCATCCAACCATACAAACATTTAATCACATATATGCATCCAATACATATAATTCATAAGCATGTTATAATGCATGATATAAGCCCATTTCAATTATGTCTAAACCATTATATAGAAATCGCCAATTTTTGCCCATCATGGTTCTAACCCTTAACGGGCTTTGGGCCTCGAGCCCAGGCAGTCCAACTGCTCCCAATGGAATTGGGAAACCATGGGTCCAATTCAGCCGTCCAAGTAATTGTGCCAAAAATACTCGAACCAATTTCAATTAACCATATTTATTTCCAAAATTAATATCACATGAATAAAATAAAATTTCATTCAAGAAACCACACGAATTTAAATTGCATAAATTTAAACACACGAATTTTAAAACCAATTAAAATTTCAAAACTGGGCCCCAGGCCCAAAACCCGCCAAATCCAAAAACGCTAGGCCCGGCCCACTGCTAGGGGTAGCAGCCACTGCCAGCAGTGGCTGCCGCCCAGCAGCGGCTGCTGCTGGAACCAGCGGTAACTGCTGCTGGCGCATCGGCTACCGCCGCCGGCGACGATTCCGCCGCCAGCAGCCCCGCCCCCGGGAGCCAGATTTTTTTTTATTAAAACCATAAAAATAAATATAAATCATCCATCAACAACGAATCCACCAAGAATTCCAAAACATACAATTAAATTAAATAAACACAAACCAATATGCATATTCAATTTCAATTGTATGAAAATCAAATGGGAAAAATCTTAAACCCAAAACAAGAATCCCAATGAAAAAACTCCAATTTTAAAACATGGGATTCAACCAATTTTAACAATTTCCATGGATCAAAAGCCTGCTCTGATACCACTGTTGGGATTTTTCACCGGAAATCAACCGATAAATGCGGAAGAACGCGATGATTTCCTCAAATCCAGTCCTAGGAGCAATTGAAATGGAAATTGTAAAACATAAAATTCAATAGAAAGAAATCATTCTCTTACCAAGAATATCTCTTATAGAGATGGATGAAGACTGCAGGAATCAAATTAGAGTCCCTCCTCGTTCTCGTACACGAACGCCTAACGAACACGACCCGTGCTAGCGTAGGAAAAACGAGCAATGGAGAGAGGGGGCTAGAGGATTCGGCTATGGTATGCTTGGTGTGCCTTGGCCGAAATTTTCCTAGGTTAAAAACCTAGGTTGGCCGAATTCCCTTAGGGGAATTCAGGCCCAGCTTGGCTCCTTTATTCTGTGCGGGCTTTCTTCTTTTAATTCAGGCCCAATCTAATTTTAATTATTCTGGTTTAAATTAATATCAAGCCCAATTTTAATATACCCATGTATTTAATATATTACACCAAGTAATATATTATTTACATTTGAATTAAAATTAGTTTGACCAATTAATTTAATCCATCAAATTAAAATTAAATCCTCACAAAATAAAATCATACATAAACCTATACATATGAATATTTTCACCTAGGAAATAATATCATAATTAATCCAATTAATTATGAAGAGCCAATTGGATATATATTAATTTTATTATTAGGATCAATCCAATTGATCTTTATAATATGATTGATATATATATATATATATATATACCTCTCTCTCCACAGTGTATACTCCAAGTATACATGTCATTCCTTAAGTCAGTGTTCAGTCGTTTTATGTGTACGATCCCGTGGGCCCATCTTTATGTTGGCAGCGGGCCTTTGGCCCACAGACTGTAGTTGGACTCTAGCAAGCCACTGCAGCCCCCAATTAAGGTGGAGATAGCAGTCCAACTGTTATATAGCAGTCCAACTGTTATCATAACCCTGTAGTTTAGACTTGTACATCCCATGTCATTGATATCGGTGTCCAACACAGAGGCATGGATTGATCAACCTCTTTTGTGTCGGAGATTAACTTGATCCTGAATGCACTGAAGCTCACAAACAAGTTCCCACTTGTTTGGGTGTGGCCACACTCTTATCAGTCACGTTCATCAAGAGGCCGGTGATATCTTCCCAGTGGACTACTGAGTGACAAATCCGTTTTGCATATCTATAGCATTACCATGCTAAGTGACATACCCGAAAGTACCCATACTTGGCACCCTGTTACAGGCCCTTTAGGCATACCCCTAAGTTTGCTACCTCACATGTAACACCATCATATGGTCAGGTCAAAGGATCCATACAAGTACTACACGAGAATCACTTGTGATACTATACCATGTGGATTTCTCGTTTAGTGGATCTATCCATTACCATGCTCCTTATGCATGTACCCATTAACTTGATTGACAATCCATGTCCAATGACCGGTAAGACACCGCTATACAACCAGGTTAATGATAGTCTCTTGTTCCATTCATTCCCATAACTGGAACAGACTACGGATCTATTTATGGTGATATCGTTTACCCTATGCATGGTCTTACTGCCAAGTGCATGACACTAGTCATCATGGATATGGATATGTCCATTGGATACTTCATTTAGTATATTGCACAAGATAAATATAATAAATGAATTAATGCCTTTATTAATAACACAAATAAGTATAATACATGAATCCGATTAATGTATGATACAAATGCAAGGACCAATGCCTCGGGACTAGGGCATATCCAATATTACTAAGATGTTTTTTTAGTGTGTGTGTTTTTTCATGCTGATAATATCCGACCCAAAGGAAGGTAGTTATTGTTTGGCAGAAATTCACATATACATATGGTAATAATCGTGTGATAATTATTAGGTGTCCATTGTGAGTGTTAAGTCGGTCCAAAGAAAGGCCTAACACTTGAATGGATTTTATTATCGGTGTTTGATTACTACACCAAGGAAATCACTTACAAGTTAACTCTCTGTCCAAAGACTAGACTTAATGTTGTGACGATTTTCTTGTGATGGGTGTTATTTATGATTATGATTAATCACTTTTATGAGCTTACTGTGATTTTCTGATTCTTATGTTCTCTACACAGTTAATTCTGTTACTGCTGCTACAATATCTGCTAATATGAATAGCATTCCGATGCTCAATGGAGCCAACTTTAAGCTTTAGAAAAGTAAGGTTTTAATTGCTCTTGGATGCATGGATCTGGACCTTGCACTTAGGTAGGATCGTCCCACTGAGCTTTCAGATGAGAGTACCTCTAAACAACAGAGGGAAATAGCTCAGTGGGAGCGCTCAAATCGTATAAGTCTAATGATCATGAAGCAAGCCATCCCTGAGACTTTCCTGGGTGCTATGTTTGAGGAGACAAATGCCAAAAAGTGCCGGAAAGTGCTTGAAGAGTGCTTTGCCAAAAGTGAAAAGGCAAAGACAACTGGCATTTTATGACAGCTTGTTTCCATGAAGTATAAAGGTAATGGGAACATAAGGGAGTACATTATTAAGATGTGTCATTTGGCTTCAAAACTGAAAACACTCAAGTTAGAGCTTTCAGAAGAATTGCTCGTGTATTTGGTTTTGATCTCTCTTCCTCCTTAATTCAGTCAATTTGAGGTGAGCTATAATTGCCAAAAGGATAAATGGACTCTTAATGAGCTCATTTCTCACCTTGTGCAAAAGGAAGAGAGGTTGAGGCATCATAAGGTGGAAAGTGCTCATTTGGCATTGTCTTCTAAAGACAATAAGAAGAGGAAGGGCAAACAGATTGTGATTAATGAACCACAAAAGAAGAAAGAAAAGGTACCTCAAAAAGGTTGCTTCTTTTGTAAAGTCCCTTCTCATATGAAGAGAGAATGTGCTAAGTATCACGCCTGGCACGTGAAGAAAGGTACTTCTCTTGCTCTTGTTTGTTCTGAGGTTATTTAGTTTCAGTGCCGAGATATACTTGGTGGTTAGATTCTGGTGCTACTACTCACTTAAGTATATCCATACAGGGTTGCCTGAACTGTCGAAAACCAAGTGATGCTGAAAGATTCATCTATATGGGGAATGGCAATTCGGTAGAGGTTGAGGCTATTGTTGGAAATGCCCTAGTCCCGAGGCATTGGTCCTTGTATTTGTATTATATATTTATTGGATTTATGTATTGTACTATTTGTGTTATTAATAAAGGCATCAATTCATTTATTATATTTATCTTGTGCAGTATATTAAATGAAGTATCCAATGGATATATCTATATCCATGATGACAATTGTCATGCACTTGACAGTAGGACCATGGACAGGGAAAACGATATGACTATAAATAGATCCGTAGTCTGTTCCAGTCATGGGAATGAAAGGAACAAGAGACTATCATTAACCTGGTTGTATGGTGGTGTCTTACCGGTCATTGGACATGGAATGTCAACCAAGTAATGGGTACATGCATGGGGGCATGGTACTGGATAGATCCACTAAACGAGTAATCCACATGGTATAGTATCACAAGTGATTCTCATATAGCACTTGTATGGATCCTTTGACCTGACCATATGATGGTGTTACATGTGAGGTTGCATGCTTAGGGGTACGCCTAAAGGGCCTGTAATAAGGTGCCAAGTATGGGTACTTTCGGGTATGTCACTTAGCATGGTAATACTATGGATATGCAGAAGGGATTTGTCACTCAGTTGTCTACTGAGAAGATATCACTGGCCTCTTCATGAATGTAACTGATAAGAGTGTGGCCACACCCAAACAGGTGGGAACTTGTTTGTGAGCTTCAGTGCATTCAGGATCAAGTTAATGTCCGACACAAAAGAGGGTGATCGATCCATGCCTCTGTGTTAGACACTGATATCAATGACATGGGATGTACAAGTTTAAACTACAGGGTTATGATAACAGTTAGACTGCCATCTCCATCTTAATTGGGGGCTGCAGTGGCTTGCTAGAGCCCAACTGCAGTCTGCGGGCCAAAGGCACGTTGCCAACATAAAGATGGGCCCACGGGATCATACACATAGAACGACTGAACACAGACTTAAGGAATCACATGTATACTTGGAGTGTACACTATGGAGAGAGAGGTGTAAATATGTTAATTATATTATGAAGATCAATTGGATTGATCCCAATAATAAAATTAATATATTCAATTGGCTCTTCATAATTAATTGGATTAATTATGAGATTATTTCCTTGGTGGAAATATTCATATGTATAGGTTTACATATGATTTTATTTTGTGAAGATTTAATTTTAATTTGATGGATTAAATTAAATGGTCAAACTAATTTTAATTTAAATGTAAATAATATATTACTTGGTGTAATATATTAAATACATGGGTATATTGAAATTGGCCTTGATATTAATTTAAACCAGAATAATTAAAATTAGACTGGGCCTAAATTAAAACATGGAAGCCCGCACAGAATGAAAAGGAGCCAAGCTGGGCCTGAATTCCCCTAGGGGAATTCGGCCACCCTAGGTATAAAAACCTAGGGTGAAATTTCGGCCACCCTAACCAAGTGAAAAGATAGCCGAAATTCCTAGCCCTTCTCACCATAGTTTTTGTTTTTCCAACGCTAGCACGGGTCGTGTTCGTTAGGCGTTCGTGTACGAAAATGAGGAGGAAATCTAATTTGATTTTTGTAGTCTTCATCCATCTCTAGAAAGAGATTTTCCTGGTAAGAATTTAATCTCTTTCTATTATAGTTTTAAGTTTTATAATTTTCACTTCAATTGCTCCTGGGACTGGATTTGAGGAAATCATCGCGTTCTTCCGCTTTTATCGGGTGATTTCCGGTGAAAAATCCCAACAGTGGTATCAGAGCAGGCTTTTGATCCGTGGAAATTGTTTAATTGGTTGAATCCCATGTTTTAAAATTGGAGATTTTTATTAGGGTTCTTGGTTTGGGTTTAAGATTTTTCCCCATTTATTTTTGTACAATTGAAATTAAATTTGCATATAGGTTTATGTTAGTTTAATTTTATTGTATGTTTTGGAATTCTTGGTGAATTTCCTTTTGTTGATGGATGGAATATTTGGTTGATATTTGTTGATGAATGGCATATTTTTTTCTGTTTTTCAAAAAAAAAAAAACTGGCTCCCGGGGTGAGGGGCTGCCAGCGGCGGCCGCTGCCTGCTGCTGTGCCATCAGCAGTAGCCATGCAAGCGGTTGCTGCCGTTGGTTCCAGCAGCAGCCGCTGTTGGGCAGTGGCCGCTAGGCTGCCACTGCACAGCGGCAGTGCCGCTGCTGGGCAATGGCTGTCGCACGGCAGCAGCGGGCAGCTGCTAGGCGGCTGCAGCGGGCTGGGCCCAGTGTTTTTGGAATTGGCGGGTCTTGGGCCCGGGGCCCTGTTTTGAAATTTTAATTGGTTTTAAAATTCGTGTGTTTAGATTTATGCAATTTAAATGCATGTGGTTTCTTGAATGAAATTTTATTTTATTCATGTGATATTAATTTTGGAAATTAATATGGTTAATTGAAATTGGTTCGGGTAATTTTGGCACAATTACTTGGACGGCTGAATTGGACCCATGGTTTCCCGATTCCAGTGGGAGCAGTTGGACTACCTGGGCTGGAGGCCCAAAGCCCGTTAAGGGTTAGAACCATGGTGGGACAAAATTGGCGATTTCTTAATAATGGCTTGGACATAATTGAAATGGGCTTAAATCATGCATTATAACATGCTTATGAATTATATGTATTAGATGCATATGTATGATTAAATGTTTGTATGGTTGGATGCTATTGGGCCTTGTACAAGATGGGTTGTATTTTTCTTTTTAGGTAAATACGGCCTGCGTGTCGTTTTTCTTTTTTTAATGTAATTTTATTTTATTCAAATATTATAAAATTTGTAAAAGAAGAAGCCCATGGAGTGGTGAGCCCAAGTGGAGGTGCAAGCCCAAGTGGAGGTGTAAGCCCAGAAGGAAAAAATGGAGGCCCACCTGATATTCATTTCTAGTATAGGTTTACTAGAATAATATTAGGATGTAATATAGGCGCCCATTTTACTTTTATTTAATTATACTTTATGTTTATTTGCGTGTATGAATGTATGATTCAATAGCAACTTCACCCGCCTTATGTATGTAAGCCGTTATAAATTGAATCTAATAACCAAATGGAATTACTAAGTCGCTTAAAGGTGCTTCCCTTATTCAAAACCGACTCGAGGTGAGAATAGGCCAGTTGTAGACCATGCCCTCGCAGGATACACTGGAGTATTGTCACTTTGTATTGGGTTAGAGTATGGGATACTCTAACACTTGAATGGAGGTTTTGACTTAGCGTGGGTAGTAGGATTCTCCTGGCCCTAAGCACAAATGGGTAAGTGCCAACAAGCCCATCAAACCGAGAGTCCCTAGGTTGGGATTGGACGGCGTTCCTACCTAAATAATTAAGGTATAGTTGTACCAAACCCTCGTTTGGCTATATCTTGATGAAATATGGATCTCGGCCCATGAGCCCAACAACTCGGTTTAAATTAATAACATGATTCATTATTAATTTTATATGGGAAAAATAATTTAAAGTCCTTTATTAACACTCTAAATGTTTTTCTGTGTAGAAACTCTCAAATGGCAAACAATAATACCTTATCACTGCGATCTATCCTTAAAAAGGACAAGCTTTTCGGTCCTAACTTTTTACACTGGTCTAGGAACTTAAGGATTGTTCTAAGACAAGAATCAAAAGAGTATGTACTGGAAAGACCTGTGCCAGCTGCGCCTCAAGGACGTAATCCACCGGCTGCCCAGCTGGAGGAATACGAGGCGCATGTCAAGGATAATAGGGATGTGACATGCCTTATGTTGGCCTGCATGGTCCCCGAACTGCAAAAACAGTTTATGGACCATCAAGCCTATGCTATGATAACAACTCTAAACGAGATGTTTCAGGAGCAAGCTCGTCAAGAAAGGTACCTGACCAATAAGGCATTCCACTCTTGTAAGATGGGGGCCGGGACATCTTTGAGTGCGCACGTGCTCAAGATGAAGGGCTATTTGGACACTTTGGCCCATCTTGGATCGCCTATCTCTCAAGAGTTGGCGGTGGACACAATCCTCGCGTCCTTGCCGGATTCTTATGATCAGTTCATCCTGAAATACAATATGCAAGGGATGAACCGTACTGTCAGTGAGCTGCATGGGATGCTTAAGCTTACCGAGCAGTCAATCAAAAAGACTCCGCCGGTGCTGCTGGTCAACAAGGGGAACCTTCCTATTGCCAAGGGTAAGGCCAAGGAAAAGGCCAAGGCCAAGGCCAAGAAGGCCAAGGCTAAGAAGTCCAAGGCCCAACCCAAGGCCCAGCAGAAGGCAGGTCCTGAAGATGTCTGTTTTGGGTGTAGACAGGCGGGCCATTGGAAGAGATCGTGTCCCAGGCTGATGGGAGAGCAAAGAAGGGGCCAAGGTGCATCCTCTTTAGGTATTTATGTTATAGATATTAACCTTACTGTTTCAACATCCTGGGTATTGGATACTGGATGTGGTTCTCACATTTGTTGCAATGTGTAGGGACTTAAGAACAGAAGGTCACTGGGGTCGGGAGAGGTGGACTTGCGGGTCGGGAATGGAGCAAGGGTTGCTGCCATAGAGATCGGCGAATACCACTTTGTGATGCCCAGTGGATTGGTTTTGATTTTGGAACATTGTTACTTTGTACCTGCTATGTGCAGGAATATTATTTCTGTATCAATGTTGGATATTTTTGGATTTATTTTCACTATTTCTAATGGTCAAATTTCTATATCTAGAGAGGGATTATTTTATGGAGATGCTCTGTTAAATAATGGCCCATATATCCTGGACTTAAATGAAACCAATCATATCTATAACATAAACACTAAAAGGGTTAAGCCTAACAAACTTAATCTTGTCTACCTATGGCATTGTCGTCTTGGCCATATAAACGAGAAGCGCATTACTAGACTTCACAAAGCTGGAGTCCTAGGGTCATTTGACTTGGAGTCAATTGATACATACAAATCATGTTTACGAGGCAAGATGACAAATGCGCCTTTTAGCAAGAAGGCTGAAAGGGCCACTGGCTTATTGGACCTAATACATTCAGATGTATGTGGACCTATGAGCGCAGCGACCAGAGGTGGGCATCTGTACTTTGTCACGTTCACGGATGATTTCAGCAGATATGGCTATGTCTATCTGATGAAACACAAGTCCGAGACCCTTGATAGGTTCAAGGAATTTAGGAACGAGGTACTGAACCAGCTAGGCAGGAATATCAAAACCCTTCGGTCGGACCGAGGCATGGAGTATATGAGCCTAGAGTTTGACTCATACTTAAGAGAGCATGGAATAGTTCCACAGCTCACTCCTCCCGGAACACCAAAATGGAATGGGGTGTCTGAACGGAGGAACAGGACCTTGTTGGACATGGTCCGCTCAATGATGAGTCAAGCATCTCTCCCAATTAGTTTCTGGGGACACGCCCTCGAGACAGCAGCTCTCATCTTAAATAATACTCTAACTAAGGCAGTGGAAAAGACCCCATATCAGATATGGACGGGCAAGGAGCCCAATGTGTCTTTCCTAAGGATTTGGGGATGCGAAGCACATGTCAAGAAATCGACTAGTGGCAAGCTAGAGCCCAAAACCGATAAATGCCTGTTTGTGGGCTACCCTAGGGAAACCAAAGGGTATTACTTCTACAACCCCGCCGAGAACAAGGTATTCGTGGCAAGGAAGGGGGTCTTTCTAGAAAAGGAGTTCCTTTCCAAGAAAGATAGTGGGAGCAATATTGAACTTAGGGAAGTTCAAGGTCCACAAGCTCCTGAAGAGGATAACTCGGAGGCCCAGGTGGAGCTTCCACAAGTGGAACCACCAACCCAAGCAACACAAGAACCTAGAAGGTCTGGTAGGGATCGTCGGGAACCGGAGAGGTATGGTTTCCTCGTCACCGATGATCAAACTCTTCTCATCTGGGATGAGGAAGAGCCCAAAACCTACCAGGAGGCTATGGCTAGCCCACAGTCTGCGAATTGGTGTAAAGCCATGGAGGCAGAAATATAATCTATGTACGATAACCAAGTTTGGAACTTGGTTAATCAACCTCCGGGTGCTAAGGTAATAGGTTGCAAGTGGTGCTACAAGCTAAAAGCTGATAATACCTTCAAGGGGCGTCTAGTTGCAAAAGGTTTCAGACAAGTCCATGGAATAGACTATGATGAAACATTTTCACCAGTAGCCATCAGGATACTACTGGCCATAGCTGCATGGTATGACTATGAGGTATGGCAGATGGATGTCAAAACCGCTTTCCTTAATGGAAAGCTACTCGAGGATGTGTACATGACACAACCTGAGGGTTTTGTCGATCCAAAGTATCCGGGAAGGGTATGCAAACTTCAAAGGTCCATTTATGAACTGAAGCAAGCATCCCGAAGTTGGAATCTAAGATTCAATGAGGCCATAAAGGAATATGGCTTCATACAGAATCAAGATGAGCCTTGTGTGTATAAGAGGACTAGTGGGAGCATTGTCACATTCTTGGTACTTTATGTAGACGACATCCTGCTCATTGGAAGCGACATACCTACACTACAAGGGGTAAAGCAGTGGCTGAGTAAGTGCTTCGCAATGAAGGACTTAGGCGAGGCTGAGATGATCCTAGGGATCAGGATCTACAGGGATAGATCAAACCGGCTTCTGGGCCTAAGTCAGGCTTCGTACATTGACAAAGTTCTGAAAAGGTTCAGCATAGACTGGGCTAAGAAAGGTTTCTTGCCAATGGGCCATGGGCTGAAACTTAGTAAGAAACACTGTCCTAAAACAAGGGAGGACAGGGTGACCATGAAATTGGTTCCATATGCTTCGGCCATTGGATCAATTATGTACTCAATGTTATGTATGAGACCTGATGTCGCCTTTGCACTAAGTATGACAAGCCGATACCAGCAGGATCCCGAGTAGGATCACTGGAAAGCTGTCAAGGCGATCCTTAAGTACCTTAACCGGACTAAGGATAGCTTCTTAGTGTATGGTGGTCAGGAAGTGCTATCAGTTACTGGGTATACTGATGCGAGCTTCCAGACCGACCAGGATGAGTACCAGTCACAGTCTGGGTATGTATTTTTGCTGAATGGTGGCGTTGTAAGCTGGAGGAGCTCAAAGCAGCCAACCATAGCGAACTCTACAACAGAAGCTGAGTACATCGCTACGTGTGATGCGGCTAAGGAAGCTGTGTGGATGAAGAAGTTTATCACTGAGTTGGGAGTAGTGCCAACTATCCAGGACCCAGTCGATATCTTCTGTGACAACAATGGGGCTGTCGCACAAGCTAAGGAGCCCCGGTCACATAAGAACACAAAGCACGTGCTCAGAAAGTATCACCTCATACGAGAAATCGCGGAGAGAGGTGACATTGCATTGCACAGAGTGGACACCGAGGATAATGTCGCAGATCCATTGACCAAGGCGCTGGCTCAGCCCAAGCACGAGGGTCATACTAGGTCTATCGGGATTAGGCCCATGCCTAGTTGGAACTAGTGCAAGTGGGAGATTGTTGGAAATGCCCTAATCCCGAGGCATTGGTCCTTGTATTTGTATTATATATTTATTGGATTTATGTATTGTACTATTTGTGTTATTAATAAAGGCATTAATTCATTTATTATATTTATCTTGTGCAGTATATTAAATGAAGTATCCAATGGATATATCTATATCCATGATGACAAGTGTCATGCACTTGGCAGTAGGACCATGGATAGGGAAAACGATATGACCATAAATAGATCCGTAGTCTGTTCCAGTCATGGGAATGAATGAAACAAGAGACTATCATTAACCTGGTTGTATGGCGGTGTCTTACCGGTCATTGGACATGGAATGTCAACCAAGTTAATGGGTACATGCATGGGGGCATGGTACTGGATAGATCCACTAAACGAGTAATCCACATGGTATAGTATCACAAGTGATTCTCGTGTAGTACTTGTATGGATCCTTTGACCTGACCATATGATGGTGTTACATGTGAGGTTGCATGCTTAGGGGTACGCCTAAAGGGCTTGTAATAGGGTGCCAAGTATGGGTACTTTCGGGTATGTCACTTAGCATGGTAATGCTATGGATATGCAGAAGGGATTTGTCACTCAGTTGTCGACTGAGACGATATCACCGGCCTCTTGATGAATGTAACTGATAAGAGTGTGGCCACACCCAAACAGGTGGGAACTTGTTTGTGAGCTTCAGTGCATTCGGGATCAAGTTAATGTCTGACACAAAAGAGGGTGATCGATCCATGCCTCTGTGTTAGACACTGATATCAATGACATGGGATTTATAAGTTTAAACTACAGGGTTATGATAATAGTTAGACTGCCATCTCCATCTTAATTGGGGGCTGCAGTGGCTTGCTAGAGCCCAACTGCAGTCTGCGGGCTAAAGGCCCGCTGCCAACATAAAGATGGGCCCACGGGATCGTACACATAGAACGACTAAACACAGACTTAAGGAATCACATGTATAGTTGGAGTGCACACTATGGAGAGAGAGGTGTAAATATGTTAATTATATTATGAAGATCAATTGGATTGATCCCAATAATAAAATAATATATTCAATTGGCTCTTCATAATTAATTGGATTAATTATGAGATTATTTCCTAGGTGGAAATATTCATATGTATAGGTTTGCATATAATTTTATTTTGTGAAGATTTAATTTTAATTTGATGGATTAAATTAATTGGTCAAACTAATTTTAATTTAAATGTAAACAATATATTACTTGGTGTAATATATTAAATACATGGGTATATTGAAATTGGGCTTGATATTAATTTAAACCAGAATAATTAAAATTAGATTGGGCCTAAATTAAAACATGGAAGCCGGCACAGAATGAAAAGGAGCCAAGCTGGGCCTGAATTCCCCTAGGGGAATTCGGCCACCCTAGGTATAAAAACCTAGGGTGAAATTTCGGCCACCCTAACCAAGTGAAAAGATATCCGAAATTCCTAGCCCTTCTCACCATAGTTTTTGTTTTTCCAACGCTAGCATGGATCGTGTTCGTTAGGCGTTCGTGTACGAAAACGAGGAGGAAATCTAATTTGATTTCTGCAGTCTTCATCCATCTCTAGAAAGAGATTTTCCTGGTAAGAATTTAATCTCTTTCTATTATAGTTTTAAGTTTTACAATTTTCACTTCAATTGCTCCTGGGACTGGATTTGAGGAAATCATCGCGTTCTTCCGCTTTTATCGGGTGATTTCCGGTGAAAAATCCCAACAGCTATAGCATCATTTAGGTTATTGCTTAAGTCTGGTTTTTATTTGGATTTATTTGAGACACATGTTGTGCCGTCTTTTTGACGGAATTTGCTATCTTTGTGGAGTAGAGTCATATTTCTGGATATCATTAATCTCAATGTGTAGACACAAAGGTTTTCAACCTTTGGAATGTGCTCCTTATATTCAATTTGTCTCCTTTATTTGTTTTCTGTATATTGAATTGCCATTCACTTCTTCTATTAGACCATTGATTAGTTATTTAGTCTCAAATCCTATACTTGGATGTTTTAGTGCTTGCTTGTGAAATTTACAGAGCATGGAGAATACGTACACTTATCTAATGGTGTAAGGTGCATTAGCTTGATTCTTCCTTTCCATTCCCTTGACTATCATGTTTGTTCTCCCTTTATTTTGTTTTATTCATTTTTGTAATGAATCTATTATATGACCTAGCATTTTTTTTCTTTCTTACTATGGTTTTATTTGCAATTAAAGCACTGTCTCTCCATTTATCTCTATGGTTTTTTTTATCAAATATTGCTACATGTTTTGGATTGTAAGTTAACGATATATTTGCTCTTTTGCAGTTACTAAATTAATCTTACTGTCAACTATCATCTCCAATCTAATCTTTATTCTTTTATTGATTGGTGATTGTGATTTTTTTTTTTGTTTTTTGCATTATTAATTAACAAAAATATACTTACATTCGGAAAAAATTTCAAGCTTCCACACCAAAGTCCAATATACTTTAATTAACAAACTTCTAAATTTTGGATATTTTTCAGCAATTTTTATATTTTCTATAATTTTTTTTACATTATTAATTAATAAAAATGTTCCTATTATCCAAAAAATTTCAAGCTTCCACACCAAAATTCGTTGTACTTTAATCAACAAACTTAAGAAATTTCAGGTGAAATTTTAAAGAATAAGAGAGTTTTATACGAACATATTGGATGATAAACCTTGATCTGCAAAATCATCAAACCACATGTCATGCTTTTGTATCGTTTTGAAACACAGGCTTTTATCTGCAAACCGGCCAAACCACAAGATTTTTTTCTATACTTTTCCCTAATATATATACATATATATTTGTTATATATATTTATTCCACAAGAGACGTTGGATGTTTTCAATCCAAACTTCCAAGAGTATTATAATACTCTCTGTGTAGTTAGTATGGTAGTGCTATGAATCATGCAATTGTGGTTCAACTTTTGCAATTAATGCTAATGTGCTCTATAGGTCATTTCATATGTATACTTAAAGTTTGGTTAGACTTTTTTTTACTCAATTTTGTGTTTGATAGTTGTAGCATATGGGTAATAAATAATAAATTTTGTTATTAGAAAAAGAAAGGCAGCATACAAAATACATTGAATTGTAAAACAAGACAAAACAAAATGATAGAAAATATAAATAATAAGCCAAAATTTTAATCGTTACATGAATTAATAAACTGTACGCATCCAGCTATATTCTGGTAGTATGTGCATCTATTCCTAAATGTGAGCTTTAAAGTTCAACTTTTCTTAAGATTAAGTCCTACATCTTTATAAAGAATGTGAATTATATAAAAAAAATTCAAATAAGTTAAATATTTTCAATTTTACATATTAAAAAAATATTAAACAAGGTTCAAAGCTAGTTAATATAATAAATAAATAATAAAAAGTTGAGAAATAACAGGAAAATAAGAAATGCTTACACTTCAGCTAGAATTACTTCAGATTTTAGTATATTATTATAGATAATGAATTAATGATAATTTAATCATTTTTACAAATCCATCTATATATCTATCTATATATAATATATTTATATTTAATACATAATATAAAGCAAATACTTTTTTGAAAATATTTTAACTATTACAATAAAAAAAATAAAAAAACGTTGTGACGTATCCTTAATTTTTCCATTTTTCTATTGATTTTTTCAATATTTTCTATTTCTCATTATCTCCTAAACTTAATTGATCCTTACTAATTTAAATACACGTTATATCTCTAAAGTTTGCTAGGTTCCGTTTAAAATTTAAAATACTTCCTAATCTACTGTGTGATTCTTCCTGTCTTGTTTGGGACTTCTCTTCCGCCTTTTCTTTCTCCCTTTTAGAAACAAAATAAGTGAAATGTTTCATTGTTCTGTTGAAGGATTCTGAAGCTCCACCTAGCTTCTTGCAACCGGTTTTGCCTCCCTCACCGCCGTTCACAAGTAACATTGACTCTCGGATATGGACTTCTAATTTTAAATGTATTTTTCGAATTAACTTATTCTTTTGTTTAACTAACTTATATCAGATTTTGTAGATCTATGCAAGATTTAATGTCTTACTATTTGAAGGCCTCTTGAACTTGGACTCTTTTGGAATGGTTTTTGGGTTTCTTCATTATCTTATCCTTTTGTTGTTCGAATACATGAATCTTCATACAAGTGAGTTACTCTTTCCTGCAAAATTTATACTTTACTTTTTTTATTGCATATCGAGAAGTTTTTATACTTTTTCTTATTTGTGGCTACTAACTGGTTTTCAATCCATATGGTATGTGAATTTTAAATTTTCAATTTCGGGTTTTTCGGACACATATTTGCTCAACACAGTAGAAAAATCTACTAAGCTACAAAGTCTCAACCGATTAAACAACACTCAACTCTATTTCATCTCTATCTTTCTTAGTTGCATGTAGAAACACGTTTGCAGTGTCGCTAATATTGTGTTAGAAGAATTTTTTCCTTTCCTTTTGTTTGTTTTATTAAATTTATGCATGTTCTAATTTTACTTTCGTTTATGTTTTCCTTCATTTATCCCTATATAACATTTCACTTGGTTGTTTCTCAATCCATTTCTTTTTAGTTATGAAGGATATTATGCAATCTGATTTAGGAATTTGTTACAACAGATCTCATGCGTTCAACTTGTTTGATGAATGCTCTGGTTTTAAATTTTGAGTTGATTCTGTAATATCTCGAGTTTTCAATGAGTGTTAAATTTCAGTAAAAGTATATTATTCAAATAATTATAAATTAATAGAGTTATAGAAGAAATTTTGAGCTACGAAATATAAACTTGAGATATTAAGATATAAGTTTAAACAATGATATTGAGAACTTAAGGGGTGAAAACCATAAAATTTTAATATAAAAGGAGAAAGATTTGGATATTTAGGGAAGGGGATATATCTCTGCACGATTCTTTCGTCCATAAAAGGTGAAAATTAAGAAAAAGAAAGAAATTTTATAATTTGATTTCCTGCCATCCGATTTTGATTTATTTACAGAAAATATGAGAGATTTTTTGTAGATTCTAGACAAGATTTTGAAGATAAAATTGATATTAACGAATTTTTAGTGGTGCCCCGAGCTTGATGGTATTATCAATTTCAATTAACTATGCCAATTTCGAAATAGTATTTTGATGAGTAAAAGTATCTCCTTAAGAGTATTTTAAGTAAAAGTTATTTTTATATTAATCTGTAAAATATTCTGAGTAACTTTAAGTCTTGGAGTTTGATAAAATTCTAAATATATGATTTATTATGGATTTTTGAATATTTATAGATATATGGTTTAATAAATTATTTGTACGTTATAAAAAGATATGAATTAGTTAGAAAAGAAACTAGATAAATTTGGGATTTTTTAGAAATTTGTATTGTTTATGAATAGTACCGTATATGTGAATAATGATAAAATAATATTTTATAAATTTATTAATGTATGGAGTAATACTAAAATGAAGTTTGATTCTTTAAGATTAAAAGAACTACATGGATTTAGTTTCCAAGTTAGAGTTGTTAACATATGTACAAAGTTTGATAATAAAATATTACCAAGTTCAAGCCAAATAAATGAATAAATATAAATAGGTTATGTAATTATTCTTATACTTATGTTGGTTAATTAATTAATTAAGTATAAGAAAATAAGGATAAATTTATTGGTGAATTGGCAATGCTTGATGATGGAAATAAAGGTTTAATGTTAAAAAGTAGTTTATATGGAAATGATATGCGGATACATAAGTACATGCATATGGGTCATTTATGTAAACCATAGAAAAATAAAATAAAATTAAAGTAATATTTTGTGATAGCTATATGAATACATGCAAATGAGATTAAAAAAGGAAAGTTGTGATATGCTTGCCAAAATATTTGCAATTACATTATTACATGGACCTTTATAGTCAACACTTGATTATATGGTCCAAATGGTCACCACATGGTTATATGATATAAGACTGGTCAGTCAAATCATCTATTATATGTATATGATACCCAGGGCGATGTTTGGTTTGCTGATCACAACAAATAAAAGAAAAGGAGCATTTTATAAGAGATATTTGTATTATAGGATAATTGTCATATGTGAGTGTATTCATGCATACATTTGATAACTAAAGAATATTGTTACTAACTAGTTGAACATTATGAAATTGCATGGATTATCTGTTTATTTGAACCTATATGGTCAACCACATAGAATATATGATTACGTGGACCGAAAGGTGAACCAAATGTTTAACTAGACCGAAAGGTCACCACATGTTACAGGACTAGGCAACAAAATTATATGTTAAATCTTATTTGAATCTGGGGTGGTGGTTCACTAGTTAAGTCACAATAAATAATAATAAATAAATAAAAAGAGAGGATCATTCATTAGCATAAACATTCTACTTGATCATTTTACGTAAAGCTAGGTATGTAAATTGTGAGTTCATCAGTTTATTAAGAATTGGACTGAAAAATTATATACTTTGATTAATAATGTCAAACTGTTTAAGCATACGCTTGCAAAAAAATAGTTCAACTTGATTATGATGAGATATTTGAGTATAATATCTAAAAAATGTAGGGTGTTACAGATGTTGGGATTCGTCATCGGAAAAATAACGTGGCGCAGCAAAAATTACACCGTTAAATTTTTTCTAGAATCCACCTATCATATCCAATTACCATTGATTGGAATAAAAATCAATTTGAATCAAGAGAGATTAACTCACCAGATTCATCTTTTCTAGAGACTGCTGCACAATCGTTTCTTGAAACTGTGATTTCCAAAGTCCGGTGCATGACCAACTATCGAGCAGGAACCGGTGCTAGCTGAAGAAGCAGAGGGAATGGAAAATCAATTGCTGTAAATTGTGGCTGTTTTGGGGTTGAAATTTCTAGCAAATAAAATAGGGTTAGAGATAGGTTTTCTTCGTTAAGTGTGCCCTTATATGGACACTTTGTCTAATTGGGTTTTAATTAGGTTAATTAAATCCAAGCCCACTATGATTATAATTACATAAGTAAACTTTAATTAAAAAGTATATACTATGTAATTTAATTCCATTTGGCTAAATTTAATTACCCCTAAATAAAATTAAATCACACTTAAGTAAATACAATACATGTATTTAATTTTCCTACTTAGGAAAATTATTTAATTAATTTTTTACTTTATGTAATTCAATTAATTGATAAATTAATTAATTACATTATGTAAACTTATTAATTAAATTAAATCAACATAATGTTAATTAATTGCCTTGACACTGAATGTCAACTAATTAATTAACGCATTCCTTTCAATGTACATTACATGTACAATTTCTATAAGTTCCGGCTCAGTTGATCTATGTGCATGATCCTATGGGTCTGTCTTTATGTTAGCAGTAGGTTCAAGGCTCACAGACTGTAAGTGGGTTCTAGCAAACTATTACAGCCCCCGATTAAGACAGAGATGCAGTAGTCTTTAGAAGACACCCACCTGGTAGTAATCTCATAGTGTCCTTTGCCAAAAGATATCGATATGAATAAACAAGAGGCATGATGTTCGTCATCCTCTTCTGCTGTTTATTATATTTCTTGATTTTGAGTTGACTGATTAATCAAATAAGCAATCGACTTACTTGGGTATGTCCATACACTTATTAGTCCCACTCATCAAGTGGCCAGTGATATCATCTCGGTGTTATCCAAGTGACAATTCCATCACTTCATCATCAATATCAATATGTTCATAGGTCCACCCAATCATACCCGTATTTAGCATCCTTTTACAGACCTGTTAGGCGTATGTCAAAGTGAACCGGATTTCATATTGATACTATAATGAAATCTGGTCTGAGGACAAAAGAGACCTACTCAAGAAAGACCTATGACGTGACAACCATATGGCTTTCTTGTGCGGATCGATCTAGTCCCATGTCAATGACATGTACCTATATTCATGACTGACTATACAAGTACTATGGCTAGTTCAGAACTGCCACACAGTCATCGAATATAGACGTCTGTGGTTCTATTTGTTCCCACGATTAGAACAGACCTGGGATTGGTTTTATAATTATCAATCAATGGATACTCTACTCTACTCATATTATAGCTGCCTTTATTAATGTGACACAAATGATGCATTCATACAATGAGTCTTAATGTATAATAAAAAAATACAAGAATCCAATGCCCTAAGAACTAGGGCATACCAACAATCTCCCACTTGCACTAGTTCCAAGTAGGCATTTCCCTAATTCCTATAGATCTGGTATGACCATTGTGCTGTGTCTGTGACAGCACCTTGGTCAACGGATCAGTGACATTATTCTTGGTGTCAACCCTCTGCAATGATATATCACCTCTGTTCATGATCTCCCAAATGAGGTGAAACTTTTTGAGCACGTGTTTGGATCTCTTATGTGACCGGGGTTCCTTAGCTTATACAATGGCCCTGTTGTTGTCACAGAAAAAACATCAACTAGGTCTAAGATAGTGGGTACTACTCCCAACTCAATTATGAACTTCTTGATCCAAATGGCTTCCTTTGCAGCTTCGCATGCCGCTATGCACTCAGTTTCCATTGTAGAGTCAGTAATGGTGGCCTGCTTTGAGGACCTCCAACTAATGGCACTACCATTCAGGAGAAAAAATAACCAGACTGTGACTGGTTCTTGTCCTCATCGGTCTTAAAGCTTGCATTAGTGTAACCTGACACTACCAGCTCTCTCTCTTTCTTTCTCTCTCTCTCTCTCTCTCTGCACTTTCAATTTTGATTCTTCATTCTTCTCTCATGAAATTTGATTCTTCTCCAGACTCCTCCAGTTCCTCCTCACCAACTTAGTGATCGACATTTGACTGTAGCAAGTAGTTCAGCTTCACTGCTTCAATCTTCAATCAAATCTCAAATTGTGAGTTTCAATTCTGTACAGGAAAATTTGTGATTAGAGTTTGGATTTTAATGTCAAGAAATGTCTGAAATGCAAAAGTTAGTTCAATTGATATGTTTCCATTTTTCCACTTTCGTTTGTTGTGGTCACAATTGCAAAAGCTTGCTAGACAAACATAGAATTGAAATTATTGCTATGGTATTTTACCCTAAAAGTACAACTTCAACTGTAGTTAAGAATAAAGTCTCACAGTGTTAAGCATTGTTGGGTTTATGAACCCGATCCGCCCGTATCAGTTAGACCCAGTATTGAAACTGATAAGTTGAGAAGCTAATAAGCTGTGGCTTGTAAGTTGAGAAACTAATAAGCTGTGGCTTATAAGTTGACAAACTAATAAGCTAATAAGCTGTGAGTAGCTTATGAGTTGAGAATATAAATGTGAACACGAAATTTTCTTTTAAAAAAAAATTGCCGTTGACCGTTGACCCACGACTGTAAAATACAGTCGTGGGATTTTGTTACAGTCGTACGACTGTAACGTAAGTACAGTCGTACGACTGTACTTTCGGGGGCAGGTTGCTGCCCATACCCCCTTGACTTGGAAAAGAAGGGAAATCTTGAGCATTAAATGCTCAAGATTTCCAGGTTAGTAGGAGGTATATAAGGTGAAGAAAACCAGAATTTGGGGGCTTTTGGCAAGAAATCAGATTTTTAGTGAGAGAAAAAGAGAGAAGAGAGATAATCAACTCATTGCTTTCTTCTTACCTTTTCTCTTTAATTTCTTGTTGTTAATCACTAAAACGAAGTAGAAATCCTAGGTTAACACTCACACTAAAAATCTAAATCATTTTGGGACAAAAACAAACACAAATCCGTGACTTTTCTGGGATTATTTGGACACTTTTGCAACCTTGACTTTTTGAGCAAAAAGAGCGATTTCACGTGGATTGGTGCGTAGACAGGGGTCATTCCAGCTGTGGATCGTCACCAAGGAGGTAAATAACCTTTAACTCAACTCATTTTCTAGCTTTCTGGGTGATTTGCTTGTGTTTGGTGTATTTTTATTCAAGTTTTTGAGTTTTTATTTCTGGAGAAATAAAAACAGTCGTACGACTGTTCTTAAAACAAGAACAGGGGCACGACTGTAATTACAGTCGTGCCAAATCATCTACAGTCGTACGACTGTGCTTATTTTCTCAGTTTCAGGCTTTTGTTTTTAGGGTTTTTTTAGCGATTTCTGCCTAGCCAGGAGTACAGTCGCACGACTGTAGTATACAGTCGTATGACTGTAACTACAGTCGCACGACTGTAGTCCTCGGCCAGAAGCAGAAATCCCTAAAAATCCCTAAAATCCAAAGAAAATCACAAAAATCCAAGAAATTTCATAAAAATCAGAAAATTTCAGAAAATCAAGAAAAATAAGAAAACCCCAAAAATCATCAAAATGAATTTTGTTGTGCGCATCACGACCTTAGATTTATTTTTTCGGTAAAATTGCGTTTAGAACAATTCCATGACGGAGACCCGGTTCTCCCGAAAACTGACCCACTTTTGCATGCTAAATTAAAATAAACCGGAAAGTTGTTTTCAAAAATGATTTTCCCACAAAACCAAAAATACAGGGACGTTTCAAAATGGTTTTCCAGGTCTAATCGGGCCAGCCGACCGGGCTGACCCGGTTACCCCAATTGTATGACCCCGAATTCCAATTTCCCAATTCAGTCTTCTTGAGTCCTATTTATGGCGTGTCGTATAAATTGTGCTAACCTCTGTTTTGCATCTTTTACTTTATTTTAATTTTCTTTTTATTTGTATTTAATAGAATTAAATCGTGTATTTAGGCGGTTGTAATTTTTTCTAGATTCTCGTGTATATAGGTGATTGTATCAGTGAGGCGAGAGTTTTATTTTTCTTTCGATTGGGTTGTAAGCTCTTAAATATTTATTCTTTTTACTTTATATTTTGTATTATTATCCTGTATGCGCGCTGCGTGCATTATTCAATAAAATTGAATTTTAGTAAATTAAAGTGTCATAACTAGAACATTGGCAATAATATTTAAATTAGACACGAAATAAGGGACTTGTCCGGACCCGAATCTCTGAAAAGTGTGGCAGTCCCGCTTTGGTTCAGCTACACTGTAATTTCCCGATTGAGCTGAGCCGGGTGGCGACTCCTATACTTTTTATCGAGATTTAGGTCTCGATTCTTTTTCAAAATAATCCGCTTTTCCAAAAACGAATTTCCAAACCAAAAACCCCACGCGAGGGAGGGCCCCGCCCGAAATCGAGGTGCCCCATTCCGAAAGGGAGTCTCGCGTCCCGTCGAAAACGCGTCGTCCGCTCACAATGGCGACTCCGCTGGGGATTTCTTAAAAGTTTTTCAAAAACTTAAAAGAATTTGACAAGCCTTGAAAAGTGTCTAATTTAAATTAAGCGGATGATTCTTATATGGCACTTTATGCATTTTTATAGTCAGACATTTATTGCATTAGGTTAGGTATCCACTATTTAGCCCGGTGAATCGTTGAAGTGTCGCCTAAGTTCCTCTTGGTCTTAGGGGCACGAATACGAAATGCCACCCATAGCCTCGTACGAACCCCTTCGTTCGGACCCTTGAGTGGGGAGAAGTGAGGAGTATATCTTGCTATGGGAGCCTTGATGTTATCCCGACTTTGGACCGAACTCATTTAGGCAACCTTAGTTGGATTCCCTTAGGATACCAAAATAAAATGTGTGAATAAAATAAAATGCGCCTTCATCATCCCCGGTTGGTGATCGAAGAGAACCCCTCCTAGGACTCGGTTAGAATTTTATCGACCTGACCACGTTTGGAGTAATAAGGTTGGAGGAATATGATCCGTGTGCTAATTGCTACGTGTCTTTTTTGTCCCTCCACAACATGTCATCATTCACATTTTTCACGAACATAACATACCGCATCTAAAGCATTTGTATGATTCTAACCACATTTTTTTTCTGTAGCCATGCATCCTTTCATTGTGTGAAAAAAAATAATTAATTCACATACATCACTTGAATGTCATGAGCATTAACCACTTTATTTTGCAGCCATGGGAAACGCGTGTCGTGCATAAAGCATTCATACGAATCTTGAATAATTCCATGAGGGTCACACACATCACATTACCTACCAAGTAGGAAAGCAGTTTAGGCGCTCCACGAGTGCCGATAAAAATTCATAGCGTTTCACCAAAGCATTTTAGGCGCTCCACGAGTGCCGACAAAAATTCATCGCATTTCACTGAAAGCACTTTAGGCGCTCCACGAGTGCCGACAAAAATTCATCGCATTTCACCAAAGCATTTTAGGCGCTCCACGAGTGCTGACAAAAACTCATCACATTTAATTAAATCACTTTAGGCGCCTGACGGGCGCCGACAAAATTCATCGCAATTCCACCCGTAAATCAAGCACGAGTTCACTTTACATCATCAAAAATCCGAAGTGTCCCCCGGACACCAAAACCCCGACCAAGCGCCATGCGCGTGTCGATCTCACATCACAAAATTCGAGGCACTCCACGAGTGCTGAAACTCTGCCCGTTCAATAAGGACATTCATCTCATTTCGCAATACTCGAGGTGCTCCCTGAGCGCCAAAGGTCTCATCCATGCCAACTTAAATTGCAATATATGCATGCATAAATAGGAGTTCATGCATACTTCACCACCTGAAGGATTAGTTATTCATGGTTCGTATTGCAAATCCATTTCATACAACATCCACATATCATTCATCCAACACGCCATGCATACATGCATATCCCCTAGAGTTCATAACTCTTTGGGTGATCATATTTCACTAACTTTTGTTCGAAATATTTTGTAGTTTGGCTCCGGTCGGGACGACGACTTGTGAGGCTAGAGCACAGCGATTCATCATCTAGTGAGTCTGGGGAGTCTGCTCAGTTTGGGGAGGTTGAAGTGTCATCTGAATTAGGTGCTGGGTTTTCGCCGGAATTTGGACAGTTGCAACAGAGATTTCAAGATATGGCAATCACACCTGAGGCTGCTGCTGCCGTGATGGCCACCACTGCTATTCGAGAATTCATGAATTCTGACGAGTTTAAGAATCTCATCAAGAACCAAGTGCAGAGTGCATTGACTGAATCATCTAATCAGCGACTGGAAAGGGCCGCCCGTGAGGAGAGTAGTGGCGGGAGATTGAATGATGGGTAGTCGGATGCTGAAGAAGGCCGAAGGGATAATGCTGAGCGACCTGTAGAGTCTGCTTTAGAGAGAAAGATGAAGGAGATGGAAGAAACTATAGCAGAGCTGCGTGCCAACTCTAAGATCCAATCTGCCAAGCGCATTGACCCGTCCACACTCATAGCCGGAGGGGTTGAAATGTTGCCTGTGGGCTTTCAGATGCCTAGGATTGCGCCGTATGTTGGGAAAAGTCCTCCCACAGCTCACTTGAATCAGTATGTGCGGATCATGACCATGGCAGGGCTTACAATGAATCAATTAGTGGGACTGTTCCCTACTACTTTGGAAGGAGGGGCCATCACATGGTACAACAAACAGCCTGAGAGTGTGCAAGGTGACTGGGATGCGCTGTCTGATGCTTTCATAAAGTACTTCAGTTTTAATACACAGTTAGAGGTCAAGCTACAAGACCTAGAGGCAGTGAAGCAGAAACCCAATGAGACCTTCTCAGAGTACTATCAGAGGTGGATGGATAAGATGATCCTCCTTCATCAGAAGCCGTTGGAAGATGAACTGATTGTGAAGCTGATTGATGGGAGCTTGGAAGTTTATCGGAATGTGATGAAATATCACAAGTTTCAATCCTTGGTGGAAGTACATGAGTTAGCCCGAAAAGTGGAGAAATACGAGATCGACCCGGCTCATAACAGTTCTGAGGGAGGGTATCGAAGCCGGACATATTCTTCCGGGTACAAGAGTAATAACAATCCAGCAGCTTGTTCTTCGACCAGTGCCAAGCCAAGTCAGTCACCTGCTCCTGTCAAGCAAGTAGAAGTAGCTGCAGTGGCACAAGGGGCAAGTCAACAAACAGCTGGAAAAGGGATTTCTCCTTGGGCGGATTCTCTCGGGCGCATTTTTCTGAAGTGCAGAAATTTGGGTTTTCTTCAAAGCCTGAAGCCGTACACACCTCCGGCCGAGGCGGACAAAAACAACTTTTGCTCTTATCATGTGACCAAGGGGCATCGAACCAATGAGTGCCATGCCTTGAAAAAGGCAATTCAGCAGTTGATTGATGAAAAGAAGATAGAAGCGCCTCGTTCAAAGCCCAATGTTCAGAATAATCCACTGCCTCAGTTTGAAAGAAGGGTGAATATGGTGCAATCGGGGTTATCTCCTAACTTCGTCTTAGCCCAGATTGCAAAGGCGAATCCCGCGATTCAAGTGGTAGTGGGCGAAGATGTTGAGTCATCTGTGGAGGAGAGCAAACCTGTGAATTTGGATGATGTAGAATTGGATGATGATGCGGACGAATTTGAGTTGATGAGTAGGCCCAAGCCTGTGAACTGGACAACACCTGTCTATCCTGTCTGTACCAAGGACGGGATGTATATAAGGAAAGAGGACGCTCCTGTGAATAATGTCACAAGGAGTGGAAGGGTATATCAACCCGAGCCACAACGGTTAGGGGAGCCGAGTAAGAGGATGGAAGCCCCGGTTCAGGATTATCTGCCCATTAAAGTGAATGAGAAAGAAGACCTGGTAGTGGAGCAACTCAAAAAGATGCCTGCACGTGTATCTGTGTGGCATCTGCTCATGGAGTCCCAAAGGCACCGGGCTGCAGTGGTGAAAAAGCTTATGGAGATGGATGCCAATCCATTGATGTCTCCTGAGGAAGTATGCATGGTGATTGGGAGTACAAAGAGTCAGCAATCTGATAGTCCCAGGGGGATCACTTTCACCGAGGATGACTTACCACCGAAAGGCACTAACCACAATCGTGCCTTGTATCTGAAAGTGGAAATGATGGATAGAACCCTGCCTTGTGTGATGGTTGATGACGGCTCAGCATTGAATATCTGCCCTCTGAAAGTTTTACCTAGTCTTCATCTATCTGAAGAAGCATTATCACGGTCAAATACAGTGATACGGGCCTACGATGATTCAAAGCTTACCGTAATTGGTACTTTTGAGGCAGAGGTGTCAGTGGGAGAAGTTAAATCAACTGTGCTGTTCACTGTCATTGACATTCCGGTGACTTTTTCCTTGCTTTTGGGAAGGCCCTGGTTCCATGCATTGGGAGGTGTGCCATCAACCCTGCATCAAAAAGTGAAAATTCCAATGGGAGGAAAAATCATGACTCTTGAGGCAGATGAATCTTCTGTGGTAGCTGCATTGAACTCAGTTGAACAGCCTCTGACCAGCTTCCAGGTGGCGGTTGTCTCAGAACACAAGGAGAGAGACTTGATGTTTTCCCCGTGGATCCATAAGTATTTTCAGAAGCAGAATTTCATCCCGGGAAGGGGGCTAGGAGTCCATCAGCAAGGGGTCGCAAAGTTTGATATCACTGTGGACCAATCACACCCAGGGGGTCTTGGTTACAAAGGTGCTGAAAAGAAGGAGATCCCGGAGACAACGAAAGTCCATCTCTTGGACACTTTTGTTCGAGCCAGTGGTGGGCCATATGGTGGTAAGCCGGAACCAATGATTATCGATGGGGAAACAGTCCCCGGGTTTGAGATCTTTGCTGATGTCGTCGACTTCTCGAAATATGGGGTTGGCTCGGTGGAAGAAATGCTTAAGCCTGAAGGTGTGAAGGAGATTAGTCCTCCTCCAATAAGCCAAGTTGAAGTGGTGGCTCCCATCATTCCAGAGAAGCAACCAAAAGAAGATACGGACCCCCTGGTGGATGCCATTACTAAGGCATTTGCTGACCTGCTGAAGAAAGGGTTAAAAGAGAGCCCTATGAAGAAGGAGGCCATTTCGGGACAGGCAGAGTTAGTGGAAAAAGCTGTCGCTGAGCTCACTAAGATGATGGCTAAAGGGAAAGCAAAAGTGGAAGAAGATGCCTTATCTGAAGCACAGAAAGAAACTCTTGAAGCTAATTTGAGTGACTTGTTCGAAGAAGAGCCTGCTGATCCGGAAGACCTTGCTGCAGAAGACCAATGATTTCTTTGTAAACTTATCCTACGTAATTGATGTGAACAATTCCGCTTTTAAGGCGATGAATGAAATGAAATCTAACTTTGCTTATTTGTGTGATGTTTTTCCTAATGGCTCTGTGCATACATGCAATCATTCATTCAATGTGTTCGGCATTCATGACACTACATTACATGAAATTAATTTGGGCATAATTGAAAATCCTAAAATGGTATCTATCTCTAACGAACTCAATCCTGAAGAAGAGAGAGAATTGACAAAGATACTTAAAAAGCATATAGGAGCGTTCGCTTGGTCTTACGACGATATGCTGGGGGTTGACAGAGAAATAGCAGAGCACAGAATTCTGATTGATCCCAAGTTCAGCGCAGTAAAGCAGAAGCTCAGGCGTCTACGTCCAGAATAGGCTGAGAAAGTCAAGGAAGAAGTAGCAAAGCAGATTAAGGCCAATTTCCTGGAGGTGGTGGATTACCCTGAATGGTTAGCCAATATAGTCCCAGTTGCCAAGAAGGACGGAAGAGTCAGAGTTTGTGTGGATTATCGGGATTTGAATAAGGCCTCTCCAAAGGATGACTTCCCACTTCCTTATATTGATGTCCTGGTTGATAGTGCAGTAAGGGCAGTTATGTATTCATTCATAATCAAATTTTAATGAATGTCATTGATAAAATCAAGACGGCCTTCATCACTGAGTGGGGGGTATACTGCTACAGGGTAATGCCTTTTGGGTTGAAGAATGCTGGGGCGACCTATCAGCGGGCAGTTATGATGTTACTTCATGACATGATCCACAAAGAAGTAGAGGTGTATGTTGATGATATGCTGGTAAAGTCTATGACCCAGGAGGAGCACCCTGCTATCCTGGATAGATTTATGACCAGGATTGAAAAGTACAACCTGAGACTCAATCCAAAGAAATGTGTTTTCGGAGTTGCATCGGGTAAGCTATTGGGGCTTATTGTCAGTCAGAAAGGAATCGAGATGGACCCAGACAAGATAAAAGCCATTCGAGATATGCCAGCACCGAAAACAGAGAAAGAAGTCAGATCTTTTCTGGGGTCACTTCAGTACGTCAGCAGGTTCATTGCCAGATTGACCACAGTCTATGAGCCCATTTTCAAGCTTCTTCGGAAAGAACAACCCATTGTGTGGAATGACCAGTGTCAAGTTGCATTTGATAGGATCAAAGAATACTTGATCAATCCACCAGTGTTGAAGCCCCAACTCTGGGAAGACCTTTGACTCTGTACTTAGCCATTGAAGAAACCTCCATAGGGGCGATGTTGGTTCAAGAACAAGATGACAAAAGGGAGCATGATATCTACTACCTCAGTAAGAAGCTGC
The DNA here is from genome assembly GCA_039660915.1 of Euphorbia tirucalli. Taxonomy (NCBI): domain Eukaryota; kingdom Viridiplantae; phylum Streptophyta; class Magnoliopsida; order Malpighiales; family Euphorbiaceae; genus Euphorbia; species Euphorbia tirucalli. The sequence continues at coordinate 44,826,889 of CM077638.1, read as the reverse complement.
TAGATTACGAAACTCGGTACACTGTGGTGGAGAAGACTTGCACTGCTATGGTCTGGCTTACGAAGAAATTGAGACACTATTTCCAATCCTACAAGATACAAGCTGTGGCCAAAGTTGATCCAATGAAATATTTGCTCCGCCCCATCCTTGACGGGGAAATTGTCTCGGTGGTCGCTTTTGTTATCAGAGTTCGACATCGAGTATGTGACGAAGAAGGTGATCAAAGGAAGAGCAGTGGCTGAGTTCCTGGCCAATCAGCCGCTTGAATCTGATTATGTAGAAAATCTGGAATTTCCGGATGAACAGTTGGCCTTGGTAAAGGTGGAGATCAGGAAATGGATTATGCATTTTGATGGAGCTGTAAACAAAAAGGGGGCAGGTCTCGGAGTAATCATTGTAACTCCTGAGGGATAGATAATTCCTTTGTCAAAACGGCTAGAATTCCCGGTAACTAACAACGGCGCAGAGTATGAAGCCTGTTTGTTTGGCATTGATGCTCTCATCGCACTAGGGGCAAATAATGTGACCATTGTTGGAGATTCACTGTTGGTAATCCGTCAAGCCACTGGGGAATGGGAAATCAAAGAAGAATCACTTCGCCCGTACCTGGAGACTTTGTGGGAAATGGTGGAAGTATTTGTGCATATTGAAATCAAGCATGTGGCTAGAGATGATAATCAGATGGCGGATTCATTAGCTACCTTGTCATCCATGTGGGAAGGACCTCAGAAAGCACCGATGCAACCTTTGATCCTGGAGACTGCTAGAACACCATTTCATCGTTCTAGCGCGGTCCTGGCTTTAGTTGCAGACGATAAGCCCTGGTACCAAGATATAGCTGACTTTCTGCAAAATGGCCAATATCCCGAGGAAGCAGATGCATCAGATAAGACTACTTTAAGAAAGTTGGCAGCTCAGTTCAGATGGTTTGATGGACAGCTTTTCAGAAGGACCGCGGATGGATTGTTGTTGAAGTGTCTGACGGAAGTAGAAGCCAAGAAGGTTATGCAAGAAATGCATTCAGGGATTTGCGGCCCGTATATGAATGGATTAGCTCTGGCAAAGAAGATCATGAGACAAGGGTACTTCTGGCTTACCATGCAGACAGACTGTGCAGAGGAAGTGAAAAAGTGCCACGAATGCCAGATTTACGGGGACATCAGCCATCTTCCACCTATGGAGTTGCAAAATCTCATGACTCCTTGGCCGTTTGCAGTATGGGGTATTGACATAATTGGTGAAATTCGGCCTTCAACATTGAACGGTCACAAATTCATTGTAGTGGCAGTCGATTATTTTTCCAAGTGGGATGAAGCCGAGTCTTATGTCACGGTCACAGCAAAGAACATGGCTAAGTTCGTGAAGAAGCACATTTTTACAAGATATGGAATACCGCATCACGTGGTGACTGATAACGGAGTACAATTTCAGGGGGCTACAGCTGAGTTATTCCAAGAGTACAATGTGGAACACCGTAAGTCTTCCCCTTATAGGCTACAAGACAATGGAGCAGTAGAGGCGGCAAACAAGTCTATTAAGAAGATCTTGTCCAAGACCACTTCAACCTACAGGGATTGGGCAGATAGATTACCTTATGCTCTGTGGGGGTACAGAACCAGTGTTAGAACGCCGACTGGAGAGACACCTTATTTGCTGGTTTATAGGATGGAAGCAGTCCTTCCTATTGAAGTGGAGTTGAAGTCACTAAGGACGGTCTTAGAAGCCCAGTTGCCTAAAGCAGAATGGGTAAAGGCGAAATTTGAACAGCTAGCTATGGTCGATGAAAGGTGTCTCAAGGCTCTAGATCACCTACAGATGTATCACCAAAGGATGGCTAGGGCCTATAATCGACGGGTTCGCCATCAAAAACAGCCTCTGAAAACGGGAGATCTAGTGTTGAAGCAGATGAGACCGACTAACACAGATGCAAGGGGCAAATTCAAACCTAATTGGGAAGGGTCGTATGTGATAAAGAAAATACTCTCCAAGGGTGCAGTGAAGATTATGGATATGGATGGAAACGAGTTTACCAACCCGATTAATCAAGATTACCTCAAGTGCTACCATGTGTGAAAAAAAAAAGAGAAGAGCCTGTTAAGTCGAAAACCCGTAAGGGCGATTTAAGCAAAAATTAAGGCAACGAGGGTTAGCTTATCGACCAGAAAACCAGAACAAGATGGTTGATAATAGGAATGAGTTCATTTGAGATATGTACTAATTTTAAAATTTTCAATTGATGCGATAATTAAATTTCATTAATGAAGTGCGTTTTGCTCAACATATTGCATGAATGTTTGGAGTATGTTACATGATACATTTGTCGAAACATTCAGATAAACAAAGACATTTAGACGCCTAAGTGTGCAATTGCGAATATCATCCATTTGAAAAAAAAAAGGAAAAAAAAAGAGAGAAGAGCCTGTTAAGTCGAAAACCTGCAAGGGCGGCTTAAGCAAAAGTTAAGGTAAAAAAACAAAAAAAAAAAAGAAAAGGAGGAAGATCACATCAATAATAGAAAAATGTATATAAATAATAATAATGGTGGCCAATACATGCATGATAATGAAAATCACTTTTTCTCTTTTATGCTCTCCTTTTCTTGACAGGAAGCGGTCTCGCGGCCTCAGAAGAAGCCAGCCAGTGGAAAGTCGCATTCTCACGTGCTTCACGGGTCGTTAAATCCTGGATCTCAGCCAGCCACTGCTTATAACGATCATCTATCTCTATAGGGGCAAGACAGGCATAATTCAATGCCACACGATGGATATCTCTAGCCCAGCGAAGTCTGATGTGATCTGGCCAAGCAGCAGTATACTCCTCACAACTGGTGACACAAGAGCACTGAGGGATACCCTGTAGATGACTGTACTGCCGACAGAGGCGACTCGGAGAATAGAATGTCACCCTGGTCTATCCTAACAACTGCACACCATGTGCCCACATCTCCACAATCACATGGGTGATCTTCCACCAGGGGCATACCCACCTAATCTGGTCATCAATCAGGTGAGATAGCCAAACGCCCCACTCATCAGCAGACATATCAGTATAGGAGTCAATGGAGAAGCCTCGTTCCCTGAGATTGGCTGGGTGGTATTTCTTGAAGTTCCCCCTCGGAATCTTAAGAATTGATAGCTTCTCCAACAACCAGATCTGCAGTTGATGGTAAGCAAGAGTTAGAAGTTCATTCGACCTAGAAATACACCGGACAATAAGGAATTTCACCTGGAGCAGTGTGAGGTGAGGGCCAATGTGGAGAACACCGTATGTCTTAGATGCATGCAAACTGATCAGTGTCTCAACAAGTGCAAAAGGAGCTGGAGATGCTCCCACAGCCATCTGAGAGATAAGGGAGACAGCCCTGAAGGAGACAACCCCATCACTAGGACCACAGAAATACCGGCTCACCAGTAACAGACTAAACATGGAGGCCCATGTGGTCCCTAGGGGCATTGACACACCACTCCAGTACAGAGTCCACGCTCAACCCGGGAAAAGGGGAACCAGTGGCAAATAAAGCTTCCACCTCGGGATTGGGAAGCCCGAACAAGCTCACCAAGGAGGAAATGCTACCAAAAGTGAACTCGGGGATGGCGATGTCCACTCCTTTATGGCAGGGGATGTTCAAGATAGCACTGAACTCTTCATATAAGGGGCAGAGCTCTTGGCATGAGAAGCGGAAAACGTTGTCCATGGGATCCCAGAAGCGATAACAGGCATTCAACAGCTCGATATTCCACGAGTATTTGTAATAGGCCTTAAGATTCCACAACTCGAAAGGCTTCAATTTAAGCCAATCAGAGTCTTGGAATGATTATAGAAAATTGTAAAAGCCTGGATAAAAAGAAAAAAAAGATTGAAAAAGAAAAAAGAAGAGTGAATTTCCAAAGATTCAATCAAATAAAAACAAATCCCATAATGTAAAGAATGCAGTTCATAATGTGCCTAAAAATCCAATACAAAAGAACAAAAACTATGAAGACAGCAAATAAGAAAAGTAGGGCGCCCCATCTAGCTCTCATCCTCCTCCTCCTCCTCGGACTCACTCTGATACGTAGCCCTGTAGGAGTCAAAGTTCGCCTGCAGACGAGCCATCCCAGCCTGCAGCCTGGCTATCTCGGCTCTCGCCCTATCCACCTCTTGGTTCGCAGTCTGGGCCTGAGCCACGACAGAAGCAGCCTCCCTGGCCTGCTCTCGGAGCATCTCGACTCGGGACTGCAGTCGACAGCATAAATTAACATTCATACATACATGCATGCAAGTTCATGCATTACATAAATCATGACATGATGCAGGAGACACGGGATACTTACCGCCCAAACACCATTCTCATGGACCAGGAAGTCCCCTAGACCCTGGTACCGGTAGGCTATTTCCTCTACATCAGCTCGCCGAACCTAGAAAACGGTAAAAAATTTAAAAAAAAAAATCAATCAAATCATTGACTTACATGGGTGGTGTCCTCCGGGAAGAATACAGCTGGCTCCTCACGAGGAATGCTCCACGTCCTATAAGCGCGGGAGCCATCCAACCCCATCAGAGTGAAGCCGGCCCTAAGCTCAGACACTAAACGGCCCTCCACTACACCGCTAGCGCCGACGGCTTGCGAAGCCGAAGCTGCAGCGCTGCCTGCATGGACAGGGTGGGTCCTATCCTGAATAGGAGTATCCTCCCCGGATGTAGCCGCATCAACACTCTCGCCGGCCGGGCCACTGGGCTGAGAAGACCCAGTTCCCCTACGTCTCTTAACCTGCGGAGAGAATAAAAAGTCAAAAAAAAAGGGGGTGAATACCTGGCGAGGACGAGGAGGAGGAGCCGCTGGCGCGACACCCGAAGCAGGCAGTAAATACTGCTGGATATAAGTCGGATAATCTCCATCCACGGGGTCTACACTATACCCCTTTCCGAATATACCAGGATATGTCACGGGGTCTGCCAGATGCGGCCAGAAGAGCGCCTGTGGAAGCGGCGGGGGCACAAGCCGGCCGACTGGACCATCGACGTGGTCGGAGAGGAAGAGGCGCTCGCCCAAGTACCACTCTTGGGACATAGGGCTCTCCATGACGAACCGACGACGGTCGAAACGCTCGGAGGACTGAACAAGAAGGGTGATGGCACCCAGGCCCTCCCAAGGATGGTGTCGGATCTATAGAAGTGCAATAAAGGAAATTCAGTACAGGTAAATAAAAGTTGATTAAATTTTCTTACTAACGAGTTTTATCTACTTACCCTCCCCCAGGTCGTACCAAGCAAGCTTTGTCGCACCTCCTCTATATCACGGGCAGTAGCCTGCCACCCCTGCGTCCAGCAATGCAGAACGATCGGACGGACATCGCCCTGGACGTCCCTAAACTCGGGCGGATCCAACACGCGATGCTCGAACGCCCAGATCTGTAGTTATGAAAAAATACATATATTAAAAAAAAAAAAGACAATACCAGAAGGCCAAACCAGAAGCCCAGAATCTCCTGCTGTGCTCCCCGGGCACACAAATCTAGCCCGTAATATAACTGCCCTAGTGCAGCTCGTGCCCAGTCCAAGGACGGGAAAGCGGCCAAGTCCACCAGTGTGGGAAGCAGAGTCAGATTACAAGTACTCTGCCTAGTGGGGAACAGCGTACAGGATAGGAGGACGAGCACGTAGGCTCTGGTGTACTGCTCCACATCCTCCTCGGACGAGACTGCACGGGTGGCCCAATAAGCCTCCACCCGGGAGCATAGGATCTTCCCCTTCTCAGGGGTGCAGCCAATCAACCTCCTGATGTAGGTATCCACCTGCTGGTGCCGAGTCAAGCTACATTTGAAGATCATAGGGGTCCCGCCAAACCCGAAGCCTGTAATCGCTACAAAGTCAGAGGGAGTGACAGTAAACTCCCCGATGGGCAGGTGGAAGGTATGGGTGGTACAGACCCATCTCTCACACAGAGCCGTCAGCACGGTGTGTGTGGTATGCGGTGTGCTCGTAGGCAAGGACAAGACAAAAGACTCGAGCCCTAGGAGCCTAACTCGGACCCGCACGGGCTCGAGAAGTCGATCCCACCAGACCCGTGGCAGAGAGAGGTTCCCGCTGCCGGCAATCCTGTGTACCTGCATTATGGGGAAGTACAACACATATTCATTCAGCCTTTGCATGATAGTAGTGTATAAAAGTTAATTGAAACAAAATTTTAAAGCTTAATTTTAGCTACAGTCGTACGACTGTAGTACCCACAGTCGTACGACTGTTCATCGTCGGCATGAACAGTCGCACGACTGTTCATATCCCTGCAGAAAAAATTTGAAATTCATCCAATTTTCATAATTTCTAACTCGTTTTTCCTAGTTTCTTGTTTCTTTTAACTACAGGAGACTCCTAGCATGCATTCTACTCAATCAATTCAACCCAGAAAGCAGTAAATCATGCAAATCAATTCCAAAAATGCAAAAGGAAAAATATTGGAAAACTCAAAATCAAGGCCTTGGAATCGGGTACCAACCTGTGTAACGGACAAGTGGGAGTCCATCGCTAACAGAATTGGGATCTCCATCCCGAAACGAATCCCGAAATGGTCCATGTAAAGTGGGTGCCCATATCCTTGCGCAATCCCCACAAAAGAGATCTCATTGGGGTTATTGGGTTCTGGAACTGTGTTACTCTGGATCTTTTTCAGTTTCTTTCCCATTTTCTTCAACATTTTGGAGAGATTTTGAAGGTCGGGATCGGTTTCAGAGAGAGGGAGAAGAAGAGTTTTCGGAGGTTTGAAGGAATGGGAGAGAAAGGGGCGGAAACCGCCCCTTTATTTTGTTCTGCCCGCGAAGTACAGTCGTACGACTGTACTTCATCTACAGTCGTACGACTATATTCAAAATTTGAATACAGTCGCATGACTTTAGTGGAAAAAAGGGGGGAAATTTTCAATTTTTCCTATTTATTCTTTAAACCCTATTTTCATTATCTGATGTGTAATTATTCCCCACAGGGGTGTTTCAGTGATTTTGCAGGGCTAATCCAACAGCGACTAATTTCTTTCAACGACGGTCCGCCTCGCCCAAGGGGCACGAAACCCGAGAAAGCCGTGAAAAATTCAATGTAAGTATAATTTCACCAGACTGCATTTTCAACGCATCCTGTGTGCCAAGCCACACCGGGCCATCACATTCGCACAAAAATCATAGTCCCCCACGACTTTAAAGGGGAACCCAAATCCTATTTCAGTCTGTCGGGTGCGCCCAGCCACGTACGATCGTCATGCATTCACACAAAACTCATAGTCCCCCACGACTTTAAAAAGGAACCCAAATCCCGTGTTAGTCTGTTGAGTGCGCCAGTCGCACACGACTATCACATCTTGTATTTGTAAATCCAGTCCCGCACGACTATAAAAGGCAACCAAGACACGCATTCCCGTATTTATTCTTGATCAAAGGGGCAAAAATTTTTGTTTCAAAATTATCGACCAAGGAATAAATACGTTCATCAAACATGCATCACATACATTTTTGGCTCGGTATGACAAACCATACACGGCCTTTTGACTCAAAAAGTCATTCTATCTCGGCGTCATCCTTGCGCGAAAGCCATCGTATGGAACCGCCCGACTCCAAAAGTCATTTGTACTCTCGGTGTCATCCTCATGCTAAAGGCATATGGACCACCTGACTACCAAAGTCACCTGCAGTTCACCTGCGAAAACTGCGCTTGCATAACCATGTGATTTCGTGTTCTTTGTCGTGTACCTAAATCCGTTTCAGAAATCGGACTTCAGCTACACGAGGGGCAGCCTGTGAACACGAAATTTTCTTTAAAAAAAAATTACCGTTGACCGTTGACCCACGATTGTAAAATACAGTCGTGGGATTTGTTACAGTCGTACGACTGTAACATAAGTACAGTTGTACGACTATACTTTCGGGGGCAGGTTGCTGCCCATACCCTCTTGACTTGGAAAAGAAGGGAAATCTTGAGCATTAAATGCTCAAGATTTCTGGGTTAGTAGGATGTCACATCCGTGTCCTATATTTCTAGGATTATTACCCCAAGTTTAATTTTACTAATTAGTTATTTTATCACTAGAGTATTAATTTTTTTAGAGGGGTGTGATTAGTGAGACAATTTGGTGTGCTTTGGAGAAATTAATTTTTGTAGGGTGGAAAGTTGAATAAGGAAAATACTAGGAGGACCAAAAGTGATATTATTACTCTATAAATATAAGGATTTCTGGTGGAAATTTCGTGGAAATCAATTTCACTTTCTTCTTCTTCTTTTCCTTCTTCATTTTTCTCTCCTTTGTTCTTCATTTCTATTCTGCCCAGTTTTACTAAAATCAGATTTGCCGGAGTTTGAACCGTCGGATTGCCACCAAATTTTAACTGCAGCTTCTAGACTCATAGTTCTTCATTCTGAACGGTGGAGATTGGATTTAGGGACCCAGAAATGCATTTCGTATCTGGGCAGATTTAGGGAGATTTCTTGATCCTTGGTTGTTTCTTTGCATTTTTCTTGTCCAAGTAAGTGATTATCAACTACCCTTATGATTTTAAGTATATTTATATAGTTATATCAAGGTATTCATACTTTGATTTTCCAGATTTTATAATTAGGGTTCTTGGGTGAGAAATTTTTTATATTTGGGGATTTTGTGAATTGAATTCTTAAATGATGATTTGAAGTTATTTTTATGATGATTATGTATATGCATGTGTTTTCCCTATAATTGCAGAATTATTTCTTGATATATATATATATATATATATTTTTGTGAGTTATGTTTTGAAAATGAAGAATTCAAGTGTCTTAGATTGTGTTGAAAAGGGGTTGTTGAACCCGGGAATGTGATTTTGAGGAAGTTTGGCTTATATGAATTGGTTTTGTATGAATTCTAGTTTGATGTTGGAATTGAAATGTTTTGGTATCCATCTAGAGTGATTCGGTTTGGTGGTTTTATTTGAAGACCATATCTAGTGAGAGATATGGCCTGTGTACACAGTTTAAAGACCTAATCGGGTATGGCAAAGAAGTGTTGGGTAAGACCATGCGGGATTAGGCAACGTAAGAGATATCTCGACTTTATTGTGATTTGTTGATTATGATTCGATGGGGATGAACTCTAGATTGGATACAATTTGTTTTGGAATGGATGATTTGGAATTAACTATGTGTTTCTTATGATTTGGGAATTTTATGAAACGATATAATTTTATTTCTATTTATGGGGTAAGATGTTTTTGCAATACATCATTGTTGGATAAAAACATTTGTTGGATTTTGGTATTCTATACATCATTGTTGGATAAAAACATTTGTTGGATTTTGGTATTTTATACATCGTTGTTGGATAAAAACATTTGTTAAGCTTGATTTAAAAATAGTTGATTTTGGTAAAAGCAAAATATACATATATAGCTATTTTGAGTAGGATTATTTTATGTAGTTGACAATTGCTTATTGAGATTTTTGTCTCATTTTTCTTTAAATGTTTTTATTGTTTTTAGGCGAAGAGGAAGTAGGTACCGAGGAGGGTACTATTCGCTAGGGGAGGTTCGGAAGTGGCCACGGATTATCAGTCGTCACTAGGGTATTGCATTGCATGATGAGCATGAATCTATTACTTTTGTTTTGTATGAACGTTATTTCCGAAAATGTTATTTTTTTTTATTGAAATATGAAGCAATGTATTTATATATTCTAAATGTCAACATTTTCAGTATGAAATTTAGAACTTAATATATGTACTCCTCTTGACTCTTTATTCATTATCATTAAATTTTTTTTTGTGAGACACTACCTTGGCTTAGGCGCCCGCCAAAGTAATGCCTCACCGTCACGCTGCGGCCGGTCGGGGCTGGGTGTGACAGATTGGTATCAGAGCGAGGTTGATCCATAGGGATATACATATATGGTATAAGATTTAAGTATGACATTGTGTGGTATATTTATGGAATAAATGAATTTATTGAAATATGAGTTAATTAAATGAAGTGAAAAGTGTTGCATACATGACATTCATGCATACCAAGTATTAAGATATTATTTTAATAGTGTGTTATCATATAGATGCATCCAAGACGACCACGTGGCCGACCACCTCTAAATAGGGGTAGAGGTAGAGGAGAAGAATTTAGAGAGTTAGGTTGGGGTCCTGAAAGCACGGAGGATAGTGAAGCCTCTGATGCTAGAGTTCCACCTGTTGTCCATCCTCAAGGACAACCGCCACCCGAACATCATGTACCACCTTTGGCTCCACAAGCCGAAAGACCACCTGTTGCACCAATCTTGCAACTTCAAACCCAAACCTTGGTTGAAGCCTTTGTAGCCATGATGGAAGCGCAAAGGACACGTCGAAGACCTAGCGAATTGATAGAAGATGCCAAGAGTTGTGGGGCATTTGACTTTAACGGAACAATTGAGTCGGAAGAAGCTGATAATTGGTTAAAGGCTACTGAAAAGGCCTTTAGTACTATGCAGATTGGGGAGGAGGATAAGGTCAAGACGGTTAGCGGTTTATTACATGGGGCAGCAGATTCATGGTTGACTAGAATTAGGGGATTGTATCCTCAGGGTATAAGCTGGGAAGAGTTCAAACGTGAGTTCAACACGGAATATCTTACTGAATCATTTCAGAAAGCCAAGAGGAATGAGTTCTTTAATTTGAAACAAGAAACTATGTCTGTGAAGGAGTATGTGGATAAATTTGATGATTTGTACCGTTATGCCAGTCAGTGGTTTCCTACTGAAGAAGTTAAATGTGAAAGGTTTAAAGATGGTTTGAATGCGTTTTACCAAAATGAGCTGAGCTTGTATGAAGGCACACGTTATCGAGGTTGGGTAGAGAAGGCATTGCAGAAAGAGAGATTGAAAAGTAAGTTAGAATTCGAGAGTAGTCAAAAGCAGTCAGTGGATGTGGGTAAAGGCAAGTCTGTGAAAGGGGGATCATCTCAGTATACGAGAGGAGGTTCGATGAGTCATACTACTCCTCGAGCATCTAATACTACTAGTCAGGCTGCACCTCATTCTTCCATGGCTAGCAGTGGTAGTGTACCAAAATGCAATCAGTGTGGGAAGTTTCATTCAGGACAATGTAGGAAGCGATCTTTTGAATGTTTCAAATGTGGAGGTAGCGGACATATGAAGAGAGATTGCCCTTCGGGTAGGGTAGCTGAATCTAAAAGAAGGGTCACTTGTTTTGAATGTGGTGAAGAAGGACATGTACGCCCTAACTGTCCTAACTTGAACAAATTTGGGGGAAGCCGAGGATCACAAGTCACTAGAGGAGGTCAAGATAGTGGTTATGGAAGAGGAAATGGACGAGGAACAAGCAATGCTTCACGAAGGACTGGGAATCAGGGCACTCAAAACAATAGAGTTTCAGCTCAACCACGTGTTTATGCTATGACTCAGCAAGAGGCTGTTACGTCTAATGAAGTAATTACTGGTATGATTTCTTTATTTGGAAAAGATTCTTATGTGCTTATTGATCCTGGTGCTACGCATTCTTTTGTGTCGCCTTTGTTTATGTCTGGAACAACATGGGAGTTGAAGTTAATGCCTGAATGTTTAACTGTTAGCATGCCTATGGGAGAGTCTTTAGTTTGCACTCATGTATATCCTAGTTGTGAGTTGGAGTTTGGAGGGTCTACTATTCATGTTGATTTAGTACCATTGGAGATTCAAACATTCGATGTGATATTAGGCATGGATTCGCTGTCCAAGTACCAAGCAATGGTGGATTGTTGTAGGAAGGAAGTTAGGTTTGTATTAGCTAGTGGGGAGGAATATATTTTCTATGGTGAAAGAGAAGTGCATAGGAATTTAATCTCCGCTATAGCAGCCACAAAAATGTTAAGGAAAGGGAGTGAGGCTTTCTTAGCATATGTGGTAGATAGGGAGAAAGAACTTGCCAACATAGAAGATATGCCGATTGTGAATGAATATCCAGATGTATTTCCTGAGGAATTACCGGGGTTACCACCAGTGAGGGAGGTAGAGTTTACGATTGACTTACAGCCTGGTATCGCTCCTATATCACTGGCACCTTACAGAATGGCACCAGCGGAAATGAGAGAATTGAAACTGCAGCTGCAAGACTTGTTAGACAAGGGGTACATACGACCAAGTGTATCTCCTTGGGGAGCTCCAGTCTTGTTTGTAAAGAAGAAGGACGGATCATTGAGGTTGTGTATTGACTACCGTCAATTGAATAGGGTTACTATCCGGAACAAGTACCCGTTGCCTAGAATTGATGATTTGTTTGATCAATTGCAAGGGGCGACTACATTTTCAAAGATTGATTTAAGAACAGGATATTACCAATTGGGAGTCAGAGAAGAAGATACACCGAAAACAGCTTTTAGAACTCGGTACGGGCACTATGAATTTTTAGTTATGCCATTTGGGTTAACTAATGCACCTGCAGCATTTATGGACCTTATGAATCGAGTCTTTAAACCTTACTTGGATTCATTTGTGATTGTGTTTATCGATGATATACTTGTGTATTCCAAGAGTAAGGAGGAGCATCAAGAACACTTAAGGATAGTTTTGCAAACTCTGAGGGAGAATCAACTATATGCTAAATTCAGCAAGTGTGAGTTCTGGCTTCATGAAATTAAGTTCTTAGGACATGTCGTATCAGCTAAGGGAATTATGGTCGATCCTAAGAAGGTGGAAGCAATAACCAACTGGCAGTCACCAACAACTGTACGTGAAATACGTAGCTTTCTTGGATTAGTTGGATATTATCGAAAATTTGTAGAAGGATTCTCACTCATAGCTTCACCATTGACACGATTATTGAGGAAGGGTATTAAGTTCCAATGGACATCTGATTGTCAAGAAAGTTTTGATATTCTGAAGTCAAGACTTGTTAGTGCTCCAGTGTTGACACTGCCGGTGGTAGGTGAAGGATATACAATATATAGTGATGCATCGGGTCAAGGTTTTGGAATGGTGTTGATGCAAAATGACAAAGTAATCGCTTATGCCTCTCGACAATTGAGACCACATGAACGGAATTACCCAACGCATGATCTTGAATTGGCTGCTGTGATATTTGCCTTGAAAATATGGAGACATTATTTGTATGGTGAAAAGTGTCGTATATTCACTGATCATAAGAGTTTGAAGTATATAATGACACAGAAGGAGTTGAATTTGCGGCAGAGAAGATGGATAGAGTTGTTGAAAGACTATGATTTAACGATTGAATACCATCCTGGTAAAGCTAATGTTGTAGCTGATGCTTTAAGTCGCAAAAATGTTGGGAACCTTAGCCTTATTCGAGCAGTAAGAATGCCTTTGTTGCTTCAATTAAGAGCTTTGAATGTAGAATTGACATGTGGAAAAGAAGGGGTGTTGAATGCAATGCTAAAAGTGAGACCAGTTTTCAGAGATAGAATCCGAGAAGCTCAAAGTCGAGATGAATTTTTAGAGCGAGTTAGAAAGGAGATTATAGATGGGAAGAAGACAGAGTTCAGATTAGCGGATGATGATATGATCATGTTCAGAAATAGAATGTGTATTCCCAACAACAATGACATTAAGGAAGAACTTTTAGAGGAGGCTCATGATTCTTCTTATGCAATGCACCCTGGAAGTACTAAGATGTATAGAGATCTTCGTGAGCATTTTTGGTGGAACGGGATGAAAAGAGAGATAGCTGAATATGTGAATAAGTGTTTAAGTTGTCAACTAGTCAAGGCAGAACATCAAAGACCAGCAGGTACCCTACAACCGCTTGCTATTCCTGAATGGAAATGGGAACATATTACCATGGATTTTGTCAGTGGGTTACCTCGCACACGGCAAGGTTATGACGCTATATGGATAATTGTGGATAGATTAACAAAATCAGCACATTTTCTTCCAGTGAAAGTGACTTATTCCCTCGAAAAATTGGCACAGTTGTACATTAAGGAGATTGTGAGGATTCATGGCGTTCCAGTTACCATTGTTTCTGACAGAGATCCCAGGTTCACATCAAGATTTTGGCCTAGTTTCCAAAATGCATTGGGAACCAGATTGAATTTTAGCACTGCTTTCCATCCGCAAACAGATGGGCAGAGTGAACGTACCATCCAAACTGTGGAAGATATGCTAAGAGCTTGTGTTTTGAACTTTCAAGGTAGTTGGGATGAGCATTTACCCTTAATGGAGTTTGCTTATAATAATAGTTATCATTCAAGTATTGATATGGCACCATATGAGGCTTTGTATGGAAGAAGGTGTCGAACTCCTTTATGTTGGACTGAAGTTGGGGAGAGACAGTTGCTAGGACCCGAGATAGTCCAATTAACAGTGGAAAAAGTTCAGATCATACACCAGAAATTGAAGGCAGCCCAAGATAGACAAAAGAGTTATGCAGACTTGAAGCGTAGACCAATTGAATATGATGTCGGGGATAAAGTTTTTCTGAAGGTATCACCGTGGAAAGGTTTACTTCGTTTTGGCAAAAAGGGGAAGTTGAGTCCAAGATTTATCGGGCCATATGAGATCGTGGAGAGAATTGGACCAGTTGCATATCGTTTGGATTTACCTGATAATCTTGCTAATATCCATAATGTGTTCCATGTGTCAATGTTGCGGAGATATAGAAGTGATCCAAAGCATGTCATCCAAGAGCAACCAATTGAACTTTCACAAGACATGACGTATAAGGAAGAACCAATAGCAATATTGGCGAGAGAGGAAAAAGTTCTAAGGAATAAGAGAGTACCATTGGTGAAGGTGTTGTGGCATCGACACTCACGAGAGGAAGCAACTTGGGAAAGAGAAGAAGATATGAGACAGCAATATCCACACTTGTTTACTTCATCCGGTAAGTACAATTTCGAGGACGAAATTCTTTAAGGTGGGGAGAATTGTCACATCCGTGTCCTATATTTCTAGGATTATTACCCCAAGTTTAATTTTACTAATTAGTTATTTTATCACTAGAGTATTAATTTTTTTAGAGGGGTGTGATTAGTGAGACAATTTGGTGTGCTTTGGAGAAATTAATTTTTGTAGGGTGGAAAGTTGAATAAGGAAAATACTAGGAGGACCAAAAGTGATATTATTACTCTATAAATATAAGGATTTCTGGTGGAAATTTCGTGGAAATCAATTTCACTTTCTTCTTCTTCTTTTCCTTCTTCATTTTTCTCTCCTTTGTTCTTCATTTCTATTCTGCCCAGTTTTACTAAAATCAGATTTGCCGGAGTTTGAACCGTCGGATTGCCACCAAATTTTAACTGCAGCTTCTAGACTCATAGTTCTTCATTCTGAACGGTGGAGATTGGATTTAGGGACCCAGAAATGCATTTCGTATCTGGGCAGATTTAGGGAGATTTCTTGATCCTTGGTTGTTTCTTTGCATTTTTCTTGTCCAAGTAAGTGATTATCAACTACCCTTATGATTTTAAGTATATTTATATAGTTATATCAAGGTATTCATACTTTGATTTTCCAGATTTTATAATTAGGGTTCTTGGGTGAGAAATTTTTTATATTTGGGGATTTTGTGAATTGAATTCTTAAATGATGATTTGAAGTTATTTTTATGATGATTATGTATATGCATGTGTTTTCCCTATAATTGCAGAATTATTTCTTGATATATATATATATATATATATATTTTTGTGAGTTATGTTTTGAAAATGAAGAATTCAAGTGTCTTAGATTGTGTTGAAAAGGGGTTGTTGAACCCGGGAATGTGATTTTGAGGAAGTTTGGCTTATATGAATTGGTTTTGTATGAATTCTAGTTTGATGTTGGAATTGAAATGTTTTGGTATCCATCTAGAGTGATTCGGTTTGGTGGTTTTATTTGAAGACCATATCTAGTGAGAGATATGGCCTGTGTACACAGTTTAAAGACCTAATCGGGTATGGCAAAGAAGTGTTGGGTAAGACCATGCGGGATTAGGCAACGTAAGAGATATCTCGACTTTATTGTGATTTGTTGATTATGATTCGATGGGGATGAACTCTAGATTGGATACAATTTGTTTTGGAATGGATGATTTGGAATTAACTATGTGTTTCTTATGATTTGGGAATTTTATGAAACGATATAATTTTATTTCTATTTATGGGGTAAGATGTTTTTGCAATACATCATTGTTGGATAAAAACATTTGTTGGATTTTGGTATTCTATACATCATTGTTGGATAAAAACATTTGTTGGATTTTGGTATTTTATACATCGTTGTTGGATAAAAACATTTGTTAAGCTTGATTTAAAAATAGTTGATTTTGGTAAAAGCAAAATATACATATATAGCTATTTTGAGTAGGATTATTTTATGTAGTTGACAATTGCTTATTGAGATTTTTGTCTCATTTTTCTTTAAATGTTTTTATTGTTTTTAGGCGAAGAGGAAGTAGGTACCGAGGAGGGTACTATTCGCTAGGGGAGGTTCGGAAGTGGCCACGGATTATCAGTCGTCACTAGGGTATTGCATTGCATGATGAGCATGAATCTATTACTTTTGTTTTGTATGAACGTTATTTCCGAAAATGTTATTTTTTTTTATTGAAATATGAAGCAATGTATTTATATATTCTAAATGTCAACATTTTCAGTATGAAATTTAGAACTTAATATATGTACTCCTCTTGACTCTTTATTCATTATCATTAAATTTTTTTTTGTGAGACACTACCTTGGCTTAGGCGCCCGCCAAAGTAATGCCTCACCGTCACGCTGCGGCCGGTCGGGGCTGGGTGTGACATAGGAGGTATATAAGGTGAAGAAAACCAGAATTTGGGGGCTTTTGGCAAGAAATCAGATTATTAGTGAGAGAAAAAGAGAGAAGAGAGATAATCAACTCATTGCTTTCTTCTTAGCTTTTCTCTTTAATTTCTTGTTGTTAATCACTAAAACGAAGTAGAAATCCTAGGTTAACACTCACACTAAAAATCTAAATCATTTTGGGACAAAAACAAACACAAATCCGTGACTTTTCTGGGATTATTTGGACACTTTTGCAACCTTGACTTTTTGAGGAAAAAGAGCGATTTCACGTGGATTGGTGCATAGCCAGGGGTCATTCCAGCTGTGGATCGTCACCAAGGAGGTAAATAACCTTTAACTCAACTCATTTTCCAGCTTTCTGGGTGATTTGCTTGTGTTTGGTGTATTTTTATTCAAGTTTTTGAGTTTTTATTTCTGGAGAAATAAGAACAGTCGTACGATTGTTCTTAAAACAAGAACAGGGGCACGACTGTAATTACAGTCGTGCCAAATCATCTACAGTCATACCACTGTGCTTATTTTCTCAGTTTCAGGCTTTTGTTTTTAGGGTTTTTTTAGCGATTTCTGCCTAGCCAGGAGTACAGTCGCACGACTGTAGTATACAGTCGTATGACTGTAACTACAGTCGCACAACTGTAGTCCTCGGCCAGAAGCAGAAATCCTTAAAAATCCCTAAAATCTAAAGAAAATCACAAAAATCCAAGAAATTTCATAAAAATCAGAAAATTTCAGAAAATCAAGAAAAATAAGAAAACCCCAAAAATCATCAAAATGAATTTTGTTGTGCGCATCACGACCTTAGATTTATTTTTTCGGCAAAATTGCATTTAGAACAATTCCACGACGGAGACCCGGTTCTCCCGAAAACCGACCCACTTTTGCATGCTAAATTAAAATAAACCGGAAAGTTGTTTTCAAAAATGATTTTCCCACAAAACCAAAAATACAGGGACGTTTCAAAATGGTTTTCCAGGTCTAATCGGGCCGGCCGACCGGGCTGACCCGGTTACCCCAATTGTATGACCCCGAATTCCAATTTCCCAATTCAGTCTTCTTGAGTCCTATTTATGGCGTGTCGTATAAATTGTGCTAACCTCTGTTTTGCAGCTTTTACTTTATTTTAATTTTCTTTTTATTTGTATTTAATAGAATTAAATCGTGTATTTAGGCGGTTGTAATTTTTTCTAAATTCTCGTGTATATAGGCGATTGTATCAGTGAGGCGAGAGTTTTATTTTTCTTTCGATTGGGTTGTACGCTCTTAAATATTTATTCTTTTTACTTTATATTTTGTATTATTATCCTGTATGCGCGCTGCGTGCATTATTCAATAAAATTGAATTTTAGTAAATTAAAGTGTCATAACTAGAACATTGGCAATAATATTTAAATTAGACACGAAATAAGGGACTTGTCCGGACCCGAATCTCTGAAAAGTGTGGCAGTCCCGCTTTGGTTCAGCTACACTGTAATTTCCCGGTTGAGCTGAGCCGGGTGGCGATTCCTATACTTTTTATCAAGATTTAGGTCTCGATTCTTTTTCAAAATAATCCGCTTTTCCAAAAACGAATTTCCAAACCAAAAACCCCACGCGAGGGAGGGCCCCGCCCGAAATCGAGGCCCCCTATTCCGAAAGGGAGTCCCGCGTCCCGTCGAAAACGCGTCGTCCGCTCACAATAAATATATATACGTGTGATGTCAATGAGTTGATATTAAGCTAATAATGTAATATCAATGAGTTGATATCGAGCTAATAAGGTAATATCAATAAGTTGACATCAAGCTAATAAGCTAATAGTAGCTTATTAGTTGAGATTTTATATATATATATATATATCTATATATATATATATCTATATATATATATATATATATATATATATATATATATATATATTATGATATCAAAAGTTGATACCAATGTGAAGAAGCAGAAGAAGAAATTAGTTTCTTCTTCCTTAGCTTTTCTCTCTAGCTTCTCTCTCTCTCTCCATCTCTATCTCTATCGCTTTAGTTCGTGGATTACATGTATTCCTCTCGAATACATCGGTGTGGGTTTCCCGTTGACCGGTAATACGCAAACGGCTTGTAGATCTATCCGCTGCGTTCATTTCTGTTGATTCTAAACTACAAGAAGTAACCTGTTTCTACAACCCGGATATATTTTTTGTATCTATCCATCATTGGTATCAGAGTAACTTTCCGTATTCTATCAATTTTAAGCTTGATTTGTACATATATGATGTATATTGATGGTGAAAAATTATTTTTGGTGAAAAAAATTGTTTTTATGGTAGAAAATTATTTTTTGTGGAAAATAATTTTTATTGGTAAAAATAATTTTTGGGTGGTTGTTTTATGGTGATTTTTGGGAAAATCGGTAAATTTTTCATGTGAAAATCAAACCATTTTGGTGGAAATACAAGTTTTTCCATCTTTCCGGTGAAAACACAAGGTTTTTCATTTTTTCTAGCGAAACATAAGGTTTTCCAATTTAAATTTCCAGTTTTCTGATCTGAAACGAGTTTCAGTCTCACCAGTGGGAGTTTGAGCATCAAACTCATTATTCCGGTTGTCAAATGGACAAACCGACACCACCACCGTGACCGGAGACCACAAAAACCATAGGATGAATGGAATCTCGAGGCCTGGAAAAGCGAGGAAAGCGGCACGTGACATGCACGCGCTGCCTTCGGAGATCACGCGCCAACGCTGAGGCGTTGACGCGGGATGCCACGCGGCGCATGTGGATTGGTCCACATAAGCCATGTGGCGGGCGACAATCCAATCCGTCGCGCCACGTGGCGCGCGTACGGTGGCACGTGCTGCGTCCTCCTAGCGGCGTTCTTTCCCTGTTTTCTGGCAAATTGGCTTTTTGCCATTTTTCTGATTTTTTGGTGAATTTTATTTAATTTTTTTGGTGAATAGAAAATATTATTTCGAATTTTCAATATTTGAAAATTATTTAAAAATTATTTTCTGTTTGTAAAAATTCCAGAAAATTAATAAAATTTTTTTAGAATATCTAGAAAATCAGTAGGGTAATTTTATGAGACTTGAATAAATTGAGATGTGATTCAATTATTAAAGAGAATGTATAAGTACATTAATCTTTATTTTGTTTATTGTAAATGTGTTACAATTATGATTTGAGTTATATAAATTACCCAATGTCCTAAGGGATATCAAAATCACAAGATAAGCGGGTTGTACGGTGAGAGATAATAAGAAAATTGTTCCTTGCATTATCATATTGCAAGGGTGCATTTAGGCAAGAGGCCTGTGTAGAGGTTTTTGGGAGTAATTTCATAAGGACATTTTCGGTCTAAAATTTTTTAGAAAATTAGTTTATCTATTTGAACTATATGAGATTGTTCAAATTGATAATTATAGAAAATAAATTTGTTTTATTTTTCTATAATTGATTATTGGTTAATTATTATTTATTTATGTTGGTGAAATAAATATTTGAGGATGTTTATTTGGTTTTATTGTTTTGGGTAATAATAAAATTAAATCAACATAAATAATAGTAATTTTTCTTATGAAAGAGTTATGAGATTAAAACCATTAATCGAGTTCATTACGCATACATATTTTATTAATAAGGTTGAACATTAGAACTTAGAGGGTAATTAGAGCCTTTAAGGTCTCTTTTTCGAATTGAATTCTAGTGTAAGATTTTGCTAATAGAATATTGGTTGTGTATTGAATATTCGTGTATTGTTTTAACTTCTAATAAGTCATGCTACTACATGTGTTGTAGATCAAGTACACAAAATGACATCTGTTACCAAATTGATTGTGGCTGATTTAAATAAGGATTTCAGATTGAACGGAGACAATTATGAGATCTGGAGCATGAGGATCCAATATGTAATAGAGGATCAAGATCTTCTAGATACCCTGTTAATGGTTATGACCGAACCCCAAGAAGGGAATACTGCTCAACATAGACGGGACAAAGATGCTTTTGAAGCTTGGAAAAAGAGAAATTCTACTGCCCTTCTCATCTTGTTGAGTGCAAAGGATGATGACATCGTTAAGCAGTTTCGTAAGTATGAGAATGCGAGCGATTTGTGGAAAGCTCTAAAAGAAAAGTTCAGAGGTGTCTTTGAAAAACTCCATTCTATGATGATTAAGTCCGACATTTACAAGAAATGTCCTGATTTTACAATGAAAAGACATGTAAGAGAAATGTCTAATATGTTCAGTGAGCTTAGCGATGCAGGTCATAGGTTGATCGAAGAGCAAAAAGTTTAAGCTGTTATTCACTCTTTGCCTAACAGTTGGGAGCATATGAAGATGCACCTAAGTCATACTGAAAGTATTAAGACTTTCGATGATGCTATTTGCCACCTTGAATTGGAGGAGGATCTCCTAGCATCGATTAAGGTCAATGTTGAGGCCAACTATACATTTGCTGGAAATAGTTCTGGCAAGAAGCATAAGTGCTTCTACGACAAAGGCAAACAGTAGGCTAGTAAGCCCAAGAAAGTTGAAAATAAAGCGAAAATAAAAACAAAGCTAGAAAAGTGAACAATTCAAGAGTGAAATGCTTCAATTGCCAGGAAAGGGGGTATTATGTGAAAGACTATAGGTCTGAGGTAAGGTACATATTAAAAACTCATGTGTGAGTAAATTATATGTATCTACTACAGTTAATCTAATTGAATATGATACTATGTGGATTGTTGATTTAGGTACAACAAACCATATGACAAGGGACCGAGGTTCCTTCATTGAGTTCCGTTGAATCCCATCAGGATCAAAGTGGATCTATGTTGGAAACAACTCGAGAGTTGAAGTCCAAGGGATTGACACATGTAGATTAATTCTGACAGATGGTCAGACCCTTCTCCTGCATGATATTTTATTTACACCCGAAATTCGATGAAATTTAATTTCTGTTTCAGCTTTATTGAATATAGGATTTGATTTGTTCTTAGATAATACAGTTTATGTTTGTGTTTGGCTGAAACCTTTTATGGTTCGGGACATGTTTCAAATGGTTTGCTTGTTTTGGATATTATTCCAAAAAATAATGCATTTTTCTTACAATTTGCTTTTACTTCTATACGCGATATAGATAGTGAAGATGTAATATGGCATGCCAGGTTAAACCATATTGGCCAAGACCGAATGAGTCGGTTAGCCAAATTAGGTTTATTAGGAAATTTAACTAAGGTTGAATTACATCCGTGTGAATCATGTCTTAAAGGAAAAATGTGTAAGAAACCATTTGGAAAGGCAACTAGGGCTGAGTTCCCTTTACAATTAATCCATTCTGACGTATGTGGTCCAATTAACATGAGGGCAAGGCATGGGGCCTATTATTTCATCACTTTTATTGATGACTATACTAGGTATGGTCATATTTATTTGATGTCTCGCAAATCTGAAGTTTTAAGTTGCTTTAAGAGGTTTATGAACCTTGTTGAGAATCAATTAAATGTCAAAATCAAAGCTTTGAGAACTAACCATGGTTGGGAATATCTATCGGATGAATTCAAAGTTTTGTGTGATGAAAAAAGAATTGTGCATCTGTTGTCGATTCCTTACACTCCGCAACAAAATGGTGTTACCGAGAGGAGAAATAAAAATCTTCTTGATATGGTTAGATCTATGATGGCTACAGCAAATTTGCCTGTCTCCTATTGGGGAGATGCATTGCTTATAGCTGCATACGTTCTCAACCGAGTGCCCTCTAAATCTGTTACGTCCACTCCTTATGAGCTGAGGATAGGTCACCTGACTTAAGTAACCTCAAACCATAGGGTTGCACTATTTTCGCCCATGATACCTCGAGTAAGTTTGGGAAACTAGGCTCAAGAAGCAAAAAGTGCATCTTTATAAGGTATCCAGATGTATCAAAAGGATATGTCTTAGTGGGAGAAATGGAAGACCGAAAAATGACAGAGTTTGAATCACGTGACTTCATTCTCTTAGAGAATGAATTCCCTAAAATAGGCGAGGTGGACCATGATTTGCCACTTTATGAGGAATTGGAAAATAACGGATTTCTCCACTAGAGTGGGAGAAATTTTGAGGAAAATGAAAGTATTTATGAACCTCAAAATGTTATGAATGATCAAGATCAAGGTCTAGATCAAACTCCAATTCCTAGTGAGCATGTGGATCTAGACTTCAGTGGGAGTATGAAACATGGTCCAAGTGGGAGCATACTGAATTACGATGAATATATGAGACATATTTATCAGGATTTAGTACTGCGTAAATCTAAAAGACAAAAAGTCGAACGCTGATGATTTAGAATGGAAAGCACAACTCTTTTAGTCACTCCACAAGATGATGATGAGCCTAGAAATTACAACAAAGCTCTCTCATGCCCCGTAAGAAATGAAGGATTAAGGTTATGGAAGAAGAAATGGCTTCCATGAGATCTAACGAAGTTTAGGAACTTGTTGATCTGCCAAAGGGAAGAAAAGCTATTGGGAATAAGTGGGTCCTCAAGATCAAGCATAAGGCTGACGGCAGTATCGAAAGATACAAGGCCCGCCTAGTTGTTAAGGGCTATACACAACAGGAAGGGATAGATTATGACGAAACTTTCTCACCTGTTGTGAGGTTCACATCCATTAGATTGATCCTGGAAATTATTGCAAATCTAGACCTAGAGCTACATCAAATGGATGTTAAGACTACTTTTCTCAATGGAGAATTGGATGATGGATCAACTTGTAGGTTTCATTGTAAAGGGCAGCGAATAAAGGGTTTACAAATTGAAAAGATCAATTTATGGCCTTAAACAGTCTTCTAGACAATGGTACCTTCGATTTCATAATGTGATGACATCAAATGGCTTCATGGTGATTGAAGAAGATCATTGTGTCTATAAGAAAAGCTCTGGAACTAGATTTATGATTATGTCATTATATGTTGATGACATTCTGATTACAGGAAATGACATGGAATATGTGAATCAAATCAAAGCTTGGTTAACATCAAGTTTTAAGATGAAAGATATGGGTGAAGCTGCTTTTATCCTTGGAGTTAAGATTTAAAGGGATCGTTCAAAGAAATTGTTAGCATTGTCTCAAGAGACATATATTTTGAACGTTTCAATATGCGCAACTGTAAACCCCGTAGATAGCCCAATGTCTAAGGGAGTGACCTTTAGTACTAATATGTGTCCCAAAACACAAACAGAAATAGATTGAATGAAAAGTGTTCCATATGCGAGTGCTGTAGGCAGCCTAATGTATGCCATGATGTGTACTAGATGTGATAACTGTCATGCAGTTGGCATGGTGAGTAGATATCAGTCCAATCCTAGACAAGCACATTAGATAGCAGTAAAAAGGATACTGAGGTATCTCAAAGCCACTGTGGATTACTCTTTTATCGAGGCTAAGATATGCCATTGAGAGGATAAACAGATGCAGATTGGGTAGGAGATGTGGATGAGAGGAAATCCACTTCTGGTTTTGTTTTCTCGCTTAGTAATGGTGCAGTATCATGAAGCAGTGACAAACAAACCTGTATTGCCCTATCCACGATGGAAATGAAGTATGTGTCATACTTGTCCGTAGTTCAAGAAGGAGTATGGTTAAATAGGTTTATGAACCATATATGTATTACTTCCTCAAATGCTCTAGTGGTGATTAACAGTGATAGTCAGTCTGCTATTGCATTTGCTAAGGATTAGAGGTTCCATAGCAAGTCAAGCACATAGAGATTAAGTATCACTTTGTTAGGGACTTAATAGCACGCAAAGAAGTTAATTTGAAATATGTATCGACTCATGACATGGTAGCAGATCCATTAACTAAACCTGTCATGAGAAATGTTTTTGTGAAACATGTAAGATCCCATGGTTTGCGTAGGATCTGAATTACATATTTCTGTATGTTTGAGAACATATTATTCAATAAAGTTTGAATTACAATACACGAGTACAAATATTAATTTGTTGATATTTGCTGTTATATTTTGAGATGCATCTCGGACAAAAAATAACTCACTCACACGAGCAGTTACCTTTATTTTGTCATTTGTTGACAAATGTAAAGGATGAGGCTGTTTTTGAACAAATGAGAGCTTGTTCAATAATAGAAGCCGTTTCGCTTAAATTATGAAAAAGAGTTTTCCTTAAAGTGTGAAATTCATATACATGCAAAAGGCAAGTATATAAGAGATTATGTGTAATCTAAGAGGCTTGTTATAAGCAACAAGAGCCTGTTTTGTCTTTGTAGCCGGAAGTAGTCTATAAGTAGACTAAGGTTGGATGTTTTGGCACGTCTGACCGATGCTTTCGTATGATGTTAATATAGGCATGCACTTCTTTCAAGAGGAAAGAAGAGAACATCATAACACATGTTTTCATACCATGTGTGCTTATTGACCCTGAGATGGAACAGTAGTGATGTCAACTTTTCCTAGTGTGAGACTCTAGCAACGAAACAGAGATTTTGTTGAGTTAACTATCCTTAAGACCCTAACTTATTTTGGAAGTATAGTTTAATGTGGCTATTTTGGAAGGAGACTTTGAAGGGGTCAAGTATGATTCGACCTTGGATAAGCCCGACTGGACAAGCGAGTTAGATTTTGATGGAAAGAACAAAGTAAAAGGGGAAGATCACGATGTGTTCACATCTTGAGTTTCTATACATTACTACCTAGTTAGTTATGCATGTGTGCATATCTGTAATGATAGAAAGTTGAGAGATCAAAAGGATTCCAATGGATGTGATGTGGGATCTAGGATAAGACATATAGTGTTTTGACATTTTCATCGAGCTGCTATATATCTCTAATGAGTGTATAGCATTAAAGCTCTCAAGGTATGCTGGTCGCACGAACTATTTATGAGTATGAAAGAGATGATGTAGTGGATTTGTTCTGTTACGTGTGAGTGGGAGATGTTGGGTTCATGGACCCGATCCGCTCGTATCAGTCAGGCCCAGTATTGAAACTGATAAGCTGAGGCTTATAAGTTGAGAAGCTAATAAGCTGTGGCTTGTAAGTTGAGAAGCTAATAAGCTGTGAGTATTTATGAGTTGAGAATAGCTTATTAGTTGAGAATACACACATACACACACACACACACATGTGATATCAATGAGTTGATATCAAGCGAATAAGGTAATATCAATGAGTTGATATTTTATATATATATATGATAGCAAAAGTTGATATCAATGTGAAGAAGCAAAAGAAGAAATTAGTTTCTTCTTCCTTAGCTTTTCTCTCTAGCTTCTCTCTCTTTCCATCTCTATCTTTGTCGCTTTAGTTCGTGGATTGCACAGATTCCTCCCGAATACGTTGGTGTGGGTTTCCCATTGACCAGTAATATCAAACGGCTCATAGATCTTTCCACTGTGTTCATTCCTGTGGATTCTGCACTACAAGAGGTAACCCGCTTCTACAACCCGGATATATTTTTTTGTATGTATCCATCAAGCACTTATTCTCACTGTTTTAGCATGATTCGTTGCTTATATAATGCGATGTAGGTTGCCAAAATTTTGATGAGATATTCTCTGTTTTGTTCATAATTTCATGTAGTAATGGATACTCTTTTCGTATGAAACTGCAGTGCTCTTGTAGTCTTGTTGTCTTTCTAATTTAGTTAAACATTACTACTCTTTACTAAAAAAAATCAACCTTCAACAAACCATTCAACTCTTTATCTTTGGCTTTATCTTCTTCTTTCTTTTTCTGTTACAGTAAAAAAAGAATGTTAAATCCTTCAAATATATTTAAATTTTTTGAAAATTAACATCAAATACGTAAAACAAGCTTGTTGTGTTATAATGAAATTCGGGTTTTCGCGTTCGGCAACAAAGTTTGGGTTGTCATATTTTTGTATTTTTGGACCCTAATTTTGTTGTAAAAGAACCAACGGTTCAAAGTCACCAACTACGCTCGTGTAATATGTGGTTTTTTGGCCAAATTCTATCTTTAGGCCTCCAAAATTGCAATTTACTGTTTTTAAGGACATTTTTTTTATTTTCAATCTTTATGTCCTTTTACGTTTTAGATTTTGTTTGAGGTTTTGCTTTATAAGCTAAATTGTAACTTTCAAGAATCAATTTTGGATGTTTAATGAAATTATTAAATTTTAATTAATTCCCTAGTTCCCTGTAATTTCGAAATTCAGGCTATAGATGTTGGGATTCATCCCAGTGTAAATGAATTTTCTTGATATAGCGGAAGCGAATCGTTATACACTTAGAACCCGTGACAGGATCGAATCACTTAGATTATCGAAAAATTAACAAGTTCTACTAGAAAGCTATTAAATTTATACCTATGCCATCCCTGCAATAGATAGAATATGAATCCTTGCTAATACGTAGGATTTCTACCCTCATGCACATGGAAGTCTACTGATTGAGCGTGTGTGTTAGCACTAGAACAATGAGCTTTTCCACGAAAAGAAAAGAACACCAGCGAAAACAACCTTGCCAATTAAAAACTCAAAATCGGCCGAATAAATCCCACAATTCCTTTTTGGCCAAAAAGCTTAATTAGGCTCTATTTTTTTTTTTTTTTTATTGCCGAATTCGCTCTTTATATTGTAATTCGGTTTGGCCGAAAGTTTTTCTTCTAATTAGTCTAATCTTTCTTGGCCAAATCAATTACAATATAGGAAAGTACGAGGAGACTAATTATTTAGATATATATATTAGAATAGAATTAGTTATTTATCCTTTTATTTTAATCAGGATTTTCTAACCATAAAATATTTAATTCAAAATATAGATAAATCAAAATAATAACCATTTTAATTTCTAATACTACCAATTAGGTGATTAAATTACCTTATTTAATCTTAGTCTTATTTTATTCTTAAGTTTGTCTAACACACGGTAACAAATTAACAGATTAAAATAAAGTTTAGTCACACAAGGTTTATATCATTGGGCTTTAACCATAAAGCCCATTAACCCGATAGCTCAAATTAAATATGTAACCCATACATATTAACAATTTGTAACTAACTCATCAACCATCTTTCATTGAGATCCTGTAGGTTCATCCTATGTTTGCAGTACGCCCAAAAGTCTTTAAGTCCACAAGC